>CAMRHE010000017.1:11185000-12535352 GCA_947044405.1 Leptodactylus fallax
AGTTTTTCTAATGGCAATTTGCATATACTCCAGAATGTTATAAAGAGTGATCAGCTTAACAGCAATTACTTGCAAAGTCAATATTTGCCTAGAAAATGAACTTTATCCCCAAAAACACATTTCAACATCATTGCAGCCCTGCCTTAAAAGGACCACCTAACATCGTTTCAGTGATTGCTCCATTAACACAGGTGTGGGTGTTGATGAGGACAGGGCTGGAGATCAATCTGTCATGATTAAGTAAGAATGACACCACTGGACACTTTAAAAGGAGGCTGGTGCTTGCCATCATTGTTTCTCTTCTGTTAACCATGGTTATCTCTAAAGAAACACGTGCAGTCATCATTGCACTGCACAAAAATGGCCTAACTGGGAAGAGTATTGCAGCTAGAAAGATTGCACCTCAGTCAACAATCTATCGCATCATCAAGAACTTCAAGGAGAGAGGTTCCATTGGTGCCAAAAAGGCTCCAGGGCGCCCAAGAAAGACCAGAAAGCGGCAGGACTGTCTCTTAAAAGTGTTTCAGCTGCGGGATCGGGCTACCAGCAGTGCAGAGCTTGCTGAGGAATGGCAGCAGGCAGGTGTGAGTGCATCTGCACGCACTGTGAGGCGGAGACTCTTGGAGCAAGGCCTGGGCTCAAGGAGGGCAGCAAAGAAGCCACTTCTCTCCAGAAAAAACATCAGGGACAGACTGATATTCTGCAAAAGGTACAGGGAGTGGACTGCTGAGGACTGGGGTAAAGTCATTTTCTCTGATGAATCCCCTTTTCGATTGTTTGGAACATCTGGAAAACAGCTTATTCGGAGAAGAAGAGGTGAGCGCTACCACCAGTCTTGTCTCATGCCAACTGTAAAGCATCCTGAAACCATTCATGTGTGGGGTTGCTTCTCAGCCAAGGGAATCGGCTCTCTCACAGTCTTGCCTAAAAACACAGCCATGAATAAAGAATGGTACCAGAATGTCCTCCAAGAGCAACTTCTCCCAACCGTCCAAGAGCAGTTTGGCGCTCAACAATGCCTTTTCCAGCATGATGGAGCACCTTGCCATAAAGCAAAGGTGATAACTAAATGGCTCAGGGAACAAAACATAGAGATTTTGGGTCCATGGCCTGGAAACTCCCCAGATCTTAATCCCATTGAGAACTTGTGGTCAATCATCAAGAGACGGGTGGACAAACAAAAACCAACAAATTCAGACAAAAGCATTGGTTCTGCAAGAATGGACTGCTATCAGTCAGGATTTGGTCCAGAAGTTGATTGAGAGCATGCCAGGGAGAATTGCAGAGGTCCTGAAGAAGAAGGGTCAACACTGCAAATATTGACTTGCTGCATTAACTCATTCTAACTGTCAATATAAGCTTCTGTTACTCATAATATGAATGCAATTCTATTTCTGTATGTGATAAAAACATCTGACAAACACACATAAAAACCAGAGGGCAGCAGATCATGTGAAAATAGAATATTTGTGTCATTCTCAAAACTTTTGGCCATGACTGTACATGCATGCCTGGGAATAACATCAGACATCTCTACTTCCAAACCACAGCAATAGAGACATTTTACAACTAACCATTTTTGAAAAATACATATTATTAATTATATATATATATATATATATATATATATATATATATATATATATATATATATTTTTTTTTTTTTTTAATTCTGAATGGCCCTCCCATTGTGGCTAATTTTACAGTATATTCTCTAGTAGTCAACGTCACACCCCTGCTGACCAAAAGGAGTGGGGGAAGGGAAACAACAACCGCATTAAGCAGTATTTCGATGCCCCAGACAAACTAAGCTGAATACTCTATGGAAAGCACCGCACTACTGCCCCCTACAGCATACAGAAAGCTGATTTTTCATTTCTGACCACAGCAACTCTTCAATACGGAAATCTCTCAAAGCAGCAAAGTAATCCGCTTTAACGTATTCATGTCATAATTAAAAAAAAACAAAAAAAAAAACCCTATTGATATGAGAGAAATATGGCTGGCAACCAAGATGCTATTGTTTCAAAGAGCCACATATTTATTGAAGCCCCAGCCGCTCGGCATGGCGGCTTTTTGTTCTACGGGAGAGTTGAAGACTTTCTGCTTCTCGGTGTAATTAAGAGCGGCCACCTCTGAAGAAAACCGCCCATGAGGTCTGCACAATGTCATCTGCGGGGAATTTTTATGTTGATTGTAATCATCACAGGGAACGCTATAATTCCTTCTCTCACAAGATCCCCCGCGTCCTCGTGTACGACCGCCCTGCAGCGAGAGGACAGGAAGTGGCTGACGTCTCAATGTTTGTATCCAGCTGTTCGATGAAGCACCATCGCAGTAGGATCTACTCATCTCGGCTGCTGAATCACCTGCTAAAACAACATCGATTCTCCGCCGGTACAAGGCAGTCTAATTACAGAATGCAGAGTAGGAGTCTCTATTCAGCCCGCAGTCCTGGGGTAATAGGCGCCTAATAGGTTTGTCACTAAATTATAGTCCTGTGTAACCACCCGAGGCACAACATAAATTTGCCTGATTTGCTTATGTGTTCAGCTGAATTTGCAGAATACGTGGGTGTAGAGAGAGGCCTGATTGCAGTCATATTGATTCAGCGGTGGTGGAAACGTGTATATCCTGCACTATCCCGGGGGACATGATCCCCTAGTACAGGACCACACAGAAGACTACTGCTTGGAATAGGCAGAGGTAACAGTAGTGCCACAATATAGCCAAATTGTGCAACATGTTACTATGAGGGACCCCTCCATTCCTCAAAGAAGCTTGCCATAAGGGGGCATTTTTATATCTTGGCTGAAACGTGTTTCCTGCATTGCTTGCCCCCCATGCCAAGTAGCAAAGAGGTTGAAATAAGGTTGCAATCTATACTGCAGGAGTATGTTCACTCTTTCCAATGCAATCCAAGAGGTCCTCACAATCCTTTTCTCCTGCATTGGAAACTTTCCACCCAAGTTTTTGGTGTTACTGAGAAAATACTTATATTTGGGGTATAATGCCCTATTAGTGCCCCCACACAGTATAATGCTCCATACATGATATAATGTCCCCATGAACAGTACAATGCCCCCTTTATATCCACCACCCAATATAATGCCCAACAAAAGTACAATGCCCATAACACCAAACATAATGCCCCCAGCTCATCCCCCAAACAATAAAATGGCCCCAGCTTAGACCCCATACTTTACAATGACCCCATCCCCCTCCATACAGTACATGGCCTAGGAAGTGAGCTTTATACTATGGACATCTGGGGGTAGTAGCCATTTTTTGCTTCTTTGACAGTGCGATTGTATTATGGGATCCAAGCGCCACATATCAGCTGTACTTCTTAGCATGGTGGATAGTTGATAAATGTTTGGTTTTTTTTGCCAAAATATAGATGTATACCGGCGTTTCCATGTCCTCTGAAGTGTTAACAGGACTGTTTTTTCTTGTAGTTCTGTAGAAGTTGTGCACCATATTTCAGGTCTATTGCATTATTAAAGAGTCATTACATACGAGTCGCCATTTATTACACTAACCTGTGGGCATCATCAGGGTATGCCAGTCACACAATACAGATAAAGATCAATGAAGTTCCTTCCTCTTCATCAACAAAAATCAATCATTAGGAGAAGATCATCGCTATACACAAAGTAAGGAATAAACCAGTAATTCCCATTTTGATGATTTTCTTAAAGCTAACCTGCCACATTGTACATGTAGCCCTGTCTGTAGGTATCTTGTTAGATTCCGCCCCCAAATCCACAGCAGATTCCGCTGTGTGAATATACCTTAAGTGTAGAAAGGGCAGGGACAAATACAAAAAATTTTTTACTGAATCTGCCATAAAAGTGGCAGTCGCCAGAAGTGTAGCTATAGAGGGTGCAGCAGTAGCAGTCGCTACCAGGCCCAGAAGGTCCCCCTGCCACACAAAATTTACCACTATATCAACTGGCAGAAGGTAGATGGGGTCCCCATCACAGATTTTGCATTGGGGCCCAGGAGCTTCAAGTTACACCTCTGGTAGCCACAGTGCCCCAATTACATGGACAGTGATGGTCGATGTCACAACAATAACATCTTTGGGACAGAAGCATGACCTAGGGGCACTGTACATACCTGCTGGGTTGCACTAATCCCAAATTTTAGACCTCAGGCGTGGACAACAGCTTTTCAATGTGTGCCAAAACAAAAACAGACACACGGGGCACTCAAGGTTCAGGACACGTAGAAGGTAATGAAATCCGGAAAATTGGAATCAAATTTGCCGTCACCCTCCATGTTTAAATCATTTTTTAATAAAATTTGAGCACAGTTTTATACTTACAGACAACAAGAGAATTTCACACTTGTAGAAAATTGTATTTTCTTACCTGCAAAATAATGAAAAAAGATGAACATTACTCAGATGCAAGAAAAGCGTCTTCATTACCATGCAGCGCTATTGTATGTAATTTACTGGATCAGTATAACAGTACAGAGTGCCAATAACTCATCTCAATACAGATGTAACAAGAATTAATGGCCATATAAAGTGGATGTTGCCAGACAACACAGATGGTTAACCCCTACACTGAAGACGAAGTGGCTCATTCCATAGCAACGGGAGACGCCATATACACTTTATCCCTAGAAGACACACTAGTACATTACACCATGAACCCTGATGAGCCAACATATCATCCATCTACTTTATATTGGATGTTCATTTGCTCCACACCTGGGAAAAAAGATTGGACATGTTGGCTTTCAACGTGCCCTATCCTTTTAAAATTAATTGGCTTAAACAAACATGTCAATCCAAGCATGGTCAGGAGAAATGGGTGTTAGCCTTCTAATGGAAATGGTCTCCTTAAAGAAGATTGCAAGTTAATGGGGTAAAGCTTAGAGACTTCTTCAAAGAGGAATCTGACCAACCATATGTACAACTGGTTAGAGAAATTTGTTTTTCTCTACACTGTGGGCTGAAGTGCCCAAGAGTTGTCTTCTGCAGGACTTTTGGGGCCATTATTATGTAAGGATCTTCTGGTAGTCTAGTGGGCTAATCCAACCATACCCAGGGGTGAACACGTCCCTCAGATTGGTTTTCCAGGACTTATTGATGGCCGATCTTTAGGACAGGTCATCAATTAAAGCTTGTCAGCCAAGCCCCTCATCATGCGAGCGAGCACTGCAGGCTCTTCAGTATTTACCAAGCACAGCGTCATCCATTTGTACAATGGCTATGCTTTGTATCACAACTTAGCCCATTCATTTGAATAGGACATAAGTGCGTCCAGGCTATGTGACCGATGAATATAACATCACACAGCCTATGAAGTGGAAGTGTCAATCAGGGAGCTGATCCACGGGGTTCCCAGGTGTGGGACCTTCATGGGTCTTCAATTGATGACCTATCCTAAGGATAGATCATAAATTAAGAAGTCCTGGAACAATCCTTTAACTTTTACAAAGGGATCTGGAGTAAGATTAGTGCTAAGGCACAAGTATCGAAATTACCATTATTCCAAGTAAAAGTCCATGTAAGGCTCTCTTCACCTCTGTGCTGGAGTCTCCATAAATATGCTATCACTGTCCTAGCTTTGTGGTTTTTGCTATAAACTGTAGATGATGTGAACAACACCTTATTACCAGCCACATAGGCCAAACCAGTCAGAAGACATCCAACTTGGCCCTACACAAGTTGTCTTTCAAATCTACACCCAACGGTCACAATGGATATAGAATATCTACTCTGGATCTTATCCAGTTTGGCCACCTAAGGCAATGTGGGGCAGGACACTGTTACACTTAAGTGCCACCATTACCACTGTAGACGCCTTTCCTTGTAGACGCTACGAGATACATTCCAAAGAGTCAGACAGATCTAATGAGAGATGATCCTCATGGAAATGGTGGTTTCTGAGTCTGGCATTGTCATAATCTGCAAGCTCATTAGACAAGCCTTTATTGTTCTCCCTGAGGCATTCTTCTCTCTGTACATGAACTCCGCGTTTCTCATGGTGGGTGGCATCTTTTATTAGTTTCAGATCTTTTTGTTATATGGCGAGACTCTGAACAGAACAGTAGTTAAAGAATTCTCTGATTTATCCACCCTTTCCGACCCAACTGTATAATAATATTTAATAACCCACAGAATAAAAAACGTTCTTATATAAATCTTCCTTTCTGTAGTACAACACAATATGCCTTGGGAAGAAAGAAAATCTACTCCGCTATCTTTTATTTATATGTGACATTTCAAACAGCGAAAGACTGCCGAGAATTCACAATATAGAGGTACGGGTTTTTTGTCAGCCGCAAGTAAAACCTTCACAATCCATCCTGCCTTATAAATGCAATTTTCTCTTATAATTGTTGCTCTATTTTAACAAGTCCTTTAAGTCCCCACACATAAGGGAACAGTCAGTCAAACCTGCCAATTTTGGTAGAATTGACCAACTATCTTATGTGTATGGGTCCTCTCGACGCTCCTCCAACAGATAGTGTCAAGGGAAGGATTGGACATGGTGAATCTTATCATACAGCTAGGTGTGTCTGGCAATGGCTTCCTCTTATGTCCCTATTGAATACTCATGCGCCATCCCAAAATGTCTGTACATGTAAATGGGGGAGTGGGTAGGAATGGCAGAAGAAGAGGAGTCGTCAACCAGTTTGGAATAAACTGGATTCATCCTAAATTTTGAGTCGAAACCAAAAAACTTTTTGAATTTGCCGTACACCAACCACTATTATTCTTGGGTCCTTTTGCTTTAAAGCTTCATGACCTTGGCACACACCATGTGACCAATCACAGGCCTCAGAAATCTCCAGGGACCTAAGACATTACCCAGGCCATAAAAACAAGGTAGTCCCCAACACCATAAGAGAAGGTGAGTATGAGTGTATTATGTTTCTGCATCAACTGTGCCTCCACTTACTATACTCTGGGGTCTGAAGAGACACAGAATGTAATAGCAGCACTTCCAATTCAGGCTGAACAACAGGCGGACATACCTAGGAAAAAGAGTTTCGCAAGGTTTGCCAAGCACTAGCTGTCAGTAAACAAGTGTTTGGCCAACAGCTATGGGCACCTTAATTCAGTGGTCTTCAACATGTGACTAGCCAGTTGTTGCGAAACTACGGCTTTCAGCAGGCCATGACAGTCTAAGGCCTCATAATAGTACGCGGACCACCAGAGTACATCATAGTGGGTCTGCCCAATCCTGTATATACCATTATGGTCACTTCACTATATTACATAAGTGCTGTAAATGTATTGTTCACAGACCACCACCGCTTCAGCCACCTTGACCATCAATGTGAAAAGTGATACCTAGCAGAGCAGTTTTAGTCCATGTTCAGGATTTGGTGAGAATTTAGATACAGGTTCCATTTCTAAATCATACTTGCCAACTCTCCTGGAATGTCCTTGAAAACAGGGACGATCTTTGAGACCCTAGAAAAGTAGGCACTTCCCTCATCCGCCACACTCTTAATATATGATGTGGGCAATTTATGTGCTAGTCAAGTCATGAAAAAGGGACAGAACCAGTACATTAACATACTCAAAAGGGGGCAGGTCCCAATCTGAAAGGGGTGTGGCCTCACAACAGGGTGTGACCTCATCCGCACACCATTCTCTTACACATACACCATGAAATGTTGGAAAGTATGACCTCAACTATTGCAAACCCATTCACATGCAGCAAATTTGACTTGTGTATAGTATAAAAAAAAATAAATTAATTAAAAAAAAAAAAAATAATTGATTTGTAGAAATGTATTTTTCATTTTTCTATATTTTGACATCTAGTTAAAAAATCCCAGTAACCCTTTATTTTCTTAAAGGGATAATATTACTATATGTAACCTATAACACAAGTTTATATAGAGTAGAGCATTAAAAACCAATTCTAAGTCATAAAAAATACACACTATCACAATTCCTGGTCTCCCGCCAGTTGCCATATGCTCTCCCAGCCACGTGACGTCAGCTCAGTACGCACACAGCCATGCTGAAATATGCATAAAGTCTCCAGCTGGCTAATAAAAGGCCGGCAAATATCAACAAAATATATCAAAACATAAAGTCAACCGCACAATAGAATGTGACATTTTTACTGCATGATATTAAAGGGAACCTCCGCTAATTAGACAGGCAGAAGACAATGTTCTGGGGGTTTTTTTTGTAGCGGGAGCCTATTAAAATGAGTGACAGGGCCTTATCGTTGCTATAATTACATGAAATGAGGCTATGAAATGACCATGTGCTGCCCGCTTATTGCCTTCGAGGGGTATTCACTTGCTCAGAACTGGTTCTAAAGATTATTCTGGAACGTTTCCAACAATTGTGATGCCCCAACTTACAGACCCTTTCCAATTAAAATTTGCAGCTGCAGCTCTTCCAGTAAATTTCCTCTGCACCATATAGATGTTGTGATTTGGACTCTGACCCTGTCCCTAACATGCCTTGTCATCTACACTATTAAAGAGAATGTGTTAAGCTATGTCAGGAGATTTGCATTGTATATTGGGAAATATATTTTACTTCTGCAATTCTTCTAAATGAAACAACTTAGCAAATACCAGATTAAAATCTTATACTTCATTTTGCTTACAGCATTTACACAGTACTATACGTCTCCATGGTAACAGACAACAAACCAACACAGTGCAGTCAGATCTAAAAGTTATTATCCCATCCTGTCTCCCTACATCTTGCTTGCCTACAAAATGTATGTTAAAAAGGCACATGGAAGGCGAAACAACTGCAGGATCTGACTACACTGACTGGTTGGTTTGTAGTCTGTAACCATGGAAACACAAAACAATTTTTGAAATCAAGGCCATTTGCAAAATTGCCTTACATGGCGTGCTTTCACAATTACGTTGTCATCTGTCCTACTGTTTCCACCATAGGAACAGAAGCAGTGTCCTGCGATGAGCCACGGCACTAACACAATGGTGGTTCAGCAGAAGGCACCCAAATTGTCAGGGTACGATGGTCTATATCCTAGGTGTTATTGGAAGGTGGGCCCCCCAAAATCAGTTTATCTGGTGGGCCCAAGGGACCTCAGTCTGACAATGAACTAAATGTTAAAACAGATCTGTCTAATGATAGACAACAACATTGGGGTCCATTGGGTATCCAATGTTTTCCCCTTTACATTGCCAGATGGAAAAAATCCGGCTTGTAGGACTTTTTGGTCTATGATATCAGAATTTGTGCCGGAGGCCCTGGAAGGACCAAAGGCAAATGTGAACGTACCCATAAATAGCATTTACGTTATGAGTCCAGGGGGCGGTTTCACATATTGATTCCCAGTGTTCCATGCCCGAGTGTGCACATAGATCGCCGTCACTGACTAGGACCGCCCACTGGACTTCTAAGCATAAAATAGGCCGAGATTCACATCCACTTATACCGACTTTCCCAGCAAACTATATATCAAACTGCTCAGCTCCTCCTGCTCTATAACATGCCACCTGCAGACTGGGCTATATTTTCTATGACAGGTTCCCTTTAAGTAACCAACAGCACTCCCCACCCTAACTGACTAAACCCCCTAATATATTACAATACAGTCAAATGTAACCAACTGTAAAGTCTTTGTTTGGGAAAATCAGTCGTCTGCGACAGGCACATTTGGTTTTCAACAATGTTAATAATGATTTATTGTCCGGCTATTTCTTTCTCAAAACCCGAGTCACATCTGCCAACGGAAGAGAAAGAGGAGACTATTAGGAGGAGTTTATTAGCATTGGCAGGAGCGCTCGGTGCACAGAGAGTACACACATTTCCTGCAGTCTAAAAAACAATACCAACCAATTGGAATGGAGCGCTGGGACCGACGCCGCGCAATGCAATATTAATCAAATCAGGGGTTTTGTGGCCATTCAAATGAGCCGCGTCCTCCAAATCCTACAAATAGACGCCCCGATTATTTTATTTGAGAATTAGAATATTGCACAGTCTGTACAACAGGAATTTCTCGTCTCTGTCTCACAAATAAGTCGACATCACCTTGTCTGCCAGTTTATCTGCATCTGGCACTGATGCTCGTGCCAAATGTTTTGGCAGGCGGATTGTGAAAAGAGGAATTGGTGAGAAGACATTTAAAGTGGCAGGATGACATGTTGGCTGTCTGCCCAGTTGACACCCATCTGGTCACCAGTCTGCCACCAATTTGATAAAAAAAAATTCATTAAGGTCAGTAAAAAAAAAAAAAAAAAAAGCCAAAACTGCACAACATCATCATAAGAACACTAGGAGACACTAAAGAGTTAAGTGACCACATTAAAGCAGGAGGCTGCAAGCTGGGAATGTTCATACAGGGCAAAGAGACTTATTCTCTAATTGACCGTTGTATATTATGACTTATTATATACAGTACACCTTAGCTGCTGCAGAACTTCTTTTTGTAGGCCAAGAGAACACCATTTATTGAAATGAAACTACTTTTTCAGTTTCATAAATAAGGTCTGCAGCAGCTGAGGTGTGTATTACGATGTTCTGCAGCAGCTGAGGTGTGTATTATGATGTTCTGCAGCAGTTGAGGCCTTATGATGTTTTGCAGCGGCTGAGGCGTATATTATGAAGTTCTGCAGCAGCTGAGGCGTGTATTATGAAGTTCTGCAGCGGCTGAGGTGTGTATTATGATGTTCTGCAGCAGCTGAGGTGTGTATTATGATGTTCTGCAGCAGCTGAGGCGTGTATTTTGATGTTCTGCAGCAGCTGAAGGCGTGTATTATGATGTTCTGCAGCAGCTGAGGCGTGTATTATGATGTTCTGCAGCAGCTGAGGTGTGTATTATGATGTTCTGCAGCGGCTGAGGTGTGTATTATGAAGTTCTGCAGCAGCTGAGACGTGTATTATGATGTTCTGCAGCAGCTGAGATGTGTATGATGTTCTGCAGCAGCTGTGACATAGAACTATATAATACACACTGTAGCTGCTGATATCTTTACAGTCTTACAGCACACAACTGCCCCATAAAGGTAAACGAGTTGCTAGAAAAAGTCTCTATTAAGTCCATAAAGATCGATCACCATTGGCTGCGTCCTGTGTCCAGTAATGCAGCAAATGAATGGGCCTGGCCTGCAATACCAAACACAGCCTATGGACAAGGAGGGAGCTATTTATGAAAACAAAACAAAAACAATCTTTTTTACCCTTTATGTGCATGCTGTGGTTCTTCATAGACATAAAACAAGGAAATTTCCTTAGAGCCAGCGATAAAAGTCGCCTTACTACAGGACTACGTCTGTATGATAATGACAGACATTGTGGGGATATGCAAAACCTCGTAGAACCAACAAAGAGGATCCTTACACCTCCTACACTGTTTACACTGCACAGCACACGCCATACGGAGGAAACACAGACGACAACTGTTTATAAGAAAGCAATACTATATAAATATTTACTGCAAAAACAACAAGAAAGTGACAAAAAAATATAACTACAATCTAAATAGGAAGACTGAAAAGAAATGCTGCAGTCCTGAGCACAAACTGAAACCGTAAACATAGTTCTAACTCCCAGATTATGATGCTGGGTGCAGTAGTATACCCGGGTACTATTATAAAATAATATTAGGTCTGTACGGGCTCCATTCACTGACAGCAAACCAGATCTTGAAAATACGAAGACATTGAAACAAAGACATGGCAAAAGATGCAAAGGTTTGAATAGGTCATTTCCGTGCTAAAAAATTTGCAAATCAGGTCATACATTCAGGGGCCATACAGCGATGTGCACAGGCACAAGTAACTTACCACCAGTGTCATGGTGTTTGCTTTCCTTAAAATTGGATGGATTGCTATAGACAATGTATCTGACTCATGGGGATGCGGGCCCTTCTGGCCAGGGGCCCCTCAGCTACTACCCTAAAGTCTGATTAGTAGGTCTGCCCAATACATATACTCACAGAATAAAGTCACTGTCTACATGTCTATATTCTAATGCTAGCTTAGCCGTCAATTCTACTTTTTAAGGCATTGTTGATTGTGATTTTTTTTTTCCCTCCATGAATGGCTCGTTGCGTTTCACCAGGAGACGGATATCATTCATTTCAGCCATCTGCTCAGAATAAATTGTGTGTACTTAATGATCTGGCCGTAGCCAAATGTATATTACTGAGCAAATGAAATGCTGAGAATACAGAGACAGTACACTTATTCTGCCTCTAGAGGGTGCCACTTACTTATCTTTCAATAATAACCAGGAAGCGTAACTAGAAGGTTTGTACTGTATACAGAGCTAACAATATCTTCTTCGTTTATTCATATACTTCGTTTATTTTATTCATATACTTCTATATATGACAAAAGTGATCCCAATAGAAAATGAATTAGATGATTATTATTATTATTATTATTAAATACATACATGCACTTCTGTGGTAAATAAGCTATTTCCTGGATACCTAATTACAGTTGATCTGGGGGACTGGAACCCTTGTTGCTCGACATCTCAATATCAGCAAGATCAGATAGTTACAAAGACATCTGCTTAAAGGGATCATCTAGTCTAGAAAACCCATTTTAAAATACCTTATTAGGAAACTCACAAGTAGGTCTCCTGCTCAGGATCCTCATCGTGTGACGAGAATAGAGAACGGTTACAGAGTGTCTCTCACTCTGGAGGACTGGACCTGTCCAGCATTACACTTACAACCCACTGATTTGAATGGTCACGGTGTAATGCTTCATTTCACCTGTGGTGTCACTGCAGGGAAATTGAACACTTGCTGATGTCAGTAGTGTCAAAATTGTAGATATGATAATGAGACATACACGTATAGGTGTTACTGTACATGCCAATGCCGTATAGTTTAAAGGGGTTCTCCAGAGAGTTAACCACCACTTACTTCTTCTGGGGTGACGAAACCAAAAGTCCCTGAGCTGGTTTCAATTCAGGTCATGTGATCAGAACCAGCAACAAGAACCCAAGTTATTCCACTTACTCTCCGATGTTCAGAATTATCCTTACTAACCAGCAGTGAACACTGGAGAGGGAGGAAGGAGGAAGAGCAATTTGGGGGCCAGGTGATCGGGGTCAGAATCAGCCCAGAGCCCTTTATTTTGTCTCATACAAAACCAGGGAGGAAGTAAGTGATGATAGATTCCCTAGAGAACCCCTTTAAGGGGGGGGGGGGGGTGTCCTTTTCTTTCAGGAAAGCAGCATCAGAACATTCCCTAATGTTTTGAGCTTGTTCCAAGGGTGAATAGTCAGATACTTTTTTTTTTCCTTGCCTCCCTTTTTAAAAAAGTTGCAAGCTACAAATGCATTGTAGAATGTTACTCCACATGAACCACGTCCACTTCCCCCTCCAAAAAGCTGGACCAGCCTTGTGTAAAGGCTACTATGTATACAGCGTAAAGCATTAAAAAAGGAGAATAAATATAGTAAAAAAAAAAAAATAACATTTTTAAATTTCCTTTATGTAAAGGTTCCTGCTATAAATAAAATGTCAGTGTAACTGTTTATGTATGAAATCAAGCAAGATGGCAGTCTCCAAAATTATACAAAAAAATACACAATTTTTATATACTTTTTTTTAAAGAATATTTTGGATACATTTTTAACATTTTAAAAAAAAAAAAAAAAAAAAAAATTCCAAAGGTGATATTTTCCCTTTAAGCTTAAAATCCTGTACTTGTTCCTAGCTCATTCAGCGATATTACACATTCCGTAGACATGGTCAGCCCCATTCGTAGGCCTTTACTGAAGGCTTGAGATAGACAAAGGGCATCAATGTGGCGGTAAAACAAAGAACGCTTCTGCCATACGTCTACTAGAAGGAGAGAGCAGAAGCTTTTACATGGGCTCGGAGGATTATGTATAAAAAGCAGCAATTAAGGGGTCAAAGTGGGGAAATTGAGAATTTAGCCTGACTTGTTAATCTTTGTTGTCACCAAATTTCAACACCAAGAGCAATTTGGGACGGAGAAGACAAGAAGGCCCATTGTCTGTTAGAAAAGAGATCTGCTTGGAAAATATTGGCTGACTGCTTCATAAGATACGGACCCTGTAGGATGTGTAACGGATATGGCAGTATTAGGTGGGCTCTTGGCCCAGGACTGAATCTTATCACCTATTCACAGGTAATAAATTTCTGGTTGGTCAGAGGTCTGATCACTGCAACCCCCACCGATCATGAGAAATAGGATTAACCCCTGATGGAATGGTGCGGTTATCTATCAATAGAGCTGACACTCTATTCAGCCCTGCGGGCCAAGTAGTGTATTCTACCCTCACCGATCAGACACTTATCTCAACTATGCCATGGAAGAAAAACCTTCAAGGGATTATTTGTTTGATAATGAATATTAATGGGCACTATGTGGCAGTATTATATGGACTGTATATGTCAGTATAATGTGGGCTTAAAAGAGTTGTCTAAGACTTCATATTGATGGTTTGCCTTAGGACAGATCACCAATAGAGATGAGCGAAATATTCAAAAATTCAATTTCGGCAACTTCGCCGATTTTCGCGATATGATTCTATTCGATCCGAATTAATTTGTGGTGAAAAAACAGCTATTTCCTGTCTGCAGAGAGCCGGGGTGGGCAGCCAAATGGTGGAAGCCCTTGGATACCACGGTCATGTCTCTCTCTCTCTCTCCAGCACGGACAACTTTGATTCATGTGGAAGGATCTGCTAACAAGCAAAGACGTCTACCCAATCACATCACTAGAGATTATCTTGTGACCGTCTGATGTCACAAAGGTCCTTACTAAATATTCGTTACCGCGAAGCATCAGGAAATCCGGATTCCATGTGAATCGAATATTTCCTGAAATTCAGATCCAATTCCACTTCTGCAGCTTCGATTCGCTCATCGCCAATCACCATTACAAGATCCATGGGGATCTGATCCTGTACACTGTGTAGCGGCTGAATAGCTTGCAACTACCATCCAAGTAACTTGTGTGTTATGGCCACTACACAGTATCTGTAGCAGTCCGCTGCCACCACCATACATTGTGCTCCGAACAGTTGATCGGTGTGGGTCCAACACCTGGAACTCCCACCAATCTAATATTGGGGACAAGCCAGGAATTAAGGATGTCATGTCACCGGGATTATGATATGGATTGCTGCAGACTCTTCACTACTTAACAAGCGCAGAGCCATACATTGCATGGTGGCTGTGCTTGGTACTGCAGCTCGGCCCCATTCAGTTGAATAGGACTGAGCTGAAGCATGGCCATGTGACCAATAGACATGCATTGCGGTAAACTATTATACTGTGGGGTCTCTTCAGTATAGAATATAGAGTATAGAAGGTGGAGGACTAGGCAAGGAGAAAAAAAGGAAACCCAAAACTTTACTCATTTTCCCCTACCTTTTTGGGACTCCTCGCGGTGTCTGGCACTCTCCCAGTGACGTCATGCGCCCGGGGGTCACTGCAGAGGCCTGTGATATTGGGCCTCAGCAGACATGGGCAGCCTGAACGTCAGGATGCTTGGCATGTCCATGTCACTGCTGTGGCCCAATCACAGGACTCTGCGGTGAAACCAGGTGTATGATGTCATCAAGGAGTACAAGAGAGAGCACCAGACGCCGCGAGGAGGCCCAAAAGAAGGGGAGTATAAATTTTTTTTTGTTTTGTTTTGTTTTTTCACACCTCCCCTGGGCCTCCAATTATTAGAGTATAATTTCATTTCCAGTTCTATCCAAATGAATCTGGGACCCATGCCACCCCTAACCGAAACTAATCTTAGGGGGCTTCACCCATCTCTAGCAAGTACTGAAGAGGCTGCACCACTCACCCGAGCACTGCAGCATCTTCAAACATCTGATAGCCTGGGGGGTCCGCCTATCAGACCCCAATCCATCTTTAATCGATAACCAGAGGCGCAGCTAGCAGGGGGGCAGAGGGGGCGGCCGCCCCGGGCCCACTGACTTTTTGGGGCCCACCCCGGGGCCGCCATTAATACATCCTTTATTTCTAACTAGATCGGTGTCTGCAGACACCGATCTAGTTACAATGCTTCCTGGTGCTAAACTGTCTTGTAAACCGCAAGCCACTTCAGGCCTGCGGTTTACAAGACCCCGAGACCACAGACCGATGTCTTCTTCTAAGCACAGGCGGTGCGATGACGTCACAACATCGCGCCGCCCGCGCTCAGAAACAAACGTCATGCGCGTGGACAGGGAGGAAGCGCCAGCGGCTCCATTCATCAGCATCGCAGGTGAGTATGATTTTTTTGTGTGGGTATATTAATAGAATAAGGGGTGGTTAGGAGGGGGAAATCAACTATAAGGGGATCATTAGGGGGCAGACGAGGGGGGCAAGGGTTTAGGGGGTTAGAACAAGGGGGGGGTAAGGGGCCGGGGGCCTTTTTGGGGCTACTAAGGGGGTGGTCTTGTATAAGGGGTCATTAGAGGTGCAGTATTTATGTCAGGGTGAATTGGGCATAATATGAGGGTCAATTAATTTCATTAAAGTTACACTTGCACCTTATTAAGACTAAGGCCCCATGTACTGGGCTGCAGCAAAAAAAGCGCTGCAGGAAAAACCGCAGCGGTAACATTGTGTTTTTTCCTGCAGCACTTTTCACAGAAGGTCTGCAGAGGTTTCCTCTGTGGACTTTCTGCTTTCAATACACCTATATGGAAACCGCCAGAGTTTCTGTAGGTATAATTGACATGCTGCGATTTCCAAAACTGCAACGGTTTTGGAAATCGCATTGTGTCTGCTGCAAATATTTTTCCGCAGTGTGTGGATGGGATTTGCTAGAATGTTGCGGTTTTTTTCAGTGGGTTTTCGCCACATGGGGCCCTCATCCCTACTTTGCAGTATAATATGCACAGCGGATAATCTGCGATTTCCAAAACAGTCGGTGTTTTGGAAATCGCAGCATGTCAATTATACCTACGGAAATGCTGGCGGTTTCCCTATAGATATAATTGAAGCAGAAAGTCTGCAGAGGAAACCTCTGCGAACTTTCTGTGCAAAGTGCTGCTGGAAGAATCGCGATGCGTCGCCGGCACGGTTTTTCCCGCAGCTCTTTTTTTGCTGCGGTACGCCACATGGGGCCTTAGCCTTAAGGAGTTTTCCAGCTCATTTTTATTGATGATCTATCCTCAGAATAAAACATCAATAAGAGATAAGTGACTCCCCACTGATCAGCTGTATGAAGGGGCTATGGCGCCTGTTTATATCACACGCTGTCTGTTTATAGTGACCGTGTGATGTCATTCCAGTCTTGTCACACAGACGTGTATAGGACGAGGCTGTAGTTACATGACATGGCCGCTATGAGATGAATGACACTGTGTAAACAGAGAAGGAGTCACGGCGCTTACACAGGTACCACGGTTCATTCAAACAGTTGTTCCTTGGGGGTCCCGGGTATTGGAACCACAAAAATTTTTTTTTCCCTTTTTTTTTCCTTTTTAATTAGGAAACACCTGGGGCATTATTAATAAGGGGCAAATTATTTAAAGAGGACCTTTCACGTCCTCATGTATATGCTGTTTTACATACTGCTAGAAAGCCGACAGTGCGCTGAATTCAACACACTGCTGGCTTTCCCGTTATATGCCCCGGGGCTGGAGATATTGGGGGTCTAAATTTCACCGTTCACTGTCAGAAGGGCGTTCCTGACAGTCTAGCTGCGCTGTGAGGAACGCCCTCCCTGACTGTGCTCGTCCATAGACTTGTACTAGGGGGGGCGCTCCTCACAGCTCAGCGTCATCACTGGGCTGAGTACACCCCAGTACAATTCTATGGACGGGTACTGTAAGGGAGGGCGTTCCTCACAGCGCAACTAGACAGTCAGGAACGCCCTTCTGACAGTGAACGGTGAAATTTAGACCCCCGATATCTCCAGCCCCGGGGCATATAACGGGAAAGCCAGCAGTGTGTTGAATTCAGCGCACTGTTAGCTTTCTAGCGGTATGTAAAACCGCATATACATGAGGACGTGAAAGGTCCCCTTAAAGGGGTGCAAAGGGAAGTTATTAGTTTAAAGATGCACTTGGGGGTATTATTCATTATGGGGGGGTATATTATATATTTTATAATTGGGGTAGCAGCAGGGTGGGGGCTTTGTGCAGGTGAGGACAATGTGGGTCAGGTGCCTGGAAAAGTGAGGAGCCAAAGATGTCTGTGTTGCAAACTTTACAGAGACTGGAAGAAGTGGTCATGGCTGTCCAGATGAAAGAGATGCGGAATGTGAACGATTAGTCAGAGACGTCACCTGTAAGTCACTAAATGCTACTGCCCAGGGTCGGACTGGCCCACCGGGGAACCGGTGAATCCACCGCTGGGCCCCGACCCCCGACTATTAGTCCTCATGTCATGGGGGCCCGATCGGGATCCTGACCATTCCGATCGGGCCCCTGACCAGAGGCGTAATGATCGCGGTCGCAGGGGGTGCGACCGCGACCGGGCTCAGCGGGGTATGGGACCCGTGGCCAGCTGGAGATGGCCGGGGCCCCGGACCACTATGATAGCGGTCGGGGAAAGCCTGGTTCCCCGACCGCTATACATACTGTTATTGGAAAGGGGCCCTGGCATATTGCAGGCCCCTTTCCAATAGATGGCAGGGCACCCAGGGGAGGTGACTGAAAATAATAAATACATATTTTCACCTCTCCTGGGCACAGCGTTCTCTCCGGCGCTCTTCTGTCATGTGACTGAGGCCTGTAATTAGGCCCTAGCGGTCACATGTGGCGCGGCCGCGTAATGACGTCAGTGCGCCCCCACGTGACCGCTGAGGCCCAATCACAGGCCTCGGCAGCGACGTCGGAAAAGGTCCTGAAGACGGCAGGATGGAGCGAGGATGCCAAGGAAAGGTAAAGCAAGGTGAGTATAAATGTTTGTTATTTTTAATCACTTCCCCTGGGCCTCCGATTATTATACTCTGAGGTCTGAGGAGACCCCAAAGTATAATAATAGCACCGAAGCAGAGGGGGGCTATTGGGGCTGGGGGGGGCACTGTGGAGCATATAATACTGGGTGGGGGCCACTGTGGAGCTTATAATACTGGATGGGGGCCACTGTGGAGCTTATAATACTGGGTGGGGGCCACTGTAGAGAGCATATAATACTGGGTGGGGGCCACTGTAGAGAGCATATAATACTGGGTGGGGGCCACTGTGGAGCTTATAATACTGGGTGGGGGCCACTGTGGAGCTTATAATACTGGGTGGGGGCCACTGTGGAGCTTATAATACTGGGTGGGGGCCACTGTGGAGCTTATAATACTGGGTGGGGGCCACTGTGGAGCTTATAATACTGGATGGGGGCCACTGTGGAGCTTATAATACTGGATGGGGGCCACTGTGGAGCTTACAATACTGGGTGGGGGCCACTGTAGAGAGCATATAATACTGGGTGGGGGCCACTGTGGAGCTTATAATACTGGGTGGGGGCCACTGTGGAGCTTATAATACTGGGTGGGGGCCACTGTGGAGCTTATAATACTGGGTGGGGGCCACTGTGGAGCATATAAAACTGGGTGGGGGCCACTGTGGAGCTTATACTCCATACAGTGGCTCCTTCATTTTTTTTTAAATTACGCCGGGGCAGGTGAAAAAAACAAAACAAAACAAAAAAACCCCCAAACTTTCTCTCCTGTCCCCAGTGTCTCCCAGCGCGGTTCGGTCCTGCAGTTCTGTTGTTTTCTTCCAGCTGACGTTCCCTCTGCACGTGACTACCTGTGACGTCACATGACCCCTGAGGCCAATCAGCGGTCTAAGGGAAGGACCTGGGACGTCACAGCCAGTGAGGACTTCCGGCAAAAAGAAGACAGCGGAGCTGCAGGACTGGACCGTGCTGGGAGGACACCGGAGACAGGTGAATATGTTTAGTGTGGTTTTTTTTTTTTTAGGGGGGGGGGGGGGAGTAGGGGGGAATTCACCTCCCCCCGAACTAATTATTAAAAAAGAAAAAAAATTATACTGGACAACCTCTTTAAAGTGTGGCGCATTAGGTGGGCCCTGGGGGGTATATTAAAGGGGTTGTCCAGGCATAATTTGTTATGGTTTATCCTCAGGATAGGCCATAGATACCTGATCTGTAGAGGGCTGACCCCGGACCGATCAGCTGTACGGAGCCACTTCTGATGCCCGTCCTGTAAACAATACAGGGCCAGAAGCAGAAAGCTCTGTCCACTGTATAGGGGCCGGGCACCTTCACTGTATTTCAGCACTTATTGAAGTCAGTGGGAGCTGAGCTGCAGTGAAGGCGCCGGGCTGCTATACAGCGGATGGAGCTTTCTGCTTCCGGCCCTGTGTTGTGTACAGAACGGGCTCCGGAAGTGGCTCTGAACAGCTGATGTGGCCGTGTGTCAGCCCCCTACCGATCAGGTATTTATGGCCTATCCTGAGCATAGGCCATAAAAAAGATTAACCCTGGACAACCCCTTTAATATGCCCCACACAGTTTAATGTCCCCCCACAGGATGTCAGCCCCCATCACTGCTCCCACACAATATAATGACCCCATCACTGTTCCCTATACAGTATGGGGGACCAGTGAAGAGGCCACTATGTGGGGGGACCAGTGAAGTGACCATAGAAATATTTGGCCCAGACAACCCCTTAAAATAGGTTGTCCATAAACTGGAGCAACCACTGTGTCGGTCGCCAGGGAGGTGTAAAAATAAGAAAATTTTAAAAATAAAGCATACTCACCTGTCCCCAGCACCCCGATGTCCCCTGTCTGTGTCTGTTCGGTCTCATGGCGGCGCCTCATTTCTGGAAATCCTGTACCTAATTGGTCTTAGCAATCACATGAGGTGCAGGACTCCCAGCAAGGAGTCGCCGGCATGAGACTGTATGGACACTGACAGCGGACAACGGAGCGCCGGGGACAGGTGAGTATGCTTTTTAATTTACTTATTTTTTACTTTACACCTCCTGCCAGCTACATTGGTTGCTCCAATGCCTGGACAACCTCTTTAAAGGATTTATCCATCTTTCTAATATTGATGGCCTGTCCTTAGGATAGGCCATCAATATTACATCTGCGATGATACAACAGCCAGGACCTCTGCAGATCAGCTTTTCCAGGACAATGCGGCTACAGGTAAAGGTAACAATTCTTGGAGCCACGCTGTTCACTTGCCATACAAGGTGTAGCAGTAGGTTTAGGTAGTGCAGTGGTGCACATGGTATAGTGGTTGAGCAGCATGGCTCCCGGCATGTTATTACCTTTAGCCGCCCTGTCTCGGTACCGCTGATCTGCAGGGGTCCTGATGGTGGGCCCCTAGAAACAATTCCACTGGTGGGCCCAAGACATCCCAGTCCGACACTGCTACTGCCCTGTATTCACCTAAATCGTCTGCAGAGCCCGCTATATACCACTATACGCTCACCGTATACTGATAGTATCGGTATACAAACATGTCCAAGTTGGGGGCCCACTTGGACATGTTCGCCCCCTGTGCTAAACCCCTAGCTGCGCCTCTGTCGATAACCTATCCTGAGGATAGGTCATCAATTATGTAGCCTGGAAAACCTTTTTAATTCAAAGGATATAATAAAATCAGTCGGCAGAAGCAAGAGAGAGATTGTCGATGGTTTCCAAAAAAAAAAAATAAAAATATATCAGTTAAAATCAGTCCCATCAGTCATGTTAAGCAAGTTGGGCAGACTAAAGGATTTATGGGCGATATGTAGGAATCCAGCGGAATTAATGAGAAAAAAGGGAATTGAAACCGGACAAGAAATACATGACAGTCTAATCTCACTGAGGGCTATTTTTGTCTCTTTTTCAGCCAGGAAGCGAAAAGACAAAATATTCAAATATTAGTTTTAACAGAGTTTTGGCTGCAGAAGCCTGTGAACCGAGAGCAAGGCAGGTGGTTTGGACTCCGCAACCAGAAATGAACGCACACGCGGTAGTTCAAGAAAAAAAATATATATTTACTATAAGTTAATAAAGGCTAGTTAAAGGTAAAATGACAGGGATAAAGACAAGCAAAATATACAATATAGCATGAACAATTTCAAGGCAAATTCTGCAATGGTTTCTACTTTTACTCTGTCCACTTCTGCAGTATGGACACTGAATGAACAATATACTCAAAACTATCCCTAACTGACCCTGACTTCACATTTGGGTGCACCCCCTTTTCCCCAGTGGTCCAGGTGGACCGCTTACAGTCCGTAGAAGCGCGCGGTGGGGCCCAAAGTCGGTCCTTTCTTTTATAGTGAAGCGTCCTCTCCTCACGGTTATCAGGATCTTGGGAGAAATGAAGTCCTCTTTAACAGACAGGGAAACCAAATGAATGCAATGTAATCCAACAGCAGATTCCACTCAGCACACTGACAGTCCTGCCGAATCCATACACTGAGCTGGGATGTAAGCCGGGATTTAGCAGGTGCCGTCCAGTACATCAACAGCACTGCGAGTCTCTATCTGTGGTATCCATATACACAGTCACAATGTCAGTCTCACTGATCAGCCACTGAGCACAGTTCCTTTCACGTGGACTCACTAGTCCTGTTGTCTCTTTACACTCTGTTTGTCTCAGGACCAAGATACAGCTTAGCTGTACAGAAAAATCTCCACACCAGTTCAATACAACACTTGCCAAGATGGCTGCTGCTCTCTGTCTCGTCACTTCCTGCTTCTCTGCTCACACTCTGTCTGCAGAACAGGCAGGCTGACATAAAAGGGGGGGGGTCTCACTCCAGCATCATGTCACAATTACAATGGCTGCTGTCTTAAAGGAACAGAATCACAGAAATACATTCAACATTAACAGTTTATACAGACAAATGAAGCTTAGGACAACATTGGCTGTCTCTTACAAGCCGCTCGGACAAATAGCTGAGAAAAGTTCAGGAGCTGCAGAGCTGGAGGGAGAAATTCTGTATTATTGTAAAGGACAGTAGACTGGATTTAATGGTCGAAGATTTTAATAAGATTATCAAAAGGACACTTGGAAGGTTAGCTGAACTTTCCATCGCCGTTCATATGACTGATCGTCACATCATAGGAATGTGTAGCAAAATATATTTCTGCAATCCGCAGAGTGTGAATGTATTAGATATTTATTCCTATTAAATCAGAACATTCATCTCTATGAAGCAAGGAATGTCTGACCCCGCAACTCATCCCATTAAAATTAGCAGAAGAATATTCCAGCACCTACTTGTACTTTATTACAGCTTCGTATATTAAGATGAATTGAAATTCCTTCTAGATTATTGACTTGGGTTCGCCCCAATGAAACTTTAACTAAAGAAAAAAAAACTTTAACCTAAGTCTTAAAGATGGCCATACACAGATGAATTTTGGCCAAACCTGCCGATTTCTGCAGGACCTGCTGACTAATGTACAGAGCTGTGCAAAGGTTCTGAAAAAAAAGCTGCAAAGAACGAACAATTTCAGAAATCGAAGAGTCAATTTTTTTTTTTTTGTCAATTATCAAGATGAAAGGTATGAAGAAAAGAGATATTTTGTGTGACCACTCTTTGGAGTACTGGAAGTAAGATAATGGACCCCCTTGATCTCACCATCATCCAGTATGTCTGGGATGACATGAAGAGACAGAAGGATTGGACAAGCCTACATCCACAGAAGATCTGTGCTTAGTTCTCCAAGATGGCGGGAACAACCTCCCTGCCGAGTTCTGCCAAAAACTGTCTGTAAGTACCGAGTAGAACTGATGGAAGGCAAAGGGCAAAGGTCACAGCAAATATTGATGGGATTATGACTACACACAGTGATCCTTTGTAGTCTGTAACCATGGAGACACACAGTTCTGCACAGTGGCTGTTAACACAAAACTATCAAATTTTTTTGTACAAGCAGTAGAGGACAGAAGGGTTATGACTGCACAGGGGGTAATTTGTAGTCTGTAACCATGGAAAGACAATGCTCTGCATAGTAATTTTTACTATTTTAGTATTTTTAAGACCATTAACAATATTGCTTTTGTTTATTTCAATGCACGGAAGCAATAAAAAAATTTTTTATTCAATGCTGTAGGCATCTGCCTTTACTACCAGTACCCAAAGTACACACACATCAATGGGCAATAAACACAAAATGCATTAAGACTAATAAAGCTATTATAAAAAAAAAGACACATAAAATGTAAAAGTTATTCTCATAAAAGCTGCTGAGAAAAATTTTATACACCGTTTCTGGTATTGAAGCTCAGCCCTATTCACTTGACTTGGCAATACCACACATGGCCTGAGGACAAGAGTGGCGCTGTTTCAAACTTTTTTTTGCATTCACTTTTATGAATTCATTGTTTTATATTTTACTATATTTTTTTCTTGAAAGGAAACAATCTAATAAACAACCCCAGACCACAGCTTGATGAATTGAGCTAGAGCCGACATGTACGGTGTCAGTCTTCTCGTACCACCTCAAGCCATATTAATAACATACAGATGTTTTCTTTTTTTCGAGCTTGTTAAAACAAAGGGAGCGAGCACATTCACTCCACCCTTACAGGCAGCTTATGAAAGCCAGATCTGTGCAAACCGCAGACTCCATTCTGAATTGTGTACATATCTGCCGTCTGGAATTCTCCGCTCTCTTATTAATATCACCGGATTAACGTGGAGTTTGATTTTGGCCATGAAAGACAAGCACCATGTTATGTACCACATATATTGTGTTAAGGATTTGAGGAAAACTCAGACCATATGTTATTTAATATCAAATCATCTTTTATAAGTATAAAAATAAAAAAAAAGGATAATATTATAAACCCAGGTATCGGGATCAGAGTCCCAGTGTCTTTCATAGTCAACCAAACCCAACAGTCGGTATAAGATTTCACATCCCTCGAGCTCATAAAATAGGAGGGGTCCTTAGACGATAATCTAATTCATGTCTGTAACACTTCAGAAAACATTAGGGCAATAAAATAAAATGGGGGGGGGGGGGGGTTGCTACATTCACAAATGTGTTTCTGCCACTTTCATAGCAGCACATTATGTAGATGTAAGTGAAGGATGGGGGTTAAAGGGGTTCTTTTGCCGGGCTCCGCCACTGTGGCCAAAGTAAACAACCTAAAATGTCCATATGGCAGGGTGAGAACTCTGTAGATGGAATTCCTACCAAACTGTAAGGGGGAGCATTTAGGTGCACTTGTCCCTGCAATATTACAACTCTTGCTCGCTCAAAGAGGTTATCTAGGATTAGAAAACATGGCCGCTTTCTTTCAGGAAAGGCCCCACTTCCTCTTCTCCCTTGCTGCAGCTCAGACCCATTCATTTGTTGTCACTTCCTGTGAGTCCTGCTTCCCCATCCCACATAGAGAAAGCCTGTGAGACCTGCTTCTCCCATATACATAGAGAAAGCCTGTGAGGCCTGCTTCCCCTTTACATAGAGAGAGCCGGGTCCTGCTCTCCCATATACATAGAGAAAGCCTGTGAGTCCTGCTTCTCCCATATACATAGAGAAAGCCTGTGAGGCCTACTTCTCCCATATACATAGAGAAAGCCTGTGAGTCCTGCTTCTCCCACATACATAGAGAAAGCCTGTGAGTCCTGCATCTCCCATATACATAGAGAAAGCCTGTGAGTCCTGCTTCTCCCATATACATAGAGAAAGCCTGTGAGTCCTGCTTCTCCCATATACATAGAGAAAGCCTGTGAGTCCTGCTTCTCCCATATACATAGAGAAAGCCTGTGAGTCCTGCATCTCCCATATACATAGAGAAAGCCTGTGAGTCCCGTTTCCCCCATATACATAGAGAAAGCCTGTGAGTCCCGTTTCCCCATCCCACATAGAAAAAGCCTGTGAGTCCTGCTTCTCCCACCTACATAGGGAAAGCCTGTGAGTCCTGCTTCTCCCACCTACATAGGGAAAGCCTGTGAGTCCTGCTTCTCCCACCTACATAGAGAAAGCCTGTGAGTCCTGCTTCTCCCACCTACATAGGGAAAGCCTGTGAGTCCTGCTTCTCCCACCTACATAGAGAAAGCCTGTGAGTCCTGCATGTCCCATATACATAGAGAAAGCCTGTGAGTCCTGCATCTCCCATATACATAGGGAAAGCCTGTGAGTCCTGCATGTCCCATATACATAGAGAAAGCCTGTGAGTCCTGCTTCTCCCATATACATAGAGAAAGCCTGTGAGTCCTGCTTCCCCCATATACATAGAGAAAGCCTGTGAGTCCTGCTTCTCCTATATACATAGAGAAAGCCTGTGAGTCCTGCATGTCCCATATACATAGAGAAAGCCTGTGAGTCTTGTTTCTCCCATATACATAGAGAAAGCCTGTGAGTCCTGCTTCTCCCAACCATTTATAGAGAAAACCTGTGAGTCCTGCTTAAATACATCCACACCAAGTGAATGACAGCTCTTCCTACAATCTGTGGGAAGGGAAGGCAGGAGTAAGTCTTCCTGAAAATGTGGGCCAGGCAGGCAGGACTCCATGTTTTTCACTATTTGGGTGTGGAAGAAGCAGGACACAGGATTTTTCTATAAGTGGGCAGAGGAAGCAGAACTCTCATACTATCTTTATTTAGTCTGGACCCCTTTAAGATCCTCCTTTAAGCCTCAATGCGCACGATCGGGTGATCTGTCAGTGTGCTAGCCATGTTTTTAATGTCTATCACACTGACCCATTCTTTTCTTATGGCCCTATATACACAACTGTCTATCATCCTAGGTCTGGGGGGGGTTGCTGTGAGTCTGGTGGCAAAACTCAGGACTGGTCATATTCCTATCCAGTTTACAGTCCAGAGTCAATTAAAAGTATGGATCACGGACAGCACACTGACATCATCCATGTGCCACCCGTAACCCGGGACATTTTCTCATGGATCCGGAACATGCACATAGGCTAAAAATGGTCACCGGAAAGAATGGTCTAAGCTCTGACAGACCTCAGCACATAAGATGTTTTTGTACGTGGCTTCCCTCCAGCAATAGCAGGCCATTTTGACAAAACCTGCAAAATTCTAAATTTGGCTGTAAATCTGAAAAAATATTGTGACATTAAATATCAGGAGATTTTATTTTTTATTTATATTTTTAACTTAGAAATGTTTTTCAAAAGCTGATTTTCCCTTTAAATCACATGATACCAGATGCTACAGTGGGAAATATTCAGAAAATCACATGGCTGGACAAGATGCCCTCCGGCAAGTATTTTATATGGCTCTTTTGTTATGTGCATATAATCGGCTTACTCATCACTATACAAAAATATCTCAGACATTTCTTTGACCAGTAGTTGAAGAAAAGCCTGAGGATACAAGACATTACTCATATACAGAAGAAGGAGCGATATAACCCAGACACGACAATGGGGATTTCTAGAGTTTTCTTCCTTTGGCCATGGCTACACTTTTTGTAGACTTCGTGATTGATTTTAACTATTTATTGACAGCCGCTTCACCCACAAGATTGAATACTAATATATGCATGCATTTGGACTGCAGAGGTAGCGCAATAGTTAAAACGAAGGAGTGTCAAAAAGTTACAGTGTAGCCCTGACCTTAAAGGGGTTTTCCTGGGTTGTGATATTGAGGACCTATCCTTATGATAGACCATCAGTATTAGGTTGGTAAAGTCTGACACCCTGAACTTCCGTTCAACTGTCTGAAGAGCTTGCGGTGCTGGGGTGAGCTCCATTTCCTCATAGGTCAGTGATGTCATCATGTCCATTGGTCACATGGTGCACTTCAGTCCCTTCAAATGAATGAGACTAAGCTGCAATACCAAGTATAACCACACTACAGTGCTGTGCTTGATAAGCAGTGAAGAGGTCACAGCACTAGTCCAAATGTCTCAGCCCATTCAATCAGATAATTGGTGGGGGTCCTGGCACCCCCATCAGTCTGATATTGATGACCTTTCCAAAGGACAGGAGATTAGTATCACAATCCTGGAGAACAACTTTGAAGAGCATCAGACTTTTCAGGATAAGCTGCCATGTGCCATCTACTATTTTTGACCATAATATGACTTGTATTTTTAGCAGACTCCATCTCTAGCTGCTATGACATCTTCCATACACTGCAGAAGGAGAAAACAGGATATTCTTCTCTGTAGCTCTCTGACTACTCAAACTTCATGGAGGACATTACAGAGAAGCCCCAACTAGTACTGCTGGTAATAAAGCATTAAAATCATAAAACAAATTTTCATAAATGAATAGTACAGGTGAACATAAGAAACTTCAGAATATGTCTTATTAAAGAAATCGTTTTCCTTCTCCACTTAGCAGGCTTAGAAGTCTATGGAGAGGGTAGGGGAGGAGGAGACAGCAGCTGAGCAGGAGGAGAAGAAAAGTAAAGGTAGGAGTAGAATAGCCGTTATAAAGGCTATTCCAACACTGCTTCAGTTAAAAACATGTTTCCCCAATGATAGAATCCCTTTAATATCAGATTTGTAGGGGTCCAACCCTGGCACCCCTGCTGATCAGCTATTCACAGCTTCTGGTGCTATACAGTGGACTGTGCTGGCAGCAGATATCCACTTGAATGGGAGATGAGCTGCAGTAGCCCAGAACGGCCACTAGACAGCGGATGGAGCCATCTACTTCCAGGTAAGGATAGGTAATCGATATCATAAGGCTTATGCAAAGAGTGCTATAGAATAATAAGATATCAGGATGTAATGAGGGCTATCTAAATAAGGTTTTATATAATAATCTGCCAAAAAATTCTATTTAAACAACAATATGCTATTCTGTATCCAGCCCTATGAATAATTCATAGACGCTTAGAAGAATACACAGCGGCATATGTTGTAACATCAGGAAAATGCAATTACTGTGTATGTAAAGAAAATCCTCTGTTCACATCAGCAGAATATCCCTCTACGCCCACAGTTTACACCCCACTGACTACATTAATGACTGGAGCATGATGGAGCGTTGTGGCTTCCATCTCCATGACTGGCACATCAATTCTTCCCGCAGTCTAAAATCCCTAATTCAATTTTTTGCAGGTTCTATATATGAGACTAATGTACTCGGATATGTCCCTGCTGGGACCATAGCAGAGCTGTAAGACACCAACTACTATAGATATCACTGGAATACTACCCAATCAGATCATAGAGAAGAGCTGTGGTCAGGCGTAGGGGTAAAACTATGCCAAACCCTAAAAAACAACAACAACAGATGAGCCATCCCAACTACGGTAGTTAGAAGAATCCAACCACACAGTGTCCATCTGCTGGGACCACCAGAAAACAGCTGTGATCTGTAGAGTAACCTGGCAGTAAGTGTTCAATTTCCCTGCAGCGCCACCATGGGGGGCGTGAGAACCAGGGTGTATCCCTCCCCAATTCTGGCCACGGTGTATGGTCATACACCACTTCAGTCGTCTGAATAGGGACTCTGGAAATAGAGCAAGCTTTTGGCCATCTCCGGTGGTCCCCATTCAAATAAAGGGAGCGGCACACACTGAACGACCAAGTACCGTGAGCGGAACTGGGGTGCTAAACACTCGGGTTCTCAAGATTAATGGGGGTAACTTGTTCTAACTGGAATACCCCATTTAAATAAATGAGGTCTCTGTATAATACAGGATAGGATTGGTCCTCCACAGTGAGGGATGCTCTTTAGACCCGCTCTCTGTTCTGGCCAAGGGATGAGGATCCTGTTCCCTCCTCTAGTAATTTAGAATTCCCTAATAATGGGAAATAGGTTTTTGAAACTGGACAATCCCTTTAAATGAACATGTAATAAAATTAATTATGAATAATACCTGTACTGGAATTAAAAGGAATGTGGGGATCCGTAATGAGTAAGGGGAGGCCCAAAGGGCGCTCTATAACAAGATAAATACTCTAGAAGAAGGCCGCTATTAAAACATGGCTAGCACAATGACAAACCACACAGTCATGAGCATGTAGCCTCATTTCAGAAGTATCCCAAACATTCTGGGCAAGTTGGTAAGTATGCCTACATCTTCTGTGCATGGAAAGAACCATAAGAGGAATCCGGGGTAAACTGACCTCTACTATATTATGTCTACATCTATTCCCTTAAAGGGGTTGCACCATTATGGACACTTATCCTCTATCCACAGGACAGGGGATAAGTGTCTGATCACTAGGGGCCTGAATGCAGAGTCCCCCATTGATCAGGAGGATGGTGGACCAAAAGTCCCCCTAAAGCCTACTTGTGAATGGAGTGCCAGTGTGCTTGTGTGACCAGCGCTCCATTCACTGCTATGGAGCTGCCAGGACTCTAATCTCCAGCAGCCCCATAGACATGAATGAAGCGCCCGTCACGCAAGTGCACTGGCACTCCATTCACAAGTAGGCTTTAGGGGGACCCGGTGTTCGGGCCCCCAGCGATCGTACGCTTAGGGGGAAAAAGGAAGGGAAAGTGCCCATATTGGCACAAGCCCTTTACGTAAAGCATATGAGAAGAGCAGTCTCCAACCTGTGGTTTTTCAGCTGCTGCAAAACTACAATTCCCAGCATGCCCATTGCTGCATTACATAATAAACCAAAACAACCCACTGTACAATGACTTGGCACCTGGTTGGCATCTCTACTTAACGAACTCGGCACATAGCTTAAAGACTTCTACAATCTATGACCTAATCCCTATAATTTAGGATTTAACTAGTTGTGGACAGGATTACTCTTCTCTGCACTTCTGTATTGAATGAAGTCAGTTCTGCCAGAGATTATTAAATCAGAATATTTTCAGATGTAGCTAATGGGGCAGTAAAGCAAACTCCCTCCACAGCCTATGAATCATTTTCATGGCATAGGGTGGAGGAGACATCAACATGTGAATGTGAGCAAAGGCTTGAATGTTACGGAAATGGAAAACTGAGTCAAGCTCTGCCTGAGCTGCGCTCTTTTTCTTTTTTCCCTCCGCTGGTCAGGAAACAGCTGACCAGATACAATTAAACCCACCTGTGTGAGCCCGGGCCGATGGCTCCAAGTCCGTGAGCAGAATGTGAACATAAAACTGCGCGGTAACAGTTACCATATACTGACTAATACAAATGGAGCATTACATATAAAATCAGTGTCAGGGGATTAGCACAAGGAAAAAATCACCAGCAAAAACAAGAACACATGCAGATGGGGTTACTGCAGCTTCTGCTGGACATAAGGGGCCCATTATTGTCCCAGATCCCTCGGTGGGTCCTCTGGTACTTTGGTGGCCACTACGACTCGGCATATAAAGCTTAGCAGAGAAGGCCCTCAAGGACTGTGCAGGTGCGGGTGAAGAGGTGGGCACTTTTTTCCCCCATGTATACTTACCTATGGAGGAACTATATACCAAGACGCTGAATTAAACTCATTTCAACACCACCACTAGGCCCAAGACCTTCAACAACTTGTATTCAACATGGGAACTGTCAGTCACGTCATGTCTACTGAAGAAATCATCTAAGTCAGTCTACTTCGGGGACACATCTGATGAAGTGTATGGGGGCCTCCTTGCAAAATGTCTGGGAATAACAGGATATAGTATAATGTTGTACCGTGTTAGCCATTGAAAGTAGTGGAAGAGTGAAGAAATCAGGCGATACCTTTTAGAGGCTGAGTATATTTATAAGTAAGCTTTCAGGAGTGCTAGCTCCCTTCATCAGACATGGTGTGATACAAGAACTGAAAATTCACAGATTTTTATACACATGGGTTTAACAGGTTCATACATGTTGGATTTCAAAATGCCTGATGCTTGTGTTCTCATAGGAGATAAGATGCTGCCAGAGGTGTCCAGCGTCTCAGAGGAGGAATGTAGGGAGGATGGGAGTACTAGTCAGTCACAGTTGGGCTCATGGTGGTGGTCGGCTCCACTAAGACTCAGGTACTCCGCAGGGTCTGGTGCAACAGTGAAGAGGGAGCCTGCAACGTGGATGTTTCTGGTGGCAGTATAACCTGGGGCACTCCCTGTATTAAGTCTCCAGCCTGATGGTGGTTGGGGTACCCTTGATGATAGTGCAGTATTAAGAACTTAGCAAACATGAAGAAAAGTGCAGGAGAACTTTCAAACAACAGTCTTCCTCAGAATGGAGTCACCGACTTGGAATGCCACTGGGCTGGGGCTGAGCCTTGGTGACCGTTCTCCCAGTGGTCAGTCAGTGTCTCTCTAGTTTTGGCAGTCTCCTCAAAAAGAGTGCCCTATTCTCTTCCATAAAAACACATATCTGCAATTCCACAGACCGCAGGGTGCAGGTTCCTAAAGGTTGCTAGGCCAAGCCTGAGGCTCGTAGGTCTTAGTCGTAGTTACAAGGTCCAAAAAATTCCCTGCTGAGTGTTCATAGGTACAGGTGAGGGAGTAAATAGGGATAGCTGACACCCAAATGAGAACTTGCCGCCAACTTTCTACAGTGTATGGACAGATTTAGGCTTTATTGCCCTATACTTTAAAAGGGATTGTCCAGGAATTACAGTTCTGGGCCAGCAGGTAAAGGAAAGTGTCCTCCATTGCTGTCCATTCCAGGGGCACGTGGGGGCTGGTTACGGTGTTAGTCTTCGCTGCACGTGACTGCTGTGACCAGAGGTCCCCCGACATCACTCACATACATCACCGGTGACATCCCGGGTCCTTTCCCTACTAATTGGCCTCAGAGGTTATGTAGTGCGAGGACTTCTGCCGGAACAAGTTCATGGCAACTGCTGGAACAGGGGGAATATTTTACCTTCCTGGCCTCCTGACCCAGAACAGTAATTCCTGGACAACCCCTTTAAGCAGCTTAGACTTCAATGGGGATGGCATTGCTTATTTTAGCTGGAAATTTTACATACAGGGGAGGGAGTCAGAAGATATAGGCGACAACCAAATGAGCTCTCAGCTGCCAACTATCTGAAGTATATGGCCAGGTTGTCGGCTTTACTGCCCTATACCTAAAGTAGAATACGCTCCAATATAAATGGTATTCCTTATTTTAGCTGGACTTTTTATATAATAAATTCTATATTAATAAATTAGCAGGTGAATGAGCAAGACAAAAAAAAAAAAAAAAAGGTGTCTGCTTGACAAATGTGTTAATAATGTAAACCCATAGGGGGAATGGGAATAGTGTTACAAATCTGGTGCAGGTGTGGATACGAGACAGTCACATTAAGAGAAATTACCTGATCAGCAGACACAGTGATAACTCCGAGCTATCAATTACCAGTCTGTCACATGCCGATGAGCTCCATGAAGCAGAAAATTTCGATAAGCATCACTCAGTAAGAATTAAAATGTAAGAAACAAAACGGCAGAGTTATAACAAGTCTATCGAATGTCTCACATGATCAAATGTTGGAGGAGAGAAAGTCTAAAAAAAAATCTGGGAAATTAAAGCAGAGCGGAGGACAAATTATGGGAACGATAGAGATGCCATAAAAAGATACCGAAATCCTACTTTGGATTAAAAGAAAACTCCTTTAGGCTAAGGCCTCACGTTGCGGAAAAGCAGCTTTTTTTGTTGCAGATTTTGTTGCAGGTTTTGGAGCCAAAGCTAGGAGTGGATTGAGCAGAAGGTAGAAATATAAAAACTTCCTATATATTTCCCATTCCTATTGTAGCCACTCTTGGCTTTGGCTCAAAATAATGCAACAAAAAAAGCTGAGTTTCTGCAATGTGGGGTCTCAGCCTTAAAAGAAAAAAATAATCTTAAAAGCGGAGCTCTCAGCTCCTCTGACAAGTTAATAATTACATTTTTCACTATATAACAATTCTGAATCATCATATCTTATAACTCTGTGCTGAGATGTCCCTCTGTTATTCTTCCTAGAAATTTATGAATAAATTGATAACTGGCACCTACCAGTTGGGGGTGTGTCCCTGCACACACACTGTCCAATCAGGCTGTACTCTATCAGACTGTAAGGACACACCCCTTTGACAAGGTAATGGTCATAACTTTCTAAGAGAAGTAAAATCGGAATGCTACAACACAGAATTCGAAGAAAAGATTCTCCGCAATTGTTACATTGTGGGAAATTCTAATATTTACTAAAACAGACTTGACACGTTCTGTTTAAAAGAATTAGCGGAAATTAGAAACGTCAATGGGCGATAGGTAGTTATTGACCCCCACAGTAACCCCACGATCATTAGACACTGGTGCCATGTACAGATACAGGGGCTGACTTATTTTTGCACAAGTCAGAATCTTAACACAAAATTGTTACTTTTTTTTTTTTTGTTGGTCCACACATCACTTTCCTCAAAGGCAGTGTGTTTGGGCCATCATGTGTTGGAGCCATCGGCCCAATCAGATTTAACGTCATTTATATGGCATAAATAATGCTAAAAATTCTATGTCAGCAAGGACCTAGCGCAGATTTCTGTTTAGATGCATGGACCCCAAAGGATGTGTCCAATTCATGATGAGGGATGTACAAGGCAGGGATTATGACGTTGGACATGGCCAATCTTGGAGGGGTCACAACACCCTAGCAAGTGAACCCCATTCAGTCAATCTTCTGAAGTCCTGGGAGTCAGACCCCTCTGGTTATACATAGATGGCCTATCCTAAGCACTCAGATCCCAGATAGGACAGTGTGTATGAGGTCTTCCATATATGGAGTCAGGGGTCATGGAAAGCAGGTGGAGGGTCAAGTAATCCTCAAGCCTATTTGTCCTAGGTGGCAAAAACTGGAACCAAAATGGGAACGGTCCATGGGAACTGCACTCTATGGGGGAAATTTATAAAGACTGACCTATTCAACATGCACTGACAGAGGGTGCAAAATAGGAAAAACTAACTAACTTTTGCACAAATCCCCAATTTGTTTACCAAATATTTACCCTAAAAAAAAAAAAATCAATGGAGTTGAGCTGTAGTACCAAATGCCACCCAGTGTGGCACTGTTCCTGTTAAAAAAAAAAAAAAAAAAAAAAAAAAGCAATATTTTTCTAATCCCATACAACACTTTTCACGAGCAAGGAATGGTTGATCTCATTGTCAGACACAGCCGGCACATTAACCCACAACCTACAACACTTCATGAAATGTCACTGCTCGGACATTCAATTTAGAGAGCGGCTTAGACGCAGCTGTTCTTTACAATGGTGACTTCATGTTTGGGGTCGTAACATACAGTTTATAGATTTCCTGCACCCTTTGTAGATACTATATACTGCAGCTAATAATGCAGAACATACCGCTCAATAATGATTTACGATGCTGGCAGGACCAGAATGAAGAACGATCTCGGCAAAGCTCCTGGTTATAGCCAAAATAATTTGCTAAATAAAAAACACTGAGTCATTTGTAATATTTGTAGCTTATTTTATTTCATTATTTTTCCAGTTTTAAGGCTCGATCTAAGGGTTTTATAATCCATTTCAACCTTTAGTGGCGTTTACAGCTTTATGAGCCATATGGGCAAAAGTTGTTGCTACGCTCATGCACATGGACTGCATATGGCGGCACATGGAGTCCCTGCGGATCACTATACCACCACATGATACATGATTCTTAAGAAATAACAACGTCAACAGTCCCAACAGACGGAGCTACCTAGGGTGGCGCTTTTTAGAAGGGAAAGCTGGTGTGCGATGACTGGCAGGGAGCGGGTCACATCTGGAGAAAGTGATCCCTTTCCAGAAACTATCAGGGGCCACCACTGGATCACACAATCCCACTGACCAATTGGAAACGAAGTTTATGCACAGAAAGAAATAAGTCAATGTCAAAAGTGTTATGTTTAGCTGTATTGGCAAAATTATTACTACTACTTGTAAAGTCCCATAATTCCAGGGCGCTGTAGGTATTAAAATGGTTTACATATATAACAAAATACAATATAATAAATGAACTCAATGCGTGACAGAGGGACACCAGACCCCGACCATGAGGGTCTACATTCTACAAAAGAGAGATAGGAGCTTACGGGTGGTCGTAGTCTTTCCTGAAGAGTTGAGTTTTCGGGTTGCTTTTCACGGTAGGAGGGCAGCGTGATGTATTAGGGTAGTGAATTCCAGAGTACGGGGGGATGCACAAGAGAAATCCTGGTGATGGTTGAGTGAAGAGCAGATAAGGCAGTAAAGAAGGAAGATCAAGTGAGAGAGATTAAGTCAGAGATGTATGGAGAGGAAAGGTTCTGGAAGGCCTTGTATATCACTGTCATTATGCTGAACTGAATTTTCTGAGAAAGGGGCAACAAGTGGAGGAATTGGCAGAGCAAAACATAGTGAGGAGCAAGGTAGATTAACTGGACAGCAGAATGGAGAGTGGATTGGAGGGGTGCAAGAGTGTTACATGGATGTTGCAGTAGTCTATGCTGGCGATGATGAGGTTAAGTACTAGGCCCGAGCATTTCTGCTGAGTGGATTCGACAAATGTTTTTTATTTAGAAGGTGTTAAGAGTTACAATGTGTGGTTTAAAGGACAGGGAAAAATCATGGGGTCTCTCAAGGTAGTAGACATGTGAGCCTGGGGAAAGTATGGAGCCATTAACTGTGAAAGGTCAGGAAGGGGGTGCATAATAAATGCGAAAAAAATTCAGTAGCGGAGTGCTTAACAGACTCTTGAGTATCATCTTTAATTTTGGGCTCTGCTGCCATTACCATATTATTAAGTATATAGAAATGAATCTAAAGCCTGTAATAGAAATATCTGATTATAAATTATTCATTATAGTTAAGGCCTTGGGGCCCTAAAGTGAGATTTTACAACTACTTTTTGCGGTCTTTACTATAAAAGTGTGTCTCTGAAATCTAATAACTCTGATAAATTCTCCACAAGGAGCGCTGGTATTAAGATGATGGGTGTAGTCATTCCGTCCTGCCATTATCAAAGGAAGAACTTAATCTGAATAAGTTTCTGTAATGTGCGCCGAGGTTCCGGATAATGAGGAAAATCTGAATGGAGTCATTGGGAAGGTGAACATCGTAACAGCCTGGGCCAGAGCGCTGTAATGCGGAGAATATAAAGTACAGACTTGGCTGCCAATGTATTTCCTTCTAGATACATATGATGCAATACAACTAATATATCACAGGATCTAGAAGACAGCGCAAACGGAAGGGAAATATTCATCTACTACACATCTTGGACTGATCCAGTATTTATTAAAATGCCCAAACCGCTTCCCCATTTTGGGGACATTTGATACTTGCTGACATTTGGAGCTGGAGATATGTAGAATAGAGCGCAAAGAGAATTTTATTTTGAGGAAGCCATGCCCCTTCTGTGATGGGACACGCCATTTCATGCATGTGGACTTGCAATGTGACGTGAATGGTATAGAACGTGTCCATGCAACGCATATGACGACAGAGTCCAGTAGAAACAGTAGTATTCTACCAGGCTTCAGAGATTTGCCCACTCTTCTTGGACTCTGGGAGGTCGCCCATTCTCAATGGGGCCTCTGGATGCTTCAGGTGAGTTGGCAAGTATGCTCTTAACCCCTATCCCCAAGACTGGACCCCCACCACACTGACTGCAAGAATGGGCACCCAATGTATTACCAGAGACTTTCAATGGAACACCAGGGGGCATGTACAACCACTGCTTCAATGAAATGGGGGCACCAAATTTCTGTTCTCGTGGGATACTCAACCCCTTCCAATGAATACATAAGTATTGTTTGGGAGACAACCTCTTTAAGACATCGCCTAGATGTTGCTGATGGAGCCAAGTGTCTGTCTTTGTCAGGGGCTCTTCCTTCTGGTTAACAGAGTGGGGGGAACCCTCTATCCCCATCCTGGTGGCCCAGTAGGGTATATGACCAAGGCTTGTCTGAGACACGTATACATTAAACTACGTACAGTCAAATGGTCTGAATTACAGATGAATAGTAGCATAGGATATTCTGCAAGACGTAAAAAAATAGTAATATGTCAATCGTGACCATAGCCTTAACCTTAAAGAATAACAGATCTGTCAAAAGCAGCCTGTTGACTGTTTCCAAGTAGCAACATGAACCACTTAGTGCACGGAACATAATAAAAGTTAAAAATATCGTAAAAACAGTCACAGTTATTGTTACTGATTATATAGCCAAAGTTAATAAAAAGGGGAGAGTCACTTTAAGTCACATCTCTGTCTACAAAGTGCAAGCTTACCTATACAGAGCCCCCGGACAGACAAGTTAGAATACTTGTTTTATTCCATCTAGATCTTCCAGTTTCCAAAAAGGGATGTAAAACCTGCCATCGACCAGGTCTTGATGCCCTAACCCCGGATACCAAGTATAATAATAATAATAAATAATAATAGTCCTTTAATAGTCCCACAATGGGGAAATTCAGTGTGTTACAGCAGCAAAGATAAGATAAGATAAGCAGATACAAATACAAATACAACATGTACAGGAATGTTCCAAGGTGAGAGGCATTACATTAATAGCAGACAGACAGATAGGACGTAGCAGAGGAGGGGGGGATATAACAGGCAGAGAGATCTCTCAGTTCTCTGTGTGTAATGATCTCCGCTTAGGTCGGTGTTGGTTGTACAGCCTAACCGCAGTGGGGAGGAAAGACTTCCGATAGCGCTCCTTCTCACACCTAGGGTGGAGCAGTCGGTCACTGACAGTACTGCTCAGCGCGATCACAGTCTCATGCATGGGATGGGACTTCTTCTTCTGCATGGAGCTCACCATGGACAGTATCCTTCTGTCACCCACCACCTGCACTGGGTCCAGGGGGCTCCCCAGGACAGAGCTGGCCCTTCTAATCAGCTTGTCGAGTCTATTCCTATCCCTGGTTGATATACTGCTCCCCCAGCAGGCCACTCCAAAGAAGATGGCTGATGCCACTACTGAGTTGAAGAAAGTCCTAAGAAGTGTCCCCCGGATTCCAAAGGCTCTCAGCTTCCTAAGTAGGTACAGCCTGCTGTGGCCCTTCCTGTACAGGGCCTCCATATGATCTGCCCAGTCCAGCTTATTATTAAGGAGCAAACCCAGGTACTTATAGGTGTTCACAATCTCGATGCCCGTCCCCAGGATGTCCACTGGTTTAGGAGGGCTTCTGCCTTTACGGAAGTCCACCACCATCTCCTTGGTCTTCCCCGCGTTAATCTTCAGGTGGTTCCAGTGGCACCAGTCCACAAAATCCTGGTTCAGTTCTCTGTACTCCCTGTCATCATCATCTGTGATGAGACCCACTATTGCAGAGTCGTCAGAATACTTCTGTAGGTAGCAGCTGGATGAGTTGCACCTAAAATCTGCAGTGTACAGTGTGAAGAGGAAAGGGGCGAGAACCGTACCCTGAGGTGCCCCCATATTACAGATCACGGTACCTGACACACAGTCTCGGGCTCTCACGTATTGAGGTCGATTTGTGAGGTAGTCTAGGATCCAGTTGGAGAGGTGGTGGTCCACTCCAGCAAGGCCCAGCTTGTCCCTCAATAACCTGGGCTGTATGGTGTTAAAAGCACTGGAGAAGTCAAAGAACATTATTCTCACCGTGTTCCCTGGTTTCTCCAGGTGAGACAGAGCCCTGTGCAGAAGATGGATGATGGCATCATCTACCCCAATGCCCGGCCGATAAGCAAACTGGAGGGGGTCCATAGCGGGGCTCACTAGAGGGCGGAGATGTGTGAGAACCAATCTCTCCAAGATCTTCATCAGGTGGGATGTCAGTGCTACAGGTCTGTAGTCGTTGAGGTCCATAGGGTGGGGTTTCTTTGGAACTGGTACCACACAAGAAGATTTCCATAATTCAGGGACTACTTCCTGCCTCAGGCTCATATTATACATATATGTAATTATACCACACAGCTGGTCCCCGCAAGTCTTAATTAGCCTTGCACTGATGTCATCTGGCCCTGCGGCTTTCCTCGCCTTGATCTTTTTCATCTCCTTCCTCACCTGGGCCCGTGTGAAGGTCAGACTGTGGCCAGATAAAGACGGATTTCTGGATTTACTGGTCTGTTGGGAAGTGGCCGCATGGGGAGAAGTCATTGTGGTGGGGGAAGCTGAAGGACATACTGGGGTGGGAGGAGCTGGTGTGTGATCAAATCTGTTGAAGAATAGGTTTAGTTCATTAAGCCAATTAACATCTGCCTCAATCTGGCAGACAGACTGTTTATGACCCGAAATTGACTTAAGCCCCTCCCAGACCCCCCTTATGTCTTTTCTTTCCATTTGCTTTTCCATTATTCCAAGTATGTCCACTATGTCAGGAGTGTGATCAGCACTGGAGGAGAACGTGCTCGTCCTTACATTTCATTCATCCTGTAACTCTCAAGCTCACAGCAAGCAAATAGATAGAACCACAAAAGAAGTTTGATGGAAAATCCCGGAGAGAGAGAAAGAGAGGTTATAAAAGCTGAAATGATGTGAAAACGCTCAATAATCGTGTCTGGAGAGGAGCAAGACCCAGCGTGACTCCATAGTAAACCAATATGACGACCGAAAAGAACGCTGACAAACTCAGACATGAAAGGACAGGTTAAGGATTAAGTCAATAAAAAACATAGAAAACCTCAAATGTTCACACTCTGGGATTATGAGATAAAGGGAAATCTAGATTAAAGGGGTTATTCCCATAACATGAGAGGATACGGGGTCTACATCAGTGGTTCTCAACCCGCGGTACACATACCCAAGAGGGTACGCCCCAAGGCTAGAAACCCACTGGTCTATAGTATACTGCACAGCATTCAGGACCAGGACAGATACCCGAATATGGCCGCAGGTGACATCCTTACTATAGAAAAACAATAAGCACTTCCATCGGTACTGAGACATTTATCACTCACCACTCTGGTCCAGACACCGAGTGCAGGTGTTACAGGCGGCCATTATAATTCACGTGAGGGTACGACGTGGGCCATTATAATTCACGTGGGGGTACGGCGTGGGCCATTATAATTCATGTGGGGGTACGGCGTGGGCCATTATAATTCACGTGGGGGGTACGGCGTGGGGCATTATAATTCACGTGGGGGTATGGCGTGGGCCATTATAATTCACGTGGGGGTACGGCGTGGGGCATTATAATTCACGTGGGGGAGGGGGGGGGTTTCATGTGGGGGTACTGTGGGGGCTATTATGTTACAGGTGGGAGTGCTGTGGAGACCATTATGGTTCATGTGGGTGCCATTATAATTCACATGGGGGTATTGTGTGGGCCATTATGTTCATGTGGGGATACTGTGGTGGGGGCCATTAAATTTCATGTAGGGGCCATTATGTTGCAAGTGGGAGTACTGTGGAGGCCATTATGGTTCACTTGTGGGCCATTACATAATGGTTATAAGACGACAGACACAAAGATGGGCACCTATATCACACCTGCCGCGGAGATCGGAGGAGACTTATTCTGGGGAAATGGGGCAAGGTAAATATTAGTTGTTCTTTTTTATTAAAGGGCATAAGGAGACATTATACTGTGTGGGAAGCATTATACTTTGTGTGGGGCATTATTTTATAAGAAGGCAAATAGGGGAGCACTAAATGGTGGGAGCAATAAGGGGGCATTATATTGTGTGGAGGCACTATGGGGGAATTGTTCTGTGTAAGGAGGCATTAAGGGGGCATTGTACTGTGTGGGGGACATTAAAGGAGGCTTCATTACTATGTTATACAGAGGAGGGCACTTTTAATATATGGGGGAACAAAGGGACTGGGTGGGACTGAGCAGGGTTAGGGACATGTATATGTAAATTTAATTTAAAGTGGCGCACACTGTATGCTGCAATGTTTTTCCTACTTTCTTTTAAAGGGGTTGTAGGTAATGAGAAAACCTGATATTAAACTATTCTGAGAAACAGCAGCACTTTTACAGACAGGATGTGTCTGGTATTGCAGCTCAACCTAAAGTGGCAAGTGGCAGATGTTGCAATACCAGATATTGCCATGAACAAGGGTGGCGCTATTTCTGGCATCCTCGTAACGTCATTAGTCCACATGAATCAAACAAATTTGACGGGATTATTGGCTTTTATTTTTTTGGAAACTTTACACTGCCGTTTTAGAATTTCATTTTACTGCCGGAATGTAGTGGATATCATTTTCCAAAGGGACAGCCTTTCTAATTTCCACTGCTTCTATTCCCTGTCCGCAGCGAGGCTCCCGGGAAAATACGTTTCTGTGTATGAAATTCAACCCCATGCACTTAGAACAACAAGCACTTGCCAAACAAAAAAATCAAATCCAATTCAATTATTCCTGCCAGTTCATCCCGCAGCAGTGCAAGAAACGACGGCGGAAATTTCCCACAACTGACCTAAAACATCGCCCCAGAATGAACTGGCATTTTTCATACTCTTTCTGATTTGATTTTTCTCCCTCAGCCTTTAGATGGAATTGATCCTGTAATTTTACATCCGCCGCAAAAAGCAAATTTCATTTTTTTCCCCAGTAGATATTAAACTGGAGTTTGAGGTAAAAGGAGCTGACATTTGGGTAAACACAGAAAATTTCATCAGATAAAAAAAAATAAAAATAAAAATTTCGCCAATATATACAAGCATTTGCATCAGCAGGTTGTATATAGACCAGGGCGAGATGGTGAAGAGAATGTGATTTTGTGAATGATTTAAAAAACAAAAAAAAAAAAAAACCCACAGTAAATAAAAATATTCACCCTATTACTTAATGAGGACCTTTCACCCCCGCCACCAACTTCAGCTCTTCAAATCTGTTAATAGGTGCCCATCCACTGATTCCAGCACAGTTGGAATTTTTTCTCTAGCCCCCACCATTCCTGAATAATAAATGCAGTTAGCTTTGGTGCCTGATATGCTGTTTAGGCTCTGCACTGTCAGGCAGGAAAGGGGGCATGATTCAGAGCTCCAATCACAAGCAGCCAAAGTCAGAGCTCAAAATCACACCCCTTGTCTGATCCTGCCTGACACCGCCCTCCTGACAGTACAGAGCCTAAATAGTATATCAGGTACCAAAAGTAACTGCACTTATTATTCAGGAATGGTGGGGGCTACAGAAAAAATTCCAACTGTGGCAGAATGAGTGTAACAAAGCCTATTAAATTTTACAGAGAGATGGATTTAGTAGAGATAGTGAAAGGTCCTCTTTGAAGCATAATGGCCAATCTCCCATATAAATCCCCATTCACTGGATTCTTTTAAGCTCCACTTGACACCTATGAAACCTTTCCAGTAATGCCGACTTGGCACAGACTGTTGTAATTCCCAAACCTTCTATGTCCCGAGGATGGCTGGGAGATGAATGTAAAGGGGTCCTCTGTGAATTTACATTGATGCCTTTTGCCTATCCCAGGACCTTCAGATCTAAAAGCTGGCCATATAAGAGGTGGTCAGACACTCGGTCAGCTGACTGCTATGTCTCCAGGGCTCGTGAATAAAAGGATCAGACAGTTGTATCCCCCCGACATTTGCCACATAGGGCGAGGCAACAGGACCTTCTACTATTAGATAGTCATCAGAACCCACAAAAATTGGCTGGTTCTATCATGGCTGCTTAAATGGGAGTGTGTCTCTAAAACCCAGCCCCACAGATAGATTGATTCAGGTGATCCTAACCTAACAGATATGTCAGGTTCAAGAAAGCATTCCTCTAATTATAAAACAACTTTATATAAATTAAACTCTGAAAAATGCTTTTCTTTCCATTTATCAGACTTCTTTCCTCCCCCTTCCCCTCTCCATAGACTTCTGTATGTGAGACTGATCGTCTGTCTCCTCTCTCTGGATACAGGCTCCATTAGTGATAACACACTGATTGAAAGGAAGGGGGAAGAAAGCAGCCTGAATAAAGAAAAGTGCTTTTATCTCCATTTATCAGGCTGCTTTGCTCCTCCCCTCTCCATAGACTTCTGTGTGCGAGACTGACATCTGTCTCCACTCTCTGGATACAGTACCAGTTCTGTTAGTGATAACATACTAATTGAAAGGAAGGGGGAAGAAAGCGGCCTGATAAATGGAGATTAAAGCATTTTTCTTTAATAAGATATATGGCAAATTCTTTTATATTTAGTTTTATTATTATAGGCACATTTTAAGAGATGATTGGAATAGCACCGCCCCAACACTGCAGTATCAGCTTAGTGGTGGGAATAGAATGGCAGAATTTTAGAAAAGACTGACACAAGTAGAGTTTTATAAAATGAGTTGTACAGGGTCAACCATGATATTAGTTTTGTGTGGGTCTGTATGTGTGGGGTTGGTGGGGACGGGTACCCTCTAGTATACTGAATGTGTACAGAACTTTTCTTCCCCTCTCCATTGAATTAAATACGTACAGAGCCAACCGTACATCTTTATACAGTAGATAGAGCTGTAGCGTATGGTCAGGATTGTCACACTAGTCAATAACTGGTTAAAATACAGCTCATTCATTTTGGATGACTCCCCCTATCTACTGTATATCATAACAGGAGACAAGGGCAGATTGCAAGCTGCGACTCCAGATATCTGAAGATCTCTTCAATAAAATATAGAGCACCTGTCAGCATCAATATACATGTAAATGGGAAGAGGAGGGGGCTGCTTATTTACTAAATAACCTTGGAGAAGGGCGCCCATTATTAGCCGTGTATTAGTAGAAACATACAAATAAAGCTGCCATTGTGAAAACAAAGCAGGTGGCGTATAGTATATACTACATGATGGCACGTGTTTGATGCCAAAACAGTGAGTAATCGTCCGGGCCGTGGCATGACAGGCGAAGCGTGGCGTTTTCCTGCCATAAAATTGCAGCCTGAAAAACAAGAAAATGATCCTCACGCCCTGGAATGACGGAGTCACAGACAGAGAGGAAATCTGTGACCAGTGCATTATCCTTGCACGGAGATGCCATAAGGTATTCCAAACCAGTCTGAATTATGCCCTGCATTTATCTATTCTACTACTGGACTTGCCTTAGACCAACGGTCTCCAAACACCCACCATGCCCAGGAGACATTGTCTTGTTGCTTCAAGGGGTAAATCGGGACTATGATATTGTTTGCTGCAACCTCTTCATTACTTACCAAGCATAGCGCCATACATTGTATAGTGGTAGTGGTTGGTATTGCAGCTCAGCCCCATTTATTTGAATGGGACTAAGCTGCAACATGGCCATGTGACCAACAGACGTGACGTCACTGGCCTGAGTAGAGGAAATGGAGCTCAATTTCATAGTCCTGGATTGGATAACCCCTTTAAGGCCTATGTCCACCCTTTAATTCTATTTTCACCTAGAAATGTTCAAGGTTGTGCGTGCATTCATTTGGTAATGTAGCTCCATGGTGCATAGAGGTTTACCTTCCTGATGCAGAGCTCCAAACCCTTTCCAAAAACATAGATTTACAAGATAACAGTGGTTGACGGCATCCGCCACTAGAGGGAGTATTCTGTATACCGTAAGTGTACAGTAAGTTCCTGGGCTCCCTCTAGTGGTGGTGAAAAAAATTGTATTCAACTAAGCAGGAGAATTGGAAAGGTTTATCAAATAAACAACCCTTTATAAAAACATATTAAAGGGTATTCCCTCGCAGGCATCACTGTCACTCTATTTAAAGGGAGTATGTCACCAGAACCCAACCACACCAATATATAGGATAGGGTCACCTGAATCAAACTGAGTTTTCCCCTTGCGAATAGCTGCCTCTATTGTTGAGATATTGCTGTTTTTGTCAATATGCAAATGAGCTCTTTGGAGCAACGAGGGTGTGGCCTCTTACCTCTCTGGAGACATCGTACCCCTTCTAACTTCCATCTACACGTTTTATGCTTAACCTAAGATTGATCCTGAAGATCCCAATATCATTTCTAACAACACAATCCATTACTCCTTAAAGGTTACATCTACAAGCTTCCAGCAATCCAAGTAAACAGCAATTTATAGAGCTGGGAACACATTACGGCCACTACAATGACATACAGCGGAGAACGGCGGCTATTGGTTTTTCTCTTTTTAAGTGTCTCGTGTTCCAGGAAATAAAAATGTCATCCGCTCACACGACAAGACTTCACCGCATCCCCTAAGACATGATCAGTAGCGTTCACGGTCAAACATCAATCAGCTAATTACCTTCTATAGAGAATCGCGAGGTAGGTCGGCGCCACTTAGCGAGATTATCAAAGTGTCTCGTGAGGGATCTGCTAAACCGACAACTGGAGGTTTTCACATCACAGAAGAATAAAAATGTAAAAAGAAATCATAAAAGGTCATCGAGGGAACAATTTACAGATATTTTCAAAAATAAGTCACTTAAAGGGATATTCATGAAATAAGAAGTAACCGCCTATGTACTAGGAGGAGAACAGTAAGGCCCCATGTACATGACCACACAAGCTGTTTTCTGTATATTATCCGCAATTATGGATCCATTATTACAGATTGTATATGGACCCATTCATTTCAATGGCCTCATGCACACATCAGTAGTTTTTAGAGATCAGTGACCAGACTGTAGAAACCATCCGTAAAATATGCAGCAGGTCCTCTTCCTCTACATATTTCCAGCAGAGGTCTCGCAAGTGTATGGGATCAGGCACGTGTATGGGATCAGGCACGTGTGGGCGGCCGTATGGGATCAGGCACGTGTATGGGATCAGGCACGTGTATGGGATCAGGCACGTGTATGGGATCAGGCACGTGTATGGGATCAGGCACGTGTATGGGATCAGGCACGTGTATGGGATCAGGCCGGATGGGATCAGGCACGTGTATGGGATCAGGCACGTGTATGGGATCAGGCACGTGTATGGGATCAGGCACGTGTATGGGATCAGGCACGTGTATGGGATCAGGCACGTGTATGGGTCAGGCACGGGGTATGGGATCAGGCACGTGTATGGGATCAGGCACGTGTATGGGATCAGGCACGTGTATGGGATCATCCATAATTCCAGATGACATACAGATGCATATTTTTTGGGTTTTTTTTGCGGAATACTGATTCATTGAAAAATTTGACAGTTGAGAGCATGTAGTCTTAGAGAGGTGGGGGCCCAAAATGCTGGGACCCCCACCGATCACAAAAATCAGTTCTTCAGCAGTCCCATAGCAATGAAGAGTGAGATGGCACACATGTGAACCCAAAGCTCCACACATGGGACCCCTTTTCTCATAAATTGTGGGGACACATTAGTCGGACTCCATCCATCTAGCAGTTCCCATCCAGTAGAGAGGGGATAAGCTACTATTCCTGGAATATCCCTTTAAGAAAATATAACCACATTGTTACCACAGTCAACTAGCTTGTCAACAGACACAAAAGCTTAAAGAGGGCCTGTCAAATAATTTTAAAGCCCAACGACATATATCATCTGATCAGCACTGTCACCCTGAACATTTTAGTGTTTTGTTTATCCAAAACTGTTCAGCTATTCCAAAGATATAAGCCCTTTTAGTGTTGATGAAATTTAGGGTCTAGGAGACAAGTGGGCGGTAACACTGACCACTTATCACTGTAACCACAGTGTTCCTGCCCATTTGACTAGTAGACCCTAATTTATATCAACACTAACAGGGCTTATAGCTCTGGAAAGGCTGAACGGATTTGGATAAACAAAATACCAAAATTCTCAGGGTGACGGCGCTGATCAGATGAGGGATGTCATTGGACTTTTCAGACTGTCTGACAGGTCCTCTTTCACTGAATTGCTAAAAATATGGCTTGACAAACTTTCTGCAGACACAGAACAAGCAAGGTATATGGCGAGTTCAGCTCTGAAGCCTGTAGAATTGTAAATGCAGCTCTCTAGAGTATAATAGGTTTGTGAAAAATCCTAACATATCTAAAACTATCCCAACATCTAATTTATTACTCTGGTAATCTACATAACTGCAAGTGGTTGAACAGCTCAATCCGTGTCAATTGTCACGTTAACATCTACCACAACCAAGTCACTTGGAGGCGTTTTCTAACAATAATTCACCTAACTGTTCACACATGACTGAATCGGGTCTACAAAATTACAAGTGCAGGATACCACCCCTTCTGTTGAATACAAACTCACATGGGCACATGTAATATTTTATATCCTCTGTGGGGGCGCTGTAGGAGAACTGATCACTGGTTACATCATAGATTGCAGCTGAATGCAGATGTAATTTTTTTGGGTTCTTTTCTGATTTTTTTTTTCTATTAAAATTTTATATTATATATATTATAATATAAAACTATATATATATATATATATATATATATATATATATATATATATATATATATATATTTTTATATTTTTTTTACAGTGGGGAAAAAAAAGTCTTTAGTCAGCCACCAATTCTGGAAGTTCTTCCACTTAAAAAGATGAGGCCGGCCTGTAATTGTCATCATAGGTAGACCTCAACTATGAGAGACAAAATGAGAAAACAAATCCAGAAAATCACATTGTCTGATTTTTAAAGAATTTATTTGCAAATTATGGTGGAATATAAGTATTTGGTCACCTACAAACAAGCAAGATTTCTGGCTCTCACAGACCTGTAACTTCTTCTTTAAGAGGCTCCTCTGGCCTCCACTCATTACCTGTAGTAATGGCTCCTTTTTGACATTGTTATCAGTATAAAAGACCCCTGTCCACAACCTCAAACAGTCACACTCCAAACTCCACTATGGTGAAGACCAAAGAGCTGTGGAAGGACATCAGAAACAAAATGGTAGCCCTGCACCAGACTGGGAAGACTGATTCTGCAATAGGCAAGCAGCTTGGTGTGAAGAAATCACCTGTGGGAGCAATAATTAGAAAATGGCAGACATACAAGACCACTGATAATCTCCCTCCATCAGGGGCTCCACGCAAGATCTCACCTCGTGGGGTCAAAATGATCACAAGAACAGTGAGCAAAAATCCCAGAACCACACGGGGGGACCTAGTGACTGACCTGCAGAAAGCTGGGACTAACGTAACAAAGGCTACCGTCAGTAACACACTACGCCGCCAGGGACTCAGATCCTGCAGTGCCAGACGTGTTCCCCTGCTTAAGCCAGTACATATCCGGGCCGTCTGAAGTTTGCTAGAGAGCATTTGGATGTTCCAGAAGAGTATTGGGAGAATGTCATATGGTCAGATGAAACCAAAGTAGAACTGTTTGGTAGAAACACAACTCGTGGTGTTTGGAGGAGAGTGAATGCTGAGTTGCATCCAAAGAACACCATACCTACTGTGAAGCATGGGGGGGCAACATCATGCTTTGGGGCTGTTTCTCTGCAAAGGAACCAGGACGACTGATCCGTGTACATGAAAGAATGAATGGGGCCATGTATCGTGAGATTTTGAGTGCAAACCTCCTTCCATCAGCAAGGGCATTGAAGATGAAACGTGGCTGGGTCTTTCAGCATGACAATGATCCCAAGCACACCGCCAGGGCAATGAAGGAGCGGCTTCGTAAGAAGCATTTTAAGGTCCTGGAGTGGCCAAGTCAGTCTCCAGATCTCAACCCCATAGAAAACCTTTGGAGGGAGTTGAAAGTCCGTGTTGCCCAGCGACAGCCCCGAAACATCCCTGCTCTAGAGGAGATCTGCATGGAGGAGTGGGCCAACATACCAGCAACAGTGTGTGCCAACCTTGTGAAGACTTACAGAAAACGTTTGACCTCTGTCATTGCTAACAAAGGATATATAACAAAGTATTGAGATGAACATTTGTTATTGACCAAATACTTATTTTCCACCATAATTTGCAAATAAATTCTTTATAAATCAGACAATGTGATTTTCTGGATTTGTTTTCTCATTTTGTCTCTCATAGTTGAGGTCTACCTATGATGACAATTACAGGCCGGCCTCATCTTTTTAAGTGGGAGAACTTGCACAATTGGTGGATGACTAAATACTTTTTTTTCCCCACTGTATATTATAAAAAATATAAATTTTAAAAATATAATAAAATATTTTTTTGTATAACATCTATTTCTATAAAAGCTTGCATATGTCCACTCTCCATATACCAGGATGAACACGTAGCCACTTTTCACGTGCTCACTTTTATACAGATACCTGCGCGGTGATGCGCGACTAGACTTCCATTGAATGGCTACACTACAGAAGAATACCTCATTGTATGTACTTGGCACAAGAGAATGACAGAGCGGACTGTCAAGGTCCAGTGCTTCCTCTCCAGGCCTCCGCTGTGTTTACGTCTTGTGTTTAGTTCTTGTCAGTACGCGTTTCCTGTATTCAAGGTACTCAAGTAACTTATGTCCTGTTTTCTACTCCATGAATTCTGAACAATGTTTCTCTTCGCTTCAAACTTCGAAAGAGTAAATAAATTATAAATTTCTGTCCCAAAGGAAAAAAAAAAAAAAAAAAAAAAAAATCCCTTGAACAATGAGTTGGATCCACCATGTACCAAACCATCCATGAATTCTTGAAGGGCAACAACATTCCTAGAAAAATTTGACAAAATGACCGACTACAGATTTGCAATTATTTAGAATATTAAGGGAACAATACCTTATGTTTCTCACACTAGCTGTCCACTAAGATAGCCGAAACACACAGTGCGATGGACCTGATAACTATAATGGGGTCCGTCAGGTGTCCCTTGTTTTAAAACTGAAACCGGCGGAGGAAAAAGTCCTCCATGCAGGACTTTTTCCTCTGCCGGTTTTCAGGCAGATACTATGACAGTCTAGAATGACTCTGGCGCAGATGAGAACTTAGCCAAAGGTAAACAGAATTGCCAACTAAATAAAAAAAAATTCTGGTTAATATTACAGTAAAACTTAATTTACATTACATTTAGGGCATTTGTTTCACCTCCCCGAGACCCCCAATTATGATATACCTGTTGGAGGGGCCCATCTGAGAACTGTAACTTGAAGCTCCCACTTGAGTCCCATTGCAAAATTTACAACAGGGTCCCCAACCTAATGTGACATGTATAATACTGGGGTGGTAGAAGGGGTATTTGGCCTGATTGTATAAAGTGCACTTTCATATAATGGAGGAAGGGGGGGGGGGGTCGAAAATCTATATATAGTCCCATGCTAAAGAATACTTTTTTTGGCTTCAATTTGGTTCTCTGGGGAAATAAACCACTACCAAGGGTGTCGGGCAGTGGTCTATACTCTCTTCCCACTGAAAACACATCAGAAGAACTGAGCATGCATGTTTACCGGGAGGTTTATATGAATACTTATCTGACATACAAGCATTCGGTTGCAAGCAATTGATAGTGCATGGCCACCTTAACGCTTCCAAAATTGGTCCACAATTTAGATGCAGACTTAGTCGCATGCATGGGGTCTAAGGATCTATTCAAGTCTTGTTTATAAGCTACATGTATTTTTTTACATATGCAAAGAGCAGTATTCTATATGTCTGGGGCAAAAAAAAAAGTATTCAAGAGCACCATGACAGTCTTGGTATGAAACTAGTTAATCTAGCTATGGATCACCTAATATGGAATTCACAATGCTGTAAAAAAAAACATCAAAAAGCTAAAATGTAGATATTTAGAGAAATAAAAATAAATAAAAAGTATAATTATGAATATCCCAAACCACTGTAATTATATTTACCCCTAAATGAAGACGACATTTACAAATGCTAAGGCCGCTCGCCATTCATCTCTGACTAAACGGCTCACCACAATTTATGAGGATTGTTTAATGTGACTGTTCTCTTATAGCGTGGATGATGGATTATTCACAATTTATTACAAGACTGTTAAGTGGTTCCAATTGTGTTGTGGTGCAGTAACTTCTAAACAGGCTGCAGATGTTGCGTCGGTGCAGATGACAAGCACAAGCAAGTGAATCTCCCTCTCAGTGGGCCCCTGAGCCAGGGCGAGCCCCTCATCCCCTTTACAAGTGGTGCCCAACCCAGTACACTTGCTGCACTGCCTACTGGTGGGTGGCATACATCTCTACCAGCCTATGGTCCATATAACAAACTACCCAGTTTATTATTATATAGATGCAGCGGGGGCACTAGGGTGACATCTAGGGGTAAGGACAAGCTCCCTGGGCCCCACCTACTTTATATCAGTTTGAGGGCCCCCATCACCAGCCTGTATCGCCGGATCACAAAGCTAAGAGGATCCTAGTGGCAAAAGCCAGCCATCAGACTACCGATAGAACCATCCAAGGATATTGCTAGGCAGCAGGTTAGAAAGGCTGTCAAGATCCGAGCAAAACGAGCTATCCACAGGACAGGTCACCAGTATCAAACTGGTCATAGGCCAAACTCTAGACCCCATACCGATCAGCTGTTCCAGCTGCCAAAAGCCATGCACAAGGTATATAGACAAATGTATCTCTGTTCCTGTTGAAGTGAATGCGATTACAGTTGCAGTTCACTGACTCCACTGCCACAGTGTAAGGAGCCAAAAGCTATATACAGTGTACAGAGGCTGTGCTCTGTAGCCACGGCTCCGTGTCACTGTAACTGTGCTGCCATTCACTTGAATAGGGACAGAGCTTCATCCAGCCATATACCTTACAAACAGCTGATCGGTGAGGGGCCTGGGTGTCGGACTCCAGCAGATCTGATACTGATCACATCTCCTGTGGATAGGTCATCAGTTTCCGTTTTGCTTGAGCCTTGGACAATCCCTGAAAAAAAAAAAAAAAAAAAAAAAAAATTATAGAAGTTTGTTGGCACAGTTTTAGTAACTTGCAAATAGGGATGGGTAATATTTGCATGTCATTGTACTGTGGGCCCACAGAATGATTTTTTACTGCTGGGCCCTAGGACCCTAGTCCGACACTGCACATATGGTTATACAAATACTGTACAAGAACCAGAGATCGAGGGCCAGAGCTAGTTTTGCATCTTCTACATGATCGGTTGTTCTCGTTTTGTCCTTGCCCGTGACTTCTGCTCCGCTTTAGTTATTCACATGCACAATATTCATGGCTTAGACCACAAGGGTGTAAATCAATGTGAAATGTGGCCCAGTACTCTGCATGATTTAATATATATCACCTTACCCCATAAATCTGTTTTATACCTTTCTAATTTATTGGTGACAAGAGTCTCAATTACGCTCATGCTCAGTCTTATGTATCGTAGTCCTCTCAACCACTTTATATCATTTTATTTTCGAGAGAGGGATCAGACCCCAAGCTCACTCACTTTTATACCCTATGTCTGATTGAGGGGAGATAAACATAAACAGAGGGGTTGAAGAGGATTAAAAAAGGGCGCTTTCGTTCCATAAACTGCGTCCCATCTGTCCACATGTTTGCGATATTGCTCAGTCCCATTCACTTGAATAGAGCTGAAATAAAAGACAAAAAACTTATGGACAGGTTTGGGGTCTTTTCTCTACGCAACCCCAACAACCAACCCCCTACTTTTCCTTTATCACTAATTTTTCATATGAGCGCATAAAGGGATTGCCCATATGAAAATCATATTTACTTTCATCCAAAAACAGCACCACACCTGCCCATAGGTTGTGTCTGATGTTGCAGCTCAACCACTTTGAAGTTAAAGTAGTTGAGCTGCATTACCATACACGACCTGTGAACAAGGGGGCGCTGTTTTAATTAAAAAAGGCAACCATGTTTTTCTATACTTGTATCACCCCTTTAAAAGGGGTTTAAGCAAAGGCACTAAGCTATAGGAACCCATAAAACACCAACTCTTTACGTGTTGTAGAATAATATATTGAAAAATGACAATAGGACTGAACAGACTTCAGCATTAAGAGCCCATTCTGTTAGTTAGATTGTACAGCTCATTAAAGAACTCATTAACTTGCACGCACAAAAGCTTGTCTATCTTCTCCAGCCTCTTGGTAATGAAAGGTTTGCCTTTCATTAAACATTTACAATGGCGGACCTCTTCATACGGCTCCGTAATTACTAGACTTCCAAAAAGGAACATGGTTCCGCTGTGTGATCAGGGAAAATCATTTTGTAACGCAGAACATGTACTTTGTCATTGTGCAACCGTCTGATGTTTTTGACAAAAAGGAAACGTTTGTATGAATTATTGAGATATATTCGTTTACTTTTACGTGTCTCCGAAAATTAGAATGTGACCACACGGAATATCAGGATTCTTAAAGAAACCATGAAGAAAATTAAAGCAAAACTAGGTAGAGACATTTCTTAAAAGGGATTGTCTGGCCGGGAATTTTTCTATTGAGAAAGAAGCAGCACCCCCACTCATCTTCCATTGCTCCCATTCCAATGCTGTTGGGTTTTCCAGTTGGTTGCTCTACTACCTCGTCCTTCTCAACATGCCGAAAATCACTGCTCAGCCAATAACTCAGGTAGACCATCACAACACACTTCCTGTTTGTCGACCAGGAAGAAAAGACCAATAGGTGACCCAGGCAGCATTGGAATGAGCATGGCGGGGTATCGGCAAGTGCTGATTCTTATTTTTAAACCCATTCAGAGAAGCCCTTTCTCAAAGTTTTTCCACAAACAATTTTTCAGACAACCCATTGACTTTAGGTTCACACCTGTGCTTGGGTTTAAGTTCTTCAGGGCCACTTGGGGACCTGAAAAACGTAAACCCAATCCGCTTAAAAATAAGTTACCACGGACCCCATAAACTGTAACGGGGTCCAGCGGGTTTCCGCCCGGTTTCCAACTGGAAAATGCGGAGAGAAAAGTCCTTCTTGCAGGACTTCTCTCCACATTCTTCAAGCGGATTTTGGGACAGAATCCCCGAAGGTAGAGCGAGCGCTGGTGTGAATCCAGCCTTAAAGGCACTACAAAAAGATGCTGTCAAGAGAATGATAGTAAATACCCACAGAAGAACTTACTATGCCCTTCAAGGAATGTCCACCCTTACGATACGCAACGTTTGCCTCAAAAACCTGCAACATTTCATGCCTTGTACACCAGAAAACTGGGATACAAAGCATGATAGATTTCCATCATTAAGCCTAGAAATAAACAAAACTTGTAAGTGAGAACATATTGCCCCCATTGTTTGTCTGCACAATTGTCTGAATGCCGTTTTCCCTTCCCTTGGTAGAACTGGATGGACATACGTCTTTTTTCAACCGCGCTATGTAACTGAAGCAAACAGTCTTGTAGAAATCCTGCAGAGAACACAGGGTTAATACCTTACTGATCTGGCGTCCATCTTTAGCTGGAAACCAACTAGGGCTGGGGCGTAAACGCTGCAGTTTGGCTGCAGCAAAAACCGCAGCGTTTTACAGTCCCTGCAAAGTTAATGGGATTCATGCATTGCAGAAAAACCATGTGCAGTGGACGCAATATGATTTCCAAAACCATTGCGGTTTTGGAAATCGCATCATGTTAATTATACATACGAAAACGCTGGCAGTTTCCCTATAGGTATAATGGAGGCAAAAACTCAGCAGAGGAGACCTCTGCAGACTTTCTACTTAAAGCGCTGCGGGAAAAACTGCAATGCATTGCCGCTGTGGATTTTCCCCGCAGCGCTTTTTTGCTGTGGTCCGCTGTGCGGGGCTTTACCTAAAGCGGGTTTGCCAAGGGGCATGCCTTAAAAATCCTTTTGTGTTACTATGGACAGGAAGAGGGGGGAGGCTCCTGCTGCAGCCAGTTGTCTTACAGCCAGACACAGAAGATTTCTTTATATATTTCTCAGTTTTAAATGTAATATGGGATAAAACAGGACAAAGCAGAAGAAGGGATTATAGGAGAAACGGCGGTGATGATTTTTATTAAAAAAAATAGTCTGCATTTTCCATCTTTGATCCTTTACAGCTAGCCTAGTCTTTTCTCAAATCCTGGACAAAGCCTTTAACCGTATAACAATCATCTGAGCGCCCATAATTCACTGTTCTCCAGCAACACAAATATCATCACACTCTATAAAGGTGACTATCCAGTATTAGTGACAATACCCACAAGCCAATTGTCTCCTTGATGTTCCTCGTGGTGACATTTCTCATTGTTCAGATTTATTTCTTGTTTGGAACATATGACTCACAACGGTTCCTGTTCTATTTTAAATACAAGTCAACTTTTTACGGAAGCCAATGTTTTTCCTCCTCCAGGTCTCCCGCACGCTAAAAGCAGGAAGAGGAAGTGAGGTACACGTCGAAAACGAGTGATTAAAGTTATTCTGTGAAAAGCAGCGGCCTTGTTTATATTTCCCAGAAGATCTAAGCCGAGAAGACAATAATTCTCCTTCCAGTCCTTTCTAATCTCCTACTTTCCTTTAGAAAGTGTGTTAATATACCGAAATAAAATCCATGTGGATTTGACGACTTGGCGCAGATCTAGCACATTAAAATGCAAAGGGTGAAATCTGCTGTAAAAACTCAGCAGTAAAATATGTATGGAGCGCATGCACTGTGTCTAGGGACTACGGTTTCTCCTTGTGGACAGAGTCGATATACATAATGAAACTTATAGGCCAGGCAGAGCTCGCTGGGAAAACTGTATGCAAATCAGTTCTCATCCAAGAAGACAAAGCTTCCTCCTTAGTGCCACAAATTGGACTTAACTATCCATCCTATAGGTCAAAGTCCGGGTCTTTAACAAGCTTTGCAAAACATGGGATGTCCAACTAAAGACATTGACTCCCTTTACAAAGGATAGGAGAGAAGTGCTAAATCTCTGGGGGTCCAACTGTTGGGTCCCACAGCAATCAGGAGAAAGGGGGATTGAAAGTCCCCCGTCCGCCTCCATGACAATGAAGTGCCAATGCATTTGCTTGACAAATAAGTGAATGGAACGACAAGCAAGCGCACTGGCACATGGAGGCGGCATAAGGGACTTTCAATTGTAATTGCTGGTGGACCCGGTGGTTGGACCCCCAGTGATGTGGCACAAGTGTCTTTAATGGGACAAACCCTTTAAGATACACACCAAACCAAATTCTTCTCCAGTGGTCAATAACTTGTGGCTCTCCAGGTTTCGCAACCTACGTCTATCAAGACATGCTGGGAGTTGTAGTTGTTGAATTGTAACATCCAGATGCCAGCTATAGGAGGAGGTTCAAAGGTATTTTCCAGATATTGGTGGCCTATCCTTAGGATATGTCATGAATATGTGAACATGTGACACCCAGGACCCCTGGTTGAAGACGCTGGGGTGTTCCTGAATACTGTGTCCTCTTCCCTGGCATCACTTTCATTCGTCACATGGTACAGCAGCAGCTTTGTCCCATTCAAGTATATGGGGATGTGTTGCAATACTAAGCACAGCCCCCACGCAATGTATGATGCTGTGCTTGGTATTCAGTGGAGAGTCCTGGACCCCCACCGATCACATACTGATGACTTATCCTAAGGATATATGATAAATATATATGTCCTAAAAAAACCCTTTAAATCTATTGCTGGTCATACCAGTGGAATGATCAGGAAAAAAAATGGTTTAATCCACTTGGTGTTCTCGAACTGTGAGGTCTCGTGGGCTCTCGGCAGTCAATACACCCAAACCTTTACCTTTTATCCTTTAGTGATGGCTCTAGAGTCCATCCAGGAGACCACTAGAGCCAGAGAGGAGGGTTTGGGGGACATCGAGGGCAGCCATAGTCAGTACAAATTTACATACAACAGACATCTAAGGTCAAAGCATTGACTACAGAATAGGAATTTCTAGACCGAGTAGGCTGAAACAGTCAGAAACTCACATTGACTGAAATAACTCGGTGTCAGGAATCCTAAAGCCAGGGGTTATGGGACTTCTAAAAACCGCCTTCAGTTTTCACATTCTTTGTGCATTGTACGGATGATACAGACACTTTGTTATATGATGAAACACAAACCTGTCAGACCTGTATCTTGTGGGTACAGGTGTATGTGGAAAACTAGAACACGTTGCCAGTTAAACTGCAGGTAAACAGGTTTTCCAAAGTGTTCCCGTCATCGTCACATTTTTTACAGAATTCCTAAAGACAGGTGTATTAAGATAAAATACTACATTATTATTTATAAAGCACCAACATATTCCGCAGCGCTTTACAAATCCTAAAATTATTCGACTCCAAGCAGGCAACAGACTATACCAGAAACTTCCATAGTACATAGCAGCCATCATGGTGGTAGTTATCGAGATATCTTCCTGTTCATCGGTCTAGAAGTACCATCACCAGGACAATTGGTTTCCACTGTTCGCTTTTTCAAGCCACTTTACAAGCAATTTTTGTAGCTGCAATATCTCCTTAAAATGATTGTACAAAGATTAAATAGGATCTGAGCGTGGCACGGCCACACAGTCACTACACAGTGAACGGAGCCGTCTACTTCTGGTCTTGTATACTGTGTAGATCAAACGTACACAGCTGCTGACTGGTGAGCGTGCGGGGTGTCTGGCCCCCAAAATCTCATACTGTTGCCATATCCTAAAGACAGGCCATCAACATCAAGTCTTGAACAACCCCAGGTTGCAAAAAATTTATGAAGTGTCATGTGACATTTTTTCTGAAATTTGCTCGTACTGCCATTTTTGGCAACCGTGCAACAAAACAAACGTACTGTACATGACTGATCGGTCATGTGCGGGAATAACCGGTATGATAACATATAAGACACCATTATGGCACCCATGTCAGGTGGTCATTCTAGTCATCTTTTTTTTACTTTAAAAACATTTGATCTTTTTATGCATTTTCAAAAAATTTTATTTACACAGCCCAAGAGGACACCTTTAACATTTCATCTAGAGTTTATGTATTTAACAGGCCCTGCACAGTATTCCTTTGTAATCCTACGTATTCATAGTATACAGAGCCAAGATGCTGTCAGTGACAGCCCCGGTATAATGATGCAGACATTCTGCAGCCCTGCACGTACATGCCCCGCTGACTGAGAGCAGAGCAGCCTGAAAAGACAGACATATCCTTTCCTGTCATAGCCCTTAATAAACTGCGGTTATTGTAATACTCCAAAATATGTAATAAATGTGTAAAAGAAAGGTAGATCCAAGAAGTACAGGTTAGTTGAGGCCAGGGGTGTAGAGTGCAGAGGTAGAAACTACACTGGGCCCAATGCTTTTGGGTGCTTAAAGGTCCCACTGCCAAGACGACACCATTATTTTAAATGGCACACCGTAGGAGAGGACAGATTTGGCATGGGGGCATTACATACATACTTGGCAATTCTCCAGAAACATTCTGGACACTGCCGATGAGACAAGCGACCTTCTGGAGTCCAGGACGTGTGGGAAAATCTCCTGGCCCGACAAGACGCTCCCGCATCTGTCCAGGTCCTGGTCATATTATACATGATATGAGCACTTTATGTGATGGTCACAACATGAAAATGGGAGGCAAACGGCAAATTGTGTATCCATGCCTGCATGCTCTTCTAGGAATTTTGGGGAAAATATGCAAATAAGTCTTTTGGAAGGTAGCTCCCTGTAGATCAGTGCCCGGCTTTCCAGAAGCCTCGTGACATGATCGGGGATTTAACCCAAATTCCACTTAAAGGGAGTCTGTCACTAGAACCCAGCCCTGCAGATAGGTTACCAGTTGTTGTAGATACTGTACTCCAAAAAAAGAGAGCTAGTATATCTGCGCTTTCCAGATGAAAGAAACTTTATTGGGGCTCAAAACACACAACACGTTTCGGAGATCAAAATTCTCCTTTTTCAAGTGTAAAATGAGACACCTAACCCAACCTAAGGCTAAACTTCCACGTTGCGGAAACGCAACATTTTTTGTTGAAGATTTTGCTGCAGTTTTTTGAGACAAAGTCAGGAGTGGTTGGAAAAGGAATGGAAAATATAAAAGGAAGCTCTTAGATGGTTCCCTGATAAATGCACTCTTAACTTTGGCTTTGGGTTGATATGTTGGTTCTGGAGACACACTCCCTTTAAGGGGGTGACACCATCTGCTAAGTGAAGAATGCAAACAACAGTACTGTGTGAATTGGACTAATGTACCATATTACTCATGGTCTCATAAGGTAACACTTATTAGTGCAATAACTATAATTTCAAAAACAACAAAAAGGTAGCAACGCCGCAGACAGTATACAGAGAGTATACAGGCGGCAACCTGTGCTCCAAGAATGACAGATCTCAATAATAGCTGCTTCCTCAGTTGTAAAACAAGGATTTTATATCATCACAAGATAAAACATCTGAAGTCTTCATAAGTATGCAAATATCTGCAGATTGCTTTAAGATTGCCGGCATCTCTTAGAAGAACTGGCCACTGCCCAAATAAGCTGACGTATAAGACATTACACAGGGATGGAAGGTGAGGGGTATACACATGAGAGATGAAAGCAAAAACCACAATGAATTCATTGACCGGCTATGTAAGAGCAGGACCAGCAGCCCACTGACTCCTCGGCTCACCTCTAATGTAGGGGTAGCAAACAATAAAACAGAAACCCAAAAAGTTTGGCGTCAATTGCAAAGGTAAAGGTTAATTGGGTAACTGTCTCCTATAGAAATACAGCGGCAGTGGGGATCCGTGGCAATATTAGGTCAGTGCTTATACAAATTTTTATAAAACTTTTTTGGGGTGGGGGTATAAGCTCTCTGCAAAAAGGAACACAGAGCCTAAAAAACACACCTGCCAACAGTATTTGCTGGCTTGCAAGATCAAACACTTCAACGTCTTTCACTGTAAGATTTTTAAAAATTTTTAAATGCTTTCCACATGTCTGAAAGCAGGTCCTATTCCTATCTGTTCCTGCAGCTCGGTCAGTATATTTGATTGATAGGGTCCATGGAAACATGGATCATGCCATCCATGTGCTGTCAGTTTTGTTTTCCCTGGACCTGCACATGACTACGGTTACGTGCACAGAGCTTAAAGGGGATTGTCTAGGCTAATTCTTTTTTTTTTTTTTTTTTTTTTGAATTAGGCCAGGGGGAGGTGAAAACACAAGACAAAAAAAAAACAAAAAACACCATACTCTCCTGTCCCTGGGGCTCCGGTGTCTCCCAGCATGGTCCAGTCCTGCAGCTCCATTGTTTTCTTCCAGTGGAAGTCCTTGCTGAACAAGACCGCTGAGGTCATCAGCGGCCCAAGGAAGAAACCAGGGGACATCACAGGTAGTGACTGGCCTCAGTGGTCACGTGCAGCGGGGACTTCTGCCAGAAGAAAACAACTGAGCTGCAGGACCGGACAGTGCTGGAAGACACCGATGCACTGGGGACAGGGGAGTAAGTTTTTCCTTTTTTTCCCCCACCTCCCCTGGCCTAATTATAAAAAACAAATGGACAACCCCATTAAGGGAGTGTGGTTTGGTTTAGTATGCCTGGAATTCTATAGCAGTCAGGACAAAAGGGGGAGCGCTCCTGCTGCAGCCAGTTGCCTTACAGCCATAGACAGATGTGATCTAAGGATTCTGAGATGGAGAGAAAGAGTTAAGGGAGGGCAATTCCTTGGACACACACTGAAGAATGCTACAGGAGGTAGGATAGAAGCACTGCAGTACTAGCTACAGGCCATGTACACAAAGTGGTGCTGTTGCCAGGACAACCCTGTCTACAGTCACGCTTACATCCCTTCCTTCCCAGGACACAACTTTATGAGTGTCAATAGTGAAATGTAGCACAACCCCACATTAGGCCAAAAGAGAAATGAGCGCGTTGTATCGTAATCCCTCACAGACCGCAGCCATGGATCAAGACCAAACAACTTCTAATCAGGAATGTGTAATAGAGGCTGAAGTCGACGCTGGAGTCTGTTTCATGAGAGGAGTTGTCTTTAATCTCTGTGGGATGGTGGATTTTAACGCCTCTTATCTTCTCAGCAGTTTCTGTTATTCCTCCAAGCATCGTATCCCGGCAACAGATGAGAAGCCATGATTAGCTGCTGCATCGGTGCATGATGATGTCATCGCCAAGGCCACCAGACCTTCCCCAAGGACCTGCTGAATCCTCTGCCGACCTCTGCTCAGTGTGCAGCAATCTACAGTCTCACCTATCAGCTGCAGTGCACACACAAGAGCACCAAGCTTATTACTGCTGGGGTCATGAAGGGGCCTATTGGGACCTAGCATGAATCCTTCAATAAGGTCAACACAACTAAGTTATCAAAGTTTTACAATCTGTTATACTGAAGGTTTTTTCAAACACAACATCTTATATTCTGCTCTTTTTCCCTTCTCTTAGAGTTCCTGGACCCTTTATGGTGTCACATGTTATGCTGTATGGCACCTCAGTTAATGTGATCGACCATGCTGAGATTTCTTTATAGAAAATTCTCCCCAAATCCTTGAGAACACAGAACACAAACACACACACACACACACACACACACACACACACACACACACTATATAAGCACAAAAAAAAAAATTAGACGCTAATCCCATGCAGCTCCAGTTCCGATACTTCAAGTGTCCCCAGCTGGTCTCTACTACCTTCTTCATGTCACTGTAGCCAACAACCGATTGCAGTGGTGACCCGCCACAGCCAGTGATTGGCTGCAGCAGTCACATGTTCTTGTGTTGAGGAGTTATCACTAACGAAGGAAATAGAGACCAGCAGGGTATCGTGGAGTGTTAGTATGGGAGCAGCAAGGGATCAGTGAGATGATTTAAATGTTTGTACACCATCCTGAGCTTCTTTAGAAATAATTTTTCATCGCTGGACAACCCGTTTAAGTAGTGACTATACATGTGACTATATTTGTGTCTATTTACTAGCACAACCGATGACAAAGGAGCACAGGTCCAACATAACTAAGTCTCTATAGACGCTGTCATCCTTTACACTTTCTAAAAGACATGCAATGTATATAAATAAGTTCATAACACAGAGTCAGCATCTATATAAGGGTTAACAGAGACAATAGTGACGCTTAATTGATAGCTACAGAATGAAGCGTCCCAAGAGAGGGATAACAGCTGTTTCCCGGCAATGGTTACTAAGATTCCACCAATGTCGGTGCAGGAAATTACAGCATCCTTGCTGAAAGTAGTAGCACAATGACAACTATAGATTGATTCATGGGGGCATCTACCAGGTCGTATCGACTGACCCATAATACTCCAAATCCATGTAGTTGTCTTATATCCCACTAACTTATTATATATCACTGTAGATGAAGATTTATAAACATGCTAATGAGGGAACCTGAGCTAATCGTAGGACACTTACCACGTGTAAGGCTAACTTATGTGCTTTGACTAACACAGAACAACACTAAGACCACTTGCGACCCTTTGCACCATTAGAAGTTGTCCACCACCTTCAAATTTTTAAGCTCCCAATCTTACCAATCCCTCACAGTTTCTCATATCCCCAGGCGGATTCCATATCCTTGGCCTTCAATGAAGCCATTTCCGGCACAGACACGTGGTGACCCTCACAGGCAGCGGATTATGGACCCACAGTGCCACCTAATTGGTTTGGTTTTGGGTTACTCCTGAGGGTGTTATATAAGTGGTCCCCTGGTTTTTACCCTTTAACCCCTATAGAGGGATGTGGTCTTCACTGCAAGAACCACCAGGTTTCTACCTCTAGGAGTAGTCCCAGTATAAGTGGCAGCTGAACCAAAGGCTAGAGAACTGCCGGTGTGAAGCACCAGAGGATCAAGCAAAAGCGCGGTAAAGGCCGGTCTGAAGATCAGGGGTAGGTAGTGGAGAAGGGGAGTTGTAGGAAGACAAAAGTCATACACGGAAGAACAGCAGATCAGGAATGGTATCAAAAGTGGAGTCAGAAGTGAAGCCAAAGTCACAAAACTGAAGATCAATCAAGAATAAACACAAAACGCTCACAGGAATTGGAAATCCAAAGACCTATGTTGCTCGGGCAGAGTTCAGAGGGTTGAGCAGGTTTACATACTTATGAGCTGCTTGGGATTGGCTGGGAAGGGCTTAAAAGGTATATACATTAACTCTTAGGTTGTTGAAAGAAGTAACCAGAAGCATCAGCAGGAGAGTCAGGAACTGGACAGTGTGAACTGGGGGCAAGCAAGTGGTTGAGTATACTGGAAGAGATGGTACGTTGGGGAGTGCAGAACGTTGGCATTACAGTGACTTCTGTAGTGTCCATTGTTGTGGTTACATGCCCATATCAAAGCATGAACATTGAGCAAACCATGGCTGGTGTAGAAATGGTGTGGAACGGATGGGACTAACCCATTACATGCAGTTCTTAGCACTAGAGTGGGAATCCAACCAGTGAAACATTTGTAGGAAGTTTATGCTTCTCCTTGAGTTCTTATGGGTTTCCCAGGCTATTGAGTTTAGGGCCTTAATCAAAAACCCTAGCAGTGGCCCATTGGGTTTCTGGAAAATTGACCCGTTTATGCTTTTAAGCCATGCCCATACTTTGATTGTTGCTTCTACTTGTAAGAGATGACAAGACACAATGCCAGTCATGCCAATGGCAACTCACAGATCCAACTGGTTTCCAATGGGGGTTGGTTCAATTATTTCATCCATTGTTTGGACAGAAAATGAAAAATAAAATACACTGTTTGCAGTACTATTCCTCCTATCACATGTGTAGTTAATCCCTATACAAAAAAGCCCATAAAATAACCTACAGAAACAATGCTACTACAGTAATTTTGCAGAATAAAATCCAAAAACAAAACTTGAAAATCGTGGCAAAAAGAACTTGAGAATGGTTATACTGCCAAATCCTGATGTCTTCATTCAAAAGCAGGCCGTGTTAGCACAGCATGTGGATATACACGGAAAACTGACAAATCTATTGATTTAGGAATGCGGCTTACATCAAGGTATTTGTGCCTCATTGCATTCCTGGAAAGATCTTTCATGTAGAACGGCTAAATATAATGTTTTATGCAGCTGGAAGTGCATCGGAATAGCTCTGGATCCTTATCTTTCTGAGAAATTCAACACCTCATTACATTCTAATAATTACAGCAAAGGTGTAGAATAAAAATCAAGAGCCAAAGTAGGAGGCCAGGTCTGTAAATGGGCTCAGTGCTTATTGGAAAAAAAATCCCAAAATCCCTGCTCTGTAAATGGAAAATAGGATGTATATCTATAGGAGTATTCCAGTAAGTCTTCTACTGACTAGATACCTGTCTTATTGGGAATCCAACTGCTGGGGTCCAGACAGATCAAGAGAACGTGGGTCCCGTTCCCCATTCGGCAGTTCGAACATGTGCATTGCCTCTCTATTCAACCATATTGCTACAAACAGTAAAGTCCAATATTCAGCCATTGTGAAGACTTCCAAATAAATATCTAATGGTAGGTTCACACTAGAGTTCGTGTTTCCGTCCTTTGGGTCCGCTAGACTATAATGGGGTCCGCCGTGTTTCCGACAATTTTATACTGAAATGCCGGACTTTTCTTTCCGCCTATTTTAAGCGAAATGGAGGACGGAGTCACCGAACGCTAGTGTGAACCTAGTCAACATGAATAAATGCAGATACGTATGAAATAACTGCAATAAATTTATACCAATAAAAATCCTTTAATGTAGCATTATCAAAACTTATTGGGCATAGGATTATTAGATATTCTGGATTTACAAATCATGATAGGAAACAATAGACTATTTATGTGTAATGGTAGAGAACTAGGAGTAGGTATAGTTTATAGTGTCAGTCTTGCGAACATCGAAACCCTGACAGACCCAATGTATAATTCAGTGGAATCCAGGGGCATCGCTATAAGGGGTGCAGAGGTAACAATTGCTACTAGGCCCAGGAGCCTCAAGGGGACCCAAAGACCTCTCTATAACAAAGGAAGACATCAGTATTATAGATGGCACATGGAAAGTGGGGCCCCATTGCATATTTTGCAAATAATAATACACTTAAAGGAGTTTTACAGGTGTATAAAGTTGTGTGGTAGGGGCAGCAAATGGCTTTAAAAAAAAAAAAAAAAATTCAACTCCACCAAAGCGATCCTAAAGATGTTTGTATCCCACTGTGTACCCCTTCAATGGCTGGGGCCCTGTACCCACAATGAACAGGCAGGTGTGATGGCACCACTGATCCTTGTAGGCCCAGTGTCTCAGACTTATGTCCGAAATGTACATCTTTCTGTTCTCTGAAGAGATGTGTGTGAACAGAGCACAATTTTTTTTTACTCTTGTGAAATTCAAGATCACCCTGCAGGTCTGTATAGGAAACAAATTCTGGATTATCACAATTTCTGGATTATCGGGTGCCAGAATAAAAGGAATTACAATAGATATTATTTCACTAAATAGAATTGCTTTGTCCATGTGTGTGGAGAAGGCAGATGGATTATGGCATCCTCATTACGGTCAGTGCTTTCTGGTTTCATTACGTACATCATTTGTACGTGAATTCTTTGATGAGGATTTTGCCTTTCACATTCGTGCTGTGTAATGCGGTATAATTACTGGGCCCCAGGTTACAGAGGGTAGTGCCGAACATATCCATACCCATGTGATGTGTAAACAGACGGCCATCTGTTGTGGCTCTGTACTTCATACCCAAAGAAAAGGTTAACCCCTATCTGAGGGAGGTCGACCGCACCAGGGACGCAAACAATTACTTAACTTTTCTTTAATTAACTGCTGCGCTCACTTACAATCCCATGATGAACCCGAGCCGAGCAAGAAAAGAACAGCTCAGAGAGAACACTGTGTAAAGTAGAACCATATTGTGCACGTGTAACGTTACTGATCCCCTTCCTATTGTTTCAAGGCCTACAGTCAAACAGGAACTAAAGCATCCTGTAGTGAATTATTTTATTAGCATAAAGCACAATGCACATGGCATACTGCATAGTGTAAACACGATCTGTATGGTGGCACGTGGACTGCCCAAGACCAGGGCGGAACTGTTTGAAGTTGCAGTAGAACCGCATTTCTAAAGTGTCCCATCAGGTCAGTCATTCTGCAACATACCATATTATCCTGTAACATGACTGTGTGCAATATAGGTTTTCGGTTTATCCCTGTGGTTGGTACTCCTACACAGGGACATCACTGCATTATCCCTGTGCTGTGACATCACCATGGGTGTTATACCTGGACTGTGACATCACCTGTGTTTTACCCCCAGACTGACATCACCGTGGGTGTTCTCCCTGTGCCGCGACATCAACGTGGGCGTTATCCCTGTGCTGCAACATCACCGTGGGTGTTATCCCTGTGCCGAGACATCACCGTGGGTGTTATCCCTAGACTGACATCACCGTGGGTGTTATCCCTAGACTGTGACATCACTGGGCCCTGTGAAATTCTATAAAAAATATTCATGTGCACTGATAATTGTCTCTTTCATAACGCACGAAAATCCACAGCATCTGTTTAAGCACCATCCCTGTTTAAGCATATGCATCCAAATTGAATAGCCCCATTTGCCCCACGTTTGGGCTATTTAGGGGGGAAATAACACGAAAGACAATCATGACGCCACACATGAACATGATCTGACCTATTCTACGCATTGGATAATGTGAGGGTGGGAGGGTTGATATGGAGCTTTCTGTTGCTCATAAATTTTATGCTGAAGGCTCGACCCTGGAGATCCATGATATTTTGGTCATCCACATAACCTATATACCAGCAAAATGTGCCACTGAAATGAATAAGGAAATGATACAAATAGAGGTCACTGATAATACAGAAATCCACAGATGTTCTGGCTAGGACGACATACGCTGCTCCGGGCCTGACACCATATCTTATGCAATAATTCGGACCTTCTCCAAGGAAAGCTCTGGCCTTGTAGTCCTGATTTTCTAGCAATATTTCAAAGTGAAATACTAGAGAGGAAATTGCGGACAGTGAAGACGTCTAGACTGTGATTCTCACATTACACTGGCCCTTACCAGACTGAATAATACAGTGCGAGGCCGGGAATGACCTGTAAAGTGATGGCGGTATGGATGAGAACACGCCCAGAATATTACTTCCAGCATTCCTGGAATGGCTTGTCCTTCAACGATTCTGCATCCAAGATAACATATATTGTATAAGTGTTAGTACTACAGTTAAACCTCTTTAAGATGACCAACCAAAGTTGCACTGAAAAGTGGTCTTCTAGGGGTGGTCTAATCAAAAAGGATAGTCAGTAGGTATAATATATGGTGGAAATGAAATTATATCAAAGAAATCTGTTCACAGGTTGCATCTAGTATTACGGATCAGCTTCATGCAATTAAATGGACTGAGCTGCAATACCAGACACAACCCATGGACAGAGGTGGCACTGTTTTAGGAAGCAGCAGCCATGTTTTTGAATGCATAGCGAAGCTGTCTAGGTATGGAAAAATATTGCCTGAAACGGCTGATTTTGATGGTTTCCTCCAATTATTAACAGTTAATAGCCTACATGTTTTCGTGCAAATGACCATCTTGATTGTTTTTGGCCAGCAGTCAGCCATAATCTGTCATTCACGGTATGACTAGCCATGGGGACACACTTTCGTATAGATGCCATATTGTAGTGTACACCATTCACACCCAGAGCTGCATCTAAGGTTACCTGCACATGACCACGTGCATGCTCCCGGGTCCATGTTTGAACGGCGCAGATGGGACATGGATGACAGATTGTGGGGATCAAACTCCTGGTACCCTTAGTGGACCCTGCTGTCATCCTAAGGACAAACCAACATTAAAATCCCCAAAAAACATTTTAAAAGGGTATGTCTAATTATTTTAAATGCAGCTCTAGGTGTGACTGGAGCATAAACACATGCTAATAAATTATATGTGCTTGGTTTATACAGTGAATTTTGTACAGTAGGTATTGTTAAAGCAGACAATGCACCACTGTTCCAAGTCTCCATCAGCAAACTCTCTCACTTGTTACCTCCAGCCTCATGACAGTCAGGCACCTTCCCATCGGGCCTATTACATTTAATCAGCGCAGCAAAAATGTGATTATAATCTCTAATTTACTTATTACATTTCCGACAACGTAACTTCATTTTCACTATTTCATTTGTGTTATTCAATCGACCGAACCCTCCAGCAAAAAGTGACATCACAACCTGTAACCACTGCCAAGTCCTCATTCAGATGCCATATTTTAGCATCCATTACTAGTGATGAGTGAACCCAAAAAGCACAGTTCGGGTCCGTGCTGAACATCGTGGGTTCAGGTAGTCGGGTTCGACTCATCCCTAAAGCTGGTTGATTGGCTGCTGAGCAGTCAATCAATCATCCAGCTTTAAACCCACAGACATGACCAGTATAGGTATGGCTGTGATTGGCCAGGTGGGACATGTGACCTCTCTGTATAAGAGGCGGGGTCACAGGTCCCATCGCCATTCCAGCTAGTTAGGCTAGGTAGGGAGAGGCGGCAGCTGGAGGTAGGGACAGTCAGGGCCTGAGCTAAATGTAATAATTGTCCTTTTCAGAGCATTGCAGCAAGGTAGGGAGAGGAGCCGGATACTGTGAGGGGCAGTTACCCTACAAGTAATAATTGTCCTTTTCAGGGCAGTGACCGGGTAAACTGCGTGTGTATATATATACGTGTGTACCCTCCGTCTCCTAGCACAGTAACAATAACTGTGTGTACCCATACCGTCTCCTAGCGCAGTACCAATAACTGTGTGTACCCAACCCCCTACAGCGCAGTACCAATAACGTGTGTGCCCATACCGTCTCCTAGCGCAATATCCAATAACTGTGTGTACCCATACCGTCTCCTAGCGCAATATCCAATAACTGTGTGTACCCATACCGTCTCCTAGCGCAGTACCAATAACTGTGTGTACCCATACCGTCTCCTAGCGCAATATCCAATAACTGTGTGTACCCATACCGTCTCCTAGCGCAGTACCAATAACTGTGTGTGCCCATACCGTTCCGGGAGCTCTCCTAGCGCAATATCCAATAACTGTGTGTACCCATACCGTCTCCTAGCGCAATATCCAATAACTGTGTGTACCCATACCGTCTCCTAGCGCAATATCCAATAACTGTGTGTACCCATACCGTCTCCTAGCGCAGTACCAATAACTGTGTGTACCCATACCGTCTCCTAGCGCAGTAACAATAACTGTGTGTACCCATACCGTCTCCTAGCGCAGTAACAATAACTGTGTGTACCCATACCGTCTCCTAGCGCAGTACCAATAACCCCCCCAAATGTGTGTACCCATACCGTCTCCTAGCGCAATATCCAATAACTGTGTGTACCCATACCGTCTCCTAGCGCAGTACCAATAACTGTGTGTACCCATACCGTCTCCTAGTGCAGTAACAATAACTGTGTGTGTACCCATACCGTCTCCTAGTGCAGTAACAATAACTGTGTGTACCCATACCGTCTCCTAGCGCAGTAACAATAACTGTGTGTACCCATACCGTCTCCTAGCGCAGTACCAATAACTGTGTGTACCCATACCGTCTCCTAGCGCAATATCCAATAACTGTGTGTACCCATACCGTCTCCTAGCGCAATATCCAATAACTGTGTGTACCCATACCGTCTCCTAGCCCCCCCCCCCCTAGCACAGTACCAATAACTGTGTGTACCCATACCGTCTCCTAGTGCAGTAACAATAACTGTGTGTGTACCCATACCGTCTCCTAGTGCAGTAACAATAACTGTGTGTACCCATACCGTCTCCTAGCGCAGTACCAATAACTGTGTGTACCCATACCGTCTCCTAGCGCAATATCCAATAACTGTGTGTACCCATACCGTCTCCTAGCGCAGTACCAATAACTGTGTGTACCCATACCGTCTCCTAGCGCAATATCCAATAACTGTGTGTACCCATACCGTCTCCTAGCGCAATATCCAATAACTGTGTGTACCCATACCGTCTCCTAGCGCAGTACCAATAACTGTGTGTACCCATACCGCCTCCTAGCGCAATATCCAATAACTGTGTGTACCCATACCGTCTCCTAGCGCAGTACCAATAACTGTGTGTACCCATACCGCCTCCTAGCGCAATATCCAATAACTGTGTGTACCCATACCGTCTCCTAGCGCAGTACCAATAACTGTGTGTACCCATACCGTCTCCTAGCGCAATATCCAATAACTGTGTGTACCCATACCGTCTCCTAGCGCAGTACCAATAACTGTGTGTGTACCCATACCGTCTCCTAGTACAGTAACAATAACTGCGTGTGTACCCATACCGTCTCCTAGTACAGTAACAATAACTGCGTGTGTACCCATACCGTCTCCTAGCACAGTAACAATAACTGTGTGTACCCATACCGTCTCCTAGCGCAGTACTAATAACTGTGTGTGTACCCATACCGTCTCCTAGCGCAGTAGCAATAACTGTGTGTACCCATACCGTCTCCTAGTACAGTAACAATAACTGCGTGTGTACCCATACTGTCTCCTAGCGCAGTACCAATAACTGCGTGTGTACCCATACCATCTCCTAGAGGCCGTGTGTGTACTCATACTGTCTCCTAGCGCAGCCTTTGACTCACATGGTGGATGAGTGTCTGTTGACACGTCTCCTGGTACTGAGCGATGGGTCCCCCCCGTTCAATTTCTGGGTTGGAAAATTGGACACGTGGCCAGAGTTTGCCCTCTATGCCTTGGAGGTGCTGACCTGCCCTGCGGCAAGTGTCCTATCAGAACGTGTGTTCAGCACCAAAGGGGGTGTCATCACCGACAAGAGGATCCGCCTAGCCACATCCAATGTGGACATACTTATGTTCATTAAGATGACCCAGGCATGGATCCCACAGGACTTGGCTGTGCCAGCGCCTGAGTGACTGGTTAAAGTGTTGGCTACCTCCTCCTCCTCCACTCGCCGAACCCGAACTTCGACGGGTTCGCTCAACACTATCCATTACTTTCTTAAAAAATCCTAGCCCAATCAAGGTCTAATGACCTGAATTAATATCTTTATGAGTCCGTGTTGAATGAGGGTGGAGGTGGCCTATTATGGTGATGGGTTTTACCACCCAGGACAGAATATCTGGTGTCAGTCTCCCATATCCATGACTCTGGGATCCATTCCTTGCTCTTTGCAATGGAGATAGCACAGCCAGATCTGTAGGCAGGACTGTGGAGTAGGTGGGTTGGAGATGGCTGACAGGGGCAGTAAAGCTCCTCTAATTCCTGAAAACAATCTAGTCATTCAATTCCCATGAAAGTAAATCTATAACAAACTATGCATATAATTAACTATAGTAGTATAATGTTGTACCGTGTTAGCCATAATTAACTATGTAATATTGATAATTGTATAATAGCATTGTAAATAATTCATCCAGAATCCATAACTTTTTATCCACCTCCACCTAAAACTGGCCCCAAGTCTGAAGCAATAAGTTTCCATGGCCCTAATTGTTGCAACCGCATGGTACATGTATGGCCTTGAATGAGGTCACGTACCCATAAATGTATATTTAGACCTGCTTAAAGGGCAGTCTTTCACCAGAACCCAGCCCAACAGATAATTTGGTTAGGGTCACCTGAATTAACCTGTCTTTTCCCCTTGTGAGTTGCTGCCTCCGTTGCCAAAATATTACCATTTTTGTCAATATGCAAATAAGCTCTTTGTAGCAATGAGGACATTGCCATTGCTCCAAGGAGGTAAGCAGCAACACGCTCATTGCTCCAAAGAGTTTGTTTTCATATTGACAAAAACAATAATATCTTGGCAAAGGAGGCAGCAACTAACAAGGAGAAAATACGATTTGATTCAGGTAACCCTAACCTATCTATCTGCAGGGCTGGGGTGATATGCTGGTTCTGGTGACCCTAACCTATCTATCTGCAGGGCTGGGGTGATATGCTGGTTCGGGGGGCCCTAACCTATCTATCTGGGGGGGGGGGGCTGGGGTGATATGCTGGTTCTGGTGACCCTAACCTATCTATCTGCAGGGCTGGGGTGATATGCTGGGTCTGGTGACACTAACCTATCTATCTGCAGGGCTGGGGTGATATTCTGGTTCTGGTGACACTAACCTATCTATCTGCAGGGCTGGGGTGATATGCTGGTTCTGGTGACACTAACCTATCTATCTGCAGGGCTGGGGTGATATGCTGGTTGTGGTGACCCAAACCCTGCGGGCTGGGGTGATTGCTGGTTCTGGTGACACTAACCTATCTATCTGCAGGGCTGGGGTGATATGCTGGTTCTGGTGACCCTAACCTATCTATCTGCAGGGCTGGGGTGATATGCTGGGTTCTGATGACAGACTCCCTTTAATAGCTATAGGGCACAACACAAAGCTAAAAACCTGTAATATGTATAAAGGACGCACCAGAGCTAGGACCTGCTCAATGATGGTTAGAGGAGCCATGCTGGGTTTATCAATCATCCTACTACATTCCATTCAGACACTTATCATACACCATAAAGTTTTATAACACGGCTGTTATGTCAGCAGTATATACAACAACTGAAACTAGAAGTAAATTGAGCACATCTACGGGAGTAGGATGAATAATGGACGCAAGATTTCGGTATGCAAAGAGACTCTTTCACTGAATAGTTCTCCAATTCTGTATTTAGTTTGGCACCATCACACTGGCATTAAGAAAAAAAAAACTGTGATATGGCTCTCTGGTGCTAGATGGTGGCCCTACCGGTGGCACTGTGTCTGGCCTGCAAGGAATTGTGTGAAAAGCAGTATTTATATCATACAGTATTACAATAGAAGATAACACCTCTACATAGAACACCACCCATCACTACATCCACTAACAGATGAAGTCACAACTTATCTACTCCCCCTCCCTGCACAGAGCATGCTTAGAAAATTCTCCCCATAGATCTCAGAGTCAGCTTTAGGCTATTGCTGCCTATGGCGATGACTGTGCTGTAAAGCATATCACTAATTGCTGTTAACGGAGCAGAAGAGAATCTCAAGCAAGATGGCCACCTCCATAATCATGTACAGAAAATTAAAAAGAAAAAAAAAATCTATCAGAAAACAAAAAGATTAAAAAATAGCTATGTGAATTTCACTATGTGGTTTAAAAAAATAAAAATAAAATAAATAAATATACGGCAATACATTCCCTTTGAGGAATCCATTATGACTCTCAGAAGGACCAAAACCTTTATTTATATTCCATAGATGGACTAGTGGATATATTCCTGTATTCCACCAGCATTCATGGTCCAGGAAGATGGTGACAGGAGCCCGTTATATAGCCGGCTATATATCTTATATGTTTGTTCATCCGAACGCTATTCCCCTACCATATACACTTGACCTGACCAAGTGTGCACTGTTCCCAAGAGAGGGAATATCTCAGGTGGGGAATTCTCACCCTTCAGAAAAAAAAAAAAAAAAAAAAAGGGATGAGGTATATTGAAATCCAACATGCCCCACCCTTCTTTCCGACATTTTCCACTGGGGAGAATCACGACAATCAGGGCCCTTACTGAATGAAATTCCACCAAGTGCCTTATATTTTTTTTATCAAGGCACACAATTTTATAAAACACACATATAAGCAAAGAGTTAAAAAACTCAAGTAGATCAAGAATGACATTGACTTTACGTGAACTAAAAGTCTACATGGGAAAATTACCGCTCCACATAACTCCAGAAAGCTTCGCAGATCCGAGAGGTAAAGACTTGGTGGAGCACTCAGAAACCAAGTGACGGGTGAAACGAAATTGCATCAGCTCGTAACGCTACAAGTCTAAGCCTTAGGACAGACAGCAAGTCAAGTGCACAAATGCTTCCCATGTGTTTGAGGTTAAGAGAAAAAAACATCTTTGAAAGCTTAACACCGAGATGGCTCAGAGCGATCTGTCACATTTAGTAATGTCGGTGGAATGAAAAAACAGCTCAGAACAACTCAAACTGTTGAGAAAACACGTGCCACCCTCTACCAGCTACTGCGCAGCCACATTAGGGTTACACAATAGGAGGCCGCCGCCGCTACAAGCTTCCAATGTTTAACCACAGATGCATAGCTGGCGTTGTAATACACTTGTACTGGGTGGAAATATTTCTCCAAGGACAAAAACAATCACCAAGAACCACTTTATTACTCAATTACCCACCACCACCTCCACATCAGGTGCATAATATAGAATGCTATGCTGCACACACCTACATAGCCCTACAGAGAGAAGCAGTCCAGTAAAAACACTTTCTGCACCCCTCATCTGACGCACACATCTCCCTGGAGTTCAGCTCTGCTACCAGATTAAATTTTACATTCCTCTTTGCTCTGCTCTTAATCCCATGATGTGTTAACACTAGAGACAGTGCCATCTCTGCCTGCTGGAGGACAGTGAAATTATCCTTCTCTCTATAGTCTCTGTCTATAGTCTAGGCTACCAGCACCTGGACCCTAAGAGGGCCCCACAGGTCCCTCTGCCATATAAAATATACTATTATTCTGGAACAAGGTAATTAGGAGCCCCATTACAGATTTTGTATTAGGCCTAGAAGATACAAGATACTCCTCTGGAAAGCTGTATACAGTGTACGGAGCCATATACTGTAGTGGTGACAGCGGTGAACTGCAGCCCTGCTCCCATTCACTTCACTAGGAGCAGAGATGATCCTGGCCATACACTTTGTATACAGATTCCGGCAGCTGAATCAGCTGATCGGTGTGGGGTACGTGTGTCAGACCCCCACTTATCCTGTGGATAAAGTATCAGTATCTGTTATACCTATGTCTCGGACAACGGGTTTAGGCTGAAGCCCCACATTGCAAAAACACGTTTTTTTGCCACTGCTGGGAACACCCCAGCTAAAAGCTGCGTTTCACAGTACCTGCAAAGTGAATGGGATTCTGGCTAATCCCATCCACACATTGCAAAAAAAAAATCTGCAGCGGAGAAGCTGCGTTTTTGAAAATCACAGCATGTCAATTATACCTGCGGAAATGATGGTGATTTCCCTATAGGTACAATAAGAACAAAAAGTCCGTAGAGAAAAACTCACCGAAAACGCAATGAAAAATGCGTTTTGTTTTTTTTTGCTGTATTTTTGCTACGTGGGGCCTTAAGTGGTTTTCAGTTCGATTGTGCTACATTCTTTGATGCACTAAAAATAAAGTGGCAGAAATCTGCATACAGTCTTACGGCAAATTTCTGTGACTGAGCTGAATGCGGGGGTCCTAAGAGGTCAGACCGCCATCGATCACACATAAAATAAATTGGAAAAAAAATAAATAAATAAATATTACACAAAGATGCTATTTGTTCTACATATTGGAATGACTCTTCAGAGAAAATAATCTTGGCAAACATGCCTATTAATCCCACAGAAAGAAAAGGTCAAACTGCTGCCTTTTATATCTCTGACTTTCAATCCCCTGGTGTACACATTGCTGTGATGGTGACTATGCAGAGGAAGAGAAGGACTCTCCGGCAATTGCTACCATATGAGATCACTTTGTGGTCACGTTTATTTTTCTGTAATCAGGACTGACTACACTTCACCGTCAGGCATGGACTTCACCCAAGCCAGACCATTGAAGGAATAGTGGAGAATTGTTTAATAAGCCTGGCTAGTGTCAGCTTTAATATCTATGATTGATGGCTCTGCTAATGGCCTATATATAAGGCCTACATATAAAACCACCACATCAAAGCAAACTAGCGCCCAAAGTCCAGGCCCATGGCTATGACACCATCCAAAAATGTAGTTTCTAATTTAATCAAGATTAGGATCATCTAAGGCTTATATAAAGAAAAAACACCAAAAATGATGTAAATAAAATAGTGTATAGTAAGGGCTGTGAGGTATTAAAAATAAATATATAGGGAAAATTGACTTATCCAAATGCCCAAGAATTCTGGCACAATGTGTGTTAAAAACTGGCGTAAATGCCTTAGCATAAATGAGACATTGAGGTAGATTCATCAAACCTGTAATGGTTATACAATGCAAATTTAGGCTAAGTCACTTGAAATCGGTTTGGGGTTTCTGTCCCCGAACCCGCTTAAAAAATGCGGAGAGAAAAGGCTCCAAAAATCGCAACAAGAAAAAAAAAATAAAAAAAGTGTTTCTGCAACGTGGGGCCCTTGACACTGATAAATCTGGTGTAGCACTGTACTGTGATAAACCTGGTGTAGTATGGTTTAGTCTAATGCTGGATAATACATTTTTTGTATTTCTTTTGATACAAGTCACAGTAAATCTACCACAATGTATGCCAGAAACGCACCAGAATTATTGCAAAGTAATCCAACTAATAAGTGGTATAAAGTACTAAGACTAGACAGTCTAAAGAAGTCCCAGTTTATCATCCAGTGTGAACCGCTATAACAAACTTGGTGCATTTTTAGACTGCCTATTCTAGGTTTGTACTGTCTAAAATTTAGAAGGGATTAGTAAATCTGCCCCAAAAAGTTTCCAATCCATGAACCCACATTAAAATTGACTATATATAGGGTTATTGTCCAATTCTAAGGACAATGAGGTTGTCTATAGCAACATTTTTGCAAGTGAGGTAGACATTAAGTTACCATCCAGTTGGCTTCCATGGGCAGCATCGCCATTTTGTTTAACAGAATGGTTACCACGCTGAAGCAGGGGTCATGCAACTGACCTCTGCCATGTTTGGGTTTCTCATAGCATGTGTCTACTCAGTGGGGGTCCGACCACCAAACATCAGAACAGAGGGCTCATTGTAATGTAGCAAAACCAGACACATCACCTTGTTAAAAAGTAGAAACATAGGGGTACCCACAGTCAGCCCCCCCACTGTCAAACATCGACGGCAAATACTAATGATACGGCTTCAAAGTCTATGATAGGAAACTTCCTAGGGGTAAGCCAGATGACCCACGCACGAATATTTCAAGGAAAAATAAGATAAGGGGCTTTTTTCTAGTACTTATGTTCCACAGCACCACCTGCTATGGAGGCAACATTAGGCCCCGGGGCCTCTCTCTGGACAACCTATTAAATATGTAGAACTGAAAAGTAACACTGCAAGGGTTTATAGTTACCCAGCACGAAAAACACTCATAAGAGCGTAACAAGGATGACCTACAAAATAAAGCTGAGCTTTGCGAGATAGTGGAAGGCTCGAAGCAAGGATAAAAAGTCTTGTTGATTCCAAATCCTCCTCTCCTCATTCCAGGCAGATAAAAGATGACAGTGTAAAGGAGAGCGGAGGACGGATTCCTGCAACACTTCCACTAATCTCCATGGTTTGCAGCAGTCAGAACATCCAACGCGCCACAGAAAGACAATTCTTAATTTTATCAGTATCAGATAGAAAATACATATATCTGCACGTGAGCGAGGCTTGTCCCACCATCACATTCATATTCATTGTATAGATCAAAAACAATGGAACATGTTTGCTGTCTACACGCTGAAAAAAGTGATCTAGTGGAGAGTTAGGACATTTACTTTAAAATTACAGCGCCACCTCATGTTCAGAGTGTATAGCAATGTCTATGACCACCTAAGCTAAGTGTTGGTGGACGCACATGCTCAGTCCTTTCCGGCAGATTTCTCCATAGTAATCCTCCAACAGAAATGGCTGCACATCAGGGAAGGAGCAGTAGGGGGCAGAGTAGAAGAGAAGACTCCTGCAGAGAAGTCAGCTGCGAGAGAGGGAAGGTGACTGATTCTGTACCAAGAGGAACACAAGAAAATGATAAAAATGGTATTCCTTTGCCTATAGTTACATGACGAATTTGGCAGCAACTCCCAACGCACAACCCATGATTACCAAGTCGTCCTGCGATTCTTTCACCAATATAAGTGAATGCAGTTGCATTATGACCCAAAGGGTGCTGCGACTACAAATTTGAGTTGCAAAAAAAAATCCTGCAGTGCTCGATCTTGTTGCAAAAAGAAATCGCTGTTGCAGCACCCTTAAGATCAGAATCAGATCAGAAAGGAGTTGCAGCGCTAGCCCTGGACTTATATTATCCTTTCAGGATGTTATGGTCTATATTAAGGCCAATACACCTGGAGCCCCTGCATTTCTTATGTACCAAACTTTGATCATCCTAGGCTTCTAATGTGCCAAACAGAGCATATAATAAAGCACTTTCCTATTGGGGCAGAAACAATCCATCCTCAGCCTATTGAATAGAATTCCAGAACTACAGTAAAGACTGACATATACACAATGGAAAGGCACAATGAAGGGTGAAGTTACATAACAATGGACAAATAAATTTTTTGAGTCTGGCCATGGCCTAACCACGTGCCCAAATTTTGCACCTAAGTGCAGCTTATATTTTAAGAATCATAAAACATCCCTGCATCCCCCATTTGGATGATCCTGACCTCCCCTTCCTAGACTAAACTGGATATTTCTTCTATAGCAGAGGAATGGAGCAGCCCAAAAATTCCAGGGTGTAACTTTACATTCCATGTGAATCTAAAGCGACGTGACCCTACATTTTCCACATGAGAGATCCACGCTGGTAATTTCACAGGCTCAGAATGTGGAAACAGAAAAAAAAGAAAAAAAAACAAAACATGGATGCCAGAATTGTAACGTTATCCGTCACCGTGCTCTGGCAGCGTTCAGTACAACAAAATCAGACTCATCATCTCATCCCAAAAAGGAAGCGGGAGCGCGATACTGGCTGGGGAATCAAAGAGAAGGACAAATTTAGGTTACTGCGAGGGGATCTGTACCAGTGACTCAGGGGCACGTGGTCTGATCTGTTCAGCAGAAGGGAGATAAAATCCTTCTTTGGAACAAATAAAGAGATGAAGAAACACTACAGAAAATTCTACCGTATCGAGCACATTAAAATATTACAATGACTAATATACCATGTGTATGAAGTTAAACATTTCTGAGAAACAACGCCCCTCTAATCCACAGGCCGTGTCTGGTATTGCAGCTTAGCTATATCTACATGAATGGGTTTGTGCTGCATTACTAAACATAGCCTTTGGACAAGGATGGCGCTGTTTCTGGGGAAAATATGGGCTCCCTTTTTTAATCTTGCATAGCTCAGCATACAGACTATATGGTCGTGGGTAAAGGGCACCAATATGGTGCTGTTAATTTGGTACGAGTCCTTAGATATTGTTATCACAAGACTAATTAGATGTAATGTTACATTTGCCCGTGACAGTGAGATCAAAAAGACTGTCCAGGGCTTGTTTTAAAGTTAGGAAACTTGTATGCAAAAACAAAAAAACAAACAAACCAAAAGGATTGTATTCCCTAGCAGGGCTGTAAAGAAGTATGCATTATAGTGCTAACATGGCTGATATCTTTCATTCCATAAACAGCACCACACATGATGACAGGTGGTCAATGGTATTGCAATTCAGCTCCATTTATTTCTAATTAGCTGCAATACCCAACACATGGTCAGTACAGGAGAGGCGCTGCTTCTGAAAGCCTAGGGCTACTTGGCAACGACCAAAGAATTGCATTATGACAGTCACAAAATAGTGATTGATAAACTTTTTTGAAACAAAAAGTCAGGGTTGCGGCTCCCACGGGGGGCACAAGAGTGTACATTCTCCATGGAGGAAAATACAGCATCTGATATGGTGGCACATAAAGTGAATACCAGACCATCTCCTTGCAAGTATAAAGCATCATGCTAAGGTAAGGAAAACACCATAGGATTGCACTTCCGCCATGTTATAGCTCTGTACTCAGTACTGGTGTAAAGAAATAACGCAGTAGTATACATGACCCTTCAGATCAATTGAACAAAACAATGAGAAAAAAAAAAAAATGTAAATTATTATCCAGAGTGAGAAAAACATGGAAGCTTCATTTTAGAAACAGCGCCACACCTATCCACAGGTTGTATGTGGTACTGCAGTTTAGCTCTATTAAAGTTAAAAGGGCTGTGTTACAATAGCAGATACAACCTGTGGACAGGTGTGGCGCTGTTTTTGGGTTTTAATACTCATTGATCGGTTACTTTAGGCTTTCGGCAGGAACAAGTTAAAAGACTTTATAAAATATACACAAACATTAAGATGTCAGGATGTTTTAATGGTCAGGTGCTAAATCCTGGCTGCATTTGCATCTTGCATCTCGGTAGATATTTATAATTCTTATTAGCATCGTGATTGAAATTCATTGGTATAAACACATGAATATATCGCTGAGATATCAAGCTGCTTCTTCAAGACTTTAAACTGATGGATCTCAAGAAGATAAATACTGAGCCTCCCTGTAAGGTAACAGGTCTCTGGCCTGCCATGTTTTCCTACCTTTTTTAGCCCAAAGTTCCCACTTTTTGGTTGTCCAAAATGTCATTTTTATGGATATCTGATGAGAATGCGGCAAGCGTTGTGTCAGGCTGAAATCATCAGAATCAATCCCAGTTGTATCTCATTGGGTCACATGACCGCTAAGATGTCTGGGGAATATCCAAAGTACGGGGCGGAGGTGTAAAAGGGCCTGGATCTGAATAGGGACCATTTTGTTGAATGATCTAACTAGATGTAGTTCATTAGGCTGGGGCTACAAAAAGTCGCATCCAATGATTGACTATGGTGTCACATTGCAACGTACGACGGTCACAAAAAATCCTACACTGTAGGATTTTGGTTGCAAGTCGCATGTGACGTTTTCACCACAGCTGATCGAAGTGGGGCCCGCGAGATGGACCCCCACTAATCCGATACCAAAGACCTATCCTGTGGACAGGCTATCAGTATCCAAGACACATGAGGTTTGAGACAACCCCTTTAACATTTATTAAAACTAGTGCAAAGGGAAAGTGGAGCAGTTACCCATAGCAACCAATCAGACTGAATCTTTAATTTTCAAAAGTGCCTCTGAGAAATGAGAGGTGGAATCTGATTGGTTGCTATGGGCAGCTGCTTCCATTTACCATAGTTACGGTATCCAAAATCTCCCCAATGACTGTTCAATGGCAAATTCTAGTCATCTATGAGCCATACAATAGCTAGTAATGGCCATATTAAGGCCAGGGCAATTTCAGGTTTCTCTGCAAGAAGGAAGTGAACCTAGTGACATGGCAAACACCACTTTACACCAAAACTACTGCGGTTCACTTCTGAGGGACGTTCTTGGCTTTCAAGCTTTGCATTGCAAAGTTTGTGGTAGCTAACCCGCTGAGATTACTGCCCATGTGGCCCCGGCCTATTGATAGCTTATCCTTAGGACAGGTCTCCTGTTTCCATTCAGTGAGATCCTAACTCTTTGCTCTCCCACCTAACAGCTGCTTCAATGGGTCATGGCAGTCCTACACTTACTGGGCCCCCATCATTGTTTACCAGGCTGAGCGCCACACCTTTCTTAGTGGCTGTGCCTGGTATTACAACTCAGCCCCATCCGCTTAAGAGGTGCGGTACCAAGCGCAGCCACTACCAAATAAATAACCGGACATCTACCCAGTGTTCCACCATGTTTTTACTGTTTAGGTGTTTCAGAAGAAGTGTCGGTAACTTGTGGCAAAAATCTAAGACCATTTTTTTTGCACTATACTCATGCAATGGTTAATGAGGCCAATGTAATAGCAGAAGATTACCCTGCGGACACAGAGGCCGGATGGTGTGGGGTTGTTAGAAAGCAGAGTGGTGATCCCGCTGAGGTAGAAGATTGTAGGATGTGGCAGGAAATATGGTTTGTGGTATTAACTGAGGATATGGCAGTGATACAAGTCAGAAAAATGGTGTGGATACAGTAAATAGATACCGCTATGTGGAGTATGGCTCGAATACAGACTCTGCTGGGAGAAATTTGGGAATCCTACATTCTTCTTTAACCCCTAATGAAAATAATGGGGAATGGATTTTGTATAAAAATGTTCTTTGGAGTGAACAGTCATATGGAAGTGTTTAAGAATGGCACAATTATGTCAATTACACAAACCTTAAAGCTTATGTCTGCTTTTCAACACCAAGTTGGGTCCAAGTTTCTCAGTTGAACATTACTTGTTATATCTTTATAGTGTTTTTTCTGATACATAGAAACAAATCTGCATCATAGGAGGCGTATTTATTAAGATTAGCGCTCTGTGCAGGAGATGCGTCTCTTAATAATTCAGGAACTGGCATAGATTTTAGGTATCACTCATGCAGAGTTTGTGGTTTGAGTTAGCCTAGGGCTATGTGGCAACTTTGGCCACGAGTCACATTGTGAACATTGCTTGGTACCCTGGGGTCACAATGCAACACCATTCGTCCTTAATGAGTCGCAGGGTGACACAGCCATCTACTGGTTGCGTGACTGGAGTCACCGTGTGGCCTTAGCCTTATAATTTGTTGGGCCAAGGCATCCCCACCCCTGCCCACTTTGGTCTCTGCCCTACTCCACCCACTTTTGTAAAAAGCGGAGAGCAGAAGAAGAGTATGATGCATCTTTAGTGTAAGAAGGGGTCTTGTGCCATAGATATACCATATTTATACCCACCTATGCCAGAAAACCATAAAAGTATATTCACACATGACAGATTTGTTGCAGACATTTCTGCGACTGTCCCATTCATCTGAACATGGCCTGCAGAATTCCATAGACTTGTCACCAAAACAACACCATGGAACTGATCTTAAGACACAGAAATTTTGACAACAAATCTGTAGTATGCGCTGGACTAAAGGACCTAAACATATACCTGTAAAACAATGCAAGGATTGTTTGGGAATGCTTTGCTTAGAATAATATCCTCATTGCTTCCTGGTAGTGAAGAGGTTATTCTGCTGGGAAGGAACATGGCGTGGAGACACAAACCACATATGCAAACCCTTGTGCATGGCACCTCTGTTTACTTTGGAGCGGAATATAATGCTGGCCTCTGGTGAAGGAAACTATAGTCCCTGGGCTGGTATGTCTAGTATTGCTGAGAGTGGGAGACTTGTGACAGATATAAACAATGTCACTAGGCCGGTTTCAGTAGCACTACAACACTTGAAGCATTCAGAGATGTCAGAATGTTCTGTCTTCAAGATTCTTGGGTGTCAAGGGTTCTTATTGTATTATATCTGGATATATCTAGATTTTTACCAAATGTTATTGCATATGAAGCTTCCACATTCTTCAAAAATATTAAAAAACACAAAAAATATCAGCCAAAGAAACTTTCTCCATGACTAGACCATCTTTCTCCATCGCTAGACCATCTATGTTCATGTTCAGACCAAGCAAAAAAGATTTCCAGTAGACCTTCTTCTACAATTTTAATAGTTGTTGGCCAAACTGTTGTTCAGCCGGCAGCTATTCCTCCTGACCTCCACATACACATGTACACTCAGTCTGGCACGAGAGTTCTCAATAGGGAGAAGGGAGTAAACACTATTAGAAGCTAACCTCCCCTGAAAGCAAAGGACAGGGCATGTTGAAAGTCAACATGCCCCATTCTCTTTCCTCTGACTTCTGTTGGCGTAGAGTTGGGAGACCCCCCACACACATACAATAGCTGGACCTACTGAAGTTGATGGATCTGTCTGAATTTCCTTTTTTTATGTGCATGGAGACCTTTGGGGTCTCAGAGATAGACCAAACCCTTGACCCTTGTAGATGACCTGGTTATTTTAGTCTTGTGTGCATAGCATTTCTACGTAGTAGTTTCCTCCACGCACACAGTCCACTCATGTTTCTCCTCCTGGAGCACTGATATGCTCTTCAAACATTAGCATTTGGCTTATCTAATACCAGCCTTAGCTTCTCGAAGATCCCACACCAAGTATACGTTGGTTTGTTTGAAGGGGTTGTCCAACCATGTTAATTTTTTTTTATGAAAATGCTTACAATTTTAAGTAATACTCCCAATACAACAGTTCCCAGTCCCCCACCAGTCTCTGTATTCTGGTCTGATAAATTTATATGGTCAAGATGTCATTTCTGGACACCATGATACAGAAGCTGGCAGGGGATCAGGAAGTGGTGCAACAACAGCGGCAAGTGATCAATAGGGTAAGAAATGCATGGATGGACAACCCCTTTAAATAGATCTATTACAAAATATTACAAACATAGATTAAAAGGAGGTTGTCCACATTTTCTGTGGTTCTGATACTTCCATGAGAACTTCACCAAGATATTTCAATATTTAGTTACTTCCAGTAGGTGGGTTGTGAAGAGCTAGTCTAGATCAGGTGACCTTTTCTATCCCAAATGACAACACATATCATGGCGGCTACCATTCAACACCACACCTCCCTGTGAATTGCCTCTGGTATTACAGCTTGGCTTCATTAAAGTAAGTGAGGCTGATCTGCAATACCAACCACAGCCTGTGGATAGGTGGGGAGCTGTTTCTTTAAAAAAAAAAAAAATTTAACCCTTTGATTCAGATCAACAAGAATGCCTAAGCCATGTGGTCATTGACCGCTCGGTTAGAGAAAAACAAATGCAAATTCTATTCAGGTTTATTGAATTTGACTTCGCTAAAGGGCCCTTGTCTTACAGATTCCGGAAAACAAAATTCTTAATATAAAAACGAATGTTAATTTAATCAGAAAGTGCATTATACGATTAAGGATAGACGACAAAGAGCATAAACACAATACTGGGCAAAATATCTAAAGAACCATAAGTGATCCTAGTCAGCGACCAGAGGCCTGAAATGGGTTAAAGTCTGCAGCGAGCGAGAGAGAGAGAGAGATAGAGTTTCTATAGAGCCTGACAAATGTAATCTTGTCAAGTTAATATTTAAAAGATCCTTTTTACATTCCGGCAGATGGCAAACAACATTCTCTGCCATCTGAGCTTTAACCCATTGCCAGGCTGACGGTCTGCTATAGGATCACTGTCATGAGCTGTGAATGTGCGTTATTGACCCATCCCGAAGACTTATTAAGGATTTATTCATCCGAAAAAACTGAGTCAATACTTGCCAGGCTTCTGGTTCCTCTTTGCTTGTTTACAGTTTACTCTTCAGTCTCAGTTTTTAAAATTCCAAAAACATAATGGGCCAATTGGGTTTTCGCACTATTGAAAGTGAAAAGCTAAAGGGAGCTTGGTCCCTTAATTCTGGGGTTGGTGGGGTCCCAAAAATTGGATGGTAGTAATCATAATGTTATGATATCGCCTAGAAATAGGTTATATACAGTAAGGGAAAAGTCATTAAAGAGGTTGTCCAGCATAATATATATTTTTTTTTAATCAAGCTTGGGAAGGTGAAAAAAAAAAAATACTCACCTGTCCCCGATGCTCCGGTGTCTCCCAGTGAGGTCTGGTCCTGCTGCTCGGTTGCCTTCTTGAGCCGGAAGTCCTCGCTGGCTGTGACGTCCCGGGTTACTTCCCTTAGGCCGCCGATTGGCCTCAGCGGTCACAGTGTGGCGGGGACTTCCGCCAGAAGAAAACAATGGAACTGCAGGACTGGAGTGCACTGGGAGACACCGGAGCACCAGGGACAGGTGAGTATGGTTTCTTTTTATTTTTTTCACCTCCCCCAGTCTTATTAAAAAAAAAAAAAAAAAGATCCTGGACAACTCCTTTAAGGGTAAGGCCAGATGTAGTGAAATATAGCTAAAAAACACTATAGAGAAAAACTGCTTTTAGGCTAAGGCCCCACAATGCGGAAACGCAGCTTTTTTTGTAGCAGATTTTGCTGCGGTTTTTTGAGCCAAAGCCAAGAATGGCTACAAAAGGAATGGGAAATATATAGGAAGTTCTTCTACTTCTACCTTCTGCTCAATCCACTTCTGGCTTTAGCTCAAAAAACCGCAGCAAAATCTGCATCAAAAAAAGCTGCGTTTCCGCAAAGTGGGGCCTCAGCCTTATACTCATTTTTCTTGAATTCTGCGTCTCCCATATAATGAGGAAAAAACACAACGTTCCAGGAGGTAAAATTAACACGCTGCGTTTTTCAAAAAGGGTGCATTTTTGAAAATATAGTCTTTTCTGCAGCAGTTTTTTCCCGCAATGTGTGGATGAGATTAAATGAAATCTCATCCACCTCCCCGGGACTGTAAAATGCTGCGCTTTTTTATGCTGCATTTTCGCAATGGTGAAAAAAGGCTCAGTTTCTGCAACGTGACCCTTGTTTGTATGCCCCATTAGGGTGGCCCGCTACCATGTATTACAATTAGTCAACCATTCATTTGAATGGTTAGCTTTTAATACTACATTTCCCCTGCAGTGACTGCTGTAGATAAAATACCTGGCTGGTTATCCTTGACAGCTGTTTGCTGGGAGTGCCAGGAGCGGGACTTGGGATCGGATGTGGGACCTCCACCAAACCTGGGGATAGGTCATCAATATTTATGCCACGCACAACCCCTTTAAAGGGGTTATACCAAGTCGTAAACTTATTCTGTATCGACAGGATAGGAGATAATGTCATGATCAGTGGGAGTCTGACTGCTGGGAACCCAATCGATCCCGAGAAAAGGGGCTCCAGTTCTCCCATCCTGATGGAGCGGCAGGCAAGCCAATCCAGTACTCTCCTATCTCCGGGACTCTCGTGTAGGGGCAGGGCTCATACTTGGCCTGCGTTCCATCAGAACAGGAGAACCAGAGCCCCATTTTCAGAATCAGCGGGGACCAAGTACTGTAGTTGGACCCCCACCGATCATGACATCATCCTCTATCCTATTGATATGGGATAACCCCTATAGGGCTCACATATATCAGTCTACCAACCATATAATTGTAGATGTTCTGTAAATCTCTGCGTTTCTTGAACCATTTTACTCTTTGCAGAGATAAACCTTCATTTTGATGTGCTGGGTGAAAAATTGATTTGTTGCTGTCAGGCCTGACAAGGACACTCATGCACTTGTGTGCTCTACCGCTGAGGAAACTGCAGGGGAATTTTCTAAAAGTCATTATAACTCTCAAAGAGTCATAAGATTTATAGCTATATGCAAAGCTTTACAACTATCTCATCCATAATTATGTATAATTGTAGGAGACGAATTGTGGGAGGGGGATGGGCACTAACATAACCAGCCAAAAAGGTCTGCAAAGAGATTCAACACGTGCCGGAGGTTTGTACTCAAGGACACTCCAAGACTTCCAATCTTTTTTTTTTTTTATCATCTTTTTTCTTTATTCCTTGTCTTACGACACACTACAAATTCACTTATAATGACAATTTCTCAACTGAGGAAGGTCTGACCTTCACATACTTTACTTATGTGGTAAGTCATTTTGGACATATGATGATGATGAAACCCTTTAATATTTCGGGGGCAGAAAATATTTTTGAAAATCTATCAATCCACCTACTGAAAAGGATATTGGTTATCACCTTAAAGGGGTTGTCCCAGATTATAAAATGAAAGGGAAACTGTCAGAGCTATTTAGGACACAGAACCACCCACAGGTCCTTATGGACAGGGAGTTTGGTGTCCCAAATAGCCCTTTTATAATGTAATCTGCAGCCACATTAAAAATATAAAAGCTTTTTACTTACCTAGAAATGAGTCTGACGAGATTCATTGGACCATCCCTTTTTCCCCCTAGCGCCTGCGCTGTTCTTCAGTGAGGCTAGAGATGTACACCCTTGCGTCACTGCGCATGCGCCCGAGATCTGGCACATGCACACTGAAGCCGAGGTGTACTCCTTAGGTTTCAATGGAGAACTGCACAGGTGATAGGTTAGTATAAAACTTTTTTTTTATTTTTAATGTGGCTGAAAATTGTGTTTGGGACGCTAAACCCCTGATCCATAAGGACTTGTGGGTGGTTTAGTTCCCTAAATCACCCTGAAAGATTCCCTTTAACCCGTTCCCGTCTCAGGCATTTTTCAATTTTCCTTTTTGCTTCCCCACAATTGTTCTTCGTAATTGTCCATTTATTATTCTGATGATGTACTGAGAATCTGGAAAAAACTTCAGAAAAACTGTTTGTGCGACTTTCTTACGAACTTTGTTTTTATGGCATTCACTAGGCAGTCAAATTGACACATCACTTGTATTCTATGAGTCAGTACAATTCCAGGGATACCAAATTTATATAGTTTTATATACGTTTTAACCCCTTAAAAGATCCAAAACTTTACAAAAAATTTTTTTTTTCTTGGAGTCGCCATATTCTGACACCCGTAACTTTTTCATATTTCCGTGTACGGAGATGCATAGGGTGTCTTAAAAAGCAGTACAAAAAAAAAAAAAGTTGACTGTATAGTAATGTATATAATAATGGACTTGCAACGTTAGTGTTAACCTAGCCATTCTGCAAAATCCACTCAAAATTCCAGCAAAATTTGCAAAAAGAACAAAAAAACCCAGCTTTTTCTGCACGGTGTGGCCTCAGCCTAAAGCAATTTCCTATAATCTTTCCAAACAACAATTATCTATAAACATTTTATATACATAATATCTATATGTTTAGTGAAAACTTGTAATTCTGATGTATGTTCACGAAGACTGATCACGCAATGATACTGCAGAATACTGAGAATATAAAGCCGTTACAATACAAGACAACAACCGTCTTTGAGATGCGGATGGTAAACAGCATGAAGAACCCTGCAAAAGAAATGTCACAATGTGATCGGATCAGTTGACAAGAATTTATCTGGCTATAATTTAATGAGAATGTTTGTGAGCGGAGAGGAGCGCTCTAGGGTAGGGCCCTCGTGAGCTCAGCCTGTCCCGAAATGCCGTTCTCATGCTCATTAGTCCAAGCTCTGTGTTACTTCTCTTATTAGTCTTGGCTTCTCCAGACTGTTACTTCAGTCCATCATGACTTCCTGTATGTCTCACACGCTAAGTGTGTCCCTAGATGTTTCCACTCTGACAAGAAATCTAATTCCTAAGCCCTAACAGATACAAATACACTTAGATGGTAAAAAGAAAACTACTTGGCAAAACTTTTAGCTAGGTGTGGGAAAATGCTGCACAGTAAGAACGCTTTCAGAAATAGAAGGGTTAATAGTTTATTTTTGTCCATTAACAAAATGAACAAAAGAGAAATGTAAATCCCATGAATATTTGGTGTGACCTTTGCCCTTTGGAGGAGGAGTCCTGGAAGTGATGATCCGGCCCCCACAGATATTGCCCTGATCTCAACATCATCCAGTCCGTCTAGGATGACATGAAGAGACAGAAGGATTGGAGCAAGCCTACATCCACAGAAGATCTGTGCTTAGTGCTCCAAGATGGCGGGAACAACCTCCCTGCCCAGTTCTGCCAAAACTGTCTGCAAGTACCGAGAAGAAGTGATGGCAAAGGGCAAAGGTCACACCAGATATTGATGAGATTTACATTTCTCTTTGCTACATTTTATTCATTGACAAAAATAAACTATTAACCCTTTCTGCTTACTTTAGAGAATTTTTTCCACACTAGCCATAAACTTTCGCTCAGTAATGTACATTAGGTTATGTTGGCCAATTTTTACCAATTTTATTCCCAAGAATATCATTATATTAAAGATTTTCTGTTTCCTAATATTTGAAGGAGCCTTCACCAAATCTTCACTTTTAGGATACGCAGTGACTTTGGCCACTCCAGTCGTGTGGCCAAATATCGCCGTGTCGCCCTACTACTCCTTCAGTAATGTGAATGAACGGAGTCGCATTGTGACCCCAAGGGTGCTGAATAGTCACAGTCGCAGCACTCTTGAGGTTTGCAATGCAACTCCATTCACTCGCACTGGTAAAGGAGTCGCAGGGCAACAGGGCGATATTTGGTTGTGCAGCCAGAAGTTGCCATGTAGCCCTTGTCTTAATGGCTTGTCTATCAGTTTGCAGCTGAGGGAAGCCGCAGCCAGCCAGAAATGTAGTATTACAGTCCAGTCCATAGACAAGAGTCCCAGACGGGGACCCCCATGACATCCATTTTCACTGAACAAGGACAGTCTTCCTGAGACAACCTCTTTAACAAGAATAGCTCCATCTATAAATATCCAACCTACAGCGCAGACAATGTAGAGTTCAGCATACCCCACATTACTTTATCCAGCCATTAATCAGACTTGGCAGATAAAAGGATTATACAATGTATAGCGCTCAGACACCACCATAAATATGCTGGTGTATTGTACTGAGACAGAGCAGATCTCAGTGGGTGGGCATTACATTACAACACAGCTGGGAAGTGGCTGATGGCGATGCACCCAAACAATGGGACCCGCAATATTTTGCTAATTACTTCAATTTTCTTCCCCCATCTCCCCCCTTCCCATAATTACATGCCTATGCTCCCTAGTTACTGTAAACCTAGGGATGAATAGCACAGATGCACTTTGGCATGCGGCACCATTATGGCAGGGCGCTTCACTGACAAAGTATTGAGAAGATTACAGTAGACAATTTTGGGTAAGGTCCAAAGCTTTGCTGTGTGCATAGACCTTGTACGGCAGTACATGGAGTACCTACAGGTCTATGTTGCTTATGGCACCTCCATGAAGTTTTTGTTCCCTATGTACTCCAATGAGCCAAGAATCAGTGGACCCGGCCCATCCTTGTATTGCATAGACGGCTATTGAATAGCTGCCATGTAACAATATCGAGCGGCTGCACCTTGCACTAGTGATGACAACTAATCCTAAAAGGTATAGTCATGGTGGGACAACCCCTTTCAGGGGAACCTGTCGTCTTAAAGGGATTGTCCTGTTATAGACACTTATCCCCTATCCACAGGACAGGGGATAAGTGTCTGATTGCTGAGGGCCCAATTGCCGGGCTCCCCAGTGATCAGGATTACGGGGGACTGAAAGTCTTCTTTGAATAGCTATATATACAGAGATAAATGTCTATCACTGATTAGGACCGCCCACTGGACTCCTTAGGGTAAGATGGGTGGTCTTCAGTAATTGAGTGATTCCTATATAAATTTGCACAGATAGCTGTCACTCACTGAATAGGACCATCCACTTGGCTAAATTATCAATCACTGATTAGGACCGCCTACTGGACTCCTAAACTCAGCTAAGATATAATTTAGGAGTCTAGTGGGTGGTGATTGACCAGTAGCAGTGTACATATATCACTCCCAATAACAGAATAGGACTGGCCACTGGACTTCTAAACCCAGAATAAGGATTCATTTACCCTTTTATTCTTAGGAGTCCAGTGGGCGGTCTTCAGTGATGGGCAGCTATCTATGCACACTTATACAGGAAGGCTGTCATCCACTGCATAGGACTGCCCATTGGACGCCTAGGCATAGGAGATTTATACCTATAAAATAAGTCATACAGAATCTTTTCTAGCAAAGCTGTATATCAATCTTCTCAGTTCCTCCTGCTTTATACCACGCTTCTCACAGATAGAACTACATGTACTAAAGGACAAGTTCCCACCAGAAAATGTTTTACACCTAGTTTTCATGTTAAACATATTTTTAAGAATTTTTGATGACATTATACAGAATTTGCCATGTCACTATATTTTAAAAATAGTACTATATCCGGCAATTTTCACTCTGGCCACTAAGCCTAATAATAGGCAGCCACATACCAATTCTGTACGGGCTTTCTTTGTAGCAATCGCTTCATTTACATCACAGGTAGGATTACAATAGAAGATAGCACCTCTATAGGTAACACCACTGATCCACCATTGCATCCACTACTGACAATAGATGTCAGAATAGATCTCAGACCTTGTCAAAAACTCTCCCATAGACTTCAATGAGTCGGCTCCACTCTATTGCTGCCTACGACTATGACTATGTTGTAAAGCATATCACTAAATGCTGTTAACAAACATCTTGGAACTCAGCCAAGATGGCCGCCTCCTTAATCATGTACAAAAAAATAGAATAAAAAAAATCGATAAAAAAGGATAAGAGAGAAAAAAAGAAAAAAAAAAATCTGTTTTTAATAAAAATGGTGACACATTCCCTTTAAGAGACAGCGCGCAGACAGATGCCAAAACATCAATCTTCTTGTCATAAAGTGGGGAAAACAGATTTGCTTGGAAAAAATCTTGCAAATAAAATAGAGAACATACAGCATGTAAAGCATTCCAAAATTCCAAAAATAGTCAAAGAAATAAAAGGAACAAAAACAAAAATTATTTTGTCACATTGTATAAAATTCCATAATAAAATATCTATATATTCTCTGTTCTATTGTTTTAATGGAGGTCAAGCAATAAGGTTGTATTGATTCCGGCCGAGCACATAAGTTGCTTATCATCCATACAAACACAAGCCCTGGACATTGGGGACTTGTATCGAGAGGGCGCTAGAAAACAAGCATGACTCCGACCTGCCTGGAAGAGCAATGATGTCTCCAGGATTAGTACCCTATAGTCATTACAAGGCTCTTCCAATATATCTCCTTAATGTAATCTTTGCTTTCTGCACCCCCTCTCCATAAAATGACATAAGGGGAGGAGGGGAGGGACGAGTTGCTAAGCAACCTTATCCTTGTCGGCTAGTCTCCATCTTCATTGACTGTCCAAGGTATACAATGTTGGGGGAAGTTAATGCACCTTCCATGGAAGGGATGTCAGAAACATTATAGGATTGAACTGTCCATGGGCAGCCGCTATTACTGCCATTACCTTGTTATTTCCGTAAGTGTCTCATACGATGATCGGGATAAATAAGTATTCGGTGTAATGTAAAAGCATCAGGCCAATATACAAAAGGAGAAAAACCATAAAATCGATCACCCGTGAAAACAAGACACCTAGTATTACTGAAATACTAGGTCATAAGAATACGTATCTACTGCGCCGATGACCTTATCTCTAGTTAGCAGGATTGTGGAGGGAAGTTACGTGGCGTTCTTAAGGCTCAAAGTACAGAAAAAAAATATAATAATCTCCTTCCTTGAGGAACCACTGCTGCAACTGTGTGAACACGGCCTAAGGCCACATTAAGGGGGCATTCACACTACAGTTAGATGTCTCTTAGGATAGTTAAAAAAAACAGCCGCCTATCATAATGGACATAACTGATGTTAATGTGTTCGTTTCTGACCGTTAGTGTCCTTTTTTTTTTTTTTTTTGTTATATTTTGGTTCTGCTTTCTGAGCATGTGCAGAAAAAACGGACAGAAATTATGAACCATATAACAGACGACCAACTGTTAGCCATAGACATTAATGTTAAAAAGTAACGGACAATTAAAGGGGTTGTCCAGGCAAAAATGGACAACCCTTTTAAAGTTTAAATAAGCTGGGGGCAATGAAAAAATTTTTAAAAAATGTATACACGCCTGTCCCCGTTGCTCCGATGTCCTCCCACACCTCCCTTCATCTGCTCCTGTGCTGAAGCCGCTGATTGGTCAGGTGACCGCTGAGGCCAATCAGCGAAGGGCCTGAATGTCACTACTTATATGGTTCCATCCAGGGGCCTAAATAAGCAACATGTTTAAATAAACACAGTGGGGCATATTTATTATACCTTGTACACCAGTTTTCTAGTATAGAAAAAAAAAAAAAATCAAAAAAATTTTGTGCAAATCGCCTTTCTTACTTTTGCACTTCTGAAAAAGAGGGAGTGTCAAAGGTGAGCAAGGGGTGGGGATCATTTATCAACATTTACGTCAGAAATCTGGCATAAATGAAGTGAGAAATGGCACACAAATCTACAAAAGTTGTATACGTAACAAAGGTATGATGTTTATCACTGTAATGTGTTTGGGGAGGGGGAGATAGATCCCCTTTAAAGAAACTAACCTGGAAGAGCTGATATTCTGTGTTATACATAGTGCAAGGCCTGAAGGTGCAATGCCGAACACACTACAGCGAGAACCTGTGTCATGCTCTGCCCCCTCAGGTCCTGCACAGGGTATCAGTTTTTCCTCGATGGCCAGAATCCACAACGTTCTTTTTTCGCATAGAAGATAAAATCTATTTAGAAGCGGTGTCTTGTACGGCAGGGTTGATTTCACAAAAACTGTCAGCTCTACAATGGTGCACTGGTTACATTGTTTCATATGGCAAACAATAACATTCACAACGTTCCTACAGCTGAAATTCCTCAGTTATGTAAGCGAAACTTCTTTGTTAAGTGTCCTAATGGATTTTTGTTTTAACCCTCTACAATATTGTTCTTCCTTGCAACAGAATGGGCTTTTGTCACTTTGAATACCTTTACTGGATTACAGAGAAAAGGCCAATTGTCCAGTGGCCTAGCCCACATATTGGATTGCTGACTGATCTTGTTAGCCAATGTTATGTCTAGAGTAAGCTAGTGCCACACTATATAGCCTAGAGAGCTATTGCTCCCGACCCCCTCCATAAACATGCACTTTCAGTTCTGCCAAGTATGCATGTGTTCTGAATGGGATGAGAGGATTAAGAAGCTGCTTGACAACACTGGGGACAGTCTATAATCTAATAACCTCACTCTTTGTTCCCTGACATCAGCCTTCAGGGGAAAGATGTCAGGCTACCATACATATTGTTATTCGGACTCAAAGAATATTCTGGGTTTGGCCAACATTAATCTAATCCAGGGGTAGGCAACCTTCGGCACTCCAGCTGTTGTAAAACTACAACTCCCAGCATACATACTTGCTCTGCTGGTTTTGGAACTCCCATGGAAGAGAGTGGAGCATGTTGGGAGTTGTAGTTTCACAGCAGCTGGAGTGCCGAAGGTTGCTAACCCTGATCTAATTTAACCTGTTAAGCCTTAGTTATAATTGAGCCTATTCTTGCCCATGTGTTTCATGGATCCGCATATGATTCGTTCATCATCATAGCCCCATTCACCTCAATAGGAGAATCAGGTCTTTGAAAAAGGACTCAAAGATCAGATCCATGAAAAAATAGAGCATGTCCTATTTTTCATGATTCAGGGACAAGAAACTCAGTCAAAAGGGTAATTTAAGGCCTTGGTACAGAAGCTCAACTTGGGGCCCCAACTGTGTGCCATCTGTACATTTTAGCAGCATTTATATTCCCCTTTCCATCTCTATCTGGGCCAAGACCACCATGAAGATTTGTTCACAACACATCTGTGTACACATGCTTCCCATCATTCCCATCTCATGTCGGTACCCCCTACGGTATTTACCGGTATGCCCCCACCAGCACCACACCCTCCCTCACAGAATCCCTCCTTCGCTTGCTATCTGCTATTTTTAACATTAAAGGGTTTATTTTGAACTCTTTTCTGACAGTGGAAGGCTGTGTGTCATAAATCTTCTCACTCCAGTGCACCAGAGGGCAGGGGGAATACACTTACAATGCACAGGAAATCAGAGAGGAGATCAAGGAGGTTTATCCAGCTCTAATGTGGTGAGGGTGACCTGTGGGTCCCCCCTGGATTCTGGGCCCAGTCACAGCTGTGACCAAAGTGACCTCTATAGTTACACCAGTGCTCTGTCATATGAATAAGCTCTTAGTGGGGGCCTCAGTTGTAGACATTCCGGAGTTCAGGGCCCTTGCTAATCTGGTTGAACTCGCTCTACATGTGTCAAATTATGGGTGACGTTAATAGGTTAGCAGGGCCACCTACAGTACAACCCCTACCACGTTTTTAGTCCTTGGGCCTTCACAATCCTCGCTCTGGCCCTGCCCTGCCAACTCTGTCTACTTCCTGCGTTTCGCATTAGGTTTCTGTGTTCCTGTACAAAGTCTAGCCTGTGAATACTGATACGGGATGCCCTTTTCACCTGGCGAGGGGTGTGCTTCGTCCAATATTACATTCCAGCTGTAGAAATCCCTCTCTTTTTCTGTTCACACAGAGAAACCCGAGGACTTACAAAGATGAGCCGAATCTACACTAATTACCTCGGAGTTCCAGGAACAGAATGTAACAAAGACGCAGCTCCGAAAAGGACGGTTAACCAAACTGACACCGAGAAAATAATGATATCTAATTATGGAGCCAAGGACACAATTATTCTTCAGACTCACTGGGGACTCTTGTTTCCGTCTCCGTCAGTAACATCAATATGTTTTCTTTTTTTTTCCATAAAATAGTTTCATGAAGTGACGGGGAGCAGCACAGAGCGGCCATTGTTAGCACTATAGCCCCAGGAGAGGCCTGCAAGATGAGGAGACGAATGCAATAGTGACCACATCAAAAGACATCAGTTACAGGCCCAGGCTGTGAAACCACAAAAACGGCTTCCAAAAACATAGCCGAGTATCTGCTCCGGTTTATCTTACAATGTCCAACAATCTCACAGTGGATAGAAACCTCATAGTCCAGGCTCAGGTTCCCATTTATTACACTATATGAATTACATTACTCTCCTTTGTCCCTCCTAACAAAAGTTCTACAGATCTGTTTGAAGGGAGTCTGTCACCAGAAACTCAGCATATGACCTGACCCCGCAGATAGAGTAGGGTCACCTGAATCAAACGCTGTTTTCCCCTTGTGAATCGCTGCCTCCATTGCTGAGATATTGTCATTTTTGTCAATTCGCAAATGAGCAACTACAGCATTTCCAATTACCTCTTTGGAGCAACTGCAATGCTGTAGTTGATCCAAAGAGCTCATTCGCATTTTGACAAAAACTGTGATATCTTGGCAACAGAGGCAGCGATTTGTAAGGGGAAAACTCTGTTTGATTCAGGTGACCCTAACCTATCTATCTGCAGGGCTGGGGTGATATTCTGGGCTCTGGCAACCCAAATCATTGCCTTTTACATACTGGGTCTCCCTGGATTCATTCACGTTGGACTAGCCCATATTTGTGCGAACATAAACTGATCACAGGTTAATCTGGAGCTGGAACCTCCAATAATCAATTATAATCAATAAAATCTGGAAGAAGGTATTTTGTTTCCCTGCAGCGCCACCACAGGTGAAATTAAGAATTACATAGTTCTCATTAAAGTCTATAGGTTGTTAGATCCTCCACCTGCAAGAGATATTGTATTTAGTCACTTTTGTAATAGATGAGGGTCATGAATGTAGACGCCCCTCAAATTTTAGATAGTTATTGCCAGATCTGGACCACTATGGTGAAATTGGCTGACAATCCAACATCTATGTTGACTACCAGATAGAGGGTTGATAGAGATCATTAAAATTGGCCAAATAGGGCAACAATTAGACCTTCAATAGTGCATCTGGCCAACAGCTATTCCTCCAAAATCCCTCATACATGTGCATGCTTGGTTAAGCCAAGTGTGCATGTGTTGTCAATGGGGTAGAGGAAAATAAGCTTCTGCCAGACACCTCTGGTGGAGATGTCTCTCTACTTCAAATAATAGGATCAGGCCTTAAAATTCAGCTTGTGCAATCCTTCTTTCCCCCAATATCATGTGTTGGTGGACAGTCGGAGGCCTCATACACAGAAGATGGTCAGCCAGTATTGCTGAATTTGGTTTAATCATAAAAATTAGATTGTCACATATTTCAGGATCCTCCTGTATTTCTATATTCATGCTTTTCCATCTGAAGATATGCAGATAGCCGCTTATCCCCTATACCTATTCAATGGACATGCATGCTTGGCCGATCTCAATGTCGGTTTCCAGGATGTTGACCAGGATAACTCTTGGCCAGTCCAATATTTATGGCCCCCATATGTAGTCAGTAGATCCCGGAATTACAGAAACTGCATAAAACATCCTAGTAAACCAGTCTAGGTTACTGTCCTCCATAGACTGCGATTCTGTCGTGACAAATGGTCGCTTAACCCTAAACCTGAAATATAAGTCAATCCAATATGAAGAGGAATGTGAAACCCAACGTATAATTTATATATGTGCCAAAGTTCCCCAAGCATGGCAGAATTTTTAGGGGGTTTTCAGGATAATGTAAGTAGATAAGTTACATAACCTGATAATAAATATATTCCTAATGTAACACAATAAAGGGTAATGTTGTAACATAAGAAGTTGTTTCACTTCTGCTTTTGACAGCTGAGAGTTTGCCACAGTGTATTATGTCTAGGCAGGTCGCTGTCAGCTGAGGAGTAGTAGCTATCCGGGGTACAGCAGTAGAAGTAGCTACCGGGCCCTGGACCCTGAGGGGTCCCCAGAGGTCCCTCTGCTACATAAAATATCACATTATTCTGAATGGTACAAGGTAGGTATGGGCCCAATAACAGATTTTGCATTGGGCCTAGGGACCTCACATTCCACCTCTGGCTAAAATTCTACCTCTGGTTCTTATCATATATATATCATATATGTATATGCATATGTACTGTATATATGCAGTATTGATTGGCGTGTTATGTTGTAGCAGGAAATATTGTTGAGACAGAACTTAATCCATTTATCACCCTCGGTTTCTATTGCGTCTTCTGATTAGGTCACAGCATACAGTACATACATGTCTATGATATAGATAGATTTCATAGAGGACAAGACCTATTTTACAGAATGAGAGCATATATCTATATACAGTGGTATCCTATAGATCAAGGATATCCATGACGTAAGTAATACTGGAAACAAATTGGGGGATGGGAGGATAATTATACAATGGGACATTGCCTAGCGCTGCTGACCTAGAGGGGTGAAATGGCTTAGCCTGGGGAGACCCCCTGTAGGACTGAATTATGATAATTATTCAAGACTATAAAAAAAAAAAAAAAAAAAAAAGCTATATTTAAGGTGGAAGAGCAGGTGACAGTTCAGCATTGTAAGTGCACTGTACCAAAGATGTGCCAAAAAAGCAATGCATTTTGTCTGCATTTGTTCTGTAGCATCCTGTGACCTGCAGACAGCCTGAGAATTGCATTACCTACCACCTGCTTGTTGTGCTATCTTACGCTAGGTTCACGCAATCGTCGGGTGTCCACCGTTCTGGTTTGTGGACACAAACATAGCAGTGATGGATCCCATTGACTATAATGGGGTCCGTGGAGTGTCTCTTCTTTTTTATCTGAAATAGTTTTCTGCTTCCATTATACTTATAGGTGAAACCGCCGGCGTTTCTGTAGGTATAATTGACATGCTGCGATTTCGAAAGCCACAGCAATTTTGGAAATCACAGCATTTCCGCTGCGCGTACTTTTCTGCCATGTGTGGATGGGATTTGCAGTGACTGCGGCCAAACTGTACCCCATGTGGTGCCCCGGCCTAAGGCTTAATGAATGAGGATATAGGTAGGAGAGGCCTTTAGGTGTTAATTAGGAATGAGATAATGAGATTGACACTTTAGGTGTAGAAACTGCTGATCTGTCCTGGAGCTGTTACATGATAAATACCCTGGTAAATATCCAGCAACAGCCCTAAGGCCTGATTCATACAGTGCAGTTCTGGGGAGGTTTTAGGCCAAAATCAGGAATGAGCACTAAATAAAGAGGGGATATATAAAGACAGTCACATACTACAGATTTTAACATGGGGGTCTATCTATTACAATTCAGTTTTAATTCACGTGATACTTCCTCAGATCTGAGATGTTTCCTTTATTACAGTTATGCAATCCCATTCCCTTGTGTTGCAAGGGAAACCTGACGGTAGTCTGACTTCTGCCTAAACTGCTGCCCAAACATCCCACCAAAATTCAGATTTATTGCCGAGGGAGAAGAATAATGCCCCCCTGACCCAATGTGGATGTAAATATAGGGTCACCCTATAGCATAGGGAGGCCATACACCTTAGGGAGCCAGCAACTCTGGCTCAGACACTCATCGACGTGAGTCTTGGTAAAAGTCGCCCTAAAGTTCTAAAGAGGGATAAGTCCTATTTTCACAATACGTTATCTAAAACCTGAGGATCGCCATTTTTTTTTTTTTTGGTTATGTGAGTAGCCCCCATTCACATGCAGTGAATTTAATACGGCCAATGTAGGCCTAGGCCGCCTCACACGCTTGCCTTTCATGTTACAGCTGTCCTCACCTCAGTTCAACTACTGAATCATATTATATAGTCTGGCCCAAACACCATTACAGACATAAAACTGTCTAAAAGAAAAACCCATAGCAACCAATCACTTTCCCATAGCAACCAAACAACAACTGCCCATAGCAACCAATTTCAGAAGTGTATTGATCTGGCAGGAAGCACTGGAGGGAATTTATTAAGACTAGCGTTTCCTCCACCAGTCTTAATCCATTCCGCTGATGGAGTAGCCCCCATTTATATGCAGTGAATTTAATGTGGCCAATGTAGGCCTAAGCCGCCTCACACGCTTGCCTTTCATGTTACAGCTGTCCTCACCTCAGTTCAAATACTGAATCATATTATATACAGTCATGGCCAAAAGTTTTGAGAATGACACAAATATTCTATTTTCACATGATCTGCTGCCCTCTGGTTTTTATGTGTGTTTGTCAGATGTTTTTATCACATACAGAAATAGAATTGCATTCATATTATGAGTAACAGAAGCTTATATTGACAGTTAGAATGAGTTAATGCAGCAAGTCAATATTTGCAGTGTTGACCCTTCTTCTTCAGGACCTCTGCAATTCTCCCTGGCATGCTCTCAATCAACTTCTGGACCAAATCCTGACTGATAGCAGTCCATTCTTGCAGAACCAATGCTTTTGTCTGAATTTGTTGGTTTTTGTTTGTCCACCCGTCTCTTGATGATTGACCACAAGTTCTCAATGGGATTAAGATCTGGGGAGTGTCCAGGCCATGGACCCAAAATCTCTATGTTTTGTTCCCTGAGCCATTTAGTTATCACCTTTGCTTTATGGCAAGGTGCTCCATCATGCTGGAAAAGGCATTGTTGAGCGCCAAACTGCTCTTGGACGGTTGGGAGAAGTTGCTCTTGGAGGACATTCTGGTACCATTCTTTATTCATGGCTGTGTTTTTAGGCAAGACTGTGAGAGAGCCGATTCCCTTGGCTGAGAAGCAACCCCACACATGAATGGTTTCAGGATGCTTTACAGTTGGCATGAGACAAGACTGGTGGTAGCGCTCACCTCTTCTTCTCCGAATAAGCTGTTTTCCAGATGTTCCAAACAATCGAAAAGGGGATTCATCAGAGAAAATGACTTTACCCCAGTCCTCAGCAGTCCACTCCCTGTACCTTTTGCAGAATATCAGTCTGTCCCTGATGTTTTTTCTGGAGAGAAGTGGCTTCTTTGCTGCCCTCCTTGAGACCAGGCCTTGCTCCAAGAGTCTCCACCTCACAGTGCGTGCAGATGCACTCACACCTGCCTGCTGCCATTCCTCAGCAAGCTCTGCACTGCTGGTAGCCCGATCCCGCAGCTGAAACACTTTTAAGAGACGGTCCTGCCGCTTGCTGGTCTTTCTTGGGCGCCCTGGAGCCTTTTTGGCACCAATGGAACCTCTCTCCTTGAAGTTCTTGATGATGCGATAGATTGTTGACTGAGGTGCAATCTTTCTAGCTGCAATACTCTTCCCAGTTAGGCCATTTTTGTGCAGTGCAATGATGACTGCACGTGTTTCTTTAGAGATAACCATGGTTAACAGAAGAGAAACAATGATGGCAAGCACCAGCCTCCTTTTAAAGTGTCCAGTGGTGTCATTCTTACTTAATCATGACAGATTGATCTCCAGCCCTGTCCTCATCAACACCCACACCTGTGTTAATGGAGCAATCACTGAAACGATGTTAGGTGGTCCTTTTAAGGCAGGGCTGCAATGATGTTGAAATGTGTTTTGGGGGATAAAGTTCATTTTCTAGGCAAATATTGACTTTGCAAGTAATTGCTGTTAAGCTGATCACTCTTTATAACATTCTGGAGTATATGCAAATTGCCATTAGAAAAACTGAAGCAGTAGACTTTGTAAAAATTAATATTTGTATCATTCTCAAAACTTTTGGCCATGACTGTAGTCTGGCCCAAACACCATTACAGACATAAAACTGTCTAAATGAAAAACCCATAGCAACCAATCACTTTCCCGTAGCAACCAAACAACTGCCCATATTAACCAATTTCAGAAGTGTACTGATCTTGCAGGAAGCACTGGAGGGAATTTATTAAGACTAGCGTTTCCTTCACCAGTCTTAATCCATTCCTCTGAAGGAGTAAGATAAGCCAAAATTATTGTAAGGCTACGGACTCTTAGGCCACATGCACACTACCGAGTGTGCAGGTCAAGGGAGGACAATTTTATAGCAGAATACACTCAGATGACATCCCAGTGTCGTCCGAGTGCCTTCCGCCCTCATGGACTTCAATGGGGGGTTCCATTCCAATGGATAGGACCTACTTTATAATCATCAGAACGGAGCATCAGACCCCATCAGAAGAGCCTCAGCCTGCACACTCGGTCATGTGCATATAGCCTTATTCTGGCTCATAGCAGGAGGCCCCGATCTACACCAGCCAGGGACTGGAGCAGATTTTAGCTATAGCTCACGTCAGTTTTCTGGTGTGCCACTTTTACCCCTGTTTGCTGGCATAGATATGTTACATTGAAAACGAAAAGGGGATGAGAACTGCAAAAACATGAACGATGTCAAATGAACCTCTCTATACATATACAACAAAAAAGAATGTATACATCTCCTCGACCCCTTACATGACACCGTCATCAACGTCAGGTCAGGTTACAGTACTGTGCGGTATTTGCTTAAGGCACAAATCGGTTCAATGTCAAGTACACAAAATAAGTGCAAGCTCTTGGAACCAGTTTTTCTATTGTATACCGTATCAGCTTCACAGGACACCCATTGTCATGGCAGCATGAAGTGGCAGAGCTCATGTTCCGGTGACACACAGTCCTAATCTGGATGTCCCCAGGCTGACAAAATACTCGGCGTGACTCATGTGCTATGGGTGGTGTCACAGGTGAGCTCCGTCTGTAATGTGCAGGCAACAAATATTGACACTATAAACTTCACCGCTGTGTCAAGGTAACAGATCACGTGCCACAATGTTATAGGCCGGGGTTGTAATTTTAATGTAGTTTGTACATAAGATCCCTTTAAAAGTATAGTGCCCCCTAGGGGCAGGACAGAGAGTGACATAAGCATCATGTATAATAACACTGGAGGGACATATGACATACCCTCTTATGTCATATACATAGATATGGATTATCTTTCTGTTCAACTGTTTCTTAGGAATATCCGTTTCAGAAAAAGCTGGGTGACAACCAACATTACAGGGGCTGACACCCAGCTTCACCATGCCGGTCTGCATTGGCATACATTGCACTCTACTAAGTAAATACCGCAAGTTGTTTAAGACCCTGGCAAAGATAAGTACCAATCACCCAACTTTCCAAGAAGCAGATAAAACTGACAAATCATTGATTCAATGACCCATGAGTTCCATTTTTTCCATTTAAATGGATATGATCTTTGGCATTATCCATGTCGTGTATAAATCCTCTGCGACTAGTCCTCCATCCATCCTGCCGATGCTTCCACTTGCTCAGGTCCTTGTCACATCTCACCCAGTGCCTGCATATCTCACCTGCAAGTGTTAGCAATGTGCGGAATGTGTGGCGGGAAAGATATTTTTATCATTGCATAGTGCTGAGCTCACCACTATAATCCATGGGCATGGATGACAATGAAACCGGTGACTAGCACTGGATTTACACCAACATCAAGTATCCGAAAGACTCCAATAAAAGGTATCATCAGAGCAAGAGACAATGGTAGCGTGTGATGCTAGTCATCTGTACACTGTATACATGCACACTCAATATGAATATATGTAGCAGAGCTGGATTTGTTATTTAAAGGGGAAGTCCTCTTTGGGCCACTTCCCCCTTTATATGTCCTAAAATACTTATAGTGGGGTTTCCCTACTTAGGATTGCCCTATTAGCCACTGTAAAGAGTGAACCGTGCCCATTGATTTCAATGGATATCCTATAATATTTCGTACTATGATATAGGGTACCTAACACTTTATAATTGTGCTGTGTTATTGTCATGTTTTAACCACAAATCACCTCGGTCTTGCAACAACTACAGAAGCGCGCAGTATTTCCATGCTTCATCTGTACAGCATGACTGCCACATGTGAACATGTACCCTTGCGGACTGTGACAACAGAAAACACAACCAGATATGTTGCTAAGTTAAAAACCAAATGAGCTCTGCTACATCCCTATACAACCCTTATTATGTATTGTTTGCACAAAGACAACACTTAAAAAGTTTTGTCAACCTTATCAGCACATTGCACTGTGATATCACCATTTACATAGGACTGCAGGTAAACCTAATGGCCTTTTGATGGTGCACAACGCGTTTTCTGGCATAACAAGTGACTGTGAGTCGTCAGATTGTGAGGATGGGACCTTGCAGGGCCACAAATTTTAGTGAGTGATACGTACACCCCTATGCTCAGGATCAGCCAAGGGACCCCCCATGATCTTAGCAATATATTTTTAATGCTTGGGTTACAGGGCGACATCGGTTGCAACTAAAGATCGCCCTGCTACTCTTTTACTAATGTAATTGAATGGAGTCACATTACGACCTCAAGGGTGCTACATCTTCTAGTTGCAAAAAGATCAAGCACTGCCGGATTTTTTTTGCAACTGAAGGTCACAGTCGCAGCCACCTAGGGGTCGCCATCTGACTCCATTCACTTACATTAGTACAGTAGTCGCAGGGCGACACAGAGATCAGTAGTCACAGTCGCAATTTAACACCATAGAGATGAACTGAAATTTTTGTTAGGTGACATATGTCACTGTGATATGTTGTAAAAGTCACCTTCACAAATCATAGTGAGTGTCCGTACACCCCTATGCTCTGGACCAGTGAGGGACCCCCCATGAGCTTAATATGGTATAATTAGAAATATACCTTTAAATGACAAACTGGACCCAGCAACATCCGCATACAACTCTTATACTGTATTCACAATGACAAGAGAACTCAAAAAGTTTTGTCGACCATTTCACTATGATACCACCATTTACATAGGACTGCAGGTAAACCTAGTATGCTGCACAAAGACTTTTATGGCATAAATACTGATAGTGAGGGTCCCACCACTGGGACCCCCCTGAGCCACAAGCCTTAGTGAGGGGCCAGCAATGCACCCTATGCTGAGGATAAGTGATCTTATTATGGTAGAATTAGGAATATGCCTTTAAATGACACACTCAGCTCTGCTACACAGTACACAGATAGCTATAATACCCCTATTAACCCCTTTTTGACTCCATATGTGCATCATACAGGACAATAAGCACTTCCATGGGGGTGATAGTTGGGGTTCAGGGGGGTGTGACTTACCTTGCCTGACAGCTGTGATGGGGACCTGCTCCCCACAGCTCCTCACCATGTCCAGCACGTCGTATCTGGGTAGTCCTGACACCGGGACCCCGGCCACCTCCAGCAGCAGCTCCCCTCCCTGTAGTTTCCCCTCTCCAGAGCAGGAGATGAGGGAGTCCTCCACCTCCCCCAGATAGAGGAACTCTCCATACTCCGCACCCCCCAGCACCGGCAGCCGGAGCTCCCCCGCAGAGCCCCGGCTCACCGTGCACTGGATCACCCTGCTCGTCCAGTGGTTCTTCTTCTGGATCACTTTGGCCATAGTGATCAGCAGTAGCCGGTGACTAGAATAAGAGGATAATGTACAGTAACCATAGGAAGCCCGGGCATAGACAGAACAAGTGTCAACTGCAACTTTCCTCCAGGTGACAGTTCACACTCAGGTCATCGCTGCTGCAACTTTGTATCCAGATCCTGGCTGCAACTTTGTATCCAGATCCTCGCGGCAACTTTGTATCCAGCCCCTTATCCAGCGATCCCCCAGCCCCAGATCACAGCCATCCTGTTATTCCATCCACAAAACTTTCCCAGATCCTGTGCCTGCAGATAGGAAGAGACTTGCTGCGGCTATTTCCTCACTGCCTGCTGCTGCTGCGGCTCCTTTAAAGAGATACAAAGGTTCATTCCATCCTGTCCCAATGATACATACACAGCAATGGGAACTGGCACGCATGCGCACTGGCCCTCACCTCTCCCTCCCCATTTACACACACACACTATACACACACCAGCAGCAGCAGCAGCTCCCTTCCCTCCCCTCCAGGACAGAGCACACACAGCTACCAGGTCCTGCTGCAGCAGCGGCACAGGGGTGCACAGAGTGGGGGAGGAGGTGGAGAGAGTTTATATATTGACCTGGAGTGATAGGAAGTCATTGATCAAAGTGATTCATGCACTGGGAAAAGCTGAAAAATCATCACCTCCTGGATAAATGATTAAGATTAATATTTAAAGGGGAAGCCATTGCTGTAGGGGGGATTGATTTAAATTTATTTGAGGTTTAATAAGTTAAAAAAAACAAAATTGCTGCTGCAGAAGCTCTTGGAGGTTGCAGAAACGCAGTTTTGGCTGTTGCGCAAATGCAGCAAAAAAAAAAAAATGCATTTTATAGTCCCAGGAAAGTGAGTGAGAATTTATTGTATCCTGTCCCCACATTGCAGGAAATAAACACACATTTTTAAAAAAACGCAGCATATTAATTTTGCATGCGATTTCCTTATAAACTTATATGGGAGGAGGCAAAAATGCAAAACGCTTGTGTATTTTGTACATAATGTTTTTTAGGCTCCATTCAGATCACGTTTTTTACATTCGTATCGCAGATCCGTTTGGGGCTGAGACCCCAGGCAATAAAATATGCAACAAAAAAAAGTTGCGTTTCTGCAACGTGGGGCTTTAGCCTAATAGATCCAAAGACCAGATGCAAACAGACAGCCACCCCTTTACATAGACATCAATGTTAAAAATAAAACGGATCCATTTCTGATACTCTACATTTTTGTGTTCTTCAAAAAAAAAAAACGGACAGAAATGGATGTGTTTTTTATTAACCCTGATGTCTATGTAGATGAATGACCATCATTTTGCATCCAGGTAAAAATGCAGAACAGAGCAGAGAAGCGTTTTCTTGCTGTGTTTTCATTGCGTTTTTTTCTGCAAAGTTTTTAGCTGTGTTTCGCTATGTGTGGTCTTACCTGGAAGGTCGATCTAAAGCATATGCAAAGCCATAGAGAGAGGTAATAATATATGTAATTGGAATGTCTATGTGTAGGAGTGTTCATAACAAACATGACTAATATTATTAGAACAAACATGTATCAATAATAACAATATGACTGTAATACTGATGACATCATAAGAAAGAGGTAAGGTTGGGCTGCATGGTGATGTATCGCCTTCAATTTTATATCCAATTTCCTGCAATTTAGGGGTAGATCCAGAATTTGAAGGTAAAATGATTAAAATCACACCGGGCCACATTTACTATTATGGTTACAACAAGATATGTAAGTGTGGCTCATGTTTGGCACAATCTGACGCATCTTGGTGCATATAGTTTGGGCAAAAATTTTTCTGACTTGCTAGACATGTGGGTGTGGCTTCTTAGAAAAAGAAGGCACGGCTTAAATACACTAAAATGTGCCAATATTGTGTTGCAGAAATTCACCCGGGACACCTGCTGTTCAGCTTTTTGAAGAGGCCATGGCGTTTAGCAGTGCTGGAACTTCTTCACTTTACCAACAACGTTCATTGGTAACATGGTACAGCAGCAGCTCAATCCCAATCAAGGGAATGGGGCTGAGTTGCAGTACCAAGCGTAGCCACTATTAAATGTAGGGCGCTGTGCTTGGTATTCAGTAAAGAGGCTGAAACATTAGCCAGTATGCTGCAACCACATTAACCAGAGCTGATCTGTAGGGGTCCAGGTTGTTAGATCCCCACCAGTCACATATTGAGGACCTATCCCACAGGTCCCGCAAAAAAAGAAAACATTTTTAGAACACTCCAAGGTGTCAGAGGTCATTAAAATGTTCAATAGGAAAGGGTTAAAAACAGGTATCGGTGCCATGTTGTAGACGCCTATAACTAGGTAACAATGCTGTGTTGTCGTCTCCAGACCAGAATTGTTGCTACGTTGTATTCCGTCTATTCTCGGTTTTGTTTATTGTGATAGCTGAGAAACTTTACACCATCTGAATCCTGCGAGACAATGATGGAAATTTTAGTGTTGCGTATGCAGCTATGTGTGTGATATGCGTGCAGTGTGTGTGATATGCGTGCAGTGTGTGGGATATGCGTGTGATATGCGTGCAGTGTGTGATATGTGTGCAGTGTGGTAAGTGAGCTACTCTTTATATCTACTTTCTACTGTAAGGAGGACACAATGGCTGAAGTCTAACTTGGTATTATGTTTACACTGGCGTCTGTAGGGTTGCCAAGCGACAAACTACAGAGCTGACTCCAGCCACATGCTACTTCCAGGAGTAGCACCACATCAGTTTACAGGTTCTGTGTGGTATTGCAGCTAAGCCTCATTCACTTCAATAGAGCTGAGCTGCAATACCAGACAAAACCTGTGGACTGGAGTGGCACTGTTCTGGAAGAAAGCAGCCATGTTTTTCCGCAGCTTTTTCTATTGCATTTTCGCTGAGATTTTCTGCCCTTTTTATACCTATAGGAAAAACGGCATGTAAAATGCTGCATTTTCACAACGTGGGGCTTCAGCCTTAGGGTATTCTGAGTAAATGGGAGGAGGGTTTTTTTTCCCAGGACCCCCATTCATTACCCGGAATGTATAGTGGCAAGTACACCAATGAGAATCTATAAAGGAAAATCTCTTTATACCTCCCTATAAAATCTAAGGCATGGGTGCTGTTTTGTTAATTCAACCATGGACCATGGGGGTTTCCAGGACTATGATATTGATCATCCGTCCTTAAAGAGAACCTTTCACCACCTCCAATTAGTCCAGCCCTTAGTACATCACTTAATAGTCGCTACCCCATTAATTTCGGCACGGTTGGAATTTTTTCTCTAGCCCCCACTGTTCCTGAGCGCTGTTAGTTTTGGTCCCTGATATACTATTTAGGCTCTGCACTGTCAGGAGGGTGGTGTCAGGCAGGAGCAGACAAGGGGTGTGATTCTGAGCTCTGATACTGGAAGCCTCTGATTGAAGCTCCAAGTCACGCCCCCTGCTTGACACCGCCCTTCTGATATTACTGAGTCTAAATAGCACATCAGGCACCAAAACTACCTGCACTTGTTGCTCAGGAACGGCGGGGGCTGGACAGAAAGTTCCAACTGTACTGGGATGAGCGGTGACTATTAATAGATGGTAAGAACTTGTATTTGTGGAGGTAGTGAAAGGTCCTCTTTAAGATAGCTCATCAATATCAGACCGATCTGATGGTCTAACACCTGGTAATCCCCACCAGTCAGCTGATTTCCAGGCTTTATAGTTGATGACCTATCCTTAGATGAAAAGTTTCATCTGAACCCAATAGAACTTTCATGAGGCTGGGCATACATTGTTGACATTGGTGGCAGGTGACTTTTATGACCCTATAGTGCCATAATGGATCTCATAGACACTATATGCATTATTGGGTCTAAAACCAGGTATTAAAATTTGATAAAATAACAAAAGGCATAAAACAAGTTCAAGCCTCAGCTCGATGCTAGTTACTATACTGCCTGCTGGTGCATGTTGTAACTTCTTTCTCACGTCTTCGGTAAGACACATGGTAACTCGTACAGTCATTGTTACTCATATTCCCATGTCTGCTGGGTCAGACTATTACAGATAGGAAAGCTGAACTGACAAGCTTTATGTTGTAATTGCTTCCAGATATGATGCTGTCTGTATGTCCGTGTGTCACATCATCCGTCTCCTGAATTTAGCAGATTATATCAATCACTTCCATTCATGTAGAGATGAGACGTAATTGATGCCCATACACATTACAGTATATGATTGTTGGCTGAACCCGCCATACCTTCTAATGTGTATGAGGGTGTCCCGACTCTACCCCGACAAATGATGGATAGGTCGGGCATATTGAATTTTAACACTCAATCTTTTGTTCTCATAAGATATAAATTGACAACATAGGTGTCTGACATCAGCTTAAAGGGGTTGTCCAGTATTTAGAGCATATTACGTGGCGGGCAGGTAGGTATAAAAGAAACAAACAAAAAAGACATAAGCACTGGCGAACCAGTGGCCTTAGTGGGTCGCTGGTAAGGAATTGGTGATGTATGTGAGTGACATCACCGATCCCTCTCCAGTAACCACTCACCTCACTGATTGGTCTAAATACTCATGTAAGCCTCTGTACTTCTAAAATGGGAGAGAAAGGGGAACGGGACCGGACAATGGAGTACCAGAGATAGAAGAATATGTCCTTTTTTTTTTATTTTACACCCACCCCGGCTGCCCCTGAGTTTTCCCTAAATCCTGGACAACCCCTTTAAGGCGCTCATAAACATTAGATGATTGTTGGCTGAACCCACCATACCTTCTAAAGTATATAAGGGTGTCTCGGCTCTACCCAGAAAAATGATGGTAGAGTAGGGCATATTATAATTCAACATATGATCCTTCACACATGATAGTTCATCGTTCTTTTATTCCTACAAAACCCCTTTAAATCATGGCCTTCACCAACTGGAGAGCAGGTACCAAGAGCATCTCTGTTTCTGGAGGACCCAGCATTTCCAGGTATTTAGTGGACAGGTCATTGAACTTAATGGAGACTATGTAATGATTCATTCTCCCTGTGGGGGCAGTGCAGGGAAATGTAACAGTTGCGATCAGTTCCCCACAGTTACAGCTGATCTCTGTGGGCCCCAGCAGTGGGGCATCGTGTGATCCCCTTATAGCCAGTGGATAATATCTACAGGGCAGTGCTGAGTATTACAGGGGGCACAAGTAGGCAGCTGCCTACTTTGCCTACCCTTTGTCTAGGGCCTTGGAATAGTCATCCCTGCTAAAAATGACCAGAAAAAGCAGAATTCATAGTGGAATGATTGAAAATAATGACTTAGATGGTTTAACCAGAATAAACTGTAGTCATGGCTCCTGTTAAATCCTTTGTGCTCGTCCTCCTCCTATTTGTACTTGAGCATTTGCTCCTATTTAGTAGACAAAGGGATAAGGGATCTGTATGTGAAGGATTAAGAGGATAACCAGCATTGTAAACAGGACTAGTGAGGACTAATTTCTAGGCCGTGTTGATAGAACAGACAGGTCAGGGGTCAGCTCCGCCCTCCCCGCGGCCGCCACTAATACCTCTGACTAGTTTTTCAAGGCCGGATTCCAGGATGAGGTCAGTGCAGTTTATCTCCGAGAATCCATGACTACGTCTGATGCTGATTTTAACCTTTGTGTATTGTTCAGTAAGTGTTATTTCAGATGGTTGGAGACACTTCTATTTTTTCGTATTATTGCAGAACTTATGGATAATTGTATCACTTTCACTGCAGGGCGGCCATTTATATAAAACTGGCCGTGGGGGACGATATAGCTCTGGTCTATTAAAGGAAATCTTTAAAGGCGATATCCCATGAATCATTTTCATACCAAAAAGTACTGAAATTATGTAAATAGATATTTTTTTATATTAAAAATATAATTTTTAAAAATTTTTGCTTCCTCTGTGCTGCTGGGGCATGTTCTGGGTTGAATTGGTCCTCCTCCTCTGGTATCTGACAATACAGTCCCTTCTGATACTACCTGCAGAATGATCCTTCTCAGCTATACTGCCACCTACTGCACAGGCTCTGCTCCTTACCCGACAAGCAGGGCAAAGATCTGAAGTGAACAGAGAATCGGTATGCAGAGACTGACTGAGCATGTGTGTCCACCAGCACTCAGCTCATTAGGTGGACGTGCACATTGTTATACACTTTGAACACCAGGTGGCGCTATACTATGTAACTGGATGGAATAACTCTTCACTGGATCATTTTTTAACAACTTGCAAATTGCAAATATTGTTCATGTTTATGATGTATATGATATAAATGATGGGACAGCCCCTTTAAATAACAATTGCCCAATGTATATTATTATTACGATTATTGTAATGACTGGTAAATTCTGGTCATATACACCCATGATGGAAGCAGATCTCAAATTCATCGTCCTGAGAATCTGTCGGCGTACTCCGTGGTGTTGTTTACAGCTTTTATTGACCTATAGATTACAGGTTGTCATAAAACAGTCTGCGTCTTCTTATAGATATACAAGATTTGCAGCCCTGAAGACGATTCCCTCTGAATATCGGCTCAATTCTATGTCAGCTTTATAAATATATCTTTATAGTTGATATTATAGTAATCTACATCCGAGCTCTTGGCAGATGCATTAAACAGATTGACATATAGGCGGCCATATTGAAAAACGGAAACCGCATTGTACGTATTTTAACTGGATGCAATTGCATGAACTCGCACAGTCTCCTGACCTATTCTATGCAGTATGAAGACCCAAACGCCACCGGATTCCACCCAAATGGAGGCTTTTTTATTCTCCGTTGGGTCAATAGGGGGTCTGTAGATGTGTTTTCTGTAGGCATGGGGAGCGTTTCCTGCGCATACGATAAACAGGAAGCATTACTGTGGTGTGAAAGCAGCACTTAGGGCATGTTCATACCAGGGCTATAGAGTCAACAGGGGTGGATTTGGTATTTTTGGGGCCTGTAGGACCTCCTAATACTGTCCTCACACATAGTATACTGTCCCCTTATTGTCCCCTTAGTCAGCTGACTGTTGACATGTGGTCAATGTGGGGTCCCCCAGACATGGACAATCTTTGTCGGTGAAAATGGACATATAGTGGCATGTGAATAGATCCATTGATAATCATGGGTTCTATAATGGCCATACGTCGTCACATGCCATGTGAATAATGGGCGTCTGTGCACGGACACACATGGCTGTTTTTCACGGACATTAGGTGCATAAGGTTTGACTCCTGCTATGACTCCTTCATAAATGGCTGACAGCAGTGACCATGTGAGAAATAGTAAGGCCACATTCACATCTGCGTCTGTGTCTCCGTTAGAGAATCCATTGCAGTGTCCGCTGAAATTCAGAGGAAAAAGTCCTGCATGGTGGAATTTTTCTTCCACCAGTTTAAAAAAATGTTTCGAATTGTTTCAAAAGTTTAAAAATGACAGACACCCAATGGACGGCATTATAGTCCATAACACCCCCCGGGCTCCGTGTGTAACCGCTGTTTTAGTGGTCTGGCTCTCCGTCATTCGGGTCCCCGACGGACCTGAACAATGGAGATGTAAAGTGTGAACCTGCCGTCAAGGTTCTCAATTATTAGGTGATTTAGGGATTCCTATGTTAGTAAATATCTAACAAACTATGTATCAAAATTAGCCCCAACTCCATCTCTGATTCCACGCTCAGAATCCAGCTCCAATGCCCTGCTTCACACACCAATTCTGGAGATGATTTGGAGGTTCTTCCACCTCAAAAACCTGCTCCAAGAACACCTCTGTGGAAACTGCAGCAGAAAGCTGAAGCTGATTTTGGTGTTTTTGGCTCGGGTTTGCACACGTGCTTAGCCTCATACAATGGGAATTATCAGCGTGAGGCTGAGCGCCGTGGTTTCGGCGGTGATTCTGCAGCAGAAACAGTGGAAAGATTGGGCAGGGCGCTTTTTTCATCGCACTAAAAAAAAAGAAAAGTCCATCACCGCCTCCCATTTAAAACAATGGCAGGCAGATTAGGGACTTGCTTTTGGAGAAGGGGACACTGCTACTTGTCCTACACCTTTTGAGGTGGAAGACCAAAGCTGCTGTGTGAACATACCCTTAAGAGATCAGTATGGCATCATTCTCAAGTACAGTGCAGTATAAATGCATGCTGCTGCAGAACCTCTTTATCAAAAAGAAAGAATCTCTTCTAATCTGATCTCTGGCTGGCTCCTTTTTTCTTCATACACCTTTGTAATATTCACCCGTGCTGCTGCAGAACCTCATTTTGAAGTGATCATTTATTAAGAAGTTCTGCAGCAGAGGTGAGTATTATAAGGTGTACTTTAAGCCTCCATGACCTGTATAAAGTCACTTTCCTGTGATATTGGTGACTTCTAATACTCGTATGGGTTACAGTGGTTACTTTACTGCCAAGGACAACATCTGCAAGGAGTTTGTATGTTCTCCCCATGTTTGCGTGGGTTTCCTCCGGGTACTCCGGTTTCCTCCCACACTCCAAAGACCTACTGATAGGGAATGTAGATTATGAGCCCTATATGGGACAGTGACTGACAATGTCTGTAAAGCGCTGCGGAATATGATGGCACTATGTAAGTAAGCATAATAAATAAATATAGTATGATTATATTACTCTTCCTTCTAGCATGGACAGCAGGTGGCGCTGTATACACAGATCATTATATTACTGTCATAGGAAATGGCACCTCAGGGGCCCTGAGCAGGAAACAGGGAAGTGGCCCCAAGCTAAAATGATTGTAGGACCCTATATACGGCGTGTCAGTGTTGTGACGCCATTCACACAGCCGTTAGTCCTGGCATGTAATTGAGATATCTTATTACAGCATGTAGTATATCTGTACAATATATAATATTATATTTCATGGTCCATAAAGCAGAAAATTATCATCCTCCATATAAAGGAGACCTGTATAGAGTATGATATGTGATAGTATGGAATTATTGCAGCCAGTAGAATGAGTAGCATTTGCAATATCCTAGGGGCACAGGTCATAAACCCCTTCATTCCCACCTACACTATTGTGGCATGACGAAATATATATGAACATTGCCTTATTTTTCACAAGAAAGAGACATCATGACTGTGCGCTGAAGCTGAGAGTAGGGACATGCCCCATGGCCAAAGGGACTGGTAACGTCCAGTTGTCAATTAATTCATACATTACCAGGAGGAATAACAGAGGAACAGCACAGATCAGAGTTCTAAGAAAGGTGGAATATTATAGCAATGAAGTGAAACTTATAGGGTTGTTTATGGCTCTTTGATATGTACTTAAAGGGGTTTACACAGTCACACTGGGAAATTGATAGGTGCACTTGAGTCACGTGACATTGACTTCTAGTCCGGTTACTTCTCAGATCATGGGACATACTGTATAATCACATAGGAAATATATAATATGGAAGTCCAACAGCGTCCATATATTACCATTCATATAGTCTGATGTAGTCATTGCTTTATACAATTCTGATGCCAGAAACAATCAAACTATTGTCAAGTGCATTACATTAGTCTGAATCCATACAAAATCGGATTTTTTTGACAGCCCCATTGATCTTATGTAAATGCCATAGAATATCATTCAGTCCATCCTAATAAGATTTTCCATCCTACTCCCAGATGCATCACATAGAGAGGTAAAAAGTGACCATTCTGATACATAACTTAAAGGGGCTGTCCAGTCTAGAAAACCTACCTACCTATTTTTCTATACCCTATGAGGGAGTTAATGGAGGGAGGTCTTTGCCCGGGGTCCTCTTGTTGTGGAGGACCTGTCCTATCCTGCATTACAGCCCATGGATGTGATGGGCATTGTGTAATGCTTCTTTTCCCCAGTGGTGGCGCTGCAGGGAAATTGAACACTTACTCCCTGGTTTCCGATAGATTACAGCGATCACTGGTGGTTCTAGCAGGGAGACACTTTGTGATGGGATATCACTAGGATATGTCAATATCTGAACACTTAGGGGTCTGACTTCTGGGAACCCCAACTAAAATGAAGCGCAGTACCACCTCATGTCCTCTTGGCTTCGCTAGTCTTTCTCTGGATGTCACATGTTTAGTCAGCCAGCATAGGCCAGCAGGATATGAAATGGCATAGTACTTTCCTCGCTTTGCAACACTTTAGTCTGGGGTCCCTGAATCTCTCAGATTCTGGGGTCCCTTAGTTCCCCTGTGATCAGTCATTGATGCCATATCCTATTATATACTATCAAGTTTTTAGCCAAGGTACCAGTTTGAGAACCTGCCAACATCTCTGTATCCATAAATACTTGCATTCATCAAATCGTATTCTTTTCTTAGAACTCTGCACTGGCCCATCCCTCTGTTATTCCCCCTGGAAATGAATGACTAAAGTGACAGCGCAAACTGGAGATGTAGTAGCTGGAGAGTCACAGAGTGGAGGCCACTGCCATGATGAATACTACTAGTTACTATATACTTACCTCCAGTGATGCCTTGGTTACAGAACTGAATACAGGAAATATTAAGGATGTCCAATGATGTCACTGGAATTTCTGCGCATTCATTAACCTTTCAGTAACGCCGCTCCCTACTCATACAGAGATGAATGATGACATGGGAGAGGCTGCCCGGCTAAGAGCTGCTTCCTCGAGAGCTGTCACATAGCTGACAGCACCAGCATAGGATTTCCAGGGATCCTGTGATAATGGGCAGGTGCATGTCAGCGCAGCACGAGGCTGCAGATCCTGCGGGACTCAATCTGAGCATCTCAGTAGTTTAGTATCATACACACTGCCATGTTAACTCAGTTTGCAGGATTATTATGTTTTTACAGCTTTTTTCTAAGATCATGATATACAGTGCTGGCCAAAAGTATTGGCACCCCTGCAATTCTGTCAGATAATACTCAATTTCTTCCAGAAAATGATTGCAATCACAAATGCTTTGGTAATAATATCTTCATTTAATTTGTCTTCAATGGAAAACCACAAAAAGAATTGTCAAAAAGCCAAATTGGGTATAATTCTACACCAAACATAAAAAAGGGGGGTGGACAAAAGTATTGGCACCCTTTGAAAAATCATGTGATGCTTCTCTAATTTGTGTAATTAACAGCACCTGTTACTTACCTGTGGCACATAACAGGTGGTAGCAATAACTAAATCACACTTGCAGCCAGTTGAAATGGATTAAAGTTGACTCAACCTCTGTCCTGTGTCCTTGTGTGTACCACATTGAGCATGGAGAAAAGAAAGAAGACCAAAGAACTGTCTGAGGACTTGAGAAGCAAATTGTGAGGAAGCATGAGCAATCTCAAGGCTACAAGTCCATCTCCAAAGACCTGAATGTTCCTGTGTCTACCGTGCACAGTGTCATCAAGAAGTGTAAAGCCCATGGCACTGTGGCTAACCTCCCTAGATGTGGACGGAAAAGAAAAATTGACGAGAGATTTCAACGAAAGATTGTGCGGATGGTGGCTAAAGAACCTCGACTAACATCCAAACAAGTTCTAGCTGCCCTGCAGTCCGAGGGTACAACAGTGTCAACCCGTACTATCCGTCGGCGTCTGAATGAAAAGGGACTCTATGGTAGGATACCCAGGAAGACCCCACTTCTGACCCAGAGACATAAAAAAGCCAGGCTGGAGTTTGCCAAAACTTACCTGAGAAAGCCAAAAACTTTTTGGAAGAATGTTCTCTGGTCAGATGAGACAAAAGTAGAGCTTTTTGGGAAAAGGCATCAACATAGAGTTTACAGGAGAAAAAAAGAGGCCTTCAAAGAAAAGAACACGGTCCATACAGTCAAACATGGCGGAGGTTCCCTGATGTTTTGGGGTTGCTTTGCTGCCTCTGGCACTGGACTGCTTGACCGTGTACATGGCATTATGAAGTCTGAAGACTACCAACAAATTTTGCAGCATAATGTAGGGCCCAGTGTGAGAAAGCTGGGTCTCCCTCAGAGGTCATGGGTCTTCCAGCAGGACAATGACCCAAAACACACTTCAAAAAGCACTAGAAAATGGTTTGAGAGAAAGCACTGGAGACTTCTAAAGTGGCCAGCAATGAGTCCAGACCTGAATCCCATAGAACACCCAAGGAGAGATCTCACAATGGCAGTTTGGAGAAGGCACCCTTCAAATCTCAGGGACCTGGAGAAATTCCAGCAGAGCATTGTAAGAAACTCATTGATGGTTACCGGAAGCGGTTGTTCGCAGTTATTTTGTCTAAAGGTTGTGCTACCAAGTATTAGGCTGAGGGTGCCAATACTTTTGTCCGGCCCATTTTTGGAGTTTTGTGTAAAATGATCAATGATTTGACTTTTTTTTTCATTCTCTTTTGTGTTTTTTCATTGCAAGCAAAATAAATGAAGATATTATTACCAAAGCATTTGTGATTCCAATCATTTTCTGGAAGAAATTGAGTATTATCTGACAGAATTGCAGGGGTGCCCATACTTTTGTCCAGCACTGTAGCTCTATAGAGTAGTATAGTAGTTATAGAGGGTACTGAGGTAGCGATCGCTACCAGGCCCTAGAGCCTCAGGGGGCCCATAGACTTGTCTACACCATAAGAAGACACCAGTGTTATAGATGGCACATGGTCAGTGGGGGCCTTGTTACATATTTTGCATTGGGGCACAGGAGCTTCAAGTTACACCCCTGTGTAAAGGGCTCCTGCCCCTCTATGGAAGCCATACCACAAAACCGAGCTGCAATACATAAGGGCCTTAAAGGAATTGTCCAGTCCCTAATATTGATGATCTATCCTTAAGATTGGCTACCCAATAATAAATATGAGAGGTTCCGACAGCCGAGACCTCCACAGATCTGCTGTTCGGGGATAGTGCAGCTCCTGGTAATGTTTAGATGTCGCTGCAGCACTTTAATGGGGCTGTGCTGCAGTACTAAAGCCTGCTGTTACAAATCGTACAGCGAGTGAGCAGTGCCGCTACTGGCTTGTAAATGTTACCGGGAGTTGTGCTGTCCCCAAACAGCCTCAGCTGTCGGACCTTCTCAGATCCAATATCGATTACCTATGCTAAGGATAGGCCATCAATATTAGGAACCGAATAACTCCTTTAATGCAGAATAAACAAAAGTTATTGCATAGCAGGAGACATTAAGCATAAAAGATCAAGGTAAGGGCTAAGCAGACAACATGATGACTGCCTACAGTATGTCACACTGCGACATATGAAATAATATGAATGTGATACAACAGTGTTTGGCTGTAAGATAACTGGCTGCAGCTGGAGCCCCCCCCCCCCTTCCCTGTTCTGTCTGCAGTAGTGCAAAAAATGTTAGGCTACGCCCTCTTTGGCTAAGCCCTGCCTCTTCAACAATCAGGAGCTGAAGATGGGACTGGTCAGCAAAAAATTAACCCCTTTATTGCCTGCTCCATTTCTAGTGGTCCGTTTCAGGAACATTCAGGCTGATCAGCAGTGGGGCAAGTTTATCTCCTGTCTAGGTTTAGTGTTCCCATACTGTTATCAGGGTCTCATGTCGTATCCATCATCAGCACTACTGACCTTGTCAGCCCAAGGACTCTGTTACAGGACCTTATGGGAATAATGCGGCTGTATGTGTAAGTCACAGCAGATCATTGTATTTATAGGGAGTCAACAATGAGTTCATTCTCCTCGCCGCTATATCTGCTGTGTAGGTGCGTTGTTTCATTGAACAGCAGGTGGTCTGCGCCATTCATCTCCTGACCTAAGTGATTGCCTGGCATCGGGCCCTGTCATTTACTAAATGACTTTGTTTCTTGCATATTGGAGTTTTACCATTGAGACCAGTTTACTTCATAGGACACTTACTGGCTGCAATACAGAGGCCTGGATGGTTGGGTTATAATAAGAGATGAGCGAACTTCTCAAAAGTTCGATTCGAAGTTCCAAAAAAATTAGCTTCGATCCGAATTACTTCGCGGCGAATAAACAGCTATTTCCGGGTTGCAGAGAGCCGGGTTGGGCGTGAAAATGCCGGAAGCCCTTGGATGCCGCGGTCATGTCTCTCTCTCTCGGCTAACAAGCAAAGACACGCCTACCCAATCACATCACTAGAGAATATCTTGTGACCGTCTGAGGTCACAAAGGTCCTTACTAAATATTCGTTACCACGAAGCATCAGGAAATCCGGAATCGTGGAGAATTGAAGATTTCCTGAAATTCGGATCGAATTCCACTTCTGCAGAATTGATTCGCTCATCTCTAGTTATAATATCATATAATGCTCGCCATACATGTAAGATTAATGTAAAACCCAACCATAGGTGTATAGGGTCTCCTGACTCCCCTACAGATAACATGAGAACACGCTCAATGTTGTTAGGGGAAATAAGCCACCATTGGAGGTATTCGGCAGAGGATTACTTCCTTTTTCTTATTGAGAACTGAGCATGCATGTGTATGGGAAAGTCAGGAGGAATAGCCATTGGCCAGAGGATGTTGAAAGTGTGTATGTGTATAGGATGGGTGGCTAGCTAATATCCACATGGAGCATGTGCAAAAGGTGTAGGATCAGAAGCAGTATCCCCACAGTAATAATATCAACACATGTGCCCAAGTGCCCGAGTCATTGTATCCACCACACATAATATTGTGCCAGCCACATAACCGTCTCCAAAATATAACTCCAATCACATCGCAGGACTTTGAGATTGCTTACTGCCTTAACAGAGCCCAAACAAATGTGCAAGCCAGAGCTCCCCCTACAACTGTGCCAACCAGGGCTAACTGCCTATCCATTGGAACTCACTACCAGCTACCCATTTGGGGAACCCACATACTACACCAGCCCCTTGGACAAATCACTCTGTCCTAGGAATTTCTAACCAGATCACCTAAGGAAGCTGTACCCAGGAATATTCCAACCTGAGGCCTAGTTCCTCCAGGAATTTTAGCTTGGTTCACCTGACAGCATAGCCAGAAATTTGCACGGTAGATGCTAGAATGGAGTGGGTAAAATCAGGTGCTGCCTGGTATGCTGTGGATCCTGTAGGTGGCGCTACCTCCTCTGACTGTTAGTAGGAGACACCACCTGCTCTAGCCACGTCACACCAGGCGGGTTAGGGTCGCATATAGGAGAGTCATCGTTAGCACCTACTTCAACAATGCAACACCTGAAAATGTTGAGGTTCAGGGTGTGTTAGCGGTGATGGGCCCACCAGACCAACCACACAGCTTACACTCCCAGAAGCGAGGCATTGCCACTTACTGGATCCACGACACACCTGATTTTAACCACTCCAGTCTAGACACCACCGTGGACTATCTGGCACTGCTTAGTGGTTTTAGGTGCAGATTCCTTGTAAAAGGAGGCTTTGGGCAAAACTGGTTATAGCTTATGAGGGCATGGAGCATGACATGGACTCTTTTTGATGTTCTTTGTGTAACATGGAGTTCAGCTATCCCCCAGAATGCCAGAGGGCACTGGTCTTACCTATGTGGATGACGTGTAAATCGCTGGAGTCCAAGGTGGGTGGAGTACGGGGATGGTAAAATCTTAGTTGTTGGCATCCTCACACATAGAGGATCAAGACTCACAGAGAGTACCTGTGTGGGTCAGGAAACCTACATGAGAATCCCAGAGTACAGCCCAAAACAGGGAAAGCGTGCAATGGCATTTTGTAACCCAGTGAGCATATGATGGGATTGGGTTAGTGTGAGCAGCTCTGATAAAATTGCCCCAAGTCTCACCCAGGAAAAGGGAAACATTCATTGCATCGGCCACTGTTCAAAAGGTTGCCCTTCCTTTTCCAAGTTTCAGTAAAGAACCCTTCGGAACCCTACTTAGTTGTCATGGTTGTGTCCACCACCAGCACATTACATGTCTACCGCCCCCTAGGATCTTGCACTTGGCATAACACAGTGTAACCATCTTCTCCGGATTGTGTACCTGTCCAATGATTTTAGCAAGTCATTTTCATTGTCTTTACTACAAGAAACTCCTTTAATCTTCAGGAAATGTCTTAAGTTAAAGTAATACGACTGTCTGCTGAATAATTGAATTTGGTGCATTGTAGAGTATAAAGTGCTTTGGACAAAATTAATGTCTACATCTAAAACCTCTAAACTGCTAAATCCATTACGTTTTACAGCTGCAGGCAACACTGGCATAAAGAAGAGGCAAATGTTGCTTCAATTTATGTTTAGGATTGTAAATGGCGCTTCATTTGTGGTGTTTTTTTCTTGCAAATTTGTTCACGAGGAAACTGATGGTTTTAATCAGCGTCGTATATTTATCGGTTAACATTTTTAATACGATATTAAAGTCAATGTCCACCCTTTATCATTGTGTCATTTTTAGGTCCAACATTCTGTGCTGATTGATTTCTTCATAAATCTTTATAGTGTTAGAAGCAGAGATGTCCTGATACACAGCTCCAAATCCTCTCCATAGCCATAGAAGTAACTGATAAAATTCTAGCTACCACAATTGGGAGCATTAAAGGTGAAAAGTGAATATAAGAAACTTTCTTCAGTTATCACCTCTTTTTCTCCTTCCACTCCCTCCATAAACATGGCATTTACTGTGAAGTCTCTGTAGCTCAAAGAGATATCAGATTACAGTTTACCATAGAAGTCTATGGAGAGGAGTGAGCAGGAGTTGCTGAGATTGAACAGACACAGGCACAGACAGATACTGCTTGAGGAAGTTTCTGTCGCACCCCAAGTGCTTTATTTACATCAATACTGGTCAGTACTTCTCTAAAATGTTCTATATGATCCTACTGATGTGTGCGAGTGTGTGAAAGGCAGTAAGGCTTCATGCACATGAACATGTACTTTGTCAACATGCTAGCTGTGCAAGCACACTGATTCACTATATTCTAATGGCCCCATACTCATGCCCTTGTAGAGAGCTGTGAGCCCGGGAGCAAAATTCAGGACATGTCTTATTCCTGTCCATTTTGCACACAGATATCATCAATGTGCATCCGCCCATACACACATTTGTACGAGCCAGATTCCCTTCTTTCTGTGTGCAGTGTATGGGAGACATCCTACCTGATATTTTCCACTGACCAGCTCAGGGAGAACTACAAATTCGAGATGAAGTCTGGGAAAATCTGCTAAAAATGGAGAATACAAGTCATAGAATGACCAGACATCAATAATACAAAGCAAGAGCAAGTACAAACGCTTAGCATGGTCAGAGACACAATAGCCAGTAAACATGTGTGGGCTGATGACCTGTTTATAGGAAGTCCAGAACCCGCCCCAGGCTTGATTGGTACATAAGCTGTCAATCACAAGCACACAAAAGTAACCCTAACCGTGCCAACACAAAATGACCAGAGTCTAGGAGCAGATAATCATGAGCGGACACGCCTCCTGCGCCATACAATGCAGCCAGAGGATGGCGCAGAAGATCGAACGGGTGCGGACGTAACACATACACAAGCTACATAAACTGCTGTAACGGACATTGGATTGTGGACCCACTGTACCACCTAACTGGTTTGACTTTGGGCTACTCTCAAGAGCGTTTCCTAAGTAGCCTTCCCGGTGTTCACTCTTTAACCCCTGCACAGGGATCTGGTCTTCGCTGTGGAGAGACTACCCAGTCACTACCTCTCAATGTGGTCCTAGTGTATGTGGCAGCTAACCCAAAGGCCATAGAGACGCCAGTGTGAAGCATCAGCGGGTCAGGCAAGAGAGTGGTCATGGCCAGTATGAAGGAGGTGCAGAGTCGTAGGAAGCCGAAAGGCCTTACACAGAGTTTTAGTAGATCAGGATCAGAGACAGTCAATAAACAGGCCAAAGTCAATAAATAGATACCATCGCAGAAATTCACCAAGATCCTATATTTATCAAGCACCTTGCAGAGGACTGAGCTGTTATAAGAAGACCAGAGCATTCTGGGAGGTATACAAGTCTACATCTTAACCTTCAAGTTGCTGAGAGGGAGGGCACATCCACCCTATTGGCATGCCCGGGTATATCAGCAGCAGGAGGATGGCTACATGGAGAAGCAGGGGCTGCATGGCAAGAAACCAATGTCAACTGGGAGTAGTAATATGAGGTTACAATTGTCTGAATCAACCCATCACATCGCTCTGTCATATGCTAAACTTTTATGGGAAAATTCAATAGTTTTTGGTTGCTATGGTCAACTGCTCCATTTTTTCTGCTTAGGTTTTAGACATAGGATCCTACAGTATACTGAGCTGGTAGTTCATTTATTTCCATAAAAACACAACCACAGAAAATTCTGAAAAGGTATTAGTGATTATCTGTGAGACGTAAGACCCTAATAAGCGGGGAAAGTCGGCCGCTGCCTTGTTTTTATAAGGTCACATCTGCATAGCATTGAAATATGACAATTTTTTATTACATTCCGACAAATGATAAGCGTAGTTTTCTGGCTTTCACTTCCATCAATATATACGTGCAGATGACAGCGCTATTATAGAGACTGCCGCCATTAATCACTTCTAGTTAATATAGGAGCGCTGGAGACCTGGAGATGTAAATCCAAAGAGGACTGCGAGTAATTACTAGGTGAGAAGTCATCAAAAAATTTAATTTTAGTAGAATTATGGTCATTTCTATACCTTTAGAACAAACATATAAAAAAAAGCGCAATTCTGTGCCACCTACTACTGGAAGATGGAGTGTGACGACCATGATATACTCTTTATAAGGAGTGTGACTATGGTCACATATAATGGTGTAGCTTGACCAAAATGGAAGCACCATTAGGAACCTCCATTCATACCACCAGGCTCTCATGGGCCCTTAAATCTGTACCATGGCCTCCATTTACATATCTATAATATTAGTGTGTTCTGAGGTTGTAGAGGCCTTTGCGCCCCTTTAGGCTCCAGCACCCTCTATAGCAGGGGTCAGCAACCTTCGGCTCTCCAGCTGCTGTGAAACTACAACTTCCAACATGCTCCATTCACTTCCATGGGAGTTCCAAGAACAGCAGAGCAAGTATACATGCTGGGAGTTGTAGTTTTACAACAGCTGGAGTGCCAAAGGTTGCCTATCCCTGCTCTATAGCTACATCAGGCCCTCTTACGGCCTCGTTTGGCCTCCTGGGTGATATCAAGGGCCACCAGGGGACCACTGAGGCACAATCACTGGTCTTTAAATTGTCATGATGTTGCTGTTCCCCATGTCATGTGACCCCTGAGGCCCAATCACAGGAGCACTGGGCACTATGACGCAGCCTAGGAGAGGTGAGGGAAGGTGAGTATAAGTGCCTATTATGTTTCTCCCCTTGGTCCTCCGCCTATTATACTCCGGGGCCTGAAGATACCCTAGAATATAATAATAGCACTTCTGTTTTGTGCTGAACAAGCTCAACCCAAAACGAAATAGGTGGGTAAACCCACGAATATTTGGCGAATCTCTTGAGGTTCGCCCATTTCTAGTCCTCAGCGTAAAAGTGGAAGTTTTTATTTCATTTGCATGAATTGGAGGAATACTTAATTGAAAAATGAAGTGCAAATGTTTCCATGATCTACATAAACTAGGCAGCAGCGCCGGCGAGGGCGACGAGGAACGTTTTACAAAGCATTTACATACAGCAAAAAATGCTGTAAAAATCAGTGTGAACTACATAAAATATTATAGGAAAGTGAAGCTAATTTGCAGCGATCTTTTGTTGAGCAGTAAAATGAAGCTTAATTCAGATTCTTTTGCGTCATATGGAAACTATTAAAGCTTCAAAGTTCCAGAATCCTAAACCTCAATGAAGTAAACTCCAACACTCTAATTCTAAGCAATTACAGAACTAAGAGAATACATTGTACTAAAAGCAACCCCGGGTCGGGGGGATACGGTTTCCAGCCGTCACTATCGCTGCCGAAATTGGAAATGACTCTTAGATCATTGAAATCTGCAATGGAAACTTAGCAGGACATCACAGCACAATATTGGGTTCGGGACACGTATAGACTGCGCCAGGGGTGGATTTAGTCTGCACATTTAACATACATACCAGGATAAGATTACAGAAACATTTTCTAGGTAATTGCATGGCTAGAGAGAAGTTTTAGATATTTATTACTAAAAGTAGAAGTTAAAGGGGTCGTCTCAGGCTCATTGGCTGCAATACCAGACAATCACAGTACAGTACAGCAGGAACCATGTTATACCACTGACCATCTGGAACCATGTGTTATACCACTGACCATCTGGAACCATGTGTTATACCACTGACCACTAGGAACTATGTGTTATACCACTGACCATCTGGAACCATGTGTTATACCACTGACCACCAGGGACTATGTGTTATACCACTGACCACCAGGCACCATGTGTTATACCACTGACCAACGGGTACCGTGTGTTATACCCCTGACTACCAGGAATCATGTGTTACACCATTGACCACCTTGAACCAAGTGTTATACCACTGATCACCAGGAACCATTTGTTATACCACTGACAAAAAGAGACCATGTATTTATACCAATGTCTACCAGGAACTATGTATTATACCACTGACCACTAGATAACAAGTGTTATACTCCTGACCACCAGGAACCATGTGCTATACCACTGGCCACGAGGGACAACTTGCCTGCATTAATCTCTCTCTCGCTCTCTGTAAGCACTGTATTAAGAGGTTTTGTGGATTGTATGTCACTTCTGATATCCTCAGGCTAGTCAGAGTTATTGTTTATGGATTTGATTACTCACACATGTCGGGCCTGATGCCAGTCATTGGGGCAGAGGGTCCTGGGGTATATACGGCTTTTGCACTAGACCCCGGGAGGATCTAGCAACACCACTGATGGTATGGCTAACTTTATCGAATTGCTTTAACAGGGAATGTTGTACCTCTATCCCCTTTCCGACCCCTCTGAGCTAGAATTCATTTTGCTATCATTCTAGCAGACCAGCTCCACATGGGTTAATCACCATTGCCATCTACCTACAAGCAGGAAAGGGATTTTTGATAAATGAGAACTTGCTGCTAGAATGTATTCTCTGTTCTGTTCAATGCTCTTTATATGAAACAGATGCACAGAACATAAATCAGACATTTGTATTGTGCAGGCTGCAGGTTTCTGTATATATTACTGCTCAGCCAGGAACTGGATTTATAGTGTGTCGGGCTTGAAAAACTAAGATTATTTTTGCCTTGTTTTGTTGTTGTTTTTTTGCTGTTTTCACCTGATAAAATCTTATGCAGACTCGACAATTTGGTTTTTACAGTGTGTGAATATATAGAATAGTGTCGGCTCACTTAATAAGTCCTTTCATTGCTAGATGTAAAAATTTAAGGACTTGTCCACGGAATGCAACAAAAAAAAAGCAAAAAAGCTCTATCATATGGGAAGAAGTGAGGAGTCCGAGCTGAGGGCAGGAGCATAGCTATAGGGGGTGCAGAGGTAGCAATTGCTACCGGGCCCTGGCGCCTCAGGGGGCCCAAAGCCTATCCACAATATAAGAAGTTGCCACTATTATAGATATCACATGATAAGTGGGGCGCATTACAGATTTTGCATTGGGGCCCAGAATCTTCCAGTTACACCTCTGGTTGAGGGATACCCCTTCACACTAGAGCCGAGCTTTTTGGCATCCATGTATGATCAGCGCTGTTACCCTCAGCATTTTAGTTTTTCTTTATCCAACTCTGTCCAGTTATTCCAAAGATATACAGTGGGGAAAAAAAGTATTGAGGCCTCATCTTTTTAAGTGGGAGACTTGCACAATTGGTGGCTAACTACTAACTACTTTTTTCCCCACTGTAAGTCCTTTTAGTGTTGATGCAGATTAGGGGCTAATAGTCAAGTGGGCGGTAACACCACCCCCAGAGAAACCACAGTGTTACTGCCCACTTGGCTAGTAGACCTTCATTTGAATCAATACTAAAAGGGCTTATATCTTTGGAATAGCTGAACAGATTTCAATAAAGAAAACTCCTAAAAGGGCTGGTGACAGGTCCTTTTTAAGTCATACTTGACAACTCTCCCAGAACATCCAGGAGGCTCCCAAAAAGACGGGGGGATCCCAAAAGAGTGGGCAGATCTCCCACGCCTGGCAGAATACTAAGCATATTCCGGGGTTTCTCTTATTTTACAGTTGGCATGGGCACTTTATGGGGTGGTCATGTCCTGAAAAAGGGGCACAGCTAGCACATTGCTTAACCACGTCACAAAAAGGAGCCCTGCATGAACAAAAGGGGCGTGACATGTTCAAATGTGGGTGGGGCAACAGCAGTAGGATATGGCCTCATCCAAAGATTTTTGCGGCACACTCTATACGCATGACACTTGCCAAATGTTAGCAAGTGTGATTTAAGCCAATGAGATTTTTTTAATCTCATGTACATGATGCAGATTATTTCTGCACAAATATTAACATATGACGCAGATTTTACAATCCGCAGCATGTCCTTTCTTTGTGCAGATTTTCACTGCGGATTTCACCTGTTTCTATGAAAGAGGTGAAATTTGTAATAAAATCCGTGACAAAATCCATACATGTATTTGTCACAGATTTTGGGGTGGAAAATCCTCATCAAACACTTACATATGCATGTAGCCTTAAAGGGACAGTATCATCAGAATCAGGGACCACCACCTCAAAATGCTTCCTCCATGGCGATCAGCTGATCTCCCCCAACATCTCTAACATCAATATGCCATGTCATATTGATAAAGGGTTCCAAAAAATAGCTCCTCAACTAGCCACGTCTATGGAATGTTACGTCAAGCCACTATACAATGTCATGTGACCTCCATCATATCCATCAGCCATAGGTCTTAAGGGTGTGTTCCCATTAAAAATTGCTTTACGACATGTCATAAAACTGTGGGAGAACCCCATTGCCAATGCATTCCAATTTTTTTTTTCTTTCCCATTGTAACAGCTCATGAATTTTGACACTGACATTAATGATATCTGTTTGCACATAGTGATACATTCTCTAAGTTTCTGTGTAGCCCCTGCAGGCTATTCTCCTCTGGTGTCTGTTTTCCTGGTTAATGTAGTTGTAATTATGTTCACACCTCTGTGTATTTGCTTTTTGTCCTCAGTATGTTAACACTTACAGCATCAGATCTGTGACCGCACTTTATAGACTGGAGGGTCTTCAAAATGGTTAGAAAGATTTACAGACCACCCAGCCAGTCAGACACAACTATTAAATAAAACAAACATATAGGGATTGGGGGGTAGTTACGAGATTTGCCGGAATTACAGGGGTTAGTCCATTTTTGTTTGTGTTTTTGAATCGCTTACACTCATATTATGTAACATTTTGTCGTAATTGAGCTGCAATTTGTTACATTTTTTTCTTTCCTTTTTTATTGTTTTAATTAGTTGCAATTTATAGTCAAAAGAATTCTTATGTTTCTCTACATAGAGATGACAAGATTGGACTACATGGCGAAAAATGGCAGCATGGCGCAACCTTCATCTTAGGTAATGAAAGTGAATGCAATTTCGCTTTGACTCACAACTTGCTGCAACCACGGCACAAACATTGCAAGAAATCTATCTGGTTTGCATTTTTTTCGACCATTCGGTCATGATTGCAGCAACTTGCAAGCCGCAACACGACCACATTATTTTCATTGCTTCAATCAGGGGCTAATTGGGACCTCAAAGTGGCCCTGGTAAAATCTAAAAAGGGTGCCATGTTACACTGTGTTCACACTTGCATGTTCTCTTCATTCTTCTGGTGCGTTGCAAAACCAAAAGAACTGAAAAATGGACCATCGAATGACGGACAGCAGCAGATCCTTAGGGGCCCCATTGACTATAATGGGGTCAGTCAGGTGTTCATTATTGTTAAAGGGGTCGTCCAGGAATTACAGTACTTGGGCAAGAAGCCGGGGAAGGTGAAACATAAAACAAAAAGTCATAGTCACCTGTCCCCTGCGCTACGGTGTCCCCCGCCAGCGTCTCATTCTACGCGTACTGGGTCTTGTGCTGGCGGAAGTCCTTGCCACACGTGACTGCTGAGGCCAATCAGTGGTCCGAGTGGCCTCAGGAATGAAACCAGTGATGTGATTGGTCTCTCCAGTCATGTCAGGCAAGGACGATAAGCCCTCTCCATGCACACTAGGTCGGACAGTGGTGGAGCACACTGGAGCGGCGGGGACAGGTGAGTATGACTGTTTTTTATGTTTCACCTTCCCTGGCCTCAGTGGTGTAACTAAGAATGGCTGGGCCCCAAGGCGAACATTTCACATGCCCCCCCCCCGAACCGCTGCCCCCAACCCCCCCCGCACAAATCTCATTCCTGTGCACACTATTATGCACCATAGTGGCCCCTGCACACAGTATTATGACCCATAGTGGCCCCTGCACACAGTATTATGTCCCATAGTGGCCCCTGCATACAGTATTATGTCCCATAGTGGCCCCTGCACACAGTATTATGCCCCATAGTGGCCCCTGCACACAGTATTATGCCCCATTGTGGACAACCCATGAACAATTATTATACTCTGGGGTCTTTTCAGACCCCAGAGTATAATGATCAGAGACCCAGGGGAAGATACAAACTAAAAAAACAATGTTACCTACCTCTCCCTGGCTCCGGCGCACTCCCTGCTACTTCGGCCATCTTCAATGTTAGACCAGATCTCGCGTGAGCCGGGCTGGCGTCGCGACGCATAATGACACGTGACGTCACCAAACAGGCCCGAAGCCTGCGGAGTGTAGGAGAGGTAAGTTACAGTGTTTTTTATGTTCCCTCACCTCCCCTGGGCCTGCGATGATTATACTCGGGGGTCTGAAAAGACCCCCGAGTATAATGATAGCAGTATTTGTGGGGTTCGCGGCCTCACTTCCCAATCCCGCTCCGGCTCACAGTCATCTCCGCAGAATGGGAAGCGCAGGCGGCCATGGGCAGGAGCAGGGACTGTTAAGTAAATAGGGCCCATTACCTGCTGGGGTTACTCCAGCAGGTAATGGCCTATTAAAAAAAAAAAAAAAAGCATCGAATGTCCCGGGCCCTGTGGCAGCCGCTACCGCAGCTACCCCGGTAGTTACGCCCCTGCCTGGCCTCCTGTCTAAGTACCATAATTCCTGGAAACTCCTTTTAAACAGATATTGCTGGAAGAAAAAGACAGACTTGAAGGACTTTTTCATACGTAATTTCTGCCGGACTCTGCGCTACAGACTCTGATTGGAGATTCTGTCTCAGATGTGAATTTAGTCTTATAGATGGGTTAAATTAGGCAACTTTCATAATAATAATTCTAACAGCTAAACCAAATTACATGCAGTGAAGTCACACTCACAAGATCACACCTTATTTCTTACTCTTGCAGACCTGGGCAGTATACACAGCTGTAACTCAGAATTTTAACTTTATTCCAACAGGAGGTGCAAAGTGATGAATGATTCCAGTACAAGGCTCCCGTCTCTCAGTGCAGGAACACAGCCAGAGGCTACTGTCTCTCAGGCTCAAGCGACTCATGGCTGAAGGCATTTTACTCAGACCACCCCTTTACATAGCTATCTAGGTTGGTCCTGTCTTCTGCCAATTTAACCCACCTATAACATGGGGCAACTTTTAGATTTTTGCAGGGCCACTTTAAGGTCCTAATCTGCCACTGGCTGTAAGACTTAGGCATCACACACATGACCATGTGCACGACGCCAGCCTTGACCGTCATCCATGTGCCGGCCATGCACCGGCTGTTCTTCCACGGCCCCATTCATTGGGGCCAGTGAACACACCCGCAAAACCAGATAGGAATAGGACCTGTGCTGAGTTTTGCGGCACGGGCTGTCGGCCCACACACATAACCGTGGAAATCACGGTCGTGTGCATGGGCCGATAGTAATGAATGGGTCAGTGTACGATCCAGGAAAAACCCGGATAGCACACTGAACTAGCACACAGGCCCCTACCTGGTCAATGATATAAATGACTTATATGATCAATATTGTATGTCTTATCGCATCAAAGCTGTATCAATGTATGACATCTGATCAATATTGTATGACTTATCTGACTGATGTTGTATGACTTATCCAGTTAATAGGTCATGTCATTTAAGGGGTTTTTCGAGTTAAAAATATTGATGACCTACCCTAAGGATAAGTCATCAATAGCAGATTAGTGGCGTTCCAATAACTTGATACCCCCATCGATCATTTGTTCTTAGCATCTGATACACAGAGAATGGAGCAGGAATCAGATAGCTCCGTTCTCTGTGTAGTGGCCAGACCAGGTACTGCAGGCCAACTACCATTCATTTGAATGAGAGCTAAGCTGCAGTGACTCAGTTCCACCACTAAACAGTGAACAGCGCTGTCTGCTTCCTGCTCCATTCTCACTGTATGAGCTTCTGAAAACAGCTGATCGATAGGGGTCAGCTGTTTTTAGTGACAAATATTTTCACCCCAGAAAACCCCTTTAGGCCAGGGCTCCACGTGGCGTAAATCCGTGGTTTGGCACAGCGTAAAAAAAAGTTTTACAGTCACTGCAAGGTGGTTGGCATTCTAGCAAATCCCATCCAAACATTGCAGAAAAATACGCGCAGTGGACACGCTGCAATTTCCAAAACTGTCGCAGTTTTGGAAATCGCAGCATGTCAATTATACCTACGGAGACCCCGGGAGTTTCCCTATAGGTATAATGGAAGCAGAAAGTCCACAGAGGAAAACTCTGTGGACTTTCTGTGAAAAGCGCTGCGGGAAAAACCGTAATGCATTCCCTCTGCGGTTCTCCTGCAGCGCTTTTTTGCTGCTGCACACTACATGGGGCCTTAGCCTAAAATGGGAGTAGAATTTCATTTCTTAAGATATCATTATAGCAGTCAGTGCTTCATTTCTTTCTAAAACAGAGCTTCGAATTCTGTACATAGACATAGAAAAAGTCAGATGTATACCTATAAATGGGTTTATTTTTGCAGCATGCAAATACATTTTTGCAAGACCCATTCTTATAAATAAGAATGTTGCAGAAATTTTTGCAAAAAATCTGCTGCATGTGAATTTACTCTTATAGTTATTTCTAATTGGAATCATTGTAAATTGGAATCCTTGTAAGTATCTGCTCTCATCCATCAGGAGACCCACCTCGTGCTGCCCTACCACCTGCTGTAATCCTCTAATGCCTTCATTAGATGCGGGATCACACGCTACGTGTTTACAATGTAATAGAGGTCCCCGGGATTGGAAACATTTCACTGGAGTTCATCAGGGTCTGGAAAAAATGATGAGTCCACCCAACATTATGTGCTCAGCCATGGAAAGATTGACGCAGGCATTAGATATTATTGGGAGATTTGTAGAGCTATAGAGGAACAGTGGAAATTTCCAACTTTGCAGATATTGGGTGTGACATCGGGGGTCATAACAGCAGGATCCGTATCTTGGTGAGCCTGGATTAAGAGCTCCACCCAAATGACATAATTCAACTACTGATGTAAAATTTCATGATAATCACATGTCTATGAGATCCGGTATCCTAAAGACCTCACCTCCCTTTATAGCTACAGTCGCCCCCTGTTCCTATAGTTCCTCCAGCTTTTGTTCTGCATTTCCAGGTGTGTTCCCCCTTAAATAATCTAACCTGCAGCAATTTATCATGTGAATAGTTCCCAGATAATAGACCATGGAAATGGATGTGGCCGTTTTTCACAGAGCTGGATGAAGATATCACCTTTCTGCGGGTGATGAATCTGAAACGGTCTGTGAGAGAGAATCACCAAATGATGAAAACCATCGGCTCCTCTGCCTTTGGCGATGGCTGTGCATTAACATTACATTACACAATGAATTATAGCGCTTAACTTCACTTGCTGCCAAATTAAAAATTTAGTCCAAATGTATCTTGTCTGTCCGCCGTCTATTTACAGGCCTCACACTGTACAGGAAGCACATTGTATGTATAATAATGATCCTCGGGATCCTGATGCAACGCAGCGGTGGGCAGAAGTTCAGCAATATTTGTGCCGCGGCCATGTGTGGAGTCAAACAGATAGCTGCTATGTTTCTTACCGTATAACTAAGGCACTAGGAACTTTATGGATAAGGATTTTCTTGATCATCAACACATCAGCTCAGATTCACTACTGTGGTTACGACTAGACACTGGCATAAACGTGGCACATCTCTGGCCCTTCTTTAGCGCAATGTGGCGCATCTAATTTGGGCTAGAATATTTTGACTTGTTAGACATGCGAGTGTGGATTCTCTAGAAAAGGGACATGGCTTAAAGCTGGGGCCCCATGTGGTGTAAACGCCATAGTTTGGGAGCGGTAGAAACACTGCAGGATAAACCGCGACGTTTTACAGTCTAGCGAATCCCATCCACACCTTGCAGAAAATACACGCAACGGAAATGGTGTGATTTCCAAAGCCGTCACGATTTTGGAAAACACAGCATGTCAATTATATCTATATAAATGCTGGCGGTTTCCCTATAGGCGTAATGGAAGCAGAAAGTCTGTGAAAAGTGCTGCAGGAACAACCACAAAGTGTTGCTGCCGCGGTTTTTCCTGTAGCGCTTTTTTGCTGTGGCCCGCTACATGGGGCTTTAGCCTAAATGCACCATCTATGATATGGTCTTTTCATGCAGAGCTCCAAATTTCAGGCAAAGAGATTTGTTTGAAAAATATAATATTTCCACTACCTGCAGCCACCACTAGAGGGAGCTCAGGAGCTTATTCCACTCCATTATAGAGTTCAATATATAAACAGTATGCAGGAAGCTCCTAAGCTCCCTCCAATGGAGGCAGACAGAATGGATTTGGAGATCTATTTTGGAAAAGCAAAACTGTGACTGCTGTAAAGATGAATTTAGAAATGTAACCTCTTAATAACCAGGTTTGTTTGGGCCTAATGGCCAAGTTTTTTTGGATTTGCCTCTTTTTATTTTCTTATAGACGTGCCTAAATGAGGCCTTGTTTTATGCTGGTGAAACTGTAATTTCCGCACTGTTTGGGGTAGCTATAAATATAAGTGTCATTTATATAATTTTTTGTGATGTGAAATATAAAAAAAAATATTTTCGTCATTTTATTTAAAAATAAAAGCCTTAGTATTTGGGGTATAAAGTGAATCTATCACCAGGTTTGTGGCCTTTACATGAGCAATACGTTCTTATTCTGCTGTGATTCAGGGCCCCAAACCTGGTGACCCCAGTTCCATCCACCGCTCCGTGCACAGTTGAAGTCAATGAGTGTACATCATGCATCAACGCCCCTGTGCAATGAAGCAAAGTGAACACTCACCGGCTTCAACTGTACACGTTAAGTTCCCTTTAAGTAACTTAGTGACCAATATTATCATGGGTAATATAGACATGGATCGTATACAATGAATCATTCCCCAAATGGCCAAATTATTTCTAGTTAATTCTATCCATCTGACCATTGATCCATAGTCTTGGAAAGGAATCGGTTCCTTACTGTGACTATGGCCTACAGAAAAGCCCACGACTCCAAAAATACAATGCCTTGCCAGAAAACACTTGATCCCGAAGATGCCTGGAGAGAAAGATTAGAGAATTTCACATAAGTGAAGTGAGATGATAGGAATGCTTTATGGTTCCAGATGTTGAAGTAAATTAGAGGAACATCTGAAGGTAATGTAGAGGAGTAATGGCCGATTCACTCCCCGAGATATTCCAACAAAGACATTCATTCTCATCACATCTGAAGACTCTCTTGTGATCCTTGGCCATTCCTAAGCTCACGTTTATTGTTATATCATCATCATATTACCATTATCTGAGATGTACAGAATACCACTAACTTATACAAGCCTGACGGGAATTTTCCGTTCTTGAGCAATTCCACTCATTTTTGAAATTCAATGTCAGGGCCAAAGTGAACTTTATTTCCTTACTTCTAGTATAGACAGCTTATTCAATGATGTCCAGTTTTAGTAGTTCAAGAGGGTCCTGAGTGGCTTTTTTGAAAGTAAAAATATCACAATTAGAATTTTTGAGATAACATGTTGATTCTGGGATTTAATCCAATTACCATATTTGGAGTTGGGAAGGAATTTTTTGCACTGATCATCACTGGCATCAGCTTTGTCGGTTTTTTTTTCCTTCGTTTGGATCAACTTGGTAGATTTATATCTTGGATTTGTTGGATTTGTGTCTTTACCCAACCTTATCAACTATGGAACTGCGTTACCAACAAACATCATGGTCAAATGGTTTACAAAGTGAAGGGCACCATTTATAATATACTGTCCTTCCACCACCATGCAGTCAAGGTAAATGGAAATCTTCCTGGCTAGGTTTAAGACCTAAAAATGTGAACAAATCCTCATAGTCCATTAGAGGCCATAGCCAAGGTATAAAAAGTGTTAGCTGTTTTGGGTAGAATAATGCCCAAGAGGGGTGGTCACTGTCTTTTCACCATCATGAAGTAAAGGCAACTGTAAGTCCCCCTATCATTTTTTAAAATTATTAGGAATTTTCAATTTTTTTTAACGAATGTATGAATGGAGTAGCACTCAGCTATCCTCGATAGTCCCAAATGTGGTGATGCACATACTCAGCCACCACTCTTTGCATATGATGACACAAGAAACCCCATTCTTGAGATCATTGGGGGTCCCAGCTTTCGTACCCTTAACAAAAAGACACTTATAACTAATCCTAAGATTCTCGGCCCTGTTGCAGACTCTTTAACAGGGCTATTACCCTAGCATTTCTAACACTAATGTCTTCCTATGTGGCCAAGGGGCTTTTGGGTTCCATTAGGCACCAGGACTGGGTATGACTGTCATCTCTAAAACTCTTAAAGCTAAACCCCTGTGTTTAAGGGAACACATACCCTTTAAAGTAGTTGTCTTATCAGTATGCAACCCCGCTGACAGCTGATTTTTTTTTCAGCCTCTACAGCCGCCATTGCAGGAAAAATCTAGGATTACATGGTAGCCACACAAGGACAGCTTCAGTCCACCAGAACAAGAGCCACTTTTATAGCAAAGCTCTCCATTCTGGCTTATAGAAGCAGGGCTCAATCCATGAACCCCCCTCTATGATGTCCCTAATAGGACACATGGATAGGGGTTGTGTTCATGAGACAACCCCTTTAAAAACACTTTGAGACAAAATTATAGACTAATTCTCATAGTTGATCAGTCAAGCAATTTATTAAAAACAGAGATGATGAGACTTATTGTTTTTACATTAGTTTTGAGTTATGGAAAACAGAAGATTTACATAAAATTTATGAGTTCACATTTATTATAGTATTGGCAATCCGTGTACTATATGGACATTCCTTAATTATATAAAGCAAAATCAATGGCAGCGGAAAGGAAGATGAATCTTGTTTGGGAGTCTGAGATACGGCCGGGGGAAAATATAATTATTGACCGCTTATATGACTTACATCACGCCGCCGACAATATTGTAAATTTAATACAGTGACATGTCTTATGTTCAAGGATTATAGACGACTTATACTATTTCACAGTGCGGAGTCAGTACTGAATAGGACAGGTCTTCCGTATGTCAGTCCATCTTCATGGCCTAGGATAGTTTCCCTGCATTGCCGTACATACAGTCTAAATTTCGAAAGGGAATCTGTCACATTGAAAATGTTGTCCATTCGGCAGGCAGTAGGTTTTAGCGTATGGATGTCACACAATGTAGTAACTCCTATATATACTGTATATATATATATATATATATACAGTATATACTGTATATATATATTTGTAGTGATTGCATGTGTGTATGTACTATATGTGCACATGTATGTACTTGTAGAGGGGAGAAAGTCAACTTCTCCAGTTGGCAACCATAGGCCACAGTAAGGAAATGAAGCCTCAGACAATAGAAAGTTCCGCTATTGATGGTCGTATCTAGAGATGGGTGAACCTTATGAGATTCATTTAGGTTTGGCACAAACCAGAAATGCTATTATTATACTCTGGGATCAAAAAATTGCTGAATTTTAGAAGTTTTCTCTAACCAGATTTTCTGTGCAGAATATTATAGTGTTTTGTGGGTGGCGAACCCCACTCAAGCTTAGTTGCACCCATTACTTTTGGAAAATTTGTGTCAGATCTGGTTCTAATTGAATCAGTTCACGAAACCCTAGTCCTATCCATGGGCAACTTATCCAGAAAAAGGACCGTCACCACTCAGGCTAGGCTCATTTTTCATGCGGAGAGGGGAAGGGAATCCTTGAACATAGTGCAAGCACTGGTGTGAACCCAGTTTAAGATGGTTTGAGAAAATCTTTAAAATTCTGCAATTTTTTAAATTATTTATATTGGCAAAATTGTTTAATCTATAATTGTCTACAAATATAAAACTGGTTTTGTTGGTGGGAAACCCTTTTGAGCGAAAAGTTTTCTCACTTCATGAAGAAGACTTCGCTATAGTCAAAGTTCATAGTTTACTAGTCAGATAATTTTTGCAGATTTTATTCTTGCTTACCTTACAAAATATCAGTTTGCTTTATCGCACCATACTGGCTTCATAAAACCCAGTTAGGCTGTTTTTATAATACAGACATTGCACATCTGATAATGCAATTTATAGGATTGGCTTCATCCTGTGTGGTCCTCATAGTGAGACCTCAAATGATGTGATTTACAACTTAAAGACGTGCGTATCAATTTGTGTCTGGTGTATGATTCATAAAGAATTGGAAAGAATTTTTACACAGCTTCAGCCCCCTCATATCAAAGCCTTCATACAGTATCTGTTTCATTGCAGTGTGCAGGAATTGATAGTTATAGATATATATATAGGACTTCATTGGACGAATAGGGGTTTTACAATCATTAGGACCATTGTCATGTGATCACACATTTGTGAGCCTTAATATGTTTAAGGCAGGGTTCACACTACCGTTGGGTCCTTTATGAAGGTGTCCGTTAAAAAAAAAAAAAAACGGACTCCTATCATAAGGGACACTAACTGATGTTAATGTGTCCGTTTTTTTTAACTGATCCAATTAATGGTTCAGTTAAAAAAACGGACACATTAGCATCAGTTAGTGTCCTTTTTTTAACACTGTCCGGTTTTTTTTGTTGGTTTGTTTCTCCTTTCTACGCATGCGTAGGAAAAAAAAACGAACATAAAATAACAGACAGTAACTGATAGCTATCAGTTACTGTCCGTTATAAGTCCGTTACCCATAGACTTCAATGTTAAAAAAATAACGGACACTTGCTGTCCGTCAAGAATCCGTTTTTTTCAAATGGACAAAAAGTCCTGCATGTAGGATTTTTTGTCCGTGAAAAAAAACGGACTTCTGATGGATTTGGAGTAAACGGACACAAATGGACACTAGCGGACACAATATAAAAACCCATTGAAATGAATGGAAATTTTAACGGATTTCTGACGGTTCAGCTAGTGTCCGATGCTAAAATCTTGTAACGGACAATAGCAACGGACTCTACTACTACTGTGAACGCCCCCTAATTGTTACATTAATATCCTGTCTAGATCTAGAAAATCCTATGGGAAGACATATGCAAATGAGTTCTCCTTGCTCTAAAAAGGAAAATAGCCTTAAGCGCCACCTATTGGAAGTTAGCACCCTGTATGTCAATGTCCAAGTTTTAAAGAAGACTTGTAACATGAGATTCCTTTCAATAGGGGATGCTGGAGACAGTTTTCCTATTTCCATCAAGGAGAATTAATTTCAATAACTTTTCCCAAAATTGATAGGGACCATGCATGGTCATGAAGTCTCCTTAATCTGATAAGGTGATCACCACAAGGACATAGCACCCCTCCTCAGTCCTGACTTACATTACTTAACTAGTTACCCAGCACCTTGCTGTGAACCAACAAAGATCAATAACCCAAAAAAGGGGTCACCCCATTGCAGGGAGGTAACAGAAAGCTGGTGATGGGGAACAGAGAACCACACTAGGATCTGAGCACCCTTGGGATCGATGTCATGAGGCCGGAGGCAGGACGGTGACTCCTGGGGTGCCTTAACTCACTGGGGGTTGGGAAACCCACTGAGTGAGGCACGCTGCACATGCACATTCTACACTTTCAGAGCACTCGCTCTCCTGCCTGGTCCCCACTGGCAAGGGAAATTTTTATAGATCCGGTGGGTAGATCGGGCCTTGTACGGGCACTTATTTATTATTTTTTATGTTTGTCACTGTTGTACTGTCACCGTTTATCACGGTGTGAGAGTGGATGAAGGCAGGCGGAAGCCCTTTTGGGTCCCTTCCAACATCTAGGGGAAGGAGTTGTGTGGCTCTTAGGCTCCCTCCTTCCCTTCCCCCCAGTCCACCTCTGATTCTGTGGAGGTGGACATTGTTGCAGGCTCTGGAAGTACTGGTTGGGGTGAGAGCCCATGAGGAAAACCAGAGCAGGTAGCCTCCCTACTCTGGCAGGAGGCAGTTATAGCCCCTGCTTCTTGGTGACTTTGGGTCCAGAGGTTTGGGGAAGTCGGGAGTCCATTCTATTTTGAAATGGGCTTTGCGATAGACACATCCTATCACGTTTTATTTTAGTGGCATTCCCACTTTTTTGCGTGCACTGGGTGTAATGCTAGCACAGCACCTACTAGCACCTTCAAAAACATGGGTCAAGAACCCAAAAAAGGATTCTTGAAAAAAAATCGGCAGATGGTTGACTTTTTGAAGAGGTCTTCTGGTTTGGCTTATATCCTTAAGTCATGTTATAAGGCTTCTCTTATGAACATTGACTTATAAGGAGTTACTATCCAGTAGGTTGTGGCATTGGTGAGGGTCCCAAGTGTCAAACCCCATCAATCTGATATGGATAGGCCATCAATATCATTTGCTCAGAAGACCCCCTTAACCTCTTCAAAAAATTCCTAGGGGAGCATGCCTGGTCTTTAGTTCTATCTACATTGATATGGCAGCTTCCAAAAAAATCCTATATGACCCAAACAGCCAGTCTGATAGAGGCGTACATAAGTACGAGGAGGCTTTTTGACATGAAAATAAAATAACAGTTCTGGTTTGGACTCAACATGTTTGGACCAAAACGGAACTGCCGGATGAACCTCGCGAATATTCATTGGACGAATCTCGCAAGGTTAGGGAGGGACAAAATAGAGCTTATTACTAAGTCTGGGGCAAAGAGTCCTAAAAACTTGTTCCATACAATTTACTTGCCCATGATACATTTTATCTACGTTGATACATTGTAGCAAACTGTTGGCACTGGACGAAGTTTGTTCAGGCTTTGGATGTACACAAAAAAATTCTACCCACTAACTGCAGAGACATTATATGATAACTAAAAATGATGAACCCCAAGTGTAGAAACCCTTACCTCACATACAGGGATGGTGACAGCACAGATTATTAGGGGAAGCAGAACCGTTCCCGTGGCAATGACAGATGCCCCCTTAAAATGTTTTCCAGGACAGAATTTAGATCCATGTTCCGGCAACAGTCACAATAAAACAGGGCATAAAATAAAAACCCAAGACACGCTCACAATTTGTTTCGCCATAAACTACACTCATTTGGGCGCCCCATCAACACACTAGAATTACTCCGAGAACAAATTTATTTTAATGGCCGTTTTCAGCGACACTAAAATTTCTCTCCTAGTCAGCATGACTTTTGCCCTGAAAAAATGGCCCGAATACTGAAATAAAATTAAGCAGAAAGTCGCCTTTCTCTCATAAACAACACTCCTTGTCAGAACGTGCGGTCGAGAAAGTTACTGACAGCAGAAATGGATGTGATTTCTCAGTGGCTTGTGTCACCTGCTAAAATTGGGGAGGTTTTGTCACTAGGTGTTACTTAAAGGGAATGTACACTTTTGAATAAAAATCTACAGTTTTGCGTCTACAGTTCCTGCACATGCAGAGCTATGTGTTTCTATGGTAACAGACTACAAACAAACCCTGTGTAGTCTGATGTTGCAATCATGTGCTGCTTCACCCTATACACATGCACACTTGGCTAGCACTTATACAAGCACTTGTATGTAATGTAGTAGAAAAAAACATAGGATCAGTTTTATGTGAAACATTAACATTATATATAAAACCTGTCTAATTGCATTTGCACAAAAAAAAATTCTAAAATGTATTTTAAAGGGGTTCTCTGGGTTGAAAAACATGTTTTCTTCAGCTGTCTCTCTTTGTCTCTTTTTCCATGTCATTATCTATACTTAAAAAAACATACTAAATCCTGCAATTTTCACTCTGACAACCAAGCTAATATTAGACTTAAAGGGGTTATACAGTTTATAACATTGATGGAGTATCCTAGGGATAGGTCATCAATATTAGATCTGTGAGGGTCCGAGCTGCTCACTCGCCGTACAAACTGTAGGGCAAGTGTAGGTACTGCAGCACTGTCCCATTGAAATCTATGTACCTACAGTACGTACGCTACAGTTTGTATGGCAAGTGAGCAGCACAGCTCACGGTTTGTAAACAATACCGCAAACCGCCCTGTTTTGGTACCGGTGACCTGCAGGGGTCCCGGGTGTTGGAGCCCCATGGATCTAATATCGATGGATAAACCAGATAACCCCTTTTAAACTGGACAATTCTGTAGGCATTTTCTTTGTAGCAGTCCCCTCATTTACTTCACAGACAATATTACAATAGAAGATAACACCTCTATAGATAACACCACCGACCCATCATTACATCACTACTGACAATAGATGATGTCATAGCTTATTTCCTCCCTCTCTACACAGAACATATCTAGAAAACTCTCCCATAGACCTCAATAAGTCAGCTCCAGTCTATGACAGGTCACTACATGCTGTTAACTGTGCAGAGGAGAAGATCAGGCACGATGGCCGTCCCCCGATCATGTACAGAAAATTGAATTAAAAAAAATCAATCAGAAAATAAAAACGGATTTAAAAAAGTGACAGATTTCACTATCTGGTTCTGATAAATAGAAAAAATGATGACACGTTCCCTTTAACTGTGGGAACTGTGTAATTCTTTAGTTTTGCCCTGTGGTGGCGCTGCAGTAAAACTGAACACCTGTTGCTGAGTTCTTGATTGTAGCTGATTGATGATGATCTAAACTATCTTATGATCAGCTTATCTTTGGGGATCTTTCTAATAAAAAGGAACAGCCCCTTTAAGGTTCTAAAAGTGCCCATATAAGCAATGTTTAGGGGAGTAATTCTATTTTAAGCCAATATAGCAGTTTCTGTGGTGTATCCTTGTGCGGTGGCTTTTACATGCCTACAATCCAATCTTGGAATCGAATAAAGAGATAGATCAATTTCTGAGGTCAAAGAACTAGAAGCCGCTTTGTACCCCGAGAGATATGACTGGAATCACAGCAGAATAACAATGGCGGTTCACGATTTGATGCAGCGGTTTCGTCTCTCTGACCTGTTACCACTTCTCGCTGTCAGCATTATTTTAGAGATAGCACCAACATTGTTCTTCTGAGCTCTGGAAATAACTCCAGTCGGCCTGGAAGAACAATGAAGAATCTCAGATGAGCTGGGAGGAGATGTATGGCAGCAGCTCGCCTCCTCTGCAAAGAGAAATCTCAGTTATGGACACATGAATCCTGCCTACAATAGTAAAAGGCATTATCATATTTTCTATACCCCTGCAAAGATAATATTTCACAAATCAACTACCAAGGATAAATGTTAGCCAGGCTTAAGAACAAGAACACCATCACACTTTTTCTTCTATCTTCAAAGCAAACAGAAAATGGACAGAATTAGAATAAGAAAGGACTGCGTTTTTTTGTCTCTCCAGAAATAGCGCCACTCCTCAGTGCAGGTTATGTCTGGCATTGCCTCTCAGCCCAATGCACTTCAATGCTAATAAGCTGCAATACCAGACATAATCCATGGACAAGAGTGGTGCTGTTTCTGGAAAAACAAAAAGTACACCATTTTTGAAATCCTGGACAACCCCTTCAACGCTGCTACACTGCCCTTTAGGCTGAGGCCCCATGGTGTAGAAATGCAGCTTTTTTTGTTGCAGATTTTGCTGAGTTTTTTTTAAGCCAAAGCTACTTGTGGATTGAGCAGAAGGTAGAAGAACTTCCTATATATTTCCTATTCCTTTTGTAGCCATTTTTAGCTTTGGCTCAAAAAACAGCAGCAAAATCTGCAACAAAATTAGCTTAGTTTGTGTAACGTGGGGCCTTGCAGCATCATAGTGGACACTGTACCACTGCCTCGTTCCTGTGCTTACCATCAGGGCCCTTCCAAACACCACCACATGGCTCAGTGTAAGAGAGGACCCCTGTCCAACTGGAAGGAACTACCACCACCATTAGTTACCCCCCTCGGCTGGAGCAGTTGGTTGAGTGTCAACTACTAGTCTCATCCTCCAGTTCCCTCCATTGGAGCTTTAAAGAGAACCTTTCACCAACTCCAACTGCATCCTTCAATAGCTGCTGCTCTACTGATACCAGCACGGTTGGAATTTTTTTCTCTAGCCCCCACCGTTCCTGAGTAATCATTGTTGTTACTTTCAGCACATTCATACTCTCTACTGTCAGGTGGGCAATCCTTGGCTGGAGCAGACAGACAGCTAGTTCATTGATTTTTTTTTTAACAATTTAGGATTCCATTAGTTCTCTTATTCCTCATTTGATCCTTTGATATTACATTACAAGGACTATATAAGATGACAATCCATTCTTTACTAGGTGGATCTATAAAAAAGATGGTTCCATTTCTAAGAAGCCTCTGACCTAATAACCATTGACACCTGGTAAGTTTTCTCCATCCTGTGGACAATCGTAGGAATCCATATAACAAACTCCTTTAGGATGATTCTGAACCTTCTCCACTATTTATGAGGTTTAAAAAAAAAAATCCAAAAATTGTTTAATAGCAATGTGTTCATCTATAGTAAAATCATCAGGATCCATCGATCCATCAACTGCAGATCATGGCTAAGCTCCATCATCTCTGGGTGCTTAACATGGAGGCTCTAGTTCCACCAAAATGGGAACATAAAAAGTTTGAAAATTCAACAAACAATAGGTAAATATGAAAATTTTATTATTTATTAGGTTCTATTATGTCACCTCCTCAGTAACTATTCTCCGCACCAGCATGTACAGTAGATATGAATGACTTTAATCTTATCTTTACAATTTCAGGTTTCCTCACAAGATGGAATACTACTCTTCATCACTCGCAGCTTCATAAGGAGATGTACAATGATTTGGCATGTTCCAAACACACACTGAAAAGAAAGCATGGAAGCTTCAGAGATCAGATCTGGTTAATACATTATGTTTTTTTTACAATTTATAGTTCTATTAGTTCTTCCACTTCCCATTTGATCCATGATATTACATTACATGGACTATATAAGATGACAATCCATTCCTTACTAGGCGGATCTATTTAGAAGATGGTTCCAGTTCTACAAAGCTTCTGACCTAATAACCATTAACACCCGGTAAGTACTCTTCATCATGTGGAAAACCGTAGGAGTCCATATATCAAATTCTGGATTATTCTGGATCATTCTGTACCTTTTCCACTGTCTATGAGATTTCTAAAGTATCCAAAAATTGTTTATGAGGAACATGTCCCATGGTAATGTCATTTTGATCTGTTGGCTACAGTTCATGCTCCACAGTGCATCTGCCATCATCTATGGGCTCTCACCCATAAAATATCCCAAAAATTTTCTAACAGTAACATGTTCTTCTGTGGTGAAATCATCAGGATCCATCAACTGTGGGTCATGGCCAGTGTGTCTACCATCATCTATGGGCTCTTAACTTGGAAGTACCAAGTTCCACCAATATGAGAAACACAAAAAAGTTCAAAAAGTCAACAACAGGTAAACATAAAATTCTATTGTTTATGAGATCCCACTATGTCATCATCTCAATGTCCATCATTCCCCTCTAGAACTTAGAGTAGATGTGAATGATTTTAATCCTGTCTTTACAATTTCAAGTTTCCTCAGAAGGTAGATCTACAACACAACATGGTGAGAACACAGCATGTGCATCAATTCCAGACGCTCTACACATGGGCTCTTACATCTGGTAATATTGCTACTTTATCATTGGCGCTTCCCATCACACCTTGGAAGATACCACTCAAAAAAGCATGGAAGTTGCACAGAACAGATCTGGTTAGTATTTTTTTTTTTACAATTTATGATCCCATTAGTTCACCACTTCCCATTTTATCCTTTGATATTACATTACATGGACTACATAAGATGACAATCCATTCTTTACTAGGTGGATCTATATGAAAGATGGTTCCATTTCTAAGAAGCTTCTGGCCTGGTAACCTCTGAAACCTGGTAAGTTCTCAGTATCCATGGACAGTATAAGACCTTTATAAGAAATATTTGGAGCCTATAGTACAAATTCCAACACTGAGCGTTCTCTACTGTGTAGGAGATTTATAAAATATCCCAAAAAATTGTTTAACAACAACATGTTCTTCTATGGTAAAATCATCAGGATCCATACACTGTAGGTTATGGTCAAGCTCCACAGTGTATCTGCCATCATCTCTGGGCTCTTGGGTGGCAGCTCCAGTTTCACCTAAATGGGAAAAAAAAAATTCAAAAAGCCAACAAAAAGGTAAATATAAAATTTCCATTTATTCCTACTATTCTATCTCCTCGATGACCATCACTCCCCTTTAGAACTTATAGTAGATGTGAATGATTTTCATCTTGTCTTTACAATTTCAGGTTTCCTCACAAGGTGGAATACTGCTCCTCATCATTCACAGCTTCAAGAGGAGACGTAGAAGATGTCAAATACCATTAAGAGCGGAAAACACAAGATGTTAGCAGTTCCAGAGGCCCTATACATGGGCTCTTACATCAGGCCAAATTCCTGCTCCATGAATATCACTTCTGACTTGAGTATGCCGAAAACAGAATAAACCAGCTTGCTCCCCCAAAAAAGTTTCCAGCCTTTTATTTTCTATTCAATAAATTGTAGAGCGTCACAAAGTATCCTTTACCTGTATCTCATTGTCCAGGGCATGCCAAGGCTTAAGGGAAGAGTTTACCGGGGTTAGCTTGGGGCATCAACATGACCAGCCTTCAGAAATCCCAGACCTCGATCCCTCAATCTAAAAACTGGATGAATCAGAAGGTCAACCATGGGCCAGGTCTAATCACCCAACATCAGGTAAAGCTGACCCCATACCCTGATCGCCTCATCGGTCACTGGAGAGGGTCTGGTAACATCACTCATATACATCACCGGTTCCTTATCATCGACCACTGAGCCAACTGGTTGGTCTCAGTGGTCATGTGAGTCTCTCCACTTCCAACAAGGTAAGTTCTGGCACGAAAGGGAAAGGGTGACCAGGACCGGACAACAGGATAGGTGAATAAGTCTTTTTGTTTTACACCCAACCCAACTTCCCCTGAGTTTGCTCCAAATCCCGAACAACCCCTTTTAAGAAAATAGGGCTGGAATGCAATTACAAGCACAGCCCACAGACATGAGTGGCGCTATATCTGGAGACAGAATGATCTTTTTTTCTAATCTCCTTTGGTTCTTAGGAGAAAGTTATTTTGTGCCCTGAAGGACTTTCTCTATACATCATAGCCTTATTACGCCTGTGAATATATGGCGGTATATTTTAATAAAATAGCTACTGGATGCATAATTTTGTTTCATTATGCAAATTCCTCTTACGGCATAAAACTAGTGTTTGAGATGGGAGTGCAGCGGTTGTAAGCACTAATGTCACCTTGGGCTCATTACACTGTAATACCATTACAACCCCGGTTCATTTTATGGCGGCAATCATGCCTAATATAATGTATAATGGTGGGATGTAATACTCTTATAGCGGCACGCTTATCTTAATTTGCGCATCACACCGGAGAGACGTCTTGTATTAATACAGTTCTAATTGCACAATAGGTTTATTAGTTTTAGAGGGGATTAAGAGCAGATAACTTAATGATGGAGGCCGTTCACTTTACTTCGGAGAACCATGCAATGGATTAGGGAACGATTCTGTACGGCCTCATACATACGGGTTCACGGATATAAACGAACGCATTCTTTTCTAGGAGTCCATACAGACAGTGGTAGTTTTGCGTGTAGGAAAGGGTCCATAAAATATAGAGTAGGTCCTACTACCTTTTCGTTTTTGCGACTCCGTCCATTCATTCAAGTGCATGGGTCAGTGAAAATCACAGACAGCAGTGGTGCAGTAGTAGTAGACCCTGAGGGGACCCTAATGGTCCCCCGTCACATAAAATATACCACTATTTTAAGTGCCATGTGATAGATAGGGACCCCATTACAGATTTTAGGGCCCAGGAGCTTCAAATGACATCTCTGATGGTGGATATGGTTCAGGTGTAGCTATAGGGGATACAGCAGTAGCAGCTGCTACTGGGCCCTGGGCCATGAGGGGGCCCCAAAGGCCCTTCTGACACATAAAATATACCACTATTCTAAATGGCACAAGGTAAGTAGTGGCCCCATGATAGATTCTGCACTGGGGCCCAGAAGGTTCAATAATTTAATAGGACTTTTTTCGACTAGCAGAGTATTCATTTTTGTTAGGAAATGTAAATTTACTTCTACATGAGTTGATTTGACGAAACAAAAATTTCCGCAAAAATATATTATTTTCGGAGCATTGTGCTCTTTTAACTAGCTCAAAGTCCAAAAATCCTACTAAATTGATTATCTACATAAATACTCCCAGTTGTCTTACCCTTCCACCTTTGCCCTATGAGCTGTCCCTATGTTGCTCTCGCTATTTTCAGTGTGAAAGCAGCTTATCTTGGTCTGACAGTACAGCAGAGATATCATCCCGGGGGCTAAAGAGGTTTACAGGAATTTGGAATTTATGACCTATTCTTAGGATAGGCCATAAATATCTGGTTGATGGAAGGTCCTGCACTGCAACGATCAGCTGTACGGGGGGGCCACTTCTGGCACCTTTACTATACACAACACAGGGCCGGAAGTTGACCCCAATCCCTGTGTAGTGGCTGGTGCTAGTACTGCAGCCCAATTCCCCTTGAAGTATATAGTGTATGCCTTGTGTTGTGTATAGTGCAAGCGACATAGGTTCAGGGACATCTTGCTCTGCTGATTCTGCTGCAGCTGGAATTTTTTTCTCTAGTCCCCTCCATTCCTGAGCAATCATTCCTGTTAGTTTCTGCACCCATTATGCTAATTAGATTGTTAAGTGGGTGGACCTGGACTGGAGAAGACAGTTTGGGACTTCCCATCTGACAGTACAGACCCTCATTAGCATATTGGGTCCTGAAAATAACAGAAATGATAACTTGGAAATGGTGAGGGCTAGAGAAAAAATTCCAACCTTGTCCAAATCAGTGGAGCAGCACCTATTAAAAAATGCAGAGTTGGAATTGACGAAGGTGGTGAAAGGTCCCATTTATGTATTACAGAAAAGACTTTGGAGCTGATTTTGAGGTGGAAATTCCTCCGTGTGAACATAGCCCAATAGTTCCTGATTGCCCTGGATTCATTTTTATTTTAAATCAGGTCTTTTTACTTTTTCAACATAATTCAAAATAAAATTTTAAAAAATATATATTGTAAAAAGTAAAAATACCTGATTTTAAATTAAAATATAAAGTAAAAGTTGAATTCCACAGTTTTAGTAGTTGAGATTTTTTTTTTTTTTAGTGGGGCTTTTACAGCCAGCACTGAATGCATTTTGAAGCAAAAGACCCAAAAATTTCATCTTGAAAAAGCCCTCACTTGGCAAATGGTAAATTCTAATGAATTGACAAATAGCACAAAACACATTTACTGGTTTGTAACAGAGACTTAACAGGATTTAATATTTCACATACTCAAAATCCTATAAATAATTCAGGATGATGTGGTTTAAGGGACCCCGCTGTCAGGAAATGGCCTATTACTTCAATCTAACTTTTATATTAAACAAATTTTTTATAACAACAACTACATGAAGAAAATTCTGTAATATTACTGTATTCACTCTGTACACTAAGCCCTCACACTACACTTAAAGGGAAACTGTTATATCAAAAATACATCTTATCTGCAGGCAGCATGTTATAGAGCAGGAGGAGCTGAGCAGATTGATATATAGTTTTATAGGAAAAGTTTCTGTGGAACTTGTATATCTGTGCTCTTTCTATGTCATCTAATCAGGGGGCGGTCCAGACAATCACTAATAAGACCGCCCCCATGAAAAGATGTCTGCTTCCAAGCAGATACATAAATGAATATGCTACAACTTATACAGAATATTTTCCCATAAACCTATATATCAATCTGCTCAGCTCCTCCTGCTCTATAACATGTTGCCTGAAGATTGCATTGTTTTTTGTATGTGACAGGTTCCCTTTTATACTTACTGTTTTAAATAAATTACTTTTCACTTGTACTATGTACACTAGGGTGGGATCTGCATAAAAATGTAACACCTCTATGACAGAGCTGGAGGCAGATAACACATGATGACACCCTGATGATGTGGACAGCTCCTCCTCCCTCCTCCCTCTCCCTCCACAGTGACTTCAGCACATCACAGAGCATGCTCACTACAGTTTGCCAAGTCAGTTGGTCATTTTTGCATGTATAGGTGACTTTTCTAAAGAAAATCTTTGCAGTTGGTGTACATGCCGTACAACAAATAAACGTGTTTTCATTTAAAGGGAGTGTGTCACCAGAACCCAGAAAATCAACTCAGCCCCACTGATAGGTAGGTTAGGGTCCCTTGAATCAATCAGTGATTTCCTCTTGTGAATTGCTGCCTCCGTTAGAAAAATATCGCCCTTTTTCTGTCAATATGCAAATGAACTCTTTGGAGCAATGAAGGCGTTGCCATTGCTCCAAAGAGGTAAGCAAAAACCTCAAACTCATTTGCATATAGGAAAAACAGTGATATCTTGGTGCTGAAGGCAGCGATTTACAAAGGGTAAACACTGTATGATTCAGGTGACCCTAACCTATCTATCTGCTGGGCTGGGGTGATATGCTGATTCTGGTGACCCTAACCTATCTATCTGCTGGGCTGTGGTGATATGCTGATTCTGGTGACCCTAACCTATCTATCTGCTGGGGTGATATGCTGGAGTCTGGTGATACTAACCTATCTATCTGCAGGGCTGGGGTGATATGCTGGGGTCTGGTAACACTAACCTATCTATCTGCAGACTTAAAAGAGATAAAAAGAAGAAAACGCCGAGCGGCACATAGCATAATACTGTTTGGTAACAAATGCTCAAATATATTTAAAATGATGCGGATATAATAGTGAAATGTGCTGTGTATCAATTCACAAAAAATGAGAGAAAGATACTGCAATAAAAAATGAGGATGTTAAGGTTTTACCCTCACCTGGTTTAGTTGTGAGTTTAGTCACAACCGCTATATCCGCTTTTTGGATGTTAGAAGTAGGATGCTGCAGGACCTCTTGATGCCAAAATTCCAAGGAACTGGATGCAATGTTTGTAGATTGTGTTGGATAAAATTCAGAATCCAAAAAAAATAGAGGTGCATATACTGCGCTATTCCAAAAAGGTTTTCTTTATTAGGCTCAACACACAACGCGTTTCGGAGATAAAAGGTCTCCTTTTTCAAGTGCAAATGAGACAATCTGTGCATGACATACAGTTACAGTGTTTAAAAGGCTTCTGACCCACTGGGTACACCCTCTGAGGGGAGGGGCTAAGTGGACCAGTAAAGATTAAGACAAAACTGTTTAAAACACGTATTTGGACTTAGATGGGGAGTGCTTACAGGGTCTTAGTGTAGTTACAATCAACCATAATATTACAAATAAGCAGAGTCAGATGTTAACATGACACGGAGGCTGCCGGGCTCAGTTAGCGTTCTGGATCATCTAATGTGCATGCGCGAGCCGTTTCCCCGCTAGTTGTATGTTCTAATCTCGCGGGGGTTGCGTGCTCGTTTGCGCATGCGCTGTCAGGACTTATACAACGTGCTTACGGCGTCCCCGACTGTCTACTGCGCATGGGCGAGTGATTAACCGCTGGATATAGGCTTGTATCCCGCGGGGATCACTTGCTTAGTTGCGCGTGCGCTATTAAGATGCTTGCAATGCATATAGGAGGGTTGAGTGAACCACTGCGCAATGTAATAGTATAAAGGTATGGGGGGAGGGGTTTGGGAGTAGGGGGTAAGGGGATAGGGACGATGGATACAATAAGGAGAGGGCTAAGATGTGATTAACCACTTGAAGGTTACAGTATTGGGTGTATTAAAATTGAAGTTATCTAAGATTATCAAATTAAGACACGAGCAAGGGGAGAGAAATAAACCTGGTTCATTTATATGTCTGTTAATAAACTGTTGATGTCTGTTAATAAAATAATAAGCCAATAAACTTATTAAACCGCACTTGGGGAATTGAAATTAAAATTATAGGCTAGTTGATTGTTCAATAGGGAGTTTGACTAAATACTGGAATGATATATTTGTTTTTGGATGTCGTTAGTTAGATCATTAAAATGGTTGGGAGCGGACCATGCATAGAACAATAAAAGAACCCTGGGGTAAAAACATTGCTCGGAAGATATATAAATGTATATAATATACTAAATTGCAATGCATAGTATAAAAAAATATATATATATTAATAAATAAATAAAGAGAGATGAGAGTCACATTTTTATATATGATTAGGAATGGACTAAATGGAAACTTATTATTGAACCCTGGGGTGTGAGGCATTACTAAAAAATATATAAAATATGGATGAATGTGTGAATATACTATTAGATTGAAATATAATTGTGAAAACAGCACTATCTATCTGCAGGGCTGGGGTGATATGCTGGTTCTGGTGACCCTAACCTATCTATCTGCAGGACTGGGGTGATATGCTGGTTCTGGTGACACTAACCTATCTATCTGCAGGGCTGGGGTGATATGCTGGGTCTGGTGACACTAACCTATCTATCTGCAGGGCTGGGGTGATATGCTGGAGTCTGGTGATACTAACCTATCTATCTGCAGGGCTGGGGTGATATGCTGGGTCTGGTGACACTAACCTATCTATCTGCAGGACTGGGGGTAGCGGGGGGGGGCTGGACACAACCACACGCAGGGCTGGGTGATATGCTGATTCTGGTGACACACTCCCTTTAAAGGGATTGTACATGATTGCATTCTTCCAGGAACAGTGCCTCATCTGTCAATGGGTTGACTCTGATATTGCACTGCAGCTCCATTAAAGGGATGGGACTACTTTTTATTACCACATACAATCTGGACCCATCTTTTTTCCCTTCTAAAGGAGCTGGGGCAATAAGAAAGATGTATCCCATACAAACTACGCTATACACTGTATATGAGTATATAACCCCCTCCACCCCCAACTTGTATGAGATTTTATAATTCTTCCATTTTTCAAGCCTTTTTCCATACCACAATATATTTGCTGAATGGATCCTGGAAAATGTAAACTTTTTGTAAGACCACCCAGGAATAAAGCAGGAAACAATGGTGGGAAATGACTTCTCAGCGGTAAGTATACGATGTAGTATATTAGGTATTGTAACCTATACCACTAGAATTACACCGTACAGGAGCTGTAATTCATATTATTATAATATTAGAGACTGGTTTTTGGCTTTTGTGGGTTGGAAGTAAATGTGAGTCTCCTGGAAAGCGGCTTTTATACCTTCTGATTTACTTGTGTGGACATCATTTTTTTGCAGAAGAAAACAATGAGTAACATTTCGTAGGTAAAATTCTACAATTCCATCCTTTAAATTAATATATCTTTTAGTGAACTGTGATATTTTCTTCTCTGTTTACATGTTAAGTTAAACTTATGCTAGGTTCACACTAGCGTTCAGGTCTCCGTTGTTCACGTCTGCATGCGGACCTGAAGATGGAGACCCTGTACGCTTAAAAAGCGGTGACCTGCAGAAACCCGCAAACCCCATAAACTATAACAGGGTCCATCGGGTTTCCGCCTGGTTTTCGGCGGTTTTATACTGAATCCGGCGGAGAGAACAATCTTCTTTTCTCTGCGATGATTTTAAGCAGAATCCTACGGAGACTCCAATGCAGGTGACAATACTGGATCTCCTTGGTTCTGTGTGACCACTATAGTAAAGCAGCAGTACTGGAAATCATATACTACTTCTGTCCTCTGGATCCTTCTATTAAAGATGGGCATGGGAACGGGGTAAGGTGAGTATAACTACTTTTTTTTTTATTTGTGTATAATACTGGTAAGTGATGGGGTAGGACGCCTTATGTTGGGGCTATTTAAGGGGACATTATAATATGTGTGTGGGGGGGCCCACTTAGGAATATTTTGAACGGGGATCTATTATAGCGGCTCATGGGTCGTCATGGGCAAGTCTCCTGCACTTTGTATTGGTGCATTGAATTTGGCTCCATATGGAATTAGTGGCCTTGTTCTTTTCTTTGTCCTGCTGTGCAACCAAGAATGAGAAAAGTGTCCCATCAGAGTAGATTAATGTTGGTCGAAGCCACCAATTTTGGCAGGCATGGATAACTTCAGATGTGGATTGGGTCGTCCTGACTCTCTCCCGACTCCCCTTATGTCAGGGGTCAGGGGAAATAAAGATTGCCGCTTGCTTTACATTCCCAATCCTTTTAATCTCAAAGGCGATAAACCACTTCCAGAAGTCTCTGGCAGTGGATTACTACTCCCTACCCATTCAGAACACATGTACACTTGGCCAAACCATGCATGCATGTATATGGAGGAGTCAGGAGGAATAGCTGTTGGCTAAAGGAGCATTCAACTATGAAATGGTCACCATAAGGGTTCCTTCATTTTGGACATGGCGGAGCTCCTTTTAAGTGGCCAAAATCAGCTTCTAGGTCACATGTTTCATTGACCAAAAATCTTGAAAAATACGAGGGACCATAACCTCCTGAAAACTGCGTGTAGTGTGCAGGAAATGGTCCTTACTGAGCATTCGCCAACTATTAAAAATGGATTTTGCCTTTTCCTTTTTTTTTGAACACCTGGACACACAATAGACGGCCTCTAAGTAGGGCAGAGAAAAATTTTGGATGCGTGGGTGAGTTACTCGCTCTTCTGGATACAGAATCAGGATAATAAGAGGAATCAGAGCATATATAATGAGTTCGCTGTTCATGGCCATTTTCCTTGTATTTCCATCAGGAACAGTTTACTGGAGCTTGCGGCTTTTTATTAAAGGTGTACTTCCAAAGGTCTGATAGAATTTGAAAGACCGAAACCAATATCCTCTTCATTTTTTGATTATTTTTCCATTTAATATAAATTGTAAATTATTTGGAATTTTATTCCCATACTACTCCTGGATTTTAAATTATTTTTAGCTTGGGAGGAGCTTTATTTCCTGTGCTCATTATCGCCCCTTCTGGATGATGAACTGCCATGAGAAATGGGTTATACTGTCCATAAACACACTGTTTTAGTTTTGGAAAGTGGGTGCCACCAGTAGTGTCTGCTATACCTCAGGCAGCGTACTTGGGTCCCCTGCAATGTTACAGCTTTGATGTTGCACTACATCAGTGAGCAGAGTCTCAGAGATTGTGAGCTCCTAAACCTAGAACCCCAGTAAGCAAATATGAATAGAAAAATCCCAGGTTGCTATCCACAAAATAGTCTCCTTTTCCAGCAGCTCATGTAAAGATGGACTACTGTGTGATGCCTGACACCAAGGCAGGAGACAGGAAGCATAGTTGGATGGGCAAGGGTCAGGGCGGGTGAAGTATGTTCACTGCAGTAGACTGGACAAGGTCAGGGCTGGTGGAATTCAGACAATTGGTAATCAAGAAGAAGGTCAAGGCAGGCAGTAGATGGGTAAATAAGGTCAGAAGACATGCTGATCAATGCCAAGTTTAGGTTCAAGAGAACACCATATAGGTAACTGGTACCTAAAGGACCTTATTGTTCAGGCACAGGAATGTGGGGGAAGGATCACTATGTAAGGAGTGGACATTGCTAGGTGTAGACAGTGTAACCTCCTTCTGTGCTCTGCTATCAATTCTATGATGCCTCAGCACAATATCACATGGGCAGCTAGAGACAGTACCATTGTGGTAACCAGGGGTAACAGTTTAGGCTGGCTGGGCCTTGTCAGATCACATGGCAGAGTATATTCAGCCCTAGTGTTCCTGGTGTCCCACAAAACTAAATTCCTCTGGAAAACCCATGTGCGATGTGCAGGCAAATGCCTTCTGTACACAAGGTTAGAGTAAACCAGGTAACAGTTCCTTACTGAAGGATTGTGCATAAAAAACAACTGTAATACAGACATAGATGGATCATGTGACAGACTTATGGTACGTACCATTACAAGCGAGGAATAAGCATATAGTTATGCAGACAGATCAATGTGTCATTTTGGTCATTAGGTGTCAGTAACACAATAAACCTAATGTGAGCTAATATAATGTAATGCCAATATGGAGCCATTGCACACTATTATTTAAAGTGACAGCACTAACTAATATCCCTATGCAGAGCATTAGCCAGTGGCACACGAAGGCCCAACGTATACAGAAATAATAGCCATTCTGGGACATTACACCCTCTCTGCCCCTTCTTTCTATACTCTCCTTAATAATCTAAAAGATCATAGGTATTTAGTCATCTGAGTCTGAGACTATTGAGTCTGGCCTATCATCTTCCTCATAATAACTGTGTGACAGGAGCCTGTATATTCATTATTACTGTCTGCGATAGGAGTCAGCGCCCCCTGTGATGAGCCTGTGCGAAACAGTCCGTGCTGCTCCACCAGGAAGTAAGAGTGTGACTATTGGGGAGAATAGAAGGACATAGCAGAATGAAACCACATGACCCAACTAAAGCGAAGATCCCATTAATCTTGCAGATAGAAAAGAATAACTAAACAAGGTAATACTAACTGCAGTTTATACACACGTGGACAAAATTGTTGGTACCCCTCGTTTAATGAAAGAAAAACCCACAATGGTCACAGAAATAACTTGAATCTGACAAAAGTAATAATATATAAAAATTGTATGAAAATTAACAAATGAAAGTCAGACATTGCTTTCCAACCAGGCTTTAACAGAATGTTTTAAAAAAGAAAACTCATGAAACAGGCCTGGACAGAAATGATGGTTCCCTTAACTTAATATTTTGTTGCACAACCTTTTGAGGCAATCCCTGCAATCAGATGATTCCTGTAACTGTCAATGAGACTTCTGCACCTCTCAGCAGGTATTTTGGCCACTCCTCATGAGCAAACTGCTCCAGTTGTCTCGGGTTTGAAGGGTGCCTTTTCCAGACGACATGTTTCAGATCCTTCCAAAGATGCTCAATAGGATTTAGGTCAGGGCTCATAGAAGGCCACTTCAGAATAGTCCAATGTTTTCCTCTTAGCCATTCTTGGGTGTTTTTAGCTGTGTATTTTGGGTCATTATCCTGTTGCAAGACCCATGACCTGCGACTGAGACCAAGCTTTCTGACACTGGGCAGCACATTTCTCTCTAGAATCCTTTGATAGTCTTGAGATTTAATTGTACCCTGCACAAATTCAAGACACCCTGTGCCAGATGCAGCAAAGCAACCCCAGAACATAACAGAGCCTCCTCCATGTTTCACAGCAGGGACAGTGTTCTTTTCAAGATATGCTTCATTTTTCCATCTGTGAACATAGAGCTGATGTGCTTTGCCAAAAATGTTGATTTTTGTCTCATCTGTCCATAGGACATTCTCCCAGAAGCTTTGTGGCTTATCAACATGTAGTTTGGCAAATTAATTTTGTCAGATTCAAGTTATTTCTGTGACCATTGTGAGTTTTTCTTTCATTAAACGAGGGGTACCAACGATTTTGTCCACGTGTGTATATTCTGGGAATACATATATAATGAAAGAAAAACCATATCAGTTTTGCTTTGCTTTGGTCTTCAATTTAGTATCCTCTCATGGATGTCTGGACTCTGCTATACAGTAATAACAGGCTCTTGGGCAACCACTTTTTGGAGCAGGTGCTGGTCAAAATGGAGGAAGAAACAACAATAGCAGTTTCAGGGGGTAAATTATGTCATGGAGCACTAGTTGATGGATGTAATTATGAGACACACTGGGTCATGGAGCCAGGCAGAGTAGAAGGTTAAGAAAAGAGGGTGTTTAAGAGTCTGTCATGTCCATGGGACCTCTAAGTGTTGCCAGAGTACCATCAGATCTCCCAGGATGACACCTCTATAAGCGGTACCATAAACTGGCCAAAAATTGGAACCATCAAAGGTAAGATTTCAGAAAACGGAACTGTCGCAACAATGGGAATATTCCATTGGAAGTATCCATTTTGAAATCCTATTATCTTTACTTTTTGTATTTACTGTTGGCCCAAATATACCTGCAAGTTGCAGTGTTCCTTCCAACAAAGCCAACAAAAAGTTGCTGACCCCTTCAGATCGCCATGCTTCGATGGAGATGGGTTAGTTGGTCATGAAAAAGTATGATGGCCACCTATCTTTGGATGCTTTTGTTTTGTAGTAGTTCAATTTTCTATATAGATAGAAAGAGGTGTTTTCCTTCATCCTTAGACTTTTTGAGAATCATCTTAAAACGCTCATGTGTCCTGCGATGTAGATTTATGCCGTATTGTTTTTGTACAGCACAGAAGGGTTCTATAATCACCAACGTAATGGGATCGCCTACATAGCAAAGTGTCACATTAAAAGGGATGTAATTACTAATCTGAAACTTAATAACGATGATAAAGTGCGAGTAATTTCTTATTTACTTTTTCCCATTTTTTACTTGTTTATTCATAACAGAAGACAACGGTGTAAAGATGTAATATAACATAACTGCACGATTACATTGACTTTTATGGATAATTTCAGTCTCTTAGCTTACTGGTATTATTTTGCAGTAATTTATATTACTTTTTTCTGCTTTATTTACAAAAATGACATAAATAACAGGTTTCCTAATGTGTTTGTATCACAGGAAGACATTGAAAATGCTATAATTACTGTTTTTAGTTAAAATGACAAACTAGAACATTTTTGTAGATTTTTTTTGTTTACTTGCTACCTAGAAACAAAATTGATACAGTAATATGTATCCTGAGGAACATCAAAATTTGACAACCAATACTCTGAGTGCCAAAATATGGTTGCCATTTTCATATTCATTGGTGGTCATGAGGGGACACCAATGAGATCACTTCTCTCGTACTGCTCCTTTCTTACAGACAAGGCGGAGAGACTGTAACATGAAACCTTTCCTCCCCTCTCACTGCACGCACAGTCTCAGTGCTGCAGCTACATCTCCCTCCTCCCCCTCTTCCCTTTTTCTGTACTCTTTTACATTAGATGGTCATTTTGGTGACTGAGGAGGTTGTTGTACATTTATAGAGATCCTACAAGCAGAAAAGGGGGCAGAATGATTATTTTATCATAAAATAATAATACATACTAGCTATATATATATATCTATATATATATAGATATAGATATAGATATACTAGATAGCTATACTATATTCAAAATAACAATTCAGGTAAATTTTTATGAGGAAATTTGAAATCTGGATAAAACCTGAGCTGTTTTATGTAACCAGATGTCCATTCTGTGGCCCACACTGCGAGATATAATCTCTGCAATCAGATTGGATCTCTGGATACCTATTCATTTACTGTTAACTGGTGTACGACTCCTCAAATCCTCTTGGAACTGCTCATTAACAAGAGAATCATCTGGTACTTACCCAATGAAAATGGCTGCCATATGGAGACCTATCGAGGTGATAACGCAAATGAAATATACATATTCAGGACTCCCTGTTAACTGTAAGGCTGTTTACCGAGACATGACCAATATGTTTCTTGCTTTTCTTTAACACCTGAATGGTGTTTTTGGTTCAGCGCACACATTCCAGAATGAGGATGCCATTTCAGACGCCATTTACGTAACAATTAGCATCTTAATTCCAAATGCATCGTGTGATGTTCTCCTGCAGAATTACCTCTAAGCCTGTAATCCGGGGGAAGAATTATGATCACAAATGTGGCCGTGTTTATTTATGCATATTCTATCTCCGACAGAACAATAGAAATGCGTTTTTACAACTCCGAAGTATTACCAGGTCCCCCGTCACATTACCAGGCATCTGTTAGCAGATTTCACTTGTCAAGGAGCAATATAAGTCAAACTACAGAGATCCTTCATAGTGACATTCAGGATCCACACAATATAACTACTTACTGTATGTTGCTCAGTTATCTGGTCTACAAGGTATGAAAAGGTTACATTTTTTGTGCAAATCTGGTTTTCTGCAAAAAGTTGCAACTTTTTTCTGTTTTGGGCCATCTACGCTGCTATTATGGTTGGGGTTGTGCCGCGGTCTGATGTAAATCTCAGTGTGCAAAGGGCACCCCTGATTTATGAAGAGGCCTGTGCCAGTGCTGGGAATATGAAGACTGGTGTTCAATATGCCAGGCTTCATAAATAACCCCCACATCGTTTTAAAAATGACCTTGTGATGGCTGTTGCAAAAATAGCCCTCACATGGCTGTTTTTAACATTAATGTGAATACAGCCTTACGCTAGCTTCATACTACTAATGTTGGGGCAGCATTCGGGCACTCCATCTCCCGGCAGAGAGAAAAGTCCTACAAGGAGGACTTTTCCTTATAAAATCTCAGAAGTCCGATGGGTTTCCGCATTCAACCACTTTTTAAGCGGATAGGGTTTCCGAATGAACCATTAATCCCTGCAAGGCAGTGTGGACTTTCCTACATCAAATCCCCAGATCGCTACCTCTGGAATAGTCTCCATTAGCAACACATTGTTTGCTGATAACTTTCCTAGGTCTTTATTGTGATCAAAGCTCCATTTTTCGGATATAGAGCTTCACCTCCACCAACTCCAACTTTTTACATCCTTCAATAGATGTCGTTCCACTGATTCTGGTGCAGCGGGAATTTTTTTCTCTAGCCCGCACCATTCAAGAGCAACCTGTGCAGTTAGTTTCAGCACCCAATATGCTAATTAGGCATTCTATTGCCAAGCAGGCGGTCCTTGGCTGGAGCAGCTAGTCTCAGACTGCCCACTTGACAGTAGAGACCCTAATTAGCATATTGGGTGCTGAAACTAACAGGAACAGTAGGGACTAGAGAAAAAAATTACAAATGCACTAGAATCAGTGGAGCGATGTCAATTGAAGGATGCAAAAAACTAGAGTTGGAAGAAGTGGTGAAAGGTCCTCTTGACATTGTAAATTTCTGGTTGTTTGCCTGTCACCACTAGAGGGAGCTCACTGCATGCATGTTTATTATTGACTGTGGTGTGCCCCATTGGATACAGCATTAGGGAAGTAATGATTTAGGGAAGAATATGATAATACAGACCCATAGGGACTCCATGTGCCTCCATATTATATCTGTGTACTCAACCTTTCCGTGCTATTTGTGTACACGACCATGTTTTTCTAGGGCTACACAGTGACTATGGCCGTGACTCCCGTTGCACAGCCAAATCTGTAAGTTCCACCCTGTGACTCCTACCCTGCTCAATCTTTTTGTGACTAGAAGTCACGGTTGCGGCACTCTGGGGGACACAAAGCGATCCCATTCACTAACATTAGTAAAGGAATCGCAAGGCAACCCCATAAGCTTTGGTAGTGCAACGGAAGTCACGGCCAAAGTCAGCATACAGCCCTAGCCTTAACAACCCCTTTAAGTGGCCAGCGGACCTTCACACTTAATACATGCATCTTCATTATGAGAGTGCCTTAAGAGAAAACATAACCTGTCAATATGGTGAAGGACAGAACAAATACCATAAGGAACAACAATAATATCCTCATACATAATGCAGGATAATAAGTATGGTGGATACGCTGATCAATTCATCTAAATAATGAAACAATCCAAGCCCTGTCCGCCAGGGAATAGGTTAAGTGGACGCCAATAACCCGCAAGCGAGGAAGACGAAGACATTGCTACTTTGCTATTAATAGTGATGTGTATAGTGATTTAATGCTGTAATTACACTTATATGGATATATATATAGAAAGGTTTTATTCTCTTGTGTCGAGTCTTATTCTGCCCGGCCATTGTCTTGTATCTTACATTTATATTGGACATAGGGGTTATTATCCAACCTTCACAGACCTCTTAAAGGGGATGGATCAAGTTACCAAGTTATTGCTGATTGTCCCCGGTCCCGCTCCTTCTTCCTCCGGGTGCACTGTTATGGCGTCAAGTGCCTCTGGAGCAGGAATGAGCGGGAGGAGACAGACCTTAATGTGGCCTGTGGCTTACAAGTCGGGGAGTGGTAGAGCAGGAAGCCTGTGGTTTCCTGCTCTATCAGTAGCAGAATCGGGTTGGGAAGCCACTTCTCCCCGGTTCTGCGATCCAGTTGTATTTTTAACAATCGGATCTCAGAACTGAGGAGAAGTGGCTTTATTTACTTACCAATCCCCACTCCTGCTCGCGGCCTTCTCTTTCCTCTTCAGCCTTCAATGGGCCCTGTATGCTGCACATTATGTTGTAGTGACGTAATGTGCAACACAAGGGGGCCCCCTTGAGACTGAAGAGGAAGACTGCCCTGAGCAGGAGCGAGGATAAATAAGTTAATAGGGCTGTTACCGGACCTCCACTGTCTATTAAGAAAACAGTGTGGATCCGGTATACAGTATATCACATCGCTGACACTGAACCCCAAAAGGCACGGGGCCCACTGGGAATTTCACCAATACCCCAGTGGGCTAGTCCCAGCCTGAGTACAATGTGCATTAATATAAAGTTACCTTGTGTCTGTCCATTCTTGTATAATGTATAATGCTATTAAGTTTACCTAACCCCTTCCCCACATTCCACATTTCTATGGATCAGAGCAATGTCTTATTAGAGTAATGATATGTTTTGACATCTTTTCATTCTCTTGGTTGCTGTTCTGCATGGCAAATCAAAGCTACCGGATAATAACTGGTTCATGCTGCATACTTCTGTGATGTCAAGTGACCCAATAACTTCACGGCACAATGGACCCATTATTATAGTGCTCTGGACTGTTCTGCCATGTATTATTCCATTATTGTCTATGTGTCTGGATTGAAAGGATCTTTCTACCTTAAGATAACTTGAGCAATGTTTGACTCAGGGGCATACATAGAGGAAAGAGAGGCCAATAGCAAAGATTAAAGAGAACCAGTTGCAAAGTCTGAAAAGCTCAACAACCTGATCGGCGCTGTCACCCTATTTTGTTTTTTTGTTTATCCTAATTTTTTCAGCTGTTCCAAAGATATAAGCCCTGTTAGTATTCATGCAAACTAAGGTCTTCTAGCCAAGTGGGAAGTAATGCTGTGGGTTCTCTGGGGTTGGGGCTCTGACTATATGTCATGCAGTCAGGGCCAGCGTCAGTGCCCAGTAAACCCAGGCAAGTGCCAGGGCCCCAAGTTCCTGAGGTGCTGACTATGGCTGCTAGGCCAAGACCTTTGAGGGAGTAACTCAAGCAGGTAACGGGCCCCATTTACTTACCGTTCCCCGCTCCTGCCTCTGTTTCCTCTTCAGCCCTCCAGGGGGCCTTGTGCGTCCAATATCATGTTGCTGGTGCTGAAGAGCGTCAGGACATCGCTGACAGTGACATGATATGGGATGCATGGGGCCCCCTGGCGGACTGAAGAGGAAGCAGAGGCGGCCATGGGCAGGAGCAGGGACTGGTAATTAGGGTTGTATGGGATGGTCTGTATTACAGTCCACTCCAGCAGGTCTGCCTCAGCAAAAAATACCCAATTTCTGTTGTGTTTTTGCTACGTTGCACACTAGTTGCTCCACTGAGGCTCTGTCACCCAAGGGCCCACACAAACTTTGAGCCAGCCCTGCATGCAGTGTTACCGCCCACTTGTCTAGTAGACCCTAATTTGCATCAACACCAAAAGGGCTTATATCTTTGGAATGGCTAAACAGATTTGGATAAACAAAACAGCAAAATGCTCAGGTAGACATCACCGATCAGATGATGTCTGTCACTGGGCTTTTTAGACTTGGTGATATGTCCTCTTTAAAATGGGGCACCCTCCTGGTGTTGGTTGACACTACCACACCTTAAATCATCTGGGTAAAGGGACAGAATGCCAAACTATCCTATATCTCTTTTTCTTGAACATTTTGGTTAATTCTCCATACCCCTATTTAGTACTATAGTAGGACCTGTGGATAATGGACCCTGCAAAGGTTCTCTCTTTGCAAAGACAAAGCCCCTAGGAACCTTGACTGGGACCCCATATTGTACCATCATGCAGATATGTCCACCTATAACTTACCTTAGTGGTTTTTAAGTGGTTTAGTGGCCCCAAACCTGGTGACAGGTTCCCTTTACATAGTACAATACAAAGCCCTTGTCAACCTTGGACATTTAGGCAAGTAACTTCTATATTTTACTAAATTCGAACCTTGTGATAGAAGCAATGCATGTAGCGGGCGTTTTAATGTCCATTGTTATAGGTGTAATTTACGAGGACTTTAATAAGAGCTGGGCTGTGCTTCAGTAATCTATTGAAGGTCAGAGCTGAGAAGTATTCCGAATATATTCACTTAATACTAAAATAACACAACCAGCCCTATCGGCGGCCATCAAGGTTAAACTTAAGAGGATACCTCCTGAATATATATATAATATTAAGACATCATTCAGGGTAGTATAGGAGGTACTGCTGGACTGGAGGACTAGTCAATGATGGGTAAGTGTAGGTAGGTGCCACTAGGGGGAGCCAAATGCAAAAGGATTAAAACAGTTCCCATTAATGGGAATGTCCAAAATGGGAAAAAAGTGGAATCGAATAATAAAAGAGGCCATACTTACCTACTAGATCCACTGTTTTTCCAGAGTCACTGGTTTGGTGCCCATCACTGGAGATTTTTTTTTCTGTAATGACCTCACGTAGTCATGTGCAGTGAAATCCCCCTAATAGTAGCTACAGGTTTCCAGACCCCTAGACTAAAGGGAAAGAAGTCCTTCGACAGTATTTTCCTTGCTTTTGATCTCTTCCAGCTTTCATGTCAGTAGGCAATGGTCTGATGGCTTGATCATAAGGAAGCGCTTTGGAGGTGCCAGATCACTGGCCCTTTAACCCCGGGGCTGTGTTAGATCTCTGCGGGTCTGACACCTGGCACCCCCACTAATCAGCTGTTCTCAGCAGCAGATATACAGAGAAGAAGACAGGAAGCAGACAGCACTGTTCCCCATGTAGTGGCTGAACATTATTCAAGTGAACAGGAGCTGATCTGTAGTACCTGATCTGACCACTACACAGAGAACGGTGTCTTATGCTTCCTGCTCCATCCTTGAAGTATCAGCTGCTGAGAACAGATGATTGGTGGGGGTATTGGGTGTCATTAATATTGGGTCATTATTTTTAGACTGGAACAAGACTTTAACCTGTGTCCACTATCAGAAACTTAGTTATAGTGATGGTTTTATTTTGAACACGTTAAGAATTTTTTGGTGATGTTTTAAAAAAAAAAAGTCTTTTTTCTGATCTATTTTTAAAAAATCTTGCAGTTTTCAATCTGGCCACTGAGCCTCATAGAAGGCTGATGCCTCCTGTTCTGTAGAGATCACTTCTTAGGAGTCATCACAGGCAGGATAACAATGACAGATAACATCTCCATATAGATAATAAAAGATCCACTATTCACAATAGATGATGGTCACAGTTCATCTCCTCCCCTTTCTTACACAATGACCTCTGCACAGGTCACAGAGCATGCCCACAACATATTCCCATAGAAGTGAATGAGTCACCTCCAGTCTACATTGTCCTATGGTTCATGTGGCTGCTGTAAACCATATCTCTGAATGCTGCTAATAGCAGCTCAGGTGAGATGGCCGCCGCAATAGTCATGTACAGAAAATAGATAGACAATAAAAATGTAAATGTATCTGGTTTTAAGTAGTAAAAAAAATATATGTGATACTTTCCCTTTAAGAAGGGAGAAGAACGGTCAGATGTGAGTATAATGTATAAGGCTCAGGACTAGGGTCTTGTATCACTGGCACAAACTTAATGTGTAAGCGGAATGTCTCGGCATCGTCTCCGCAGCGCCATATGGTGTTGGACAACATCCCGCTAATTAGTCCCTGATTATTAGGAGGCGGATAGTCGTACGGAATATCTGCTCCATATTTCCATGTTGAGTCTATTTGCTCTGCCCTTGTCTTGCACTTACTGGCATTAATGAGGCAACAAGAAGGCAATTAGCGGCGACTCATACATTATTATCACACATGGAAAATAATCTGCGGCCTTCGCTGATCTTCAGATCTCCTGGGCCTCAATGCAAACTCTATAGCAGGCCCCCAACTATAATGTGTTGTTGATAGTAATAGTCTCCTCATATTGGGCAGCTGCGATGTGTATTATGATGTTCTGCAGCAGCTGAGGTGTGTATTATATTGTTCTGCAGCAGCTGAGGTGTGTATTATGATGTTCTGCAGCAGCTGAGGTGTGTATTATATTGTTCTGCAGCAGCTGAGGTGTGTATTATATTGTTCTGCAGCAGCTGAGGTGTGTATTATATTGTTCTGCAGCAGCTGGGAGCTGAGGTGTGTATTATATTGTTCTGCAGCAGCTGAGGTGTGTATTATATTGTTCTGCAGCAGCTGAGGTGTGTATTATGATGTTCTGCAGCAGCTGCGGTGTGTATTATGATGTTCTGCAGCAACTGAGGTGTGTATTATGATGTTCTGCAGCAGGTGAGGTGTGTATTATCATGTTCTGCAGAAGCTGCGATGTGTATTATGATGTTCTGCAGCAGCTGAGGGTGTGTATTATCATGTTCTGCAGCAGCTGTGGTGTGTATTATGATGTCCTGTAGCAGCTGTGGTGTGTATTATGATGTTCTGCAGCAGCTGCGATGTGTATTATGATGTTCTGCAGCAGCTGCGATGTGTATTATGATGTTCTGCAGCAGCTGTGGTAGGTATTATGATGTTCTGCAGCAGCTGCGGTGTGTATTATCATGTTCTGCAGCAGCTGTGGTGTGTATTATGATGTCCTGTAGCAGCTGTGGTGTGTATTATGATGTTCTGCAGCAGCTGCGATGTGTATTATGATGTTCTGCAGCAGCTGAGGTGTGTATTATGATGTTCTGCAGTAGCTGAGGTGTGTATTATGATGTTCTGCAGCAGCTGAGGTGTGTGTTATATTGTTCTGCAGCAGCTGAGGTGTGTATTATGATGTCCTGTAGCAGCTGTGGTGTGTATTATGATGTTCTGCAGCAGCTGAGGTGTGTACTATGATGTTCTGCAGCAGCTGAGTTGTGTATTATGATGTTCTGCAGCAGCTGTGGTGTGTATTATGATGTTCTGCAGCAGCTGAGGTGTGTATTATGATGTCCTGTAGCAGCTGAGGTGTGTATTATGATGTTCTGCAGCAGCTGAGGTGTGTATTATGATGTTCTGCAGCAGCTGAGGACTGTATTATGATGTTCTGCAGCAGCTGAGGTGTGTATTATGAGGTTCTGCAGCAGCTGAGGTGTGTATTATGATGTTCTGCAGCAGCTGAGGTGTGTGTTATATTGTTCTGCAGCAGCTGTGGTGTGTATTATGATGTTCTGCAGCAGCTGAGTTGTGTATTATGATGTTCTGCAGCAGCTGAGGTGTGTATTATGATGTTCTGCAGCAGCTGAGGTGTATATTATGATGTTCTGCAGCAGCTGGGGCACAGAACTTTATCATTTACACTGCAGCTGCGGAAGAATCTCATTTTTATAGAGATCGGGGGCATTTCATACTGGTCAATCATTGCTGTGCACAGGAAAAGGAACCTCTGATCTATGGCAGACCGTTCCTGCAGGAGGAGATAAGCAGAGGTCATGTAGCACCGCTTATCTCTGTCTGATTCTCAGGTTCTGACATCAGAATGTGATGATTTCAGATATCACTTACGGTACACACTGACTTGTTTCATACTATATATCATTTTAGTATATCCTTTTCATGTATTTGTGTGCCCCTACACAGCATTGGCACAGAGTCATGCCAGTCATGGCTCCCAGCGAGGGTTTTAATAATTGTATGTTCTGCTCGGCTGGCTATCATCACTTATCGGCTCTGATCTTTCACCTGGCTCTGTTCCTGTCCTGAAGCCTTGGTATAAGCTGTGAGCGATGCATGGGCCGGAAACGCTGGCAGGAGTTGATAGAAAAGAGGGATCACAGATCCTGAGACTGTGCGGGGCCCGACATTTACAACGACAGAGCATAAAATCAGAACACTTTCTTACATTTCACAGACTGTAATTTACCCGAGGAGCCCGGGGCCTTGTGTGTTTTATATTACGCAGATCTCAAAGTGCGCAGGAAATTCCCATAAATGTGTAGCAGGCATGGAGATAGGATTTTTAATGTCTGTGATATTAAAGGGGTGAGAGTATTTACATAAATCCTCCTCTGGGCATGTTCTTCTATGGCTATTCCTTAGTGAGAGATTACCGACTTGTTCTCAAATATTTCTACCATACTGAAATGAAATAATGTGCGGGGATCCTCTGTTACATGTCAGGAGACGCAATGCTGACATGTGCGGAGAAGTAGTCATAAAAGAACTACATGCAAAAAAGCCATATAAATATATATATGGGAAAAAAATATATTAGTCCCTATTATATTGTATATTGTATAGTCACTATTGGTTGCTTATTTCTCCTACAGCGGCCACTACAGGTGACATATAGTATTGCATGTAGCAATTCCAATGAACTGTCATGGCCGTCTCAGAGCTGCTGATTCTTAAAGGGATTGTACCACAAAGAATATTTATCCCATATCCACAGGAAAAGTGATAGCTATAGAAGGGTTCAGACACCCTTTATGAGGCCATAAATTCTAATATGGTATGTGGTTGTCCACATGAAGCAATGTAGGAAACTTATCATTCCAGAAATCTGGTGAGGAGGGATGATATCTTGTTGTGCCAAACAGGCACCTTAATTCCCGACCCATGCCTCTTCCACCACATTCTGGGTGGGACAAGATGGGGACACCTCAGCCTGACTTATTTACCAAAACCCACACCAGTAGATTTCCATTCTGGTGCGCGGCCACACCAGAGGCCGCAGCCGCCAGTCTTAATAAATTTGCCCCCATGTATTTAAGATATATTTACATGGGGTGGTAATGATAGGGTAAAAACTTACCGCACCATGGGAATATTGCTTGTAAATGCACCAATGATTTTGGCAGGAACAGCCAGACATCTCCCTCAGGGGCAAATATCAGGGAAGTGCAGCAGGTCCAATGTTAAAGGGAGTCTGTCAGCAGGAAAATCGGTATCAGACAAATACCAGTACCTTGTAGGGCGGCCTCTACACTTTCCAAAAATGCCATTCTTAGTCTACATTGCAGCTCCATTTTCATGAAAATCAGAGTTTTATTCTTATGCAAATTAACTAAAAAAGGGGCTTTAGGGGCGTGTCCTCTAATGCTGGAGCGTGTCTCTGCTTTAGGTAATCGCCCCTGACTGCAGACAAAGTGGCAGCTGGGCAGCAGTTATGGGCGGTTATCTAGACCAGCCCCTTAAAGCCTTTTTCAGCTAATTTGCATAAGAATAAAATCTTGATTTTCATGAAAATGGATCCGCAATGTAGAATAAGAAAGACATCTTTGGAACGTGTAGAAGCCGCCCTACAAGGTACTGGCATTAGTTTGATACAGTCTATCTAAATGCAATGGCTGAACCTCACCCTGGGAAAGTCACCTAATACATCATGGATTTTCCCCTTCTAGGTAAGTATGTTTGTCTTCCTTTCTCTCTTACTTGCCCCTCTTTCCCTCTCCTTAGAATTCTGTGCTGCCTCTGTGAGCTGCAGTCCACCTTGGGGGACCAAGACTGATTTAGGAGACATTTCAAGGAGCATTTCGGTTTAGGAAGGAGATTGAAGAAATTAAAACATCCTGATCAAATCTAAGTGGAGAAAGAAGCATTTTTCTCTGATAAAGTATATGACTAAATTTTTTATATTCTGATCTGTGCAGTTTGTTGAAAAGATAGTGGCCATTTAAGAGCATCACCAAAACAGATACCCCTTTTTCAAGTAAATTTCGATAACCCTACACCCTTTAGGGATCAGTTCATGGAACCATCCAACATGGGGCAGATTTATTGGTAGTGTTGTAGGGCCATATTCTGAGTGTTGGATAGTACCAACTTACAAGCTGACCCCATGTCCTCATAAAGCCCCAGTAAATGTTTCATAACTATGGTGCTCGTCCCCTACGAGGGTTTTTAGTACCCGTTTTTACCCGGTGACACGATGATAAATCAGCCCCAGCGTTTTACAAACTAGATAAGAACTACCTTTGTGTTACCGAATTTCCCAGACCTTTCTATTGTGTTGGGTCTATGGAAATGATAAATGGGCTGCCTGATATTCATTGTTGTGTCTTCTTCCAGCTAGAAAGCATGAATAAAATCAGTTTCTTCAATTTCTTCATTTCCCATGGATTGATTTAAAAATTCTTCAGGACCCTAGAAAGATGTGCTGCTGTCACATTATTACAAAGCATTACATAGGCCCGGGGCCTAATAGCAAGATCGGTGTGGCAAGAATCCTTATAAGGCCTATAATTAGGAAGGGGATATATCAAATAGCACAGGTATCGAGCAAGCAGAAAATACAAAAAGGGCAAAAAGAAACACAAACGTAGCGAGAGCTACATCTTGTGGTGATGGTGGGCAATGCAGCAACAGCAGGAGAATTTTACGATAATCTTTTATAGGATGTAAACTGCACCATTTTTGACTGTAGATATAATAACATGAAGTATTATTGTAGTGAATACAGCAATTTACACTTTTTTGTGTGTATTTGGAACTATATGCCAGTATTCTGCCAATATGAGCCAGCAATGAAATTACATTATCCGGTAGGTAAGCGATTCTGCAGATTGAGATGTCGGTGACAACCATTTGCATCAGCTGATCCCAAGTATGAAGGCACCAAGTTCTGTAGTGAATACAGCTAAAATCAGAAAGACGGGGCTGTTCCATGGAGTGATTTTCTGTGTTTCTCTGTGAGCTCTTGGCATCTTCTGAATTTGTTTACATGGGTAGCTTCCTGTTTTGTTTTCCTACAACTACCATGATGCCTTGCGCTTCACTCAGAGCTGACTCCCTTCCCCTCCCTCTCTCACTCCCTTCCTCTCCCTTTCTCAGTCACACCCCCCTCCCTGTTTCCTTAGCTAGCCCACCCACTACTAGCCCATTCTTGCACTCTCGTGGGTTGCTGCCACTGTGGAGGACTGCTTTTGAGGAGTGGCGGACAGCTTGTAATGTAGCCAGCTTGGGTTGGACAGCTTGAGAAGAGAAGCCTCTTCTCAGCCGAAAGACACCATGTGGTTTATGACCAATACACTTCAAGACACCCATGAGTAAGTGGAACGGTGGTTCTTTGGTGGTGAGCAGTGCATCCCCCATGACAGCAGGAGTATGGTATTCCTCTCCGCGGCCCTTGATCTTGCAAACTGACCCTAACTTATAATCATTGTTTAACATCTGTCAACTTTATGCACTGAAGAATTACACTTGTATACTGTATGCAACATCTACTACAAACAAAGAGGGCTTCAGTGAGAAATGGAGTTTCTGTGTCATCACCAGTGGCCAACTTCATGTAACTTACAGGGTCTGGGTGGCAGCTCAGGAGAAGACAGGCCATGCACATGCAAGCAGTGCCTCCCGCAGCAGAGCAGTCATATTGCCACTGTTCTGGTGTCTGCAATTTCTCGCCAGTGCCTGTTACACCTGCAGAAGGTTCCTCAGGTGATAGCTCCCAGAATAGTCATGGACTGGTGGCAGTTGTGCTGATGGAACAGGTACTCAATCAGGAACAGAGCCAAGCGTCATCACCAGGAGATCATTCAGAATGTGACAATCCAGAGGATAACCATGAACATAGCCAGGAGTCAAAAGTTGGAACCAGGAATAGTAGAACAGGCACCAGACAAACAACAAAGCAGGATTGTAGTCAGTAACAAGGCTGAGGTTAGGATTGAAGATGGGCGAACCTCTCAGGATTTGTTTTGGGTTTGTGTGGCTTGGGTCCAAGATTCGCTATGGGTCGACCAATTTGAGTATGAACCACACCTTATATTGGCTTAAAACATAGTATAATACACTCTAAAGTTTCCTAGAAACCTATCTAAAAAACAGTGTATAACACTGTCAGGACTCCTAGGAACCTATCTATAAAACATAGTTTAGAATACTCTCAGGGTTCAATAGGCAGGGGCGTAAATACCAGGGTAGCAGTGGTAGGGGCTGCCACAGGGGCCGGGACATAAAGGGGCTCGGAGCACTGTGGCAGCTGCTACCGCGAACCCCACAAACACTGCTATCATTATACTCTGGGGTCTTTTCAGACCCGAGTATAATGATCGGGGGCCCAGGGGAAGTGAGGGAACATAAAAAAGAATGTTAGTTACCTCTCCTACGCTCCGCAGGCTTCGGCCCTGTTTGGTGACGTCCCAGACATCAGCCGACGTCATTATGTGTCGCGACGCTGGCCTGGATCACGCGAGATCTGGTCCAACGTTGAAGATGGCCGAAATAGTGCACAGGAGTTCATTGGAGCCATAATGGGGCATAATACTGTGTGCAGGGGCACCTATTAAGGATCAAACTTGCTGTAAGGACATTGAACTATTAGCTGTGAGCATGAGACCTTTCTACCTACCAAGGGAACTATCACATGTCATCGTGATAGCTGCATATGTCCCCCCCTCTGCGAAAGCTGACGCTGCCTGCGAGGTCCTACAAGCCACGCTGAGCCAGTTACAGTCTCAGCACCCCCAGGCCCTCTTTCTTCTGTCGGGTGATTTCAACCACGCCTCTCCATCATCCACACTGCCCAGTTTCACACAGTATGTAACCTGCCACACAAGAGACAACAAAACACTGGACTTGTTCTTTGCCAACGTGAGGGAGGCATATAACTCATCAGCCCTACCGCCCCTGGGAAGATCGGATCACAACCTAGTACATCTCCGACCTGTGTACAAGCCACTTGTACGTAGAGAACCAGCTGTCACCCGCACAGTGAGGATATGGTCCGAGGAGAGTGATGAGGCTCTGAGGGATTGTTTTGACACAACCGCATGGGAAGTTCTGCAGGATTCTTATGGGGAAGACATAGAAGGACTCACACACTGCATAACGGACTACATTAATTTTTGTGTGGACAACACAGTACCCACAAAAGTGGTGAGGTGCTTCTCCAATAACAAACCATGGATTAACTCTGATATAAAAACACTACTTAAGGAGAAAAAGATGGCATTCAGGACAAGAGATAAGGAGGGGTTGAGGGAAGTACAAAAGGAGCTGAGGCATCAAATCAGGCAAGGAAAAGCCAGTTACAAGGAAAAAATGGAAAAGCAAATGGAAAGAAAAGACATAAGGGGGGTCTGGGAGGGGCTTAAGTCAATTTCGGGTCATAAACAGTCTGTCTGCCAGATTGAGGCAGATGTTAATTGGCTTAATGAACTAAACCTATTCTTCAACAGATTTGATCACACACCAGCTCCTCCCACCCCAGTATGTCCTTCAGCTCCCCTCACCACAATGACTTCTCCCCATGCGGCCACTTCCCAACAGACCAGTAAATCCAGAAATCCATCTTTATCTGGCCACAGTCTGACCTTCACACGGGCCCAGGTGAGGAAGGAGATGAAAAAGATCAAGGCGAGGAAAGCCGCAGGGCCAGATGACATCAGTGCAAGGCTAATTAAGACTTGCGGGGACCAGCTGTGTGGTATAATTACATATATGTATAATATGAGCCTGAGGCAGGAAATAGTCCCTGAATTATGGAAATCTTCTTGTGTGGTACCAGTTCCAAAGAAACCCCACCCTATGGACCTCAACGACTACAGACCTGTAGCACTGACATCCCACCTGATGAAGATCTTGGAGAGATTGGTTCTCACACATCTCCGCCCTCTAGTGAGCCCCGCTATGGACCCACTCCAGTTTGCTTATCGGCCGGGCATTGGGGTAGATGATGCCATCATCCATCTTCTGCACAGGGCTCTGTCTCACCTGGAGAAACCAGGGAACACAGTGAGAATAATGTTCTTTGACTTCTCCAGTGCTTTTAACACCATACAGCCCAGGTTATTGAGGGACAAGCTGGGCCTTGCTGGAGTGGACCACCACCTCTCCAACTGGATCCTAGACTACCTCACAAATCGACCTCAATACGTGAGAGCCCGAGACTGTGTGTCAGGTACCGTGATCTGTAATACGGGGGCACCTCAGGGTACGGTTCTCGCCCCTTTCCTCTTCACACTGTACACTGCAGATTTTAGGTGCAACTCATCCAGCTGCTACCTACAGAAGTATTCTGACGACTCTGCAATAGTGGGTCTCATCACAGATGATGATGACAGGGAGTACAGAGAACTGAACCAGGATTTTGTGGACTGGTGCCACTGGAACCACCTGAAGATTAACGCGGGGAAGACGAAGGAGATGGTGGTGGACTTCCGCAAAGGCAGAAGCCCTCCTAAACCAGTGGACATCCTGGGGACGGGCATCGAGATTGGGAACACCTATAAGTACCTGGGTTTGCTCCTTAATAATAAGCTGGACTGGGCAGATCATATGGAGGCCCTGTACAGGAAGGGCCACAGCAGGCTGTACCTGCTTAGGAAGCTGAGAGCCTTTGGAATCCGGGGGGCACTTCTTAGAACTTTCTTCAACTCGGTAGTGGCATCAGCCATCTTCTTTGGAGTGGCCTGCTGGGGGAGCAGTATATCAACCAGGGACAGAAATAAACTTGACAAGCTGATTAGAAGGGCCAGCTCTGTCCTGGGGAGCCCACTGGACCCAGTGCAGGTGGTGGGTGACAGAAGGATACTGTCCGTGGTGAGCTCCATGCAGAAGAAGAAGTCCCATCCCATGCATGAGACTGTGATCGCGCTGAGCAGTACTGTCAGTGACCGACTGCTCCACCCTAGGTGTGAGAAGGAGCGCTATCGGAAGTCTTTCCTCCCCACCGCGGTTAGGGTTGTACAACCAACACCGACCTAAGCGGAGATCATTACACACAGAGAACTGAAATATCTCTCTGCCTGTTATATCCCCTCCCCCCCCCCTCTGCTACGTCCTACCTGTCTGTCTGCTATTAATGTAATGCCTCTTACCTTGGAACATTCCTGTACATGTTGTATTTGTATTTGTATCTGCTTATCTTTGCTGCTGTAACACACTGAATTTCCCCATTGTGGGACTATTAAAGGACTATTATTATTATTATTATTATTATACTGTATAATACTGTGTGCAGGGGCCACTATGGGGCATAATACTGTGTGCAGGGACCACTATGGCGCATAATAGTGTGCTCAGGAATGCGGTTTGTGTGGGGGAGGGGTGTTGGAGGTAAGTAGCATTGTTTTTTATGTTTGTATTCTCCCCTGGATCTCCGATCATTATACTATGGGGTCTGAAAAGACCCCAGAGTATAATAATAATTCATGGGTGATCCACAATGGGGCATAATACTGTGTGCAGGGGCCACTATGGGCATAATACTGTATGCAGAGGCCACTATGCTGCATAATACTGTGTTCAGGGGCCATTATGGGGCATAATACTGTGTCCAGGGGCCACTATGGGGCATAATACTGTGTGCAGGGATCACTATGGCGCATAATAGTGTGCGCAGGAATGCAGTTTGTGCGGGGGAGGGGTGTTGGAGGGGGGCGGTCCGGGGGGGTTTGGGGGCGGCGATGCGGGGGACCCCATGTCAAATGTTCGCCTTGGGGTCCAGCCATTCCTAGTTACGCCACTGCTCCTAGGAACCTATCTATAAAACATAGTGTAGAACACTGCCAGAGCTCCTAGAACCTATCTATAAAGCATAGTGTAGAATACACTTAGGGCTCCTAGGAACCTATCTATAAAACATAGTTTAGAACACTCTTAGGGCTCCTAGGAACCGATCTATAATACATACAGACTACATTAGTCCTTTGGGTCTTTTGGCATCCATTGTTGTTCATCATTAGATGTATCTGTCATTATTGTTTTATCTGTTCTTCTAATCCTACGATGGAACAGATGGATGGATTAAACAACGCGGATGTGAATGTGGCCTTACAACACATCATGCTGTAAGCGCCCTCTAGTGGTGGGTGTGGGCAGCTATAATCTTATCACTTGGCATTATAGTTATACAGTAGATTTTGTGCTCTGTAGCAGAAAGTTAGAGCTCTGACCACTACAGATATGCCAAAAAATTAATTGGCACAGAATTTTGCCGAAAATGTCCAAAATTAGAATTATATCCAAAATAGTGGACAATCATTTTCCTAACGCCAGTCTTGCATTCGTCACCTTGCACTATAGACAGTTGTAGTTACAGTCACTTATTCTGTCCTACCTGATCATTTCTAAAGTTGGAGAAGCTGAAGTGTAAAGTTGAGCAGCAGGTAGTAGGAGAGGCGAGGATTCAGCTGTAACCATAAGGGATGATCAGAAGGGCACAAATAATACCAGGCTGGAGCTGGAGATCAATGGGCGAGTTTTATAGACACAGCTGGAAAGTGACAGACGGGCATTATGACAAGATGAAACGTGAACGATTGTAAAGGTAGATGCTGGGGAAAGGGCTCAAAGTGGATCAAACGCAAGCTGCGATTCACATCCGTCCTGTTAGGAGTCCCTGAGATACCTGTCCTAAATGTTCTACCTTCCAGCCTCATGATGGCTGAAATAGATCACTTGTATTACAAGGGGGTCATAAATGTAGCAGTAGTAGGCATAGCATGTATGGTAAAACTGCACATGGTTTTATCATGGACATACCTGTAGGGGGGATGGAGGCCAGTGATGGAAAGCCATTAAGCCTGCACCTAGAAACATTACCATGTATCCTTACAAGGGGGTCAGTACTTTGTTTTGTTAAAACTTGTTGCCTGTCCTGTGGATTAGAGATACTGTAAGTTCCCTTATGGCTAAAGCCCCATGTAGCTTCCTGCAGCAAAAAAGTGCTGCAGGAAAAAACACTGTGGCAACGCATCATGGTTTTTCCTGCAGCGATTTTCACTGAAGATTTGCAGAGGTTATACCTATAGGGAAACTGCCGGTGTTTCCGTAGGTGTAATTAACATGTTGCAATTTCCAAAAACACAACGATTTTGGAAATCGCAGTCTGCTGCGTATATTTTACCGCAGTGTGGGGATGGGTTTATGCAAGTGGGGCCCCAGCCTAAAGGGGTATTCCCAAGAACATAACTACAGTTGAAACCAGAGCTTTACATACACTATATAAAAAGACACATATACATGGTTTTTCTCACTATCTGACATGACCCGTTTTAGGTCAATTGGGATTACCAAAATTATTTATATTTGCCAAATGCCAGAATAATGAGAGAGAGAGAATTTTTAAGGCATTTTTATTACTTTCTGCAAAGTCAAAAGTTTACATACTCTAAGATTACTATGCCTTTAAACAATTTGGGACAGCCCATATGATGATGTCATGTCTTTGGAAGCTTCTGATAGGTTTATGAGAAAAACATCCATATGTTTCTTTTTATATAGTGTATGTAAACTTCTGGTTTCAACTGTAGATTTAACATTGTAGACAACTAATAGTTAAACATTTTTTTAAAAACCACAATAAGGACATCATGGCTGTGTAAGTATGTGAGCCAGAGGGCGCTGTTGAGCGACCCAGGCCAGACCAGAAAAGGCTCTCAGCCACGCTTTTGGGGGTGGCACGTAACTCCAGAGGGGCTGACATGTCCTGCAGGAAGCAGGAAGCAGTGGACCAGCTAGGACAGACAGAGAGGCTCTGTGCCAGAGGGCTGGCGTCCACAGAGGACTGTTGCTAGAGCTGAGTAACAGTCAGGACAGTTAGGGGCTCAAGGAGTGAGTTAGGCCCTAACTGTGGCATAGGTTTTGTTTGTTGTTTTGTTATGTTGCCCTTAAGCTGTAATAAAGCCACTTTGTTTTAAATTGGCACCGTCTGAACGCTGTCTCACCGGCGCCCAGTACCACGAATCACCGCTGTTGGGACCAGGAAAAGCCACCATTTGAGTCTAAATTCCCCAAGTTATCACATATGGTGGAGAATCGCGCGCATAAAGAGATCCACGCAAGTCCTGGAAGACAAGTGGTTGGTGACTGCAGTACTGCTAAGTGTGCATTGTGGCCTACAGCTGGAAGAAATCTGTGATTTCAACTGAAGAAACCCAGGAAAGGGGTGAGTGCAACATAGCAAGGTGTTTGTAAAACCTGGTGAAAGTAAAACTCTGGAAGAGGAATCCAGGGAATGGACTTTGTGTATACTGTGGCACAGAAGTCTGTGAAGTGTTTTGCTGATGGCAAGAAAATATGCAATGTGTATAGAAGCTGGATATTGCAAACAGTCTATGTGAAAGGCTATGGTGCCATGTTGGTGTTTTCTGTGGAAGACAGAAGAAAATGCTGGTTGTTGTAGTGCCACATAAGTTTAACTGTTTGAATACATGTGACTGCAGAAGATAGCAAAAAGTTGCTGCCGGTTGAAAGGTTGTTGTGGAATATTGTGTAATCTTGTTAGTAAACCATGGGCAAGAAAAAGAGAATTTCAGCTTGTAAAAAAGCAGAGAAGTTATGCACAGGTTCATTAGTGCAACAGTCTGAATGCAGAGACACAAAACCCCGAACAGATCAGGTGGAATGCAAGTAAAGATAATGTGTTGCATGAGAGTGACTCAGTTTTTCTAAAGCACCTCTGTTCTATGATTGAATATGTTCCTACTGACGGTATGTCTCATATTGGAGTGCATGAGAGCGTCAAAGATGAAAATATTATGGTGCAGCAGCTTCAAGATGAGATTAAAACCATCAGGTTCCTTTATGAAGGTGAAATATCTGATTGGAAATGGCAACTTGAGTTATCAGAAAAAGAGAACCTTAAGTTAAAGAAAGAGCTTGAAACTATAAAGAGTTCATCTCCTAGTCATTGTGAAGATGTGGTACTGGGTTTGCCTGGAATGGACTGTGTCACTAAGAAGGAGTTTGCTGATATGAAATGTGCTCTATCTAATGAAGTTATACAGAGTGTAGAGCAAAAGCAAATGCTTGAGAAGCAATTGCAGGATTTAAAGGAGCAGCATGTTCAAGACTCCATTGACAAAGAAAATGAAATTGCAGAGCTGAGGAAGCATGTGTCTGACCGAGAGAGTGATTTAGAATCTGTGGTGCAGACGTTGCAGTCAGAGCAAAACTTGCATGCACGAAAGCAGGTTCGCCTAAATAGTGAAATCCATGAATGGCGAAGCAGAGCTGGAGTTCTGGAACAAAGAGAAAGGGAACTCAAAGCTAGAATATGTAGCCTGGAGAGGGCGCTGTCAGGATTTTGTGAAGATAATGAGAAGTTGTCTGTTTTGGTGCAAAATAAAGACAAAGAATTGATGGAGATGTCGTCTGTTCATGCTAAGAAAGTGCAAACCTTACAGGAGAGTCACAAAAAGGTAGAGACTCAACTTCAAGTGATGCAACTAAAAGTCACAGAAGGGGACAGGTTTCAAGCAGAGCTGCTAGACAAGGCAAACAGACTACAGGCTCAGGCGACTGATATGAAGAAAAAAATGGAGGATTTGGTTAGCTCCAAGGATGAAGTTGAGACAAACCTGGAATCTGTGCAGATATTGTATGAGAACAAAGCTAATGCTTATGAGATGCTGGAAAAGGCCAAGAGAGAATTGGACCTCCAGACAGAAGACATGAGGATTCAGTTTGAAGGAAACCTGTCTAATTTATCTGCTGAGATTGTAGATCTAAAAATGATTGTTGCTAAATTAAAGGTGCAAGTGAACAAGCAGGAGGAAATCAAGAAACAGCTGGAGTTTCAGATGAATCAAGTGAAGCGCGAGTCAGAAATAAAGTTGGAAGAGCGCACTGTTCAGATTGAACAGTTAAAAACCGAAGTGGAATCTAAAAAAGAAGAATTGGATCGATTGCAGCAGTCTTTATCCAATACTGAACAGTCGGCATCTGCCCTATCTTCAAAGCTGGCAGCACTAGAAGCTGAGAAGGATTCGCTGCAGAGCCTGTTAACCTCTAAAGAATCAGAGCTGCAAGGTGCACTAGTAAAGACTGAGATGGAAGCGGCACAGAAAAATGTCGCAGTGAAGAAAGTTCTGGAGCTGGAATCAGAGATTTGTGCGCTACAGAAGGCGTTAGAATTGGAAAAAGCTGCCAGCATAGAGGCAGAGAAAGGAGAATCATTAAGTCAGACAGACATGAGTGACCTGTCCACTGATGTTGATACCACTGATCAGAGTATGATGAAACCATGTGACTCGGTAAAACGTCAAGTAGAGGGTAGAGTTCCCCAGGAAGATGCTGCTAAAGGTGGACTTCCTGCAAAATGTGAGGAGGCCAAAGAAGGTCCAACGGAAGAAGAAACTGTGATTGGTCACACACTGCCTGTGACAGAGCGGGTCCAGCCTCAAACCAATGAGGTCCAAAGCCTAGAGGGCTGTGAGATGGTAAATAAGGTGAAGGGTCACCAAAAGTGTGGAACAAGAGTCCGTAAGAAGACTGACCACGCATGTGTTGTCCCAACAGCTAAAGTGTCTGAAGCCATTGTGGATAAAGGTGTTGCTGTGCCTGTCTCTAGCCAAATGTCTGGTGGACAAACGGTGAATAATGACTCCATGTTGTCTGTGAAGGGGGAGTCAGGAAGTAAGAGATGGTTACATGTTACCAATGATGTGACAGTTGTTAAAGACATGCCAGAAAATGTAGTTCAGCGTGATCTATTATGTGAGGGTGTACGGTATAGCCCTCGTGCAGAAGAAGAAGATATTGCAGTACAGAGATTGCGTATCTCAAACAAAGAGGAGAGCAAGCGGCCTATGTCTCCTAAACTTCTAAGCCTTGATGGTGATGGCAAAGTTTGCTTTGAGATGAAGTTTACGGAAAAAGTTCCCGTGATACAGTTATACTCTAAAGACATTGATGTGCATGAAATACGTGTTAGTTGGTCTCTGAGCTCCTGTGAATTCATGATAGGTGAAGATGAAGATTTTTACGGCTATTCACTAAAGGGATCAAAGTCATGCAATGGGATGGTTGAAGACTATGGCGAGAAATGGGATGAAAATGATGTGATCCCCTGTATGGCGAATTGTGAAGGTGATGAAGAAAAACTTGCCTTTACACAGAATGGCCAGGATCTTGGCGTAGCAGTTAAAGTGATGAGAAACCGGAAGTGTCAAGTAACCAGAATCTGGAAGAAGAGACCCCCAGATTGTGACTACTGGATAGACACTGGACAGGCCTACTTGGTTGAAGAGGGACTTCGTCATAGGATGTCTCGCCCCATTGTAGCTCACCCCATGGGTAGTGAGCTGAGGGGGAGGGTATGTAAGTATGTGAGCCAGAGGGCGCTGTTGAGCGACCCAGGCCAGACCAGAAAAGGCTCTCAGCCACGCCTTTGGGGGTGGCACGTAACTCCAGAGGGGCTGGAGCATCCTGCAGGAAGCAGGAAGTAGTGGACCAGCGAGGACGGAGAGAGAGGCTCTGTCCCAGAGGGCTGGCGTCCACAGAGGACTGTTGCTAGAGCTGAGTAACAGTCAGGACAGTTAGGGGCTCAAGGAGTGAGTTAGGCCCTAACTGTGGCATAGGTTTTGTTTGTTGTTTTGTTATGTTGCCCTTAAGCTGTAATAAAGCCACTTTGTTTTAAATTGGCACCGTCTGAACGCTGTCTCACCGGCGCCCAGTACCACGAATCACCTCTGTTGGGACCAGGAAAAGCCACCATTTGAGTCTAAATTCCCCAAGTTATCACAGCTGGTTGTCAGAAGGACACTGCAAGAAGAAGATACAAGAAGATAACCTGACCACAATAAGGAAACCATGGCTAGGATTCAAAGTATAAAAAGTTCCTGTATTTACGGTCATATCAGCAATCGATCAAGACAACAGCTATCACTAAGTGTATGTTCACACGGCAGAATTTGCCGCACATTTGGTGGTGGATTTCACCCCCGAATACAGGGCTGATTCCGCCCGGAATCCACCTCCTATTGTTATCAATGGGAGGCAGAGATCACAGCAGGACGTGGAAAAAATAAGTTTCCTGCTCGATCTTTCCGCGGATTCCACGGCTCAAGACTCCCTGCTGATTAGGCCCATTCATCTGAGAGCCCTGACTGAATACCGAAGCACTGCATCAGCATCTGGTCACAGCCAACCCCGGGCGAAAATGCCGCTGGTAGAAAATGAATAAAATTCCTCTTCATTTTTATGGGAAACCCCTTTAATAACTTTGGTGCAGTAAGTGCCAGTCTTGGTTTGTGTATGTGCAATGACCAGTATACACCCACAGAGTTTACATCATATACAGTACTTTGGATCACTTCCTTTACTTTACTTTCCTGTCCAATATTTATCTGGAAACTAGAGATGGACAAACCACTTTGTCAATAGCCAGGTTTGACGCGAATATCCCAAATTGTTTGGTTTTTAACAAAACCAAACAATTGGGGAATTGTCTCAGATGAACTAAAATGGTGGCCAGAACATGCATTGTGCTAAATTATTATACTCTGGGGGTCTCTTCAGACCACTGAGTATAATAGATGGAGGCCCAGGGGAGGTGAAAAAAACAAAAAAAAACATTCATACTTACCTTCCCTTACCTCTTTTGGGCCTTCTCCGTGTGCGGTGTTATCCTGGTGACATCATATGCCCGAGGGTTACTGCTGAGGCCTGTAATTGGGCCATAGAGGTGACTTGCACACTGAGCATCATGATGCTTGGTGTTCCCATGTCACTTCTGAGACCCGACCCAATCACAGGCCTCAGTGGTGAACCTGGGTTCATGATGTCACCAAGGAGGCCAAAGAAACCCCAGAGTATAATAATTTCACTGCTGGTTCTATCCAAACTTGTTTGACCTGAAATGAATCGGGGACCCAAGCCATCCGAATCTGATACAAAACATATATTTTTGTGGTCCACGGGCAACTGTCTTTAAGATCTTTGTTGTTTCTGTGTTTGGGACAATTGGCAGAATGGACAATCCCAGAAACGATTGTGTGGCCAACCATTGTCTGACATACAATCTCATCCCACATCAGTTTAACTCAAAAACACTTCTCCCAACACCAATCCACAAAATTTCACACCCACACTTATCCTCCTGAGAAATTTTGAAGAAGACGGAACTCGGAATTGTACTGGAAGCCTGAAGTATACTAAGTAAAGAGGAAATAGGGACAGCAAACTTTCCTGAGGCACTCCAGTACTATTCTATAGACTCTTGGACAAACATACCGCCAAACTACAAACTACACCCTAATAATCGGTGACCCAATTCATTGTCGACTGCTCCGCCTGCATTGTGGCCATCTTTTCTTGCAAAGAATGAGGCGGAATCGTATTGAATGAAAAGATCAAAGATCAATGGAAGGAAGAACAAAGAATATTGTTCTCACAGTAGTATTATTGCGATCCAGATGTGAATGAACCCTCTGCAGTAGGCACATAATAGCGCCATCCATGGCTGATACACATATTGCGAATTTCTTCCATCAGAGAGATGAGCTATGTTATCACCCGAAGCAGATGTTGACTGTTAACCCCTTCCTACACTTATTACATAGCACTGAACGTATTGTGAACCATTAGCGTTGTAATAGTGTGGTGCTGCAATATAGCCGCCATTCTTATTGCTCGTTGCACTGCTGCCGGGTTCCAGCTGTACTATGCAGCGAGGACCTCGCCCTCAGGGTCACAATAGGAGATAACACAGAATTTTCAGTTTAACCCCTTAGAAATTGTGATCAATAGTGATCAGAGAATCTCAGTGGTTAGAGAGCATGAAAAGACTGGCCTTAGAGACCAAGAAGCCTAGCAATGGCCTCCAGGCTGTCATGTACAGATGCCTATTAGATCCTGCTAGAAACAGGACCTAATAGGCATCTACTGAAATGCACAATGTACAGCAAAGCTTCTGTATTGCAACATAATGTACAAATGATCAACCAATCCTATGTTCAAGTCCCCTTGTGGGACTGTAATAAAATGAAAGTGTAAAAAGTGACGTCATTTTAAAAAAATGCAATACAAGAATTTTTTTTTTTCTTCTTCTCAAAAAGGGACTAAAAACGGATCAAAAAGTCAAATGTACCAGAAAATGTTACCTATAAAGATCAGAATATGAAGCCACCAGGAAAACTGATTTTCACAAAAAGGGTTTCATTTATTAAAAGTAATAAAACCTACATGAATATGGCGTGGCCGTCATCATAGTGAGCTGCCGAAAAAAAGTTGTCATTTTTAACACCGCAAACACCATAATAACAAAACACAAAAAATAACGATTTAACTGCGGGGTTTTTCAAGTATTTCCCCCCCAAAATATTACATGTATCCAAAAATATTGCAAAAAACATGTTTTTTAAGATGCATAGATGGAAAAGGGAAAAAAAGAGCAATGGTACCTTAACACTAAAATTAGGCTGCATGCTTTAACATTAACCACATCGCAGTAAAAACACATTACATTCACGCACACTACATTACATTCTCCATAATAATAGATAGAACACAAGACTTGTAAAGCCTATCTGTACATTCTCGAAATGGCGTCATAATGTCTTACTGAATATGTGGCCATTACACACTCATACACATTACACACACATACACATTACACACATATACACATACACATTACACACACATACACATTACACACATATACACATACACATTACACACACATACACATTACACACATATACTATGCTGTGCAAAAGTTTTAGACGTGGGAAAAAATGCCGCGCAGTAAGAACGCTTTCAGAAATAAAAGGGTTAATAGTTTATTTTTGTCAATTAACAAAATGAAGTGAATGAAGAAAAGAGAAATGTAAATCCCATCAATATTTGGTGTGACCTTTGCCCTTTGCCTTCCTTCTGTTCTTCTCGGTACTTGCAGACAAAATTTTGTTGTGGCAGGAAGGGATTCCACATGTTTGGGATAAATACCTGTCTATTGTAAGATCTATTTTTTTTATTTGTTTGAAAATAGGTTTTCGTTGCTTAAATACCTTTTTAGATTATCAAAAATGTAACCTTGTCATTAATCTTTTTTAACACTAGGTGGCAGTGTCATCCTATAAAATAATCCAGCATTAGACTAACCAAATTCATCCCAAAGAAAATGAAAATAATTTTACATTTTTAGAGCTCTATATAGTGTACATGTATACAAGCCTTACATATAGTCCTATGAAAGCCAGGGCCAGCTATACTTTTGTGTATAATATTGCAAGAATAGGTAAACCCCTATACACATTCACACAGGCTATGGTACATTTATGGTACTACAGTATACCACCCTCATAATCCCCTCGTGACAGTGATAGCCGCAAACACATACAGACAGCCAGAAAGCAAGAGAGATTCCAAAAATGTTGTCCATAGGCACAGGCGTAACTTGATGCTCTTGGGCCCCAATCCAAAATCTGTAATGGATCCCCTCCCTAGCTATTTTTTATGTTGGGATTCTAAAAGGGTTCAGGGCCTGGTAGCGACTGCTACCTCTGCACCCCCTATAGCTACACCCCTGTCTATAGCTGCAAAAAGCTTCAGCCACTATGCCCTTTTTATGTACCAAGTCATGTGACCCATTAGCATAAAGTTGAGGGGTTAAGAACAGTCAAAATGGGTACTGTACCTCCTCAACAGCTACATTGGGGTGTCAATATTGGTGTCAATGTTGGACTTAGCAGAGTGGGAGTGAACAAACTTCCCGACCCTCTCTTCTGAAAGCCGACCCACAATCTTAGACTATAGGATTTGGTAAGAATGTGGTTATAATGTAATACCATTGTAACTGGTTTAAGGGGTAACAAACTGGGCACTTATTTGGATGCTGTCTAGAAGTGTTGGAGTAAAAAGTGCATATGTATCTGTAACCAAGTCAAGACATAGATCTGCATAGGAGCTGCAGACACTAACATAGGAAGCTTGTGATTTCTAAAGTTGCTACTTTTTTATTTTAGATGTATAAAAACAAAAATTAAGTTAAAGCTCATACACTGTTATTAGTTAACAGCAATTCCATCCCACTCCACATACACATGCAAGCTCAGCCAAGCATGCATGTATTTTCAAAGGAGAGAGGGGAGCTGATCTCCCATGGAAACAAAATATTAGATTACTAATAACTAATATTCAACACTCCCGATCCTTCCATACCCCATGCACATAAGATAGTCATCCAGTTCCTCTGAAATTAATAGATTTGGTTCACTTTTTGCTCTTCTGTTTAGGGGTTTTAAAGTGTGCTTGTCATTTCAAGTGACGTTTCAGGATTAGCTGCCATGTGAATACATTTGTAATAACTCTATTTCTGTCCATTATACCACTTGTATCCTGCATTTTTAGCAATTTCCCCTCAGCAGTCGTTATTTACAGTTTGTAGTTCTCCCTGATCTGGTAGAGGAGACTAGATGGACCATGCAGGACATATATAGTGAATTACTAACTTGTAGTGATGTGGATAAAGTACTTGGGCTGTGATAGGAACTTCCTATTTAGCTGCAGAGTCAGTCTTTGTGTCTTGTTCGGTTTCCTTTACTTTCTGCTCACTCCTCCCCTCTCCAAATGCTAAAGACTAGAATGCAGTGTTTAAAATAAGGTTGTCCGTGCAGTGGTGTGGATCTGGTAGGTGTTAATGCCTCAGCTCCAGGTGTGTTAGTTGTGCTCCACCTGTCAGCCTGTCACAGCTAACAAACCCTCCACCTCAGAATTTTCGGGTGCAGCATCATCCAAATATAATCTAAATATGCCTCTCCTAAATGCTAACTAAAAGTCACAGGGGGCAGCGCCACTAATGGGAGCACCTTACTATAGCCACTACATTCTAGCATCTACTCAGAACAAATACAGCAGAGCTTTCAGAGTGAAAGTCATTTTAGAGGGAGTAGGCAGATTAATAAGAGGAGAAAGTAGAGGATAAGATATAAACTTTCTTTTACTCACCTGATTGACACTAGGGTCACACCTGCGTTGGGGTTTCCGTTCTTTGGGTCTGCTTTGGTACCCAAAAAAAGGACACCAATTAGCTTAAAAAGTGGTTACCCGTGAAACCCGTGGACCCCATAGACTATAATTTGGTTTCTGCCCGAAAAATGCAGAGAGAAAAGTCCTGCTTGTAGGACTTTGCTCTCTGTAATTTTCAAGCGGAATGGGGGACGGAATCCCCGAATGGTCACCCAACACAGGTACAAAAGATTGCTGAAACGGCAGTGACTATTTTAGGTTTGATGCACATGGCTATTTGCAAGCCAAGTCTTCCAGGTCTTCGGGTCGTTATGTCCGTCAATCCAGATCTGAATGAGACCTATTCTTAAAATATAGGAAGGCGCTTGGATTGTGCACAGTACTTGAAGCCTAAGAGTAGGAATCCCTTTGTTCCTGAAGAGCGGATAAACAGAGGAAGCCATCTTGAACTTGAATACATTACGATGCCCCAAAAACTCCATCAGACTCACATAAGTGGTTCCATTAACTTTTCTAAAAACTATTTATTAATTTATCATTCTCCGACTTCTGTAAATTGTCTCCTAATAAGTTGAGTCTGTGGCCCCTCTTATGCTTTTATTGTGTGAAATTAATTTGGTACTTGGGATGATAAAGCGGCCCCTTCACGGGATATTTGTAAACACATTATGATTTTTTTGAACAATGGAGCTTAGTCTGTGAACCATTCACTATCAGGCGGTAATTTAAAGAGCAAGTCAGGCATGTAATTGAGTTTGTCAATGTAATTGTATTTAGAAATAGATAGTATTTTTTTAGGACGCGGGGTGAGGGCGATATTTCAGACTCTGATTAATTCTATTATAGAAGTTAATTAGGTAGCCTGAAAGGGGAGGATTATTTTGTCCTAACATGATTCATTTAAACTATCAACAACTTGTCTGAAAATGATACTTTAAGATCCCCCCGCAACTAAAATAAATGCATCATACGAATCCATGTATAGTGCCGCCAGCAAAATGCGTGTACGGAATTGAAATCATAATGTCAAGTAAAGTAGATAATGTAATTTTTATGTTTTTTGTAACGTAAACTTATTTTTAAGTATTATTGCTCTTAAATGGGGGTACCCAGCCCCATAGAAACATAAAATCAATGACCCCATGTTATCCAGGGCTGCTGACGTCACACAGAAGGCTGCAAAATGCCTGGGAAAGAACACACCGGATGCCGCGAGGGAGCCCATGAGAGGTGAGTATGAGTGTTTATTACTTTTTACACCTCCCCTGGGCTTCCGATTATTATACTCCGGGGTCTGAAGATGCTCCGAGGTATAATAATAACACTTCTGGTTTGGGCTAAGCAAGTTCAGTCTTGCAGGCAGATCTTGCAGATATTCCAGGGGCATAGGAAAGACACAAGCAAGCTTTTGACTGGGGCCCCCACATAGTATAACACTAACTTTACTGGCCCCCAACATAGTATAACAACCCCTTTGCTGGCCCCCACATAGTATAATGCCCCCTTTACTTGCTCCCACATAGTATAATGCCCCCTTTACTTGCTCCCACATAGTATAACGCCCCCTTTACTGACTCCCACACAGCATAACACCCCTTTATTGGCCCCCATAGAGCATACGGGCTCATTACGGGCCCCCATTACAGGCTCTTACAGTGGGCCCCCATTACAGCCCCCTATACAGTAAGAGCCCCCATTACAGACCCCCCATACAGTAAGGATTGCAGTGGTTGCCGCTGCAACCAGGCCCAAAAGTCAGGGAGGCCCACAGGTCACCCTCACCACACTAAAGTAGATCTCCTCTCTGAGATCATAAATGTATTACCTTTGCCCTCTGGTGCACTAGAGTAAGACAGGGAAAGATTTATGATACACAGCCTTTTACTGTCAGAAAGAAGAAAATTAACCTTCTAATGCCAAAAGGAGTCATTTGTCAACAGCGTATAGTCAAGGAGGGATTCTCTGGAGTGAAGCTGTGACACAAAAGGGGGCATAATTATTATATTGGGGGCACCAACAAGAGATGGAAATGATGGAAAACTTGTGTGCACAGACATGTTGTGAACAAGTCTTCACGGCGGTCTGGGCCGAGATAGAGAAGGAAAGGGAAAGGTAAACTTTATTAAAGCGCACGGATAAGAGACGTTCTTCTCGACTGGCTGATAGTTGTAAGAAGTTTTCCTGGGCGACCAAGCTGAGCTTTTGCACCAGGGCCTGTAAGCCTTTAGTTACGCCCCGGTGTCAGGCAGTTTGCACCGCCACTGGTGGATGACACAACTAACTCACCATAGGTTAGCATGGATGAAGAGTACTTACTATGCAGGAATCAGTTTGAGGATGAGGTCATACATTGCAGATTTTGCTGAGTTATTTTAAGCCAAATCAGGGAGTGACTTTCTATAAGATCTTCCTTTGAAGGCAAAAAAAAACCCTACAGCTTCTCTGCAAAGTATGGCCTCACCCGAGAGAGGGTTTCGAAGAGTTCCCTCACTTGCTATAATGGTGTCCTCTCTTATCTTGTTAGTACAATATGGAAGAACCTTAGATCGGCACATGTTGTGCCCATGGCTCTGGAGAAGGTGACTAACTATACAGCCACCACACACGCGGTTTTACCATGAGGCCTCTGAGAGGTAGTGTTTTTTTCGGAGGCCTCCTGGCACGCTGACTCCATGACAATATGTTTTAATAATGAGTCCAGCTATCCATATCCCACAAATCCAGCACATCATTACTGGACCCCATCCACGGCTAAGTATCCTTCTCTTGGCAGGCCGGGCCTTCAACGCTGCCGTTGGAAAAGCAGTAAATGTAGTAATATTTTATAAAGCAATGTCTAATCAATTTTGGGTCCATTAATGAGGTTTTAGCAGGTGTTTATTCTAATGCGGACTCAAAGGGGCTGTTTGACATTTGGCTGTCTGAGCTCCCATCTGTTTACCAATGCGGTGTGTAAGACACTGCGATCCAGGCAGATTTATCAGGGAACGTTGAGTTATTTGGGGGGGCCGGGATGTGTACACAGCTCAGGGAACCATGTTTAGATACAGATATTACAATAGCATTGGGTAAAAATCCCTCATTTATAGGATATGGACGGTGCCTTGTTGCCCATAGCAACCAATCAGTGACTCGCTTTGTTTGCCTTTGTTGCCCATAGCAACCAATCAGTGAATCGCTTTGTATTCGGATGGAGACTATAGGTCTGCCACCAGTTCAGTGAACCAATGGAGGATACAGATGAGCTGAAGTTAGGACATAACTTCACTGACCGGGACAGCAGGACTAGACCCGGAATCTGGGACTGTCCCGCTGAATCCGGAGCAGTTGAGAAGTATGAGGCTATGTTCACACCACATTTTAGCACTCCGCCTGTCCATTGTTCTGGTTCTCTGATGGACCAGACCAATGGACAGTCAATGCTAGTGTGAACCTAGCATGACGTTATTTTCTGCCAAAAAATGCTGCATTTTCCAGTAAAGTGAATGATCTTGTCCACACATTGCAGAAAAGCTACTTTTTTAAAAACACAGCATGTTTTGGCTGTGGATTTACAAGTGTTTTTTTTTTTGGGGGGGGGGGGAAAGAAAAAATGTAAAGGAAAATATAGCAAAAAAAATCTGCAGAAAAAAACTAAATGTATTTTTTTTTTCCTGCAGCGTTTTTTTTAGCAGCGTTTTGCTAGGGACGTGAGGCCTTAGCCTTAGATAGTTCATACTGTTGCATTTTTAGCAAATATCAAAATTATCCATCAAGCTTATGACCCAGATATGTTCAGCACATATGTTATAATGTGTACGTTTGACAGTATGTGAACAGAGCCTTAGTCTGCCATTGTGTATACTCTGTTTATGGTAATGAGGATGCAGCTTCTAAATTTATTACAAAGAAATGACAAGACAATTTACGAGCAATGTTTGTGAGAATACTTGTGTCATACCGGGCGCTGTCTCCAAGTTGATATATTGGATATATTGTGGCATTTTGAAAATAATGAAGTCATTTGAAAGACATGGCTGGCCTCAAGACTATAGGTTCGATGATGTCACCAAATATTTGGCATGGGTATAGTTTAAAGGAAGTAATATGATATATGGTCTCAAAAAGGAGCTCTGAAGGTGATCAGTAAAGAGGACCTTTCACCACCTCCACCAATTCCATCTCTTTGCACCCTTCAATAGGCGCCTCTCCACTGATTCCTGCACAGTTAGGATTTTTTCTCTAGCCCCTCCTGTTACCAAGCAATCATTTCGGTTAGTTTCAGTACATTTATGCTCACTGCTGTGAAGTGGGTGGTCCCGGTCTGTCTGCTCCAGCTCAGGACCGCCCACCTGACAGTACAGAACCTAATTAGCATATTGGGTGCTGAAACTAACAACATCGATTGCTCAGGAATGGTGGGGGCTAGAGAAAAAATTCCAACTGCGCTGAAATCAGTAGAGCAGCGCCTATCGAAGGTTGCAAACAGTTGGAGTTATTGTGAAGTGGTGAAAGGTCCCCTCTAAAATGTATTTACCTGCTTAGAGCTATGCCTATTTCAATGAATTAGAGATGCTACATAAAGGGCTATTCATTCTGATGGAGCATGTCACCTGCGGGGGCGCTGCAGGGAAACCGGCATAGGCGGGTGTAGATGTGGCGCATCCTTGGTGCACAGCCCATATTTGTGCCAAGGGCGTGCCACTATGTCTTTTTCCACTTGTGTGGTGTGAGTTACATCTGTTCCTGACTTGTTCCTGTTCCTGACTGGCGTAGATTTCGTTTCTGGCCCACGTGGGTTCCTGTAGTATGTGAGAATTATTAAGAGGCTAGAGAATTTTAATAATCCTGGCGCCTCTGTCACCAGCAAACATGAAGACAACTGCGGGGTCTGGGTTGACATTCTGGGCCCTGGCGAAAGACATTGGATGAAATGTAATATGCCTGGTACGCCAGTTTTATGCAAAGCATAAAAAAGTTTCAATTTTTTTGTGCAAAATTTTTTTTGCTAATTTTTTTGTGGTGCCCTTTGCCACTTTCATGTATGGGGGCATGGCATGGGAGTTGCACTTGTTATCAGTGACACCAGTTTACCGCCATAAATAATCCCTGAGATCGATGCTAGCTACAAGATGGAGTAGATGTCATTGCAGGTACAAAACTGGATGGAGGGTGCGTCTGATTTATGAAGAGGCGTGTGGTGCATCCTCTGCCAGTCCAGGAGATACAAAGATTGGTACTGAATACGCCAGTCTTTATAAATCTCCCCCACCGTATACCTGTACTCAGGTTACGCATTTAGTATAAAACATTCCTGTATACATCTGCTTCACCGAATAGATGCCATTAATAAGACAGCCCTATAGGCAGCTTTAAGACATAAATTTTCACCTGACATTGTAAATGACGCATCATCGGAGGTCAAAGATATTAGAGAGAATGAGGAAACTAATTACAGTTATAAATACACGTTGAGCAGGTGCAGGTATACAGTATACAGCCCCCGGGGTTACACAATTACAACAGCTGCTCTACAATAGGAATAGACGGAGCTGGCCTGGTATTTACTGCTGGATGTCTGCACGTTTGCCAATATCTGCATGTTCACAATATACTGTGTAGTTTTTAAGGGAGAAAATTAGTTTGATGCTAAGGCCCAATGTAGAGAGACACAGCAAAAAAATGCTGCAGAAAAAAACGCGACGAAAACGCATTGCATTTTTTTCTGCAGAGTTTTTCATAGACTTTCTGCCCCTATTATACCTATACGTAAAACGCCAGCATTTCCATAGGTATAAATGACATGCTATGATTATCATAAACGCAAGCGTTTTTAAAAACGCAGCTTTTCCGGTGCGGATTTTTCTGCAATGTGTGGATGTGATTAGCCAGTTCCCATCCACTTTGTAGGGACTGTAAAATGCTGTGTTTTCACAACGTGGGGCCCCGGCCACACATGGTTTGATTCAGGTGACACTGACCTATATGCGGCATATGCTGAATTTTGGCGACAGACACCCTTTAAAGGTAGCCATACCCATTAGACAAACATTGACCAAATCTGCTGGTTTCAGAGGGACCGACCAACCATCGGTTTCTAAGCTCTTCCTTGGTGACATATGTCAGGATAAGGAAGTTTACCATGTTGGATTTCAATATGACCAATCCTTTGATCTCTAGGGGAAGTGCCAAAGGTTCCTGGTAGTGGTTTATATCCCTTTCTCTGCTGCAAATGCACGCACGCTTGACCCACTTGGGAATGCATGTGTATGAAGGGGTCAGAAGGAATAGCACTTGGCTTAAAGAACATTTACTTGACAGTTTTTTTTTAGGTATTTTTGATCATCCTGCTCCTGACGCTATTGACCATAATCTCCTTGCCAGAGGGAAGTTTTACAAGCCCTGGTGGATTTCAGTCTCTTAGATGAACGAAGGATTTTGGGACAGTCACTTCTTCCTTCTAAGGACACATCAATCTGAAATTGCCCTTATCTACATCACACACGTTGTTGTTCTTCTTTGTTTCCGAGCTGGAATAAAACATAAGGCGGTTTATCTGTGATCCATTATGTGCACACTCAGCAGCAGGGCACAACAGATTGCCGAGTGGCCGTGTCCTCTCCATAGTCACAGATTTTTAGGTCAATGGAAGTTCACTAGGGGACTCATCAGGAAGATTAATAATAGGTGCATAGCATTAAGTCAGGGTTATTCATTATAGAAAGGATCATGGAACAGAAGAACAAAAGGTTGGGACTCTTCAATACAAATGGGACGTTCCGATGACACGGAGCAATGAATAAAACCAACATGTTACACTGAGATGTAGAAAGCAAACATTTAAAGTGAAACTCCGAACAAAATCTCAAACCCCAGTTATTGCCAAAATTAGGAGCAGTTTACAACCCATAAATCCTTGTATTTCTGATATCTCTGGGGCTCTTTCCTGGTTCCTTAGATTGACCATATAAATAAATGCTCTCTTTGTATTACTTGCTAATAGAAATGAGAACTGATTCGTAACGTGCTGGATTCGTGATGAATTTTCCAAAAATATCAGGTTCTGCCAAACCCTAGATTTTTGGGGTTTGTCACCCTTGAACCATTATTATACTCTCTTCAGATCCCAGAGTATAATAAGAGGAGATCGGAGGGAGGTAGAACACTAAACAGCCATACTCACCTCACCTTACCTCTCCAGGGGTTCCCTTATGGTGTCCATTGCTCCTTTGCATGCAGTTTCAGTCCTCTTTTGACCTCCTGGGTGACCACAGCGGCCCCGGGGGGGGGGGGGGTACACCATGCATCAAAGCATCATGATGTCAGCAACCCCAGGAGGCCAGAAGAGGATCGATGATGCCTGTGAAGGAGCGCCGCATGTTGCGAGGCAACCCAGAAGAGGTGAGAGAAGGTGAGTGTGATGGTTTTTCCTCACCTCCCCTGGGCCTCCCATTATTATGCTAGCACCAGAACCACCAACAGGTGTGGGACCACTGTGTCACCAAACTGGTTTGACTTTGGGGCAATCCTAAGACCATTGTGTAAGTGGCGCCCCTGGTCTTCACCTGTCAACGCCCATATGGGGATGTGGACTACTTCACTGGAGCACCACCAGGTCACTACCTCTTGGCATGGAGCATAATGGTGTGGAGAACTATGGGGTCAGGCAGAAGAGTCTGAATACTGGCTGAGGTCAGGACTGGCAGTGTGTGTGTCTGTCTGTGTGTGTGGGCCGAGGACAGGTGTGAATTCAGGAAAGCTACTGTAGATAACATGCAGAGACAATAAACAGGCAGGAGGTCAGAGCTTTCAGCACAGGCTCAGACGTCAGGACCAGGCCGAGGTCAATACCAGGTGTAATAGCAGATAATGGAACAGCAGACCAGGTGAGCTGCGATCAGCAACAGGTAGTCAGCAGGTTGGGGTTAAGGTCAGGAAACAAGCCAAGGTCAATTTAAAGTAGAAGCAGACAAACACCTTAGAAGCACCTAAGGCTGCATTCACATCTGCACCGGTGTCCATCCAAGCAGGGACTGCAAAGGTAGCCTGGGCTATGCCCACCTGATGTAGACTGTCAGCATCACAACATGCTTGGAAATAAACTTTTTTTCCCTATAAGCTGAGTTGAAAGCAGAACAAAAACAAAAATGCTCCGACACTGCAGGCAATGTATTTCTCATCAGTTGTCAGCTCAATGATACATTTCTATTTTTCTTATTATTCTGTCAGTCCATGATCGCAGCAAACAGAATCCGTCACCCAAGAGGTCAGCGCCATGACTCAATACCGCGGCTTACAGCAACTCATATTATGTTGTCAACTAAGACAAGTTTGTTAAAGTTGACCCATTGGCCCCAAAAATGTCACGTTATTTGTCAGTGTTATTGGTCATGATGACTGTAAACTCCTTGTTATTTTATTTCTGTTTACAGCTATTAAAAATATCCAACCCATGCCTCTAAAAAGTGCCAGTCAGCATACCCCATAACAGTGCCAATGAGAGCGCTCCTATAACAAGGCTAGTCACAGTGTCCATATAATAATGCCAATCACTGTACCCCATAACTGTGCCAATGAGAGTGCTCATATAACAAGGCTAGTCACAGTGTCCATATAATAATGCCAATCACTATATCCCATAACTGTGCCAATGAGAGCGCTCCTATAACAAGGCCAGTCACAGTGTCCATATAATAATGCCAATCACTGTACCCCATAACAGTGCCAATGAGAGCGCTCCTATAACAAGGCCAGTCACAGTGTCTATATAATAATGCCAATCACTGTACCCCATAACTGTGCCGATGAGAGCGCTCCTATAACAAGGCTAGTCACAGTGTCCATATAATAATGCCAATCACTGTACCCCATAACTGTGCCAATGAGAGCGCTCCTCTAATAAGGCTAGTCACAGTGTCCATATAATAATGCCAATCACTCTACCCCATAACTTTGCCAATGAGAGCACTCATATAACAAGGCTAGTCACAGTGTCCATATAATAATGCCAATCACTGTACCCCATAACAGTGCCAATGAGAGCGCTCCTATAACAAGGCTAGTCACAGTGTCCATATAATAATGCCAATCACTGTACCCCATAACTGTGCCAATGAGAGTGCTCATATAACAAGGCTAGTCACAGTGTCCATATAATAATGCCAATCACTATATCCCATAACTGTGCCAATGAGAGCGCTCCTATAACAAGGCCAGTCCCAGTGTCCATATAATAATGCCAATCACTGTACCCCATAACAGTGCCAATGAGAGCGCTCCTATAACAAGGCCAGTCACAGTGTCTATATAATAATGCCAATCACTGTACCCCATAACTGTGCCGATGAGAGCGCTCCTATAACAAGGCTAGTCACAGTGTCCATATAATAATGCCAATCACTGTACCCCATAACTGTGCCAATGAGAGCGCTCCTCTAATAAGGCTAGTCACAGTGTCCATATAATAATGCCAATCACTGTACCCCATAACTGTGCCAATGAGAGCGCTCCTATAACAAGGCCAGTCACAGTGTCCATATAATAATGCCAATCACTGTACCCCATAACAGTGCCAATGAGAGCGCTCCTATAACAAGGCTAGTCACAGTGTCTATATAATAATGCCAATCAATGTACCCCATAACTGTGCCGATGAGAGCGCTCCTATAACAAGGCCAGTCACAGTGTCCATATAATAATGCCAATCACTGTACCCCATAACAGTGCCAATGAGAGCGCTCCTATAACAAGGCCAGTCACAGTGTCCATATAATAATGCCAATCACTGTACCCCATAACAGTGCCAATGAGAGCGCTCCTATAACAAGGCCAGTCACAGTGTCCATATAATAATGCCAATCACTGTACCCCATAACTGTGCCGATGAGAGAGCTCCCCTAATAAGGCTAGTCACAGTGTCCATATAATAATGCCAATCACTATATCCCATAACTGTGCCGATGAGAGCGCTCCTATAACAAGGCTAGTCACAGTGTCCATATAATAATGCCAATCACTGTACCCCATAACTGTGCCGATGAGAGAGCTCCTCTAATAAGGCTAGTCACAGTGTCCATATAATAATGCCAATCACTGTAACCCAATACTGTGCCAATGAGAGCACTCCTCTAATAAGGCTAGTCACAGTGCCCATGTAATAATGCTGTATCCCATAACTGTGCCGATGAGAGCGCTCCTATAACAAGGCTAGTCACAGTGTCCATATAATAATGCCAATCACTGTACCCCATAACTTTGCCAATGAGAGCACTCATATAACAAGGCTAGTCACAGTGCCCATATAATTATGCCAGTCACTGTACCCCATAACAGTGCCGATGAGAGCACTCATATAACAAGGCTAGTCACAGTGTCCATATAATAATGCCAATCACGGGCCCCATAACAGTGCCAATGAGAGCACTCATATAACAAGGCTAGCCTCAATGTCTATATAATAATGCCAATTACTGTACCCCATAACAGTGCCAATGGGAGCGCTCCTATAACAAGGCTAGCCACAGTGTCCATATAATAATGCCAGAATACAAAATACAAGAAAATGGCAGAAGAAGCTAAGAGATAAAAGGTGAGATTGTAGTTCTGCTTTCTCTCCATTTCTCTTGTCCTCAGGACTTTGTTCTTACGTGGATTGTATTTGCAGGTTCTGATAAACCACCGACTAGAGACAGAGAAGATGAGAGGAGAACAGGAGGAGAAGAAGAAGGACCAAAGAGGAGGTAACGTACAATCCCCATTGTGTCCATCCCCATCGCTCTCACTGGAGAGGTTTCCTACATCACTTTTCTAATTCATCATCAAATCTTTTCAGATTAAAACTGGGACCTTACAGAAACCTCTCCATACTTGCCAGAGAAGATGCCAAATGACAATCTTAAAGATGATGTAGAGAAGATGAAGAAGATCGGATCTGAGTGACCATCACTATCCATGTGTGTGACTTATATACAGGGGTGATTTCCTGTATTGTGCTGACCCCGATGTCGTCCTCTTGAGCTGTAGGACTCAGGTCTGTGTAATTGTATTAATAAAAATTATCTTTTTACATTGGTAATTCTTGTATCGCCTGGTACCATTATACAGGGGCTTTACCACTGGGTAGTAGACTATTTATTTTATAGGCGTTTGATATCAGTTTATAATATATTTATTATGAGTTTTAGGCACTTTTGTTGGATGTGGCTTAGCAGGAAAGAGACGTGACTTGAGATTTATGAATGAGTGCAAAAATTGTGTCAAAAATTTGGCAAGCACGGGAACTGAAGTAACTGTGGATGCCACATTGTTGACCTGTGTAATTTTTTTAGCAATTTTATGGACAGTCTATGGACAGACTGTGGGCAAAAGTCGCCCTTACATATTGATAGCTTTCATTATATTGTAGGAGGTGAGTAGGTACAGGGCCAAGTCAAGTCATTTTGGTTCCATAGGCTGATAAAGTAAATTGCGTCTCCCTCAAGAAGTACTGGGCAACATACAGGGCAAGACAAGGGACAATGGGCCTTATATAGGGCAAGACAAGGGACAATGGGCCTTATATAGGGCAAGACAAGGGACATTGGGCAGTATATAGGGTAACACAAGGGACAATGGGCAGTATATAGGGCAAGACAAGGGACATTGGGCAGTATATAGGGCAAGACAAGGGACATTGGGCAGTATATAGGGTAACACAAGGGACAATGGGCAGTATATAGGGCAAGACAAGGGACAATGGGCAGTATATAGGGCGTATGATTATATAGAAGAGTAAGCATGTAAAATCCTAAAACTTCTCCCATTTCCTTGAATTGTACCACAAATTACAATTTTTTTCTCCTTCCTAAATGGAACCGAGCGCATTTGTACTTATTCTATCATCTCGAGGTCTCGGGTGACTCCTCATTTACTAACTCAAGCAAAATGACAGACGCAGGCAATAACATCTCCCTCCTCGCAGGAGCCAGGTCAGTCCTGTAACCACTATATTTCCCAAGGGGCCTTCTATTCACACATGAAGAAAACTCTGCGCTCGCCCTTTTGTTCAGAAGTGACGAGAACATTTGCTGTTGTATTTTTTTCTGAGCGTCTGACAGACATCAACAAGATGCATCCAGAACCTGATAAATTGAAGTTACGTTCAAGGTCAGAGCGAGCGAAAGAAAACGGCGACCTCTGAAAGTTACCGCCAATAAGTAAAGTGCGGATATCTTGTGGGATATTGTCTGTATTCGGAAGGAAGAGATGTACAAACCTTCAGGTTATAATAACCATATAATAGGTTTATAGCATTCCTGTCTGCTCCAATATAACATCAATACATGCATTTATTATTAGGGGTTGCACAAGATTAGAAAAACATAGCGGCTTCTTTCAGATACAGCGCCACACGTGTGCATTGGTTGTGTCTGGTATTGCAGCTCAGCCCCATTCCATTTTATAAAGGTGAGGTGCAATACCACAAACAAACTGTAGACAGGTGGGGTGCTGATTGTGGAAGAAAGCAACCATGTTCTTCTAATCTTGTATAAACCCTTTAAAGGGGTTGTGGCGACTGGACACTTATCTCCTGTCCGGTGGATAGGAGATAAGTGTCCTTAATGGTTGTTACTCTGTCCCTCCACCATGCTTTACACTGTAGGTTGGAACTTTCCTTACCAATCATTTAGTTGATCCTGATGCCAAGCCAAATCGTTCCTCCAGCTGGATCATATGGGTATTCCCATCTCATAAAGAGATGGCATATAACTTGGTTTATGATCTGTGGTGGTCCGATCATGTGCACCCCCACCAAGAATTAAGAGGCTCTAGTGCTTATTTAGTGCTATGTCCCCTTCACAGCTACCAGGCTGTGACTTCAATGGGACATCACTGCAATACCTATAGTCGCTGCTACACATCATATGGCCGATGATGGTGGTATATAAACATTCCTGGACGCCGGCACAAGTCTGAACCTAGCCTTAGTTGAAAATTGACCCTCGGGCTGTTCATTACTACCACTTACTTCTCCAGCCTTTTGTTAACCCTTTTCCACTGTTTTGTCTAACGTTCACCTTCTGATATGTGTTCTATGTTCTACTGTGAATAAAATATGGTTATATGAGACCTCCAAAGCATTGCCTCTTATTTTCTTTACAGTTTAAACACCGTCCCAACTTTTTTGGAATTGAGATTTTATTAACACGCTTGTATCCTTTATACAATTTGGCCCCAATTACTGCAACTATCTCCTTTACTTAGACTGGCTTTAGATATACCACCAGTCTTAGTAGATGTGGGTCATTGTCTGGTAAAGTGGTCTTTGCTGAGTGGGGTCTCCTTCCAAGTTTTGTTATGGGGCCCTGCAGATATGAAGCCTATTTTGTCTGTTTCCTATTATTATACAAGTCCCCCTGTCTCTCCTGTGCTCAGTCGCTCTTGTTGACTCTTCGGTCTTCTTTCAGGTAGGATGTTGTGAATAGATGTGAGGACACTTACAATGTTATTGACCTCCATCAGGGAGACTGAACCCCATAACACTTGTAATGTAACCTGGGACAGGAGATGACATTATGGTATCACAATGACTAGAGTTATGTGTGATCTGCTCACTGTATATGGCGCCCCCTATAGTCCCCTGTCCTGCAGCAGCTGCCGCCATGTGATACACTTTCTTACTGTATATACAGATATTGGAATATACCAGAATATTGAGTGATAGCCATTACTATCATCATGGTCACTATCTAAGGAGTAATTCACACACAAGACAAAAACCACAAACACAATATAGATAAGTTTAAAGTGTTTTTTTTTTTTATTGAATAGGCAACATTGTAATTAAATATTACTGGCCCTTTAAATTATAAAAAGGTCACAGTGACCCAGAGGTCAGGCCTGGTGGAGACCATAGCACTTACTGTGGTCCAGTCCACCCATGTCCTGAGATGGGAGTCACCGACCCAATGATCCAGAGGAAGGCGAAACAACCCCCCGGAGAGTTATACCTCAGGGGGGCAAAAAATTCCTTCCTGACCCCAAATATGGCGACCGGATATCTCCCTGGATCTTATCTGGCCTGCTGCCTGGTGTTGTATGTGTATACAGTACATATGTGTGTATGTATGTATGATGTATGTATGATGTGTGTATGATGTGTGCATGTTATGTGTGTGTATGTATATATGTATTTAAGCTCATGAGAGCTTAATGTATAAGAAAACCACACACATGAAATCCTTTATTGAAGTAAGGAGACTCCCCCGCACATCCCTCTTTGACCATTTTATTTAAAAAAAAATTGAAAAATCGGAATATCCGACGTCATCCAGTGAATCTGAATGAGAAAAAAAAAACAAACCTGTAAAAAAATAAACAAAACAATAAATAATTTATTTAATGAATAAATGAATACATAAATATAATAATAGATACATTTGGCCATACACATGAGATGTTAACTACACACCAGCTATCTCACCCAACTTTCCAATACACATGCACACTTGGCTTAGTAGTACATTTGTGGGTTTCTTGTAGTCATTGGCCTACTTTCAAAAGTCACCCGTCCCAGTAACCTGTCACCGTAATAGCTATTGGGCATCTCGGCAGATCCGCGCACCAGAAAATGGTCTGGGATTCAAAGAGCAGACGTCTGTGTGTGTGTGTGTGTGTGTGTGGGGGGGGGGGGTCAGGCTGCAGGTACTATTTTTCATGTAATAACACGCCTGCGGACATGTTGGTGAAGGCTACATCTGTATTTTGCCCACACCCTGAACTATACACATTAATAGCTGTTCCTGAACACCCATTTGCCAGCTATTCCTCCCACCTCTCCCATACACATGCACACTTAACCAATCATACATGTGTTATTAACAGGGTTCTGGCACCAACTTACAGATGTAGTAATTTGTAAACTAGCATTCATTGTGCTACGAAGGACCATTTGGCCAAAATCAGTTGATTTGGGTCACTTATGTTTAATGTATATGGAGGCCTTTAGGCCAGGGCCACACACAGCATACAAGCTACAGAATTTCTAAAAAGCCACCATGACAAAAACACACCAAATTGGATATAGTCTGCCCCCTGTAAGCAACACAATGTGTGAACAAGGCCTCAGCAGTGAGTGTAGAGCTACTTACCTGCACATCCGTCCTCTTCAAGCTGTCAAGCTCAAGTGACAGAAGATGGCTCAGGATAAGAACTTTACACATTCTACACCCATTGTGACATCATGCAGTGTCTGTGATGTCATGTGGGTGATGTCATGTGCTGTCTATGGTGGAGGGATTTGCACTCATTAACCCTTAGGATGATACATAAGATGTCACATCACAGAGATGTACTATAGGGACCGCTAGGGATATAAAACTATGTGGAGGGGACGACATGAAGAGCCGTGATATATCGTTATACACTGTCTGGAGGCCACTCATGGGACTTACACTGTGTGTAAATGGGGTTTTACCCTGTGACGTTAAGAAATAGGGTCACCTACTGCTGTGTGGTACTAAAGGGGGGGGGGGCAAGACACCGGATCCCAGTTTGCTCAGTCTCCCCTAGTTCCACCCCTGACCTGGATTTTTTAAGGTGCTAAATAATCCGAGAACTGGGTCATAGCATTATGTCCATCTATCCTTGTGTCCTGGCACATCTGCTCACCAGGAAAACTGCCAAAGCCTATCCTAATATAAATGGGATTATAACCTGCAAAACGCACCCTCACCAGTCTAAACTATCCCCGTCAGGCGATGGATCTTCTGATCCAAATTGGAGAGGTAATAGAGAATTCCCTCTGGGCTCCCCCCGGGGTGCACATGCCGCCATAGATCAGGCTGAGGAACATTTCTTAGAATTGTTTAATATGCTTTCAATAGTTGTATCAGACAATTAGGCACCCGCAAGAAACACATTGTACAGGGGAGTATTCTGTGTTTGTCGGTGTGTTTCATGATTTGAGCCTGAACTTTGTGGCCCCTACTGGAACAGCAATTGTGTGCACAAGGGGTCTCTCAGCAGATGAGGGGAGACGCATACTTACCTGAATATCTCATCCTCTCCTTTCAAGCTGTCAACCCCAAGGCTCCGCCACAAGATGGCATCATTGGATACCCACGGGAACGCTCCGGGACAATCTACAACCCCAGTGTCGACTGGCAATCCATGGAATGTCACCGATGTCACCAAAGAGACCCCGTGTTATTATGTTTCTGCATGTTATCCGCCCCACTGGTGTATATTCTGGAGTCTGAAGGGATTTTATAGTATAAAAGTGACCCATAGAGGTGACAAGCATTGGGTAATTGGAGTTTTGATCGCAACCGCATCTCTCACCACAGTTGTACTATACTGGATACTATTGCACTAGTACAGCGCCTTCTTTTGTCCATAGTATACTGGCTGTAATTCTCAGTATCAACACCTTATGCAGTTAGTATACTGGACATTGCAATACCAGTACAACATGCTCGTGAACCAGAACAAGTCTGAGGCTGAAAATCTCATTCACAGCCAAGGGTCTGCCTCTGGTGCATTCTGCAGATGATAGACAGTTGCGGCTACAGTAGCCAATCCTCACGTACTCCTCACTGTGTACAGGTACGTAAATCTGGGCCAGTATCTGCTCTTAGCTTCGGTATATATAGACAGTGACACAGTATCCACTAATCCAAGTAGTCCTGGGTGTAATTCTCAGTAGCTGCACTTATTAAGTATACTATAGACAGTGCACAGTATGGCACTTATCATACTGTCCTGTTGTACTGGGTGTACCATTTAGTTTTTGGTTTTGTTATGTATGTATGGACTTTGACACAGTACAACTTGACTTGTCGTGTATACTGGTGTAAGTCTCAGTATCTGCCCTTACGCTGTAAGATAGACAGCTGCAAAAGATACCACTTCTCTTTTCCTCAACGCTTTTCACAAAAGTCCATCAGACTTTAACCAATAAACGACCCAGGGCAATAGTACGTCCTAGTCGCATGACGGTGTATGGATAGCTCTCAGGATCTGCCTCTCCTACTTCTGTATATATAGACAGTGACAGTACCCACTGCTCCAGCGACTGGTGCTGCACCATAGCAGCTGATCTCCTCTTATCTCTGTATATATGGACAGTGCACAGTAGCGCACCTGCGGTGACCAGATGGAAGGTAACGCTGCAGTTGGGATTGCGGGGTGCAAACAGCGCAGACTTGTCACGGTCTCTGGGCACGAGGGTGCAGCGCTGGTGCTGTCCCACGTTACCACCACTGGTACCGGTGATGAGGGGGCTGCACAAATGTTGGTGGTGATTGTTCCCCCGGGGCGCTTCCCCTATACTGTGCCGACTGGTGGTGTTTGGGGCGCCCTGATGTTGTCGGTGCAGAGTCAGACACAGAAACGGTTGTAAAGTTGAACTTTTACTTCCATGGGTGTGGAGGCACAAATGCTTAAACAGTTTCTTCAATACAAAACAACGGGGTACGCCTGGTGACACAGCAAAGTCCTGGGGTGCAGGGTAGACTTGATGAAAGGTGTTCCTAGCCCCTTATACTTCAGTGTTACAGCCCTAAGGTGCGTCTGGGCTCCTATTTGGCACATAGGAGGATGCCCACCATGATACTAGTACATAATATTCCCCACTCACGTTATGTGGTCCTGATAGCTCAGAGTTTCGGGGTGCAATAGTCAGGGTGGCAGGATATTCCACAGGTCTGGCCTTGGCCCCTGGATCCTGTGATACTGGCTATGGAGCACGTGTTCCAGAATGTTCTCTCCACAGTCTCATGCTGACAAGATAATGATGCTTGACTTCCTTCAGGGCGATGGCTAGGCAGACAGGGGACAGGATCTTCTGAATAGCTGGAGTATGTCAGCTCTCCAACCTTCCTGGGCCTGTCTAGGACTTGAGATTCCTGCACTAAACTCAGTGCTTTCTTCACAGGACATCACACTTATCTCCTCACCTCCTCCTCCTAACACTCCACACTTCTAACTCCTCACACGCAGGACCTTCCTGCAGGGGTGTTACCATGGGGACCCAGTGATCAGCTGACTCCTCCCCTTTTCCCAGGCGATGTCCTCCCATTGGACATTTGGTTACTATTCAATCCTATGGGAGGTGTAATGCATGTGTGAGGCTCACTAGGTGGCGCTGTGTTGTGTGAGACTCAGGACCCCCTGCTATGTCACACAGGCTATGAAGCAACAGGAAATAATACAATGCACAGAGATCACCCTCAGCCCAGCCATAGCCAGCTCTGGGATGCCACATACTCCCCCTCTTTCACTGAGCCGACCTCGGCGACGGGCTGGGGTGAAGGTGAGAAATGTAACATAACGTTAATAAATACGAATAAAGTGCAAATGTCACTAACAGTTTAGAAAAATATAATACTTAGAAACTTGAGGTAAGACCTCCCGGCATAGTCCTGGAATGTCCATGAGAAGTCTGAAGGGTAACGGAGAGATAATTAAACTCAGACTTATGGAACCTTTTGGTGGTACCATCAGACAGTCCATATAGAAACAACAGTAGTGCAAATGGGTCCAGAGGCTCTCTGGCACAAATTTCGTGAGTGTCCATTATCATGAGAGTCTCTCTGAGAAACAATAAACAGTCCTTTCTGTAAGGAAGAGTAGGCACTCTAGCACGAATGTCCATACCGCAATGGGGTAACAGAACTTCCTTGGCTCGGTGAGCCAGGCACTATGGCTTGGATTGTTGCATATAAATGTAAATACTATATTACATGGCAAGATATTATATATATACTGTATATACACACAGGAAAAACATTAATGTAATCAGAGCAGGAATAACATATATACAGAAGCAGAGACAGTTAACCTCTTTTACCCAAGGACAGCCATGGCATCACTATAGCGTGTTGGAGGTATGCCTTTTGTGGTACGCTCAGAACGCCTAAGTGGAACGAGATTTGAATCAGGAACAGAGTCACTGAAATCAATTAAATCATCTGTCGAAGGGTTCTCTTGCACTAGAGCAATTGGTGGATAACAGCTAAATGGTAGTAGTTTAGGCGCCCACATAAGCTCAGTTAACGTTGGGGGTCTCTCTTTCGCTTCAGAAGGTGACAAGATCTCTGTACTCGTTGTCTCAGCTGGGGACACCCCTGTGGGTAGTCCTTCTTTAAGGCACAGCTTCAGACGGTTTCGGTGTACTACTTGGGGCTGTCTCCCAGGTTTAGAGATCTCATACACGTCGGATTCAGGATATGGTATGGAGATGACACTGTATGGTTCTTTCTCCCAGAATGGATCCAATTTCCCATTCCGATGGTTATTCCTTAACCATACACGGTCGCCAACTTTCAGGGGCGCTGCATGGGCGCGATGGTTGTAATCCTCCTGTTGTCTCCTATGAACCTCATCCATGCGCGTTTCAACTATCTCTTTAGCTTCCTCCATACGTCGGCGGTGTTCAACAACCCAGTCGGTTATGGGTAGTGGATTGATGGTGTCAGGGACCTTCACACCAAGGGTTAAGTCTGAAGGAAGTTGACCTTGTCTTCCAAACATTAGATAAAATGGTGCGTATCCCGTAGATGTTTGGGGTGTGTTGTTGTAAATATAGGCCAAGTCCTTGATACGCTCAGGCCACTCAACACCAGGTGTAACTGCGGCTGTTCTTAGCATGCCGATGATCACTTGATTTGCCTTCTCGCACATACCATTCCCTTGAGGGTGATACGCTGTGGTTCGCAACTTCTTGCAGTCTTGGAACTGACACAGCTCACGGAACAATTGGGATTCAAACGCCGATCCACGGTCGGTGAGGATATGCTCAGGACAACCGTAATGGCGGACAAACTCTGCGTAGAAGGTCTCAGCCGTAGTTCTTGCTGTAAGATCTCTGACAGGCACGATGACAAGGAACTTGGAGTAATGATCCACCATTGTCAGAGCATAGCTGTAGCCGGAACGTGTGGGACCCAACTTCACATGGTCCAGAGCAACAATTTCACACGGCTTTTGAGTCTTAATTGGTGGGGGGCCTTCTGATCTCTTCGACCTTCCTTGGTGATACTACAGGCGGGACACTCTCGGCACCAACTCTCAATGTCACTCCTCATCCCAACCCAATAGAAGCGACGACGGATGGTAGCTTCGGTCTTTTGTACCCCGAAGTGACCGGATCTGTCATGATACGCCTCAAGTATCATCTGTGCGTCTCTTCTTGGTACGAGGATCTGATGAAGCCTTTCACCTGTGACAGGATCAAGAGTGTTTCTATGTAGAAGGCCTCGTTGGACAAACAGGCGCTTCCTCTGTCACCAAAGGCGTTTTAATTCCATGTCATGAAGACCTCTCTTTACACGGGTTGGTATTCTTCCTGTAAGCAGGAAATCTGACAATTCTCCTAAAACTCTGCTCTCTTCTTGGAACGTTTTCCACAGAGATGGCTCCTGGAGGGATTCGGCAGCTGTTTTCGCCAGAGATTCTCCTTCTACAGGGACACCAATAGCAACCTGTTGGGCAAACTTGTTGTAGAATGGTGGCATCTCCACCTCTTCCCAGATGTCTTCTCGGGGTGGTTCTTCTCCCACAGGCAACCTTGAGAGTGCATCAGCGTTAGCGTTGGACTTGCCACTGCGATACTTGACAGAGAACTTGTAATTCGCGAGTCTTGAGGCCCACCGTTGTTCAAGGGCTCCCAGTCGAGCAGTGTCCAGATGCGCCAACGGATTGTTATCTGTGTACACGGTAAAGGGTGTGGCAGCCAGGTAGTCTTTAAACTTCTCTGTCACGGCCCAGACAAGCGCCAGAAGTTCGAGTTTGAAAGAACTATAGTTCTGGTCGTTCTTCTCCGCGCCTCTCAGACTCCTGCTGGCGTAGGCGATGACTCGCTCTTTGTTGTCCTGAACCTGGGACAACACTGCACCCAAACCTTGGTGACTTGCATCTGTGTACAAGCGGAATGGCTGACTGTAGTCGGGATAGGCTAGAATTGGTGGTTGCGTCAGAAGTGCTTTAAGCGCTTGAAAGGCTTCCTCTTGACGCGCTGTCCAGTCTACCGGAAGCTTTCGGTTGTAGTTTTCTCTGGGACAACCGCGCAACAACTCGTTCAGAGGCTCGGCTACTTGGGTGAAGTGTGGTATGAAACGCCGGTAGTAACCTGCGAATCCAAGGAAGCTTCGGACTTCTTTGACGGTAGTTGGTCTTCGCCAGTTCTGGACTGCAGTGATCTTTTCAGGATCAGGTTGGACGCCTTGTGCGCTCACGACATGCCCAAGGTAGTGAACTTGGGGTTTCAACAGGTAGCACTTGGAGGGCTTCACCTTTAGGCCGTGCTGTATAAGTACCTTGAATACCTCGGACAGGTGACGAAGGTGTTCTTGGTATGTCCGGGAGAATACAATAACATCGTCCAGGTACAGTAGCACACTCTGGAAATTCTCATGGCCGAGGCACCTCTCCATAAGCCGTTGGAATGTGGCTGGGGCATTACATAGCCCAAATGGCATACTATTGAATTCAAAGAGTCCCATCGGGGTCGTAAACGCAGTCTTTTCACGATCTTCAGGCGCCATAGGGACTTGCCAGTATCCACTGGTTAAGTCCAGGGTCGAGAAACAGGTAGCTGATCCCAAAGCCGTTAGAGATTCCTCAATCCGTGGCAATGGGTATGCGTCTTTGTGCGTGACATTGTTGAGTTTACGATAGTCCACACAAAATCGTAGGGTTCCGTCTTTCTTCTTGACAAGGACTAGCGGGGCTGCCCAGGGGCTGTTACTCTCCCGGATGACATCAGCATCTCGCATCTCTTGGATCATCTTTTTCACCGGTTGGTACATCGCTGGTGGTATTGGACGGTGACGCTCCTTGATTGGATGGTGGTCGCCAGTCAGAATGCGATGTTGTATGGTCGTGGTCTTACCAAAGTCCAATGGGTGTTTGCTGAATGCCTGTTGGTAATGCTTGGCCACATTGCGAACCCCATTGATGTGCTCTATAGGGGTATTGCCGTCTCCCACGTTCAATTCATCCCACCAGGACTTCGTGGCTCCATTCTGAATGTTCTCAGCAGCTTGGGTGGAACGCTGTGTGGCGGTAGAATCACCAGAGAGAATGTCTTCTGGTGCTAACCGGTGTAGCAGGGCCACAGAGTGGAACTTGTGGAGGTTCACGGGAGCATCGCCCAAGTTGACTAAGCGGACAGGAACACGTCCATTGGAAACTGTGACAAGGCTGCGGGCAGCCATGACAAGTGGTTGGCCATCTACCTGTATGGGTTGTAGCAAGGCCTCGTAGTCCTGATTTTCTATGCCCGGACGGGCACGGCACCACACCATAGTTTCTGTTCCAGGCTGTAGGGTTACTGGACGGGTATCTTGGATCCGGACTCGACCAATTTCACCTTGTTTGTTGGCGAACTTGTGCTGGGCATTGAGTACACGAATGGCCCGCTGAATGGTCTGCTGGTCACTGGGAGAAGCTGTAAGGAGAGAGGCATGCAAGGCATCCAACACTTCTGCAAAGCAATGGCGTAAAACATTCATGCCTAATATTACAACTGCAAACCTATCATCCTCTACATCAGTGACAATTACACCCTGTCTAGGCAGTTTCAAGTCCCCAATCTGGATAGTGGGTTCCCAATAACCCTGCTGTGGTATGGGCTGTCCATTGCTGGCACACAGATTTATCCATGTGTCAGGTGTTCTATTCAACACACCTAAGTCCCAATGTTCAAGGAACACCTGCTTGCGCAGGGTTGTTACCTGAGATCCAGTGTCCACCAACGCTGTCAGAGGGACGCCGTTCACCCGGATTGTGATGTGTGGGCAGGCTGAGACGAAGCGTGACAATGGCACTGAAGATTCACCTGGGCCCTTCTTCTTTCCTCCCGAGAGGCGGCCCGCTGCCTCGGGGGTGGCCCGTTTAACTGAAAACACTGAGGCCTGGTGTGTCCATATCTATGGCAATAGGTACAGTATGGCCTCTCACTCTGCGGAGGTTTCACTGAAGACGGACGTCTGGGTGGCGACTCAGGTGAGATGTTGAGACTTCGCAAAGGATCACTGGACGATGAAGACGGCTGGGTCAGACGATCTAGACGGACGGTGATCTGTTCCATGGCACGGGTCAGATGATCCACTCGGGCCAGAAGGTCATCTCTGGAGTCTGCTGGTGTAGTCTGCGCAGTTTGGGCAGCAGGTGAGGTACCCAGAGGTAGTGGCAGGACAACTGGAGCAATGCTTGTTGAGGGTCCAGGTGAGGGAGCACAGATGACTGGGCTGGGCTGGGGCTGCTCCTGTCCCAAGACCTGGATGGCAAGGGCCTTGAAGTCAGCAAACGTGATGCTGGGATGTTGTGCAGCAAGCATTCGCAACTGACTCTGGAGCAATGTGGTACCCGCCCCTTCTATGAAGCGGTCAAGCAAGATTTTATCAGAGTCCACATTTTCACATGGATCCACTTGCACCACAGCTCTGAACACCTCTTGGAGGGATAAAGCATAGTCCCGCAGGGTCTCACCAGGTAGTTGTCGTCTGGAAAAGAAGCGCATCTTTACCTCGGAGACAGATCGCACGTCAAAGTTCACCTGGAGTTTGTCCAGAATTTGCCCAGGGGTTCTTTTGTCAGAGGCAGGCCAGGATTTGACCTCCCTAGCTGCAGCACCCTCAAGCTGGCCCAGCAGGATCTGTATCTGCTGTTCTGTATTCAGAGGATAGAACTGGAAGAGAGACAGCATCTTCTCACGAAAGTCCCTGAGGGTATGCGCCTCCCCTTTGTAGCGCGGCAGCCATGGTGCGCCAGGGTAAAATGGCATGGAGAATGGTAGGCTGCTCGCCATGGGCACTGCTGGATCACTAGAAACAGATGGCACAATGTCACTTTGCTCAGTCATGTTGTTTGCAGGTATGACTGAAATTAGGTCGCCGTCTCTTTAAGAAACTCAACTGCTTGCTGGCAGGGAATGGAGACTACAACTTGGAATGCTGTCCCTTTAAGAATGCTGTAGCTATTAAGAGAGTCACTGTGATGCAGGCTGACGGTGTGCTCCCCCTCTTTAATGGTGGCACTCCCCACGGACACTGTACACGGAAAACACTCGCTGGGGCCGTGGGAGGACTGAAGACAAGGACAGGGAGGCACAGTACTCACTGACAGCAACTGCAGCGTGGACCAGAGATCAGCGGTGCACAGCAGGGACGGTGATGCGGCACCGGAGAGTCAGAAATGGCGCCGGCACGTTCGCCTTTCACTTTCTTGTATGGGTGCGCTGGAGCATTGCGCTCAGCCTTCTGGGCTCTCCTAAGATGGCGGCAGATGGGTCTCCTGGCCTCATGGGCAGTGCTAAAAATCTCCCGCACTTTTGCAAGGTACAGTTAACCCTTTGTGGGCGTTCTTACACAGCGATGTGGCGCAGCAAACAAGTCCTGGGCGTTTTAACTCTTCCAGGGCTGTAACACACTGAGAGGACAGTCTTTAGGGCTTACTTCAGGGGTATAGGGCTCCCCCTCTTTGTGGCAAGCACTCTCAGGGAATAAACTTGATCTTAGCAAAGTCCACAATAAAGACCAATGCTCTGGAGACAATTTGGCGCACTTTTCGTGGCGACTTTCTCAAAATGGCAGACACCCGTATCCTGTTCGTGACGCCAGTTTTTCTTGCGGTGACCAGATGGAAGGTAACGCTGCAGTTGGGATTGCGGGGTGCAAACAGCGCAGACTTGTCACGGTCTCTGGGCACGAGGGCGCAGCGCTGGTGCTGTCCCACGTTACCACCACTGGTACCGGTGATGAGGGGGCTGCACAAATGTTGGTGGTGATTGTTCCCCCGGGGCGCTTCCCCTATACTGTGCCGACTGGTGGTGTTTGGGGCGCCCTGATGTTGTCGGTGCAGAGTCAGACACAGAAACGGTTGTAAAGTTGAACTTTTACTTCCATGGGTGTGGAGGCACAAATGCTTAAACAGTTTCTTCAATACAAAACAACGGGGTACGCCTGGTGACACAGCAAAGTCCTGGGGTGCAGGGTAGACTTGATGAAAGGTGTTCCTAGCCCCTTATACTTCAGTGTTACAGCCCTAGGGTGCGTCTGGGCTCCTATTTGGCACATAGGAGGATGCCCACCATGATACTAGTACATAATATTCCCCACTCACGTTATGTGGTCCTGATAGCTCAGAGTTTCGGGGTGCAATAGTCAGGGTGGCAGGATATTCCACAGGTCTGGCCTTGGCCCCTGGATCCTGTGATACTTGCTATGGAGCACGTGTTCCAGAATGTTCTCTCCACAGTCTCATGCTGACAAGATAATGATGCTTGACTTCCTTCAGGGCGATGGCTAGGCAGACAGGGGACAGGATCTTCTGAATAGCTGGAGTATGTCAGCTCTCCAACCTTCCTGGGCCTGTCTAGGACTTGAGATTCCTGCACTAAACTCACTGCTTTCTTCACAGGACATCACACTTATCTCCTCACCTCCTCCTCCTAACACTCCACACTTCTAACTCCTCACACGCAGGACCTTCCTGCAGGGGTGTTACCATGGGGACCCAGTGATCAGCTGACTCCTCCCCTTTTCCCAGGCGATGTCCTCCCATTGGACATTTGGTTACTATTCAATCCTATGGGAGGTGTAATGCATGTGTGAGGCTCACTAGGTGGCGCTGTGTTGTGTGAGACTCAGGACCCCCTGCTATGTCACACAGGCTATGAAGCAACAGGAAATAATACAATGCACAGAGATCACCCTCAGCCCAGCCATAGCCAGCTCTGGGATGCCACACACTTCTCTTGTCCTGTATACTGGGTGTAATTCTCAGTATCTGCTCTTATTCTGTATATATATACACTGCACAGTACCACTTCTCTTGTCCTGTATACTGGTGTAATTCTCAGTATCTGCTCTTATTCTGTATATATGGACAGTGCACAGTACCACTTCTCTTGTCCTGTATACTGGTGTAATTCTCAGTATCTGCTCTTATTCTGTATATACGGACAGTGCACAGTACCACTTCTCTTGTCCTGTATACTGGGTGTAATTCTCAGTATCTGTCCTTATTCTGTATATATAGACAGTGCACAGTACCACTTCTCTTGTCCTGTATACTGGTGTAATTCTCAGTATCTGCTCTTATTCTGTATATATAGACAGTGCACAGTACCACTTCTCTTGTCCTGTATACTGGTGTAATTCTCAGTATCTGCTCTTATTCTGTATATATAGACAGTGCACAGTACCACTTCTCTTGTCCTGTATACTGGTGTAATTCTCAGTGTCTGTCCTTATTCTGTATATATAGACAGTGCACAGTACCACTTCTCTTGTCCTGTATACTGGGTGTAATTCTCAGTATCTGTCCTTATTCTGTATATATAGACAGTGCACAGTACCACTTCTCTTGTCCTGTATACTGGGTGTAATTCTCAGTATCTGCCCTTATTCTGTATATATATACACTGCACAGTACCACTTCTCTTGTCCTGTATACTGGTTGTAATTCTCAGTATCTGCTCTTATTCTGTATATATAGACAGTGCACAGTACCACTTCTCTTGTCCTGTATACTGGGTGTAATTCTCAGTATCTGCTCTTATTCTGTATATACGGACAGTGCACAGTACCACTTCTCTTGTCCTGTATACTGGGTGTAATTCTCAGTATCTGCTCTTATTCTGTATATACGGACAGTGCACAGTACCACTTCTCTGTCCTGTATACTGGTGTAATTCTCAGTATCTGCTCTTATTCTGTATATACGGACAGTGCACAGTACCACTTCTCTTGTCCTGTATACTGGGTGTAATTCTCAGTATCTGTCCTTATTCTGTATATATAGACAGTGCACAGTACCACTTCTCTTGTCCTGTATACTGGTGTAATTCTCAGTATCTGCTCTTATTCTGTATATATAGACAGTGCACAGTACCACTTCTCTTGTCCTGTATACTGGTGTAATTCTCAGTATCTGCTCTTATTCTGTATATATAGACAGTGCACAGTACCACTTCTCTTGTCCTGTATACTGGGTGTAATTCTCAGTATCTGTCCTTATTCTGTATATATAGACAGTGCACAGTACCACTTCTCTTGTCCTGTATACTGGGTGTAATTCTCAGTATCTGCCCTTATTCTGTATATATATACACTGCACAGTACCACTTCTCTTGTCCTGTATACTGGTTGTAATTCTCAGTATCTGCTCTTATTCTGTATATATAGACAGTGCACAGTACCACTTCTCTTGTCCTGTATACTGGGTGTAATTCTCAGTATCTGCTCTTATTCTGTATATATAGACAGTGCACAGTACCACTTCTCTTGTCCTGTATACTGGGTGTAATTCTCAGTATCTGCTCTTATTCTGTATATATAGACAGTGCACAGTACCACTTCTCATGTCCTGTATACTGGGTGTAATTCTCAGTATCTGCTCTTATTCTGTATATACGGACAGTGCACAGTACCACTTCTCTGTCCTGTATACTGGTGTAATTCTCAGTATCTGTCCTTATTCTGTATATATAGACAGTGCACAGTACCACTTCTCCTGTCCTGTATACTGGTGTAATTCTCAGTATCTGCTCTTATTCTGTATATATAGACAGTGCACAGTACCACTTCTCTTGTCCTGTATACTGGGTGTCATTCTCAGTATCTGCTCTTATTCTGTATATACGGACAGTGCACAGTACCACTTCTCTTGTCCTGTATACTGGGTGTAATTCTCAGTATCTGTCCTTATTCTGTATATATAGACAGTGCACAGTACCACTTCTCTTGTCCTGTATACTGGTGTAATTCTCAGTATCTGCTCTTATTCTGTATATATAGACAGTGCACAGTACCACTTCTCTTGTCCTGTATACTGGTGTAATTCTCAGTATCTGCTCTTATTCTGTATATATAGACAGTGCACAGTACCACTTCTCTTGTCCTGTATACTGGTGTAATTCTCAGTATCTGTCCTTATTCTGTATATATAGACAGTGCACAGTACCACTTCTCTTGTCCTGTATACTGGGTGTAATTCTCAGTATCTGTCCTTATTCTGTATATATAGACAGTGCACAGTACCACTTCTCTTGTCCTGTATACTGGGTGTAATTCTCAGTATCTGCCCTTATTCTGTATATATATACACTGCACAGTACCACTTCTCTTGTCCTGTATACTGGTTGTAATTCTCAGTATCTGCTCTTATTCTGTATATATAGACAGTGCACAGTACCACTTCTCTTGTCCTGTATACTGGGTGTAATTCTCAGTATCTGCTCTTATTCTGTGTATATAGACAGTGCACAGTACCACTTCTCTTGTCCTGTATACTGGGTGTAATTCTCAGTATCTGCTCTTATTCTGTATATATAGACAGTGCACAGTACCACTTCTCTATATAGAAGGACTCACACACTGCATAACGGACTACATTAATTTTTGTGTGGACAACACAGTACCCACAAAAGTGGTGAGGTGCTTCTCCAACAACAAACCATGGATTAACTCTGATATAAAAACACTACTTAAGGAGAAAAAGATGGCATTCAGGACAAGAGATAAGGAGGGGTTGAGGGAAGTACAAAAGGAGCTGAGGCATCTAATCAGGCAAGGAAAAGCCAGTTATAAGGAAAAAATGGAAAAGCAAATGGAAAGAAAAGACATAAGGGGGGTCTGGGAGGGGCTTAAGTCAATTTCGGGTCATAAACAGTCGGTCTGCCAGATTGAGGCAGATGTTAACTGGCTTAATGAACTAAACCTATTCTTCAACAGATTTGATCACACACCAGCTCCTCCCACCCCAGAATGTCCTTCAGCTCCCCTCACCACAATGACTTCACCCCATTCACCCCATGTGGCTACTTCCCAACAGACCAGTAAATCCAGAAATCTGTCTTTATCTGACCACAGTCTGACCTTCACACGGGCCCAGGTGAGGAAGGAGATGAAAAAGATCAAGGCGAGGAAAGCCGCAGGGCCAGATGACATCAGTGCAAGGCTAATTAAGACTTGTGGGGACCAGCTGTGTGGTATAATTACATATATGTATAATATGAGCCTGAGGCAGGAAATAGTCCCTGAATTATGGAAATCTTCTTGTGTGGTACCAGTTCCAAAGAAACCTCACCCTATGGACCTCAACGACTACAGACCTGTAGCACTGACATCCCACTTGATGAAGATCTTAGAGAGATTGGTTCTCACACATCTTCGCCCTCTAGTGAGCCCCGCTATGGACCCTCTCCAGTTTGCTTATCGACCGGGCATTGGGGTAGATGATGCCATCATCCACCTTCTGCACAGGGCTCTGTCTCACCTGGAAAAACCAGGGAACACGGTGAGAATAATGTTCTTTGATTTCTCCAGTGCTTTTAACAACATACAGCCCAGGTTACTGAGAGACAAGCTGGGCCTTGCTGGAGTGGACCACCACCTCTCCAACTGGATCCTAGACTACCTCACAAATCGACCTCAATACGTGAGAGCCCAAGACTGTGTGTCAGGTACCGTGATCTGTAATACGGGGGCACCTCAGGGTACGGTTCTCGCCCCTTTCCTCTTCACACTGTACACTGCTGATTTTAGGTGCAACTCATCCAGCTGCTACCTACAGAAGTATTCTGATGACTCTGCAATAGTGGGTCTCATCACAGACGATGATGACAAGGAGTACAGAGAACTGAACCGGTTTTTTGTGGACTGGTGCCACCAGAACCACCTGAAGATTAACGCGGGGAAGACCAAGGAGATGGTGGTGGACTTCCGTAAAGGCAGATGCCCTCCAAAACCAGTGGACATCCTGGGGACGGGCATCGAGATTGTGAACACCTATAAGTACCTGGGTCTGCTCCTTAATAATAAGCTGGACTGGGCAGATCATATGGAGGCCCTGTACAGGAAGGGCCACAGCAGGCTCTACCTGCTTAGGAAGCTGAGAGCCTTTGGAATCCGGGGGGCACTTCTTAGGACTTTCTTCACCTCTGTAGTGGCATCAGCCATCTTCTTTGGAGTGGCTTGCTGGGGGAGCAGTATATCAACCAGGGACAGAAATAAACTTGACAAGCTGATTAGAAGGGCCAGCTCTGTCCTGGGGAGCCCACTGGACCCAGTGCAGGTGGTGGGTGACAGAAGGATACTGTCTGTGGTGAGCTCCATGCGGGAGAATAACTCCCATCCCTTGCATGAGACTGTGATTGCGCTGGGCAGTACTGTCAGTGACCGACTGCTCCACCCTAGGTGTGAGAAGGAGCGCTATCGGAAGTCTTTCCTCCCCACCGCGGTTAGGCTGTACAACCAACACCGACCTAAGCGGAGATCATTACACACAGAGAACTGAAATATCTCTCTGCTTGTTATCCCCCCCCCCCCCCTCCTCTGCTACGTCCTATCTGTCTGTCTGCTATTAATGTAATGCCTCTCACCTTGGAACATTCCTGTACATGTTGTATTTGTATTTGTATCTGCTTATCTTATCTTTGCTGCTGTAACACACTGAATTTCCCCACTGTGGGACTATTAAAGGACTATTATTATTATTATTATTATTATTATTCTCTTGTCCTGTATACTGGTGTAATTCTCAGTATCTGCCCTTATTCTGTATATATAGACAGTGCACAGTACCACTTCTCTTGTCCTGTATACTGGTGTAATTCTCAGTATCTGCCCTTATTCTGTATATATAGACAGTGCACAGTACCACTTCTCTTGTCCTATATACTACTGGGTGTAATTCTCAGTATCTGCCCTTATTCTGTATATATAGACAGTGCACAGTACCACTTCTCTTGTCCTGTATACTGGTGTAATTCTCAGTATCTGCCCTTATTCTGTATATATAGACAGTGCACAGTACCACTTCTCTTGTCCTGTATACTGGTTGTAATTCTCAGTATCTGCTCTTATTCTGTATATATAGACAGTGCACAGTACCACTTCTCTTGTCCTGTATACTGGTGTAATTCTCAGTATCTGCTCTTATTCTGTATATATAGACAGTGCACAGTACCACTTCTCTTGTCCTGTATACTGGTGTAATTCTCAGTATCTGCTCTTATTCTGTATATATAGACAGTGCACAGTACCACTTCTCTTGTCCTGTATACTGGTTGTAATTCTCAGTATCTGCTCTTATTCTGTATATATAGACAGTGCACAGTACCACTTCTCTTGTTCTGTATGCAGGTGTGAACCTAGTCTCTCTGCTGCCAGAAGTGAACTATAGAAAGGTGCCCCCCCCCCCAAAAAAAAAAAAAGATACCAACCTGGATATCTTTGGGTTGGGTTTTGACCTTATACGTGTGTGTATTGTGTCATTGCATCTACCTCCCGTCATGACGTCATTCATTTTTGGGCACGTGATCCTATTGCCAGAAGAGTACTAGACTCTCCAGTGACAATGCGGAATCCCACCAGTTGACCCTTAACTGTTATAAATGGAATACCCCTTTAAATGGAATGCATTTAAAGTGGTTTTCCGGCCTCAAATGGAGTTTGCATACTCTCATCATAGTATGTGATCTGTGGGGTCCGACACCTGAATCCCGCAAATGCTGTTCTGGCGGCCTCTAGGCACTGGATGCTATAGCAGTGGACAGGGAGCATGAGCAGGCAAGTAATAGAAGTGGAGCTGCAATTCCTCGAAACCACCACTATCCAGTGGATGGGGCTGCAGTGCCGCTTGTATTAACTGTGTGCACTTCCCTTTCACTGCACCAGCTTTTGGTGCCTGGAGACTCCCAATACAGCTGATCTGTGCTGGGTGTGGGTGTCGGACCCCACAGATCACATACTGAATAGGTCATCAGTATGAAGAATCCATTTCGGCCCAGAAAACCCCTTTAACCCTATAGCTGTAAAAATAGATGTATGAAGCTGCAATGTTCATCTAAAGTCTTGACTAATTTTTTTTTTTATATTTTAAAACTTTTAAGAAAATGATTTGCACTGAAATGTTTAAACTGCATAAAATATATAGCACTGTCAAAATAAAACCTCTAGCCAATAAGATTGATAATGAGCTAGAATGAGGCTTCAGCAAAATGGCGGCTATACTGAAGACAGAAGCTTAGCCTAGACTTACATACCAGTGTAAAGCTCTAGAGGCGGTTATATTGACAGCGCGGGACAAACATGTAATAACCCAGGGGTACAATCGGCGGTGTAACAGAGAGAGATCAGTCGGCTGCAGGGTTAACCCAGGGAAAGTTTCTTTTCGACCTCGGCGTACAGGTCACCCTGTGTTGATTCTTGTTTAAAACATGTGAGTACAATGTGTGATGCGTCAGTGTCGCCCCCGACGGTGAGGAGGGTACAGCTGCAGCTGTGTGGAACATGGAGCGGAGAGACTACTTCACCTCCCTAGTGGTGAGTGCTGTGGGTCACAGAGCCTGCCAGGAGGTTGTACAGAGGAATATGTCTAAGGCATCAGAGTTCACGTTACCTCCCGCCCATAATGTATAGATGTCAGCTGTCACTTGTAGTACTCCAGCTCTGTTGTGCACCTACAACTCCTAGCATGCACCATGGTGGGACTGCTGGGGGTTGTAGTCCCTCTGCTGCTGCAGTCACATTGTATCCAGGTACCCATCTGATGTTAGCACCTGTGTGATAGAAAAGGAGGCAAGGTACAAAAATGAGTAGTTTTGGCTGCACAGCTTTCATGTGAATTCACCTTATTTACTGGTGTGTGCCAAGAAGTTGACAGGCGGTGCTGGCGACAGGCGGTGCTGGCGACAGGCGGTGCTGGCGACAGGCGGTGCTGGCGACAGGCGGTGCTGGCGACAGGCGTGGTGCTGGCGACAGAGGCGGTGCTGGCGACAGGCGTGGTGCTGGCGACAGAGGCGGTGCTGGCGACAGAGGCGGTGCTGGCGACAGACGTGGTGCTGGCGACAGAGGCGGTGCTGGCGACAGGCGTGGTGCTGGCGACAGAGGCGGTGCTGGCGACAGGCGTGGTGCTGGCGACAGAGGCGGTGCTGGCGACAGGCGTGGTGCTGGCGACAGAGGCGGTGCTGGCGACAGGCGTGGTGCTGGCGACAGAGGCGGTGCTGGCGACAGGCGTGGTGCTGGCGACAGAGGCGGTGCTGGCGACAGGCGTGGTGCTGGCGACAGGCGTGGTGCTGTTTTTGGGATAAGCAGGCGAGTTTATCTCACCCCTTTAGGCTGAGCCATGTGTTTGGCTGGTGCAGAGAATAATACAGCAATTTTGGGTGAGCTTTGGGTTTATCCCATACGTTGTAGGGAAGAAAATGCAGAGGGAATGGCGTGTTTGGAAGAACCCGTGTGTCTGTAAGGAATGAGGCGTGGTGATGTTACCTGTGGGGACAGATAGGAATGGGACCTGGCCTGACTTGTGCTCACGTTCCCTTACCCATGATCATACATGGGCCTGTGTATGGCGCCTTAGGAAATACTGAGTCGTGAGCGAGCTGTTAAAGGGGGTTTCTGGCCCTGAATCGTGTTTTCATACTGATGACCAACCCACAGGATAAGTCATGTGTATGTGATCTGTGATGTCTCACACCTGGACCCTGCGCAGATCAGCTGTTGCTGCAGCCTTGGGGTGTCAGAAGTGGAAGGCCACTGTGTGTCTTTACTGTTACTAGTGGCCATGTCTGGTATTACAGCTCAGTACCTTTTACTTCAACTTCTGTAGTACCATGGCTACTACTAAAGGTACAGAGCTGTGTCTGATAAACAGCGAAGGAGATTTGGCACTCCCCAAAGCAGCCTATGTCCCTATCTTAGCTTTTGGCATATCATGAAGGGGGTTTTCGGGGTCTAAATGTAGATTGTTTATCCCTAGGTTAGCTCACCAATATCAGATTGGTTGGAGTCTGATACTTGGCACTCTACAGATCTGTTTAAAGAGAGCAACGGTCGTAGAAGCGCACTGGGGCTCCATTCACAAGGAGGCTTTAGGGGGACTTTCAGACCTCCTGATCAGTAGAGGACCCAACTATCTGACACTGTTCCCCTCTTTTATGTATTGGGGATCTGTCCCTATTGTCACAATCCCTTTAAGTCCTGAAAACCAGAATATCTCTAACAAGTGCAGCGCTGTACTTTTGTATAGTGACTGCACTTAGAATTGCATCTCAGCCCCATTCACTTGAATGAGACTGAGCTGTCAACAGGCCATGTGACCGATGAATGTGACATCACATGGCCTGTGAAACGGAGGTGGCGCACACTAGAACACCGATGACTCTTTGATCAGCTGATCCTTGGGGGATAACACTGCCAATGTTAGATATATACCAAGTGTAGGTCATCGATATTTTAGTTCTGAAAAAGCTCTTTAAAGGGGATATGCCACCAGGAATATTTATCCTCTATCCAAAGACCCCCATCAATATTGAGAATGGGGGCTGTCCCCCCCCCCCCCTTTGTGAGCACTTAGGTACGTCACTTGGTGGACGGCGCTCCCATCCACTTCTCTGAAGCGAAGGGGGTAGAAGAGTTCTGCCGAGCTGTGGGCTCCTTTGGCTGTTATCTGTAGCCATGGATGGTCTCCATAGACTTCTATGTCACCATCTTCAACTGATGGTTCCAGCAGAACCGATCACAACCCCAGAGGCACAGGCTAAACTTGTGGCCTGAAATCCACTGAGCGTATCCTGTAGACTTTACATTTCGGATGCTCCTAGATGTCTTTGGTTTGCCTCTTGGTCCATTGGCCATGCTCATGTTTGCTTTGTCTTCCAGGCCGGAGGAACAGCGGGTATGTGCGTCGACCTTATTTTATTCCCTCTGGACACCATTAAGACCAGACTTCAAAGCCCTCAAGGATTCTCCAAATCTGGTGGTTTCCGTGGCATCTACTCCGGCGTTCCTTCAACGGCTGTTGGATCATTTCCTAATGGTAAGATTTCCTTTCTTAGTTTTGTGGTTGATTTCTCTAATATGGATCTGTTCTGATATGGTGTTACTACTCATTGCATTGGATACTGTAGGCAACCTGTGATGTTTTCTCAGAAATGCAGTGTACGTACTTAAAGGGAACCTCTCCGGCACTACTGCCCACAGGTACAAGGAAATGACGTTTCCTATGATGCTTCTCATTAAGATTTCTGTTGTTGAAATGTAAAGTTATAAGCTTGTGGAACCTTAGACTTGCATATGTAAATTTACCTTAAAGGGGTTGTCCTGTTATGGGCATTATCAGACGCTTATCTCCTGTCCTGTGAATAGGGGATAAATGTCCATAATGGGACAACCCCTTTAACTAGTAATGGTGGGTGGAGAGCAGCTTCATCTATTCATACAATCGTTACACTAAACCTGATGGGGGTCCCTCTTTTTTTTTTTTTTTTTTTTTTTTTTTTTTTTTTTTTTTGGGATCCAATGTTATTGTTTGGGTTCCCATGCTCTATTCTGTGGACACATCACAAATGCTTGTATGAGGTCAGAAGAAAGTATACAGGTATGTCTGTATCCGAAATATCTACAGACTTTTCACACAGTAAAACTCCTGTAATCCGGGTTCTGCATTCCGTTAATCCGCTACAAGCGTCAATGACTGGCTATAAACTGCAATTCCAAGCACCGCCACTACAAAATGTACAGCGCTGTACCTGGTAAACAATAAAGGGGACTCGGAGCTCTGATCATTTCAGTCAGCTGTTCGATAGGGGTGACAGGAGTTGATCTATTGTGTTGGATCCTCAATGTCAAGGATGTGGACTGTCCCTTTAATAACTGATTCCATTAGTTTTACAGGGATCTTGGTTTACAGGTTGCCATGTGTTTTCTTGCCTAGCGGCCATTAGTATGTGAGCAACGTGATAGATAATTTTGACAATTCATGATTTTGTTATATACATTATATGATGATCACAATACACATTGTCCAATTTATCAGAATAGTCTGCCTCTTAAAGTCTAAGTGTAGTTTTTATTTATTTATTTTTTTTAGTATTGTGTAGGGGGGTGTTGGCGAACATTTTTGTAATATATTTTAGTAATCTATATTACTTTTAGCAGAAAAGAGGCTCAAAAGCCACTTCAAATAGCTATATCTCTGATTTTTATGCTACTTAGAGTGGTTCTGGTGTCATGTTAAAGCTGGGGTACTTCGCTTTCATATGCTACCAAGATCAGTTGTTTGTTGTAAAACTAATTTCTTTAAAAAAAAGTCATTAGTTAAAGACACAATTAGGAAAGTAATTTTTATTTAGCAGTTCATGCCATTTTAAAAGTCTTTCTTTCTTTCCTTTGTAGCCGCTGCTTTCTTTGTGACTTATGAAACTGTGAAATGTTTGCTTCACTCTGGCTCCTCTCCTTACCTGTCACCCTTAACTCACATGGCAGCCGCCTCTCTCGGGGAAGTGGTAAGTCACCCTTTATGTTCCTTAAATTCTTGATTGAGTTTTTAAAGTGTACCTTCTAATATAAAATAACTTTTCAGAAATCACTAGTATAGGTGTATATAAGTAACTTTGTAATGTATCTTACTGAAGAAAAATGCTTCTTTTTCTTCTTATTAGGCTATTTTCCTTTGCTCTCTAATCCCCTTCCTTTCACTCAGTCACTATTCACTAGTAGAATCCATATCCATTCTGGATTCAGACTGTCAGCCTCACACATACAGAAGTCTATGGAGAGGAGGGGAAAGCAGGAGGTTTTTCCGGTCTAGTAAGTTATTTATGGTCTCACACTCTATAGGGTTCTCTTACTTACTGAGCCTACTAGAGCTAATGCTGCTTCCCTTACCTTCTGCTCTACATAGACTTCTATGTGTGAGGCTGACCATCCATGTCCACTCTCTGGATATGGGTCTATTAGTGGAAACAGTGAAATGAAGGAGAGGAATACAGCTTAATAAATGGAGGAAGAAGCCTCATGGAAGTGTATGGAGGAGGTCGCACATATGCAGCTGTGAGACACTATTCGGGAACCCCCGTTCTTGAGATTGATATGGGTCCTGCATTGGACCTTGATGGGAATGCCAGTACTCATGAGTTTTAAGTGTCAGCCGCAGGATTTTAGCTTGCTGACAGTTTCCTTGCATCCACCAGTGATTCATCCCTAGCATGTTGTACTAAAGAATGGCAACACTAAAAAATATACAATGTAGGAAAAAAGTAATTTCTCCAATTTTAGACAACTGATTATAAAGAATATTATTTCAGTCTACGTTATGGTGGTCTAGGATGATGGGAGGGTTAATCCTAGCTTGTTTAGTTGTCTGTGGTAAGGTAGTTTAGGAGTCCTAGCTTCCCTGGTGGTCTAGGGAGGTTCTTCGTACCAGCCCATAGTGTTCTAGGTTAGCCAAACGGTTCTCCATTGTGTATAATCCCTACTTATTTGAAAGGTTGTTGGAGCTGATCAGTGTACCTCTGTTGGGACCCCCAACAACCAGCAGGGAAAGCTGACAGTAAGTGTTAAGTTTGCTTGTAGCACCACCACAGGGGAAGTGAAGTATTACACAGATGGACACCTTGACAGTAGTAGGTTCTGTGTAATGCAGGAGAGGTCCTCCAGAGCCTGAGAGAGGGACTTTGTAACCAAGCAATCCTGAACAGGACAGACCCCCTCTTATAACTCAGAATACCTTGGTATACAAAGATTAGCTTTCTGAACTGGACAACCTCTTTAATGCCACCCATCATGGTGGTAGAATGGGTCGCATTTGCTTTCCAGGTGGTCTAGAGTAATGGATGGGTTCATGCCTGCTGCCCTGTTGGTCTAGTGTAGGGATGAACTTCATGTTTACAATCTTTATGGTCTGGGGTAATGGCTAGATTATTGCCCATTATGTGGTTTACAGTAGGAGGGTAATTCTCCGTCTCCGTCTTCCTCAACTCCCTGTTTGAGGTGTGAATGTTCAGTCGTATCAGCCGTTATGGAGCTGTTTTTTTTTTTTTTTCTGTCACCTGGTCACCCAGAGAGTCCTCCCTTTAAAAGTGTTCTCCAGGGTTGTAGTCATTATCAGATCTGTGAGGGTCCAACAACCAGGACCTCCACAGATCAGCTTTTTGAACAAGCCACAGCATGCAAGCGATCGCTGGGGCCTCTTTGCTTGAATACCAAGCACGGTGCTGAATATATCGTAGAGGCTTTGCTTGGTATTGCAGCTCAGCCCCATTCACTGGAATGAGACTGAGCTGCAAATTGGGCACGTGACGAATGATTGTGATATCACTGAAATGGAAGCGGTGCTTACCCATGTAGCTGATCTGTGGGGGTTCTGAGTATCAGGATCAAATATTGGTGATACATCATCAGTATGTAACTCCTGGTAAACCCTTTTAAAGGAGTTGTCCCATTAAAGACGCTTATCCCCTTTGTGTCGCGCCGTGATGAGGGGAACGGGGACTGGCACTCCATTCACTGCAATGGGACTGCCAGAGATTCCAGTTACTCATTGGTGATGGTCAGACCCGCAGCGTTGTGACACTTACACCCCATGCTGTGGATAGGGGATAAATATCTTTAAAAGGACAACCCCTTTAAGTTTCGCTGGCAGTTAAGCCCAATGAGGGGCACCAAACCTGACCCTTCACCCCTGTCACTCTGCTGACGTCTATCGGATTTTTGCCTGTAGAGGGCGCTTTTATTGAGCCGCATATTCTAAAAACCAGTTTTTGTACCGATCTACGGAATACACTTTAACCAATAATGTAATATTTTACATACACCTGCAGTAAAATCCAGATTTCAGCAATACCCGGAGATCTGGTGAAACCTCTGAATATCTAACCCCATCATCCGTGCTTTGCCCGAGCATTGTATCTGATCACATCAAATCTGCTTTGTGATGAGATTTCCATGTACATTGTGGAGCCGGCGCAGAAAATAGAAATGATCAGACTAAGCAGCTTGTTGAGTCCGGTAAATAAATATGTCATAGATATGATGTGCGGAATTGGAGAGTGAAATTGCTGTGGAGCAGTTGTGTCTCCGAGCGCAGAGATCGCTGACGGCGTCTGTATTCTGTTTGTCTATCTTACATTATACAGGAAAGTAGCTGTCCTATCCAGAAGGGATATCAATACATCTACATTATAGGGAAATAAGTCTCTCCATCTGCTCCGTCCCTGGATTCCTGCTGAGGATTGTTATTTACGTGGAGAATTTACCTCTCGTCTCTTTATATTATTGGTTTATGGAGGGAGAAGGCAATTGGTGAAAGCCCCTTCTAAAATTATTATTGGTATGTTTCAGTTTTTTTCAGGGCTGTGTAAAATTTCACATATTCAGCAACAGTTTGTAATACATGGCTGCATGGAACCTCCCGGAACGGCTAGTCACTAATACGCGGCTGCATGGAGCCGGCCACGACGGCAGTCGCCAATACATGGCTGCATGGAGCCGGCCACGACGGCAGTCGCCAATACATGGCTGCACGGAGCCGGCCACGACGGCAGTCGCCAATACATGGCTGCACGGAGCCGGCCACGACGGCAGTCGCCAATACATGGCTGCACGGAGCCGGCCACGACGGCAGTCGCCAATACATGGCTGCACGGAGCCGGCCACGACGGCAGTCGCCAATACATGGCTGCACGGAGCCGGCCACGACGGCAGTCGCCAATACATGGCTGCACGGAGCCGGCCACGACGGCAGTCGCCAATACATGGCTGCACGGAGCCGGCCACGACGGCAGTCGCCAATACATGGCTGCACGGAGCCGGCCACGACGGCAGTCGCCAATACATGGCTGCACGGAGCCGGCCACGACGGCAGTCGCCAATACATGGCTGCACGGAGCCGGCCACGACGGCAGTCGCCAATACATGGCTGCACGGAGCCGGCCACGACGGCAGTCGCCAATACATGGCTGCACGGAGCCGGCCACGACGGCAGTCGCCAATACATGGCTGCACGGAGCCGGCCACGACGGCAGTCGCCAATACATGGCTGCACGGAGCCGGCCACGACGGCAGTCGCCAATACATGACTGCACGGAGCCGGCCACGACGGCAGTCGCCAATACATGGCTGCACGGAGCCGGCCACGACGGCAGTCGCCAATACATGGCTGCACGGAGCCGGCCACGACGGCAGTCGCCAATACATGGCTGCACGGAGCCGGCCACGACGGCAGTCGCCAATACATGGCTGCACGGAGCCGGCCACGACGGCAGTCGCCAATACATGGCTGCACGGAGCCGGCCACGACGGCAGTCGCCAATACATGGCTGCACGGAGCCGGCCACGACGGCAGTCGCCAATACATGGCTGCACGGAGCCGGCCACGACGGCAGTCGCCAATACATGGCTGCACGGAGCCGGCCACGACGGCAGTCGCCAATACATGGCTGCACGGAGCCGGCCACGACGGCAGTCGCCAATACATGGCTGCACGGAGCCGGCCACGACGGCAGTCGCCAATACGCGGCTGCATGGAACCATGGTTACCATTGCTAAACTGGCTGTATCAACTAAGATAGATCGATCCTCCAACTTTTGAGTTGGGACATCAGAAAGATTTTGAAAATGGGGACAAAATGTGACCCTTATGCCCTGCCCATTTATATAATAGGACAGACCCTCAACCTACAGCATTTGAGCCCCAGATAGTATATGTGACCCTATTTATCAGACTACAAAATGAATATAGACCACACAACAGATTTCCCGAAAACACCCCAGACCTGCTAAGTAGCAACATAGCCCCCTGCCAAGATCCCTCTTATATCAACTCCAGCCATTTCAGGTCCCTTAGATGGTCCATATTTTCAGACTAAAGACCAGACTCCTTATTTACAGACCCTCCCTGGTTAGACCTCGGACTGCCCCCTTACAGGCCTTCAGCTGATCACATCTCCAGAACAAATCCTCGGCCCAATGTTTATACACCCAGACCAGACCCCAAACTAAGCCTTTCACAAATCTTTAGCTACTCAGCCCTCCGGACCAGATCCACCCCCATGTTTACAGAATTAGGACCAGATCCACCCTTTAACAAACCCCAGACAAGACCCTCCCTTTATAGTCCCCAAACTGCTCCTTTACTAGACCTACAGCTACTCGCCTCTCCAGTCCAGATCCCTCCATGTTTACACACCCCAGTCCAAAACCACCCTTGGATGAGACCCCAGGGTACCCCTTTACAGACCTTCATTGAATCACCTTCTTGAAAGCCAGGAGATCTCCATTTTCTCCAGGAGTCTCCTGAATATTCCAAGAGAGATTTCTGTCATCTAGTGATGATATATCAGACATCGGGACATCCATTATAATCTATAGTAGACGTTCAGGGGGTTAAATGGTCAATCTCTTATATTTTTTTCCGTACTTTTTACAGATTGCGGTGAACTGCAGAGGTCCCCTCCTCCCCTCCCCCTCCTGTCACGTCCTGACTACAATCATTAATGAATAATCTATAGGACTTTAATTACAAAGCCCGTCGTATACTTGCAGATGTAGATACTGTACAGGCAATGTAATAGGGTTTGATAGGAAGGAGCCCGATAACTCTGACTGCGGAGAATCTCCGAGTCCCAGCCTCAATTACGCCGCAGCCGCGGTTCTTCATAAATAAATAAAACTAGAAAAAGTCAAAATTTGCTACTTGCTAAGAATTGCTGCAGACCAGATCTGTCATGGCACGAGGGACGCGGAGGAGTGAAATTGCTCTTTTATAAGAAGACCCTCAAGTGAGCGCGGATGAGAGTGCTGAATATTACAGTTTAACCCCACTCCATCCAGTCAATGCCGTTGTCTCCAAAAAAAAATTTAATTCTATTTTTATCTGCGTTACAAATGGGTTATTTATAGTTACGGTATTTGAATTTTTTTATATTTTTTTTCTTTATTTCTATAGCACCAACCTATTCTGCAGCGCTGTACAGAGGTTGCCATCGCTCACACTGGCCCTTGTCCCCATTGGGACTCTTTAAATCTAAATTGGGACAATCTAAATTTCATGTTGGAGCAAACTGGAGTATGTTGTGGTCTTTTTACTAGTTACCAAGCACAGCGCCATACCTTGTATAGTGGCTGTACTTGGTATTGCAGCTCAGCACCATTCATTTAAATGGGACAAGGCAGCAGCATGTGACTGACTGAACATGATGTCACTGTCCTGAAAAGAGGAAGAGGAGCTCAATATCTTAGTCCCAGAGAACCCCTTTACGAGGAACCTGTCAGCATTTGCTGAACTATTTGCAACTTTATAAGTACTTTGTAATGTTATATCCATTAGTCGGTTCTTAAAGGTAACCACCATGAGCATGGTTACTGTCAAAGCTCTCCCTCTCATGTGCATGGTCCCCAGCCTGTGGCGTTCCATTTGTCTGTGCATGCTGGGTGTTGTAGTTTTGCAGCAGCATAGGTTGGCAACCGCTAATAAGGATTAATAACCTGTAATGGCCACTGCTGGAGGTGAATAGACTTATTACTGTTCCATAGAGATTAGCTGGGGAGAGGCCGGTGTCCTACATGATTTATAGCAGTGATCTCCATTCCTTTGGTTCAAGATAGACAGCAATTGATCTGTAAGGCAATAAATTTACATTTGGTAAGTAACTGCGTCGTCTTAGAACACACACGGTCCGTAGCGTTTCCTCTTAAAGGACATGTCTGACAAGAAGGAGCACTGTGAGCCCAGCAGCAATGGGCAAGTCACCATCAGTGCCATGTATCCATCTGCTGGTCACAGTATTGCAGGTGAGAGCCATTGTTATTTAAGACTTCGTTCACACTCTTATGAACAGGAGTCACGACATTGCATCAGATGGATGGATCCGAACAGTTCTTGTTGGAGCCCATGGACTGAAAGGGGTTATTTTAACTCGCTTCCTCCAGGGAATTTATTGGACCTGGGATTCTTAGCTGGTTCTGACCCTGAGTCACTTGACCAGGACCAGCACCTGGCTCCTGGGTCGCTCTGCCTCCTTCCTCCTCCACCGTTTTCACAGGTAGATTTACAAGCCATCGGGCCTCAACCACCTTTGACAATGGGAGAGGAGGAAGGAGATGCAGTGATTTTTCTATGCAATGAACTGCTCCACAGCCCAACCCAAGAGCTCTGCCACATGGGCCCTGGTTCAGATTTAGCATCAGGACCCAGGGGCTTCATATCACTCGTCTGCTTTTCTTTTAGGGCCGGGTACTTTTTCTCAGTCACGGTTTTACTTTGGCTTGTGTTGCTCTCTTGCGCCGAGCCTCCAGTGCAGATACAAGGAGGTGCGGAGAGAGTTGCAGGGAAGTGGAATTTAATCCTGCGGCTGGAAATTGCTTGTAAATAAAGATGAATGGAGACAGATATCCACTGATCCTGCCAACAAATTCATCATACCATTAAAGCTTGAAATCTGCAAATTAGAAGCTGTCAGCCATCAAACTCCCACACAAGACCACGCACCGGCAGCGGCCATGGACACCGCGGGAAGCTGTAACTTCTTCCAGTAAAAACATTCTAAAATTTTTGGTTTTAGAAGTTTTAGCACAAGCAAGTAATGGGTTGAACGGAAAAGCCGATCGGGACCTGCTGGAGTTGGTGACAGGTCAGATCTCGTCACTTTAACCACTTAGGTGCTGCATTCAGTAGTGTCCACAACATCTCTGTGATACAGTTGTGGGGTGCTGATGGGTGCTTGGCACTTGGGACCTTAACAAAGGACCCCAAAGTTTCATTCATCTTTATTAGGCAGTACAAAAGAAGGAGACCAGAACATGTATAAACATATGTTATATTGGTTATTAGGCCAATAAAAAAAAAAAAAAAAAAAAAAAATTCAACTAGTCCCACAAAAAACAAGCCGTCATATAGCTATGTTGCCATAAAAATGAAAATATTATGGCTCTTGACCAGCTGCAATAAATAATAAATTAAAACATATAAAAATAGTGGCACTTATTTAACGGGTCCTCTGGGAGTTTCCTTAGGATAGATTCATTGGGGTCCGACACCTGGCATCTTCCCCATCAGCTGTTTGAAGAGGCCACGTCAGATTCACTGGCCTGTGACCTCACATTCATCAGTCACATGGCCTGTTCACAGCTTTGTCCCATTCAAGTGAATGGGGCTTGGCTGCAATACCAAGCTCAGCCACTATGCAATGTACAGCGCTGTTTTTGATATTCATGATGTGTTCATATGAGCACTACAGCCTTTCCAAAGAGCTGACTGGTTGGACTGCTGGGTGCTGGGCCCCCTTCTATCTGATGTTAGTGTCCTTCTATCCTACCTAAGGATAGTACATGAAATATCAAAGTGCAGAAAAACCCCTTTAAATATAATACATGCTGGTATGTTATACCTAGATTTATCAAGATTGCAGTGTATAATATGTATAAAATGGGCATCTTATCAAGAGAGCGAAAACTAGATGCGTCAGTACTTTCCCTTCTGTCACTGACAACCACCACTAGATGGCAGTGTTCAATCATGAATGGATGATGAATGGCTTTCCTGATTTCTCCCATTGATTATACCAAGGCTCTTGGAAACAATAGTAATATCAGACTCCTTTTTACAGAACTAATGTAATTTACAGAAAATGTCTTAAGTAAAGGGTACATAGGCTGCCCCATCCCCTAAAAAAGATATTTTACGCCTATTTCCTCCACTCAGACTCCTAGTGATCAGTAGAAGGGGGGTACAGAGTTCTTTCTCATCACGGTAAAGTTAAATGGAGCCAGAATGCACCGAATCTATTCAAGTATATGGGGCAGACGGAGGATGCTAAGTGTAATCTTACATCTGCTGACTACATGTCCCTGGATTTGAGCACCTATCCATCTGTGTTACAGAATAAAGTTAGCATCTCACTTATACTGCATGGTGAACAGCCTTAAAGCAAATCTAAGAAACCTTGGCAGAATTGCAATATGTTCCTGAAAATGGTGTCATTGAAAAATACAGCTTATCCTACCAAAACAAATGGTGTCATTAAAAAAAAAAAATACAGCTTATCCTGCCGAAACAAGCCCCCATGGTTATGTCAATAGAAAAAAATTTGTAGCTTTTGAAATATTAATGAAAAAAAAATTGCTACAAAAACAAAGTTTTCTGGTCTTACCAATTGATGTTGGATTAAGGATAGGTTATCGATTGAAGATTGATGGGGTCAAACACCTGGACCCCTATCTGACCAACTGCTTGAAGGAACTGCAGCATTCAGAAGAGCGCTATGGCCTCTTCACATAAAACCGAATACAGCGCCATACACTTTCCATTGGCTGAGCTTGGTTTCACAGCTCAGCCTCTTTCACTTGTATGGGACTGAGCTTCAAAAGGCCGTGTGATCGATGAACGTGACGTCACGTGGCCTGTGAAGCAGAAGTGACACTCTGGGAGCACCACTGCCGCTTTTACACATCTGATCGGCAGGGTCCCAGGTGCGGTACTCAGCTTGACTTTTAGCAGTTTTGGGGTCCTGGCTTTGAAGCCGACCAAGGGCAACCTCTGCATGGGGTATGTATGTTTTCTCTGTGTTTGTGTGTATTCTCCCACACGCCAAAAACCTACTCATGGGGAATTGTGAGCCTTACAGGAGACAGTGAATGGTGACCTCTGTAAAGCGCTGTGGAATATGTTGGTGCTATAAAAGCAAGAGAAAGGTTAAAGGGAACCTTGATCCAGGCTAGTTAGTATAATGGAGTCAAGTAAATTCCTGCTCGCCCCTCCTCCCTGACTACATAGGAGGTTTGTCATGACTCTGCACTTTCCTTATTGGCTGGTAGGAGTTAAAGGGGAGGGGCAGTTTGTCTTCCATCCCCCATCTAGCAGTTTGGGGTGCCCCAACCCAGCGTACAGATTCCCCCACTAGCTAATTTGTTATACTGACTACATTTCAACATATTTATCAAGATTTTCACGTCTGGCTTGGGTCCACCAGGTACCACAAGATAATGCGAGTATATCCCAGTGCACGAGAATCCTCTACATCATTGATATTTCAGATCAAGCCAACCTTCTCTTTCGAGCCGACCGCCTTTGAATATATGTAAGATTAGAGGAAACCTCTTCAGAGCGGCTTTATTGTTCAACACTTCATTCATTTTGATGTCTAAATGTCACCGACTTCTTGCAGCAAGGCCGGGACCGCAACGTTTCCAGGAAAAATGGATGTGACAAGTGGCCCTAAGATGACATCGGCTCCGTCTGCAGAGTTCAGAGCGGGGCATCTGGTTTTGTTCTCCAAAAAGTCTTTTTCCTTGTAGTTGCGATTCAAATAGGGGGAGGGGGATCAAAGATGATGTAAAATAGAACAGACCGAGCGTTGGAATATTGAGAGAAGCGTTAGCGTGTAAGCCCCCTTCACCGAGTTAGATTGCAGCGCCACAGAAGTCAGGAAGCCATGCTGGGCCGCCGCAACTCCTCCTGTCAGCTAGATTGTGTTTTTTATCTGCAAACCCTTTTAAGGTTTCCTCCGTCTGCCGTCGTGTGTTTAAGGAAACCAAAAGCAAATGTAAAGACGTGAAGTGTTACCGAGCATGAAGTTCTATGAATATTTATGCTGAACTTCACAAGTTGACAAATTCTTATTTTCTTGACATAATGGGGTCGGCTGCCGGCGTTGACCTCGGACACGGAGAGGCGCATAAGCTTACCTTTTTGTTTTGTTTTTTTTTTTCCCCCTGGATCTGCGTCTGCGGGTTTCTTGTGTCTTTATGGATAGGGCTTTGAAGTGCTCATTTTATACAGTTGAGGGATTTCATCGCTGGTCACGTAGACTGATGGGACCACAGAGCAGCCGAAAAGTAGAACCCAATGTAATAAGAATTTTTGCATTAGAGTAAAATATGTGAGTGCACATTTTTCTATTGAAGTGTTATTTTCTATGGGTAACCTGTTAAAGGAGAAGTGTCCTATTGCTGGAACCCTCACAATCATGAGAATATGGGGCTAGTATTTGAATGGGGTGAAGGCTGTGCATGCTCCCCGCAGATCCATTGAATATCTATGGGACTTGTGGACACTGCCGAGTAGAGTTACCCCTAGTTATAGGGAACCTGTCACCAGGTTTAGTGTCCCTAGACCAGTAACATGTCCTTATGCTGATGGGGCTCCAGGCCCCAAACCTGGTGACCCTAGTCCTGATGTATGGAAGCAGTGACGCTAGGTTCATGCTAGCATTGGCCTGTCCGTCGGAGGGCCGTAACAATGGATGGGCAGAACAGTACAACAGTGGACACCTATGGACATATTACCTATAATGGGATCCGTCAGGTGTCCGTTCTTTTAAACTGAAACCGGCAGACGAAAAGTCTGAATTGCAGAACTTCTTCAACCAGGAATTTCGACGAACACTGCAACAGAGTCTCCAAATACTGCTATAAACATTACCCGTGAGAGTCTTGTGGACATGCGAGTAGATGAGGCTGGGTTCACATCTGGCGCAGATCCATCTAAAATCGCTGGACGAAAAAGTCCTACATACCCGACTTTCCACCACCGATTTCAGTTAAAAGGCACAGACACCCAACAGACCCCATTAGGGGGTGTTCACACTACCGTTGGATGTCCGTTACAAATCTGTGTCAGGCTCTGCTGATGTTCATTTGTTCTCTCTTCTGGTCCTCCGACACACCATAAGAATCGCTATCCTGCACAGATGTGAACTAAATGTTTGCTGTGACATCATCTATCCATATTGAATACAATGATGAGTCAGTGGTGTTCTCTGTATAGGTGTTATCTTCTATTGTAACACTGTATGTGATGTAAATGAGATGCCTGAAGTGTCCAATTGATTAAACTTGGTGTCCAAACTGTAACATGTAAAAATTTAAAAATTATCAAAAATTCATACAAATGTTTAAATTAAAAACTTGGTTTACAAATAATAGCCGATTGTCTAGACACACATTCCCTTTAAGTAGTACAGAGTAGGAAGAAAAATATTCTAAAAAATTAAATAGCAGGCCCAGTAGGGGACAATATATCTTTGATTTTCGCATTGCCTATGAATGGTCGTGGTCCATGTTTTGATTTCGGCCACAAAATGGCCGACTCCAGGTAGGAAGGTCCTCGCGTTACCTCAGCTGGCAAAGTAAATGTGTTTTGACTAGTAGGTGATTTTTGTTGATCCGCCCGGTACTTCTTGCGGCTTTGTCTCCATTCCACGTGTGTACTGAGTAGGAAATGATTGAGATGAATTCTATAGCGCTCACATTAGATCAGACGACTGTCATGTAGGCCGCAACGCTTCATTCACTGTAGATCTTCTGCCAGAGCTTGTGTTGTCCCAACTTGTTCTGGGTGTCTCTTTCTTGTGGTAATGTCTGTTACGTCCTAATGTTGTTTGGTCAAAGCATATAATATTCTACCATGTGCATTAAGGCCAGGGCTACATGGCGACTTTGGCCGTGACTCCAGTCTTGTGATCAGAAATCACCAGGTGCCTTGTGACTTCTTTACGTTAGTGAATGGAGACACATTGCAACCCTGAGGGTGCCATGACTGCAAACTTCATTCACTATCGTTGAAGCAGTCGCAGGGCGGCCTGGCGATCTATGGTCGTGCGCTAGAAATCTTAGCCAAAGTTGCTTGTAGCCCTAGCCTTAAAGGAGTAATTTATCATTATCTGCTTATTAAAGGTGTCCCCTCTAATGAATGCATGAATGATTGTATAAATAGGACTGCCTTAGGCTCTGACTCAGACATTTTCTGGCAGATTCCAACATCGAAAACTTATTGGGAGGAATTTATAATTAGCTATACTTTAGTCTCAAGTTAGCCCTTGGTAACCAGTTGGGAAAAACTCCTTTTTTAAAGGGGTTGTCTAGGAATTGGACAAACACCTGTGGTGGCCGGGGGGAGGTGTAACTTTGAAAGAAGAATACTCATCTGTACCCGGTGATCCATTGTCCGTTCATTCTTGGCTAGTGTCCCCATTGACTGAAGTCTTGTGCCCCATGTAACCGCTCAGGCCACTGGTCGCTGGAAAGGGACTGGTGATATTGCTGACATACGTCATTGGTTCCTTACCAGCGACCACTGATGGCCCTGCACCCCCCGTGACCAGTGAGACTGAGGATATGGCACAAACCCAAATGGCCACTGGTGGTGGACAGTGGAGCGCTGAGGACTGAGGATGCTCTAAATCTGCTGCACACTTCGGGGTATCTTTCATGTGACCTAGGCAGACAAAGCTGCCACAAACAGTCAGTGGTCGCATTGAAGGTAAAACCTGAATTTACCCACAAAATCGTACGGCATTGGTCACCACGTATGGGCGGCATTTTAGCCATATGCAGAAGCTGATCTCATCTGCTACAAGCAAATAATGAAGGGTTCTGTTCAGTGACTGCAAGCTGAGATTTTGGGCATGTGAAGGGGTGTGTATTATGTACTCCAGGGTACGCTATCTAATAGTCTATGGGTGACCTGCATGCATAGACCTCAGTGTATGTAGTATAGGTACGTAGCTCATAGACCAGCTATATGATATGTATGTAGAAGCAGTACATGCCCATACCCCCTAGGGGACCCTAGACGAAACGTAGGCTATATACTGACCTGTGTGGTAGCCTACAACCCTAAAGGGCTATAGACTTTCTATAGGCTGTACATTTTACATATGTTGGAGCCTCCAGAGCCTTATACACATCTCTAATTGGTAACTGTTCCCATTTGCCCAGAATCCCTCTAGTTGCGCCCCCTACAGATGAACCTGTTCAGTATATTATGTCTCCTCTCTTCTCTATCCACAGGTCGCCTGTCTTATCCGCGTGCCGTCTGAGGTTATTAAGCAGAGGGCACAGGTGTCTGTGACCTCCACCACGTATCAGGTGTTCGCCAGCACCCTGCGCCAAGAGGTAAGAGGTCAGGAGCCCGAGCGGCGATCTGCTGTAGAGCCTCGCCGCGTCTCATATATCTCCTCAGCAAACATTGTCATCTCCTTATGTGAACCCTGCTCAATCCAAATACTGTCAGAATGGTTGAGTCAACACAGAAAAAGCGTTAAAATAATAAACTCTCATCGGAGGTAAAATTCTGTCTCCGCGACTCTGATGATCTCACAAACCCCGGGAACCCTTTGAAGTTTCTGACAAGACATTTATTTTGTATCTAAAATAACCTTAAGAAGGCAAAACTCTGTGTGTGGATGTATATAATGGAGATAGATGGAATATATATTTATATATATATATATTTTTTAATATAAATGTGTGTATGAATGTATATGCACCGTATATAATAAAATATAAAAATATCTAGATATTTAAAAAAAAAAAAAAAATCAGTTTATTTTTTGACAGATTTTAAAAGGGATTTTCTGGGATTATAAGAATGAAGACCTATCCTTAAGAGAGGTCATCAATCGGTGATCGCAGGGTCCAACACTCAGGACCCCCCACTCATCAGCCATTTGAAGAGAACGCAACGTTTACACAAGCACTGCGGCCTCTTTACTGATAACTAAGCACAGCGCCTTACATGGTATAGTGGCTTTGCTTGGTATTGCAGTTCAGTCCCGTTCACTTGAATGCAATTGAGCCTAGGGCCTGGGTGTTGGACCTCCACCAGTTTTCTTTTGATGACCTACACCAAGAACAGGTCAGCAATCTTATAAGCCTTAAAGTTCTATGTTATCTTCTGTGTCTTTGACTAGATGACTTTTCAGTGCCACGTTGCATGGTTGTCTCCTAGAGGTCTCACCATATATAAGTTTGGCGACCATGACCTTTCTTTCTTCAAGACGTTACATAGAAATAGGTTGCGTGTCTTGGATTTCTAGTCTAACTTTTCCATTGGTATTACAGGGAATCCGAGGATTATATCGAGGGTATAAGAGCACAGTCCTCCGGGAGGTAAGACGCACACTGTTATATTGTGAGACGCCTGCTGTATAATAATAATAATCCTAAAAAGTAACAAATACAGTAAATTTCATGGTGTTTGATAATTGACAAATTCTGATAACACTACATGGTCGCCTAGAATCTGACGATAGGAGTGTATATTATATCAGTGGTATTAGGGTGTCATTTTATAACGCGTTATTGGCCTCCACCTATACATATAGGTCTGTATTTGTGACAATACTAGAGCATTAGATCAACTGTGTGTCTGTTTTATAAAAGACTTCAATGGATTTTCCCCATATTGGCTGTCGCTCCATTCATACGAGGTTGCACTGAACACTTGTAATGTTGGGGGTCCCAGCGGTAGGCTCCTCCGCTTTTATAGAATCTCTTTTTATAAGAAAAGTCCCTTAATACTAAGCTGAGAATTTGTCTCCTTGCTAAGACCTCCAGTGATCTACTGTAATCTGTGGTCAACAGGTGTACAGTTTCGCTGCAGCGCTCCCACAGGGGAATTGAAGCATTACATAGCTCTTATTAAAATTAAAGGGGTCTTCCCACATATAGGGAAGGGGAAAAGCGTCTTAATCGCTGGGGGTCTGTCCTATAGAAGAGAATGAAATGCACGCTACAGCTCCATTCACCTGGAGCACTCTGGGGGAACTTGCTGGTCCCTGTACTTGTGATCGCTGGGGGGTCCAAATGATCAGACACTTCTCTTATCCTATAAGCAGAAAATAACTGTCTATAATGGGACAACCCCTTTAATAGGCCGTGAAGTATGGACAGATTGGCACCTCCAAAACTGTAACCACTCAACACTCTTGCTTATATGATCCTTAAAGGGGTTGTCTTGGATTATGATATTGAGCACCACTTCCTCTTCTCAGGCCAGTAACATCACATCCATTGGTCACATGCTTCAGATGTATTGGGTTGAGCTGCAATACCAAGCACAGCCACTATACAATGTAGGCGCTGTTCTTGATAAGTAATGAAATGGCTCCAGCTATCCATACCCTAGTCCCAGACATCCCCTTTAAGGGTAATGGTATCTATACAATGGGTTTCCTAAACCCTTGGACTCCTTTAAGAGTCTTTCCAGGCGTGATCCATGCTATCTGTACTTACAATATAACTTGCATAACAAAGAGATCCATTCTCCTGAAATATAAACCAGACAATAACATCTTCCTGTACTTATTTTACGCTCCACTAAACTCGTGTAATTTCTTCAGATTTCATCAAGATGTGGACAGAATACAAAAGCCCAACAAGTCGCCGCGCTTTATCCGAGGCCGCGCGAATAAATCATTTACATTTACATTCTCGGCAAAAGCCATTTTGCATAAGGAACAAATGGGCGAAGCCCCACAACTGGGGCCCGACTCCGCCGTCCGCCTAAAATCCATCCTGACATATGTCAGCCAAGTAATTAATTTTCCCGGCTGATAGGAGGGAGCAGTCGCTGACCTTTCGGAGGTGTTTGTGCAGCTCAAAATGGCAGCACTTTGTAAGGGATTTAATTGGGGTCTTTTGCTTTGTGTGTTTTCATAAAAGAACCTTCAGAACTGATTCCACATGAAATATTTGTTAATTTCCAGAAAGCCGTCAATGGGATGAGAACAATTATTGTTGTGGAGGAAGCGGCCTCTTTCTTCATCTCCGAGATAAATAATGTGTAATTTGCTTGTTTAGGAGGTAGCGTGCGATATATAATGCCGCCGCTTTTATGGTGGAGCTCGTTTAACCCCTTTGTTGCTTGGGTAGTTTTGGTCTTAAGTGAAAATTTAGCAATTTGGATTTTATAGTTTTTGTCCATAATTAAATCCCCCCCCCCCCACAGTTAAAATAGGTCTTTATAGTGATCAGAGCTCCATTTTTCTGATACAGAGCTCCAAATCTGCCGCATAGACAGTTAAAGGGAGTGTGTCAAAAGCCCCCTGCATATTAGCCCAGTCCCCACCCCAGATAGATAGGTTAGGGTCCCCTGAATCATACTGTGTTTTCCCCTTGTGAATTGCTGCCTCTGTTCCTGAGAGATCACCATTTTGTCAATATGCAAATGAGCTCTTTGGTGCAATGGCAAAGCCCTAGTTGCCCCAAAGAGTTAATTTGCATATTGAGAAAAAAAACATCGATTTTTCGCAACTCAACCGAGAGTCAGAGCATCAGTGGGCAGAGGAACAAGACCAGTCCTTCAGCTGCAATTTGCAAATGTAAAAATGGGACAGCAGGGGCCTGCATATACATTAGGCTGTATTCACACCTGCACTCGTTGCCCATTCGGGGATTCCGTCCCCATTCTTCTTGAAAAATGTGGAGGGCAAAGTCCTGCATCTTTTTTGGTTGGCAACCCAGTGGACCTCATTATAGTCTATGGAGTCGACGGGTTTTCGCGGGTAACGGATTTTTAAGCCAGTGGGGTTTCCATTTTTCGTCTCACCAAGCGGACCCGAAGAACGGAAAACCGAGCGCAGGTGTGAACCTAGAGCAAGTAGACCTATCCAGTGCAGGGAATGCTTTTAAAGTTTTGCCATGGAAAGTATTGAGGATAAATATCTGACTGGTGGCGGTGTGACTGCTGAGACCCCCCCCCCCCCACCGATCCTGAGAATGGAGGGTTTTTTTTTACCCAGTGGTGGATTTAGTCTGACCACAGCCAGGCTGAATGTAGGTGGTCGGGACGCATCTGCCCTCCTATTCATTTCAGTGGGCGTACTGGAGATGGCGGAGTACTGTATTTTGGCTCATTCTGTGCCACCATTTAAGTAAATGGGAGCATGGATGCGCCCCTTGCTGCACAAGCACACCTACATTTTGCCCAGCCGTCGTGACAATGGGTGTGGGGGGGATCCTATTCTGAGGGTCTGACCACTGAAGCCCCCACCAATCTGCTATATAATCCCTTTTAAGAAGCTACTTATCTCTGCGCAAGACTGATGGGGTGGGCAGGATCTAAGTGCACACAGGGTTTGTTTGTAGTCTGTAACCATTTACACACATGGATCTGCATAGGAGCTGCATACACAAAAAGATACCCGATTTTAATGACGACGACTAGCAAAATTCCTCTTTTTGACTTTGGAGGAACAAGTTGACTGCGCAGTTGTGCAAAGCTTTTGGCTCAGACCTCCTGGACCTTAGTACGTTGCGTACTTCTGATATTTGTGGTTCTTTTATTAATGGTCTCCTGTTAGTGTTCTTTTTTTCCTACCCTATTAAAATGCAACACAAGCCCCGTACGTTTCCTTAGAGGGAAAACAATGACTTCCCGAGCGCGTGTTGTGCTCTGTGCATCGTCTCCATCGGTCAAATAATTGAATCCGATCGGAGAAACATCTGTCCGGATAGCGTCCGTTCTGGCTTCATGGGAAAGTGAGCCGGGTTTGGAATTTTTCCATTAAGCAAATGTAAGTTTTAAGCAGATGTCTTAAATGGACACTATTATTAATAGGAAATTTTACACGAGAAGAAACCAAGCTCCTTGTCTAATCGTAGTCTTCATGTAGCCGGTGGGTATAATGGGCCGGAGCGGGCTGCACCTTCATGTCTAAGGCAGACAGATAATCTTTCCTCCAGAACAAAGGGGGGGAATTAAAAAACAAAATTTTATTAGCTCAGACCTCAAAAAGCCACCTGTCTGTTTTCCCTCAATAAAACATTGTTTTTTTTCGTGCTCATGCGGCTTATTTCATAGAGCGGATTAAGCCTCTAATGCAGGCTCGGATAACACGCAATGGGAAAGCCAATGGTAAATTTTCCAAGAAAATTTCTGTTTTACTGACCCAACTGTAAGGCTTCTTAAAGGGTTCTCTGCTCAGATCAGCTCTAATCTATGGAGCAATCTGTAAGCAAGTGCTCAGTTTCTCTGCAGCGCCTCCAGGGGGGAAATGAAACATTGCATATCATGCATTGAAAGTGCACTGTGTAATACAAGGACGCGTCGGGTCCTCCAGAGCAAGCCAAAAAAACCACTACACCCCTTCGTTTGATGGATCAGTGGGGGTCCCAGAAGTAAGCCCACTGACCACCAATCTCAAAGCAATGGCATATCCTAGCCATGCACCATCACTTTATAAGCTGGGAATACCCCTTTAACAATTGCTGTATAGGAAGATCAGGGCCCCCTTCTTGCTGCTAGGGCCTCCCATCAGGTCATATGACACTCTTTAGCCAATCACATGCTTAGTAGAGATTATCTGTCCGGTCATTGGCTGAGATGAACAGACTTCAGATTTCAATGGCTACCCCCACGAGTCCCTTAAACATGTACACGCATATGTGGGCCTGATATTTGCAGTTTTTTAATATGAATACATATGATTACCTATAGTATTTAATGGGGCTATGTTGTAGGTACAGTATGTCTGCCAGAGACATTATATGGTGGTACACTTTATAGGTCTGTACTAAAGAACAGTATAGTTTATACCTCTGTATAGGGTCCATGCATGCTGCAGAGACTATATTTGGTCTATAGGGCTGAGCTTTAATACCAGACACAACCTTTATATATATATATATATATATATATATATATATATATATAAGTGTCCCTTTTTGTAACCCCAAAGAACGCAGTTTAGGTCAGGAACGCAGCTGCTGAAGCTGTTGCTGGCTGCTTCGAGCCAAGACGTCTTAATAAAAGCAAGGCTGATCAGTTTTATGTCTTATTTTGCATCATGGGAGTTGTACTCCTCCAACAGGTGGGGTGTGCAGGATTTCCCACCCCAGGCCTATACATTGAGCAGGATGACAGCTGTGCTCTGTGTTATCTCTCACATCTGCACATAGGCCATATATCTCCCTATAAGCCGCTCACTCGCATGTCTCTCCTGCACTCGGACGCAGGTGTTTGCATTCTTGGCAGCCTTGTGAGTGCAGATGAGGTTGTAGACACAAGGAGGACATTGTCTGTTAGTCAGTGGTCTGTGAGATGTCAGTAAACCATACATATCGGGCCCGGCCCTTCCAGTGTACCTGTCACTATGAATTACCCTTCTCCAATGTAGTCTTATTCTATAGTCCTTGAGTCGTCTTCTATCAAGTTGTGGAGATGTTAGTGTTTTTTTTTTTTTTTTTTTTCTGTTCCTGGGAAAGCTGGGTGAAAGCTAGTATGGCCAAATACAAAGCCGCTGTAAGTGTATTTCTGCATGGAACAGATACGCTGTGGATCTTATGACAGAACTGCAGATAGAAAACCTGTAGCATCTACGGTAATAGACTGCACAGAGGTTTAAAGGGGTCTCTGCTTCCGTTTAAGTAATATTGCAGAGCTGTAGCACCGCTGGTACACAGTGTGTGGGGCTCTGCGCCTATTAGAGCTGCTTCCGGATCCATCCTGTGCAGTTGTTTCTGGTACTGGGATACAGCCGGATCAGCTGATCTGTATAGGATCCTGGTGTCGGACCCCCATTGAGTGGATACTGATGACCTTTTCTATGGATAGGTCATCAGTATCTGAAATGACCTGGGTGCTGGAAACCCTTATAAAGACATCTTATCCAAGTGGTGCACAAAAATTCTGCTAAAGAAATTGACGTGCGGTGCAGATTTTAATGTCCGTTTATGATGTGGATTTTTACTGCTGATTTCACCCTTTGCATTGCATAGGAAAGGCAAATGCAAAAAAAAAAAAATCAGATGACTTGGTGCCATCTTTGCAGCTGCAGATTTCTGGCGCAGGATCTTCCGTGATGGTAAATCTACAGCTTATACATCTGGTCTGGACATAGTAGTCCTGAATTTGGCCCCATAACGATGCAAGGATTGTATCTGGTTGTATAGGATACGAGCCAAAGACGTTTGACCCTTTGTCACGTATGTCCAGTTCTCCCAGTAAGGAGCCGCTCTATAATATGACTAGTCGGACCCTGCTTCGCTTTCAGCTCTTTTGTATATCTCCGGTAGCCATTAATATGTCTCGCTGTGCTTGAACTTGCATAGTTTATCCTTATAATTTTTTGCATTTCAGCACATTACAACATGCTCTATCGATGATAATGATATTATTGCTTATATACATTGAGTAAAAAGTTCATGTAGTTCCTGCATCTGGAGTTGTCATGTTACTTCTGATATGCAGGATCAGCTGAAAGATAACTTGTAGTTTGGGTGTTGAAAAAACATGATTTGCAGCATTTTATATGTATTTCAGTTAACAACCAGCAGAGGGCAGTAGTTGCCTGTATATTCTGAATAATTGGAACCAGGGCTGTATTGACAGCTCGCACCGTCCTAAGCACCAAGTCTGAATACAGCCCTATTAAAGCCCCATTTACACACATCAATAATCAGCAAAGCTTGCTTTTTTTTTTTATAAAGATAATTGATTGTTGTTAATAAAGGTAAGAGTTTTATCATCTATATCATTTATCAATTGTGATGTCGTAAAAATAATTGTTTTCGGTGCCACAATTGATAGATGAAGATGCACAGGGTGACCTTTACATAAGACATTGCTGCCTAGAGCAGAGCCAGGTCCTCGTGTCCAGCAATGTGAATGGGTCGGAAAACACAATCCATGTATTAGCCACATTTACTGTCCACAGGCCAGTAAACCGAGGTTAACACCCAGGTCATGTGGTCCCCCGCCTAAGATATACATGGCGCACTATGCTACACTAGAATCTGCAATCTGTATACATAGAATACCGCCAAATAATACATCTGAAAATAAATCTAAAGTAAACCAAGATCTGTAGAAATAGGGGCATATGATAGACATGTATTCTACTACCTAGGGGTAAAGCTCCTATATTATGGTACCAGGTGGCATTATATACAACCGCTATAATCTACAAAACATGATACAAGAATTACCAATGTAAAAAGATCATCTTTATTAATACAATTACATAGATCTGAGTCCTACAGCTCAAGAGGACGACATCGGGGTCAGCACAATACAGGAAATCACAGACATGGATAGTGATGGTCACTCAGATCCAATCTCCTTCATCTTCTCCTCTACATCATCTTTCAGATTGTCACTTGGCATCTTCTTCAGCATGTAAGGAGAGATTTCTCTGAGGTCCCAGTTTTAATCTGAAAAGATGTGATGATGGATTAGAAAAGTGATGGAGGAAACCTCTCCAGTGAGAGCGATGGGGATGGACACAATGGGGATTGTACGTTGCCTCCTCTTTGGTCCTTCTTCTTCTCCTCCTGTTCTCCTCTCATCTTCTCTGTCTCTAGTTGGGGGTTTATCAGAACCTGCAAATATCATCCACGTAAGAACAAAGTCCTGAGGAGAACTGCAGAGAAAGTAGAACTACAATCTCACCTTTTAGCTTCTTCCACCATTTTCTTGTATTTTCTCTTCACATTCTGCAGATCCACGTGATTTCTGTGGAAGAAAGAGACCATGTCTGAGAAATATCTATGCAAACAGATGGAGAATATTCCTATATCTGGTGGAGACTAAGGGTGTGCGGTTATAAAATGTACCACTATGCCTTCTTACTTTCCCATACACATGCATGCTCAGTTGACCAAGAATACATGTCTTCTCGATGAGAAGGGAGGAGTTATCCCTTGCCAGCAGCTGTATTCCTGCCAGATATATATCCCCCCCATCTGCTCTGATATATCCAGTACCTGCTGTATTCCTCCTCCATTGACATCCTCATCTTTAGCTGAGCTTGGATACGGCTCTTCTCTCCCTGGAGGAGGAGATTTTTGGATTCAGTGGCTGAGATTTCAGTTTTCACAGACAGGAGCTTCTCCATTGCTGCTCTCTCCATCTATTTCGGATGCGAACCAGGTCTGTGGTTCAGCCATTAGAGGGAGAAAACTTGGTTAATCCTGAAAGGGTTAATGCAGTAGTAATAAGCAGGACATCAGACAGGTAGTGTGAACAAGGCCTAGAGTAACTCATAGTAATTTATCATTTAGATAAACCAGCATTTATTCTCACCATGACAATCCACGTGACGTCTATTCCTGACTGAGTTTCCAGGCTTTGCAGTGACAGGAGCCATCATTTCTTCAAGGCTTTCAGTGCTGCAGAAGGTCTTGTGGAGATATCATGGCGGCCATTTTTTTGGTACTAGTTAAGTGATTGGCGCGTTCCTTCTGTAGCAAACACCTTGATCTTGAAGATAGTCCAAGTAGTTCTTCTCTGGGAGAAGATTTGGGGCCGGTCTTCTCAATGGTAGAGACGTTTGAAACCTGAATTCTTATGGAGCCCATGACTTCTGAGATTCCTTCAAGTCACATGTGGTTGAGGCCAGCTGTGTCCAGCATTTACATGGGCAGCAGGGGTATATGAAATGTACAGTTTGTGTAAGAAATGACCTCCTATAAAGCCCCCAATTAAAAGACCTAAAAGTTTTACCCCATTTTACAATTTTGGCATGAGTGGCCTTCCCCTTTAAAGGGGTTGGTCCAAGTTTTAATGTGGCCTCTTATCTACAAAATGGGGGATAACTTGCTGATCATTTGGGATCCGTCTGCTGGGAACCTCTAGAATGGGGTCCCGTTTCCTCGTCTGAATGGAGCGACAGGCCAAGCATGTGCTCCATTCATTGTGTAAGGCACTGCTGGAGATAGGCAAGCTTTGTACTCTCAAGCAGTCCTATAGACAGTGAATGAAGTGGGAGTACACCTGCTCAGCCTGCCACACAATTTAACCACTGGAACCCCCACTGATCAGCATATTATCCCATATTCTGTGGATACAGGATAACATTAAATCTTGGGCTAACCCTTTTTTTTTTTTTTTTTTTTTATATATAAATATAAACCCGATGACAAAAAGGTACCAAATTGGCAGGCAAAAGAGTAGTCCAAATTCAAGCCAAGGTCAGGGCAGGCAGAAAACATGCACAGTCAGTAAACAGGCCGAGGTCAGGGCAGGCGGCAAACGTGCATAATCTGTTAAACAAGCCGAGGTCAATACCGGTAAATCAGTCCGAGGTGCAGCTGGGCCTGATGGTACTGGTATACTGAGGGTCACTCCACCACTACTCCTTTTTGTGACATCATGGGTGTACCGGACGTGGTCTCCCCCAGACAAAGCAGTCGTGCTTGTCTATCAAAGGGCCTGTTCAGCATGGCCTTAAGGTTCTCCCGGGCTCTGATGCTGAGTGCAGCCAGTGATAGGGGGTCATGCAGTGGCCTCGCAGTTACCTTAATGCGCCTTGGTAGGGCATAAGGCACACTGCGGGCAGGTCTTACAGCTGCTGACCGACTGCTGATCTTGTTAAGTGGTATCCAGCGAGATGGTCTCTTGGGAAATGGGAACAAGGGACACCCTTTGATGGGATTTGGTGCCTGATATTCTGGTTTGTCCGCTGGTGGTGCGCTGGTCTTAGCTGCAGGTGGTGGAGGAGGTGGTAGCTTCTGGTGCACGTATCGGCCAGTTTCCTGCCTTGGTGGTGCAAATAGGTGTCCAATAAATGGAATACTAGGCACGATACTGCCCAATGCTGCTCCAATGTGTTCTGCCCAGCCGAACCAACTTTGATGGCATTGAGGTTTCCGGCCATATGGGATCCTTCGGACACGATGAAGGTGTCTCCGGGGTTGGCGTTTGCCTCCAGCTGCCATGGCATCCATTTGGCTGCGCCTTCCTCAGCGCACAAGGATGTTGTTTTGTGAGGGAGATCAAGAACACACAAAAAAGAAAGAAAGAAAAGAACAATCCAGCAGGATCAACACTTATTCAGCAAAGTGTGCTCAGCACCTGTACTCCCCAACAGACTTGCCTCGCACTGACAGTTGAGTCGAGGCTTTTGAGCCGTTGGCCTGCGGGCAACGGTGACCTCATGAATGGCAACCGGGCTGTGATGCTGGAGCTGCCCATGGACACCAGGGTGATACCAGCACTTACTGTACAACATGGCTGGACTGGCATGAACAATACTGCAGATGTTTAGTAGTACTGAACGCAATTGTTTTCTTCCATCTTCTCTGTCCCATGAGTCTTAATACATACATGTAGCTGAGCCCTTTCCGAGGGTAGAAGAACTTGCTGGGATCTGTAGTGCATATTGCCTATGCTGTTGACCGCTGCTATTTAAAAGCCCAAACTAATAATAATACGTACTAATATTTTTTTTTTTTTCTGTTGAGATGGGGATACAAGGAGAGAGCAAGGAGATGGGGCTCAGGAGGAGCGGGGATAATGGCCTGCCTCGATGTCATCTCAGCCACCCAATGCATGTAAATAAATCTATATATGTATATAATAAACTGGGTCAATTCTGAATTATACCCAGTTTATTACATGGAGCCACGGGCTGTGTGATATGCTGTTCACTGCCTATCTGTGTGTAGTGCAGAGTGTTTACTATGGTGTGCGCCCCTCTAGCAGGGATTGCGTGGCTAGCCCCCCCTTGGTCAGGGGGCCCCCGGAGGATTCACCTCTTTCCCCGTCAATTCTGAATCTGTTTGGATATAATCTAGGAAATTCACTGTGAGCTATACAAAGAGGGAATGTGTCCATTCACTGACAGCAAACAAAGACCTTTAATGTCAAGGAAGTGAAACACAAAGATAAAGTTTATGAAAGGAAGGGAACAGATGTAGACCCTGTCATCATTGGATACGCTTATGTAAATATTGTTTTAACAGCGGGACTGCTCCTTTAAGGGCAATGTTACTGATGGGTTCCCTTTAATGTGGCTATAGGTGTGTGGGAGTCCTCTGTGCCCACCTAGGAATACTGGCGCTGTGCCATTCCTGACCTCCACATTGTCAGGCGGTCATCAGGTCAGTGTCCCCATAACCCGATCAATAAAACTTAGTTAATAATATGGATTCCCCGAATTAAAGGAAAGAAAAATTATACTCATGTAACCATATTTCTATATTTGACATCTAATAAATCCAGCTGATCTGGAAAATCTGATAATCCAGTTTTCATTTCCTGCACAAATCTGCAGCACGCTATGAAATTTCAGAAAACCAGAAGCAGAACAACCAAGTAAGGGAAATTCCACAGAATTTATAGATTATTTTTGCTTTTTAGATTGTGCTGTCATCATGAAGGCTATCTACCCTTATACGTCAGTCTTGTGTATGTTTCCATGACTGTCCAATAAACCAGAATTTTATAATCTGGCAACAATCCAGTTCCATCTTAGACTTCAGGATTTTTCGATATGGAATATTTAATTAATGACATTACATATTTGTAACATTTTTGCATTATTTATCTTAAAATGCGAATAAAATCTCTGAATAACAAAGATACAAAAACCCCATCTTGACCTCTTTAAAATGAATAAATTCTGCCCTCTAAAGAAAGTCAGATTTGCCACAAAAAAACAAGGAATCTAATAGCTATGTAGCCTTTAGGCTTGGTTCACACAACTAAATCTGCAGCTGATTTTGAGGTCGATTTTTGAGGCTCAGACTGATTTAACCCCATTGTTAATGGAGAGAACTAAAGAGCAAAGCCACGGCGGAAAACAGAATCTCTGTGAGATGTACAGGGCCAGGATTTGGAAAGTAATCTTAGGTGGAAGACTGGCTCCATATTTCCTCGTGTAAATGTAGCCTTGCAATGAAAAAGTTATGGCCGACAGAAAGGGAGAGAGGAGGCAAAAGTGGGGGGAAAAAAAAGGGGTCGGCTGAAATGTTCAAAAATAAGTCCTACTCCCCTCACTGATTTCGATGCACTCCTATTCCGATGCTGCATAGTTCTCCTGTTGGACTCTTCTTCCTGATCCCTCCCAATACACAGGTAGTGCCAATTTGCCAATCCCTGGCCACATCACTGACCAACTCTGACACTGGTTGAGTAGCGTTTCCTTGAAGTAGAAACCAAGAAGAGATGCAGCGTGTTATCAGGAGTGGTGGGAAATCAATTACATGAGTACCGTCCTTCCCAGCCGAGTGTATGAAATGTAAGAAAAGGGATACACCGCCCTCAAAGATTATCTGACTGCCACTCAAGTTCTGATTCTATCAGTCCCCCGACTCATAGGGAAAGCCTTGAGATGTTTGCTCTGCCAGTCTTGGCCCTTCAGTTCGGACCCAAACTTGGCAAGTGATTGGATGAGTCAGCATCTCCAGATATTTCCCTTATGTTGAGGGGTGGCAGAAGTGAAGACCAGTATGGGACTCCTAATTTTGTTTTGCTGGACAATCCCTTTTTAGGCTTAGGCCCCACATAGTGTTCCCCATCACTTTTCACAGAACGTTTGCAGAGTTTTCCTCTTCGGACTTTCTGCTTCCATTATACTTATAGGGAAACCGCCGGCGTTTCCGTAGGTATAATTGACATGCTGAGATTTCCAAAACCGCAATGGTTTTGGAAATTGCAATGTATCTGCTGCTCATATGTTTTCTGCAGTGTACGGATGGGATTCGCTAGAATCCCATCCACTTCGCTGTGACTGTAAAACATTGTGTTTTTTTTCCTGCGGCGTAAGAGACGCCATGTGGAGCACCGGTCTTAAAGGGATCTCCAGGCTTAGTAATTGATGAATCTGTTGACGATTGGCTTGGTACGATACTTGGGCCCACTGCTGATCAGCTATTTGAAGAGGCCTCAGCATTTGGGTGAGCACTGCAGCCTCTTCACTATTTACCAAGCACAGTGCCGTACGCTGTATAGTGGTAGTGCTTGGTATCTCAGCTCAGTCCATCCACTTGAATGGGACTGAGATGCAAACAGGCCATGTAACCTATAAATGTCAAGACACTTGCCACTGCCACTTCAGACAGCTGATCTGCTGTATGTTGGACCTTTGCTGATCTTCAATTGATGACCCAGCCCAAGGATAGGTCATCCATTAAAAAGAAAAAGGCTGGGCATGATATTAAAGGGGTTTTCTGGGACTTGAGTATTGGCCGGACAACCCTTTAACAAGGACGGGCCTGGACTTTGGATGCTGCAGCTACTAGATGAAACTCCTAAAGGAAAACAGTAGAAACTTGTTATCTCTGCGAGGATCTCCAGTCACATACTGTTAGCTTTAGGCCAAGTAACGTCTCACAATACGACTTTATTCGTCTCATTCCATGTGTCCAGTCACACTGAATCTGAAAGATTTTTTTTTTTTTTTTTTTTTTTTTTTTCTTCACAACCCAGTAAACCCTCCACAATGTAATTATCTGGAGGGCAGGTTCTTAATTAAAGTGTCATCTCGATATGGTTGAAGGTGTCTGATGTGGTGTAATTCATCTTTCCTTACATGACTGGAAGGTTTTTTTTTTTTTTTTTTTTTTTCCCCATGACATCTAGCTTTAAGAAGATTTAAAGGAAACAAAAGTCTCTGCTCCCCACCCCCCATTACAGCGCCCCTCCTATACATGGGCTATAAATGGTATTGCAGTTCAGCCCTATTGTTTTGAATTAAAAGCGTTTTCCAGTTATAGAGAAAAAAAAAATGTAAAATGCAGTATAGACAAAAATAAGAGCCTTCAAGATCCCCTTCCACTGACCTCCCGATCCTGATGGAGTCCTCATGGCTTCTACTTCCTGTTTCTGTCTCAACAGAGCAGGAAGTAGCTGGGAATGCCTGTCCAGCCAATCACAGGTTGCAGCAGCGACCCACTTCAGCCAATGACTGGCTTATTGGGCATTTGTTCTCAATGGGGGTAGAGGGGAATAAGCCATTGCCATACCTCTCTGCATATCTCCCTTGAGAACAAAAGGATTGGTTGTTAAAATCCAGCAGCCCGATCCTTCTTTCCTCTGATATCCACATTTGGAGGAGATCAAGCTGACCAGTGAATGTGACTCCCTCCACGTAAGTAGTAAGCCAGTAAGCCAGTCGCACCGTAATCGGAAGGTTAGCTCAACAGAGAGAAGCTGGAGACCTAGCCATCTATTTGTGAATAATTTATAGGGAAATAGAATGGCGTCCATCCCTTGTATAGATGAGTGAGGTCGTCTTGGATAACTGCACCAGATCTATTTGTTCCAGAAGATGCATACAGTAGCAATAAACTATTTTTTTTTAAAGGAATGTAGCTGTTTAAGCTGTTGCGTTAATGTGAACATACATTACTTATCCTGTACTGATCCTGAGTTATATCCTGTATTATACTCCAGAGCTGCGCTCACTATTCTGCTGGTACAGTCACTGTGTACATACTTTACATTACTTATCCTGTACTGATCCTGAGTTACATCCTGTATTATACTCCAGAGCTGCGCTCACTATTCTGCTGGTGCAGTCACTGTGTACATACATTACATTACTTATCCTGTACTGATCCTGAGTTACATCCTGTATTATACTCCAGAGCTGCGCTCACTATTCTGCTGGTACAGTCACTGTGTATATACATTACATTACTTATCCTGTACTGATCCTGAGTTACATCCTGTATTCACTCCAGAGCTGCACTCACTATTCTGCTGGGCAGTCACTGTGACACATTACATTACTTACCGTACTGATCCTGAGTTACATCCTGTATATCTCCAGAGCTGCGCTCACTATCGCGGGACAGACACTGTGCACACACATTACATTACTTATCCTGTACTGATCCTGAGTTACAGCCTGTATTATACTCCAGAGCTGCGCTCACTATTCTGCTGGTGCAGTCACTGTGTACATACATTACATTACTTATCCTGTACTGATCCTGAGTTACATCCTGTATTATACTCCAGAGCTGCGCTCACTATTCTGCTGGTGCAGTCACTGTGTATATACATTACATTACTTATCCTGTACTGATCCTGAGTTATCCTGTATTATACTCCAGAGCTGCGCTCACTATTCTGCTGGTGCAGTCACTGTGTACATACATTACATTACTTATCCTGTACTGATCCTGAGTTACAGCCTGTATTATACTCCAGAGCTGCGCTCACTATTCTGCTGGTGCAGTCACTGTGTACATACATTACATTACTTATCTTGTACTGATCCTAAGGTAAAGGGGTTGTACCATTAAAGCGTTTGTCCAGGACCTGAAAATAATCAATACTGGTGACCTATCCACAGGATAGTAGTATATGCTTCCAGCGGCCAAAACAGCTGGTTGGGACGGGCTCCAGGTGTCGGACCCCAAACGATCTGGCACTGATGACCTATTTTGTGTGGATAGATCATCAGTATCCCTTTACCTTCAGGTGCTGGACAACCCCTCTAAGGGCATGTGTCAGATCACTGGGGGTGCTACCAATGGGATCCCCATTGATGAGTAGAATGGGGGACCGAAAGTCCCATATGCTTCCTTCTTGTGAATGGCGCGCCAGTGCGCATGCATGACCGGCTCTCCATTCATTGCTATGGAGCTGCCAGAGCTGCAATCTTTGAGAATTGCTCATTTGTCATTGATCACCTCTTCTATGTGGACGTTAAAATCTACTGATTTAAGGGGGGTCTTTGCTATGGCATACACACAGAGGTTGTCTTTCTGAGGACCCCTCTAACATCGATCATCTTTGTGGATGAAGTATATAACACAAAGTTATATCATTTGGCGTATAAGGTCCTATATACACCCCTCATACTGCAGTGATGTTACCACAGTCGGGAGTCGGTGATCCTACTGTAGTGTGAGTATATATTATATAACCTCTTCCAGACTGGGGCTCTGTCTTATCTAGTGTCCTTGCCCTGCATCCATCCAAGCAAGGAGTCATAGCCGTGAAATCTGGCAGGCGCTGCGCATGATAATTACTTCAATATACTGACCCAATCTGCAAATTACAAGTTCAAAGACTCGTGGACACGTATGAAAGCAGAGTTTTGGCATTTCTCACGTTCGGCTTGTTTTAGGATCTTTTCAGTTTTCTTTTTTTTTTTATCTGCAAATAACAAATGGATTGCACGCAGCACATCAAACATTTTCTCGTCTCCTTTCTGCATTCAAAGAGTTCATCCACTTCTTGAAGTGATTGAGATTAATCGACTTCTACATTCCAGAGACTGAGAGAAATCTGTTTATCTTCTTTGTTTCCATCTACCTTTTAATACACACATGCAGATTTCTATGAAAACTTTTAGCTTTATCTTCTGTCTTTCATATTTTTATTTTATTTTAATTAAGTAAATTCCTTGAACACCATTTTATTTTTACATATTTTTTTTAAAATAGGTCCAAAATTCTGTATTCTTTAATTTCTTTTTGCTGAGGTCAAGTTTATATTCCAGAGCTCCAAATCCCCTAGACATAAAGCTGAGTGATACATTTCTGGAGACAGCCACCACTAGGGGGAGCTTAACCGATTGCTGCATACTTTTCTGTTTATTGAATTCAATGCCTAAATCGGTAAGTTCAGTAAGCTCCCAAGCTCCCTCTAGTGGTAACTGCAGGCAGATAGAATTGTACAATTTAATAAAATGTAGAAGTAGAATATGTGTAGGAAAAGACCGTGAAGGGGCTGTGAATCTGAATTAGAATGGCAACACCTTTGTCCATAGTGGTGTATCCTGGTAATAAGTCATCCCCTATCTTGTCCAAATCAGTCTCAAAAATTGACCTATCTTGTACCCCCTGTATGAAAGAAGCAGCTCATTGGTGGAAGCCTTCTGAATGAGAGAGGGGATAGGTTATTACTGGAATAGTCCTTTAAAGAGGATCTTTCACCACCTCCACCGTCTCCAGCTCTTTTCATCCTTAGGCACCACTTCACTGATTCCAGCACAGTTGGAATTTTCTCTCTAGCCCCCACCATTCCTGAGCAATCAGAGCAATTAGTTTTGGAGTCTGATGTTCTATTTAAGCTCTGTAATGTCAGGCAGGGGGCGTGATTCAGAGCGCCAATCAGAGGCAGCCAGTGTCAGAGCTCAGACTCACACCACTTGTCTGCCCCTGCCTGACACCGCCCTCCTGACAGTACAGAGACTAAATAGTATATCAGGCACCAAAACTAACAGCACTGATTGCTCAGGAAGGGTGGGGGCTAGAGAAAAACTCCAACTATGCCAGAATCAGTGAAGCGGCGACTAATAAATGATGCAAAGAGCTGGACTTATTGGAGATTGTGAAAGGTTCTCTTTAGGTGGTGTTATATCCTAACATGCCGTCACTTGAGATTGGACATCCCTTTTAAGACAATAAAATGTATGGAGATACACTTTTTTTTTTTTTTTTTTTTGGTAAGGAGTAGTTGGGTTTATTGGGGAGAAATGGAGCTAATAATTGGGGTCACTATTTTAGGTTCCTCATTAGCCTTGGTTGGGCAGCCCACTGATTTCAAAGGGTGCTGTGTAATACTTCAAATCTCCTGTGGGGGAGCTGTAGGGAACCCATTTTTTTCCCCCAAACGGATTACAGCCGATCACCGTAATCTTTCATCATCTTTTCAGAAAACCATTATAATAAAGTATTATAAAGCCCTGTATACATTTTGGAATGTTAACAAAAAACAGTAGGCAAGTTTGGGTTTCGCTAATGCATGGCACAGTAAATTGGCTCTGTACCACCCCATCTGTACTGTTATGGACTCTCTAATAGAAGAAATGTGCTTTGGCCCTCAACATGCAGTCTCGTAACTTTTTAGAGATGGCCGTAGAATCCCAGATGATGCAGTATTTGGGGAGCTGCCCTGTATTATAGGAGAGATCAGGAGGGAACGTATCTTACATTTAGCAGATAAAGTACATGGAGCGAGTCCAATCTGATCGCAGCTGCAGATGTTTATCTGAATCATTATCTGTGTAAGTCTTCACGGCACATTGTGTCCGTCCCAAATCTTCGGCACACACCTTTATTACTCACGGGGTGTGAATAACACAACACAGTGCCATTGTAGATTATTTGTGCAGAAATGTACTTCCTACAGGTGCGGGGGTGTAACATGTGTTCTGGATATTTCTACAGTTGTGGGTGATGCTTTTTATAGAACAGTGTGACACTGCAAGGACGGAGCTGTCATCAACACGGACGCACCGTAAAACCGCAATGAAAAAGTACATCGGTTCGGAAGAGGAACCCTTCCATACTGAGATATTTACTGCAGATATTCGAGAAGATGTCAAGAGCATTTATCTGTATGGAGTAGATATCCTCTACATATAGGTGCTCAGGTTAGGAGGTTGAGGAACCTAGACCCTTGTGTAGAAGCTATCCTGGGGCCACAAGCTTGCCAGTACATCCTTTTTCCACATCATCATCATCTTATCGATACATATATGTTGTGTAGTTGTGGTTTCCCTTGAATTGGGGCTGAGATGTAATATTAACATAACCAAAGGACAGGAGTGGAGCTCTTTTTTTGGGAGGGGAGGAGAAGGAAGCCTTGTTCTCGTAAAGGGGGTTTCTAGTTCTGTGATACTGATGGCCTGTCTGACTCCTAGCATCCTCAATGTTTGGTTGTGCTTAGAAGAACTCTTCAGCCTCTTCACTGTGTACCAAGAACCTTGCTGTACGTTGTATAGAGGCAACTCAATGGGTCTTTGAATGGGACAGAACTTTGGAACAGGAAGTTGAGTGTCGGAGCCCCCACTGATCTAATATTGGTGACGTGTTCTAAATCTTCTAGTTCTCCATTAAGGCGTTGTATCAGCCAGTTGCGTGGTCCAAAGCAACTCTCCCGCACCTTGCCAGAAGCTTCCTTCTGTTACTTGCCTCTCCGCAGTCCTGCACTTCCTGTTCATCTGTTCATATTTTATTTGGCATCCACTTTGGCCCTGGGGCATCACCACAGGTTGCTTATTTAAAGTGGAATCACCCAGTTGGGTCCCATCTAAACATACAAGAGTTATTCTTTAATTGCTTGTACCTTGACGTGAACCTTCCTTGATGGACTGTCTGATTATGACTTCAGCTCCATCTACCAACTATCTTTCTACCTGAGCATCTACACAGCATTGACCTATACTTTAGTATTCCTTATCCCCTACCTCAAATCCACATCTTCACCGTAAATTGGTGACTACCCAGGGGCCACGACTTGTAGCTCTCACGAGCATAGTCTATACTTCAGTGAATGGAAGACTCTGCACCTTGGATCTGGATCTTACACTTTCTTAGTAAGTTCCTTAAGACCAGTTGGTTGTTACCCGGCCTTTCCAAAATAGACTTGTCCTTGTACACTTGATTTTTGGGCAGGGTTTATTGAAAATTTGGCCCTGGGCAACAAGTAAAGTAGATCCTGCAGTGGGCCAAGACGCTAATTCAGTAAAGATCCAGCATAATAAACCCAAATTTAAAGGGTACTGTGTTCCTCTTTTTGAAGAGTAGCCCTCAGAACTCTCACCATTTTTCAAATATTTTTTTTCTAGGATTTTAGAGTCCCTGGTGGTCCGGGGTAGTGAAATAGTCTGTTAATTCTGAACTTATTGGTTCTGTGTAGGGATCAATTGCAAATTCAGGTTGATCCTAGGGGACCCATACAATTGTCCAGTTTCCCACCCCCTAAAACTTGAGACTGGTTGCCTAGTGTTGTAAACTGGGTCATAATATTTGCTCTACAGCTCGACAAGTCCTTGCCCTTCACACCAGTCTGACTAATCTGGTATTTTTCACCTGAATATTTTCAAGCTCAAACAAAATGTCAAAACTCCGTATAAAAAAAAAAAATGGAAAGTAAATATTGCTTTGTGGGTCTTCTTAAGCTCTGCTGCCTCACAAAAAAGAAGGAAACACTTTGAACAAATACCACATGGACAGTGGAAGGATGACATGTAGCAGGCAGCTCAATCACCCAGACAGCTAGAAATGGATTCAGTCGCCTACAACACCAAAAGTTTTTTGTGTGTTTTTTTTTTTTTTTTTTTTTTTTTTTTGCTTTTTATCATATGTTGAAAGTGACAACGGGAACAATCGTGAATAAACGCTAGCTAAACCAAACAAGCAAAGCAAGGCATTCAGGAGTGACGTATTGTTCTGAGAATTCTTTTCAGTCTTTGGAACAGGATTCCTCTCACACCTGCTTGGGTTTGGCTGAAAGTTAGTTTCCCTGTTGAGAAAAAAAAAAAATATGTAAAAATAATAGGCCACTCGAGGAGACCAAACCCACTTTATATTGTTATCAAGATATTTAGGTAGAAAAAGAAAAAAAAATAGTCAACGTGTTGGAATTTTTATAATGAAGATAAGTTGGCCATGACCTAACGGGGAAATTTTTACCAGCTTGCCTGGAGAAGGGCGGACATTTTGCAGGATTGCAGTGTTGCCCCGTTTTGTCTTACTTTATGGCTTGTTGCTGTGTGACGACATGGATAGTCTGACAGGGCTGTGGAGTCGGAGACAACTTTTTTCCTGACCGAATCCACCAAAAACTATCAACTCCGACTCCAGCTTCAAAATAAAGTGATTCATTTTAATTTATATGATTATTAATATTGTATAATTAGATGTATCGCTTGTTACATATTTACTTTCATAGGAATTCAGTTACTGGCTTTTTTCGGGAATTAGAGGAGATATTGTCTCAGATGCCAAAGTTGGTAGGAGGTCAACATTTCTTAGGTTCTTGGTGATCGTAGAAAGCAATTTCTTCTGGGTACATCTCCTTCCTAATATACTATGATAATATAACCTACATGGGAATCTGCATGAGCCATGATAAGTTAAAATATGTATGCTCAATGCCAGGCAGCTGTGCTAAAGCGTATCAGTGATATCTTTTAAAATCCATGCATATACCGTATACTCATGTCCTGGTATAATACTTGTCATGTCCCATATCAGGAAAATTAGGAAATTGTTCTAATTTTTCAAAAATATTTTTTTACATTTTTTTGGATTCTATATGATGAACAGATTAAAAAAAAAAAAAAAAATAGCATATGTGGCCACCTCTGTATACAATTCTATGGGGCTGTCCCAAGCAGGGCTCACAATGTAAATTCCCATCAGTATGTCTTTGGAGTGTGGGAAGAAACCGGAGTACCCGGAGGAAACCCACGCAAACTGGCACATTTTGTAGATTCCACCATGGTTCGACATGAATACGTTAGCGTTATGACCACCGATAGCAGCAACAACCATGGATCTTCTTGCCCATCTGTGGACGATCGATGGATCCTTATCACCTAGACTTGCAGTACTCAGCACAGATCTCTTGATATTGTACATTTATATTTATTCCTGTTATTTCTATGGTACATCATTTTTTTTCAAAAAATGTTTGTAATTTTTCCTGAAAACCCAATATTTGCTATGGTTCAAATAGTCATGCAGCCATTTTGAAACATCCCAGTAAATATGTAATCTTTTTTTTTTATTTTATTTTATTTTTTTGGTCCCTGAAGCCAGCACCAAAATATATTTATTTTTTGGCCGGGGTTCTTGCTATACTTTGAAGCTAAATAAACACTAATGAAATATGAATCATATTTTCCTCTTTTTATTAGCCAGTTGTGGTCTGTCTTACAGTGCCGATCCACTGAACTGATGTTGTGTTTGGAAAGTTTACTAGGGGTAGAGTTAATGCGTATAGCAAATGTTGAGTGAAAAGACATACTGGAATGTGAATTGTACCTACTACCAATGGGCTTGTGTGCGTTCTGGCCAGCCGAGGATAAGCTTGTTGTTAGTCGTAATACTTGTCCATGAACGATCGGCGCTCCATCTATTTTCAGTAGAATTTTTTGAAATATTTTTTCCATCTCTACAGAATGTATTTCTGTGTAACATATTAACTTTTACATCGATTCCCTGTTTTTTACCATGCATATTAGTGGAATCGCTCCATTGACCAGCAGAATAGATTTGCCAGATGGGGGGTAACCGGATATAGGTAAAGTCCTAATGGCGGATCTACCGAGTCACCAGTGGTTGTCTTTAGTCCAAGGACAGCCACTGGTTACCATGTGTTGAAGGTCCTCATGACTGCTCTTCTCCACTCTTGACAGGCAGTACATTTGCCCAAGCAAGGGGAATTTGATGTCTGTTATGGTCTTACCGGAGATGTGGACTCTCTCTAAGGCTAAGTTTACATCTGTGTCGTAGTCTTTGTTAGAAACTCTGTCGCAGTGTCCGCCTGAAAATCGGTCAGGTTAAGGGTCGGATGGGAATCGAAACAGAAATGGGGAACAAGAACGTTGGTTGTCTTAGCAAGCTGCAATGAAGCCTAAGCAGGAGAGCTACAGCCTGATCCTACAAGGTCACAAGAGGAACAGTATAGGAACATGTGCCTGGTTGCCTAGCAAGGACAGGGGCCACGGCTCCTCGCCAGGACACAGTACTGGAACCCGGTGAGGTAAGTACCATCGTGTACCTCTGTTACTTGTTGAAGAGGGAGCAGTTCACTCGTAGGCTATAAGTCTGTCTGCCTACAGCCACCACTAGGGGAGCAGTAGTGCACATGAGAAGGATTATTATTGTGTGCTACAGATAGCTCCACCTACTGGTAGCTGCAAGTAGCCAAACTTTTTGTTGTTTAACTTTTTGGTTGCGTTTGGCAGTGAAAAAACGGATTTCTTGCACCTCTAAGGATTATAGTTCCGAATGTGATATAAATCTGCAGAATATCTGAATGCACCGAGCAGGTTTCTACATGTCGTCTTATGCAAAGGTTGCTACGAGGGGTTGAGTCATTCTCTTCGCATAGTACGTGTGAAATTTGGAAGTCGTGCATTTGGCATCTGCTAGAATGATAAAGAAGACTAGAAATGCTTATTATCTGCGGCTTGCAGGACGTGTTGACAGTGGAGGAATATCACTTTGGCCTAATCAGTTCTTCGAGCAATCCAGCAATAAGAATAAAGTTGCATAGTTAATTAAGTGCCTGGCAGATTCTTGTTAGGTGACGGACTTTGGGGGTTTCAGCGAAGTGCGAGGCAGCCAGTCAGACTTGTGTATTTTGTTGTACCATAACCAAGACACACAAGAGGATCAGCAAGTCAGATCATACTTGGAGCCTCCAGTGCAAAAGGAGAAACATGTGTTCTGGATTTCAGCTCCGAGGATAGATGAACTTTATATCTCAAGTATTAAAATTCAAGATAACGCTACCAGAGCAAAGAAGGAGGACACAGGGAAAGTAACGGTGATCTGCTTCTGCATATAGGGCTTATAGCCAATGGCATGTAAAGGGAGATTAGCACAAAAACTTCAATTATGCCACCAAAATCTTCAGTGTTCTTTAAGGCCCAACTGGTTCTTTTTCATAAAGCAGATAAAAGATGTGATGTCGGCAGTTCAAGATCGCCAAGATCTTTCCCAGAATTTTCATGCTCCTGCTACGATTCTTCTACAGCCATCCCACCTCCTCCCTCCTGCTGGTGGACGCACAGCCCATGTCTTAGAAGGCCTGTGTTCACACTACGAATCCAGCCCATCAGAGAGTATACCTTCCCCCTATCAGAGGTTGCCTGAGCAAAAATATTCCTAACTTTGGAGTTATACCTACTTACTGCATGCTCAGACCTCTGCATGATTATGTGACCCCTTCCCTGTGCCGCCTGCCCTGACCTCTTTGCCCTGCTGTGATTACTGTTCTCCTGACTCCGTGCTGTTTGCCTGATATACTGTATTGCACATACTCTGCCTTACTTAAATTTGGACTGTTCTTTTACCACTTCTTTGACACCTGGACTGCTCGGGAGCTACCTGCTTGGTGGTCTTATGCAGCGAAGCCCAGATCCTCATACATGGGTTAAAGGGTGAATTCCAGGTAATCACTTACACCCAATGGATCCATACCCACTGTGCTACATAAGATATGCCGCATCCCCTACTCTTTCTTAGTGTTCACAGGAAAGCCACCCTCTCACTTATCAAGCAGGGTTGCTATACCTCCAGATTGATCTCTGCTTTCCCACACCTTGAGGTTGATCTCTGCACCTTGAATTTGATCCCTGCACCTTGAGGTTGATCTCTGCACCCCTGCACTTCCAGATTGATCTCTGCGTTCCTGCACCCAAGATCGATTGCTGCACTTCTACACCTAGAGGTCGATATTCTTGTTCCTGCACCTCAAGACTGATCTGTGTCCTTGGACCTTGAAGGCAATCTCTTACACCTCCATCTCATGGTTGATCTTTGCACCTCTGCTTGTCATGATCAGTGGGTGTCCCTGCACCTCAAGGTGAATCTCTGCCTCCTTGCATCTCAAGGGTCATCTTCACACCTCAAGGTCAATGTGCGCGTCCATGCACCTCACTCACTCACTCCCAAAAACTAATTTTTTTTATTTTTTTTAACCATTGCTGCTACATTTTAGGGAAAAAACAAATCTGTAGCCTTTATGAAAAAAAAAAAATCCTTATGGGGATTGAACGTGATAACTATTTTGACATGGTGGAAACATTGATGTTGACAATTTGGCATCATAACTGATGAGCTTACAAGCATGAAATGTCAAAACAGGTGTCTCTTCACACTTTCCGCTTAGTGATCCGGATTTGTTCGCTCAAGTCTGGACTCCTTAATTTAAACAAACACCTCTCTGAGAGGCGCAGAAATGACTCTAATGACTCGATAAGAAGCGGCTGTCAGAGGCCCAGACTAAGCTGCTCGACGTCGCCCACCGCAGGAGTCTCCCGTTAAATAAAATAATTGTTACTCATGGTCATGGCAGGGAGTAGATATACATCGCAGCCGTACACATACATTAAATCATAGCGTATATCAGCAGCCGGCTCTGTTTTTACCAGATACTGCCATGTTTAATGTCTCGCAGTGCTGGAGAAGATAAATTCTGAGATGCTTCCTGTTCTTAATGCTGTAGGTGCGTGACCTAAAAATAAAGGTTGTAAACTAAGGCTAGGTTCACACCTGCGCCCTGTCTCCTTTTGGTGATTCTGTCCCCAAATCCGCTTGAAAAATGCGGAGAGGAAAGTCCTGCAAGCAAGACTTTTCTCTCTGCATTTTTCGGGAGGAAACCCGGCGGACCCCATTATAGTCTATGTTGGCTCCAGATTATTGCTGGCTATGGCCGTGAAAAGCTGTAAAGCAGGTCTCTAAATGCTGTTAACAGAGCAGAGGAGAAACCCAGGCAAGATGGCCGCCACCATAATCGTGGTCAGAAAATAGAGTAAGGCTGGGTTCACACCAGCGCTTGTACTACATTCAGGGATTCTGCATTTTTCTCTCCGCATTTTTCGCTCTTTTCGGGCGGAAACCCATTATAATCTATGAGGTCCGCAGGTAACCACTTTTTTAAGCAGATTAGGTTTCTGTTCAGGGGGTCCCTAAGTGGACCCCCTGAACGGAAACCTGAACGCAGGTGTGAACCTAGCGTAAGAAAATTTTGGGTCTGCTCCATCACGGACAGTATTATGGTCATATCTTACACTAGAAGCATTAAATCTAGGGAAGGGTAACTTGGCTCGTGGGTAAACCATGTCATGGCGCATACAATGCAAACCTGCGGTATTTAATATGTGGGTGCCCTTTTATAGAGTTGCACCCCCTTCACTGACTTTCCCCTGCACATGGGTGTCCCGGACCACCCGCTTTGCGGGAATTTTGACCGCAGCCCCGCTCAAGTAAAGGAGGTCTCCTGCAGTTTCTTGTAGAGCCGGGTGTCCGGGAGCACCACTGTAAAGAGAAAGCTACCTCCGTTCATTCTCAGTAGGGGTCCCAGGGGTCGGAGCCCTCGCAATGTCATCACTTATAAGATGGGAGTACTTCTTAAAGTGATGTGCTAGTATACGGTACACATGGAGCACATATGTCAACTGGAATTCTTTCAGTCCTAAACATATGTCCCCCGCAATTCATGTTAAGGGGGGATTATCTATAAATCTTTTTTTATAATGTTCCCATTATGCCGTTTTTGGCTTTTTTTTTTTTTTTTGCCGGGTTCCTGTTTTTCTTTCCTTTTCGTTACCACAAATATCAATATTTACAGTTTGTGATTTGTAAAACACGAAAGCCAAGGGCTCGCCGGACCGCGCTCTCGCCATTTCCTGGTCTCTTGTTTTTTCCCCAACAATTTTCTGCATGTTTATCTCAAATGAACCATGAAATGAGCAGATGCCAGCATGTGGCTTCAATAATGGCAAAAGCGAGGGAAAATCGAAGAATGTTAAATGCAGCAGTTTGCGGCTTCCAGGATCCAAACATGGACGTGTTTTTAGATAATTTTCCGACTCCACTTCCATATAAAGAGCGCAGTGTGAATACTTCGATAATACATATGATAGACAATTTGATAGCATTTGCAATGTGATGTTACTCTGTTGTACTTCCTGGAAATGTATGTGAATGTATAACTGGGTGTTACTATTCCCCCTTTCAGTAGGCGGAGTCCCTTTTTGTGAACGTGTATAGGGACACACCTCATTGGCAGATGTGTGTGGAAGAAGGATCAGGTATATTGAATTTCAGTATGCCCTATCCTTTTTTCGTGGGGAGGGAAGTGGCTGCTATAGGTGATGCCACAGAAAATCCCTTTAAGTCTCTGGCCTATGATATTGAACTTCACTTCCTCTTCTCAGGCCAGTGACCGCTCATCAATTGGTTACATGCCCATTTTGCAGTTCAGTCCCATTCAAATATATGAGACTGAGCTGCAATACCAAGCACAGCCACTATACAGGGTATGGCGTTTTGCTTGGTAAGTACTGAAGGGGGCACAGCAGTCCATATGATAGTCCTGGAAAATGCCTTTAAAAGGATTTTTGGGGCACATGATATGTCCTTGGGATAGGTCATCCATATGAGATCAGCAGGAGATTGACACCCAGACCCCGCAGATCAGCTGTTCTCAGCAGCCGCTTAAGTAGATAGCTCTGTTCTCCGTAGAGTAGCTTTGCTGAGTTACTGTATAGGACCTAAACTGCAGTAACTCAGCAATGCCACTAGAGCCACCTGTTTCCAGTATTATTCTCCGTATAGCGACTGCTGAGTACAGCAGATCGGCGGGGGTCCCGGAGTGTCGGAAACCAATGATCTGATGTTGATGAACTTATCAGTATGATTTGCCTGGAAAATCCCTTTTAAAATCTCCTCATGAAGAACACATGCACACTTAGCCAAACCGAGTGTTCATGTGCAATATTTTTAATATGTTGATATTTTAGAAGCAAATGTTCATTCTCATGAATTTATCAATCCACAGATTGATAGTAATGTGCTCATATATTTAACCTTGCCACTATGAAACAACTGATTCTCAGAAAAAGTTATTGTTAATGGGATTTTCCATTGTTGGTCTTAGATAAACTTTACAAACCCACAGCGTTCCTTTTTACTCAGAAGCAGGTGCGGTTCTCTACCTTAGGCATAAACTCTTCAGATGAAGAGCACTGACTAAGCTTTTCCTGACCCCGAGCTGCCATTGTGTGCAGGTGTTCTTCTAATACTGTATTGGGGTGGCAAGGCGAGGGATCCTAATATTTCCACAATTCTAATGTAGTATTGGAGAGCCAATGCAGCAGAATTAATTGGGTAACCAGCCTAGTGAGTGTGATATTCTTTATACAGTAAGCCTATAAGTTCCCATAGTGGTGACCCCAGACATCCAAAATATTACCTAGCAGAGGTCCTGAAGTTCTGAATTACAAAAATAGAGCTCATAGGTATATATAGTGTATACAGAGGTGTAACAATCGTGGGGCCCTACTCCAGCTTGGTCACCTCCAGCAAATACACTAAGAGTTTAATGCACATTACAGGGATAATAAACACAGTGATGTCACAGCACAGGGATAATAAACACAGTGATGTCACAGCACAGAGATAATACACACAGTGATGTCACAGTACAGGGATAATACACACAGTGATGTCACAGCACAGGGATAATAAACACAGTGATGTCACAGCACAGGGATAATACACACGGTGATGTCACAGTACAGGGATAATACACACGGTGATGTCTCAGTACAGGGATAATACACACGGTGATGTCACAGCACAGGGATAATACACACGGTGATGTCACAGCACAGGGATAATACACACGGTGATGTCACAGCACAGGGATAATACACACGGTGATGTCTCAGTACAGGGATAATACACACAGTGATGTCACAGCACAGGGATAATACACGGTGATGTCACAGTACAGGGATAATACACACACGGTGATGTCACAGTACAGGGATAATACACACGGTGATGTCACAGTACAGGGATAATATACACGGTGATGTCACAATACAGGGATAATGCACACGGTGATGTCACAGTACAGGGATACTATAGTGATGTCACAGTACAGGGATAATACACACACAGTGATGTCACAGTATGGGGATAATGCATACAGTGATGTCACAGTACAGGGATGAGACCTATTTAGTTTCCTACATCTATTTCCGTCATCCATGGTCCTCACTATCTTCATCTCCATGGCATTGTGGCCCCCTCAGATGTTACGGTTGTTATGATATATACAAAGTAGAATCATCTTAGAAATTTGCACCTAAAAATGACATAATGATCGAAGGCAGTGATTGACCTTATGGTGCAACTCTTACACGCTGTTATCCCAAATATTGCACCATTTCTCCACCACTGCTGAGACTGGGACAGGTAACTCAGGTCTTCAGGGGGGGGGACTACTCTACAGATACAAACATCTACCCATATCTCAGCACCCTGGAGCTTCCTGCAGGTGTGACGCTAGGTATTTGGGACACTAGGGTTTCCCTTCCATCACACTTGTATTTTTTCATGAATTCTGGGTGGATTTGGTCTTTAATTTGAATATTTTTTCTTATCTTAATAAAGCTACCTTTGTCACGTTGCCTATTTTATCTCTGCACATCAACACTTGGCTTGGAAGGAGCAGACCTGAAAAGAGCACCTGGGATGAAATCAGTTCACCTTCTGGGTGTTTGCATCTCATTACTGAGCGGATAATACATGCACACCTTGACAGGATGACAGCGCGGACGGATTGCTTTACACCTTATATAATTTGGGGTTTCACATTCTTCTTTTTGCTTGTAGGGAACAAGACTCTGTCAGGTGTTAAGATGATTTATTATGTGATCACGGATCGAGCTGTTTGTCCCGAAGCCTCAAACCTTATAATTTACTGAAGAATGCAATAAGGTGAATGTATACGGGAGCTCGGCCCTGTGTGTCAGCGGGGTACGGCTTTGGGTATTGTTCCCAGGTGAATGGAGACTGAACCTGAATAGAAGACGTGTATTTTGTAACGTAATGCTATTTATTCCCATTTTTACCTATCGACATGATGGAAAGACACCCAAGTAGAAGCTGAGATGCTGTAATCTATCTCAAGAAGCAGGTGGATTCCATGTAAGAAAAGAGGCAAAACAGAACTTACTGATTATTTCAGTAATTTTCTGCCACAGGTGAGTGAAAGGCGGACAAAGCCTTAGTACAGTCTCGGTACATGACCCAAGGAAAGGTTCTCCTAAGCCATTGTTAACCCTGTTCATGCCATGAAGAAAAAGCAGATGCAAAGGCATGCCAAAAAGAAAAAACAAAAGAAGCCAAAATGAAACATAAAAAAAATTGTAAACACAAATGGGGGAAAAAAAAGGCATCATATAAGTGTTGTTAAACCTGTCTGTGCCTTGCAGAAGCAGAAAAATAAATGTAAAAAGAAACGTTAATAAAAAAAAAAAGTGAAAAACAATTAAAAAACACATCAAGGGTTATTAAACCTGTCGTCATCTTGAAGAGGAGAAAAAAAAACACATCGAAAAACAATTAAAAAACACATCAAGGGTTAGTAAACCTGTCGTCATCTTGAAGAGGAGAAAAAAAACACATCAAAAAACAAAATCAAACAAACAACTAAAGTAAAGCAGTAAAAATAAATGCAAACTATTGAAAAAAGACATATAAAGGTTAATTAAATCTTTGGGCACCTTTAAAGAGTTAAAAAATAAATATAAAAAGGCAAACAAAAAAAATTAAAGGAACTAGTATTAAACACAAAAAAACTAATTAAAAAAAAAAAAAATTGAAAGTGAAAAGCAACCGCACAAAAATGAAGAAAGACGCTCACTGTGACCATGCAGTGCAGTGTAATGCTACATTCCACCAGTAGTGGCCGCTGCAGGTAAATAAATGGCCGCTCAGCTCTTAGTTATAGATTGGAATTGATGGATTTCCACTATATAATGTGTGAACTTGTCCCTAGCTCTGTTGTCTCCCTTGACGCAACTACTTGATGTTATTTGTCAAGTCAGATTTACTGCAACTATGTACTGTAACTAATGGTGAATATGGGAGAGGAGGGAGGAGGTGGAGCCCCTAAGGTCCTGGGTACTGGTTACAATCATGTGACTCTTAGAACGTAGCACCAGCCCTCTGCTAGCACCAAGAGCATTACTGCTAATACCTACTGTATATAAGGATACATGAATATGAGGTTCTTGGTGTTTACATTTTGATTAAACTGTCACTTTAAGCCCACCTGCCCTGTCAAGGCGACCTCTGTTAGTGCCCACCGTGCAGAATATCACAGCTTCTTCCTATTCAACTACACGTAATAAAGGTGCAATACCCAGTACCGCTACTACTAAGTTGGGGCGTGCAGGTAGATGAACCAAGCCAGTGTAAACAATGAAGTGTCCGCAACACTTGACATTCAGTTGATCAGCAGGTATGTTGAGAGATGTACCCCATAAATCTGATATTAAGGTCCTATCCTAAAACTCCCAGAATCCCCCCTTTTAAATGGTACCTGAGTTTTAATCAGAAGTTGAAATACCTGCAGGGTCTTGCTGGGCCGTCTGTTCTATGACTTTATACGCCTCATACATGGTGTCCTATCAGTTTTTCTACTGCTAATAGTCATATTATGGCTGTAGCACATTTTACATTTGTGTCAAAGGCAGGGGGTGTGTACATTAACCCCTTCCTGCTGTAGGAATTTTTCGATATTTGTTTTTGAGACTCTGCCTTCCAAACCCCATAACTTTTTTTTTTTTTTTTTTTTTTTTTATTAATTTATAGAGCCATATGAGGGCTTAATGTTTGCGGGACAAACTTTTCTTCATAATGGTACCATTTATTATTTATATAATATACTGGGAAACTGGAAACAAATGAGGTGGAATTGGAGAAAAAGTGCATTTGTGCAACTTTCTTACTGGCTTCCATTTTATGGCGTTCATGCTCCTGCCAAAATGACATGTCACCTATGTTCTATGCTTAAGTACGATTCCAGGGAATTTTCTGTAGTTTTATTTTACATTTTAACCCCTTAGAAAAAATCTAAAAGTTTTCAAAAAATTTTTTTCTAAAAGTTGCCATATTCTGACACCTGTAACTTTTTTATATTTCCATTTACAGGGATGCATAGGGCATCTTTCTTTTGTGGGGCCAGGGATACTATTTATATTTAGTTATACCATTTTGGGGAATGTTTATTCCTTTTATCACTTTCTATTCAAAATTTTTATCAGAGGTAAAACAGCAAAAAAAAAAAAATGGCGATTCGGCACTTTTTTTTTTTTTTTTTCCCCCACTACGGCGTTCGCCATACTGGAAGATTATTTTTATAAGTTTATAGATCGGCATTTTCAGACACAGGGATACCTAATGTGTATGTGTTTCACAGTAATTTTGTAACTTTTATGTATGTTCTAGGGAAAAGGGTTGATTTGAACTTTTTAATTCCTTTTTGTTTTTTTTATATAATTTTTATTGCATTTATTAGACCCCCTAGGGGTCTCAGACCCCAGGGGGTCTGATCACTAATGCAATCCATTACAAAATATTGACATTTGTATGACGGGCTGCATAAAGCTCGGGAGCCTTCAGTAGGCTCCCATCTGTCATAGCAATGGGACACCAACCCTGGATCTCGTTTCGGGGGCCTGTGATCCCAAGCAGAATGGCACCTTGATCAGCTTTGACTGAGATGCTGGGGGCCTTAATGCCTGCCATCGCTGCGAGCACTGACCGTGGGCATTAGCGCCGGGTCTCTGCTGTATAATATTACAATGGATGTTGGGAAGGGGTTAAGGAGCAGTCTGTCCCCCTCCCCTATCTATTACTACTACTACTGGTGCATTTATATAGGAGATCTAGTGGCATGAGGAAGCTGAAAAGCCCCTGGCACATAAAGAGAGACATCTGAGCACAGAAAGGAAAGCTACATACTGTCTATGAGTAATATCCCATCTGGAATGACACAAGCAACCAGTTAGAAATATATACTCACTTTGTCATGTGAGAAGCTTCTGTGCAGTGCAGAATCCTCCCACACCCTCTGCAGTCACCCTTGTGAAGAAAGCCTGCTCTCACTGTGAACTCGTCTTGCTTTTTTAATGGTATCTATGGACAAGACTTCACTAGTAACAGGAAGTCAACAGCAAATTAGCTAGAAGGGAGACCTCTACTGGTCGGAACTAGATTTTTCAGGCAGAAAACAGCAACATTTTTAAAGAATGTGTTATGTTTTGGTCCATATTCACATGCTCTATGAAATGAAATTGTCGCCTGAAAAGTTAGTGACCCTTTAAAGGGAGTGTGTCACCAGAACCCAGCCCTGCAGATAGATCGCTTAGGGTCACCTGAATCAAGCTGTGTATTTCCCTTGTGAATCGCTGTCTCTGTTGCTCAATATGCAAATAAGATCTTTGGAGCAATAACAACGCCCATGATGCTCCAAAGAGCTCATTTGCATATTGACAAAAACAGCAATATCTTGGCAACAGAGACAGCGATTCACAGTTTGATTTAGGTGACCCTATCCTATCTATCTGAGGAGCTTGGGTCTGGTGACACACTCCCTTTAAATTTGCAGGTGACTACTTTTATTTGGAGAATTTTTACTTGTGTCTGCTGCTATTTTACACACGCACTCGCTCCTAGACCTGAATGGAACAGATTGGAAAACGATAAGTCTTGGCTCCCGGCCAGCAGGCGGCTTCTAGTATTCTAAGCATGTCTTAATATGCTTCAAATACCTTTCCCCTTTTCAGGCACTTGTCTCTTCTCCAGGGCAATTTAACAGCAGAGAGTGCGGCAGTGACAAAGTGTTATGACATCGCCTCCGGCGTTTCAGGCTCACATTGTGTAAATTCTTCATGTGGGGTGCTCCGGGTGATGACAGGTGGAATTTTATTCTCCGTTTTTATTTATTTTTTCATGTTCTCCTTTACAACAGGCCCAGTTTCTGCCGGATCCTCTGGTCAAGCGAATTCATTAAATTAAATTAGAGCAAACAAGTCACCCTTTATCTCCTGCCGAAAGATGATATCAGTCTGGAATCTTCCAAATCCACTACAAAATCTACTAATTCACTAAACCTCATTATAAGAGGCTTTTGTTTGGAGCCACTTTCGAAGTTAACCCATCGTATGGCCCGGGGACCAAATGGTTATTCACATTTTATGCCCATAATGGTCCCTCTAAACTTTTTTCTAATAGGACATTATAATCACATTATTTTAGAGTATTCTTGATGCTTAGAGTTGAGTCAACCGGTTCGTTACGAATTTTCCAAAAATTTCAGGTTCGGCCGAACCTGAGATTTTTGAGGTTTTCCACTCTTGAATCATTTATTATGCTCTGGAGTTTTTGATACAAGTATCATGATGTCGATATGTCCCATGCTAACGTCACCCAGGGGGCCAGAAGAGGGCCAAGTGTTGTGAGCCCCAGCTTCTAGGTAATGTGGCTGGGAAGGAGTAAAGGTGCCCATATAGTGAATGCTTGATCTGATATCTGAATATAACAGAGATTCCTATCAACTCTCCCATACACATGCACACTCGGTCAGCCAAGCATCTCCTGGAAAGAGGTGAGTAAATATCTACCAGAGACCTCTACCAGAGGCTTGTCTCACACAAGAAGTAAAAAATCAGGTATGCTCAAGTTCAACATGCCCAATCTTTTCTTTCCCTGATATCTTCTGTTGGGGGTTACGGAAATAAGACCTGGTTGGTCAGTCCCAATGATAAAAGCATGTTCGGCTGGCTTTCTTTAATGTGTATGGTAGCAGACAGGTTTATTCGTTGTTACAGTATGGTTTCTACATTGTAGCAACCTGTGCATGTTATCTAGATGACACGGCTGGCCACCTGCAGCATGCCCTGGCTTATTTCTGTTTATGGATATTTTTGAATGCGGGCCGGTTTCCAGATTATTTTTGAGAACTCTGCCCTTTGTTAAAGGAATGGAACGTATCAGCAGGTTGGGTATACTAAAGTCTGACTAGCATCCACAAGAAAATTAACGTGATTGCAACAAAATTTGTTGTTCCCATGGAAAGTTTTTGAAAATAAAAAGTACATTTTTAAGACTTCCCTAGAAAGTTTTTGTAACCTTCTGTCTTCTGCCTGCATGAGTTTTGTCATTTTTGTAGCTCTTGCGTGCCTTCGGTCTTGAGGTTATTTGCTCGGATTTATACTAAAAGCTGTTCTTAATTTTTTCATTTTAATATCTTTTCTAAAACGATGGCCAAGTGTAACACTGTGATATTACACTGAGCTGGTATGTGTAACTTACAAAGTGCAGACCTCTGAACACCTTCCAAATAAAGATGATAGCTGCCTGGGGGCCTCTTACAAGGCTCCATATATTACTGGCAATTTGTAGTTAGAATCTTGACCCTCGGTTTATTCATCTTATTCAAGGATTGTGACTGCAATTATTATATGTTGTCAGTCAAAAAATAACACCCGCTGTCTTTTCACTGCTCCTAAGGAAATACCAGTAGTCGCTGAACTTTGCTCACAAATATCAATATGAATATATTTTATTTAAATTCTGAAAAAAAATATTTTATGACTAAGACTAGAGTAGGGTTTGTGTGTGTGTGTGTGTGTGTGTGTGTGTGTGTGTGTGTGTGTGTGTGTGTGTGTGTGTGTGTGTGTTTTTTTTTTTTTGTAATATTTTTCAATTTTTTTAAATGATAGATTAATGTAAAACTGAGGTTAGAAATATTAGTATAATGTAAATATGTATATGTGTGTGTGTGTGTGTGTATATATATATATATATATATATTAAAAAAAAATATATATATATATATTTTTTATATATATATATATATATATTTATTTATTTTTTTATACAAAAGACATTTTGAAGAATTTTTCTAAATATTCTTAAATTTTAAATAAAATGAGATCTGGGATTTCACTGTGCTGTTTGTATGATGTGAATTCTGTATTATTATTATTATTATTTATTTATTTATATATATATATATATATATATATATATATATATATATATATATATATATATTTTATTTTTTAAATTCCAAAAGTGGTCTCTGAGTTTTTGTCTGTTTTTTTTTTTTTTTTGTCCTCATTGTGATTCAATGGTGAGATAATGTTTTTATAATTATTTTAAGTCACTTTTTTTTTTTTTTTCAATTTATCTCACCTTATTATGATATAATTATCTTTTACGTTCACTTTTTATTTAATTTTTTACTCACTGTAATATTTTTAAGGCTGTTCGAATGTTCATGAGCGCAGCCGGATATAAATATAGGTTCTATATGTATCCTTGGAAGTGATTTAGACAATTGCGCCATTCAATCCATAATCGGGCGCGCTCCATCCTTTCGACATTCCTGACCTCCTAGAATGATGTGGCTATACAGAACTATCCATTGTTAATGGCAGAACTTAAGTGAATAGTTTCATTTTCCATTCCATTACATTTTTTTTTTTTAAAGTCCCTTTTTTCCCAGACAAATTTTTCCTCGGTGCTTTATGGTCTATACGGCTGTGACCTCTTCGTGTGAACAGAGTTTCCCGCCTGGTGGTGCTCGGCGCGGTACATGTGCATGCCTGAAAGGCATTATCCATCAATAAATGTGAGATTAGCCGCGGCTTGTAGATTTCCTGATCAGTACGATTTTTTTTTTTTTTTTTTTTCAGATGGCTCATTGTTATCCTGTTTCGTTTTAACGATGGAACGTTCTAATGGGTTTGCCATCTGACACACATCTGTTTCAGCTTAAACAATATCGTCATTCATCTAAAGCTGTGAAACTCATCTGTTATCATACAGACTAGAGAAGGAAAAAAGAAAAAAAAAAAATCATTGCCTATTCCGGCAATGCAATCTGAATATATTCACGTGCGAGAGATTTGCCTCCATTTTCGTAATTGTGGCAAAATTGTCTCATTTGTGCAGGGATTGCACAAATTGTTACAAAAAAAGTCTTCTGTAAATATACCCTGAGGATAACTAGATCCTGTGATTTGTGGTATGTCTTGTGTATATATTTGTGTGTTTGATATATACAGATCTGTATGTTTGTATACACATTATATATGTGTGTAAGGCGCCTATCTTATTTCATTGATGCCAGATATGCAGAATTCCTTTAATTTATCTGAGTGAAGGGGTCTCATTGGGGGGGCAGGCTTTTGCAAATTTAGTTTACAATTCATGTTTTTGGAAGGTTTTGTGGATGTTTCTAAACAGATCGAGAGCTTAAAAGGATTTTCTGGGATAAAATTATTTATGACCTGTCCTCAGTATAGGTCATCAATATCAGATCGGTGAGAGCTCTGACTCTTAGCATCCCCTCCGATCATCTGTTCTCAGCAACAGTAAGTAGACAGCGCCATTCTCTGCATAGTGGCCAAACCAAGTTACTACAGCTTGTCCACCTATTTAAGTGAAAGGGAGCTGAGCTGCAGTACCTGATCTGGCCACTACACAGATAATGGAGCTTCCTGCTCTACTTTCTGTGTATCTGCTGCTGAGAAAAGCTGATCAGTGAGGGTGTTGGGTATCAGACCCCCACTGATCTGAGAAGGATGACATGACCTATCCTCTTTAGAGATGGCTTGTGATGGACCACATTCTTGTGCACTTTTTGTGTGGCACTCTTTCACGTGATAAATACCATGTATGGCCACCTTTTAATGGGGATTGTCAGTGTATATCCAAAGGACTTGGCTATCTCCTACAGTCCTGTAAAACTAGACAAATTAGCAACGCGTATGCGCGTCCTGCAACTCTATTTATACAAGGCACACAGGACCCCCATTCTCGTGATCACCAGGAGTCCAAGTGGTTGGACCCCCATCATTCACAAGAAATGGGTGTCCTATGTCGCCTGTACAAATGGAGGGCCAGGTTGCGCATGCGCACTGCTATTCAATTCTATGGGACCGCTGTATTTGGCTATTTTTGCTGGTCCCCTAGAGATGAATGGGCATCTGCTCTGCTCTGCTGATCCAATCTCCTGATCCATTAATACGAAGCACATGAGACACCCGATCTTATGATTAGTGAGGGTCCCAGTGGTCAGAACCCCCCACGATCAGATTAATCTAATCATAATCTGTTCTCTTTATTTGTGCAAGTCCGTAATATATGGCAGTTCTATGCTGGATTATTAGGTTTTCTAGATTGGATAGTGGATTACAATTTCCTACACCTATACATACATATATATATTATATACATATTGTATATAGCCAATGTGCATGTTTATTAGTGCATTGGCCTTTATGCCAGTCCCTGGCAGAGCAGTTCAAAATTGTAAGTAAATGTGAACTTAGTTTTTTATGAAGGGTTTAGAAATAAAGGAGGTTTTTGTGTCATTGGTAATAGGGCTGAAGGTGACTGAGGTGGAGCTGAACCAGGAACAATATTTTGACAGGCCGGGCAGGGGGATCTGTACTGTCTTATATAAATATGGCGGCCTGCAGTGAACAACATTTGGATGAGTTTCTATGTAAATACAGCAGATCTGATATCCGGGGAAAGGTAAAAGTTCATCCCACCCACTGAGCCCTAACCTGGGATCAATAAATAACTGCCCTGTTTACTCTGTCCTGGGGTTGTCTTTGATTTTATTACATTTCTGGCCTCCACATTATAGATTTCAGTCATTTTATCAACCACCAAATCCCTGTCCGCACTGGAATTTACAATCTAATATCTCAGACTTGTACACTTTTCAGATACCCTATTAGGGCATGCAGGAATTTTGGTAGTAGTGGGCTGTCGCCGGGTCTAGCCAGAGGAGTAACTTGAAGCTCCTGGGCCCTAATGGAAAATCTGTAATGGGGCCCAATCTACCATGTGCCATTCAGAATAGTGGTATATTCTATTTAGCAGAGGGGCCTTTGGGTCCCCTCAAGGTTCAGGGCCAGGACAATCTATGGCTATGTCCATCGCTCTAGAAGAGACCGTAGACGCATAAAGGCCCTGATTTCCTTGTAATTGGGAGGTCTTAACAGTAAAAAAAAAATATAGTCTAAAAATATAGAAAATAATAGGATGTTTTCTGATCTTTGAGGGTCAGACCAAAGTGCAAAAAGTTAAGCAGAGACTAAATAGAAAAAAACAAAAAAAATAACATAAAGTTACAACCCAAAAAAGTCCACCCACTGATCATAGCCTTAAAGGGGTTCCCCATGGACATAACCATAGTTACATTTTGTAGACAATTACAAGTTTGAAATTTTTTTTTTTTAATTATTTAGATTTTCAAAAATGTTTAAAGTTGTAAAGATTTCCTTCAACTATCTAAGGCTGGGTTCACACTTGTGTTGTGGTCTCGCCATGAAATCCGTTTCTGTGTTCTGTCTAAATATCATAAAAACTGATTTGGAACCGGTTGTTAAAGACCCATTGATTTCAGTGGGTTTTTAAAAATCCGCAGGAGAATTTCCGCCTTGTATCCGCTCTTTTGGACAGACAAAACTTTGAACTTGCAACACTTTTTTGCTCCGTCCTAAAAATAAGAATACTTGACATACAGCAATGAATCTGTTTTATTTTAACATTGAGGTCTATAGAAGGTGGGAAACTTTTTTGTGAACAGATTGCACCTTTCAACCCTGTATGACCCTGTCTGCACAATCACCAGGAGATTTATGGTGTGTGTGTGTGCGTGCATGCGTGCGTGCATGCGTGTGTGTGTGGTATTTTTGTTTGTTTGTTTGTTTTGTTTTGTGTTTGTTTTTTTTTGTAAATCTTTGAGACCTTTGGAGCTTTTTAGGTAATCTGTGAATACACTCCTATGTGCAAAACTTGCTGAATTTATTCCAATTTAATGTGTGTGCAAATATCATGATCTCTGTTTAATGGAATGGGAGTGAATGAGAAGCGATGTGCAGTAGTGCGGCACGGCCACTACACAGTGTACAGAGCCGTGTGCTGATCAGTGCCAGATGCTGGACCCCGCCCATCTGATATTCATGACCTATGACCTACACCTGACATGCTCTGAATCTACATGTGGACGAGCACAATGGACAATGATATAAACACCTATTTAGGCAAAACGCAGCAGACAAAAGCTCTGCAAACGCTTTTGTTTCTCATTGCTTTTCGCAGGTATAAGTAACATTCTGCATTTTTTGAAAAGTGTGTGTTTTGAAAATTCTGCATTTTCCACAGTGTTTTTTGCCCCTGCAATGGTGGGGATGAGATGAAATACAATATTGTGGGGACTGTAGAACACTGCGTTTATTTACGCTATGTATCTGCAAAGACTAAAATTTCTGCAACGCGTGGCCCCAGCTTTAGGCTAAGACACCTTTGCATGATCTGTGCCACAACAGACCCGCCAGGCAGCAAAAAAAAAATGACCGCTAAAAACAATTGGCTTTCTCTGCGTCTCTAAGCTACAGTTTCTAGATGGTTGGCTTTGGCTTGGCATTGCAAAGGTTGAAAACTGCAGAGAATATGCTGCAATGATTGACATGCTCAGTCCTTTATATCCACAGCACAAGGTACTTTCCTCTGTGAGGTTTTTGTTTTTCTGCAGTAAAATCCAATCTACTACACCGCTACTGTGCTTGGCAGGGATTCTGCAGCAGCTAACTCAGTGCAAGTATGCAGCATGGGAGCCTTAGTCTTAAAGGGGATGTCCAGGAATTGGATAAATCCCTGTGGAGGCCAGGGGAGGTGTAACTCATATACAAATCCGTTACCTTTCCAGAAACCACTGAGGCCACAGTTTGGTCTCAGTGGTCATGTGGGACAGGACAGGGACTGGACTTCTGGAGACAAGGGCACTGCCCAAGACAACGGGGAACAGGTGAGTATGATATGTGAGTTTCAGAATGAGGTTTTTTTGCCCAATTTCTGAACAACCCCTTTAAGGACCTATTTTCTGCCTTGCATCTAGCAATATGATATCATAGAGCCACTCTATATTGGATGGCGCTGTACCTTAGTTGCGTTTATATCTTATATATATAAAAATGAGTTCCTGTCTGTCTGTCTGTTCTTTATGCGCGACCAAACGACTGGACCGATCCTCACCAAATTTGGCACACATGTACATCAGGTGTCCGGGAATATTATAGACTGGGTCTCAGCTCTCTTGGACATACCGTTCCTGAGGTACAGTATTCCCAGAAAATGACCAGCATTAGTCTATACAAGCCTGCAAGTCTTTCACTCATATTCCAACTGCCATACACACGGTCACATGTCCCTTATCAGCCAATAACAGCTCGCAGGTGCTTACTCTCCTCAGGCACACAGGTTTCCATAGCAACCAAGCTATGTATGACCTGTATTAGTGAATAGCAGTTCACAGGACCTTAAATATTCAGTCATATCACGTGTATCAGCCAATATAAGTTCACATTTAATTTACCAGGTTTCCATAACAACACAGCCATAAATAGACTGTACCTATACTGGACTCAGTGGCGTAACTAGCAATGGCAGGACCCCAAGGCAAACATTTGACATGGGACCCCCCCCACGCACAAACTGCATTTCTGCACACACTATTATGCCCCATAGTGGCCCCTGCATACACTATTAGGCCTCATAGTGGCCCTTGCACACAGTATTCTGCCCCATAGTGGCCCCTGCACACAGTATTATAGTGGCTCCTTCATACAGTATTATGCGCACTTCCCGCTACTTCTTCAATGTTGGACCAGATGTCACGTGAGCCAGGCATGTATCGCAACGCATAATGACGTTGGACTGGCCCACCGACATCTGGGATGCCACCAAGGAGGCCCGAAGCCTGCTGAAAAGACCCCAGAGTATAATGATAGCAGTGTTTGTGGGGTTCACGGCCCACAGGCCTTACTTACCAATCCCCGCTCCTGCTCACAGCCGCCTCTGCAGAAGGTGAAGTGGGGGGGGGCGTGAGCAGGAGTGGGGATCGGTAAGTAAATAGGGCCCGTTACCTGCTGGTGTTTAAAAAAAAAACAAAAAAAAAAAAACATCAGAGGCCCACCGGGTCCCCTAATGTCCCGGGCCCTGTGGCAGCTGCTACCACTGCTAAACCGGTATTTACGCCACTGACTGGACTGCCATACTGGATTTCAGCATTCTTATAAATTGAAACGTTTTTTAAACTACTCATGTCCCCTGCAGCAAAACGCATGGCTGCTGCTCAAGCTAATGAAAACTCTCAGCAGACCCAAGCCAGTCTCCAATCTGATAAGGTATGTTACAGACAACAGCAAGCTGCTGAAACTCCCCAGCAGACCCAAGCCCGTCTCCAATCTGACAAAGCATTGTCAGCCACATGCACACAGCTGCACTCCAGGTTTCAATAACAACCCAGCCGTTTTTCTTCACTGCTGTAGGTCAGCTTTAAAGGGGCAGGGCGCTGTAGATGACACTGTTACATAAGGTCACATATACACACAGCTTTACTCCAGGTTTTCCATAACAACCGATCGCAGGTTTTTCACTGATATCCAAACTGAGATGCACATGATTACATGACACTTATGGAGCAATGGAAAATCGCAGGTTCAGTCTTGACATACACACAGCTTTACACCAGGTTTCCATAGCAACTAAGCTATTTATGTCCTGTTTGAATCATTTAAGGACCTCGCGAGGTCCTTAAATGACTCAGTCATATGACGTGTATTAGCCAATGGTAAGTTCACATTTCATTTACCAGGATTGCATAGCAACACAGCCATAAATAGACTATACCTATACTGGACTGCCATACTGGATGTCAAGTGCAAAACTGGCCAATTCTTATGGGGTCACTACACAACCAAAAAATGAAATATACCCATGCGAAGCCGGGTCCTTCCTCTAGTGTTGTATATATTCGTGTGTGTGTGTGTGTGTGTGTGTGTGTGTGTGTGTGTGTGTGTGTGTGTATGTGTGTATATATATATATATCTGTACATATAAATTTTATTTCTTACTTGCAGAACTTTACAGACTTTGTCGTTCTCTGTCCCATTTGGAAATGTTTTGTTTTTTTTTTCATTTATTTTTTTAAAGATAAAAATGTTATGTTTTTGTACAAATTGTCTAAAACACGGAGGATAAATGTCAGAATTGGATCTTCTGCGGTCAGTGCAGTATCCCAGGCTGGAGTTTATTACATTGCTAGGTTTGACCTCAGCTGCAGGATTGTCAGATGGCATCATGAAGCATTTATCATCCACCACGATGACCAACTTCCTGTGAGATTTCGGCGTGTCAGCTCAGCCTATGGCGGTGACATTGATTTCTTCTCACTCTCAGTTCCTGTCTGAACAGATAACCATTCTGTCATGCCGGGGCATCTGTCAGGTTTTTTTTTTTTTTCCCTCCTTCGCCTCTCACCAAAGCTGCTTCATGTATTAATCATTGCCTATGACAGGAATTAGCAAATACCTTTCAGCACTTGTAATAAGACGCGCTGGAAAACAAACACCAACGGAGATCTGTGCACAAAACCTGCAGGAAATACACGGAAGGGGGAATAAAATATTCTCTATATGCGGATGAACTAACCCTGGTGGGGGGGTCGTGTATCGCAAGTGTCGTCTGTATGACACCTTCACGGATGGTGCAGAAAATACCGGGGGCCATGAGAAATTTTGCAAATTTAATGTAACTTTGTAACATTCGTGAATTTTAGCTGGATATGCAGATATTCGCCCAATAGAGAATTAGATGAAAGTGTTTTTCCAATCCACTGTTTAAGGAGGACTTCTCACCACCTCCATAGTTCTTTATATCCTTCATTAGACTCTGCTCCACTTACTCCAGAGTAGTTGGAATTTTTTTCTCTAGCCCTCTCTGTTCTTGAGAAATTGGCGCTATTAGATTCAGCGCCTGATATGTTAATTAGTCAGGTGGGAGGTCTTAGGGGGTGTTCACACGTAGGAATTTGGCGCTCAATTTGACAAAAACAGACACAGATTTTGAAGCGGAGTTTGGAGAAGAGTTTCGCTGTATTTTGCCTTTAGTAGCCAAGGCCAAATTCGCCAAATGAATTTTGATAAATTTTGCTTCCAATTCTGCACTGATGGCAAAGATGTATTTTTCCATGTAACATTCATTTCAATGGGAGTTCTCAGGATGCTGATTTTTTCCACTAGCTGTTGATTGCTCAGGAACGGTGGGGGTAGAGAGAAAATTTCAACTGTGCCAGATTGAATGACGCTGCACCTATTGAAGGGCACAAAGAGATGGAGTTGGTGGAGGTGCATTCCTCTGGGACAATCGCCTTGTTGGGGATCTCAATGATAACTTGATGCTTCTGGCCATTTTTTTTCCACTTCCTGCTTATTTAGTGCCACTTTGGTGAACCCTTGTCCTGCAGCAGGGTCTACCAATGACTGATGAGTAAAGAAGGGTGAACCTCATGAGATTCGTTTTGCAAATATTTGCAAGGTTTGGCCACCAGTTTCATTTCATCGAAAAGGCGCATATGCCCCCCATGTGACTGCTGAGTTTCTGTCATCACAGCATCGGCGATCTCCCCGAAGTCTGTGACATCACCCAGGATGCTGGAAGACGACCAAGACGACTGTGATGGAGCGATGGACGTCTCGAGGAAGCCCAGGAGAGGTGAGGATTTATTATTCATTATTTTGCTGAACTTGAAATTTTTGGAAAATTCGTAATGAACCTGGTACATTATGAGCCGATTCGCTCATCTCTACAGATCAGATGTTGGTGGCTCCTGGTAATTTCTCCAGCATTACATGGAATCCATTAAAATTGATGGCCCATCCATGTAGCGCACAGTTGCTCTTTGTGCTCTCTGTCCTTGGTGGATAGAAATTCCTTCTGATTGGTGAAAGCCCCTTCCTTTTATTAATTCTCCAATCCTTAATAGGGTATTTGTAAAGGGGTTGACTATTTAGAAAGCACATTTATATGGAGGATGTTCCTTATACATATTAGATGCCTGCTATATTCGGTAGGTTACCATTGGGCAATAGAAGGGTTGGGCCTATTGAATTTGATCTTGTGCACTTTTGTTCTTAAGGAATGTCAGTCACCAGAGGTATCTAGTAGAAGCTTATTCCTTACTTCCTATTGAGTATACATGCATCCTTGACCAGTATGCATATATACAGGGAATCGGGAGTAATAGCTGTCAACCAAGTACACGTTAGACCGCCATCAGGTGAATATACATGACCACATTTGGTCTAGGTTGAATCTTTGCTCTCAGATGTTCTCTGCCGTGTATTTTCCATATAGAAGTGGCTGATATGGAGTACGATACTGATCAGTGGATATAATCTCGTCCTCTTTTGACACCGTATGTGCACCAGCTGACTCCTCAGGTTACATCGGTTCGGTTTTGAGGTTTTTCCTACGAATTCTTTGACTGTATAAGTGCTTTTGATGGATGTGAAGGGGAGAGTATGGCATACAATACCATGTGGGATCACATCATGCCTGCATTGTGTTGCTGACACAGCTGCCTCTGCTTCATGTAGGCGGTAGGCACTCTACACTGGGGCACTGTGACGAGGAATACATTTTCTGGATTTCGGAGGATAGTTACTTTATGGATAGTCCAGATGCTGTAATACAAGATGGCTTACTGGAAATGTCATCTATCAGCCAATAGTTATATAGTAGGTGCCAGGTGTGGAACCACAGACAGGAAATGAAGGCTATATTGGGAACATTCCGCTCCTCATGATGTCATGGACACAGACAAAGCTTTCCTTTCTTTATCCTTATCTACAATACAGCTTCCCTCCGACCATCGTGAATTGAGTATTCACAATTCCAATTGTTTTACAGCCACTTGTCAGCTGGTTTTAGAAGCATGGCTGAACTGACCTCCCTGGTGACATTACCGAAATGTATCCTCTCTGAGATGTTCGTGCACTTATTGAGATCAGGTTGCACACTTTATTTCCCATCTAGATTTATTACTGTACTTAAGTATTGTATCTTAAGGGAAATGTTATGTCCTGGATTTGTTATTATGCTACTGTGTTTTATGACGTAATGGGATTGTAATGCAGTTATTGCGTTTCTCGCAAGATCTCGCCTCACCTTTTGGATATGTGAGCCATATCTCCTCCTACTTCACATCTTGCCTCTTCTTGTATATCTGATCTTATATCTTCTTATATTTCTCATCTCACATCTCTTTGTACATCAGATCCCATATCTTCTTATACTTCACATCTCACTTCTTCTGTATTGGATCCCATATGTTCCACATTTTGGTTCTCCTTGTACATCATGTCCCATATTACCTTATACTTAACATCTCTCCTCTTCTTGTATATCTGATCCCATATCTGCTTGTACTTCAGATCTTGGGTTTATTGTTACATCAGATCCCATTTCTTATTATACTTCAGATATCTGTTGATCTTGTATATCTTATCACATATCTTCATGGACTTCAGATCTTGGTTCTAGTACATCTAAATCCTATATCGCTTTATACTTTGGATCTTGGTTCTCCTTGTACCTCATGTCCTATATAACCATATACTTCACATATCACTTTTTCGTGTATATCTGATCCCATATCTCCTTATACTTTTGGATCTTGGGTTTCTTGTTTCACATATCTCCTCTGATCTTCTATCTCCCTGTACTTCAGATCTTGGTTTTCCTTGCACGTCCGATTCCATATTTTCTTGTATTTCAAGTCTTAGTTGTGCCCTATACTTTGTATCTTGGTTCTCCTTGTACTTCAGATCTCAGGGCTTGTTGTTGTACATCTGATCCCCTAATCCCCTGTACTTCAAATCTTGCTCCTTTTTATACAGGTACATCTTATCCTATATCTCCTTATACTTCAGATCATCTGTTCCTATATCTCTTTATACTTCACATCTCATTTATTTTATCTGGTTCCATATAGTATGTCCTTAGGTTTCCAAGTCTATCAGATCCCATATCTTCTTACTCATCGAATCGCACTTTTCCTTGTGCCTCTGAACCCGTATCTCCTCACTCTTTGGATCTCCTTTCTTGTAGACCTCATTTAATGCCACCTTATACATTGGAGTTTGCTTTTTCTGGTTAATCAGAATCCCTATCTCCCAACTTGTATCTAATATGGGGCTGCATTTGACTAGAGGTATTTGGCGCTCCGAACCTAGGTACAAAGAAACCTCTTTGAGGTAGCCACCCAAAATTATATGAAAAAAGTGGTCTTCTAGTGAGGTGGTCTTCTCAAAGAAGATGGGTAGTCTGGAAAACTGATAATCCATTATAATGGTGAATGTATCTTCTCAAAGAGGTGGCCTGACAACTGGGTGTAAAACTATAAGTGCGTGCACCAATAAGACAAAGACTACACTGTGACATTTGGTCCATATGAGAAAAAAAGCTCATGGAAGATTTTCCAAAATTGAGTTGTTCACGAATATCGTAATGTGATAAAGCTGTAACTTTACAGTAACTTATGGCTGATCAAAATTTTCCATGTTACCCTGGACTAGAGTGGTCAAAAGAAGCTCCAGGCCTGACTCCTAAAATGAATGTGTTGTGTTCCTCACAAGCTATAGGGGGAGAGTACACCAAAGGGAATGATAAATTAATCTACAGCCTCCCCATCAGCATTTTATTGGGTGATTTAGTGAGTATAATTGACCTCTGAATTGCTTGAAAGGGATATTCTGGGAAGTTAAAACTTTTTACAAAATACTTGAAAAAAAAAAAAAACACTTATTCCCCCCCACTCCCATTACACTCCCTTTTGGTTCCTGGCGAGTCTCTACTTCCTGGTCCCTCATCACACAAAAAATGACAACTCGGCCAACCACTGGCCACACCGGGGACCCGCCTTGACCACTGAGCAGCATTTCCTGTCTGAGGGACCAGGAAATAGAGGATGGAGACCCAGGGAGTGTTGGAAGACACATGATGAGAAATCGGTGAGGTGCTTTTATTTTTTAGGATAGGTAATAAGGATAAATAAGGAGGCCCCCACAAATTACTTAAATGGGTGTCCGGATCTTATAAATCTCCCCCATTGTGGTTGATATGACCTTGAATATTTTTATGTATTCACAATGTCTGATCCAGTCCCTTCTTATGTTCAACTACATGAACATTTGTGCTGAGTTTTATCTCCCGGTGAACAGGAGAAGATCTCGGTGCTGAGTGCACTAAAACCGTGCATCTGCAAAATCCATTGGCAGGGGGTCGACCAGAAAATCGAGGCTGGAGCCAGCAGACAGGCTGACTCTGGTTGCATTAGATTGTACGTGTAAAACAGTTAACGCACAACGTTATCCGTGCTCAGACTTAGTGAATGGAAATAGACACCCACCAGCTCCATGAGACTTGAGACAAGATAGAATGAAGTAGGAGACCTGATGTTGTCTTGTACCACTTCACAACGATAGACCAGGACTTGGAATATTAATGGTCCCATGGCCTTACAAAGCTGTTTTCCACACGTTTAGGACTCTGTGATCATTTTATAAGTCAAGTTTCATGTGTTTTCTTTAATACATTTTGAAGACCACCCAAGACTACGATGTTGGTCCACCACCTGAGACCGTCTGTAGAAATCACTGCTTATCCATGTGCTGTACAGTCACGTGAAAATCTCCATAAAGTATTAATTAGTTTTACAAATTGGTATAATGGTATATACTCGGAACTGCTGTAAAAACTTTGGATCTTTTTGGATAAGCCAAAATCTGTTCTTCCCCGTCGAAAAGTTTAAGTTGGGTCTTAAAAGGAATCGGTCACCAGAACCTGGCATGTCAACCCAATAGGTTAGGACCACCTGAATCATACAGTGTTTCCCCCTTGTGAATTGCTGCCTCCATTGCCGAGATCGATGTTTTTGTCAATATGCAAATGAGCTGTTTGGAGCAACAAGGGCGTTGTCATTGGTCCAACGAGGTCTTTGGTGAATGACTGCCTTTGAAGATTACTTGGTGCCTCAAAAATAGTGACTGTAAGATATCCAGTATATTCTATATGAACTCTACACATATATATTTATTTTGTGTGTTGAAGGGGTTGTCCAGGATTTGGGACAACCTCTGGGGAAGTTAGGTGGAAGGGTTGTAACATTTAAGAAAAAAAAAAAGTATACTCATCCGTCTCTGGCCCTTTGGTGATGCCCTTTCCGTTATGTGGTGGCTGCTTTGCCAGACAGCTGAGGCCCATCTATGGCCTCAGCAGTCCATCCCACCCCCCTTTCCATGGCTGCCCCACAGGTTGCATCAAATCCTGGACAACCCTGAAAACCCAATAAAATGAGAATTAAAAAAAAAAAAAAAACCCTTTAATATTTGACCCAAAAAAAAAAAAAAGCCGGTAAACCCAGACTCTTTCCCTTGAGAACAGACATTAGTGGTGTCTAAGAATTTATTTTGCAGTTCGTGATGACCGGAGATCCCCTTTATTTCTGTCTGTTATTATTTCAGCACCTTATGGTATTTTTTGTTTTTTATAGATCCCGTTTTCGCTCGTTCAGTTTCCACTTTGGGAGTTTTTGAAGGTAAGTGACAGCATCAATATTAACTGTTCACAATGTACTGATAGTGGTGTATGTCTGTATTCACACTGTATACAATGAATGTCACGTGGCTGAATTGTTCAGACTAGATGGTGCACGTTTGATGTATTCATGGAATGTGAATCTTCTCTTCTCTTTATGAATTTCCATTTAATATCTTCATGATTTTTTGGCAATTATTCTGTAGTATTTTTAGTTCCTGTTGCCTGTATATCACCAACATATTCTGCAGCAATGTATACAAATTGTAACTGCTCCTATCAGTCCTTTGCCAGCTATATACTATAGATAACCATCAATCTCTACTGACTCCCACATACACATGCATGCTCAGCTTGGCTGACTGTTCCATGTTGACATCTTCAGAAATGGATACTAGAAATAGTGATAAATCCTAGATAAAAATCTATGTGCAAGTTATCCGGGCCCTGATGGGCAAGTATCTCTAGTATGGAGTATTTAGTTTTGCATATAGTTTCCCATTTGTCCAGGTATATGAGCACTTCTATACCCTAGCACGGGCGGTGGGGTGGGATAGCTACCTTTTGGGATTGACAGTAATGCTTAGCGGTGGTTCAGGGGTTGGACATGGCTCTTAAAGGGGTATTCTTATCTCCAGGGTCATATTGTACTTGTAGTTTAAGCTAGAAAGCTGCTGACTAGTTCTCCTCAGTGGTTACAGCTTGTTGCCTAGGGTCCTGACCACTTCTGCTATCTGGCAGCAGTGGCTGTGCTGGTGACGTCAGTCCCTGTTTCTGGCCAACTCTATTGGCTTCTCACTGGAGTGGTGGTCGGGAAACACACGCACCGCCATACCCTAACCGATGGAAGTTCGGCCGCTCAGACTTTCATCCCCCTGTTATGTTCTGAATGGAGCGGTGGTCGGACAGCGTGCACACTGCTGTATTCTCTTTAATGGCGTTGCCTGTCTACTATTCCGTGAGCGTTGCAGCCTCTTCAGTACTTACCAAGCACAGCACCATACATTTGTATAGTATAACTTGTTTTTGTAGGAAAGAGGATTAACATTGACCATACCAGACCAGCAGTGCACAGGTGATTAATATTAATAGTGCAGAAAATCCCTTTAAGGCTAAAGCCCAACGTTGCGGAAAAGCAGCTTTTTTTTGTTGCGTATTTTTGAGCCAAAGCCAGGAATGGATTGAGCAGAAGGGAGAAGTGTAAGTGCTTCTTAGATATTTCCCATTCCTTTTATAGCCATTCTTGGCTTTGGCTCAAAAAAAAAAAAAGAAAACGCAACAAAAAAGCTGCATTTCCGCAACGTGGGGAAGAGCCTAAGATTGTGTCCACACAGGACTGATATCCTGCAGATTTGTTCACTTTTTATTCCGATTTTGCAGCCTAGTTTTTGTACCCAGTCCCATATACAGATCATCTCAGGTCATTATTGAGTGACCGACATGAAGCGCTGCAGGATCGGTGAACACATTTAGGGAGAGGTTTCTGCCATTCCCTAGTGACGGTGGAGACATCGGCATCTCCTTTACTGAACTTCTGGGAAATGCTTCTTCACTTGACCGGGGTCAAGCTGTGAATACCCACTGGGTAAAGCATTGACCGTAAAAGCCTGTCATGTGTATGGAGGTTCCCTGAAGTCACTGTCATCAGTGCGGGTAGTAATATAGTGTCCTCTGATATTAGAATTATTATAGTATTATTTAGTACAGGTTACAGTTATGGAGATGCCAAATATGTGGTGGAGATTTTATTTTGTATGGGTTTTCTTTAAACAATATTATTATTATTATTATTATTATTATTATTATTATATTTTAGTAGTGTTTTATTAGTATTTTTTAATTTTTTTAATATTAATTATTATTAGTAGTAGTATTATTATTGTGAGATTTTTTTATTTTTTTTCAAGCTCTCTTTGTCTCCTAAAATAAACTCTAACTTGGCCCTTTTCAAGGTTTTTTATTTTTTTTAAATAATTTCTGCCCTATTTTTTTAGAATAGACCACAAATATCTGATCAGTGGGGGCCAGCAGCTGACCCCTTCACGATGTCTATGTACTATGTCATCTTAAGTAGTCTGCCTTTCCGAGCCCCCTTTGTGTACAGAGACTTATAGACTCTGTCATCTTCTAAGGTTTCTGGGTAAAGAATATGCAAATAAGTTGTTCTTGGTGGAAAAAGGAAAAACTTGCTCTAGCGCCACCTTTTGGAAAGTATTTACCTCTGGTCCTTTGTCAGGTCACCTGTTCCATTCTGTGCCAGCACTGGCTAGGCCGGAAGTAAAGCGACTCAGGTGACTACTGCGGTCAATCACTGGTCTCGCCGGTCACATGTTGGGTACCAGTGACATCACCAGTACTGCTGAGGCCAGTGATTGGCTGCAATGATCACCTGAATCACTTCCTGCACAGCCAGAATGGCATGAAGGACCTGTGGCAGATGAGTATTGAAGCCGAACCAAAATATTTCCTCCAAGGAAGAGAGACCCTTCCACAGACAGCTGCCTCAAGGCACCATAGTGACACTGGATGGAGCTTACCAGCGTCAATCTGATTTTATTGCCTTTTAAAGTATTAAAAGGAAAGGGTTAAAATAAAATAAATTTGGCTAGACCAGTATTGTACGCCATTACTAGAGCTAGGTCTGTCTTGGCGGACTGGCACCGCACGATCCGATCGCTTTCGTAGATATTTTATTGTTCTATATTGGGTTAGGTGCAGCCGGGGGGAAGGGTTAATATGGCCGCTTGTGCACTGATCACGTGGAGAAACCACAGAAGAATATCGCGCAGGCAGCAGAATAGGATCCACTACCCTGTCAGGCACACGGTGAGACTGTCGCCGGTTTGTGCTGTCGCTGTCAGTTTGTCCGGGCTGTTAGTCCTTCCTCTAAATCAAGTTTCCCCAGAAACCCGAGCTGTGCGGAGAACCATTTGTAAGTGCTCTATGGGGAAAAGCTTTCCAAAGCCGGCAGCTTATCAAAGGCTTCCTCTGTGTTTTCCTTTCAATCCAAGGAAAGAACTTGTCTCTAGCACATCCTGAAAAATACGACGCACATATTGGAAGAGCGCGTCGTCCTCCAGCGCCGTAGATCCGATGACCGTGTGTTTGTTTAATATCGTATGGCACGCTGTCAAGTGAATCATATATATTTAGTATCATCGAAGTTGACCTGAATCCTGCACACGGGAGACTCGGAAGCTATTTCTGGGATAGAACTATATTGGGTTACTGTATAGGGGATGGAAGTTCCATGGCAGCCTTAAAGGGGTTGTCCATATTTTGGATGGATTCCCTACCAATGTGCTGATTTTGCTACTCCTAGCGAAATCTGTCAGGAAATGTTCAGTTCTTCTGCAGTGCCTCCGCAGGGGAAATGAAGCATTACATGATTTACATAGAAATGATAGAGCAGACATGAACATGTCGGGTCCTCCAGAGAGAAGACACTTTGTGTAGTCTGACCCTTTGCTCTTATTATGGAGAAATGCTCCAGATTTGTTGTTTTATGGGAAATACAAGTATGACAAAAAAGAGGTGACAGGTCCTCCTTAACCTCTCGAAGGTGGGGCCTGTTTTGAGCTTTTGGGAGACAGTGATTATTTTTATTTAGTTTTTAGATTCTATTTTTGCAACTACACATACTGAAAACCACAGCTTTTTATTTTCTGTCCACCAACATTATGTATAACCAAACTTGCCAACATCTTAGATGACTGATCCAGGTTCCCATAGCGCACTGCAAAAATTCTTGGGATAGGCCACACCCCCATGGGAGTGACAACGCCCCCATGTGGACCATACTCTTTTTCATGACGTGGTCACTTTGTCTGGTGTGACCCGAAGTGAAATGCCCAGAGCACACCTAATACACTGGGGCCAGGAGATTTGTCACCCCCCTTTTTTTGGGGGGGAGTCTCCTGGACGTTCCAGGAGACTTGGCCATTATGCATATAGTACATTCATTTTTATACGAAAGTTGCAGTTAGCAATTGATGGTGGTTTCAGCACCCGTAGATTCACCAATCAAAACTTCCCATGTCGCTATGACATCAAAAGATTTTTTGTATTTTTAAAAAAAAAAATTTAAAGTTTTTTTTCTAACGATAGCTCCCCAAAAATGTGCACAACTTCACGCAGTGTGTAGAAATATCAGTTTGTACAGCATTGTACACGTGAACAGCTTTACATACCTGGACACTAGAGAGGCACAATTGGAAATTTGCACAAGCTAATCCCCTTTTGACAGTTAACAAAGACGTCTAAATATCAGGGTTCCCAAGAACGCCCGGGGTGAAACCTGTGCTAATGTTTATTCTGTTACTGTGAATATTACTGTACCGTGTCTCTGCTATTTATTTTTAAGGGTTATAAAGGTAAGGTCACCTTTGATGAACCTTTCATAAACTATTAAGGAAATGCTTAAAGGGATGATCTAACTTCACAAGCAATTTCCTTTAATTCTGTTAAAATGTATCGGGCACGAAAAAAAAAAAAAATCTGCCAACTTGCTACTAGTCTTCATTAAAAATCTAATGTTATTTGTTTACAGCTTCTAGGCAGATGTGTGTGTCTCCATGGTAACAGACTACAAGCAAACACTGTAGTCTGATCCTGTGGGTTAGCAATTAGGGATAGTTGGATGACAATATGGATGCAGGATCAGACTACACAGAATGTAGAAGTGAAAACTAAGATAAAACTAAATAAAATGTCTCCTGAAAGCCCCAAATAAGGGTTTGTTTGTAGTCTGTTACCATGGAGACTCAATCTATGTAGAAACTGTGAAGAAAAAAATATTCCTACTGAATATTTATGAAGAAATTTACATCAGGACTTTACTGTTCCTTCATCAAAGGGGTTGGATATTGCAGTTACACACCCCTAACTGGTAACACTCAGCGGTCAGTTTATACCAACATTTCCAGGAGGAATAACAGAGGAATGGCAAAACACGAAGTGTTCTAGAGGCTCTAAAATTGTAATTTCATGGGGAATACAGGTATTTACCAACACGGACAGCTCAGAAGAAGGAATTTTCCAGGACTTATTCATTGATGACCTATCCTTAGGATCGGTCATTCATTAAAATTGTGAAGGATCCGACACCAGGTCCCCCAGCTGATCAGCTGTTTGCATGGGCTGCAGCACTCATGTGAACACTGCAGGTTCTTCAGTACTTACCCATGGGGGGTCTCGAGTGTTGGACCTCCACCGATCCTCAATGGATGACCTATTCTAAGTCCCGGAACAACCCCTTTAAGGCAGCCAAAATTAAGGATTATAACCTATGACTGTATATGTCAGCTTAGTTTCCTATATAGTTCTCATGAATCTGTTTCCTTTATGTCATTGTTTATGTTAAGGATTTGGGTGTTCACCATTAGTGCTGGCCCCTGCTGGCTCATACGCTAGTCTGGGAGTTGTAGTTCCACACCATCTGGCTTTCCCAAGCTTTGACCTTTAATGCATTCCATGACCCTTTACGTCAATTCCCATCCTTGAAATCAACCCATTAGCAGATGATCTAAAACATTCAAAAACATTCCTCCATTATTATTATTTTTTTTTTAATACATTTGTATTTCTCTTCTGTTTCTCATTCCAGGATCTCTGGTCATGGCAGCAGAGCCGTCCGCTCGACTCTTGGCAGTCTGCAGTCTGTGGAGCTTTTGCAGGTGCAAGGGATTATAAATTAAACTGAGGAAGAGGGGAAAAACACATTAAAGAGGAGGGCGAAACAAAAAGACGTGGAAGCGTCTAAGGCTCGGGCGCAGCTTTCGTCGCTGAAGCCGGTTTGTTTAGGGCGGGATCACTAGAGTTGTTGTTTAGTGTGCGGAGGTCACTCTGCAGAAAAGGTGGGAGAAAAGGTTGCATGAAGATGAAAGACGGCCAATTTGTTTTTGACAAATTTGCTTTTGTAAAGTAGAGAAGGTGTCAATCATCCCCCGTAATCCGGGTAAGAGCACAATCCTATGTGAAGAGGCTGCAGAGGCGAGTACAGGGCCGTGCAGCTGTCTGCCCCGAGCTGCTCTTCAGGGCTTTCTCTGACTCCTGCAGAAAGGCCGTGATTCACCGCCCGGGTGACAGCTCTGACAGCAGCGCAGATTAACTGGTGTCAGGAGAGGAGGAAAAATTTGTTGCAAGCGCCTACAGGCTGAAAACCCCTTCTATGTAAAAGCAATGGAGGACAAAACATCTGGGCAGTGCAGAAGCAACAAACATGACATCGGGGATGGGAATGGTAGAAGGTTAGGCTAATGCGGCCGTTCTGGGTGACGGGAAATTCTGGAATTCTGTTTTTGGAAATGGCAAGAAAATCAACAAACATCTAGTAGAGCTTAAAGGGAAGTGTCCACAAAGGGGGTGTGCCATGAGAGATATATGTGCTCTGACCATAGGATACAGGATAAATGGCTGATCGGTGCGGGGCGATCGGACCACGGAGAGCCCCACCGATCCTGAGAACTGGGAGCGAGTCTGTGGCCTCCTCCGCTGACCACGTGGCCATCTCCGCGATTCATTTAGGGAGTGCATCTGCGTCCACTACTGCTACGTCCACAATGTGGGACTTGAGGGTTAAATCCCAGAACAGTCATGCTGTCCGTAATGGCAGGCTGATAACAGAGAACAATAGTGTGTGCCATGGTAAATAGCAGTGAACCTATAATAATATGCTAAAAATCCTATTGTATAATGAAAAGCTCTACAACTAGTCCTGCTCTCGGAGGAGAAGAAGATACAGTTATATCCGGCACAGACAATGCTCTGTAGCAAACTAGCTCACAATGTATCAGTCTGGAGTCCGGGCTGTGCAGCTCACAGAGCATTGTCTAGACTGGATACAATTGTATCTACTGAGCTGAGGGCAGGACTAGGCATGTACAGGGTTACTGCCTCCCAGTGTCCTCATTCACTGACAGCAAGCACATTCTGAAGAGGGTGAAGAATAGAAATATAAAGTATATCAGAGAGTTGTGGAACTTTCCATTACTACCCTTTATACCAAAACCTATTGAAAGGGGATGTCTGACATTTGTAAAAAGAATTGGCCAAAGAGCAGATATAAAGCCTACTGCGCCTACTATAGGTCCCTCCTTTGCTGTGGGTCCCTGTTAGATCGGAAGTGATGACATCACATCTGTTCTTCACGTGACGGCTCAGCTATTCCCCAGCCTCAGCAGTCACCTTATTCATACACGTGTACTGAAATATCTGAGGCCAATGGCTTAGCTGAGCAGTCACGTGAATGACAGACCAGAGCTGCAGCGTTGGAGCGCAGAGTACTATAGGTTGTTAGGTACTATAGGTAAGTTAGGTACTATAGGTAAGTTAGGTACTATAGGTAAGTTAGGTACTATAGGTTGTTAGGTACTATAGGTTGTTAGGTACTATAGGTAAGTTAGGTACTATAGGTAAGTTAGGTACTATAGGTAAGTTAGGTACTATAGGTAAGTTAGGTACTATAGGTTGTTAGGTACTATAGGTTGTTAGGTACTATAGGTAAGTTAGGTACTATAGGTTGTTAGGTACTATAGGTAAGTTAGGTACTATAGGTAAGTTAGGTACTATAGGTAAGTTAGGTACTATAGGTAAGTTAGGTACTATAGGTTGTTAGGTACTATAGGTTGTTAGGTACTATAGGTTGTTAGGTACTATAGGTAAGTTAGGTACTATAGGTTGTTAGGTACTATAGGTAAGTTAGGTACTATAGGTTGTTAGGTACTATAGGTAAGTTAGGTACTATAGGTAAGTTAGGTACTATAGGTTGTTAGGTACTATAGGTTGTTAGGTACTATAGGTAAGTTAGGTACTATAGGTAAGTTAGGTACTATAGGTAAGTTAGGTACTATAGGTAAGTTAGGTACTATAGGTTGTTAGGTACTATAGGTTGTTAGGTACTATAGGTAAGTTAGGTACTATAGGTTGTTAGGTACTATAGGTAAGTTAGGTACTATAGGTAAGTTAGGTACTATAGGTTGTTAGGTACTATAGGTTGTTAGGTACTATAGGTTGTTAGGTACTATAGGTAAGTTAGGTACTATAGGTAAGTTAGGTACTATAGGTAAGTTAGGTACTATAGGTAAGTTAGGTACTATAGGTTGTTAGGTACTATAGGTTGTTAGGTACTATAGGTTGTTAGGTACTATAGGTAAGTTAGGTACTATAGGTTGTTAGGTACTATAGGTAAGTTAGGTACTATAGGTTGTTAGGTACTATAGGTAAGTTAGGTACTATAGGTAAGTTAGGTACTATAGGTTGTTAGGTACTATAGGTTGTTAGGTACTATAGGTAAGTTAGGTACTATAGGTAAGTTAGGTACTATAGGTAAGTTAGGTACTATAGGTTGTTAGGTACTATAGGTTGTTAGGTACTATAGGTAAGTTAGGTACTATAGGTTGTTAGGTACTATAGGTAAGTTAGGTACTATAGGTAAGTTAGGTACTATAGGTTGTTAGGTACTATAGGTTGTTAGGTACTATAGGTTGTTAGGTACTATAGGTAAGTTAGGTACTATAGGTAAGTTAGGTACTATAGGTTGTTAGGTACTATAGGTAAGTTAGGTACTATAGGTTGTTAGGTACTATAGGTAAGTTAGGTACTATAGGTTGTTAGGTACTATAGGTTGTTAGGTACTATAGGTAAGTTAGGTACTATAGGTAAGTTAGGTACTATAGGTAAGTTAGGTACTATAGGTAAGTTAGGTACTATAGGTTGTTAGGTACTATAGGTTGTTAGGTACTATAGGTAAGTTAGGTACTATAGGTTGTTAGGTACTATAGGTAAGTTAGGTACTATAGGTTGTTAGGTACTATAGGTTGTTAGGTACTATAGGTAAGTTAGGTACTATAGGTTGTTAGGTACTATAGGTAAGTTAGGTACTATAGGTAAGTTAGGTACTATAGGTTGTTAGGTACTATAGGTTGTTAGGTACTATAGGTAAGTTAGGTACTATAGGTTGTTAGGTACTATAGGTAAGTTAGGTACTATAGGTTGTTAGGTACTATAGGTAAGTTAGGTACTATAGGTTGTTAGGTACTATAGGTAAGTTAGGTTTTTTAGGTACTAAAACTTTGCGCTTCTCCCCTTCTATTTCCTTTACGTGATGACACATATAGACTCGGAGTCGTCTTTGCTTATTTTTTAAAAAGAAATGGTTGTGCATGAGAAGGAGCTGTAAGGAGCAGAATGCTCGCCCCTGAGAACCGTCCTCCGTAGTCAGAGCCTGAGTGACCCGTCATATGTTTGATGTAGTTTATATATAAACATCACTTCTCAAGACATCTTGGCAGGGGTTGTGGGAACAGACTGTAAGATCAATCCCCAACAAGGTCTTATATGTTTTGTGTTTTTTTTACTACGCAGGTGGTATGGCAGCTGCGGTTACTACCCCCCTGGATGTAGCCAAGACCCGTATAATGCTGGCAAAGGTAAGGAGAGCCAGGATGGCCCGCCGCACCAAAATGTCTGCATTCAGGCCACAGCAGAGAGTATACGTCGTCTTTATGGGAAGGTGATGGTGAGAATTATTGTATGACTGAGAGCCATAGTTTATCCATTCTTGGTGGAGATTCCTCTTGTGTTCGCCCCCCTATCAAGTAAACACAGGGGGCCGATTTATCAAGACCGGCATTTTCCACGTCAGTCTTGATAACCCTCGCCTTGCCAGAGCTTGCACTTAATCTTTGATGACTTGCATGCCTTGTCATAAATTATATATGTGATCAGTGCACCTAAAGAGAAATCTGTGCCAGCTCCCTGCTAGTGTAGATTTCAGGCATCAATTACCCCATAAAACTGGCATAAATGATGATAAATCTGACAGGGATGATGGTCCGCCCCCGCCATGTCTCCTTTAAGGAAGTGGCATGGTGTGCAGGTGCAAAATGTACAAAGTTGCAATTTTTGCACATGCAACCTCTGTAAGTCAGTTTCTTGCTCAAGAGTTGTTGTAAAGGTGCGATACACATTAGATGAATGCCGACCGAACCCTGCAGATTTCTTCTGGGTGGGCCAATGATCTATGTAGGAGGATCGGGCATGTTGGATTTCAGCATGCCTAATCCTTTGTCTCTGGGCATGAGCTGCCGCCAGAGGTGTATGACAGCAGCTTGTTTCCCTCTACCTATTGTGAATATATGAACACTTGGCTGAGCATGCATGTGTATGAGAAGGGGAAGGCGGGGGAAGCCAGGAGAAACCGAATAAAGTTGATTACATTTGCATTGACATCTGTAATACTGCCCCCTATGTAGAAGAACCTAGATCTGAGCGAGTAGGAACATTTTCATAACTAGAGTGACTGGAATTATCTTAAAGGAACAGTAAACCAAAAAATAAATCACAAAAGTACGGGTCAGTTTTCCCTAGGTTACCATTTGTCAATCTACAGGATAATCTCCTTCTGCCTATACAGTGTTGTGTTCTCCACACAGGGTGTTAATTTCCATTGTAATCCTTTCCTTTCCATGGTAGGTGGTGAGGCTTCACTAAGAGGGTGGGGCTTAGTGCGCCCATGTCTCCTGTGGCAGATAGAGCAGTAGGGGAGGGCTTCTGCTGCAGCCGAGTTGCCTTACATTTAGAAACCGATCTTAGTTTGGCTTGTGGAAAGGAGGGAGGAATTTTTTTTTTTTTTCTTTCTACAATTGTTCAATTAATTAATCTCTTTATGTACTGCAGTGGATTGAGCAGTTTGCAGATGTGAACATGAGCCAATTAAATCTTAGTTTCCTCCTACAGGCCGGAACAAGTACTGCAAGTGGAAATGTGCTGCTGGCGCTTGGTGATATTTGGAGAACGCACGGCTTGACGGGGTATCTATTGAAACAACTGTCTGAATTGATGTCTAAATGTCTTAATGTTTTATTCAACTGTGTATATGGATACGGGTCATTGGCAAGTGCCAACTACATCAGATCTTCTCTAGGGTTTTACGATTCTCCTGCAGTTTTCTCCTTCTCTCTTAAGACCTTCTCTAACAATAGTCATGGGGAAAGTGGGCCACACCAGATGTCGCCATCACTTGCCACTTCTAGGCCATTGGTTGACGTGAAGCAGATATTAGTCTAGGATCTGGTGTGCCATGTTGGGAATATGAGGGAACATGGCCAAGTGGTGACTGCTTTCCTGTATCGTAGTTCTCTATAGATATAGTACAGGACACAACGTCTTTGTCATCAGTACAGATTCAAGGAGGTAGATAGATGATCTTCTTGACCTCCTGCCCCATCAATGTGCCCAGTTTTGGCCAACTGGCCCTGGATCTTTTCTGAGGATGCTTGCAAGATTGATGCTTAGACCTGTCAGATCTTCCCCATTGAGAGGTAGTTAGGTAGGTGGACCATATCTGGACCAGATCTTCAGCCATCCTGAGCTTGCTACTTGTGAAGTCTCTAGTAACTCTTCCTGTACTTGAGTAGACTCCCCATACCTTAGGGCGAGCACTGACATACAAGCCCCCCCGAATTGCTTAGCATAGAACTAATCCAAAAAGACTGCAAGAACTCTGCACACAACAAGCACTCCCGTCCAGAATTTATGGAAGCAATCTCACCGGAGTGGAGTACTGTATATCTATAAACCAGATGTATTGGACTGTAAACACTCATCGTATTAGAGCGAGATCAGAGGTAGGATTATAGGCGGGTGTCACCGGGCCCCAGTCATCGGGTGTGAACACAGATTGGCGGTAAACTCTGACCTTCCAAAAAGGAGAACGCAGAGAACTGAGAAGCGAAATTAAGCAATTATGTGATTTCAGCCGTCTAGCCAGCTGTACCCAGGCCTGACAATTACGCTATTTTCCTTATACATTCCATATGGCAAAATCTGCCAAAATAGATCTGATTTCACTTAAGTTCCTCTTCACTTTGATCCGCAAAAATCCTCGCAACGAGAGTATTTTAACTGTTAAATGATGGGATTTAACCATTTGTTTTTCTTAGCTCGCATTGACTTTCTTCTGTCACCAGGCAGGGTGCGGAGTGTCCCCTTGCCATTACATACCTCCTCTAAGTATGTGAAGCTGATTATTTTTGAAGACTCCAAAAAACCATTATGGACTAGGGGCGGAGGTTGACCTCCCGCGTAGAAATGCACACATGCTAGATCTTAGCCAAGTATGATTTACAAGCTCTACCAAACCTCTCCAAAGACCACCTCTTCGAGAAGACTATGGCCAAGCAGACCAGATTTTTGTGTGTTGAATTTTCAGTTCCTCTTCTCTTCTGTAAAGTCCCCTCAAAAGTTCTTATTTCATTGCAAATTTTGGGTGGCCATCTTAAAGAAATTTACAACCTCTAGTAAACCTCTTTGGAAGACCACTTCTTGGAGAGGACGTTTACCCATCCAGATCTTGACCGATTTTTAGTTCCTCTTGTCTTCTGTGTATTTTGGGTCTTCTTTGCAAAGAGCTCCCCTCACAATTCCATTTTTCATTGCAATTTCGGGAGGTCATCTTGAAGAAGTTTACAGCTTCTACCAAACCTCTCTGGAAGACCACCTGCTGGAGAAGACCATTGCAGTTTTGGGTGGCCATCTCAAATGAGTTTCACTTTATGAAGGAACTGTTGGATTGCACCTGAGACCCCCATAATCTGGTTGGAGGCCCACTCTATCTCATCTTTACCTTAACCATCATCCAAGGGGCCGCACATCCCTTTCCTACATCTCATGTTTCCATTTTGCTGCAGTATGGTGGCCACACATAACATTTAGTCTATTGAAGATGCGGAAACTGTTCAGCTCTTTACTGTTCACTATAATGGAAGGACTGCACATGTGATGACAACTTTCTCAAGACAAGACCTCTTTGTCAGGATCATTGAGCGTCCCAGCAGTCTTGAGGCTACTATACATCTTAGATAGCTATTGAATGGGTGTTCGTTTGGTTGACCCCCTTGTCCTATACCCAAGCATGTGTCTCACTTCAGCACGCGTGAGCGGGGAATAAGCAGCTGCCTGACAGCTTGTGAAGTGCTGCTTCCATTACTGCCATTTTTGTCAATATACAAATGAGGTTGTAGCTACTTACCTCTTTGGAGCAATGGCCACAACCTCATTGCTCCAAAGAACTCATTTGCATATTGACAAAAATGTTGATGACCCTTGAGGATAGGGTCACCTGAATCTATCTATGGTCTGGGTTGAGATGTTGGGCTCTGGTGACAGACTCCCTTTAAGATGGAGCTCCCCCAGCTGGTAGTGGTTTGTTCCATCAGTCTCCTATCTCTCAAGCTGGCCATACATCATCTGTAGCTTGCATGGCCATCAGCAGTTACTCATGACTCCCCCCATAGACATGCATGCAATGGGTTTAGCTGAGTGTGCATGTGTTTTTAAATGAGAATAAAACAAACCACTACCAGACTTCTCTGCAACTTATCACCAATGATAAGGGAATTGGGCATGTAAAATTCATCATGCCTGATCTTTCTTTCCTTGATGTCATCTGTTACGGGTCAGCATATCCCTATATGCATAACATAGTTGGCCGGTCCCACCAAAATCCTCTTGTATAGTAGTAGTTGTGAGATTCTACTTTCACCGTCTCCGCCAACTTTTTGCATCCTTCAGTAGACGCCCCTCCACTCGTTCTGATGAAGTTGGATTTTTTTTTTTTCTCAAGGCCCCGCCATTACTGAGTAATAATTTGTTATGCTCCCAATTGTCAGGTGGGCCTGTATGGCTCCAGGCCAGGACCTGACAGAGCGTATGATTGTGGTGTAAGTAAGTAAGTAAGTAAGTAAGGAAGGATTCAAAGAGGTGGAGGTGATGAAAGGTCTTCTTGAAAATCTGTGCCGTTGGAATAAATAATTTTGCGCCACGATAACACCTCATGAGCCCAGCGTTACATAGTCATAACATCGGGGACAGTCCTGGAGGTGTCAGCTGGTTGGCCCTGACACTGGCCTCATACTAGCCAGGATGGGATGGACCTATTGGAAAAGATAATTCTATATACTCTGGCACTGTAATATCTGACCGATGTGCCGAATATTTTTCAGTTTTCTTCCACCATTTGCTCTATCAGTCTCAAGCAAATTGGAGCTGCGATTATGGTAATGGCTTAAGTGTCGTCTAGTCAAGCCTTAAACTGTTTCCAGCTGCGCTCTGCCTTGGTCTATGGCGTTCATTCCCTGCCTGAGGTTTTCTCTTGGTTTACTGGCTCTCAAGTGGTTAATACCTTCCAGCCCTGAGCGCTGTCCATTATATCAAGTAGTAGATCACAAGAAGGAGGAGAGGATCACCTATGGAAGCCCTGGCTGGCTGTGAAGGGACGTGTGGTTGTGACCGTGACCACGTACAGGCGCTATTCTTGATGTATCCCTCAATGTGAATGCCCAAGTGAATAAACACCGGTGGTCGTGGCTTGTGGTCAGGATTGGCCTAGATAGGAATGGAATAACCCTTTAAGACCCGGGATACAGGTTGTGTATTCACAGTGGGTTAGCCGCTGGTGGCAAAGTCCCCTCCATACACTACAGAAACAATGCGGCAGCGCAAAGTGTCATTTTGGCTGCTTTTTGACACGATTGGGTCCACTGCGGGATATCTGTGGTCGATCTCCTGCAGGGGGCGACATGTGCGGCCTTAGCCTAATGGTACGTTTATGCAGCGTTTTTTTTTCCATGAGGATTTGGGGTGTTTTCTTGCGGAAAACATCCTGAATCCTCTTGCAAAACCCAAAAAGTCTCCTATTGACTTCATTGGGAAACCACGTTCTCTGTTCATTAGGAATGTTTTTTTAATAACTACACCCCAGAAAAAAAAGTGCCACGTCAATTATTGGAGCGGAAACTGCACCGCTGTATCAGTACAAGTCAATGAGCTGAAAAACCTCATCAAAATCCTCATTAAAAAACACATCAAAAACCTGGCATAAAATATTGGATTTTTTTGGAGGAGTTTTGTTTTTTTGTTTTTTTCCCACGTCAAAAAAACTGTATGTGAACATACCCTAAAGGGGTTTACTGGGCTTTGGGGGTTTGATCCAAAAAATCCTTTGGTTTGTGGAAAGTATCTACTTTTGACTACGTTACAATTTTTTAAATCTTATTTTTCTTTCTTCCTCAGAATATTTGCCGGCATTGTGCCAAGAATGACCGCCATCAGTCTTGGAGGTTTTATCTTTCTTGGGGCTTACGATAAAGTCCGCAGCTTACTCATGTCCACATGGAAGCAGGAAAAGATGTCTTCCATAAGAAGCTGAGGTTCTCGATGACGTTCTCCAAGAAATGGTGGAACTGGCAAATTTGGCGAAAAAAAACGGGTCAGGCTGATAAGACGTGCACGTAACTCTCATGTGACTGCTCCAGTGCACCAATGGGATTGTTGTGGGGCTGGGAAAGCTCCACATTATACCAAAAATCACCAGCAAAGTCAAAAATTTTATTCACCTTTTCTTATTTTACTACCACTAAGACAAGGGGGTGTAAGCCACTATGGCTGCTTTCTTTCAGTTTTTCCAGACTCCTAAATGGCTAATGTGCCTAAATACGCATTGACAAGGTGGCAGGGGATGTATACGGAGGTAGACCTGTCCGAGAATCGAGGCGGCCGCAGTCATTGTGACCAGACTTGGAATTGACTGATCTCAAGCTGCTGATGACGGATCTTACAGATACAGGTTTTGATTGTACATAGTAAATGGGTTGGACCAAGTTAGCAAGTTCTCAACGGTCCAGATTGGGGCCGCACCCCCCTTCCATATGAAAGGAGCAGCAGGTTGCGCAGGTGCATATCCACTCTAGCACCCTGCCATCTCCAGCAGTCACAATAGAGATGAATGAGGCAACAACACACCTGCAACCTTTCATATGGGACAAAGGGCACCATGTTTCGAGATCGGTGGTGGTAAAGGTCAGACCCCCATAATTTAGCTACTTTATCATATGGACAGGTGATCACTTCCTGACTTAGTGCAACCCTTATAAGTAACCCTAAAGTGTTCAGACCATTAGGATCTGTAGTAACGGTGCTATCCCATAAATCATTGATACATCAAGTTCTGAAATGATGGAATTTATGAAACTTTAATATTAAAAAAATATTCTTTTCATATTTTTGTGTCCACTTTCGTGCTGCTGCGAATCGGCGCGACAGAATTGGTCTCCTTCCCCCTCTGGCAGTTGACTATATAGCTCCTTCTTACTACCCCTGCAGAAGACTACTACTCAGCTATACTGCCACCTACTGTACAGGTTCTGCTCCTACCTGACAAGCAGGGCAGAAAGTTCTCTCTATTGGCCGTCCTGTAGTGAAGAGAAGACTACTGGCTGTGGGGAGAGTGACTAAGCACGTGTGTCCACAATCACTTGGCTCATTAGGTGGACGTGTACATTGCTATACACTTTGAACACCAGATGGCGCCATACTATGTAAGTTAATGCTATAACTCTCTATTGGATCATTTTTTTAACAGGTTGTAAATGACAAATATTCATTTTTATGATCTATGCAATGAATATGATGTATAATGGAGGGACAAGCCCTTGCCAGTAGCAGCTTGTTCACTTGCTGATGGTTTCCATGTATCAAAAAAATTTAACATTGCATGAAATACATGAAAACCAATAATGATATAGTATATCACAAAGTCGTGCCATCTTTGCCATCCAGGGTGCGGTGATCTTTATAGTCTAGGAAGATCATTGCTGTTTTTTCCTTACCTTTAAGGATTTTCCAGATATTCCTTGTTGGTCACTTTGATAAATTCATGTCATAGAATTTCCGTCTCAGATTGACATGAGTGGGACTGAACTGCAATACCACACCCAACCTGTGTACAAGGGTGGCGCTGTACAACTCAATTAGGCTTCTATATGAGGTTTGTGTGTTTAGCAGGCTGCTGTCTATTGCTGCTCAGGATTATTCCACAAGGCAGACGCTATGTAAGGCAGTTTCCCCGGAGCCAGGGTGCAGGCTTACCCCTTGTTGTATTAGTTTACTGACTTGTCAGTCACCTCAGCATTTTTGGAATTTCTTTACCATAAGCTTTTACCCAGTGTGAACAGTCCCTTTCATAGCCTCCCCTTTGCTCATATTTTGGTATTTGTGAAGCTTTTAATCCTTGAATGTTACGAAAACTTGCCAAAAAGTTGTATATATCCAATTCGGGCCCTTGAGAAAGTTATATATAAAAATGTAGGACACGTGTGTGTATATTAGTCTTACCCAGGGTGCACTGCAGAGTCCAGGGAGACAGCTGAGTGCGCAGTACAGATGGCCTGGGACGTGGAACGTCCCTTTAAAGGGAATTTCAGCCTTTAGATATTTGTCCTCAGGATTCCGGGATCACGATGTTTGATTTGCTGCGGCCTCCTCATTACTTACCGAGTACAGCGCCATATGTTGTATGGTGGCTGTGCTTGATATTGCAGCTCAGCCATGTGACCAGTGGTTGCGATGTCACTACCTGAGAACTCAAAGTAGAGCTCAATATCCTTGTCCCAGAATCCCCCTTTAATGTATTTTCTAGATATTTGTGGACATCCTGTTTGCACTTGAGCTTACAGTATTTTCTATTCAATATTTCAAGGAAAGGTTGCGGTTCTTTCTGAAACAGCGCCACATCTGTCCACAGGTTGTGAGTGGTATTGCAGATGTGGCAGTCAAATGTTTCTAATCCTACAACCCCTTTTAAAGTGTAACTAAACTTTCAGGCAACTTTTGATTTTCTGACAGTCTTTTGTGTCATTGATACATTTTGTCATATACTTTATTAACACATTTTGGCCCATTTCTGTGACATTCGGCATTCTTCACTCTCCCCTTCTCTGAGATCTGTCCCGGCTTCTCACTGTGTATGGAGAACATGAGGGTGGGGAGGGGGTCACTTCAAACAGCTATATCTCTGGCATTTAAAGTGCTTTTGGTGTCATATGAAAGAGGAGATTCTCGCCTTTAATATGACACTAAGGCGGCAGTTCTACCTGTATGATTTCTAGAGATATCACTAGTTGAAAACAGATGGGATTGGGATATTTATAGGCAGCTGCAGGTAGACAGGTAGAACTTCATTGGTGTCATATTAAAAGTTGTGAATCTCCACCAGCTGATGGAAAGATCTGCAACACTCCAGCAAGTCCTCCTCATTGGTTACCAGAAACAGCGCCATACATTTAATAGTGGCTGTGCCTGGTATTGCAGCTTAGTTTCATTCACCTGAATGGAACGGAGCTGCAGTACCAGACACAGCCACAACCAAAATGTACAGCACTGTGCCTAGTAAACAGTGAAGGAAGACCATCCCCCCCCCCAAAAAAAAAAAAAAGACACAAATTTCTCTAAAAGTTTTTATTTTTTTTTCCAACTTGTATCTTTCAACAACAAAACCAACTCTGCTGCATGAAAACAAAGGTTTAGTAGACACGTCAATGTCATTTGTTAGAAACTCTGCCATATACATTGTAGCACATCTATAAATAAATACAGACGGGTAATACTTCCGTTTCACATTTGCCTCTCAGAAGCAGCATCGTCTCTGGTTGGAGGAAGTAGCGACATTACAAAGTACGACATTTAAGGGTTAAATGTGGCAAATGTCCTTTTAGCTTACAAAATAATCAGTTTCTTCAGCTAACTGCGAGTTTTAGTAGAGGTTTACTACCGAGGCCTAGGCCGAGCAAGACGTAGCCTATACGGTCCTATAATTACTGAGGATAGAAAAGGTCGTCACGTGATCGGCGCACACTTGGCGCTTAGAGGAAGACGTTACAATGGAGCGATCCGGACTAACAATTGTCCTAATATTTTTTGGGTTGCTCCAATGCATTTTAAAAAAAAAGTTAAGCAGTTTTATAATCTTGATTAAAAATCTCCTACCGTTTTATGTATACAGCTCCAGTGCAGACCAGTACACCGTAGAAGAGAGGACTGATGGAAGGCAGGAATTACAGGATCAGACTACACAGTGTAGTCTGTAACCATGGAAACATCCCATACATAAAATGGTAGCTTTTAAATCCAGATTGTTTTGCGCAGATGCCAGAAGAGAAGGTGTGAGAAGTCTGTCCATTTACCTGTCAGGGAAGAATCTGCAGCCAGCTGCAGTTACATTGTTGCACCTTGTTATTAGTAGAGGTTTGTGCTTTAGGTGCACTTCTCCTTTAAGTATCACCCGCCATCTTCCTTCACTATGAGGCCAGAATACTGTGAATGTCAGCCCTGGGGTAAAGATGCGATTCCTATAGTAATAGTGTCCGTGCTTGGATTAGAATTTACCCCTCAAATAGAGAAAGGGGGAGGAGACTTAAAGAACTTTGTGTGGTTTTAAAGGGGAGATTCAGTCCAAAGGATTGTCTGATATGTCAGATGTGGATGAGGGGTCTCAGTAAGATGAAACCCCTTTGGTACCGCTCGGAGATTTCTATACTGGAAACCTGACAACATTATCAGCAAAGTTTGGCTTCTAATGCTGGGGCCCTGGGAAAGCTTAGTCTTGGGATTTTGTGTGTGCCCCCCCGTGAGTTCCCCTCCCACATACTAAAGCCATACTGATGTGTGAATTTAGACTGCGATCCCCACTAGGTAGAGGCGTGGATGTGAGCGGTCAGTCCTCTGTACAGCGCTGCAGCATAGGTTAGTGCACTTAGTGTTGTCAGAAATCTCCAAGCAGTGCCCAAGGGGTCCGATCTCTCTCTAGAGACCTTGTATTGATCCCTGGTGGTCTGAGATCGTAGACGTTACCAATGTGATCTATCCGAAGACGCTGATACTGTACAGTAGGGGGAGCGTAAACCGATACTACTACTAAAATCTGTTTGTATATTTTTGGATTTTTCCAGAATTTTCTAAGAATATAACCTCCCTTAAAATCTGCCATAGCCCAGGAGCGAGGCCAACGCTTCACATTATCCTATTAACAGACATTGGTCACGGCGGTGCCACTGGCGGACAGGTAAACATTCACATTAGATTAGCTTTTACTACAGGTTGTAAAGTGAGATGCGATTTCAGTCCTAGTGTGACTCTCCACAGATCCTAAATAGTTGGCACTCTACTGATAACTGTCTGCTCTCCACTAATAGGGCAGGGGGTCTACTATTTAGGACCTTCCTCTAATAACTCCCTAATGGACAACTCCAGTATTTCCCAAACTGTGGCTTAGGGCATGCTGGTAGTTGTAGTTTTGGAACAACCGGAGACCCACTGTTGTACACTAAGACTCTGTTCACACTTTTCCCCCCTTCTATCATAAGTATATGCACAACACCGTACATTGTATAGCGAGTTTGCTTGGTATTGCAGCTCAGCCCCACTCCCTTGAATGGGACTGAACTGCACACAGGCCACACAAAGAATGAATGTGACGTCACGAGCGTGTAATGTGGCGCTTACCAAAGCTTATCTTTAGGAGTCCTGTGTCGGATCCCCACTGATCAGATATGGATGACCAATCCTAATAGGTCATCGATATTTTAATCCCAGAATTCCCCTTTGTACTCCCCCGCTTCCTAGAAATTGGTTTAAAATCCTAAAGTGCAAATCCTTTTCCTTTTTGTCCTACTAGTTCTGATAGATCAACATCCCAGTATCCGACCCCCAATAAAGGACCTAATAATAGACTGACACATAGGGGGCAGTAGCTTACAAGTAAGGCGGCTCTCTATAAGGACACCCCCAGAACGTTGTCATTTATAGGACTGATACAAGATGTGAGCCGTATCCTCAGTCGGTCCTATAGATCACTGTAGTAATAACCCCCTGTCCATACAGATCTCCTACACACGGATTTCATGGTACTTGGTTTTTGCGGGAGGGTCTTCATCGTTGTGTAACAGTGTGTGATGGAATGTAACATGTAATAAACCTTCCCTCCATCTTGTCATGTAGAAGGTCTCAAATCCAGATGAAAATAGAATATTTGAGTGTAATTTACTTTTTTTGTACAAGCCACTTTACTTGGCGGAGATTTATTGGGGTGTACAAAGTGACAGCTGCAGTATACAGACATGATGATGGGCGGTCTGAGGCGGCTGCTATAGGACAAACAGTGGGGGGGGGGGGGGGGGTGTCTGGGATTAGGGGGAAAAAAAAAAACCCTAAAAACAAACAGCACCTCTTTTGGCCACAGGCTGTGTCTGGTATTGCAGCTAAACCACATTCACTTTAGTTATATTCAGCAGCAGAAAAAAAAAAAAAAAAAAAAAAAAAAACAAAAAACAGGAAATACTATTTGTTTTTTGTAGGTTTAAATTGCAGAAATGCTGCAGATCTGCCTCGATTTCACCCTGTGCATCAATGAAAATCTGCAGCACAGGTCATTGGCTGAGACTTGGTAAACTCGCAGTAAAGGTGCGGATGTCCCACATGTAATGCTGTAGAAGAAAAGTTGTGGCATGTCCACAATGTCAGAACATACACTGCAACCCCCTCGGGCTGTCACCCATGACCAGGACAGGTGCTGTTGGTGGCATCGGACCCCCGGGACCCCCCACCAATCCCAAGAACAGGAGACCTGAGATCCCACTTGTGATCAGAGATCTTATGGAAAACGTGTAATCTTAGGAAGACCCCTTTAAGGCCGGGGCCCCACATGGTGGAAACGCTGCAGCAAGAACTGCTGTTTTACAAACCCTGCAAAGTGGGCTAGCGAATCCACACATTGTGGAAAAATAGAAGCAGCGGATACGGCGCGGTTTTGGAAATCGCAGCATGTCAATTATACCTACAGAAATGCCGGCGGTTTCTCTATAGGTATAATGGCAGCAGAAAGTCCGCAGAGGAAATCTCTTTGTGAAAAGCTGTGATGCGTTGCCGCTGCAGTTTTTCCTACAACACATTTTTGCTACGTTGGGCCTTAGTCTAAAGCCAAGGCTTTTTTTTTTTTTTTTGGTTGCAGATTTTGCTGCAGTTTTGGAGCCAGAGCCAGGATTTGATTTAGCAGGAGGGAGACCTACAAGAGCCCACTCTATATTTCCCATGCCTTTGAAGCCACTCTTGGCTTTGACTCGCAGCAAAATCTGTAACCAAAAAAAAAAAAAAAAAAAAAACATTTTTCTGCAATGTGTAGACACAGCCTATGGATGTGGTGCTAGTTTTGAAAACAAAAATACCCCCCCCCCCCAATCCTGGATCACAGCTTTTTGTATTCCTATGGTGTCCTGGGCTAGGTCCCCGCGCACAGCACTGAGTGCACCAGTTACAATGTGTTGGTTAGGCCACACCCACATGACCATAGTGGCTTTACTGCCGCAACAATGGATCAGTATTCTGCAGAAAACACACCTACGTCATCCATAACACAAGGCCTGCTAGTAGAGGTGTACGGGTGAGCAGACCCTGCGCTATACTTTGTGGATGGGTTCTATGGCCCGGGCCCTGACCTGGGGATGTGTGTGTATAGGGCCATGGACATTAATGGGTCTGTATATTCTCTCTAGTTACAGACAATATATGGAAAGCTACTATGGTCATGTGCTCGGGCCTGTAAGCTGGCCCATGGCTCTCTTTCCTAAAATACTGAGCACCTATGTATAGCAGCCAGGGTGGCTGCACCCGCTCCATCGATAAGTCGCCCCCTATCTTGTACACTGTAAGGCACCTAATTCATTCTCTCCCACATTTTGGAGACGCCGGCGGCGTTCACAGCTGTGCTACAAGGACTCGTGCACTAAATCAAAATAGACTCTGTAAAACATAGACGTATATATTTATATATCTAACCTTTAGGTATTTACATATATAGATAGATTTAGGAAACTCTTATGTACAATGTATCACATACATAGATCTCTTTCACTACTCACAAGTCTCTTTGCATTTTTTGTGCATTAAATGCAATCTGACATTTCGGCTACCAACACTTTAGAAGTCTGTGAAGTCCGTTCATCCCAGCCATGATCCGGTCGGATTCTTCTCCCACACTTCGTACCTCATTTTCGAACGTTCGGCCCCCTAAGTGTTAGGTTTAGGAGTTGAGGTAGCAAGATTGGTGCTGGTTCAGTGCAAAATTGTAAGTCCTTGCTAGTTCCTTGCACACGAGTCACTTGGAATCACATGATCCGTTGTGTGGCCGGTGCTCGCCGGGCGCCACCGCATGTCCATTGGAGAGCACAGTCAATTTGGCCTGGTGTAGAGGGTCACTTATGTGTGACGATTGCTGTAATAAACCGTCCGGGACTGGAGGCTGCAGGTAGGTCTCCTGGTCATGTGACCGGATTAATGGCTCCAGATGGGAACCTGGAAATAGAGGGATACGAGGCTTATAAGAAGGGAGAAGCTTTCAGCACATTCAGAGGCATCTGATCTGTAATCCGGACTATAACACATGGGATCGGGTTTTCAGTACCTGTTCATACATAGTGGAGCACTGGCCTATGTTATATGCAAAGACCTAATACAGACAGGACTGTGCCGCCATATGGTGCCTTATTATAGATCTGTAACATGGCTGTGTATACAAGCCCTCACTATGCAAATCAGTCTAAAATTCCCAACTTTATCCTGCAGACCCAAGTAGAATAACATGGCTCCTTGCTTCCAGAAATTGTGCCACACCTGTCCGCAGGTTGTGTGTGGTATTGCATTTTTAGCCCCATGCACTTCAATAGAGTTGAGCTGCTATACCAGACACACCCGATGGACAAGACTGGGGCGATTTTGGGGAGAATGTATTATATTTATTTATTTTCTAAGTCTGGACAATCCCTTTAAGTTACGAGCTTTTTACCCAGGCCATCACTGCTATACTGTGGATTATTACTTGACTAGGGGCAGAGCCGCTTCCGCTCACTGTCCCCTGCTAGAGTTTCCCGGGATCAGACCCCACCGATCATCTACTCATGGCGTACACTGTGAATAGGTCATCAGTATAAAATACTATTGGGGGACGGAAAACCCATTAGAAGTAACTTGTAGTACACAGTAGAGCAGCGGCAGAGGAGTCCTGTGTGAATAAGGCTCTTCTCACACTGTGTATTCTGTATACAATGTCCTGTATACACAGGGAAAGCTCCAGGTGTATAAGTTTACTATATACCCATTACACTGGGAGCCTATTTGGGTCTATGTATATGGCTGAGAAATCCTCCCGACAGAAACCCTAATGTATGGGATTCAGTAAGTACAGAATTTTACCTTGTGAATCGGATATTAACACGTGTGTCTTCTGCTCGCTGAAGAAAGGGACCCTTTCATGGTTGCTAGGATACACAAATTCGCTGGCGTCCATTTTGCTGTAGCCCTGCTGGCACTTTGGCAGGTGTGACTGGTCAGCGCCATGTCTGTAAGTGTCCTGGGGCTTTTCGTAGGAGTAATCTATAGATGGCAGGGGCTGGGGGCAGTACTCCTGGTCCTTGCTGTACATTGCTCGGCCCTCCAAGCAGTCTGTACATACAACCTGGTATCCATATCCTGGAATGAGAGCAAATCCGGTTTTATCACAATATGTAAACTCTCCCTCACGCCGACATCGCTCTGTAAATTGCACAATGACAGACACCACAGCTGCTCATTGGGTGACAACTGGGAGGTTACCATTCCCCTTGTCAGTGGGGTGTGTCCCTAAACAGTCTGGCATTGTAATCACTGATTGGACCATGTCAGTCTGGGTATGAACACGCCCAGGAGGAGCAACAGAGGAACAGCACAACACAGAGCTCTATAAAAACACATCTTTGAATTGTATTAGGAAGGTCATAGTCCTCACCATTACTGTCTGCTGAGAAGAAGCCGTCTGCTGGTTTACATGGTTCATCCGAGTTGCATCCTATGCAGAGCCTGGGCTGTCTGTAGCCCACGTTACACGCCTCAACATCTGTGCCCCCGATGCCGTCACTAGAGCATACACCTGGAACATAGAAGCCGAGAGCAAGCCGTCACTCACCAGAACCTATAGAAGACACTTAAAGGGATATTCTAGTTTCATCAAACTAAGGTTATTCATTGTATAATGTAAAGTTCTGCAATGTTCTAATATACTTCATGTATCAATTCATCGCTGCTTGTAAGACATTGACTACTAAAGATCTGTCCTGGTCATGTGATAGACACACAGGTGTACTGCTTGTTACATTTACAGTGCAGGGAACATGTCACCAACACCCAGTCTGCAGATAGATAGGTTACGGTCACCTGAATCAATTGGTATTTTCTGCATGTAAATTTTTTTTTTTTTTTTTGGCAAATGAGCTACTAAATAAGACCACGCCCTCATTGCTCCAAAGATCTAATTTGCACATCGACAAAAAAGCAATATCTCAGCAGTGGAGGCAGCGACTCACAAGGGGAAAACACCATGTGATTGAGGTGACCCTAACCTATCTGTGTGCGGGGGGGGGGGTATACGCTGGGTCTGGTGACCCTAACCTATCTGTGTGCGGGGGGGGGGGGTATACGCTGGGTGTGGTGACCCTAACCTATCTGTGTGCGGGGGGGGGGGGGGGGGGGTGTTATACGCTGGGTGTGGTGACCCTAACCTATTTGTGTGGGGGGGGGGGGGTATACGCTGGGTGTGGTGACCCTAACCTATCTGTGTGTGGGGGGGGGGGGGGTATACGCTGGGTGTGGTGACCCTAACCTATCTGTGTGCGGGGTGGGGGGGGGTATACGCTGGGTGTGGTGACCCTAACCTATCTGTGTGCGGGGGTGGGGGGGTATACACGCTGGGTGTGGTGACCCTAACCTATCTGTGTGCGGGGGTGGGGGGTATACGCTGGGTCTAGTGACCCTAACCTATCTGTGTGCGGGGTGGGGGGTATACGCTGGGTCTAGTGACCCTAACCTATCTGTGTGCGGGGTGGGGGGTATACGCTGGGTCTAGTAACCCTAACCTGGGTGGGGGGGGGGTATACGCTGGGTGTGGTGACCCTAACCTATCTGTGTGCGGGGTGGGGGGGGTATACGTTGGGTCTGGTGACCCTAACCTATCTGTGTGCGGGGGTGGGGGGGTATACGCTGGGTCTGGTGACCCTAACCTGTGTGTGGGGTGGGGGGGTATACGTTGGGTCTAGTGACCCTAACCTATCTGTGTGCGGGGTGGGGGGGTATACTCTGGGTCTGGTGACCCTAACCTGTGTGTGGGGTGGGGGGGGTATACGTTGGGTCTGGTGACCCTAACCTATCTGTGTGCGGGGTGGGGGGGTATACGCTGGGTCTAGTGACCCTAACCTATCTGTGTGCGGGGTGGGGGGGGTATACGCTGGGTCTGGTGACCCTAACCCATCTATGTGCGGGGTGGGAGATATGCTCCAGATAAAACAACTGTCCAGTGAGGCGCTTATAAAGGATATATAAGTTGGTATCTACAAGAGATGATCACCCGCTATGGACATTCCCAGATCTTGCTCCATTAGGGCAGAGCTGTGTTTGTGACTATGGCGACTCTGAGGTAGTCAGAGACACGCCCCCTGCCTCATCACACAACTAACATGCACGGATAAAGATTTCCATTCCAGATTATAAGCCAGGTTCTGACTGCAGATAGACTGAGGGGACCCCGGAGGGGCACTTAAAGGATTTCCTTACTTTGGAGCCCCTTGTGTGAATTGGGGGTAGGGGACATGTGTTAGTTAGTGCTAGGGGATTCATTGGTAAGACCTACCTTGGGAGGATAAATAGCTTGGCACGTCCGGGGGCACAATGGTTTCATCTGTAAAACAATGAAGAGCCGTCCGGTTACTCGATTTCATTAAAAAAAAAAAAAACTAAAAAGAAGCGCCGCATTCCTGTCTCCCCCAATCAGTGTGAGTGGCAGCGAGGAGACGGCCAGGACTCTCAGCGAAACCACAAAGTAATCCAAGTAACAAATCTGCTTCCCTTCTAGCCAGTACTTTTCTATAAACAGGCCGGAGAGGAGCGGAGCGCGCCCAGACCACGGAGCAAACACATCACACACAGGCAATTATTATACTGAAAGAGGGAGGGGAGACCAGAATAAAGTGCTGCGATACTGTACACAGCACCACAGCCTGTGCAATACCACATACAGCAGAACTTACATTATCTCAGACCATCCCCTTAAAGGGGTTCTCCAGGGAGTCTATCCTCACCTACTTCCTCTGGAGTTTTGTATACCCTGGGTCATGTGATCAGAACCAGCACCCAATCCCCCAAGTCGCTCCGCCCCTTCCCTTCTCTGCCATGTTCACTGGTTATAATAGCAAAGCCAGCCCCTCCCCCATACACGGACTACCTGTCATCACAGGAGAGGAAATGGGAGTGAATGAGGAGTGGGTGCTGGTTCCAATCATATGATGCAGGGTCAGATTAAAAAAAAAATTGGTAGTTTGAGGGTTAATTATCAACCTAAAAAAAAAAAAAAAAAATTATACTACAAAACACTACAGGGAACCAATTGGTGCATCAATGGGTTAAAGGGGTCAGAACGTTCTGAAAACATTAAACTTCCCTTTAAATTGCAGATGTTGATGAAACTGTTATACAACACCATTGCTAATGTCTTCTAAGGGGTTGTTCAGGATTAAACAAAAAAACACACAGCTGCTTTTTTTTTCCAAAAACAGCACCACACCTGTCCACTGGTTGTGTGTGGTACTGCAGTTCAGCGCCATTCTCTTTTATACTACACACTAAGGACAGGTGTGGTGTTGTTTCTAGAAGATAGCAGCCATGTTTTTCTAAGCCAGGACAACCCCTTTAAAGGTCATTTGAAGCCAATACGAAGGACAAAAAATCCCCTTTCTTGGGGTGTCCATTACCTGTGTTTGTAACGCTGTACTCCTCACTCTTCTTCCTGGTCTGGTAGATAATACACACCCAAACCAGCGAGGTCAGGACGATACTACACACCACTGCGATTGTGATGATGCCGTACGTCATGGTGCCCTCCTCTTTGTTGGACTCCATCACGCAGCCATGAGGAGGGGATATGCTGACTTGACTGTAAGCTCTTTCTGTTCCAAGGGTGTTGGACATTTCACAAGTATATTTCCCGGCATCTTCCTGGATCACGTTGCGTATGATAAGGAGCTGATTCCCAGGAGTAAAATGGTGCCTGTCTGTTATGACGAGGGGCTCGTCCCCTTTTAGCCATGTGATCCGGGGTGGGGGGCTCCCGATGGCTTTACACTGTAACGCTAAGGTAGCTCCTGCTGAAACCTTGCGATCCTCTAATGGATGGGCCAAAATAGGAATCTCTGAAAACCGTAGAAAACAACATGAGAATGCTGCACATTTCAGTGACACAGTGTTTTTTTTTTGTTTTTTTTTAGCTTTTTGACTCTTTATGACTTACCAAGTATTGTTAATGTGGCGTTTGCAGAAACCGACCCTGCAGAGTTCTGTGCGGTGCAGCTGTAAACCCCCATATCCTCAACCTTAACGTCCGTGATGAAGAAGACATCGTCATCCGGCATGACATGCATGCGCCGTTCCCGGGCAGCAGGGAAGTCAGTGCCGCCATCTTTTTGCCAGGCTATTTCTGGGGTAGGGTGGCCTTCTGCTGCACACTCCAGCCTGGCAGTGGTACCCACCCTTATGGTGTTATCTCTTGGCGTTTTGGTGAAGGATGGTAAAACTGTAAGGAAAGAGATTTGCAAATTTTGGTAAGGCTAAACAATGAAATGCGAGGGTTAAAAAGAGACTGCCCCCTAAATCTAGAATATGGTAAAAAGAGAGTGGCAAGGCAACATTCACATCACTCCTGGAAAAAACTGAATTTTCCAATTTGGCCCAGATTACAGAAGGAAGCAGCCATGTCTAGCATCTCTAATCCATGGTAATCGGGTGCTGTGGCAAGAGGAATCTTTATGTGACCTCTCATTTTCCCTGCAGTGGCCACTACAGGGAAAGTGAAGTATTACACGGCACCCATTTAGTAAGTAGGCAATCGTGTAATACAGGGCTATATAGAGTCTGTCAGACTAGGAAAAAAAGATTGCGGCTTTCTGCTCATTCTATGGCCTATAAGTGTGGAGCAAACCCAAGCAATTGGAGCAGGAGGATGAAGTATCTACCTAGATTGATCCATACTCACCATTCACAGTCAGCCCAGCTTTATTGGAGTAAGTAGAACCAAAATGGTTGGTGGTGATACACTGGTATTGTCCCTCGTGTTCAAAAGTTACATTGCGTAAATGTAGTATTGTTGTGTAGACCGTCACATCTCCATCCTTCTCCCTGGTGTTGGCAAGGTTCTCCGTTTCCGCGTTACGCAAGATTTCATTATCTTTCTTCCATACAAAGGTCATGGGAGAAGTGCTGCTGCTAGCAGCGGAACAGGAGAAGCGTATATCCTTTCCAACCACCGCCATGGTCGTCTCTGGGTGCACTCTGATGCGCGGCTTCGGGAGGTCATCTAGAAGACAAGAGGTGGTAGACCACAAAGAGTGTAAGTCAAATCTGAAGCAGAATCTAGAAGAATATTCCGTCTCAGTCCAATAAATTGTGTATACTATAATATCTAGGTTTAGGAAAGAAGGCAACATATGGCAAAGCCGTGTTGGATACGACATTTACTGGACGGCCACCAGATTGGCTCACCAGGGTAAAGTGAGACACAAAGTATCCATCTTGTCTCATTCTACACAATCTTCCCCCACTAAGTCACGTTATATCTTCACTCTACGATGACTTCATGGTGGTTCTACATAAAGATCGCGTTCCTTTAGAATTACCTAAACGCACACCGGTGGGACGAGTCCTCTGCTTACAGCCGAGAGCCAACGTTCAGGGTTGTAGGTGGCTCAGTTTTCCGTTGTGCTTGGCTCATACAAATATTATTCTAAATTTAAGGAGTATGCACAGCTGAAGGGGAACGTGTCCCCATCTGTACGCTTCAGTATTCAGTATCTGCTTGTTCTTTATTAGGCTCTGTTCACATTTCCAGCAATTATTCTGCCGGACCCATCATATGACAGACCTCACTGACTTATAATGGAGTCTATCAGGTTCTACTGTAGTGTCCAACATTTTGATGGGACCTATGACATAGTCCCCCCAGCATGGTCTCCAAATAGAGCTGCAGATTCCCCACTTTTAATGCAGAAGGGGGGAAATCTGTGCAGAAAATATCTGCAGCATGTGAATGAGGTTTATAAAATCGCATCCATTTTCCTAGTACTGCAAGACACTGTGCATTATACCTGTCCATATCTGCAGGTAAAGTCCACCATGTCTGACAGCACAAACACAAGACTTTCCCTTGTGGTGAATTCAATCTCACCACAGTGAAAGGGGTTTCCAGGACTTCCATATGGATGATTGATCCTTAGGATGGATCATCAATATGTCACTTGGTGGGGGTCCGACACCCGAAATAGCGAGGGCTACAGCCTCTTCTCTGTGCTGATGACATCACTTATCAGACACATACAGCAATTCAGTCTGATTCAAATGAATGGGGAGGAGCTGCAATACCCAGCACAGCCACTAAACAATGTATGGCGCTGTGCTTGGTAGTCACTGAAGAGGCTACAGCACTCACTTCCAGAAGCTGATCTGTGGGGGTGTCCCAGGTGTCGATCACATGGATGACCTATCCTAAAGTCCCTGAAAACTCCTCTAAACTGGATAAAACATGCCGCGGGCGAGCTCGCCCTCAAACAATTGTTTGAGGGTTTACAGTAATATAAAACAGTTTACCAATTAACTTGACGGATGCGATCCTAATTCTGAAATGAGCGTCTACACACAGAAGTACGCGGCCTCCTTCCGGGAAGCCGGCGCTCATGTAACATGTGGCTACTTTGAAATCTAATTGATGTATTTCCACTTCAGCGAGTTCCTCTGGCGGAATGTGCAAATCAGTAAACAAAATAAGCAACGCAAACCGTTCCAAGCCACGTACTGTACTAGAACAAAACCCCCTGTAATTGAGCCTGATCTCCGCGTACCTGCTTTTAATTAACCCTTTTGTCTTTGCCGTTGTTCTGTGGGGGGATAGTTGTGTTTTCAGCTGTCCGGAGCGGAGAGCCAGCTGGACCACAAAAGGAGGGAGATGCTGGAATCTGGGTGTGAGCGGCGGGCGGCACATGTGACACGCACATGTGGAGGGTTTGATGTTGGCTTGCCCTTTGGACGGTCGGCGAGTGTGTTGTGAATAGGCTTATGTGTCTGCTGATTTTACTATCAGCTACTAACGCTCAGATGTGCAGATTCCTACATACGACTCCTACATACAGCTTGCTGACTGTTTCCAATGACAACCAGAAGAAGAGACCATACTGACCCATTCATTTCTATGGCCCCATAAACATGTCCAGAGTTTTCATGGATCAATGTCTAAATGGTAGAAATGAGCCACAAATCTAGAGCTTGTCCTATTCCTTTCCGTTTGAGACTCATTCCATTTATTCAAAAATTCTGAGCAGACACCAAAGTCTAGGTATAGACCAAACACAGGAAAGTCGCCGCTTACCACATACGAAGCTGCGGGCGGGGACGCTGAAGATGCTCTTGTTCTGGATGGACTCTGGATGGGCACAAAGGGCTTTAACATTGGACTGCAGCTTTCTACTTGTCAGCCAGGCAGGAAGCCACTTGAGATCACAGTCACATAAGAAGCTCTCGCTATCCATATACCTAGAGAAAAAAAGCAAAAAAAATCTACTCAAGACACTTCGGGACTACTTAGGATTTCACCTAAGCTGTGCTGTTACATACTGATGACCTATCCTTGGGACAGATCAGAAATATTTGATTGCTGGAGGTCATAGAGGTGACTCCTGGAAACAGACTTACAAATAACTATCACGTTGAATGTGTCAGATCTGCAGGCGGCATGTTATAGAGCGGGAGAAGCTGAGCAGATTGATATATGGGTTTGTAGAAAAATTATAGTGTGTATTTAGTTCATTTTCTGTGCTTAGGAGTCCAGTGGGCGGTCCTACTCCATGATGGATAGCCTTTCCTGCATGATTCTACATACAGATCTAGCTGTCAATCAAGTTGGGAATGCCCACTGGACTCTTAAGCATAGAAGGCCGGAATTAAAATGAACACAACCTACACAATGCTATAGATCAATATGCCCAGCTCCTCCTGCTGTAGAATGTGACGGGTTCCCATTACATATTATGTACACTGACACTTTACTTACAGCTCTTTTAACATCTTCAGGTCTCCAAATGCCTCGGCCGCAAATGACCGTATGGCATTACCGCCAAGGTTTCTGGCAAAAAAAAAAAAAAAAAAAAAAAAATCAGCTTAGAAAATCCACAGTAACATAATGGATAAGGTTACATAAAGACACAAGTCCAACCCATAAACCGACCATACTGATCCAGAGCAAGGCATAAAACCCAAATGCCCCATACATCAGGGTAAGATATTCCTTCCCGGGGATTAAATCCCTGGATCAACATCCCATCCCAAAATACCAGGTCATATAATTTGTGAGGATTAGGTTTTGAACGCAAAAAATTATCTACAAATCTTGGCAAATTTTAGAAATTGTGATTGTACATTTATTGCATCTTAGGCTGGAAAAAAAAAAAAAAAAAAAAAAATTCCAAAAAAATCAGATTATTAATAAAGAGAACTGAAGCTGCAAACATCTATATTATAAATAATCCAGTACTATAGATAAAATATACATATTTATAGGACTGAATCACCATTGGTTCCTTTTATAAATATATATATTTATTAGTGTGTATTACATATACATATACATACACAAACGCACTGTCTAGCCTGCACTTAATTTATAAATGCAGCCTAGACTGTGACTGTGTGTGTGTGTGTGTGTGTGTGTGTGTGTGTGTGTGTGTGTGTGTGTATGTATGTATGTATGTATGTATGTAATATATATATATATATATATATATATATATATATATATATATGAACGTATTTGTGTGTATGGAATATAATCATTTAGAAATGATGTGCAGTCTGGACAGTATATATGTATATGTGTGTCTATCTATCTATCTATCTATCTATACACACATATACATATATACTGTCCAGACTGCACATCATTTCTAAAAGGAAACCAATGCTGATTCAGTTCTAGAGGCATTTATGGTCCTCGGGGAAGAAGGGAAAAAAAAAAAAAAAAAAAAATCCTCCTCTCCGGCCAAATTTTCAACATACAAGTAACTTTCTTGATGGAAACTTTAGGTGTTCTCCTCCTCGTGTGCACGTGAGCCCGTCCGAGGGACGAGAATCCACCAAGTGTTGTCTGTTCTCAGAGTAATCACAAAATAAAAATGCGCCCAAATTTGCCATATGTTCTCTAACTCCTTTCTTGGCACAAGGAGAGGCCAAAGTTGAAGCTGACTTATAATGAGAAGGAAGCAGCTGGTCTGCTCAAATGGACGAGCTTCTCAGCTTACAAAGACGCTATTAAATTGCTTGCAGACCTCTCAAGCAGCTACTTTTGGCAACCCACTATAAAACTGCAATGCATGATGGGACACTCACAGGTGCTCCAGGGCCCCCAAGCCTGAGAAAGCGTTTCTGGCCACCGACTTGATCTTGTTTCCAAACAGAGTTCTGCAGTTTCCAAACATCAAGGGTCAGACAAACAAAAGGGGAGAAAAGGAGAAGAAGAAAAAGCAGAATTAGTCGGGGTGAAAGAGATCTCATGTCCGCTGTACGGCGCTGCTATCAGTATCCGCCGCCGAGATTAGGGCTTTTCTTTCTTTCGCCTGCTGAAAGGAGATCCCTTTATCAGCCGTGCAATTGAGCAGCGATGACAGGGCTGAATCACACGTATTTTCTCCTGTGAGAAAGCCGCCATTCAGCTCTCATGTTAGGCCCGGGTTCCTTTCCTTTTTGTTAAATGCTTGTTGTACAATAAGAAAGGTCTGACAAGCCATTAATCACCGCCATGTCAGATCATCGTCCTCCATCTACAAGTGGCGCATACGTAACGTGAGGCTCTGCCTTGTAGCACAATGGTGTGCTGGTATGGCGTCACTTTATAGATTTATCTCTATAGGGGTCCATTTTTTGAGATCTAAAGCTCTATATTTCCTATGTAGGCTTAATGATCCAAACACAGAGAAAAGTTGTAAAACCTGCCAATATTGGTGGGACCAGTTGGGTATGTAATGATGTATATGAGGGAGGTCTGACTGTCCCCGACAAGGAGCGGGCATGTTGAGGAGGCGTAGTAGCTGCTGGGCAAAGGGGTGTGTTTAGGTGTCGAAGGTGTATGGGAACCTGTAAGTTAAAGGGGTTGTCCGAGACCCAGGCATGATGGATACCAATGGCCTATCCACAGGTCATTAGATCAGTGTGGTCCGTCACCCAGACCCGCACAGATCAGCTGACACCCAGCCCCGCACAGATCAGCTGACACCCCGCCCCGCACAGATCAGCTGACACCCAGCCCCCCACTCAGCTGACACCCAGCCCCGCACAGATCAGCTGACAGAAGCAGTTCTGCTGTTATCCCCAGTGGCTCTGTACACTGTAGTGAAGGCCCTGGGGAACTGCAGCCATAATCTCATACACTTGAATAGGAACAGAACCACTTCCAGCCATACACCTTGTATACGTCTTCCATTATGCCTGGGTCTTGAACAACCCTGTTAAAGAGGACCTGTCACCTATCCTGACAATTTTGAGTCCCCCATACAATCTGTGTTGTGCTGTTCCTCCATTATTCCTCCTGGAAACTGATAAATAAACTGACTACTGGGCTACCAATCCTTGGGTCAAAGAGATATTTGGACAGCATTAGACAGACACACGCCCGCAACTACTAACACCCAGCTGTCAATATAGTCATAAGTTTCCAGGAGGAATAAGAGGAACGAAACAAACTAGAATTCCTCTTTAAATTATACAATTCTACTTCCTGCAAAAGAATCTCACTTTCACAATACAAACATTTAGAAATAAAGTTAAAGAACACTAAATTTTAATCAACATTTCTACAGAAATGGCCGTATATTGGTACATCAGAAGTGAGTGATTGGTAAAGTTTGTTAAATAGAATCTTTCATGTCCTCAGAGATGGACGGTATTATATACCGCTAGAGAGCTGACTCACTGTTAGCTGTGCCGCTATGTTCCCCGGTGCCAGAGATATCCTCCTGCTGAACAGTAAGGCCCACCTTTCTAACCGTGGGGGATTTCGGCGCCAAAACTCACGGCACCGATATCTCTGGCACCGGGGAGTGTCCCAGCAAAGCTGACAGTCCGCTGAATTCAGTATATAATACCGCCGGTATCAGAGGATGTGAAGGATCCTCTTTAATAAGGTATATTTTACATCAGAGGTATCTGCATTTTAATTACATTTTAGTTGTTTTTTTTTTATTATATTCTGTGTGAAGTGAATTTCCTTTACAGGCCTCTTTCCTAATGGAGGACCACCCAAAAACTTTCACCAGCTTTCCCAAACCCTGCACCTCTTTCTTCACAGCTACCTCGAGCCTGACAATGCGGGATATTCTGGTGCTGCGGCTATTGAGGCCGTCTCTCTCCGCATGATATATGTATGAATGGATGTCCCTATCTGTGCGGCCAGAATAAAGGACACACACCGGGCGGAGGAGGGGGAAGGAGGAGGGAGAGGTCCTACATCTTGAGGAACAGTGAAAGACTTTAGGAGGTAAAGTACTCACAGCTTGTTCAGGCTCTCCAGGCCTCGAAAGGCCCCATTGGCATCCTCTATTGTGCCCGAGATCTCATTATGATCCAGTTCCCTGCAGAGAACACAAAAGACAAGGTACATAAGAATAGGGGAAAGGTTTGGGAAGGGATTAACAATAGAAAAAAGACCCTTTTAGGTTGTAGAGGCAGAAATAACCCTTTCAGGTCCAGTTTTGGCCATACTGACCATATCATTTGGTTTCACATACATATAGTTCACTATACCTACCGTTAAATGGCAACCTGTATACAAATAGGTGGAGATTTTTGTCTTTACATTATATATCATAACAGAGGTGCAAAGGAGATGCTTTACTGCACTGCTGCTAAATATGGAGGCCATATAGAGGCACTTCTCAAACAAACGACTAGTCAGTCCCTAATAGCGTCCTTAGTGGTTGCCTGTATAGAAATATTACAATTTTTAGTTTCTAAGTAGAAAGCCTCCATACAGGCCTAATTATTTCTACAGACTCATGCACACAACCATGTTTCTCCCGGGTATGGGTGGGGGGCCGTGAACCCAGGCCACAAAATATGGAGCAGATCCTATTCCTGTACGTTTTACGGTCCAGGCTCATTCGTTCGAGTGTATGGGACTGTGAAACAACATGGACGGCCCACCCATACCATCCATGGATACCATTCGTTCTGTTTTTCAGGGACATTAGGGTCGTGTGGAAGATTTCCACTGATACATATATTGACTATTCATGCCTATCAGGAATTGATACTGACATATCGCAAGGCTGTGGTCATGATCAATCTAATTTCTCTAATAAAGCAAATTTCATTAAATAGGGTCTGCACAATTACAAAAAAAAAAGTCTAGTTTTTCTGCTAGAAACAGCGCCATCCCTGATCAAAGGCTGTATCCGGTACTGCAGATCATCATTGATGGTTTAAGCAGCAGCATGATGAAAGGGAACTATAATGCTGGGATGTACCACCCTATAAGTACCCTTAAGGTAGGTGCCCCCCATCCCCTGCCCATTGCTCAGCGTGATGGCTGCAGTAGCCTCCTGGTTGGATGTGACAGACATTACATCTCCAGGCTAGTGCTGTCAGCTGTGCTAGCTAGTCTCCCCTGAATAAAGCTAAGCTGCAATCAGGGCTGTGGAGTCGGAGTCGGAGTCGTGAAGTCGGAGTCGGTGCCTATTTTGGTGGAGTCGGAGTCGGTATAAAATGGACCGACTCAGACTCCCAAAATATATAATAAATTGGTACAGTTAGTAGTACAATGCAGTATGTGCTGAATATATTTTCAGAAGAATTTGGGAAAATGATGAAATGTTGAAAATGATGAAATGTCCTGTAAAGGTCTGTTCTATTCCTCATATAATGATGTGACTGAGGTCTGAGTGAACCTATAAGGTTTAGCAGTGCCAGGGCTGTGGAGTCGGAGTCGTGGGAAATTGAGGAGTCGGAGTCGGGGCTTTGGCGTACCGACTCCACAGCCCTGGCTGCAATACAAGCCTATGGCCAAGGGTGGCGCCATTTCTAGGAAAAAAAAAGTCATTTTATTTTCAATTGTAGTCAATGGGAATGAATTCATCAAATTCCTGTGCCCAGTTGGTGTAAAATAGTCCCAAATTGGTGACTTGTAACTAGTTTAGTCGCAAAAGTAGCCCGTGCCCGTTAACATCATCATTTACAGCAGGGGTAGGCACAACCTTCAGCACTCCAGCTGATGTAAAACTACAACTCCCAGCACGCATACTTGCTCTTCTGTTCATGTTGGGAGTTTTAGTTTCACAGCAGCTGGAGTGCCGAAGTTTGCTGACCCCTGATTTACGGTATGCCACAAAAGATGTGTACATGACGTTAGATTCTTGGCAGGCTGCGAGGATTGCTGTAGATTTGCGCCTAGGTACAAGGGCATGGCGGGGAAGCATATAACTCATGACGAGGTGCCCCTTTACCATGAAGTAAGAGCGCCCTCCACTGGAGCAGGGGACATCAAGATCGGTGTAAAATGCACCAGTGGATTTCCAAAAAAAATCTCCCATTATGTCAGGGGGTCGAGTGCACAGCAATGGCCAGAGCCCTGGATTGTCCCTGTAAGATCATTACGTATATACAGGAACCATAGTGTTACAATGACTCCGTTTCCACCAGTGATGCATTATTTCTTTCGCTCGGCTGTGTTCTTCCACTGGAAACTTGCATGTATTGTCGAGGACACAATGGAGGGGCTTTTGCCCCATCTTTTGGTCTATTCAGTCCTCTTCTCTCCCATGCCAATTTCCCGTTCTTTCTGGCTGGCTGCATCTAAATGCGAGTGTCCCTGTTAATGACGGGCCTGTGAGGTCTTCCAGTGTGACCTCCATCTCAATAGGCCTGTAATTCAGCGGCTTCGCACCAAGTGAAGGCATTCAGACAATGGGCTGTAATTAAAACAGGCTCGGGTCCCTTTCACCAGGTGTATGAGCCTGTGCGCACCCCCGCTTATTAAATTAGAGCTCACCCACCATCGCCCCCGCTATTCTTCCCCCAGCTGAAAGGATCTCTGCATTAAAACCTCCACACCACAAGATTCTTTAGCTCTTTTTGGAATGCTAACAAATCCCGAATGAAGAGCAGGCACCAACAGCTGGCACTGAGCGAGCCGGCCAGGGGGCCAGAAACTGAGGTTTTAGATATCTCCGGGGAGATGGAGACTGTGGAAAGCAGAGGAATGGGACCAACTTTATTTTGTGGGGGGGGATAAGAGGTAGGGGGTAACGCTTTCTCAACAGTTCATTAATAGAAAACTAGAAACAATTGTGCACTTTTAGTCTCCGCTGAATTCGCCAGTGGTGGACGCCAGGTTGTAACAATGGAAAAGTCATTCTTGAAGCATCGGAGAGATCTCCTCTCCAGATATTATTATAGCCAAGTCATGCTACGCAGAGACTGACTGCGGAACGAGAATGGATATTCGCTATGAAGCGTTACACTGGCCATACGCCTTAGCTGTTGGCCAAACACTCATTTGGCCATTAGCTATTCCTTCCAACCCTCCCACATACATGCATACTTGGTTCACGTGCTCCCAATAGGGTCCTACCTGCAGTAGTGGCTTATCTCCATTATCTAGATATGGGGAGACAGTCAGGACACCAATACTGGTGGCTTTCCCGACATTAGTGCACAGCAAACTTTATTTTTAAGGTAGTTTAGTAGTTATTGGGCACTAGAAACAGAGCCACACATGTGTTATGTTTGGTATTGTAGCTCAGGTAAGTAAATGATCCCCTATCTACAAGATTTATGGGACCCCTACCAATAAGTAAAGCAAGGTGCCTTACAACCCAGTCTGAATACAGCGGCGGTCATACAGGCGCACTGCCACTCCATTCAGTACTTGGATAGAAATGAATAGAGAAGCAGCATGCCTGCACAACCGCTGCTCCAGCCATCTAGTCATGGTGAGGGTCCCAGTGGTCGGACCACCCACTGATCTGCAACTTAAAAGGAGCCTGTCTCCAGAATCCACATATCACCCCAGCCCTGCAGATAGATAGGTTATAGGATCACCTGAAACACTCTTTTCCCCCTGTGAGTCGCTGCCTCCATTGCTGAGATATTGCGGTTTTTGACAATATGCATATTAGCTCTCTGGAGCAACGAGGGCATTGCCACTTACCTGTCTGGAGCAACACCCTTGTCATTATAGGGAATACACACTTTTGCAACCATTTTTTCACTGCATCTAAAATGTTGTAACTTCGCAAATCATCTTGGTTAAGAATATCCACCTGCCTGTATCTCCTTGGTTACAGGCTACAAAAACTCCTGTGTGTAGACTGAACCTGCAGTCATGCTGAAAAATGAATGACCAGTGAAAGATCCGCCTGTCCTCAGACACACAGCACATATGCTCCTTGTACTGAGATGTAGCAGAGCTGAATTTGTCATTTGCAAACAGGTCTGATCCACATCTCACATCTCGATTCCTGCCCAGCTGTCTTATGCAGTGCAATAGGAATGGAGAAATGTACAGATGATGAGAATATCCACATTAGATATGATGTGGATACAGTTTGTAGATACGTGAAAACTTAACGTAACAGGAAGTAATAGATACCTTACAGCAAAGAGGAAGTTAAGAAGTGAAGAGACTAAGAATAACAACTGCTTATATAAAGATAATCTCCAAGGGCTTAAGGTTTCCACACTGTCTCAGGAGAGAGCTGCCTGCGCTCCCCATAACCTGCGGCTCCCCATAACCTGCGGCTCCCCATAACCTGCGGCTCCCCATAACCTGCGGCTCCCCATAACCTGCGGCTCCCCAGCTGTTGGGGACTCCATTGCTGCAGCTCCCGGGGTCTCCCGCAGCTGGCGAGCCACAGGTTGGGGGTCACTGTCGGAATATTTCAGACACAGGAGCCGTAGTATCTGCCTCCCCCTGCCATAGATAACCATAGCTATGATTATAACAGTCACAGACTTTTAATACTTACAATATCCGGAGTTTCTGGAGCCCCTTGAATACCCCATCAGCGATGAGATTTATGGAATTATGGCCGAGACGCAGGACAGTCAGCGACCCCAGATCTGCAAGGCTTCCCTCGTCCAAGCGGGTGAGGTTATTATAAGACAGGACTCTGCAGAGGAGACAGGAAGATATAATATTTATATTGTATGTGCTGCGGAGACTGCATTATTAAGGATGCAGAGACGGCACTTGAAGCAAAATAACTAAATAAATAAATAAATAAATCTTAAAGGGTATATCCAAGAATAGTGCAGAACAAGCGCCACCCTAGTCTGTGGCCTGTGTCTGCTACTGCAGCTTAGCTCTATTATCAGAAATATAATTTAAGGCTCAGTTCACACTGAGGATTTTGTGGTGGGACCTGCCATACAAAATGTTCCTACTCCCATTCACTTCAATGGGATCTTTGGGAGCATCAAGCAGGAAACTTATCGCAGCGGATCCCACCACAAAAATTTTGCCGTGTGAACCCAACCCAAAAAGACTGTGCAGTGTCTCCCTCTTTCACCAGATCGGACATCAGGGTGATGAAACATCTACTGTAACAAAGTAATTCTCAAAATTTTTCTCTATTTCTTTACTTTATCTGTTCCTGGGAAAGCCGAGTGACAACCACTACAGTCACAAATACAAATCAATGACCGACATCTAGGTTTTCACAGGTGCCTGATGGATCCCGTAACATTGGCAGAATTCCTGTTTTGGTAGTCAATAAAGATTAAATGACAACCTCTATGGCAGCTGTAAAAGCACGCGGGTTGTCACTCAGCTTTCCCAGAAACAGATAAAACTACAATGGCTGAAGAAACAAGCTATGGTCATCGGTCATCATATAGAAGCTGCATGAGGACGACCAAGTGAAAAAAAAAAAGTAGTCTGTCAATTTAGGACCCTTACATATTTTTAAAGGGGGGAGGAGAGACTTTTCTAGACAATGCCTTTAAGATGATATAAGACCTAGAGAGCCATGTATTAGACTAGTCTCAAGTCTCTGGAACATAATCTTGAGACTTTCATCCCTGACTAATGAACTATGTGACACTTCTTAAAGAGTTAACTCTCGTACTGGCGCCCGCCCAACATAATGTCTACACTTACTATTTAAGAATTTAGCCAAGAGATAAACGCATTTCTGAGAAGGTAACCCAAGTGCTGGATTTCATAAAGCAAGAAAAAGTTCACTTTGATAAAATGCAGAGAAAACATCTGCCACCGGAGGAACAGGGATATATAAAGTATACAATAGATTTTTGGCTTTTAGTCGCATAATTCAGTCAAGGAGGTGAAAAGAAGCGCAGCTGCGATATGCGGAGCTATAACTCATGAAGTGCATTGTGCTAGTTCATACAGCACAGCCTGCTTGCTGTGAGGTGTCCAAAGAAATATATTACTGTAGTGCGAGGCGGACTATGGGCTACATCGGTCTCCCTCCCCCCTCTGGCAGCTGACAATATAGTTCCTTCTTGTTTGGTCTTCTCAGCTATACTACCACCTACTGCTGGCACTTTGCCCCTTCCATGACAAGCAGGGCAAAAAGCTCTTTCTATTGGCTGTCCTCTAGTGAGCAAATGATCATTATCTGTGGGGAGAAGGACTGAGCATGTGTGTCCTCCATCTCTGAGCTCATTAGGTGGACATGCACATTGCTATACACCCTGAACACCAGGTGGCGCTATACTATGTATGCAAATGTCAGAAATTGTCACTCTTATTTTTTAACAGCTTCTAAATGGCAAACATTGTTCATTTTAATCATCTTTATCAATAAACATAAAATTAGTAGTGGGATATCCCCTTTAGTTACTGAGTTATCTTAAAGGGGTTTTCCTGTTTTATGCAAATAAATTCTCATTAGTACGTAACTCAACTTTCTAATATACTGTATCTGTTCCTCACCATCTTCAAGACCTCTGCTTGCTGGGTGTGACTATTATTGTTTATACTTTGTACAGAACTGATGGGTTCTTAAAGGGGTTGTGTAGGAATACAAAAAACTGTGCACTGTATACAAGAGGGTTCCCAACAGCCTGATTATTAGCTTTGGAGAGCACAGCAAGGGGGGCCACAAGTCTTATTCTTTTGTCTCCCCAGCAGACGCTCTTACTCTTAGTCACATGACTGACTCTGCTAAACTCTATGGACCTGCAGTCAGAGTAGCGCAGAGTCAGTGACATTATGGAGACCTGGAGCAGTGGCAGAATGGAGACTTCCGGCTCCTGCTGCGCTCTGGAAAGGTAATAATCAAGCACTGGGGGCCATAGAGGGCAAGCATGTTTATACAGGGCCCTGAATGCACTGTAAAAAGTTCTGCATCCCCACACAGTTCCTTTAAAATTGTATTCAGTCCAGTAACTGTTCCTGGACTCCTAACACTGCGACGCTAGATTCACACTAGTGTCATCCCTGCCGACAGATCAGAACAACCTACAAATGGACTGCTACAACAGCGATCATATACGGAAACCGACGGACCCCATTAACTATAATGGAATCCTTTAGGTGTCTGTGTCTTAAAACTGAAACCATAAGACAAAAAAGTCGGAACTGCAGGAGACTCCAACACATATGTGAACATAGCCATACACTATAGCAAGATATCAGGATTTATCATCGCAGTGAATAGCATGTATCAGTATATGGTGCAATGCAATATGCTTCAACAGTCCAGTCCACTGCCTGACTAATTACATGCTGCAAAGTGATATTGTATCAATGATATGGAGCCCCATGTGGCAGCAAGTGGTATTGCCAGCTAGTGGTGTCTGACTATGCTGTTTAATATAAGTGCTCCTAAGCTCCCTCTAGTGGTGTTTATAGGCAGTCAGAATTTTATCACTCAACTCTCTTGACTATGCAGGGGATTTGGAGCTCTATATCAGAAAAACAACCCCAACCATATATATTATATACACATACACACACACGAAATTCAGCAGCACAGTATATTGGACTTGATGGTAAAAGATGGAGATTCACTTTAGGGTGTCGCTGTAGATGGAGCAGGGGTCATGTAAGAGCACTATAAGAAGCCAAGCACATTATATGTATATTCTATGTATTATCGCTGCTATTTTTGCTCCATCCTACAGTGCCGTGTCCCGTGTGGTAACAGCTGTTCTCGCCATTACTATACGGGGTACATGGGGGTGTAGGCGTCACTTACAGCTCTTGCAGTTTCTGGCAGAAGCTCCAGCCGCCAGAGCTGATTCTGGATATTGAGTTGTTGCTGATGTAAAGTTGTTGCAGAGACCTGAGCCCGTAAAGAGATCCGCTGTTCACTTCTGTCAAGATGTTATGTTCCAGATGTCTACAGAGACAGGCAGCAGGAAGAAAGGGAAAAAAGATGAAGCCCTGGTTATAGCGGGGCCTTCCCATGCAGTATATACATCCATCATACAAATATTCGCCGCAGATAAAAACAAGATTGTCACTGTTTACCTAACATTTATTCAGCTGTGGAAGTTCAAGGGGAGGGAAATGGACCTGCACCCTCGACCTGAGAAGTGTGTGGAGTGAAGGAGCCGCTGTGCACAAATCACCACTTTGTGATACTCATTAATCACTCCTGGCAAGGGGAGGATTATAGAAAGTTTATGGTATAGGAGATTGAAGATTCCTCCTAGATCTAAGGTAAGGACTATAGGGAACAGGTGTACCCAATAAATATTAGTCATTTTACCCCCCCCCCCCCATTCTTCTCACAAAAGGACATACACAATACATGTTAAGACCCAATGGATGGCACATGCACTCTCTGCCCAGTTGTTTAAATCCTTAAATGCCTCAGTGAATAGTGAATGTGACATCTAAGGAGTTTGACAGCGGGAGAGGGTTACCTTTATTGACCTTCTGACGCCCCGGTTATGGGATAGCAATAGGATACCTTGGAAGCAGGCTGCTTATAGGGGTTCACTCAAGGGCATAACATACTGATCAGTGCTGGACCCTCATTGTTTTCAGAACGTGGGTCCTAGTGTCCCATATGAATGGAGGAGAAGGCCAAGTATGCACATTGCCACTCTATTCACTATCTATAGGACTGGCGGAAATAGCCCAGTACAAGACTCTGCTATCTTTGGCTGTGCCATAGAGAATGAATATAGCAGAAATGAACATTCATTCTCATGATTGGAGGAGGTTCCAGTGGCCTGTGGATAATGTTAAAACTTGGGCCAACCGCTTTAACAAAGACCCCAGTTCTTCTGCCCTACGTAATACCCTTAATATTCCATGTGACTGCACTCCCCTAATGTAACAAAAAAATAAAAAATAAAAATGCTATTTGGAGTATAGAAAACACCAAGTTAAAACTCTAGCTGTATGCCGCCACCACTAGAGGGCGCTGCTTTATCGTAGAGTTCAATGTATGAAGTGCGCTCCCTCTAGTGGTGGCGTAAGGCAGTCAGAATTGTATTGTTTACTTCTATGTCTCTGCTGGGGATTTGGAACTCTGTATCAGTCACTTCCATCTTGGTGTCTATGCCCAGCTGTAGCAATAAAGCAAAGTTGTGGTATGTTAATACTTACAGAACCTGCATCCTCGCTAGGCCCCAGAAGGCCCCGTCAGTGAGTTTGCTGATATTGTTGCGCTGTAACTTTAAAATTTCCAAGCTTTCCAGTCCCTGGAACGTGAGTCCCTCTATCAAGCGAATACGATTCCGATTGAGTTCCCTACAAATACAGACATGTCATGTAACATTTTGTTACAAAGTACCTTACTAGCTGGTAGTCAGCCGCTCGCACCGTGCAGCAGAGCCCAGAACACATAATGTAAGGGATAAAGGGCTGGCAGATCGTATCACATGGCTCTAATCTCTCTCCCCATCTACACCTCCATTGGGAAAAGAGGACCTGCAAAGGACTAAAGGCCTTTCTAAAGAAGTCTGAGAAGGATCTAAAGACTCTGATTGTTCCCTCTGCCTTGTCAGTCGGAATTGGTAGTAAAACGATACTTGCTTAGTTAAAAAACAAATCTCCCAGTGCAGCGGCCTAAAGAAACCAAACATGACTTTCTTATTATTAAATAAGTCCCAGGAGCTAACTTTGCCAGAAGTGCATCGCAGTTAATTAAAAAGTAGAGAACCTGCCCGAGCTGGAAGAAGTTTACTGTTTCTTATAGTCTACTGGCAGGGCACAAGGAGCAAAATGGCTGAAAACACAAATTTATGATGATGAACACAACAGCTTATTAAATTCATCTGCGACACATCCCTAGAACATCAAAAATGTCACCCTAATACAACACAGCTAAAAATAAAAAAAATAAAAATCATTACTATTATATGTCTGTCTAACGGCCTCTCATAATATAACTACTATAATACTGCTCCTATGTACAAGAATATAACTACTATAATACTGCCCCTATGTACAAGAATATAACTACTATAATACTGCTCCCTATGTACAAGAATATAACTACTATAATACTACCTCCTATGTACAAGAATATAACTACTATAATACTGCTCCTATGTACAAGAATATAACTACTATAATACTGCCTCCTATGTACAAGAATATAACTACTATAATACTGCTCCTATGTACAAGAATATAACTACTATAATACTGCTCCTGTGTACAAGAATATAACTACTATAATACTGCTCCTATGTACAAGAATATAACTACTATAATACTGCTCCTATGTACAAGAATATAACTACTATAATACTGCTCCTGTGTACAAGAATATAACTACTATAATACTGCTCCTATGTACAAGAATATAACTACTATAATACTGCTCCTGTGTACAAGAATATAACTACTATAATACTGCTCCTGTGTACAAGAATATAACTACTATAATACTGCTCCTATGTACAAGAATATAACTACTATAATACTGCTCCCTATGTACAAGAATATAACTACTATAATACTGCCCCCTATGTACAAGAATATAACTACTATAATACTGTTCCTATGTACAAGAATATAACTACTATAATACTGCTCCTGTGTACAAGAATATAACTACTATAATACTGCTCCTATGTACAAGAATATAACTACTATAATACTACTCCTATGTACAAGAATATAACTACTATAATACTGCTCCTATGTACAAGAATATAACTACTATAATACTGCTCCTGTGTACAAGAATATAACTACTATAATACTGCTCCTGTGTACAAGAATATAACTACTATAATACTGCCTCCTATGTACAAGAATATAACTACTATAATACTGCCCCCTATGTACAAGAATATAACTACTATAATACTACCTCCTGTGTACAAGAATATAACTACTATAATACTGCTCCTGTGTACAAGAATATAACTACTATAATACTGCTCCTATGTACAAGAATATAACTACTATAATACTGCCCCTATGTACAAGAATATAACTACTATAATACTGCCCCTATGTACAAGAATATAACTACTATAATACTAGCTCCTGTGTACAAGAATATAACTACTATAATACTGCTCCTATGTACAAGAATATAACTACTATAATACTGCCCCCTATGTACAAGAATATAACTACTATAATACTGCCTCCTATGTACAAGAATATATAATACTGCTCCTATGTACAAGAATATAACTACTATAATACTGCTCCTATGTACAAGAATATAACTACTATAATACTGCTCCTATGTACAAGAATATAACTACTATAATACTGCTCCTATGTACAAGAATATAACTACTATAATACTGCTCCTATGTACAAGAATATAACTACTATAATACTGCTCCTATGTACAAGAATATAACTACTATAATACTACTCCTATGTACAAGAATATAACTACTATAATACTACCCTCTATGTACAAGAATATAACTACTATAATACTGCTCCTATGTACAAGAATATAACTACTATAATACTGCCCCTATGTACAAGAATATAACTACTATAATACTGCTCCTATGTACAAGAATATAACTACTATAATACTCCTCCTATGTACAAGAATATAACTACTATAATACTGCTCCTATGTACAAGAATATAACTACTATAATACTGCCTCCTATGTACAAGAATATAACTACTATAATACTGCTCCTATGTACAAGAATATAACTACTATAATACTGCCTCCTATGTACAAGAATATAACTACTATAATACTGCTCCTATGTACAAGAATATAACTACTATAATACTACCTCCTATGTACAAGAATATAACTACTATAATACTGCTCCTATGTACAAGAATATAACTACTATAATACTACCTCCTATGTACAAGAATATAACTACTATAATACTGCTCCTATGTACAAGAATATAACTACTATAATACTACCTCCTGTGTACAAGAATATAACTACATAATACTACTCCTATGTACAAGAATATAACTACTATAATACTGCCCCCTATGTACAAGAATATAACTACATAATACTGCCCCTATGTACAAGAATATAACTACTATAATACTACCCCCTATGTACAAGAATATAACTACTATAATACTGCCTCCTATGTACAAGAATATAACTACTATAATACTGCCCCCTATGTACAAGAATATAACTACTATAATACTGCCCCCTATGTACAAGAATATAACTACTATAATACTGCTCCTATGTACAAGAATATAACTACTATACTATTAGTAGGACTGTGAGCTGCTAGTTCTCATGCGGTATTATTGTATATGGCCGCCCACCACCTGCACCGCAGTCAAATGTTTTTCTCCAGCTCTTACGATAATCGGTCTAAGCTTTGGAAACTCTCGGCAAAGTTTTATTACCAAAACAAAAGAAGATTTATATTACTATCACCTTGTACATTTCCTGCCTAACCAGCCCTTGTGTGGTCCGAGCATGTTAGTTTTGCGCCAGACCCCAACCAGCGAGCGTGATAAAATTACCGATCATATTAAGACTGTTTGAGGTTGAGAGGCCCCTGATCGGCTGAGAGTCTCACAGGCCCGGGCTTTATTAGCTGAACTAGGTCCCTAATCTTTACAAAATAGCCATTTATCTCAGAAAAAGGGGCCTAACACAAGTTTTATTGGGTGTTGTTTTTGTATTAATGAACACGGGGTATTACAGAGACTATCACAGTGGGCACAGTGATCCCATGAGGTGCTGCATGTGCAGAGCGGACAGGGGGCCGTCATTACGCTCCGCTCCCATACTTACAGTTGGGTTAGTAAGGGGAGCTTAAACGCTTTGACAGGAAGCTGCGAGATTCTGTTTTTGCTCAGACGAAGTGTAAGCAGAGACCGTGACAGGTTGTCAAATGATCCAGACTCGAGGCTGCTCAGCTTGTTGCTCCCCAGGTTGCTGTAAAAAAAAAAAAAAAAAGCAAAAAGACATTTGCAGAAAAGAAATAAAATGTCAACTATTTCAGTAGAAGGCATATTTGTGAAAGATGGACGTGCAGATTTTTCACAGAAGCGTGCATGTCGTCCTGAAGGTCTCTGGGGAAGTCGAGCAACAAGTTATATGCTGTAGTATATATGTATGTACTAGGGAAATGCTTAGAAAGTACAAAAACTATGAAAATACACAAAAACAAGAAGTATACAATATAAATAGACAGTACAAGGCAGGAGATCAGGACCACTGTCATTGATGGACTCTTGGATGGGAATGTCACAGAGTTCTCTGTGACTTATATATTGAATACACATATATTGAAGTCCTTAGAATAGGTCGTTGATAGGGGATCAACGCAGGTCCGACACCCCAGACCCCAATGATCAGCTGGAGGAAGAGGCTGTAGTGCTAAGGTGAGTGCTGTGGCCTCTTCATGGAATACCAAGCACAGCGCCATACATTGCATAGGGGAGGTGCTTGGTATTGCAGCTTGGCCGATGTCAGCTAAGTGATCGTTTGGCCAATAGTTCTCTCTTCCCCAGCTGAGCACTGCATGTGTAGTGAATGGTGGAATGGGGGGGAAGTCACTAGCAGACTCCACTGGAGGTGGCTTGTATCCCCAGAACAAAAGGACAGGGCATGCTAAAATCCAACTGCCTGATCCTTATCCCATCTGCCATCAGGGAAGACTCAGAAGGCACCCATACATATTATATGGGAGGCTAGTCTCGTCCAAGTTTGGTGATCTTGGCCAACAATCATCTAATGTATATGGTCAGCTTCAGTCTAGTGTAAAAAGTAATAGATAGATGGACAGAGAACGGCAGAGAGCGAGCGCATGTGGCAGAGAGAGAGCGCGAGCGCATGCGGCAGAGAGAGAGAGAGGCGCGCATGCGGCAGAGAGAGAGCGCGAGCGCATGCGGCAGAGAGAGAGAGCGAGCGCATGCGGCAGAGAGAGAGCGCGAGCGCATGCGGCAGAGAGAGAGAGCGAGCGCATGCGGCAGAGAGAGAGCGAGCGCATGCGGCAGAGAGAGAGCGAGCGCATGCGGCAGAGAGAGCGCGAGCGCGAGGAGCGGGCAGAGAGAGCGCGAGCGCATGCGGCAGAGAGAGAGCGAGCGCATGCGGCAGAGAGAGAGCGGCGAGCGGCAGGTGCGCGCAGCAGAGAGAGAGAGCGAGCGCATGCGGCAGAGAGAGCGAGCGCATTAGGCAGAGAGAGAGCGAGCGCATTAGGCAGAGAGAGAGCGAGCGCATGCGGCAGAGAGCGAGCACATGAATAAATGTGAAAGAGATTTCAATAGATGGACCAATTAGACACTTACAGATCTTTGATACGAAGACGTAAAGGAAATGAACCACTTCGGACTTCAGTGATGTCATTGGAGCTCAGGTCCAGGGTCTCCAGTGACATGTATGGTATCAGGTCACTTTGCTCAATATTCCGAATCTTATTGTGATGCCTGCAAAATAAGAGAGAGGAAGTTTACCTTCTGTAGCATTGTATTATATGTAAAGTGCTGACTAAAAAGAACCCAAAGCACAGTCATGTCTATTCCACGCCACCTGCTGACCCGTCTCTCGCCCCCTGCAGGGTTTGATGCCTCATACTCTATAGGACCTTGGATGATACAGGGTAAAGATACCTCAAAGGACTGGAGCTTAGTTACATTTAGGGTCATCTGCGCCTCTCTGGCTTTTATTCATCGTACAGGAAATGAACACTTTCATATCTGGGGGGAAAAAAGCATCTTCTTCATGAGTCTGCTGAGTCAGTGTTTCCCGAGGGAAGCTGGACAAATTCTCAGGCCGGCTGCAGATGTTGTATTTGTTCAGGTGGGAATTCAATCCAAAAACACAAGGACAGGCCAGTGACTGAATCCATGAACCCGGGGAAGGGGGGCCAGAATCAGCAACGTATCAACTTGCTCCCAAAAATGGAGGGCTTTGGAGCATATAGTGGAGCTATAAATAGCATTGTATTTATTAACCATTATTTACATAATCGCTCACATCTGTCCCCATGTTAGTCCTTCATGTCGGCACACCGGTCTCATTTATTTTCCAATTCGTTTTCCCTGTGAGAGTAAATCTGATTATGGACATACATGTTCCAGGTCAACATGCAGGTCCTCTTTGCTCCAGGACCTCACCTGGGACACCCCTACTTCCACCAACATACCAGAGTCAACTGGGCGGTGACAATATCAAGAGTCATTTCTGTCCTGTCCCAAACCCCATCCCCTAGTTTGGCTGCCATTCCCAGCCATTATAGGTCACTACCAACTTCCTCTACATGTTGAAGCCCAACCCTTCTTTCCACCATTGGCCATCAAGAGAAAGCACATTAGATGGTTGGCCGGGTCGGTAGAAGTGGCCAAGATGGGTCAACATACAACACAACAAGTTGTGGCCACCTTTAGAATTAAAAGGGTTTTTTGGGGCTTATATATTGATTCCCACATGCTCAGTACAGCAAATCAGGCCCAGTATAAATTTACCATACAATATGTAGTCTATTTCTAGTCTGTTGAAATTTAACACAGTTTTCCTACATCTTCCCACTATGACTAGTAGAAAGCCTAAGGGGAAGCTGACGAAGTCCACCGCCAGTCTCTACTTCCTGGTCCCTCTTGGCAGACAGGAAATAATCTTTCAGCCAATCACTGACCACAGCAGTGTCCAACCTCCGCCTGTGATTGGCCAAGCAGCATTTCCTGTGTGTTGGGATGAACCAGGAAGTGGAGACCAGTGGGGGACTCAAGAAGCAAATAGTGGTGGGGTCCAACTATGTTAAAGCCCTGAAGGTCTCATCTGCTCAGGAACAAATCCCACAACTGTCAATCTACACCAGACTACATTCTAGCAGAGGAGCAACCTGGAAGCCGACCACTGATACGCACTTCATATCTTCTTATCCTTCTTAGGTTTCTATAACTCCTCGCTACTTTCCTCCTATGTATATAATCAGCCTTTTCTAAAAAAAAAAAAAAAAAAATCAAAGATTGTCCAACTCTATAAAAAAGTCATAGCGACTTTACAAGAGTACAATTATTAAAAAACTGAGGATTTATTGGGATTTATTAAGATTATGATCTCTCCTTAAGAGTCAAATACTTTTTCAGCACCAAGCAGAATTAATTGTGAATTTACAACCTGAGATTGATTTATTTTACAACGGTGTAAAAAAAAAAAAAAAAAAAATCCTGAAAAATTCTGGACCGTATTTGTCACAGTCTGTTAGTCATTAAACCTGAAATGGCCTTTAACTGTGTAATTGGAAAGTCTTATAGGCATAAAAACAAAAAACACCTTCAGCACCTTCTACTCTCCTGACTTGACATTGATGGTTGAAACCCATCCAAAGTAACTAGAAATGATAAAGAACTTTAAGGACCGGGGTAATTAATACATACTAACACAATTTTTTTTGATAATTTAGATGGGGCTATTTCTCAGATGCTAAAAATTTCCTTTTATATTTTTTTTGTAAACATGACCAACATTGGGACCTCCAAAAACTTGCAGATACAATTTTTCTGTATAGCCAGTGAAGCCATCTCTCCTATAATACTTGATATCACAAAGTTATTCACATCAAACAAAATACTTTATTGTAAAAACAAAAAAAAACAAAAATATTAAGTTCTCCAACTTTAAATTTGTTGACTTCAATGTGAAAGCGAGACCCATGGCTACCATGTACAGAATAACATTGGGGTCTTTCCACCTTGTGTTCACAAAATATTGGAAACCTTGTACTGGAACTTTGGATTTGAGACCTTATGGCCAACGACACTTGAAAGACAGCTAAGATTGTAAGAGACATCCCTTAAACTTATTTTCCAAAGACCACTCTTTTCAGCTGACCACGACTGATCTAGAAACGATTATTCTGGGATGGATTTTCAATACTCATATAGTCTTTGAAAGTACCCTACAGAAGACCATTTTTCACTACAACTTTTGATGGTCATCTCCGAGAGGTTTTACTGCATATAATAAATTTTCTTAACGTTCTTTGACCTCGATATTCAACTTGTCCACTGGTTCATCGCGCTACCTCCAACTTAAGGAGGCTATACACACAGCTAGCCCTTCCATCCCCGCGCCACATACAAGTACTGCTTTGCTCAAGCAGGCTTGTTTTCCTAGCAGGACGAGGGGAATATGCCGCTGCCAGACAATTGGTGGTGGCTTATTTCCCTTAAAAACAAAAGGATTGGACACGTTGAAACCCAACCATTCTTTCCACCACCAGCTGTTGAGGGAAAGTTGGGACGCCACCAAACACATTAGGGGGTTGGCCAGTCTAGCTGAAATTGCCGGATTTGGCCAACGTACATCTAACATGTGTGGCCAATTTTAGAGTTAATCATATCTTATCCAAGGAAATTAATACATATAAGCTACTTATTTATTTTAGATGTGGAGTATTGCCTACGCAAAGGTCTTCAAGTCTGCCACAATATGGGGTGCTTGCCATATAGATCTGAAATTACCCATAGATATCCGAAAGAGGTTTCCATCCATAACTAAAGACAACCCTGATGCCCTTCTAGTGAATACTCACGTCGGCCATTTTGAACAAGCAACGGAGAAGGGACTCCATTGAGACAAGACTTAAATTTCAGATTTGATCCCAAAATGTTATAGTTAAAAACCTAAACTAGACTAAAGACCGCAAATCGTAGACAAGCATCACCCAGAGGTAGTTACGCAGAAACCCACATCTGGGTATCCCCTCTAATTTCAGTGTCATCGTGAATTGCAAAAATGGAGCATCTCCTCAGGCCCAGCAGATGAGACACAATAACCCTATTTTTCTTTTTTTTTTTTTTTTTTCTCCTTATAAACAAAAGCTGCCCTCGATCCATATTATGTCGGGATCTTTGGGAACGTAGAGACAAAGGAAAACTTTGATATGGGGTTTGGAGCCACATGACTGTACTTGGCTAGAGGGAAAGCGAAGCGTTTAGTAATATCTATCAGATGCATTCGACAGAGTTTCAAAGTGAATCACAGCTGAATAATTCGAAACAGCTTGTGGATCCCAAATACCAAATAGGGCAATAAGACTAGGTTGGAAATACCACCATTATTACTGTGATTAGGTGCCAGATGCGTAATTGTAACCAAATGTGCCTCATGTAAGCAATTCGCCCAAAGTACTAACCTTCATTAAACTAGTTTGTCTCTAATGTGTAACATGAGGTAAATGCCTTTGTTAACAGTAATTGTGTTTGCTGCTCTTTTTAGTTTTTTACTCGGTATTACATATTTTAGGCATTAAGTGTGTATTACGCTGAAGTAGTCGCTGGATTATTGCGGTTAGGTCGGGGTTTACGAGGTGGGTTAAAAGCTTAAATTATATTGATCAGTAATTTAAAAGTCTAATAGAAGCAAAAGATGATGAAGAGATACGGGCGCGGGGAAGAGATGAGAAAAACAGAAGGTTGTAATGTGCGTAAGAACCCAACAGTCAGAAGATAATGCAAACCACACGTCAAGATAAGGCACAAGAAAACGATAAAATAAGTGCCAGGGAATGTATGACCGTCTGAAGATGGGGAAGTAACAATTAACACAACTTATGTGAGAGGTGCATGATACTCTACTGGGTGTCAAGCACCATCTCCTTGGGGTCTAAACTTGGGGGTAAATTCTTCCTAGAAAATTCCTTTAAAGACTCACAATGACCTATCCTTAAGATAGGTCTTTAGTTTGAGACAGCACTGCACATTGGCCCAGCTGCACGGTTACTGCTTGGCTCCCGACAACTCCAGTTCCTACCAACTCCACTGATTCTAGTTCACTTGGAATTTTTTCTCTAGCCCCCACCATCCCCGAGCAACCAGTCCTGTTAGTTTTGGTGCCTGATATACTATTTAGGATCTGTACTGTCAGGAGGGCGGTGGAACAGTGGTCATTCACACATGGGATTAGTGGGTATTCCAGCAGTCAGATTCCCAGCGATCAGACACTTCTCTCCTATTCTATGGATAGAGGATAATTGTTGTTAGCGGGAAAACCCCTTTAAGTAAGCATATATTTATAGGAGTTAAAGGGGCTGTCGTAGATCAGATATTGATGGCTTGTACTTAAGCTCCATAGGCTATGCAAATTTCAGCTGATCAAGGGGGTGCCAGGTGTAAGACCCTCCACATATAAATGATACTGATGCTATGTTCTATGGATAGGACATTAATCTCTGATCTTGGGGATTTCTTCACTTAGTACCTTCACCAACCAGCAAGAGCAGAGAGCAACACAAAGAGGGTCTTCTCTAACCCTCACCTTCTCACCCTGATGGGCCCGGGAAGTCCTTGCATTACAGATAGTCCTTGAATTCCAATTAGTATCATGTAATGCACAATTTTGCCTGTGGTGGTGCTGCAGGGAAAATGACCAGATTACAGCCACTCTCTAGTGGTGATCCTGTGATCGACTAATTATAAGGGGACACTTCTAAAGTAGATAACTTATTAACTCAAAGCATGGGAAGTAACTTGCCTTCCTTTATTAAAATTAATCCCGATGTGACAGTGTTGGTGGGGATGTTACCTAACTCAGATCATGTCCATAGATGTGGGATATAGCTTATAAGGCCCTAAGGACAAGTTGATAGATGATTGTCATCGGCCTATAGTAATGGGATGTTGGGGTGTCCATTATTGTGAAGAACATGAGGAAGGACTTTCCCTAATAAAGTGTATTTTATATGTACAAATCTCACATGATCAGTAAGAAATAATACAATAATATGAGCAATCGGCCATAGAAAAAACACCATTTCATCGTCAGTCTACATCCCTCCTGTACTGCCGTGTACAGCGCAGACAATCCATGGCTGCCGTGTACTGAGTCTATTGCTCTAATTGCAGGTTAATGCGGATTGATCTGGACATTAATTAGCCTGTAAAACAGATTGATTTTTTAATAGACTTTTATACTCTGCAGTGACAATATAGACCTATTGATTTAGCTTCACCAGTAAATACTCTGCACAAAGCTGCTTAGCCCTCTGTGAACCATTTAATCCTATTTTCCACTACCTTAACCCCCCCGACTCCCCAAAGGAGGGTTAATTCAAAGTTTGGTTTTCCATTCGATATGTAATTAGTAACCCTTTATAGTAATGGTCACCGGGTTCACGATCCTTATTACTTACTGGAGGATTCAATGACTGCAGATGGAGGACAAAAAAAACAAAAAGACACTTTGCCTACTCTCATTGATCAAGTTATTCTGACTCAATAGGTCTTCAGGTTGGTGAAACCATGAATGAACATCAGAATATTTGGTGCAGAATCAAATATACAAATGTGGTTGGACAAGATTAGTCTATATCGGGCACATCCGGCAGTCTAAGTTGGCCATATGAACATCGGACCACCGATCGTGCTAGGCAATGAAATATCTGGGGTGTTCCTGACCCGAACTGTTACAGTTCTCGTAGATAGAAGCCATATGGTTATCACATAATACTAGTTCCATGGTTTGAGTAAAGGGTATCTATCTATCAAATCTATCTATCTATCTATCTATCTACTATCTACTACTACGAAATCCATGGCATCTGGAGGTAGAGTCACAGATTCTAATACCCTATGAAAGCTCAACTGTATGCAACATTGCCCGATGAATGCTGTCCCACCAAAACAAGAGCAAAAGGAAAAAAACAAAAAAACAAAAACAAAAAAGTATAACCATGAGGGCCTATCATGTCCTTAAACATTGGCCATATTATAGACCGCTGCAAAACTTTGCCCATATGTGTCCTTGTTAAATAGATCCAACTAATAGCACCGACATCGCTGCACTGTTGGAGTGGCCAACCTCACAGCTTCATGTCATCGTTGCCCCATGGCGGTACACTCCCATAGCCTTGTACCTCCAGCAGGGGCGTTACTACCCGCCCAGTGCGTGGTCAGCTTTCCACCACTCTATAATACGGCCAGTGTTAGAGGACATGAAAGATCCTTTAAGTTTTTATGTGACCATATACTACAAAAAAAACAAAAAGTTTCTGACCAAAAGGTGAAGGCAGAAAACTCATCTACACAAATTTAGTGGAATAGTTTATATAAGCACCACATTTTTTTTTTTTGCGACTGTTTTTACATTCAATTTTATGGTACAATTAAAAATCTATATATGTGTTATTAATTGGTTCTAAGAATTCTTTCTCACTTAACAGTAAGGCCTTGAAGGAGATTTTTTTCTTTTGCTGAAAAGCTTCCACTCTTTGGAACGAGAACACATTGAATACAAAATGGACAAGAAAACAGTGGGGGCCTAGACTTGTTTAAGTCAGTGAAAGGGTTTTTTTTTCGTACAAGTGCTAGTGACTGGAACACTTGGGGACTTTCTAAAAAACCTCCTTGATGTCATATTGCATTGAAATTTGGGCTTTCTTCAATCCTGAGTTTAAAAAAAAAAAAGAGAGAAAATTGAAGGCATCTTAAGACCTTTTCTCCAGATCCCAATAGTCAGCATTTCTTTCCTTGCTGCCGAGTCCCTCAGTGTTTGTGAGCTAGCGGGGGACGGCTAATTGACCATTTTCTATTAAACCCAAGACATAATAGAGGAACATCTGGTGAATAAATGAAGGCTCCATTGAAAGGCTCTGCAGCTCTTGGACTTCCCAGCAATGGACGCTGAATACAAGACAACTCTTCTCAAGCAGCACAAAGCATAATAGCAAAAATAGAAAAGACAAACCAAAAATACTCAACTCCAGTTAATATTTGTCAGCCGTAATTTATGACCTCGGCCTGGGGTGGAATTTGCGGTTATGAATTTCTACAAGTGTTTATAGGTTGTTTACTATGTCATTTATTACTTTTATTCTCATATAAAACTGTCCATAAATTTATAGATATGTGCACGGCTATAGAGAAGATTTATTTTTAGTTACTTTACTCCTTTATACAGTGCCAACATATTCCGTAGCGCTGTAGATAGATTATCATTACTGACATTGGTTCCTGTCCCCATTGGAGTTCACAATTTTGATTGCAAATTAAAGGGGATGCCCAAAATTATAGAGCAAACTCTGGGGTGGCCGGGGTGAATAAAAAAAAAAAAAAAAAAAAAAAACACACACACACCACACACTTGTGTATCCCTGACACTCCATTGTCCAGTCCTGGTCCGCTTTCCCGCACATGGGAAAACTCAGCACGGAGAGGGACTGGTGATGTCACTCACACACATCATCGGTTACTTACCTGCGACCACTGACTGATCTCAGAGGTCAGGTGAGTAGAGAGGCTCAAGGCATGGCGAGTTCTGGCACCAGAGTAATAAGGGACCAGGACTGGACAATGGGGCGCTGGGGATAGGGAAGCATGTCTTTTTTGTTGTTGCTGTTTTATACCCACTCCAGCCTCCCTTGAGTTTGCCCTAAATCCTGGACAACCCCTTTAGCAGATCATATTTTGGAGTCTGGGAAAAAAGCAGAAAACAGGGTGAATATACAAACACTATGGAGATGCCGTCCTTGTATAAAGCCAGGTCCCCAGCCTTTTGAAGACAAAAGCACTAACCACCAGGACACCGAGCTGAAATTGTCAACTAAACTGAGGTTCAATGGACATTCTTTTAGCTTCAGTCAGGTGAATGAGTGTAAACTCCAAACATATCCATAGGGTTTCAGACACTTACCCAACGTACATGAGAAATGCGGGACTAAGACGCTGAGAAAAGGCTCAAAAAAAAAAAAGCAAAACACCAAAGTCTAAAAAGAGTATTTGAACTGTTCCAAAAAATTTTTTTGTTCCTTAAAAATATTTAGCAATTTGGATTTAAAGAGAGATTGTTTATCTCATTTAATAAAACAGGTAACGTAAACAAGTGATACAATTCATTTACCGTAACCAAAATAAAAAAAAATGACAAGGCCTAAGTTTACCCAAGGGATGACATGAATTTGGCGAGGACTCTGTACCTTCAGAACGTGGCCACTTTCCAGCGTCAATCTCAGATCTACAAGCTAGATCAACAATTTTATTGATGGAGCAACATGCCAAGTCACCTCAACCGTGTTTGTCGAGTCTTTTTTTTTTTTTCTCCACTTGAAAGTAAACACAGGTGAGCAAATTCTAACTGAAAAAATGAAAGGCGAGCGTATCAACCTCTAACAAAATGCCGATCAATAGCGCCGGAGGATTAAATGCTAGTTTAATCAAGAATAACTTCTGTAACCAACGTAAAGTAAACAAAAGAAGACTTTACAGAGAAGCATTTCCTGGCAAAGACAAAAAAGCGCAAATCCAAAGGTTTAATGAAGCAGAGAGACTCTCACAAAACACATTTCACCGGATCTCGCGTTCCGATAACAGAGTGTTTTCAGTCAGGGAGGAACAAAAAAAAATGAGCAGTTCAAATAAGAAGCAGAAACACCCTCTTAGTAACCTCCCACCTATCACCTGAAGACAATGGCCGCAGTCACTTACCGGGCTCTAGCCATGTTTCCGGGGGAAATGTTTTTAAAAAATGCTCAGAAAAAAAAATAAATAAAAAAAATGCTCCTGTTCTGGCATTTTCCAGGTTCCCATTGGTCTCTACTTTCGGGTTCTGCCTTGACACATGGGAAATATCCAACCTCACTGGTTGAGGTGGATCACTGCTGTGGCAAAGGATTGGTCGAGTGGGCATTTCCTGTGTGCCAAGACATGACCAGAAAGTAAAGACTAACTGGATGGCTGAGACTAGACTGGAGTGGTTTGAATCCGGTGTGTTGTGGATCCAGTAGATGGCGCTGCCTTGGCTCCAGGAGCCTAGGGGTTTTCAGGTGCTGTATTGTTGATGTAGAGGCCAACTACGCCTCTCCTATATGCAACACTAACCCTAACTCACGTGGATACAGCAGGTGGTGCCTTGTACAGTCACAGGAGGCAGCGCCACCTACTGGACCCACAGCCTACCAGGCAGCACCCTATTTTACATACTCCATTTTAGCATCTACCCTAACTGGATCCTGGTAGGCATCAGAATGGGATCAGCAGGGAATCAGTGACGTACGGCTTCTTTTTCACCCCATTCAGATCATATTTTTAAAATGTTTTCCCCACCAAAATTTTTTAATTTTTTTTTTTTTTGTACAACTGACAATTTTACCCTACCAGAAAACCAAAAATTAAATCATGTTTCATGGTTTTGAATACTAATGTAATACCCGTTGTGTACTGCGGTGACCTATACATTACAATATGGCAGCCAAAGACAAAAATATGCCAAATCTAATTCTCCATAAATAAGTGGTGTGTAAAGAGTTAGCTTACACTGAATAGTTAGGATACAAGTTCAACTTACAGTGAGAGGCTGATGACTTTTGAGGCGGCAGGTCCAAGAGAGGGGATGGCAGTTAACTCATTGTAGCCCAATTGCCTAAATGAAAAATAAAAATACAAAATCAAAATTATAAATAGGCACAAACCGTGAGAAACAACTTATGTATATAAAACATCTGGATATTTCCTACATTTTAGAATTACAAAAAGTTTAGAGCATTATTCATTTCAAAATTACTTTAGTAAGGAAACTATTTTGCAGCGACCACAAAAACAGTAGTAAAGAAGAGTAAAAACACTAATTTACATATATTTTCTCCCAAATAATAAAGTGTTTACAGTCTTATAAATGATCCGATGAAACTATATTCATAGTTAATGTAGAACAATCAACAATTTGAGGGATCACATTTTAAAGAGGACCTTTGACCTCCTCCACCAACTCCAATCTTCGCATCCTTCAATAGGCGGCGGTTTACTGACTCCGGCGCAGTTGGAATTTTTCCTCTAGCCCCCAGTGTTCCCAAGCAATCAGTGCAGTTAGTTTCAGCTCAACTATGCGCTCTACTGTCAGGTGGGTGGTCCTGGCCTGGAGCTGAAAGAAAAGGACCACCCACCTGACAGCATAATTGTGCTTAAACTAATAGCAATGATTGCTCAGGAACGCTGGGGGCTAGAGGAAAAATTCCAACTGCGCTGGAATCAGTGGGACAGTACTGTTGGTGTAAAGGTCTTCTTTACGTAAATGGGTTACATCTTAAAGATCTGGCACTGCAACATGGATTCTTTTTATAAAGAGTGGCCAGGACACAGATGTAAGCAGAGCCTCAACATGGCCACACACGATCAGATGACCGTCAGGCAAACTGGCCGTTTTCAGTGGGACTGGTCGACCATATAATGTGTATGGGTGGACCTAAAGACTCTCCCATGATGACAGATGTTGGACGAAAGAAGGATCAAGGGAGAAGCGGCCGCCAAAGATGCGTGGTATCGGTTTGTTCCTCTCTCCCTATCCAGAACAAATGCACACTGGACCAAGCAGAGCGTACACGAGCATGTCGGGGATAGAAGGAATACTATTCTAATGTGTATGGACAGCTTTTCCTACTACAACCATGGACATTAGTTTGGAACCTTGGTCAGCCATTGGACTTCTGGAGCCAGATCTTCTGGTTTTCTAGCCTCAGCTGCAATACAATCTCTTCTCTGTTCGTCCTTCCTCATCAGACTTGTATATGTTCCCTCCAGAAAACACTATTACACTAAGGTAGGGGCCCACATTACAGGGTGTACGTAACCAAGGCAGACAATTTTATTTTTTTAATTAGATTTCATTGTATTTTTCAAGAAACTTCAAATGGAAACTCTTCAATAAAAAAAAGTTCCATATTTTGCTTATGTCTTTTTGCACCGGATTCGACATCACCATAAAATAAAATCCCAGTTGTGTTTGTTCAGAGAGATATTCTTCTAATTTACACAATTTTCTCAGCAGGCTCCTTGAACGGTGGCGGCTCATTTTTGGCCACCCTCATTGATACTCCTGCTCGCGAGCCGCATACTGAAGCAATTACCTGCTCGCTCCGAGCTCAGGAGTGAAGGCTACCTCCAGCATTTGCTGAATTAGCAGCTTTATTTTATGCTTTACAAGAGCAGGCTTTTCCCAAGTTGCACATTCTGTGGCAAGACCCCGAGATGAAAATAATAAGAGGAACCAAAGAAAACAGTTGACGCCCAACAGATATCCTGTGGTGGTCTTGGTTTACGGAAGAAAAACATAGTGGGAACCTGTCCGCTAATCCGGGCACATTGCAGGTTTTGTAAAGTGGGATTCTGGGACATTAATGAGGTGTTAACCTAATGTAAATGTTTAGCACGGCAAAGGAAGCCGAACTATATAGCAAATGTATCTAATATTGGAGAGTTTAGAACTTGGTTGTCATTTTTAATGACCTTGAATATCGCAGACAAAAATGTGAAATTTTACATGGAGAATAAATATCCCCATCAGGACCAAATGTGTAATAATCACATGGGGGGGAATTCTAGAGGTTGGGGCTTTACTAATCTAAAGCGTATTTAGCCCAGGCGCAAAACTCAAGGCAGGTCCTATTCCTGACCGTCTTGTGGTTATGGCTAACTACATGAATGAATGGGACTGTGGAGGGCACGGGCGGCACACGGATACCATATAGACGCTTTCCTGAGGCCGTTGATTGGTCTCATCAGTCATGTGACCATTGAGGTCACTCAGCGGCCTCAGGAAAGCACACGGGACGTCAGGTCGCTTTGCGCTGAGAGACAACCCCTTTAACATACAGGGTGGATCAACGAGAAATTTGACTGCCCCAGGAAGATTAGTAAATTTGCCCCATCTTTTCGAAGGAGTTGTCACCTTTGGATCATGCCTTATAGCTACTAGGATCCCCTGATGATAAACTAATCGTAGGTTGTTCCCAGTAATCTATAAGGAAACTCAGCAGCAAGTGTACAATTTCCCTGCAGCGCCACCACAGGGGAAATAAAGCATTACACTATGTCCATTGAAATCAATGGGTGGTCCAACTAATGCATGGTCACGCCGGGTAGAGGGCATCAAACCTTTAGTCAAATATCTAATAGATTCTAAATGTGGGAGGGTTTGGGTGCTCCTATGGAGGACTAGTGGAGATCCTTAAGATATTTTGAAGAATGGGGGAGGTTCTTTCAAAGTAGAAAAACCAGTCCTGCTCCTTTCACAAGTCAGAAGAGGACATCCATCTAAATATGCGTCGCCAAACAAGGGAAGTATAAAAAGAAAGATTTTTTTTTTTTTTACCTATTTTGCATGAATTCACCTATAAAGACACTTACACATGGGCTTTGTAGACCGGTTTTAGCCTTTAAATCATGTGAAGGGAAACAGACTCTTATCTGGGTGGTGGAAAGGCATCGACTGATCCATCACATTGATAACGCGGTCTCATTAAAATGTACACACAAGCCATATTTAATCATGTCAAGGGAAATTGTTTAGTCAGGTGTAACAAAGATAACTCGGCTTCTGTCTGGCATTGTGTAGGATAAGTAAAGACATTTCTGTAAGCGATACACAGTATTGTGTTATGACAAATCCGTCAGTAATTTTCCCATTAACTTGTCTTCGGTCGGTGAGTCCTTTTGACACGGCGTAAAAAAGAACCATGAACACTTTATTAATTTGCCACATATACATGGCTTTTATGGCCGGCGTAATAATTGTTTTCTTGGCTAACTATATTCTCTGCGTCTTGTAAACAGACGCCCGGCCCGAGGAGGGCTTCTCCATATAAAATATTTATGGACCAGCTGGCAATTTGGTGTCAAGTGAAAACAGAGGCTCTTAAAACCAGACCATTTGTACCTTACAGGCTGATGTACAAAGTCACCATAATCTCCTAATAATGGGAAAAAAAGGGCTGAAGGCAGAAGCGGGGATTATATAGTAAATTTGTAGGCTGGGGAAAGTGGGATTGTAATGGAAGTAATGTAATATACTCAATGGGCAAGTCAACGCATCTTATTTTAGCTGCAGATTTCAAGATAAATTATATCCGTTTGCAAGGTTTCAAGGGAATATATATAACCAAATTATTACAGTATTTAGGGTATGTTTAACATTTTTATTTTTATGTGACTGCATATAAGACAATTCCTAGTTTTCACATTAGCAACTAGAGCACATACAATAGTTGACATCTCCAGTTTTGTGCAGCTTTCTTATAGACTTCTCTGTGTAGACTGGGGAAGGGTCTGCAGAGACATCTCATTCTCAATAGAAGGCAGGGGATTTAATAGAAGATGACAGCTCTATTATACTGCTGGAGGTACAAAAGAGAGGCCATACACCACCACAGATCAGCTGGCTAAAGAGGCCATACACTTAATACCAGTCAGTCAACTTGTCTGGATAACAATTATTCCTCCCAACTAATCCATACACATACATGCTTGGTTTGGCAGTAGGTGCATAGGGGGGCTAGGAAAGGTAATCAAAATCAGGTGGTGGTCCGCCACTGTGAACCCCAACAGATTGACTGGTTAAAGAGGCAGCAGTTTTCGGGTGAGCGCGGTGGTCTCCAATGAATAACAAGCACAGAAGCATTAGCTGCCCAGCGGCTGTGCTTGATATTGCAGCTCAGCCTCTTCACTTGAATGGGACTGAACTGCTGCTATACCATGTGACTGATGAACATGCCATCATTGGCACATAGAAGATGCTGCAGCATTTGTGAGTGCTGCAGCCTCTTCAAATAGCAGATCTGTGGGGTCCTGGGAGTAGGACACTATCACTCACATATGGCTGATGTATCTTAGCGAGTCATCAATATGTAAGACCCAGAAAACCCTATTAATGAGCAGAGTGGGATAAGCTACTGCCAATCGTCTCCGGAAGTGACGGCCTATTTCTTGTGAGTACAGACGATCAGGCATGTTGAAACTCAACATGGCCAGTCCTTCTGGTTTCCAAAAGTCTTCTATTGGAAAAGAGTAAGCTTTTACCGCATACACATAAGATAGTAGTCTGGGCCACCTAAAATTGTCAGGACCGGCTGCCTTCACCCTTGTGTATATGGGCACTGTAAGGCAAGCTGGCTATACTATACAGACAAGAGATGAATGCAGCTCTGAAGCTCTGGTGTCTAGGCTGGACACTGTATCAGTTATGGCATCCTTACTGATTCCATTCATCTTGTCCCAGTCTATGTGCCCACTTATATGGGCAGAACATTTTTGCATGTAGAAGCAGGCATCCATATGGCATGTCATGGGGGTGCACAAGGAATATCCTGCCTTAGACATGCAGGGTCTCTATTACGGCACAGTGGCATAAGAGAAAGCTCGCTGGCTTGCTTTTGCAAATCTATAAACTATGGGGTTCCCAATAATCTAGAGATCCAGAATGGGGGGCATGGTAAATAAACTTTCTTCAAGGAGTTAAAAAGCAATGCATGCCTGAAAAGGATGGGAAGTGAAACGTAATCCAGATATCCAATACGTTCCTAAAATGTACAGATATTCAGAAGTCATAGGGGACATTTGTTTAATATATCACAGTCATTACAGAACGTGACCAGCGGGAAGGGAATTGCTTTCTGTTACTTCCATTAGGAACATGGACACTTCATTCAGTGGCTTTTATGCCAGTTTGGTTTGGGACACATTTTCCCACAATGAAATACTGGCTATAGGGGAAACTCTATAGGACTGTGTTTAAGTCATTTGGCACTTAACAACAAGCACTGTTTTCCTACTGCTTGCCTTGCTCGCTACCGTCCGGCAAATCTTACACGTCTTAAGCTATGCTCACATCTGCGGCACAGATTCTGTCAAAGTCGTGCACAAAAAAAGTGCCACACAGTCATCTTTTTTATCTAGAAAAACGACAGACACCTTAAAGGGATTTTTTGGGAACTACATGTTGATGACCTATCCTATTTGAATGGTGGTGGTCCGATAACTGACACCCCTTTTCCCCCCCAAGATCAGCTGGTTGAAGAGGCCGCAGCTTTCGGTGTCATCACTGAATAGATATTGTAGGGACTGTGCTTGGTATGGAAGTTCAGCCCCATTCACTTGAATGGGACTGAGCTGCTGCTGTACCTTTTGTGAGATGAACCTGACATCATTGGCTCGTGAGTACCTCAACGTCTATAAACTGCTGATTGGTGTGGGTCCTAAGTGTCAGAACCCCCCAATTACAATCACATATATCCTAAGGATCGGTCATCAATATGCGAGTCCTGGAAGACCCCTTTACCTTGCTGAAAATGTGATCTGTCAGGTTGGTCAGCTCATACTGTGTGTATGTGGTGTGATCAGCTGAATGTGGACAACCATTTGCCACGGGGTGCAGGTACATGTACATTTTTGGCTTTGATGTGCCAGTGAAGACTGGAATGTTTCACATCGGATTTCTTGACTAAGTGTCCCCAAGGGCGATAGATTTTGATTGTTCAGATTACAATGAGTATGGCTCGCTTTACAAAAGACTAAAGTAAATGTGGGGTCATTTTTGGCATATGTAACTCATACAACCCTATGGTGTTCAGGAGGGATCCCAATCTCAAATTGTCCAATTTTTCCTTCCTTATGGGCAGTTTGAACCAAAAAGTTCCCTTGCTCTACAGACCCAACAAAGTTAGCCGACCTTCTTCAAGGGTCTCCTTACTCTTCTCTGCACTTGCCTAGGGCTGAAGCGGCCCCATGACACTGCCGTGATCCTAATGCATGATATGGATGCTGAATACACGGAAGTAAAAAACACTGCAGAGACCGGAAATTTTGGCATCTTCCTCATTCCGCATTTGTAGAATGTCTTTTGGCTAAATTCACATGTCGAGGATTTGGTTATGGCAAACCTGATGTATTTACAAAAGGATCAGTAGCAAAACCCAGGACTGACACTTGGATTTCTGCTGTGGATCTGCACAAAGGATTAGCCTATTCAATGGGGATCATCTGAATGGGCTAATCCACAGCTTTTCAGGTAGGAATCAGAGAGAATAATGGGCACACAATATTCGGGTGGATTTATTTTCCTCCAATGTGGGCAAAAATCCATGCAAATTTAATTCCAGAACACACAACTGGGGAATGCCATACCCCATTGATTTGTACTGAATGTGAAATATTAGGATGAGGATTTAGGGGCAGAATCGGCACAAAATGAAATCCTGAATTTAGGATTTCTTAAAACTTGTAGAAATGGGCAGAAGGTTTAAGGTACATTCACATGATCAGGATTAACATGCAGAAATTCTGCACTGAAATACGCACAGAAATCTAGGCGAAAAATTCACAGCAACAGAAGCAGATTTTGGCGCGGATTTTCATAAGTATACATGCAGCTCTCAGCGCAGATTTTGAAGCCATTTTCTGACACCCTGCGGATTATAAAATCCAGGCCGTAGGTCAATTTCAAATGAAAAAAAAATCTGCATCGTATGCACGTGAAATGGAATTTCTTGTTAACATCAAAAGGGGTTTTCCCACCAAAGTACGTTATCCCCTGTCCGTAGGAAAGACTTACGGATCAAGGTCCGACTGCAAAGATCACCACTTTTGTCCCTTGTTCTGAAGGGAGCGTGGTCAGGCAGTGTGTGCAACGCTCCATTCATTTCAATGGGAGTGTTAGAGATAGCTGAAGGACAGCACTCGACTATCTCTGAAGTTCCCGTTGAAATGAATGGAGTGGTACACACGTTCCCTTCAAAAACGGTAGGTGATAGTGGTGGTCTGATCGGTCGGACCCCACTGATCTGCAAGTTATCCTTTGCCTTATGGATAGGGGATAACTTGCTTTGGTAGGAAAACCTCATCCAATGTTAATGGTGCAGATTTTCTGCACGGAAATCCGCACAGAAAATCCACACTACCCTGACCGTGTGCATGAGACGCCTCAAGGAACTCCCAGTCCATTAGTACAATTGCAGAACTAGCACAGTCCAATTGATACAGTAAAATAGCAGTAAAGAAAAGCACTGTATATAGAGCAAACACACACATAGAAAGGCTAATCTGCTGATGTAACTGAGGCGGGAGAAGCTGGCGCCCAGGGACCCGAGATCTGGTTTCAAACCTCCAGCTCAAGCACCAGAGATCTCCTCTAAAAGTGCAGCAAAAGCTTGAGACAAATACTCACACTTCCCGTAGAACCTGCAGCTCCACCAAGGCGGCCGGATCGATCTCCTTCAGTTTGTTGTGGCTCAGGTTTCTGTTAGAAAAAGGCAATGAAATCAGCACATGGCAGTCACCGAGGTCAGCAGAAACCTGCCTGACAATTACTGTGGATCGCATGGAGAAAACGATCCGCTGTTAGACAAGAGCACTTAGGAAATGGCAAGGCTTTTTCAGTTTCGGCAGCAAACAAGGCAATTACAAAGGCACTATAAGGATACATGAAGTGCTCGGGATCCGACGTTCTACGGTAATTAAATCAGCAAATTCTACCGGATTAGCCGGGGTTTGTTTTCATTTATTTTCTTTGGATCGGAGAGTCAAACAAATCAATCTTCCTGGGTTTAGTCAGGGACAGACTCATTTGTCCGATCTCCCGGCCATGAGGAGAATTATGGCAATTAATGGGATGTTTGTCCCACAAGATAAGCCAGACGGGGATGGAGGGTAGAAATATGTGCAATGTATAAAACACTTGTCTACTTGGAAAGCCGTCGGCCTTTATAATGGATGCCTTTAAAGGGGTTGTCCTGTCTGGAGAAGACCTTCTGTGTATAAGGACTCACTGGCCATTCGCTTATTAGCATTGGTCTGCCAACTGAGACCTTTAGCAAAGGGCTTATCATCTCTGGGGTAGCTGTGGTTGGCTGCAGATTTCTCCTGCAGTGGCCACCGCAGGATAAATGAGGTATTACATGGTGGCTCCCATTCATGGTAATACATGGCTGCACTTCTCAAAAGCCTCCAGAGCAGAAGCCGCTCTTAGCAATGACTTGTTACTCTGGATAATGGAGCCCCAACAGGAGATCTTTCTTTACAACATGGACAATCCCTGTCTGTGTCCTAACAGGACAACCCCTTTAAAGGGAGTCTGTCACCAGAACACCAACATATTAACCCAGCTCCGCAGATATATAGGTTAGGATCACCTGAATCGAATGGTGTACATTGATGCCTCCTTTGCCAACCTGAAATGAGTTCTTTAGATCAACAAGGGTGTTACCATTGCTCCAAAGAGGTAAAACAGCAACATCCTCATTGCTCCATATGGTTTGTTTCTATAGTGACAAAAATGGAGGCATTGATTCACCAGTCAATCATTCATTCAACCTACTTCTGTCTTGTGTATGGTCATCTTAAAGGGGTTGTCCAGGATTTTATTTTAAGGATAGGCCATAAATATTTGTGACTGGGGAGGGGGTTGACAGTCGGCACCTGTTTGGAGATGCATTTGGTCTGCGTACTATACAGATCGCTCAGCGCCCTGTATGGTGGCCTAGCAGCATTACTATAGCACAGTAACAGCAACTGTGCCCGGTCCTTGCCTAGTACATGGACTCTCCCCCTTCCACAATCAGGTATTTAATAAATCCTGGACATCCCCTTTAATTTTGGAGAATGTGTAATACACTAGAGAAAGCAACAATATCATAGGAATAAATTGGTATTGACAGCCGCCTACCATAAATATGTGACCCCCATAGGTAATGCAGAAGTGTGCGGGCTCCTGGTACAATACAATACCCTCCTCCCATGTTTGCTGCCATTATGGTACTATAATCCACGTAGCCCGAAACCAGTTTTGTAACGATCTATGGCGAAGGCTTTCCTAACACAAACAGGTCGGGCATTGCGCGCGCTATAGCTAGTCCTTTGTTACATGAATCCCTTCATAAAAGGAAGCCTTAGCGGTCATTCAATATAAATTGCAAAACCTCTATCTGAATGAAAGTCATATGAAACATAGACTGACAGTGCATTCAGAGCCCATGCCTCATTTGATAACATGTAGGACAAAAATGCGATTTGCTTGGCGGAGATTACATTACTGGTTAACCACATAATGAGGTTACGTTGAACGTGTCACTACTGATTTGTATTGTAGTGAGGAAGTCTTAATGGACAAATAAAATATCCATCTGACATATTAAATCACGTATAATGCAGCCTGACAAACGCTGGTGCATGGAGATAATGGCGGAGCGCTTGAACTCTGCTGTTAAAGGGACGCAACCGCTCAAAAACACTAAATCATAAAAGATGATGGGATATTTACTAATAGAAAGATGGATACTGCTGGGTCCTAAAAGTTTCCATCTAAAATGCAGAAATAGTCATAAAATAGAATTCCTTAAAAGAAGGTTTCTGGTAACTGAATGCCAACCCTTAGGCCCTCACGTTGAGGGGGTTGTCCAGGGAACCCCAAGGGGTGCATGATGAATGGGACTTCGGCCATGTTACTGGGGTACCTGACAGCAGCGCTCCTAGCTCTGCAGCTGATGTCATTTACTAGAATTGGGCTGAGCTGTAGTAACAGGAAGAACAGTACAAGTACAACAACACCTTTGTTCTTCTGATCACTCCTTGCTGGCCTATCAATGTAAGCTCCTCAGTGGCCGCCATGAGCGTTCTATCAAGATGCTGTAATGGTAGCCATATTAAAAGGGGTTACAACAAGTTACCACCAATCCACAGGATCTCCACCGATCATGCAAGCTAGTGTGTTTTGCACCCCAGTTTGAATGGAGCTGCAGGTCGTAAATGCAAGACCCCACTCATTTTAATGGGAACCACCAGAGGATAGCCAAGATCTCTAGAAGTTCCCATTGAAAAAGGAGTGGGGGAGCAGATTTATGACCTGTAGCTCCAGGCAAAATACCCTGGATCAAGAGGGTCCAAGTAGTCGGCAATATTCTCCCCTATCATGTAGATATGGGGTGACATGTTACCAGAATACCCTAAAAATCACTCTCTCGGACAGAAGCTCTAAGACCAGTTAAAAGAAACTCTAAAAGTTCATCCTATAAAAATGAAGGGTCTACCAGCCAGACGTAAACCTCAGGACACGTAGCATCTAGGTTTATTCCACACTTTTGGGATTTGCTTCAAACTATTCTATGGCATATTAAGAGTCCAAGACCCTCTATAGGAACTAATAGCACAGACCATGGCGACAAACTATGTGAGTGTTTTTACATATGTGTGCGGGCCCTGCGAGCATTACCCCCATTATAAATTATACTGTCAGAAAAGACAATTCCTACAAGCTATAAATGTTACTAGAGGCGACAGCTATTAAAGTGACCTGTAAAGCCACCTTCAGAACATTAAATACCTACACCAACTACTAGACATCGCCGGATCAAAGCTACATTACCTATGGATAAAGATCAGATGCTAACCGAAATAAAAAGTGGGTGACCACCAACATGGCTGCCACTCCTCACCCCCCATTTGAGCTGTCAATTATTTCCCCAAACTTGTAAAAGAAAAATCTGTTGAAAAAAAAATCAAAGTATACAGATGAAAGGATTTTACATTAAAAAGGTGTTTTCGGGTTGGGAAATTTTTAAAAACCATGCTCAGAATGGGTTAAAAACAAAAAAGATGCAGTACTGAGCGCTGCTCCTTCACCACCCCCATTCTGATGCTTACCACCTAGTCTCTATGCAGGAAGTGCCAGGAAATGGGCACTCTCACCTCCGCAAAGGTGACCGGCCTCAGCTGTGAGTGGCCAGTTTTTGTGCATTGAGATGGGGCCAGGAATAGAGACCAGCAGGGAACCAGTAAGCGTTGGGGAATCAGTCTGGACAACTAAAGAATTCAGGGGCACATGGAGACCTCTATTATATGTGAACTACATTAAAGAAATAGACAGACAGAACTGATACTATATTATACATAGTACAGGGCATTGGGGGGGGGGGGGACACAGGACTTCTATCTTTGGAGTCCTGAATCAAACACCGCCCCCTCAGCTGGTCATTGATCTGTGTCTTCATTTACACCGGTCGACTATTACGATCGCTTAAAAAAAAACGGGTCAATTTTTCAAAAAAAATTCTCTTTTTTATTTTCAGTACAATAAATACGGAACTAATATTTGTCAAAATCGTCACATTTTCCAACCACATTTCTCCCTAAAAAGGCGTTTATGAGATACACTAAAATAACTAAACAATTATTGAAACATGAAAATGAATTTTTGATTTCCTCGCCAAGTCTGGTTTTGTCAAAAACAACATGATCCGACACGACCAAGATACTAAACCAAAAACACATGGGAGTCAAAACGGTGATAAATATAGCTGTCACTTTGCGGAAAACCAAATGGAAAAAGATGAAACAGTTGAGGAATTCCGTCAGATCTTCTTAAAATAACAGCGGATGAGCTATGAACGTTGACCGTTTTGGAGTTGGGGCTATGTACCCCACAAGGCGGGAGTGTAGGGGATCCTCTCCCCGATCATCCTTCTACATTATAAGGCCTCATACACATCAGATGGTCGACCAATCCCACCAAAATTAATAGGTTGAGCCAACATTAATCTTAAATCTATGGGGGCCTTTAGGTATTTTTGATTTATGGTCCCATATTTAGGCTACAGAAGGTGGACAGTGCCCACATAACAGCTTTGTAAGCCATCTAATAGGTGGTAGTCTAAAGGTGCACTACATTTACCATCCATCATCAGCTGCTGATATGATGTATTTTCTCGTAAGTGTACACTAAGTCTTAGTTAAGATGGGCCACTATGTTATGGGTTAGAAAAAGTTTAATGGCTTCTTACGTACTAGAAGGAGGAAAAAAAATGACATGTTCTTCCGCCTTGCTAGCTTTTACGATCTATATCATATCTTAGAATATATACTTTAAGAGCCGCCTTCAAAACATTCGCATCGTATGTCGCTGTTCCAGAAGTCGACTCCATCTTAAAAGCATCTGTCTGGGCGTCTGCGTCGCCAGAGGTCTTAGAATTTAAGCAAACATTTAAGACTTCCATGAGGTCTGAAGTATCTGGAGCTCAAAACACGGGTGATTTATCAGGTACGATTGGAGCACAGTGAAAGTTTGTTCTCCGTGGTATACCATAATCTGCCGTGCTAATATTTCAGCGCCGGCCACAGTCATTTATAATCAAATACAGAGCGGATTCTGTGCACTGAAGTGGTTGGGACTGAGGTTTTCTTTTCTTAAGGGGGTTCTTCTGAATTATGTACCTAAGGTTAAAAGTGCTGAGAACGTGTAGTGCTCCAACTTACTAAGATGACGTCTGCCAAGAACCAGTACAAGTAGACCTGCCCTGCCTTAACACATTCCTTCAAGGATCGTTTAATCATGCCTGATCTCTATAGAAATGTTTATATCTATGTGGCTCTCCATGGACAGAGGACATGGTCAGAAAACCTGAAACTTCACCCATGGGTACATTATTTAGGAAGAGTTTCTTGGTGAATGTCCTAGGACAATATTTTCTGCTCCCAAAGGGACAGGTCATCCACAGCAAATCTAAGCTGTTTTCCTTAAATTTTAAGGGGGTTTTGTCATTACAGACACTTATCCCCCTATTCACAGAATGAAGGGTAAAGTGATCGCAGGGGTTCAGCCACTGGGACCACCAGCGGTCAGAGGCCTTAAATCCCCCGTGAATGAGGCACTAGTGTGCATGCATGGATGGCACTCCATTACCCTAGGGCTTTTGGGACTGCAGCCCCACAGAAGTACACGGGAGGCTGGCCATGCTTGTGCACCGTTGATACTTTTACAAGAAGGATATAGGGGGGGGGGACTTTCGATCTGCCATTCTCCTGATCACTGAGGGGGCCTAGCAATCTGACTCCCAGCAATCTGACAAGTGGACCTGTCCACCAGTGCCCGCAGCCCTACAGAAGTGAATGAAGCACTGGTCACGTAAGCGCACTGGTCACGCAAGCGCACTGGCACTCCATTCCGTTCTCCTGATCACTAGAGGACCCATCAATTGGGCCCCCTGTGATCGCACACTTATCCCCCTGCCTTGAGGATAGCAGAATGTGTCCATAATGCAATAGCCCCTTTAAGTGAATGGTGCCAAGCTGCAATACCCGACATGACCTCTTGGCAGCGGAGGCAAAAAAGGTAACCACGCTTTCCTAATCCTAGGCAACCCCTTTTGACATTACCCTCTTACGTCTCAGCTGCTTTACCTAGATCCTATCCTTCTCCTACAATGTCCCTTCATTTCGATGAATGTTTTGGGTTTCTGGCTCCATACGCAGATCCCACCACTTGTTTGTGTAACTCGGTTTTGCAGGCAGATAAACGCCGGACCAAAGTGCAGTTTCTAGGAACGCTCAGTTATTCCAGTAGCAGCTACTGAGTGCAATAAAAAGCCTCCGGAGAGTCAGAGCCATCAGCAAGTGAATGGCTTCCAATTCTCCCCATGTGTCATCTGTCACATTCATAACCAGAAGAAATCCTTCCAAAAATATCCTGTTTTTGAGCCACAAGCATCCTTTCATCTGCTATAGAGCCACGTGTTTAGGACTTATCGGCTCCCACTTTAGATTTTAGGATCTATTAAAAAAAAATAAAAGTAAACAAGGCTAAGATTGTGTGACCTTGGGAAACTCTCCGTGTAACGCTCTGGTTCAGAATTAGATTGTAATTTATTACGTAGAGACTTATATTTATCAACTACGGATCTGCTTCGAGAGTGGAAGCCATTAACATACCAAAGCTGTACCCACTGCTCCTCTCCTGCCAGCTCACGTAGGTGTCAGTCTTTACTGTAGTTCTGGCATTGTATTCGTGAACCAGGCAGAGCAGTATAAACAATGCTATAGCTCCTACACAGGATGCTGCAGGATAGGTGACCCTAACCTACCTATCTGCAGGACTGGGGTGAGATGCTGGGGTCTGGTGACCCTAACCTACCTACTGCAGGGCTGGGGTGATATGCTGGGTCTGGTGACACTAACCACTACTGCAGGGCTGGGGTGATAGCTGGTCTGGTGACCACCACTACGGCGGGGTTGGTGTACCTCTCTCACACCCTACCCCCCCCCCCCCCCCCTATCTATCTGCAGGGCTGGGGTGATATGCTGGGTCTGGTGACACTAACCTATCTATCTGCAGGGCTGGGGTGATATGCTGGTTCTGGTGACAGTAACCTATCTATCTGAGGGCTGGGGTGATATGCTGGTTCTGGTGACACTAACCTATCTATCTGTAGGGCTGGGGTGATATGCTGGTTCTGGTGACACTAACCTATCTATCTGCAGGGCTGGGGTGATATGCTGGTTCTGGTGACACTAACCTACCTATCTGCAGGACTGGGGTGATATGCTGGGTCTGGTGACCCTAACCTACCTATCTGCAGGGCTGGGGTGAGATGCTGGGGTCTGGTGACAGGCTCGGGCTTTAATACAATACAAGCCTATGTGAACCAACAGATTTATAGCAACAACCACAGATGTGCCAAACTACAAACTCAGCACTGCTACACCTATATGGCAGGTTGATAGTTTACCGCACAACCGGCTGCCTGTTCCTCCTGCACTAACTTGCTGGGGTCTTTCAAACAACAGCCGTACACCAATGAAAAGGCCTTTTATTTTCATGGGTGGATAACACGAGAGGACCTGCCAAGATCTCGCTTGTCAATATTTATCCAGGGCTGTGCACCCATGATTGCATAAACCGGGCTCATTCCAGCGCCCCCTCCATGAATCGCTTGCCACTGCACCTCTGCACAATAGACATTATCGACAGACTTGGAGTTTTCCTTCCTTCTCTTTCATCTTCCTCACTGCCTGACCTATACCTATGGCAGCCTGCGCATATCTCACATTAGGTAAACATGCGGCGGAATAAATCAATAGAGGTGAACGCTGCGGTGAGCGTGTGATTTATTGCGCTCGCCATTGTTTGGCCAACACCATTTTCTGCAGATGACAGCGACACAATCCGGTTTTAATGTCTACAAAGCTCAAGGCCTAAATGAAGCGAATCCTTCTAAAGTTGTTTTAGTCTGCCAGATGAGATTGTTTGCCATGACTTTCCACACAAAAAAAAAAAAAAAAAAATTTTTATATATATTTTTATATATATATATATATATATATATATATATATATTGTGGGGCGGACTCATAGTAGTCAAATACACAACTTTCCCATGTAAAGGTATCAATAAATTTGATACAAGATATGATCACTGGGACCCACTGAAATCAGTGATAGTCTGTAGGGGAATCTTTCATCAAGTGTTCACTCTTCCTACAGCACTCCCACAGGACAAACAAAGAATTACACGCTACTTGTTAAAATTAATGGATTGCCTGCAATACAGAGTGTGCTCCCTCAGGACTCATTTCACCATGAAACGCGGTTGACCATGTCATGAGAATATAATTTGGGATCAAAGCCTCTCTTGGACATAACGGTCCTTGTTTAGACGTCATCCAGAAACACATATGATTAGATCATTGGTCATGTGTGACAAGATTAAGCAAAGGGCAACATTTAGGTCTCATTGGAGTTTTATGAAGTTTAAGAGACCCTCGTGTCGGTTTGGATAGTCCATCTAGTGTTTCATGATCTTAGATCAAAGAGGCTTCAAGGCTTCTTGGACGCAGTTGTATTACAGATCTGTACTGGAAGGATCCACAATATGGCACCTAGAGAAACCCATGGGCTCACACTGTTCATCTGTCAGCCCCAAATGGAGCTTTTTCTCATATGGCATCCCAAGCTCCATGTATTACGGGGCTGGCGTGGACGCAGGCAGCGATGCCTAAACCTCCTAGGAGCCCGTACACACTAGTCAGCACCTTACGGGTAGTCATTTCTAGGAGGAATGTTCTTTTACACATGTTCAGCCAGACAGCAACAAACTTAATAAAGTTTTTTATGGGAAAATTGCCCTTTTAGCCTCCTCCATAACATATCGAGGATCAGAGAGCTTTGTACCAACACAAAGTCAGTTTCACATGACATAGCACAGGAACAAACAGAATTCAATTACTTTCCACCAGCTGCCATTGAAGTCCCTTTAAATCCCTCCACCTCCCCCTACCCCAGCCTTCCTGCCTTCACACAAGCCAGCCGAGCACTTCACACCTCCCTACAGTAAACCTGTCCTGAAGAATTACCCAGCCACAGCTCAGACAGACCTTAGGAGCAAAGCTCAGGCCTGGCCTAAAGCCGCAGCCATCACAAGCCCAGCAGGCCCGGCCTTAGCAAATCATTTCCTGAGTCTGCAGGACCTGCACCAGGAATAACTAGGGGGGCATCACATCTGCTCCTAAACTCCCCTAGACATGACAAGCTTTCTCCCAAGGTGCCCCGAGGCCTGGTCTTCTCGGAATATGGTCGCAGTCAACATTAATGGGATTTCCAGCGGTGAAGTGACAGAGCTGTGTCCGACTTTCCATCGAAAGGCAAAGTCTTTCCCACTTACAAAAAAGTAAAGTATCAGAATTAGTAGAATTAGTCTATACAAAGAAATATTCCTTTAATCTGGAATTCAATAATTCAATACATTTGATAATCCAGCACTTTGTGTTATTGTCTTTATTTTTATCTTTCAGTCCATTTTTTATTCCTTTCTACAACTGTCCAATAATCCAGACTATGTAATGTCTGATCCTACAAATTCCAGGATACTGTACGCTCCATTTCAATACCTGACTTGGCATTTCAAGATCTCTGACTGCTGTCAGTGACTAGAACCCGTCCTGTCCATTTGAGGGCATGTAATACACCCTGATTTATTTCTGCTCACACAGCTAAACTTATGGTGACAATGTATCAGTCTGGGCAATCCTTGTAAGGCCCGTTTCACATCTGTATTCGGGTTTCTGTTCAGGGAGTCCACTTGGGGACCCCCCCCCCCCCCGGAAGGAAACCTATATGCATAAAAAAGCGGTTTACCTGGGAAACCCGCAGACCCCATAAACTATAATGGAGTCCGTGTGGTTTCCGCTCGAAACATGCGGAGAGGAAAGGGCTGCATAAAAGCTGTGTTTTTTGATGCAGATTTTGTTGTGGATTTCTGAGCGAAAACCAGAAGTGGCCTCAAAAGGATTTGGCTCAAAAAAATAATTTGCAGTAAAATCTGCAACAAACTGAGTTTTTGGGCAACCTCCACTATCTGGACCCTCTTGACACAAGGGAACATTACCTGTGGCGGGTCACCACTGCACACCAAAACCGATACATGGTTCCTTTTAAAGAAGTTCCACTGGCTGGACAACCCCTTTAAAATTGTTACAGTCGAGGGTTAAAAATGCAGCGCTGCTTAAACAGCTGCAGAGTTTGTTACTCTGTACTGGCGCTGGCAATCGATGGGAGTCCATCCATGTCCGGCTTACAAAGGCTTGTACAAGCTACGTGAACAGAAATGGCTCAGGATGTATTTCTTACATGTACCGCCTGCGGTCTGTTATCTTGAGATGCAAAGTCAAGTATTGAAATGCAAAGTGCATTAAAGTTCCTTTAATCCTGCAGGGATCGGACAACCATTTCCATTCACTGACTGCAAACAGATACCTGAAAACCACAAAGTCCTGAAACACGAAGCACAATAAACGCAATAATAGAATTTAGTGTAAGATCGGCGCCCCCCTCCAGCTACAGGGGGAGACTCGGAGCAGCCCAGGCCAAGTATAAGAGGAAATCTCTCCCCACAATGAATTATTACGCGTCTCCCTTTTATTGAAGCTGAAAGTGAGCTTCAAAGGAGCCGGCGGAGCTGCACTTGTGCACTAAACTCCTTTCACCGACATCACTTCACACTTCCACAGAGCAAAGTTCAAATTGATATTGTTGGCTCTTTTTCTTGCCGAGTTTTGGCCGAGGCCCTCCTGCTTGGCTGTCCCATAATATACAATCCGTACATTGAAGAGGCTCTGGCCCGCTCCCTGCTCACATGATAAAGCCCCACTCCATACACTACTTATATAGTCATCTACAAGGCTGACAAAGACAGGGGTCTCTAGCGAGCAGCTCAGAAACTACAACTCCCAGCATGCCTTGCAGAGCCAAAGACTGGAGACCACTGACAGAGAATGAATGAGCCACTGAACGATAAGGTCATGTGACACGGGCGGCGAGGTTATAGCCGCTAGCTTGTGTGATGGGGGAAGAATTGAGAGAGACTGGCAAGTGTATTTGCATTACTGTCCCTAGACATTTAAACCCCATCTTAAAGGGGTCGTCCAGGATTAGGAAAAGTTCTTTAAAGAAACAGCGCCACACTGAACTACAGGCTGTATCTGATATTGAAGCTCATTCTCATTCACGTTAATAGGGGTGCATTGCAATTTCAGCTACAGCCCGTGGTCAAGGGTGGCACAGTTTCCGGAAAAAAAATAAAAAATAAAATAAATTTGCGCCCTGACCCTGGACAATCCGTTTATAAGAGTAAAGTTTTTGAAAAATGCTCAGGCTTCATGGGAAGCAATACTTGCTCACTGCTCCCATTCTGACACTTACCGGGTTCCCACTGGTCTCTACTTCCTGGTCCTGTCTCGACACACAGGAAATGCATGCCCAGCCAATCATAGATTGAGGCAGGTCAGTGATTGGATGAGCAGCCACTTCCTGTGTGTCGAGACAGGACCTGGTAGTAGAGAACGATGCAGTATAGGAGCGGGAGCTGTCAGGATTCCTTTATGTTTTTGGCTAAAAATTTTCTTCCCCATTAGACAACCCCTTCAAGATGTTGAGACTGTATGATTTTTTTTTTTTTTTATAAAATTATATGGTATTGTATTTGCATGACGCCGTGCTGCAATACCAGACACGGCCTATAAACAAGTGCGGCGCTGTTTCTAGGGAAAAAAAAAAAAACTTTTTGTAATATTGTATAGTCTCTTTAAGGGGCTTGTTCTGCATCACTCAACATCATTCCAGCCTAAAATATACATCATTAAAAGGTATACATGAATACTGTGGTTAACAAATCCCTACTGACTAATAATCATATATATATTACAGTACAATAAATTTCGAGGAGTAAGTTGGGCCCGCTATGCAATATAGAGCGCTCTACTTAAATTGAGACCGTCTGCCATTCATAAATAGGACAAGGCAAAGATAGCAAAAGCGGCAGTAATAACGCGCTATAAATATACAAAACAAGTGTTTTCGGTAACGTCAAACACATGTCACTTATTGGGCGGCTTTGAAGGGAGCAGCCGTCAAACTCTTTAAAACTTTATTGAAATTGACAAACATCTGTGTGGTGGCTCAAAGATAAAAAACATGAAGTAATGTAATATTTTGGATGTGATCGGAGGCGATCGCCGCGGAGGAGCGGAGAGCACCGTCACTCGAGGCCTCAGCCAGCAGTTTGCGGTTTTTAGTGACTGCTTGTTTACACTACATATAACGCGCCAGGTTTTCCCATGGACTCGACAACACTGGATGCTTACAGCGAGCGCCGTCACAGGCTCACCACTGTTAATAGGCAAATTACAGCTGCGTAAACACTTGCCAGAAAATATCTGTTCTCCGAGACCCCGGAGAGATCGAAAATGTTTTGTAGGTGGATGAAGGATATTGACTTTACAATAATAGGGAGGCGCGATATTAAATACTCCATGAAAACTACTGTTAAAGGGAGAGTCACCAGAACCCAGCCCCGCAGATAGAGAGGTTAGGGTCACCTGAATCATAAAGTGTTACCCCGTTGTCAATTGGTGCCGAGATGTCGCTGTTTTTGTCAATATGCAAATGAGCTCTTTGGAGCAACCATTGCTCCAAAGAGGTAATCGGCAATGCCCTCATTGCACCAAAGAGCTCACTTCCATATTGACAAATATATCGGTATCTCGGGAACAGACGCAGCGAATCACAAGGGGAAATGTTTGTTTTTTCGGCACAGAATATTTCCAATACACACAGCTGGCGTTTTCAAGACCTCAGCCATGTCATTTGGGGCACAGAAGCCACAGCAAACTCACTACATCTGAACTCACCCTAGGCCAGGGGTCAGCAACCTTCGGCACCCAACCGTTGTGAAACTACAAGTCTCACAACAGAAAGCGTGCCAAAGGTTGTTGATCCCTGCCCTAGGCTGAAAACCCTACCTGACCTATTTAGTACTACTTACACTGCTGAACGTTTGTTACAATGTATCAGTATTAGCCTGGTGTTCCAAACAGAAGGAATATTTGTGCAGTAGCTAACAGAATTATGTACGCAAATACGCTGCAGCAAACCCACAGCTATGAGCAGCACTAGGCCCGGGCCATTATAAAGTCCCTGACAGCATTTCCATTCACTGACAGCAAGCAGCTCTGCTAGGGGAACAGCATTTAGTGATCTGCTTTACAGCATAGTCATGGCCGTAGGCAGCAATAGTCTGGAGCCAACTCATTGAGGTCTATGGGAGAGTTTTCTAGACATGCTCTGTTCAGGGAGGGGAATGAGATAAGCTGTGACATCATCGGTTGTCAGTAGAGGATGTAATGATGGTTTATGAGTGTTCTCTATAGAGGTGTTATCTTCAATTGTAATTTGGTCTGTGATGTAAATGACGTGTCTGCTGCAAAGGAAACCCTTACAGTGACAAGTGTCAGGCCTCATGCACAATGGGATTCGATGCTCTGTTCTGTTCCGATAATTATATGGTCAAAAATATATAAATAATAAATAATAATAATATTTATATATATATATATATATATATATATATATATATATATATATATATATACACATACATATGATTCTTAACATAAAAAATTGGTTTAAAAAGTAGTTTATTTTAGTTGCCAGAATTAACTTAAAAACACGGAAAAATCACGGCTGGATACTGAATAATAGAACTGCAGTTTTGCAAAAGTAATTTCTTGCTTTCTCCAGAGACATCCCTACTCCCGTTCTTGGTAACGCTCGTTCCCTCGCATCTTTAAAAATGATGCTTTTTTCCAGATAAGCAAACTTTTACCAGATGCACAAAATTCACAGATGACTCATCTCTCATGACCAACTCGTAGACATCAGGCCTTAAGCAAGACAAGCTTTCCGTCCTACCTCCCTACCGAGCCAGCGCTGGGCCTGATCTCAAATACACATCATGGATTGTTTTCAATTATATTCCAAATTCTTCTAACAATAACTACGAGGCGTCTGGCACCAACACATCCGATACTTTGAAGTCGCTTTCCACCAAACATTGAAGAAGAAAAAAAAAAAAAAAAAAAAAAAAAAAAGTTAAAAAAGTTAAGCTATGCAGGCGGCGGTTCCAGTTTAAGGACTTTTCCTCCCGATTCTTGCAAGTGAAAAATGATAGTGAATTTTACAGGAAACCGGCAGACAAGGACTGGTGGAAGGGTCCTACAAATGGTCCCGTGTCAGGAGGTCGCCAGTCAGGTTAACGACTTGGAAGCAATTTTCTTTAAATCTCTCTCGACAATTAGGGGATTTGTGAGAAGTTCAAGGCGGGCTTTTATTTTTTTGGGGGGGAAAACGAGACGCAAGACAAAAAAGACCGACATGGTGTTATATGGAAGATCTAAAAGCAAAGAACCTGATTGGTAGATAAGTGGGGGATCGATAGCTAGGATCATAGATATATCTAGGATAGAGGGGGAAGGTTGGGGGAAAAAAAAAAAAAAAAAGTACTTTACAGTCACATCAAAGTGAATGAGAGGTTATTTAATTTCATCATCACATTGAATGAAAGGCTACAATAAATGTAATGTTTTCAAAAAAAAAATTAATGTGGATCAGAAGGGGGAGCTGTGAGGTGTACAGGGACTTATTAGACCATGGTTCACACTAGAGTACGCGACTCCGTCCCAGATTCAGCAGAGAGAAAAGTCCTGCAGGGAAGTATAAAACTGGCGTAAACCTGACGGACCCCATTAAAGTTTCCGCGTATAACTGCTTTTTATATGGACAGGTTTTCAGTATTTTGGAAGGACAGAAACTGAACGCTAGTGTGACCCTAGTGTAAGAATTCCCTAGCTAAAACTTTTGGAAAAAAAACAAAAAACAAAGCATTTTCATTTTACCTAGAAAAATGCTGCATAAACTTATATGGGGGAAGCAAAAATACAAAACGTAAGCGTTGTTTGAGAGCGCATTTTCTGCCATGTTTTTTTCCAAAGAATTTTTTCTTAAATCTGTGTTTTGCAATATGTGGTCTTAACCTTAAAGTGTATCTGCCATTTTAAAAAATTTTTTGCCAAGGTGACTTGCCAAGACCCCACTAATCACTAAAACAAAGGCTCCGGCCTGTGCCCTTTGATTTCTCTCTGGGAATTTTCTCTGAATCCATACACCGCTCCCCTCACAAAGCTGAGCAGAGCCAAACGTAAACCTAGGGGTGCAGCAGTTTCTGTCCCTTATTTTACAGAGGGGGGCTCTCCGCACTGACCCCCATCAATCAAAACCTCTGACAAGTTACTAGGACGAGCTGTAAACTGGACTGGTTGCCGTGGGAAACTGGTTCGGGGGGGGGGGATTCAATCCCTCTTCCCTTTCATTGCACATCCCTTATTTAGGAGGAGCGGTCACCACGTTCACCGATATAAACCCTAAACTTTCACACCACAGAAGGAGTTGAGGCTTTCCAGTGAGAGTTATTAGGCCGTATTCACACACTGAGAATGCTGGAAGGATTTTGCTGACATTACACCAGCGATGCTTTAGTTTCCAGTCAATATCCACACTCACAAAGGAACACGCTATGGATGGCAGAAATGATCTTTAGTTGTGGTTTTCTACTGCTGTGTGAACATGGACTTAAAGTAATCTCCACCCAATGTGCCCCCATTGGGGTATACGGTGCCCCTGACTTGCCGCAGATACTCTTCAGTTTAGTACAAAGCTGAACAATCTCCAGTCACCACAACCCCCCAGTGAATAGAGTCCTGACAATGGCTGCTGCTGCCTGGGTCATCTGTATACATATGTAAATTGAATCATCTTTGACATGTCAAGTCTGAATTGACATCAATGCATGGTAAGGGGTTTCTTCACATGAAATGAGGGTCTCAATAGAAAGTCAAGCCCACTCCATGCCCCCTGCCAGGAGCCTCCAAGCGTGAAATTGTGTTGTGATTCTCCATTCTAGAGTCCGCACCCCGGGTGTACAATGAATGCAGAAAGCACAGCCCTCTGACTATTCTCACCGAGCGGGGCCCCTGGGGGACACTAATGGTTTGCAAGAAGGAGAACCATTATTATTTTCTTTTGACTTGGACCTTTTATCTACAATATATTCATGAGCGCTCAGTAGGGCCGGTGACATCACTGAGGTAGAACGCACCGCGCACCTCCGCTGACCCTTTTCTTTGTTACACGTCAGTATTTTAAGAAGGACAATAGATTCAATAGACCCAACTTTCCTAGGATAGATTCTGGCCTGCATTTGCATTTACAGCTTTCTGTTCCTTTATAGGAACCCAAAAACGTAGGTAGACTCGTATGGCGGACATGATGGACATCATTAGGCTTCTTTAATGACCATCATCGTCCTGGAAAAAATTAGCGCTACTTGTTCCATTTATTTCTGCCACTTATGACAGAATGTGCAAAGGAGTTTCCAACGCAGGTGTGAACATAACCTAAATCTGCTACAGGCTGAGTCAGAGACGACTGCATACCTAGGATTCCACTTAGGAGTCTGGGAAAGCTGGGTGACCATGCTGTAATGCATAGATATTGATCACATGGACTGGCCATCAGTATTGTATGGAAGAGACAGGTGCACGGTAAAAAAAAAAAAAAAAAAAAAAAAAAGTGGATAAAATATTAAAAACAACGAAGAAAAAAAATATTTAAAATTATTTCAATTTTGAAATTTTGCAAAAAAAAAAAAAAAAAAAAAAAAAAAAAAAAAAAAAAAAAAATCTTGTTTTTCGTTTACAGGGATGCAAAAGGGGAACCCCCCCTCCCCCATCCCAACTAGAGAGTTAAGTACAAAAACACAAGTGATTCTGAGGAACAATGGGGGTCTTATATGGTCCTGGAGAGACTTCCTGCCCGTGCCCACCCACCGAGCTTAAATGGACGATCACAACAACTGTGTGAAGCCCTGTGTGCCATTAACATTACCGCCCAATTGCCCCCCCCACCACCAAAGCTCTATAAATAGTCTTATATGGGATTCTGTAGGTTTACAGCTATATGGGTGCAGGCTGATCTGCCACTCAGTCTGGGAAAGCTGGGTGAGAGCGCAGCACTTCATAAATAGCTTTAGATGTTGTGAAATTTTACATAAATTTTATGTTGTGGCCAAATCTGCCACAAATTCTGCATGCCTTATAAACTCACAAGGAAGCTTCCACCCAGGGCATGTGAATCCGTCCATTGTAAGCGTATCCGATCCTGGAGGGGGCAGTATATTCGTCAGAGGCATTAGGTGCCATCCCCGAGATCTGTTCTTGGAGACTGAATGATAATGGGCGCTGTATTATAAAGTAATTTTTCAATCAACTTTATTGACACAAAGAGATAACCTTATTAAAGGGGTACTCCATTTACAAGTTACATAGGATAGGGGGCAACTTGCTGATCAGTGGGGGTTCGACGTCTGGGACCCAAACGGGCCACAAGAACTGAGCTGTTTTTTGCACCAATTTTAGTAAAAACATCTCAGTTCTCATGCTTGGGGGGGGTCCCAGTGTTTTGCACACCAGCTTGAGTGGAGAAGCGAGACGCACTTCCTGCCACATTAGATAGGGGTAACTTCTTGTGACCGGAATACTCCTTTAAAAGTCCTGCAGACGGAGAGGGTTAATATAATAAAATATACACAGACATAACTTCTTAGCGAATGTGATCCGCACTTTTGTTTGGCGTTTGTAAAAGGGGGTTAACCGTCTCGCAGCAGAGTAAACACCGGACATTAATACCCTGAGAATAAGACGAGTGGATTTAGATTTGCAGCAGTTGTGGTCTATGGGACATTAGAGACGAGAAAGACTCGACTTACACACACAAAAAAAAAAAAAAAGTCATAAATCCAAAAAAAAAAAAAAAAAAAACCCCACCGTGAACTTCCCACAAACAGAAAAAAAAAAAAAAAAAAAATAATAATAATAAACCAACTCAATCCCTGCGGTCTGTAATGTTTAAAATGGAGCACCTGGCGCAGCGTCCACATGAAGAGGTTCGGCCTGACACTCCAGGTGCTCACATATAAACAATACAACGCCGTCTCGCACGAGTGATATAAAGGGATTGCACAATATCACACACTAGGGTTACAAATCCAGAGGACGCCTCGATTGCCTCACTCCAGCTGTACGGCACAAAACACTGTACTTAAAGCGGAACTCCAGCAATAACAAAAACGGCATAAAATCACCTTAAAATAATAGAATATACTGAATAGATATAAAGGAGTTTCCTGGGATTTAAATACTGGTGACCTGGCCTTAGGATTGGTCATCAATATTAGACTGGAGGAGTCCCCTAACACCCGGGACCCCCAGGGATCAGGCAGCAGTGGCATGGCGCTTTAGCTTCACAGGCCAGTGATGTCACCTGTTTGCAGCTCAGTCCCATTCAAGGATATAGAGCTAAGCTGCAATACCAAGCAGAGACTCTATGCAATGTGAGCAGCAAAGAGGCCGCAGCACTCATCCAAACACTGTAGTCTCTGCAAACAGCTGAGTGTCGGACCCCACCAATCTGATACTGATCTGACCAATCCTAAGAATATAAAAATCATCGTAGACTATATACATTTTAATTTTCTTACACCCTTTAAAGGGCGAGTTCACCATCAGCAGACACGCTGCAGAAATTTCTGTGACGGTCCTATTTCTCTGCATAAGGGCTTGCCAGGTGCCTGCCGCCGGAACAACTAAAACAAATACATTTTTAGCCACAGAAATTTTTGCAACAAAATCTGCCACGGGTGAATATCCCCCAAGGTAATCCCTTTGACATTCCTTATTAGGCACTGTGAGGCCATGGATGAGAAGGTCCTCTGTCCCATCAATCACAGAGGAGAACTAGAGGGCCCAGGGGTGTCCTCGCATCACATTACCCCCTGGTGGTCCTGGAATGAGGATCTGCCAATCACTTTCTTTGGCAATGCGAGCTAATTGTGGGGAGGGGGGATTATAGGGAGTGTACGACACTCTAGGAAATTCACAACCACAGTATCGGGCTCCATGTACAGGGCCATGTGCTTTGTCAGTGTACTAGCACACGGAGTCATTCATTTCTATGGGCACACACACGTGCATAATCATGGGGATTGTGTATGCAACCGCAACTCCAGGGCAAAACTCAGGACAGGTCCTATACGTGTCCCTCTAGCGGCACAGGGTCACTGCATGTAGGTACACAAAAGTCATCCATGTGACATCCAATCACGGCCCGGATACATGCACACAGTAGTCTGGTGCAGGGCCTAAGTGGGTGCAGAACTAGGGTATCACCTAATATCTATAGTGCCAACTTATGCCAAAGCACTGTACAGAGATTGTCATCACATCAGCCCGCGCCTCCGTCAGTTCTCACCAGGTGTATATTTTGGTGTATGTAGAGGAAACCCGTGCAAACATGAGAAGCTACACCCTCCATGCAATTGTCTGACCGCCTTTAGGGTCTTCCCAACATGGGAACCTGTCCCATGTGCACATACACTTCGTAGGGATTCACACATGCCGTTTTGATGTTTTTGTTGCACCCTAAATCCGGACACCATCCCGCAGACCACCGCTGCGCCAGCAGCCAGACAACAAGGCTTTCACATTACACAAGCCCAAAAAGTGAATTTCCCAGGCTCATTTACGGCATTACACGGGGCCATAAAACAGTTAAATTCTTCACACTTCGGACAACACTTGACCATATCAAGGAAAACTGAAAGGTCATTCAGTAGCCTCTTATCAGTACACAGACAAAATTGTTTCCACTTGAGACAGGAGTGGAACAGAAGATAAGATAGACAAATCTTCTCCAGTCTACAAGATTACAGAGAGTGACAGGCGGGAGGGGCAGCGGGGGCACAAAAAGAAAGGGAGCAAAAACAACCGGATTACACTGACACGTCTAATGCAGCTCTTAGGCCCTCGGGGAGAAAATCACCATAAAAATATTATTGTTATGATAGGTTATTATCCTCTATGCACATGAGTTAAAGGGGTTGTCCGTCTGATAATTTTTTTTTTTTAACGGGTCAGAAAGGCAGTAATAAATAAAACTACTAATAATACTACCCACCGATAAATGATTCCCAGTTTACTGCTGGACTCTACTACTAAAAATTGCACCACCCGGACGACCCCTTGAAGACCTTATTCATTTGATGTGAAGGACTTGCATAGTCATAGATGGAAGATTCCTCATGTCCAATCCAAATACATCTGTTTCAATCGACAAAGGACGACTGGTGAACTCTGTGCCATTTTGACAAGCAAGAGGCTGGAGGCCAAAAGATACTTTTAGTACGTGTGCCCCTCTGTGTTATAGCACATGTGAGAAGCATTAGATGAAGGACTTTGCGGTAGAGCAGCCTCCTGCCCATTCCTGGGAGCAGCCGAGGCCTCACTTCCCTTTGCCTAACAGCAAATGCTTCATCACCGGCGCTGAGGACTATTTTGACAAGTGGAATTCACATATGGTGGACAAAAGATGCACATTAAGCCCCAGCAGACCTGAGCTGCATATAAGTGGGTGATGGGGTCCCATCTGTATCCAGTAAGCTGACGTACCAATGACTAATAGTCTGACCGCCAGGACTCAGCTCTAACATGTGTATGTAAATCTCATACAAAGAATCTTAGACTACGTGTAACTTACTAAAGGTTCTAGGGCGTGCGGGGTTCCTTCCATGGGCACGAAACCAGCCAGAAGACTTCAGACTCAGGAACCCTATTAGATTACCCCAAAAGCCCGATGACCTTTCTTGGGCCATAATAAGTAGCATTAGCTGACTAAAATATAGGTAACAAAAAGTTTGCCCCAAAAAGCATTTTTTGCTACAATGGCCACCCAACTACAAGAATTTGTTTAGCCCCTTGTGTTATTCACCATCTATGGCCTTTAGATATGGTCAGAGGGAATGTGGAAAATGAATGTTCAACTATTTCTCTGTACGCCAAGGCAAGCCTGCCACAAAAACAACGGCCGTGGTAACTCGTCTTCAGAGTCAGGCGACATTCACACAGCCTGGATTCAGCCAATTCTTATTGTCCAATTTTATAGTACCAATGCCTGGACTTGGGCCGGTCATCGCATCAGACTTGAGGGACAACCATCCATACACATAAGAGTGGTATGGTCTAATGTGTATGGCCGACTTTACAACCCTATGGTAAGCTAGGTTTGGGGGAGATTTGAGTAGTGCAGAAGTGATATGGACACTAAAGTGCGGTGACATTATGGCCTTAGTGATCCGTAGAGCACAGAAGAGATGGAGAATCTATAGACATGAACCAGCCTTCAGACTAAAGACCGTTCACACCAGAGTAATACATGTGCATTTATGTGCCTGCTATGACTGCAAATCTACTCCCTCTATGATGCGGTCAGTCTGGGTCACCACAGTCAAAAACGCATTTCCGAAACTTGCCTAACAAATATTCAACCTCCAGCAGCCCTAAAAACATGTAGGTTATTTTACTGGGGTAGGAGGGGTCAGCAGCTGCAGACATTGGGAGCTCTATAGGCCTTGACAGACTCCCAGGTTGTGCCGATATCACCCGTCAATACAAGTCTAATGTCAATGGAAACCATATTCTACATTGACATTTTGCCTCACTGCAGCCGACTTTCTGTTCAAGATATTGAAGACCCATCCTTAGGAGATGTGAGGTGAGGGTCCGATATGCGGCACCCCCAAACCTCAGCATTTGAAGCAACATACTGGGGCTAGGGCCTGTGCTTGGCTCCATTCTTGAATGGGACCAAGTTGCAAACAGGTCATGTGACCAATGAACCTATGCCTTGCCAGATCAATCAGCTGATCTGTGGGGGCCCTGAGTGTTGGATCTACTATTGATGACCTGTTTATAATAAAGCAATCCTAAAATATGAACAAAAAAATAAAATAAATTGATTTAAGCTTCAATGGAATTATTTTCTATGAATTCATAAAAAAAAATAAAAATAAAAAAATAAAAATAAATAATATATATATATATATATATATATATATTATTGTAAAATATTTATATATATATATATATATATATATATATATATATATATATATATTATTGTAAAATATTTACTTCCCTTCCACTCTTGCCCCACACTGCAGGTCATTGACCTAATTTTGACTTTTTTTACGGTTAACAAATGACAGTTCAGACTCTCGCCCTCCTCCCCCTCTCTGTGCCTGGAACCTACATTTAGACAAGGTCACCAGAGGAAAGGCTATAATTAATTTTTTAGTAGGCCCTGAGGCAAATTATCCGTATTTTCACACTTTACACTGCGCTGCTGTCATTTTTCCACAGAGCGCCGTTATTATTACTAGCACTCTCTGCCGCGGACGAGATTTTAATGGAAAGAAAGCCGACATCACCGGGAGTTAAACACGTCGCATATTTACACACGCTCTTCACAGCCACCGAAACTGGAAAGACATGGGAACATTTGTCATTTTCCGAGCTGCTCCCCGGGAGCTCTGAAAGATGGAAAAGCTCTAATGGATGTTGTTAGCGGAGGCTCATTCTCACATTAATATTCACTGAAAAAGGACTTTTCTGACAACTCACACATGGAGAATATTTGCATGCTGAATTTTTCCACTGTGGACGTGTTGTGCATTTTGGAGACGTTATTTCTTCCAAGACGGAAGTTTTCCGCAAATACACCACAAAATCCAAAAAAGTAATTTGCCGCACGAAATGCAGAAAGACGTGCAAATCTAAGGCTGCATTCACATCTGCTCCGTTGTCGTGTCTGCCGAAAATCAGCAGAGGAAAAAGTTCTGCACGGAGGACTTTTTCCTCCGCCGGTTTCAGGCTCAGTTCACATCTGCAGTCAGAGTCGGTTTTCCTGCAGATTCTGCTGAAAATCAGAATAAAAGAGCGGACACCATTATAGTGGATGGGATCCGCCAGGCTCCATATGTAACTGCTGGTTTAGCGGTCCGCCTCTCCATTCTTCAGGCCCCCCCAACAGACCCCAAAAACAGAGAGGTGACGCTATCGTGAACCTAGCGTTATAGCGCAAAGCACACAGCTCTATTTTTTTTTTACGGATAGCACAGGGACCCAGACTTTTCTTTGGGCCCCATACACATATGGGGAGCCCTGAACCTGAATGCACAAAACTCAGGTTGGCTCCTACTCCCGTCCATTTTATGCTGTATTTTTATGCCAAGAGTGACCTTATCCCTACTGTTTTCCACCTAACTTTCCCAAAATCAAATGCAACAAGGAATTTGCAATCTCTCCATGAGATTGGGGTCAGATGTGGCAGAATAAAAAGCTGCAGCAGACTGTGCCGCAATCCACATGTCTCACATTTGGATTTTGCCACAAGCGCCTTGTCCTTCACCCTTTCCATTGTGGAATTGATAGGAGCGCCAATATCAGGCACATCCGAGAGGCGGAGCGCTGCACCATAGCAGATCAGCAAGTCAATAGATTAAGTTTTTGCCGCAGTTTTCAGCCTCATTGTGGTCAAAGCTGCAGCGTGTTTAGGGTACAGCACTACTTACACCATTGCCACTCCATGTGAGTTTATACGTAATGATCTTCCCCATGGCCTGACCCAGATCTGATCATAGACATAAGCGCAGCCTATCGATGGTCAGAACAGGCAGATCCACTATAATACACTGGTAACATGGCGGATGCTAAGAAGTGAAGTCTCTGACTTCTGTTACTTCCGGAGATGGACAGATGTGAGTGAAATCACTTATAGATAAGCAAACAAGTAAATATCGAAAAACACAAAGCACTAATTCTGAAAGTCAATAGTGGTTCGCTGGACTAGTCATAAAAGGGACGGAGTCGGCGATCCCTTATCACTGTACCAATAATAGACTACAATAAAATACACGTGGGGACAACCAGCAGCCTGCTGCGACGACGTCACGAGATACCTGGATCTATAGTCCAGGTCAGAAGATAAAACCCACAAAGTTTTGCGAAAGCGTAACTTACGGATAGAAGTGCGGAACCATCCATTAATAAGGGCTCATACATACAGACCTAGGTTTTTGCAGCCGCGTGTCCGCGCCGTATACAAAGGCCACAAATTATGAAGCATGTCCTATTTTTGCTCACATCTGTGGCACAGACAAATGTAAGGGATCCATGGTTACGGATGACAAGCGGACATGTTTTTTTGCAGCTTGTGGACAGTTGTGTGCATGTAGCCTTAGAATTTCTCAGATAAACCATCACTGGGTTCAGTGGGTAAGTGCACCAGCACCTTAAAGCAACTAACAGATAACTCAATATGATCAGATTTTGGATATGTTGGTCATAGACATCTGAAATGGGAGTGTGGAGGAGATAAGCGACAGTCTGAATGCCACTTATCTCCATCCTAGTTAGTAAAGCATGTATATTCGATGATCTGATCGGGCATGTATATGATTACTTTACAGGGTGATGATATTTTGTCCAGCATGGGCTCACGGCCATGGCAGTTCTGTGTGCACCGTGTGCTATACATGTTGCCATACGGCACCTCGTACTGTATTCTGGTCTTGTAGTGATATCACCAGGTGCACAACAGCGCTTCTTTGGTCATATAGAGGAACTGCACCCCATGAAAAAACACGAGAGTCATGGAAAGAAAGTTTTTAGTTCGGCTTAGTTCACACTTGCAAACACTTGCGTTACTTGGGCCCGCCAGGGGCTCTGAATGACAAGGAGCCCATCTGCTAAGGCTACGGTGACACTAGCATTGTGTGACCATTCAGGGATTCTGTCCCCCATTCCGCTTGACGCTAGGATCACACTTGCATTTGGGTTTCCGTTCTTTGGGTTTGCTTGAGGACCCGAAAAACGGAAACTCAATCTGCTTAAAAAGCGGTTACCTGCAGACCCCATAGACTATAACGGGGTTTGGTGGGTTTCCTCCCAAAATATGCAAAGAGAAAAGTCCTGCATTTTTCAAGCGGAATGGGGGATGGAATCCCCGAGCAGAGATGGGGCGCAGGCGTGTACCTAGCCTTAAAATATGCCGAGACTAAAACAAGCAGGACTTTTCTCTCCGCCGATTTCAGACAGAAACCTGGCAGACCTCATTATAGTCTATGGGGTCTGTAGGTTTCCACGGTTAACCGCTTTTTAAGCAGATAGGGTATAGGGTTTCCATTTGTTGGGTCCAAGTGTACCCGAAGGACAGAAACCCGAACGCTAGTGTGAACCTAGTGTCAAACAGTGGTTACCCGCGGACCCCACAGACAACAGACTATAATGGGGTCTGCCTGGTAGGACTTTTTTTCTCTGCCGATTTTTGGCGGAATCTGCGTCGGAGACAGTTACACTATACTAGAGCCAGCACAGCCATATATATGTATGCGGCCATCATACAGTCCGCTTTCCTAACATTTCTATACTGAAAAGTATTTGGGCAAAATATAACAATATTTAAGGCTGAAAATAGGAAATCTACCTACAAATTCAGCCGCCAATAACCACATATGAAGGAAGGTGTAAGGATCAGAACATGTGATGACAGCAGGACACACAAAGCCGCTTTTGCAAAATGTAAATTTAAAAAATTTTAAAGCTTTCAAAATTATTTCAAAACAACTTCCCAAAACTTTTCTGCCAGCTGACAAGACCCGCAGGAGGCGTCTCTGGGCGACGGGGATATCTAGCCAATTGGAAGCACGTGTAATGTGGTGAAGGGGCGCCCGCATTTATACAAACCCACTAAGCCCTCTCATAAAGTACGCAGGAGATAATGCAGGGCTTCCCCCGTTATGGCCATAATAAAGAAACCACAAGAAGCCATTAAAAAATGTCAGGAGGGGAATTCACTGCGGATTCACTAAGTGGAAGATTATCCATACGGGAGGCCGATAAACGGAGGGGGGGGGAATCTCCTCCATATAAAAAGTTTTCAGATAACTTTATCACACTATCAAAACAAATGACAGAGTAACACTTCACGGCAGGGTTTTCAAATAACTTTATTATTCTGACAAAAACCTTCCCCCCCCCCCCCAATTATAAGGCTCTGTTCACATCTGCGCAGTGGTTTCCATTTATAACAGAAATCAAGGAGCAGGATCTGTCATATAACCAATACGGACAACGCCCAACGGACCCCGCTGATGTACAATAGGGTCCAGCAGGGTGTATTGGGGTGTGCTATTTTCTCTGTCAAACATGACGGACTCTGCAACTGAGGTTCAACGCAAATGTGAACAAGCCTAACTTTATTCATTGTACAAACTGAACGAGTCTATTAGGATCTCTGCCTACGGTAGCTGACCCTATAGATGTATAATCTGGGTTCTTTCAAGGTTTTACATCTAATTCAGGGTACTTTTTTTTTGCATTTTTGAGTTATTTACCACAAAATAAGGAGTTTGTGCCGCAGCCAGATGTTACGCGTTACATACATTGCCTTATCTCATCGTCTTATTTTTTTAAATGCAATTTTTTTAGAATAGAAAAAAAAAACCCCTTAAACATGCTGAAGCCCCATATTGTGGAAAAGCGGCATTTTTTTTGTTGCAGATTTTTCTGCGGGTTTTTTGCTGCATTTTTCTCAGCATTTTTTCTTCCGCTACTAAATCTATACAGGATTTTTCAAGTTCGCCGCTTTTCCTCAATCTCATTAACTTTGCTGGTACTGTAAAGCATTTTTTTTTCTTTCCTAATTTTTTTTTTTTTATAATAAAGCAAAAACTGTGTGTGACTTTGTCCTAACAGCAATGTTAGGTCAGAAAACACATGGGCAGTTTTTGATAAGTATTTTTTCCCAGCAGGAAGTCCTTACTTTATATACGTCATTGTTTGAGGTCACGCCTTGGCTTTTCCTTACAAAAAAAAAAAAAAAAAACTGGATCAAAAACACACACATGTGATTTGAATCTAAATTATACAATTCTATCTACCAGCGGCCCTATGGGTCACTCAGCTTTCTCAGGAACAGATAAAGAGCTGTAATAAATTTAATAATTTGACAGATGCCGATGACTCAAGGACTTGTAACTTTTTTTTCATTTTAGGGGGAAATGCCCTTTTTGGATCCCATCACCGCGTGAGTCAGACAACTGCTTGGAAAAGTTATAAAAAAGTAAAATTCATAGCCAAGAATAAAGTTAGTTCACGACCCCCTGACCTGTAAGACTTCCTCATCGACTGTACTCCTCATAGTCAATCATCTACTACCGCACAATATCACTAATAGCCCATTGGTTTCTACAGGACAGTTAAAGGGCTATGACCTTTCCGAGGTATTATACTAGATTTACATTACAGTATACCCGAGCAGGCCTCATGACTACATGGTTTATGATTCCCACCTGTTAATTCGCTCTTTTATCACAAGGAATGATCAAAGAGGACATAAAACTACAATGGTGCAACATATGTTTAACCCAGTGCAGCCTGGATTGTGCGGGGAAGAGGAGAGTTCTGGCCACGGTGAGAAAAGCAAGTTAGCGAGACGGCAAACTACTAGATAGTATCAGAAATGTGTATTTTTATATTATTTACGTCTGTTTTTTTCTTTTATAGGTTATCGCTCTGATCTCTATGGTCATTGACCTGAACTGATCATGCACATAATAGCAGCATCACAGCCTCACGGATACAAAGAGATGGCGGCTATATGGACAAACTTATCAATTAGCCCCTCCCAGAAAAATTAATTAAAATAAAAATCCAAATTTTGCACGATAAAGTTTTATCTTGCAAAAGTTTTATCCCAAATCTTTTCACCTCCTGTCGACACGTGACGGTATAACCAGTCCTGGGTCATCGACCTTTCCATACGTTCCCTTATGCTGTGCTATACAGAAAGTATTAAAAATAGCACATTATGTTAGTTTTTGCAATGTTTTCTGTAATCCCGACCCCTCTTATGTTTGCACATGGGATTTCCTTCCCAATACTTCTAAAAATAAACTATTAAAATATAAATATATCTATAGATCACATAGTTGAGAAACCTGCACATAAAACTACAATCCCCATCATCCTCGACCAAGGAGAAACCTATAAACACTGCATAAGGCAGTCAATATCCACCCACTAGATCACAGCAGATACCCACAGGGGCATGTCTTGCCTTATCTTACAATTACATTGGGGCTAATAGTTGTGATAAGAGCCTATAGGGGCGACTTCACACATGCAGGTTGTGATCAGTTTTTAATGCAGTTTCCAAAATCAAGATCATACAGGAAGAGAAAAGTATTACAGGACAGATAAAAATTATCCACTTTTTTTAAATTCACTTCCGGTTTTGGTTTTAAAAACGTCAAAAAAACCTGATTAAAAGCTGCATGTGTGAATAAACCCTTATTTAAGTAAACTAAGTGATCCCCAAGTGGCTCTTAACAGGTTAATAAAGGTTGGGAATTGAAAGAACTGACTAATAAGTTGGATATCCCTACAAATAAACATATTTATGGGTTTTGATATATTTTTTTTCTAATATTTTTGTTCTATTGATTTATTTTTGCTGTTATTGATACAACGCTAACATATCCCACAGGGCTGTACATAAACTAAACCACTCACACCGGGGCCCTGTCTTCATTTAGAAGCCAAGAAGACCCTTCCAAAGAGGCAATCTCAACTTTTTAAGAAGCTTGACAGCACGTCTAGACATAAAGAGGCCCAAAGAGTTGCTAAGCTTAGATATCTGACACAGATATAAAAAAATAAAGGCAAAAAGTTGCTAACCTCAGCATGTGTCCAACTTTGTACATATAATGTCTTATACAATGTAGCAGAATGTAACAAAGTCCACACCGATAAATGCACAAGCTGTCAGCCCCTCTGTCCCCCCGAAAACTTTTGCAGTAGCTCAAGACTCAGCAAGCACAATAACAGAAGCCTCGCACTACAGTAAGTGACTCTACGCAGACGCCAACCATAAAATCATATCAGCCATAATTCATCGGCCTGTAATTTGCATCATGTGTTTTCCCAAGATTCGGGATGTAAAATCCAACCTGAAAACATGGATTATATTAGAGTGATATTTTAGCTGTACACAAAGGATTGCTTGGCAGATCTCCCAACGCTGCACACACCTGGCGCAGGGGTAAGTAATAATAATAATAATGGGAATATTACAACAATGTATACACTAGGGTCCGCCTTCCCCCATCTGTATACAACAGATATAAATCACAGCTACGGCTAAAGGAAATGGGATCATTTCACGGGGATATTTATTTTCTATGACATATAAACCAGTGATTTCCAACCAGTTGGTCCTGGGCTGTTGCGAAACTACAACTCCCAGCATGCCCTGACAACCAAAGCCTTCTTTCTAGAACATTTATACCAGTGATTTCAGCCAGCTGGTTTCAGGCTGTTGTGAAACTACATCTCCCAGCATCCCCTGACAACTGAGAGATGTTTTCTAGAACATAAAAACCAGCGATTTCCAACCTGTTGGTTTCAGGCTGTCACAAAACTACAACTCCCAGCATGTCTTGACTACTGAAGGCAGTTTTCGATAACACATAAACCAGTGATTTCCAACTATTTCATCCAGAGCTGTTGCAAAACTACAACTCCCAGCATGCTTTGACAGCCAAAAAGTCTGTTTTCTAGGACATATGGTCTCAGCTGTCGCAAAACCGTCATCATGTCCTGCTGCAAAACTACAACTCCCAGCATGTAGGGACTGTTGAAGGCTATTTTTATGTAACATATAAATCAGTCATTTCCAACCAGTTGGTCTCAGGCTGTTGCAAAACTACAACTCCCAGCATGGCCTAACAGCTCAAAGCTATTTTCTATGACATGAAAACCAGTGAATACAACGGCTTGGCCTCGAGCTGTTGCAGAACTACAACTTTCAGGATGCCCTGTTGCATAACTACAACTCCCAGCAGGCCTTGACAATTTAACAACTCCCAAAGACCTACAGGTAGGAGAGGCTGCCAGGACATGATGGGAGTTGTAGTTTTGGAACTTAAACATCCCCAGGTATATAAGACTGTCATTGCATGCTGGAAGTTGCAGTTCTAGAACTACCAGATAGAGGAGGCTGTGAGTGTATGCTGGGAGTTGTAGTCTCTCAATTGCTAAAGACCTACAGGTAGAAGAAGCTGTCAGAGCATGCTGGGAGTTGTAATTCACATCTCACAGAGATCCACCAGGAGGGGAGACTTCCTGGGCATACTGGGAGTTGTAGTTTTGGAACTCCCAGATCCCACAGACTGGAGATCGCTGGTATACATGCAAATAGTGAATATACAGAACATGTGATAATGTGTAGTAAAATTCCTTTAATCCGGCATTACTTTCTAATAATCCAGAACTGCAAAAAAAAAAAAAAGTTTTATAAAACCAGAAGCCAATTACAAACAACCAAACCAATCTAGTTTTATGCTTTATAGCCATCAGATAATCCAGAATACTTGATAATCCAGCACTTTCATCCAGATTAAAGGAATTTTACAATATAAACATAACATGCAGGCATGTGACACATGTTGATGATGGGAGGAAGCTGGCACAACTTACAGGTGGGTTGCCCCTGCTGGGAGGTCAGTGGGCACCTCTGTGAGCCCCAGGTTGCTGCAATCTACCATCTCCCCAGTGCAGGTGCACCTGGTGGGGCAGGGGGTCCTGGATGCCAGGCAACACCCCAGAGGAAGCAGAAGCAGAGCAAGGCAGAGCTCCAGGATCCGTCCTGCCCTGGGCTGCATGTTATAATCCACACTGGAGTGATCAGAGCCGCTAGTCAGGGAGTGATCGCTGCCAAGGAGCTGCTGCTGGGGCTGCCGGGTTACACCGATCCTTCCATGCCCGGGGAGAGCACAGATAAGGGGCAGGGGACAGCCAGCTGCGGGGTGATCCTCCTTAAAGGGGTGCTCCTATGTCCCAGGTAGGGGTCCCAATCCTTCTAGCTCCAGCAGAGGGGCAGTCACAGGGGCAGTGAGGCTCCGGGCAGCAGCGCACTCCACTCCCGCTCTAGATCCCCCAGCACACAGCTCTGCTCTGCCCCTAGCCTGGACTGCCTGCCTGCAATTGGCCAAATATCCTGCGCGCTGATTGGTCCTCGCAGCCTCAGAGTCATTGGCGGCCGTGTCGAGGCTTCTGATTGGTCGGTGACATCCCCCTTCGCACCCTCATTCTTTTCTTACACTTGTAACTTTGCAACTTTTGATTTTGTCGGACTGTTGGCTACAGGCGGCGGTGTGAGAGCGCTGTGTGCGGGGCTAACGGAGCGCGGCGCGCTATGGCAGGGGCTGAGGAAACTGTCGCAAGTTGTCGCATAGTTTGTTGATAAATAAATCACATTGACGAGTAAATAGCGTGGGGATGTAGAGAGATTGGTGCAGTTACCAGGAGCAACCAGAGGCGCCTTCGAAAATGAAACAGTGTCGTGATTTGCAACTTATCACAGAACAGCCAATCAGATTTCATCTCATTAATGTGGGGAAATGCAAACAGTGTTTTCATTGGTATCACAAAGTTATCCATAGCATCCAATCAGATTTCTGCTCTCATTTCTGAGCGGAAATGAAAGCATTGTCCTGATTGGAGGAGGTGTCACAAGTTTATCCATAGCGCCCCCGTCCATCAGTCCTGCTCAAATTCTGTGAGGAAATGAAAGCATTGTCCTGATTGGAGGAGGTGTCACAAGTTTATCCATAGCGTCCAATCAGATTCCTGCTCTAAATTCTGTGAGGAAATGAAAGCATTGTCCTGATTGGAGGAGGTGTCTCAAGTTTATCCATATCGTCCAATCAGATTCCTGCTCTAAATTCTGTGAGGAAATGAAAGCAGTGTCCTGATTGGAGGAGGTGTCACAAGTTTATCCATAGCGTCCAATCAGATTCCTGCTCTAAATTCTGTGAGGAAATGAAAGCAGTGTCCTGATTGGAGGAGGTGTCACAAGGTTATCTATAGCATCCAATTTCTACCCTCATTTCTGAGAGGAAATGAAAGCAGCGTTCTGATTGGTGAAGATCCACACATGTCCACCAATCATATCGCTTCAAGATGCTGTAGAAGAAATAAAAATTTAAATTTCATTAGTTTCTATGGGAAAGTGCAGTGCAAATAATCTTGTGCTGCGGGTTGTGAACACGCAGCATGTCGATTAGTACTGCACATTCAGCTATGATAGGAATCGCGGCTAAAATCTGTGACAAATCCATTACCCTCACAGCTGTTCTATCACAGAAAGTCCGCAGAGTTTTCCTGACATCGCAGCTTTTCCGCTGCGGATATTTTTCTGCAGTGTGTGGATGGGATTAGCGAGAATCCCATCCACTTTGCAGGTAATGTAAAACGCTGTGTTTTCGCATTGTGGAGTCCCGGCCTAAGGCTGAGGCCTCACGTTGCGGTAACGCAGGGTTGTTTTTGTTGCAGATTGTGCTGCAGTTTTTTGAGCCAAAGCCAAGAATGGCTACAGAAGGAATGTGAAATATATAGGAAGCTTCTTATACTTCTATCTTCTACTCAATCCACTCCTGGCTTTGGCTCAAAAATCTGCAACAAAAAAAGCACGTTTCCACAACGTGGGGCCTCAGCCTAAAGGTAAGTTCACACGGAGGAATTTGATTAGATTCTGTCTCAAAATGAACTCCAAATTCCGTCCTGAATCTGCTTCCCGTTGTATTCAGTGGGGGGCAGAGGCCAAAGCAGGACAATGAAAAGATCTTGCTGCAGAATCCGCTCCGCAGACCCTGCTGATTAACCCTTTTCATCTGAGCTTAATCTGTGAGTAAAAGCCAAAGTAGAAAGCTGGGGGGGGGCCAAAAAGTGGAGAAGAATTTGAGGCAACTGTCCACCTCAAACTCCTCTTCGCTTTGCACCGTGTGAACATAGCCTTATAGGTCATGCATAATTTAGTCAATTCTTTCAAGCACAGCTTCAGCCTCTCCTGACTCCTCCTCTTTCCTTTGCCAGACTTACTGTTCTTCCCATCATCTCCTTCGTTCCCAGCTGGACTACTGCCACCCATTGCTATATGTCCTTTCCACACCTCCCATTTTTGATTTGCATTAAAATGTCTGTTTTGTTGAAGGTAAAGCAGCTGGGCAATGTTCCTAACGTGGCTTGTGCTCCTTCCTACTCATGATAGATTCTTCTTTTCTTCCATGTGTATATATTGTAAATAAAATAATATAAAGCTAGTGATGATGTATGGAAATGGCGTCCTCCACCTTGTGAGATTTTCTCGGTTTGTTTAGTAATAAATGCAAATATTTGAGTTCTGTGATGTCAGTTTTTTTACTGATCAAGATTTCCGTAAGGTAAGACTTAGGCGCAAGTTATATTCACCATAATCATGTATTCAACATACTTAGTTTTTACATTTTTTGCTTAAAAAACATTTAAAAAATACCAGTATTGTTTGCGCTTTATTGAACATTTTTTGTCTTGGAGTCTTTTGTGCACTCATTTCCTTACAAAGTTTTTTATCTTGATAAGGCTAAAGCGCCACGTAGCGGGCCACAGCGAAAAAGCACTGCGGGAAAAACCGTGGCAGAAACACATCACAGTTTTTCCTGCTGCATTTTTCACAGAAAGTCCGCAGAGTTTTCCTCTGCGGACTTTCTGCCTTAATTAGACCTATTGGGAAACTACCAGCATTTCCGTAGGTATAACTGACATGTTGCGTTTTCCAAAAACGCAACGGTTTAAGGCTAGGGATGCATGGTGGCTTTGACCACAACTCCCATTGTGCAACCAAAGGTTGCCAATGTCAGTGAAAGGAGTTGCATTGTGACCCCAACGGTTCTGCGGCACCCTCAAGGTTGCATTATGATTCCACTCACTGAAGAAGACGCAAGGTGATCTGTGGTCACGCACCCAAAATTGTTGTGTAGCCCTAGCCTTAAAAAGATGCAAAGAAGCAGAATAACCATGGCAATTCCTGCAAGAAAGCTACCTCATTTGGCAGAAATTCAGCAGCAGAGTTCTCCTGTGTGGACTTATGTCTGACAGCATGGCTGAGACGGACCACAATCTGTTTCCAAGGGAAACCAACATAATTTTGAAAGCAGTGTTTATATGAGTAGAGATATGGAATACCTCAAAAACATTCATCATTATAAGGCTGGATTCACACCTGCATTGTAATCCGCTGCAGAATCCACTTAAAATCGGCGGAGAGAAAAGTCCTGCAAGGAGGACTTTTCTCTCCGGCAGACCCCATTATAGTTTATGGGTTCGCGGGTTTCCGCTGGTAATCTTTTTTTAAGCGGACAGGGACTCTGTCTTTTGGGTCCCCATGCAGACCCAATAACAGAGACCCGAACGCTAGTGAGAACATAGCGTAAGTGGCACATAGATCATTACAAAATGTTTAAAGGGGACCTTTCACGTCCTCATGTATATGCAGTTTTACATACCGCTAGAAAGACTGGAGGTATCGGTGGTCTTAGTTCCACCATTCACCGTCAGAAGAGCGTTCCTGACAGTCTAGCTGGGCTGTACGCCCCCCCAGTACAGGGCTATGGACGAGAACTGTCAGGGAGGGCGTTCCTCACAGCCCAGCTAGACTGTCAGGAACGCTCTTCTGACGGTGAATGGTGGAACTAAGACCACTGATATATCCAGCCCCGGGGCACATAACGGGAAAGTCAACAGTGTGCTGAATTCAGCGTGCTGTAGGCTTTCTAACGGTATGTAAAACCGCATATACATGAGGACATGAAAGGTCCTCTTTAAGGCTCAGGCCACACGTTGCAAAAAAACTGCGTTTTTTTTGTTGCGTTTTTATGCCAAGAGTATCATAAAGAATGGGACATTTATAGATAGTGCTTATACTTTTCCCTTCTAAATTCACTCCTGGCTTTATCACAAACAACACAGCAAAATCTGCAACAAAAAAAGCAGCTTTTTCCGCAACGTGTGGCCTCAGCCTAACTTTTTAAATTTATGGTCAGTGAATTTACTATCGGTAACTTTGATGTCATCGTCTACATTGACACATCCTGTTGTAGAGAATCGCTTGCATTATTTCCCCCTATATCAATATCGGTTTTACACGAGGCGAATATAACATCTTGGTGTACATCTGCTCGTAACACATGAGGGACAGGACACTACCACGATTGTGCACACTCCACTGTCCAGCTGCACGCAACACGCAGACAAGAGGCTGCATCCTCCCCTCAAGGGTTTTCAGGTCATTTGGAAGCTGTCATGCATTGAACCAATCTCCTTATTTCAAAGGGAACAGACTTTCTGATGGAAGGCCAGCTCTCCGAAGTCTGACAGTGTGCTCTTTGTTGTGGGGGGCTCTCTGTGAGTTGGGCTACACACAGGTGGGCTAGGGAAATGGCCACTCATCACCCGGTAACCTCAGGGTGTTTAATTCTTAAAGAGGACCTGTCACTTTCCTGCTTTTGGCTACATTGCAAGTACTCTGGTTTTTGCTTTTTTTTTAATAAACATTTTCAGTTAGGCTTCTTGTACACGGCAGTGATGTTTTTGACGGATCTAATGGCCATTTAAACAGACCATTTTACATCCATTCCATTCTGTTTTTCCATTTTTGATGACCGAATTCCCTCAGTTTTGCATCAGTTTTTATCTTCATTGGTCTATGTTTTTGACCCAACCCACTCATCCAATTTGACAATCTATTTCATGTCCATTAAAAAGGGGTCCATAGACTTGCATTGAGTCCATTTGGACTTCAAAACTGCCAAGGATAGTGCATGTCCGTATATTGATGGGTGTGAAAAACGGACCATCAAAAAAACGGACTTGTGAATAGACACAATGGGGAACATTTATTAAGCTATTTGCGCCTTTCTTGGTGTAAATTGCGCTTGTGGTCTTTTCCTGCCCTTCGATTCATTTATGCAGCATTAGCGCCTTTTTTTCTACGTGTTATGCCACCCTCGCCAGTTTTGCTTTTTATTGAGAAAAGGGGGCATGGCCTAAATGGAGATCCTATAGACACTGTATTTATGACTTGCGCCTTTATAAAAAAGGGCAAGAAAAGGCGCAAATACCCTCCAGTCCATGGGCAGCGTAAAAGAGCCCATCAGGACAGACTGCGTTTAAAAAGGAGCAATAATGCAATTTTTTTAGCAAAAAAAGGGGCAAAGTGCAGATGGCTTATAAAGGCGCATCTAAACTAACACATGTGCAACATTTAACAAGGAGGTGTGCCTACATCATAAATAGACACCACAATAAGGCCGGAGCTCCATGTTGCGAAAACGCAGCAAAAAAAAATCCAGCGTTTTACATTACCTGCAAAGTGGATGGGATTCTGGCTAATCCTATCCACACATTGCTACATGGGGTCTTAGCCTAAAACTAGCCTAAAAAAAGGTGCACCTGCAAAAAATATAGCCAAAAAGGGGACAGATTAGTTTTTCACTGTCGTGTACAAGGGCCCTTACTTTATGATAAGTTATGCATTTTCACAAGAATGCATTTTCGCAGACCCTCACTAAACTGTCCTGAAGCTGGTCAGTCTGCAAACGAGAACATTCTGTAAAGCTCTACAGAGATAATGCCGTAGCCCCACATTTGCAAAAACATCAAGCGATGACTGATTATTTTGTGACTCTGAGTCACAGTCGTGGTAACATTCACTTGCATTAGTGCAGGTCTCACAGAAAACTTTTGGTGGGCAACCAGAGTTATGGCCAGAATCACCATGCAGCCCCAGTGTAGTTTACATTCTGAAATTGAAAACCCCTACAGATCTTAGTCTGAGGCCCCATGTTGCGGAAAATCTGCTTTTTTTGCAGATTTTGCTGCAGTTTTTTATAGTTAAAGCCAAGAGTGGCTTCAACTGGAATGGAAACTATAAAGAAAATACTTGTACTTCTGCCTCCTGCTCAATTCACTCCTGGCTTTAGCCTAAGGCTGAAGTCCCACAATGCGGGTGTCAGACACTCACTGATCTTCAATTGATAGGTCGTTAGTTATTACGCCTGGAATACCCCTGTGAATATGTTGCAAATACACAGCGTTTTTGGTTGCAGGGGAAACACCACAGCAAAAAACCCGACGTATTACATTACCTACAAAGTGGATGGGATTCTGGCTAATCCTATCCACACATTGCAGAAAAAATATCCATAGCGGAAATACTGCAATGTCAAAAACCGTTGCGTTTATGGAAATCGCAGCATGTCACTATACCTACGGAAATGCTGGCGTTTTCCTTTTAGGTAAAATATGGGCGGAGAGTCCGCAGAGGAAAACTTTTGACAGCAAAAATAATACATGACATAGCTGTATTTTTGCTATCAAACACACCAAACCCTGAGTGAAATGTAACGGGTCCCATTATATCTTAAGGAGAATTCATTGGTATCCTAAATGAATAGGATCTGAGCTACGGTCACCGGGATCGACCATAACACAGTCTACAAACTTGTCTGCTTCCGGCTCTTAGTTTGGGGGGTCACAGCTCCCAATATCAGCTGATTGGTTGGAATGCCAAGTGTTAGACCCCACCGATCCAAGGATAGGTCATCAATTCCCTGAAAATCCCTTTCGTATACAAAAAACTGAAAAATCCCTAAAACGAAGATGTTTTGTCCCAGTTGGATATTAATATCTGTGTAGATACAAACACATGCTTAGCCTGTATACAAGATTTATCCACAAAAATAGCCCGGCCAATAAATTGTATTTTACTTGGTTCCATATTTAGCCTGAGCTCTATAAACAGCTTCACTTACATGCTGTCACTTGATATGTCATGTGGGATCACACTCCTGCTGAAATCATTCACACCTTGCAGTACAGTAGCCGAGCTCTGGATAGGTCACATTCTACCTTCTTGCTTTTCTAATAAAAATGTAACAATTTGCAAATCATTTTTCATCACCTTCAGATGGAGTCTCCCCCATATAGCCTGCGTATATTACTTTATATCTATTATTAGATTGTATTACCCGACTATCGCAGGTTACTTTTTATCTTTTGTTTTAAAGGGAATTTATCTAGTCCAAAATTTTTTCCAATCCAAAAATAGGGGCTTTTGATGGGAGCAAAACCATACCTTTGTGGCCACAAACCAATGAAGCAAAGTAGAGATAATCATCTTTTTATGGATGTGCAATTCAGCCTGCAAGTGCACTGGAGGCGGGGCCTGAGTTACCAGATTTGTCTACAGACAGCCACAAGTGCTCCTGAGCTCCTATAGAATCACTTCCCAAATGTACCCCTTTACCTGTTATTGACATTTTCAGGTTCTGCCTGCATTATGACTGTCTGTAATGAAATCTGTCACAGCAGGCCCCGCCCCCAGTGCACTTGCAGACTGATTTGCATGTCCATAAAAAGATGATTATCTCTGGATTGCTTCATCAGTTTGTGACCATAAAAGTCAGTTTTTGCTACTATTAAAGGCCCTTACATGGCACCATTATTGGTTTGGGAGGCATTGTGGGCCTAACCAATTTTCTTAAGGAAATTTTTCAGATCTGGGGCTTATTTGCTCAGCAGTTCAAGTTCTGAACTCTACAGAGCCATACAGTGGTTCTGTTATCTAATGGTGGTTTCTATACTCCATGTTATTCTATGGAGAAATAAATTCTTAATTCGTACATGGCATAATTTTCTGCTGGTCAGGGGCATTGGAGGGAGAAGTTAAAGGGGTTTTCCAAGACGTATTAATTGATGATCTGTCCTTGGATAGGTCATCAATTGAAGATGAGTAAGGGTCCGCAGCGGGGATTGACTGTTTGATTCAGCAGCGATCTCTGACTGCCGCTTCCACTTCACAAGCCATGTAATATCACTTTCGTCAGTCACATTGCCTGTTGGCAGTTCAGTCCCAAGTAAATGGGCTGAGTTGCAATAACAAACACAACCACTATACAAATGTATGGCTCTGTGCTTAGTAAGAACAGGTCATAGTGTTCACCTAAACACTGCAGCTTCCTCAAACTGCTGATCGGCTGGGGGCCCTAGGTGTTGGTTTCCCACCAGTGATGACCAATCCTAAGGAGCGGCCATAGTTATTTAGCCTAGAAAACCCCTTTAGGTTTTTCCCGCATCGCTCTTCACAGAAAGTCCGGAGAGGTTTCCGCTGCGGACTTTCTGCTTCCATTATACATATAGGGAAACCGCCGGCATTTCCGTAGGTATAATTGACATGCTACGACTTCCAAAATGGCGATGGTTTTGGAAATTGCAGCGTTTCCGCTGTGCATATTTTTCTGCAATGTGTGGAAGGGATTTGTGAGAATTGTATTCACTTTGCAGTGACTGTAAAATTCTGCTGTTTTTGCGTTTATGCCACGTGGGGTCCCAGCCTTAACAGGGGCATGTGCCCTAAGCATTGGTTGCCAGTGGGGCACCAACAAGACACTTCGCTTGCGTTTGGGTATTTAGACACAGGGTGAGGGCAGTAAACTATACGTTTGCCTGTATGGCCTAGCAAAAGGTTGTGTCTGCGTTGAAATCTGCAGCAAAATGTGCCGCAAAATATGCAAAAAAAGATTGCAGTAACATGGTTAGAAAAAAGTAAAAGGAAAAAAACACAAACCAAAAAGTGAGAAAGAAGAATGGGGTAAAGTAAGTAGAAAAAGGATAAATAAAAAAAAGTGTGTGTTTGGGGTGGGGGGGGGGGCGTTATAGCGGTTCACCTACCCATACCCCCAGACATGCTCAGTCTGACAGTCAGGTAAAGAAGGTGACCAGACCAGGACCAAAAAAAAACAACAAAAAAACAAAAACATTAATTTGAAAAATTAAAATTCTAAAATAAAACATAAAAGGAGACAAAAATTGAATGCCCAGAAGAATTTGATATTTTCAAGTCTTGCAAATTTACTCCTCAGCAGCGAAGTCACAGAACAGACATGATACAAGCAATAAGGATCAGTCCAATCTGCTGCTTTCTCTGCTTGCATCGCCTGCACACGTTTTACATTTTTCACACTCTCAGCTTTTGCTCACAGGGGGATTTTTTTATGTATATATATTTCTCCCACCGCGGCGACTTGGGTTTTAATCACAACATATGAAGTGTCACAGCAGACAGACACGAGACGCTTGTTATAGTAGGAAGGAAAGAGGCAACGAAAACCCTTCACGATACAGTGCGTAATAAAGAAAACAAAAAGCTGCCTCTGGGCGTATCTGCCAGTTTCTAGGGAATTCAGCACCTGCCCTTCTAAAAAAGCAAAGCAAAACATGACATAACTGCAGGGGATTATGGGTAGACATGCAGAATAGAAAAAACTCTGTGTATTCTTTATAAGTAGGAATGTAAATAACGTTAGAAAATTGATGTTTTTGTATATTTCCAGAGTATAGAGGGACAGAACTTAAAGGGTTCTCCAGGTCTATGATATTGATCACCTGTCCTAAGGATAGTTCATCAATATCTGATCAGTGGATCTGACATCTGGAACCCCCACAGATCAGCTGCAGCATTTGGACAAGTGATGTGGCCTCCCTGCTTACCAAGCACAGCGCCGTACATTGTATAGTGTCTGTGTATGGTATTGCAGCTCAGCCCCATTCATTTAAATGGGACTGAGCTTAAGTATGGTCATGTGATCTATGGACGTGACATCACTGACCTGAGAAGAGAAATGATCCCAAAATGATGCAAGCTCTGCAAACAACTGATCAGCCAGGGGTCTCGGGTGTTGAATTTTGCCAATCTAATATTAATGATTTAGTCTAAGGATAGGTCATCAGTATCATAGTCCCTGAAAACCCCTTTAAGGCTAAAACCCCACGTAGCAAAACGCAGCAAAACAAAAAAAAGTGGCAGAAATGTATCATGTTTTTTCTTGCAGCGTTTTTCATTGCATTTTCTCAGCATTTTCCTCTGTGCAGTTTCTGCCCCTATTATGCCTATACGGAAACCACCAGCGTTTCGTAGGTTTAATTGACATGCTGCGATTTACATAAACATTTTTGAAAAAGCTTTTCTGCTGCGGATTTTTTCTTGCAATGTGTGGATGGGATTAGCCAAAATCCCATCCACTTTGCAGGTAATGTAAAACGTAGTTTCCAAAACGTGGTGTCCCGGCCTTTAAGGTTGTACACCCAGCAAGACCCACTTTTGAGAGACAGCAAACCCTGATGGTTTGTTGGGAGGCCCAGCCGCTGGAATCCATGGGGATGAAGCCTGTTGGGGTGTCCATACTACCTAAGTCAATAGATGGCCATAAAAAATTACATTTAGGCTGGGACCCCATGTGGCGTAAATGTCACCGTTTGGCCCGCAGAGTTTTACCAAAATCCCATCCACACATTGAAGAAGAATACACACAGCGGAAAATGGAAAAGAGGAAAACTCTGCAGACGTTCTGTGAAAAACTATGTGGAATAAAATGTGATGTGTTTCCGCCGCGTTCTTTTTCACAGCCGCTTTTTGGCGGTGGCTCGCTACGTGGGGTCTTAGCTCAAAGTAGCCTTACATTTAACCTTAAATACCATTTTGAAAGCTAAATGTATATTATAAAAACCCTTAACACCATAGACACCACATGACATCACAGAGAACATGACATCACAGACTCTGCATGATGTCACAATGGGTGTAGAATGTGTAAAGTTCTTATCCTGAGCCATCTTGTGTCACTTGAGCTTGACAGCTTGAAGAGGACAGATGTGCAGGTAAGTAGCTCTACACTCACTGCTGAGGCCTTGTTCACACATTGTTTAGTAGGGGGGTGAAGTTCAGGATTACATTATAAACACTCCCAAAATCTCAGCTACTCCCCTGTACAATGTGTTTCTTGCTGTGATTGTCAGGACGATTCTTTAAAGGAAAGCAAAAAATATATGTTCATATGGCCTAAAAGGGTATATATTGGTGGGGGGGGGGATTGGTAGTTTTCCACATAATGTGAGAACAAAGCAGTCTGTAAAATAAACCTGTGTACATAATGCTATAGTTCTCTGTTATCAGCCCCTTTTGGTCATGTTGGATCAGGAGGTGACCAGTCTGGGATCCGGTGTTTTCCTTTCGTACATAGAGCAGTAGGTGATATTTATTAAAGTAAAAGGGTCCCTTTAAATGTGTGTCATGGCTCAGACATGTATCATGATTAGAGATGGACGAACTGCTTCATCATGAGCCCAGTTCGAACCGAATATCCAAACTTGTCAGTTTTTTAAAAAACGAACAATTGGGGATCGTCCCGGACTAACTAAAATGGCTGCAACATGCATTATGGTAAATGAATATGCTCTGGGGTCTCTTCAGACCCCAGAGTATAATAGGGGAGGCCCAGGAGGTAAAAAAAAAAAAAATTTAAAAAAACATTTCTACTCTATAATCTATACCCTCGCCTCTCTGGAGCCTCTTCGCAGTGTGCAGCGCTCTCTCGGTCTCCTTGGTGACGTCATGTGCCCAGAGTCACCGCTGAGGCCCAATCACAGGCCTCAGTGTTGACCCCAGGTTTATGACGTCACAGAGGAGAGAGTGCCAGACGTCACAAGGAGGCCCAAAAGGGGTGAGGGAAGGTGGGTATAAATGTTTAGGGCTTTTTTTTACACCTCCCATGGGCCTCCACCTATTATACTCTGAGGTCTAAAGAGACACCAGAGCATAATAATTTCACTTCTGGTCCTATCTGAATTTATTCAACCTGAAACCTGCAACCTGTGCCACCCGAAACAAATCTTGGGAGGTTCACCAATCTCTAATCACGGATCTTCCATGTTGTGGGGTTTATGGTGCAGATCTCTGCTGCATTATACATACCACATGACATCACAGAGCACATGACATCACAGACACGGAATGATGTCACAATGGGTGTAGAATGTGTAAAGTTCTTATCCTGAGCCATCTTGTGTCACTTGAGCTTGACAGCTTGAAGAGGACAGATGTGCAGGTAAGTAGCTCTACACTCACTGCTGAGGCCTTGTTCACACATTATGTAGTAGGGGGGGTCATAAACACTCCCAAAATCTCAGCTACTCCCCTGTTCAATGTGTTTCTTGCTGTAATTGTCAGGACATTCTTTACAGGAAAGAGATTTCTAAGAAATGTTCTTCAACCTGATCTATGACCATGTGCTCCCCAGGGGAAGGGGTTTTTACCTCTCCAAAAGCACAAAATATCCATCGCCTATCAGGGTATTTATACAGGGAGGGGGAGCAGTTAGGATAATCCCTTTATATTAGGATATTTTGGTAGTTTTCCTTATAATGTGAGAACATAAACCTGTGTACATAATGCTATAGTTCTCTGTTATCAGCCCCTTTAGGTCATGTTGGATCAGGGGGAGACCAATCTGGGATCCGGTGTTTTCCTTTAGTACATAGAGCAGTAGGTGATATTTATTAAAGTAAAAGGGTCCCTTTAAATGTGTGTCATGGCTCAGACATGTATCATGATTAGAGATGGACGAACTGCTTCATCATGAGCCCAGTTCGAACCGAATATCCAAACTTGTCAGTTTTTTATAAAACGAACAATTGGGGATCGTCTCGGACTAACTAAAATGGCTGCAACATGCATTATGGTAAATGAATATGCTCTGGGGTCTCTTCAGACCCCAGAGTATAATAGGGGAGGCCCAGGAGGTAAAAAAAACAAATAAAAAAAAACATTTCTACTCTATAATCTATACCCTTGCCTCTTTGGAGCCTCTTCGCAGTGTGCGGCGCACTCTCGGTCTCCTTGGTGACGTCATGTGCCCAGAGTCACCGCTGAGGCCCAATCACAGGCCTCAGTGTTGACCCCAGGTGCATGACGTCACTGAGGAGAGAGTGCCAGACGTCACAAGGAGACACAAAAGGGGTGAGGGAAGGTGAGTATAAATGTTTAGGGCTTTTTTTTACACCTCCCATGGGCCTCCACCTATTATACTCTGAGGTCTGAAGAGACACCAGAGCATAATAATTTCGCTTCTGGTCCTATCTGAATTTATTCAACCTGAAACCTGCAACCTGTGCCTCCCGAAACAAATCTTGGGAGGTTCACCAATCTCTAATCACGGCTCTTCCATGTTGTGGGGTTTATGGTGCAGATCTCTGCTGCATTATACATACCACATGACATCACAGAGCACATGACATCACAGACACGGAATGATGTCACAATGGGTGTAGAATGTGTAAAGTTCTTATCCTGAGCCATCTTGTGTCACTTGAGCTTGACAGCTTGAAGAGGACGGATGTGCAGGTAAGTAGCTCTACACTCACTGCTGAGGCCTTGTTCACACATTATGTAGTAGGGGGGGGTCATAAACACTCCCAAAATCTCAGCTACTCCCCTGTTCAATGTGTTTCTTGCTGTAATTGTCAGGACATTCTTTACAGGAAAGAGATTTCTAAGAAATGTTCTTCAACCTGATCTATGACCATGTGCACCCCAGGGGAAGGGGTTTTTACCTCTCCAAAAGCACAAAATATCCATCGCCTATCAGGGTATTTGTACAGGGAGGGGGTGCAGTTAGGATAATCCCTTTATATTAGGATATTTTGGTAGTTTTCCTTATAATGTGAGAACATAAACCTGTGCACATAATGCTATAGTTCTCTGTTATCAGCCCCTTTAGGTCATGTTGGATCAGGGGGAGACCAATCTGGGATCCGGTGTTTTCCTTTAGTACATAGAGCAGTAGGTGATATTTATTAAAGTAAAAGTAAAAGGGTCCCTATAAATGTGTGTCATGAGTCAGACATGTATCACGATATATCACAGCTCTTCATTTTGTGCTGTGATGTAGTTTTATATTGGTGCGGTCACTGTTACATATCTGTCATGTGATCATGTACATGTGGGGTTTATGGTGCAGATCTCTGCTGCATTATACATACCACATGACATCACAGAGCACATGACATCACAGACACGGAATGATGTCACAATGGGTGTAGAATGTGCAAAGTTCTTATCCTGAGCCATCTTGTGTCACTTGAGCTTGACAGCTTGAAGAGGACAGATGTGCAGGTAAGTAGCTCTACACTCACTGCTGAGGCCTTGTTCACACATTGTGTTGCTTTGGGGGGGGGGAACTACATCTGATCTTGGGTGTTTTTGCCATGGTGGCTTGTAGAAATGTTGTAGTGTGTACGCTGTGTGTAGCCCTGGCCTAAAGGTCTCCATATACATTAGACATAAATCACCCAAAGCAACTGATTTTGGCCAAACAGTCGTTCGTAGCACAATGAATATTAGTTTACAGATTGCTTTATCTGTAAATTGGTGCCAGTCCCTGTTAAAAACACATGTGTATGTGTATGGGAGAGGTGGGAGGAATAGCAAATGAGTGTTCAGGAACAGCTATTAATGTGTATAGTGTAGTGTGTGGGCAAAATACAGATGTAGCCTTTACCAACATGTCCGCTATTTGAATCATAGACCATGTTCTCCATTTTCTCTTAAACTGTGGTGCATCTTGGGTGACCCATGTGCCAGAATATGGTCTGAGAGGGGTCACTTACTCACAGTCATTCATCTATGTTTAAAAGTAGACCAAAGACCGTGAGTAACCCACACATGTACTGCTAAGCCTAGCCAAGTATGCATGTGTATTGGAAAGTTGGGAGGCATAGCTCTTATTTAGACATCACCTATCTTATGTGTATGACTAGATTTAAATTTCTATTTTTTATTACAGGTTTGTTTTTTCTGGAGAAGTTCGGATTTGCTGGATCAGATTGGATCAGCAGCTTTTCCAAATTTCTTTAATAAAATGGTCAAAGAGGGATGTGTGGGGGAGTATTTTTGTGTGTACTTGTGTCATTACTTACAGATTTAGCTCTCATGAGCTTAAAATACATACATACATACTACATACATACAGCATTCATACATACTACATACAAATAACATACATACATACATCATACATACACACACACATACAACACCAGGCAGCAGGCGTGATATGATCCAGGGAGATATCCGGTCGCCATATTTGGGGTCAGGAAGGAATTTTTTGCCCCCCTGAGGTATAACTCTCCGGGGGGTTGTTTCGCCTTCCTCTGGATCATTGGGTCGGTGACTCTCATCTCAGGACATGCGTGGACTGGCCACAGTAAGTGCTATGGTCTCCACCAGACCTGACCTCTGGGTCACTGTGACCTTTTTTAATTTAAAGGGCCAGTAATATTTAATTACAATGTTGCCTATTCAATAAAAAAAAAAAAAAAACACTTTAAACTTATCTATATTGTGTTTGTGGTTTTTGTCTTGTGTGTGAATTACTCCTTAGATAGTGACCATGATGATAGTAATGGCTAGCACTCAATATTCCGGCATATTCCAATATCTTTATATATAGTAATAAAGTGTATCATCTCCTATATATATGGCGGCAGCTGCTGCAGGACAGGGGACTATAGGGGGCGCCATATACAGTGAGCAGATCACTCATAACTCTAGTCATTGTGATACCATAATGTCATCTCCTGTCCCAGGTTACATTACACGTGTTATGGGGTTCAGTCTCCCTGATGGGGGGCAATAACATTGTAAGTGTCCTCACATCTATTCACAACATCCTACCTGAAAGAAGACTGAAGAGTCCACAAGAGCGACTGAGCACAGGAGAGACAGGGGGACTTGTATAATAATAGGAAACAGACTAAATAGGCTTCATATCTGCAGGGCCCCATACAAAAACTTGGAAGGAGACCCCACTCAGCAAAGACCACTTTACCAGACACATTCACTGGTATATCTTAAAGGGGTGGTCTCGGTTTGGGCACTTATCCACTAGACAGAGGATAAGTGTCTGATCGCTGGGGGCCTGATCGCCGGGTCCCTCAGTGATCATGAGGACGGGGGGGACCAAATGTCTCCCTAAGGCTTCCTTGTGAATGGAGTGCCAGTGCGCTTTGTCACATCTCGGGTGGTCTCTCTGCCAGAAGCTAAAGTCTACACCCTCAGTGACCAGAAATATGTAGTGCTCCACTCACTTCTATGGGGCTGCCAGAACTGTAATCTCCATTAGCACCCACAGCCCCATAGAAGTGAATGGAGCACTACATATTTCTAGTCACTGAGGGGGAGGAGTAATGTTACAGGGAGTTGTCTCTGTGTCCCACCAGCCCATACACTCAAGTGGTCATCCATAGAAGGGTAGCTTTACAGTAATATCCCAGCTTAGGTGTCCTCTCTGTCCACTGGCCAAAGTCCGGGAGTCTCTCATCAGCTGTCATGGTAGATGTCTGCTCTGTCTGTTCACTCGGGGCATTTGTAGGAGGGGAGCCTAGTGCCCTGAATCCCTAAATATAAGAACGCAGATATAGTTAATCCCTTTGTCATAGGACATGACTATACATAACCAGTATAAAACTAAGACATCAGTGATCTATTGTCTATTGCACCCAATGGTTCTGTTCTGCGCATCTGCTCCTCTACCTACTTATTTGGGCTCATGCTGGAATACCTGGTGTTCCTCCGTTCCAGATGACTGAATGTTTTTGCGCATTTCAGACTTCACAAGACCCTTGTGCCTTTGTTGATAGTGAACATTCCTCTTTTGTTATGTATTAGAATAGATCCTATTTGCTTTCTTCTGTGATGGAACCCTACATGTCATAACAGGAGACGTACATCTACAGGAGACGTACAACTACACTACCAGCATAGGTGTCAAGCGTCTTCCAAGCGTCTTCCAAGTCTACCGTAAACAAACTTAGGTCACTTAGCCGGGCACAGATTTCTCCAGCACAAATAAAGTGTGTAATCCCTCAGCTATGTTAGGAGGAGGAACAGATCGATGTATGAGACACACGTTGTGAATTGTTAGCATAAAATAACTGCAAGTGGTGGCGCCATTATTTCTAGTGGGGCTTTGTGTGACAAGAGTAGAAATCTAGGAATGGGTCCAACCACTGGTTCCTATTTGAGAACAGCAGTGCCCCAACTTCAGAACAGTTGGGAAAGTCAGGCACCAGCCACCAAATCCAAGTGGAGGATGAATGGAGAAGTGGTTACTCTATTCACATTGAACAATTCCCATAATTCCCATAGCAGTGAATGGAAAGAAGTGTGCACATGGGATGCCATTCATCCTTCACTTGGATGTGATGACCAGCAATCATTTCACCAACTGAGTCAAGGACCCCTGTTCTTCTCCTAGGTACAGGTTCCAGAGATGCCAATTATGGTATATCTTGTGGATGTCACATAAATGTCCATATTGGGAATACCCCTTAAAAGTGTTATTTTACAAATGTTCCCAATGATATGGATATTACAGCCCATCTTACTCATGATCACTTGTAATCTGTGAGACAACCTGACAGCATGTGTTCATTTATTCTACAGCGCCCCTAGAGGGAAAATAAATTATTACACATTTTTCACTGAAATCAAGGGGCTGTCCATATAATGCATGGATGTGTCAAGTCCTCCGTGTGCCAGTGTTATTTTAACTCTTCGAAACCATGGTAGCCATTATAGTTTTTATAGTGGTTGGATGGCAACCAAGTGGGTAGCCATTATAATCCCCACAGGCTTTGGGTGACAACCAATATCATAGCCATTATAGTCCCCACAGTGGATGGGTGGTAACCAAGATGGTAGCCATTATAGTCCTTACATTGGTTTTGTGAAAACCAAGAAGTAGCTATTATAGTTCCCGCAGTGGTTGGGTGGCAAGCATGGTGGTAGCCATTATAGTTGCCACAGTGGATGAGTGGTAACCGAGATGGTAGCCATTATAGTCCTCACATTGGTTGTGCGAAAAACCAAGATGTAGCTATTATAGTCCCCACAGTGGATGGGTGGTAACCTGAATATCAAATTTACTTCTATAAATGCTGATACATCACCACTCCCATATAATTAGTTTGCCATTTAGGACTTTTTTGTTTCCTTAGAATTTTTTAGTTTTATTACTACTTATTTTTGTTAAATTAAAGTTTTGCAAAAAAGTGCAAAAAACTCTGCACATTACATACAGCAGAATCTGATAGCAGCGAGCACCCACCTTGCTAAGGTTGAGCTGTTAGTTTGATCAAAGTAGGTGGAATCCAATCCTGCATTTAGGATAAATAGCGTTTTCTCTAATTGTAGGGGTCTTTGATGTAAAGCTCATTTGGAGGATAAGGTGTTATTTCATCTGTATTGTAGCTGATGGTTTGTGTATGTAATCAAATCCAAGAAAAAGGGCCTATTATGTAAGCGGCATTCATTGCAGTAGGTGTCTGTACCCGTCAGTCCAGTTGTATCTCCATTGTATTTATTACTCTGGATATGATTGCTCAGGGCATAGTCTATACCACCCAACACAAAGTCAACTGAGGGCAAGATAACCAACAAACACAATATGTTATGTTTATTCATGTGAGCACATTATGCAATATGGAAATGATGAGCAGAGAAAACTTCAGGAACAATTGGGTAAACTTTTTGTAAACTATAGATCCGTTTTTGCCATCTGTTTTTGAACAAAATTGCTCATTTTTCTTACCTTTTGGACCAACTTACCAGTGGCATGGTGAATTTTCTGTAGGTAGTAGACAACGTTGATGAACAGTTGTTTGGTAATGGGGCATCTACAGAATACAGTAATACCTCGTACATTCGCGAGGTTAGGTTACAGAGCGGGTCGCGGATCACGAGGAATCGCGAATGTTTGGTACAAGCGCTTAGAAGCGCTTACAATGCCGATTTCTAATGTTTAACCCCTAAATATCAATAAACTTTACCCTACAGTACTGTACAGTATACTAAAGTATACTGTACAGTACTGTATATTAATACATTCATTCATTTTTCTTATACACTCACAGTAAAATGAAACTAATTACCGGGTACGTAACGAACAGGACGCTACTACCCAATAGCGAAGGTGTTTTTTTTTTATTAAATTTCACAGATCTGAGAAAAAAGAGAAAAATCTATATATGTTAGTTGCCAAAAAAATATCGCGAATCTGTGAATTCGCAAATTCGGAAACGCGAGTGTACGAGGTATTACTGTAATGTGAAGTTTAACATAGTTGTCCCCCTATAAGCACCCCACCTGTTAAAAGGTAGGTGAATTTTCATCAGTTTCTGTAACTTCCATAGACTTGGTTAGCAAAACCTGAATGCATGGCCACCTCTACATTTGGTCTGAGCCTAGATGTAGCATCCTATTGCAAAATAGGGGTCTGGAGATCACTGTTCTCGCTAATGGCCACCATGAGTAAGGTGGGACTGGCTCACCATCTAATGTATATGTGGGCCTCCCTTTCCCCCTGACAGTAAGATGTGAAAGGTAGAGATCAGGCTGTTGTGCTTCAACATACCCAATCCTTTTGTAGTTTGGGAGGTAAGCTGCCACTAGAGAACACATGCATGCTCAGTCAATCCAATGGAGGGAGAAAGAGAGGAAGGTGGTCAGCAGAGATAGCTGTTGGCCAAATGAGCACTTCACCAACAGCTGTCTAATAAGTAGAGCAGAGAGAAAGCATCTCCAAGACTTGCTGATCCGGGCCCCATGGAACATGGTTGCCCATTCATTATATTAGATGCTATATAATAACCCATCATGCGTGGCGAGCTTGTTTATTACAACCCATTCCAGGATCACTGACAACCATTACCTTGGAGAACTTTGGAGATGTATAAATCTCCTAAAATCCAGAGGGGCCAGGTCTCCTTTGTACTAGTCATCGTGGAGGTGAAGGCTCATGGACCGCACCAAAGAAAACTCTAGACACTGTAGATCAGTATGAGGTTCTGTACACTTCAGCCAATATGCGTGATATCACTGCCGCCGTATCTAATCGAGCATTTTCCTAAAATCTCACATGACCGTAAAGAATGAAGGCGTTATTGTTAGTTTATATTCAGCGAGACCGAATTGGTTCATCTATCAGATATCCTTTACACCTGAATCCTTTCATTCCTTCCTCAGATTTGTGTCTCACACACTAGCCATGTGGTTAGCGCCCAGGACGGGTATGAACAATATCACATTTTAGCTGCGGTTGATTAACGAAAGAAAGAAAATAAAAACACCATCTGGGTCTGAAACTGGATCTGTAAATCTTAAGATGCCCCGGGTGGGTGTTTTATAATGTCAAGGTGAATCCAGCTAATGATGAGGTGCGGATCACGTCTACATATCAAGGAGGAAAAATCCCCCGTGTCGTTTTGCATTGACTAATTAAGTGAGGAAAACACAGAAGCCTCTGCGAAGAAGTGTCTGTCACTGTCAAGGCGCGCAGAACGAGGAAAAAGCCATTTCTTTCTAGTGCTTGTTGACAGAAAGCAAGAAACTGCTTGCCCGCTGTCGATTTTCACTATGCTGTATAGGGTTAAAGACGTCATACACGTAAGGGAACATGTCAGCCAAAAGCTACCCTCCAATCTTCCCATACACATGTAATCCCATACACTTGTATTAGCCGAGCATGCATGTGTATTTCAAAGGGGGAGAGAAATATTCTGCAGCCAGACATCTCTGACCGCAGCTTATCGCAAAAGATTGGGCATGGTGAAATCTCCCATGCCTGATCCCGCTTTTCCCCAAAATTTGCCTTCATGGTGTGCCTCTCCACAGTTAGACACTGCCAGCACTTTTTGGTAAGAGCAGGGATAAGCCTTTATGGACCAGAGTGATGGTAAACACCCAGATTATTCAACATTTTTAGGAGCAAAATCTAAAAGCAAAATCTATTTTAGTTGCCCATAGCAACCAATAAAAGCGCAGCTTTCATTTTGTATTCTGCTCCTGAAAAATGAAAGCTGTGCTGTGATTGGTTGCTATGGGCAACTAAGACAATTTTAATAAATTGCCCAATAGACATCTAAGGAAAGATGCTCAACAAGCTGACATATCCTATTTAAAGGGGTTTTGCAGGATTTTTGTTTTTCCGATGTCCTATTGTATAGTATTCGTGTGGCATTACTGCAGTTCGGCTCCTATTGAAGTGAATGAGAGCAGAACTAAAATCTGCTTCTGGCTCCGTATACTGTATAGTACTGGGCCCAGAAGTAGTCCTGTATAGCTAAATAGTGCGGGGGCTGTGTCTAGGGCCCCTCCACCAATCAGATATTGATGGCCTATTCCATCAAGAGGCCATCAAAAAGACAAAAATCCTAGAACACTCCTTTAAAGAGGACCTGTCACAATGTCTGAAAATCTCAATGCAGTACATCATCTGATCGGTGCCACCACCCTGAGCATTTTGGTGTTTTGTTTATCCAAAACAGTTCAGCTATTCCAAAGATATAAGCCCTTTCAGTGTTGATAAAAATTAGGGTCTACTAGCCAAGTGGGCAATAACACTGTGGTTTCTCTGGGGGTGAAGTCTGTCATGCAATATTACCACCCACTTGGCTAGTAGACCCTAATTTGCATCAACACTAGAAGGCCTTATATCTTTGGAATAGCAGAACAAAACACCAAAACTCTCGGGGTGGCAGTGCCTATAAGATCATGTAAGTCATTTGGCTTTTCAGAACTTCTGCTGAGAAGTACTTTTAAAGGTGCATATAAACACACATTTGGGCTACAGTCATATCTCCAGGCCCATTGTAAACATGCACACTCGGCTTGGAGGGAGGAATAATCAGAAGGCCAACATGCTGATCCTTCTTTCCTTCTACACCTGCCATGGAAGGACAGTCAGAAAGTCCTATTCACATAATATACAGTTTATACTGACACTGGTACAGTCACCTGTGATCTAATAGGTATGGCCTGTAGAGATAAGCAAATTCTCCATCTGATTTGTGTTTTGCTGATTTGTTTGATGCACTGGCAGGATTGACATTCTATTGTGGCAAAAGTAATGGCAAATTCATTCTCCCATTTCATTCTATTGACCAGCAAATCGACAAGGGAAAAACCCCAAAGGTCCTACAATATACCACTATTCTAAATAGCACAATGTAGGTAGGGCCCTTGACAGATTTTGCATTGGGGCCCAGGAACTTCAAGTTACACCTCTGTGCATGTGACAATCTGAATGTCACACTAGTAGGGATGCAGCTTGTCTCTTCTTAACGTTTCTTCCAGACAACTTACTGTATGATTTACAACAGTGGTCTGCAACCTGTGTTGTGGTACTTGTAAGCGTATGCTGGGAGTTGTAGTTTCACAGCAGCTGGCGATCCGCAGGTAGGAGAAAGGTTCCAGGACTGACTCTCAGAACTGATGTGCGGTATGACAATTGACAGGATCCTTGGCTACAAATCTTCAAAGGGACAAAATCTGCAATGTGTCAATCCAGGCCAAACAAGCAATGTTGTGCAGTTGAATCTTGTTATACAGTACTGTGCAAAAGTTCTAGGCAGGTGTGGGGGGAAAACACTGCACAGTGACAATGCTTTCAGAAATAGAAGGGATAATAGTTTATTTTAATCAATGAACAAAATAAATTGAATGAAGAAAAAAGAAATTTAAATCCCATCAATATTTGGAGTGACCTTTGCCCTTTGGAGGAGGAGTCCTGGAAGTGATGATCCGGCCCCCACAGATATAGCCCTGATCTCATCATCATCCAGTCTGTCTGGGATGACATGAAGGAACAGAAGGATTGGAGCAATCCTACATCCACAGAAGATCTGTGCTTAGTTCTCCAAGATGTCGGGAACAACCTCCCTGCCCAGGTCTGCCAAAAACTGTCTTCAGGTATACCCAGAAAGATTGATGATTGACTTCTCTATTCTTCATTCACTTCATTTTTGAAATATCTATTCTTGCCACAACACACATGATCATTACTTTACTTCACAAATTTCCAGAATTGCACCATTAAAGGTTTGGTGATTTAGACTAAGGCCTCACGTAGCGGGCTGTAACCAAAAAATGTTGTGGGAAAAAGACGGGGCGGAAACGCATTACGTTTTTTTTCCCGCAGCGCTTTCCACAAAAAAGTCTACAGTGTTTTCCTCTGCGGACTTTCTGCTTCAATTATACGTATAGGGAAACTGCCGGCGTTTCTGTAGATATAATTGACATGCTGCGATTTCCAAAAATTCAATGGTTTTTGAAATCGCCGCATTTCTGCTTTTTCTGCAATGTGTGGATTGATTAGCCAGAATCCCATCCACTTTGCAGGTAATGTAAAAGTGGAAGCTGAGCTGCGGTGCAGGTGTCCGGCCGCTGTACAGCAGACAGAGGTCTCTGCTTTCGATCCTCCATACAGCTGATCGGTCTGGGGGCTAGGTGTTGGCCCCTACTGATCAGGTACTAATGGCCTAACCTGAGGATAGGCTATAAAAGAATTAAGACTGAACATCCCCAAAACCAATTCTTAGTTACCAGCATTGCAAGATCTGATTTCATCTCTCTTTTCTCCACCCGTTTGGGATCGGCATTCTTTCATGCCTTCATCTGGAGGATGTTTGCATACACTTGTCCAGCACCTTGGCATTCAGAAGAAATGCTTTCAGTCCTTATCTGACTTCCATGTTTGGTTAGCAGGTGTCTCCATGATTGGTTGTGCTCCGAAAACACTTCCTTTAGTAATCACAGGACATAAAGCCGTCCGCTAATCATTAATGGGAGCGCTTAATCCTCACACCTTGTGTATGGGGCCTTATCGAGCTCCTTGCTATCAGCAGATAAAGCGAACACATTTCACTACATAGGCGGTAGGAGATTATTACATACTGGAGATAGCCGGGGAGACTAAACAATACTCTAATGCATACCGAGTTAATCTAACCATTGAAATCTGAGGTTTGGGCACCGGAGCCCTTTGGTTATGCTATTATATGGGCTTGAATATCCTCTATGTATGATATGGAAAACTAATTAAAGAGAACAATTTTTTTAAACATTAAAAAAGGAGAATTTACTTTACCGATCCTGTTTCAGTTTTTGACAATTTTTCCCGATGTTCTCTACTTTCCTGGTCACATCTTGACAAGCGGGAAAAGTCCACTTAGTAAATAATTGGCTTTATCATTGCATAAGTTGAGCGGATGCAGATGGTGCAATTGTATACGGGCCCAGGAGCCTTAAAGGGGTTTTGGTGGTTACAGCCAGGGGGGGACATAGATCACCCTCACCACACTAAGGCTAGGTTCACACCTATGCTGGATGTCCGCTCGGGGATTCCGTTCCACATTCCGCTTTAAAAATGCGGAGAGAAAAGTCTTTTCTCTCTGCATTTTTCGGGCGGGAATCGGGCAGACACCCAGGGGACCCCATTATAGTCTATGGGGTCCATGGGTAACCGCTTTTTTAAGCTGATTAGGTTTCCACTTGGGGACCCCACAAACGGAAACCTGAACGCAGGTGTGAACCTAGCATAAGGCTGATTAAACGTCTTTGATCTGATTTCTGATTCCCTTTGATGGCTGACAGTCTATGTATAGTAAATTTATTACCCCTGCCCTCTGGTGCACTGGAGTGAGACAGGGGAAGATGATTTATGATGCACAGCCTTCCACTGTCAGGAAGGAAAAAGTAACCTTTTAATGCTACAAGGAGCAGCTGATCAGCAGCATATAGTCCAGGAGGGATTCTGTGGGGAAGACTGTGGCACTATGTGGGGGGCACAGAAAGGGGATGGGAATGTTGGGAAGCCTGTGTGTTGTGTTGTAAAGAAGTCTTCATGGAGGTTTGGACTGAGAAGGAGAAAGAATGAGAAATGTAAATGCAGTTACAATGTACAGATGTGTTGTGGCCGATGGTCGTGGGGAGATGGTCTGCAGGGGAACCCAAATTGAGCTTTTGCACCAGGGCCCGGCAGTTCTTGCTTACACCCCTAATAAATACTAAAGATCCAGCAACATGGCCTCTACGATCACCTAACAAAAATAGGTCGACCAAAGCGGACATTCTGTTTTTAAGTCGTGCGTCAAGTTACGATTGACTGAAATTGTGTGACTTGATCCTTTTGTATAGAAGTTTCAGTCACGCAACTGTCATGTGACAATAATGTCCTGTATATGCTTTGTGTAGCCCTAGCCTTATGTTAGTGTGAACAGAGCCTAAGCTCATTAGATGGTAATGCAGACACCAGCAAGTTTAATGGATCTCACAACCACAAAGCATTAAAATATAATCTGCAGAAATGTAATAGTTCACACTTATCTTGTTTTTGTATACCTTACCCCACCATTGGGAGAAGGAATCAAAGGAAAGACGAAATGAAAGGTTTGGCCTGAATTTCAACGTGAAATATAATGAGCCAAAGCAGGAATTATGTCAAACAAATAAGAAATTAGTAAGTAATTAAGAGTCGCCGAGCGCTGTTGTGGGCAATTAGTATCATTACAGTCTGCAAATGATGGTTTTATGCATTCTGCTCGCTGTCAGCAATTATCTCGCAATTATGTATTTTTTGGAAAAAAGCCAAAAGCCACACAAAATACTGGTAATATAAAAGATCCAGGCGGCCTCCCCCTGCCGGTTCAGTTCCATGTAATTACATGTAATCAGATTAGTAAAGGTTTAACACATTACCTATTTACTTGGTTATGGTGCTTGAAATATACATTAGTAGTGAAAATGTGAAATATGTAAAATACCGTGTCTAAATGTGTGCAGAAAAACATGACAAATTGAAGATGTCGAGTCTTCAGTATTACATGTGTATGGTAGCTTATGGCATTTTCAAGCATCGGTGTGAATGATTTTCTGTCCATGTGTGGACAATGCGGGAATGGCCACGTGATCCAAGAACCATATGTGGCTGAATCCCCAGACGCCAATGACAGTAGGAGATTGAAGGTAATACCAAAGTGTCATCGACAAACACATCATGCAGTCATTGACCATTGTGGGTGATCGGGGATTCGGGATTCCATTGGGGCATTCAGATCTGTCTGGGACTATTTTGGTTGCACATAAGACTAGGGTATTATAAGTGTTGTCCACCAGGATAGTCCCAGTCTATATGTCATATTAGGGTATATGAATGTCATAGAGTGAGGTCCTCTGTTATTCATCTAAATGGTCACAATGCAATACTACATTTTTCAATGTTTCAACAATGTTTGGTTGGCTGTGGCTTCAGCAGGAAAATCAGCTGTAAGCTTGATATGGGTTGAGTGACCTCTTAGGATGTGTTGTAAGTCTGACTGATACCAGCAATTCTTAAAGGGGTTGTCCAAGATCCCATGTGTATTGGATACTGATGACCTATCCATAGGATAGGCCATCATTATTTGATCGGTGGGGGTCCAACAACTGGACCCTGCGCCAATCCATTGATCTGTCTGTGACCATGTGATATTTCAGTTTTTCTTTTTTAATAAAGTTGCAAAAATATCTACATTTCTGTTTTTTTCTGTCAAGATGGGGAGCTGAGTGTAAATTAATGAGAAATAAAATGAACTTTTTTGCTTTTGGCAAATGGCTGCAATGAAACAAAGAGTGAAAAATTTAAAGGCGTCTGAATACTTTCCGTACACACTGTATATGATTCCACAACCTCCATGCTCCACCACACTGATGTATACCTTATTCTTAGTCTTTACAGTCAAAATCCAGACCTACAAGGATAAATATAGAGCATTAGGCACCAAGACAGTCTATCCTCGTGTCTCACAATAAGTGTAGTGGACATGACAATGTATCTTATATAGAACTTTATAGTTTGACCTTCTATAAAGAACACATGATTGTTCCCAAAGAAGAACAGACTGGGTGAGATGGAGCAGAGCGTTATGTTACAGGCTGGTTAAATACAACTTCACCCAGCAGTGATGGACAACAGAGTCAATTATAACACCTGTTGTATGGGAGGGAGGGGGTACGCTGCTGCAGAGAACGGGAATTACAGGACCTATAAAGTACATGGATTTCTAATGTGTGAAAATGACACAGCAGATTCTTGGTAACCATTGCTGAGGGCCAGGAAATATACTGGTGATTCACAGATAACCTGATACAGCCAGAATTATATATCATACATGTAATACTATATAATATATACAGCATATTCATGAACAACAGAATAATAATTTGTCCAATACAGAATTTGTGATCATCCTGGTTCAGGAATAGAACAACTGCACAAATTACTTTGAGTACAATGTAACTCTATCTCTCATATCTACAGTATCTATTTATCTATCTCATATCTATCTATCTATCTATCTATCTATCTATCTATCTATCTATCTATCTCATGTCTATCTATCTATCTATCTATCTATCTATCTATCTCATATCTATCTATCTATCTCATGTCTATCTATCTCATATCTATCTATCTATCTATTTATCTCATATCTATCTATCTATCTAAAAACCAGAATACTTTAGAGCAGCACCGTAGCTATTAAGGCTTGAGAAAGGTCCAGGTATTTTGGGACCGAAACGTCGCATATGGAATAAACCCACAGTAATTATCACTTTTTTCTAAATTTTGGAGTGCTGTCTTTTTTGTAACTTGTATCTATCTATCTATCTATCTATCTATCTATCTATCTATCTATCTATCCATCTCATATCTACTGTATCTATCTATCTATCTATCTATCTCTATCTATCTATCTATCTATCTATCTATCTATCTATCTATCTATCTATCTATCTCTCTATCTATCTATCTCTCTATCTATCTATCTCTCCATCCAATACAGAACTTGTGATCATCCTGGTTCAGGAACAGATCTGTACGAATGATTTTTAGTACAATGTAACTCTAAATAATGGGCATGAGGATGAACTAATGAAACTCGGTAACACATCCTCCACATATTATAATAATGAACTAAAAAATATAAAAAAATTAATAGAACTCATAGAAAAAATATATTGCATCTATTTAGCCACTAAGTAATATCCTGAAAGAGTTAAGTGGCGATCTGTAGCGGTTATTCCAGGATCTGTATTATTTCCAAGTGTTTAATATTGGGAATGTCGGATCAGCTGCAGGATTTCAATCAGTTTTGCTTCCCCCGAGATGATTCACAAGGACATCCTTGGAGTGGAGTGCAGATGTTGCGATCCACATTACTAAGCCACCTGGATTTCCTTTAGTGCGAAATGTCCTTGGAAACTCTGGTAAAAGATTTAATGCTGTGTTTTATGTTTCTTATGACCTCAACATTTAAGGCAAAAATATGACTGATGTATAGATTTATGTAAACTTTAGGCATCTATAAAAGTATAATAGAAACATATTAACTTTATCTCCATAATATTGCAAAATTACCCCATACAGCTGCGTTGTATAAGCACATGTCCCATGTCGTACCAAGAGCAATATTCCTATATTATAGCTAAGGGACCCCTTCTCCCACATATTGTCGTGGAATTCAGGGATATATAATCTATGGCCACATTATTAGGTTGTAGTACTTGAAAAACTCAAGAATACTGGTACAGTTGGAGTTTTTTCTCTAGCCCCTAATGTTCCTGAGCAATTGGTGCTGTCAGTTTCAACGCCTAGTTCTCTCCTAGACTAATTAGCATACTAAATACTGAAACTAACAGCACTGATTATTCAGGAATGGCGGGAGCTACAGATAAAATTCCAGCTTTGCCAGAATTAGCGGAGCTGTGCCTAGTAAATGATGCAAAGAATTGCAGTTAGTGGAGGTGGTGAAAGGTCCTCATCAAAGGGAGCCTATCATATATACTGTATTTGGGACTCAAAAACACCTGAAGGTCCTTATGAACTGATGGTTTAGTGTCTCTAAATAACCCTATACTAACACCGTCCATTAAGATAAAAAATTCTATATGCTGGTTCACCGAATGTTCGGTGCATGTGATGTGTAATACTTTGGCTTTCGTACACAGTTCTTAAGGGAAGCCGGAGTAGTACGCCATGCCAAAGCTTGGGTTCATGCACAGGGAAGATTGAGATGTAATGCCTCTCCTTTAGTGAACAACTACGCATGCGCCAGGAACAGGAGAGTTGAATCTAATGAATGAGACTTGTTGGACTCATCTCTATATAAGTATAAAGGTTTTTTTCATTCTGACCATGAACATGTTTAACATAGGGATATTTGGGACCCTAACCCACCGATCCATAAGGTTATAGTGTCTCAAATTTTCATGACAGGTTCCCTTTAATTAAGGAGACATGACATTATACTGCTAAGTTTACGCCACTGTGTTCATTATCTCTATATTGTGACATTGCTGTGTTAGTATCTTTACTGTGACATCATTGTGTTCATAATCCGTGTTCAGTGACTTCATTGTGCTTATCAACTCTGTATTGTGACATCATTGTGCTTATCACTTCTGTGCTGTGACATTACTGTGTGTATTATCCTGTGCTGTGACAACACTGTGTGTATTATCCCTGAACTGTGACATCACTGTGTGTATTATCCTTGTACCAGTGGCGTAACTAGGAATGGCTGGGCCCAAAGGCAAACATTTGACATGAACCCCCCCCTGCACAACACACTATTATGCCCCGTAGTGGCCCCTGCACACACTATTATGCCCCATAGTGGTCCCTACACACACTATTATACACCATGTGGCTCACACTTGCACCATAGTGGCCTCTGCACACACTAGTATGCACCATAGTGGCCTCTGCACACACTAGTATGCTGCATAGTGGCCCCTGCCCACACTATTATGTGCCATAGTGGCCCCTGCACACACTATTATGCCCCATAGTGACCCCTGCACACAGTATTATGCCCCATTGTGGAGCACCCATGAACAATTATTATACTCTGTTCAGACCCCAGAGTATAAGGATCAGAGACCCAGGAGAGGATACAAACATAAAAAACAATGTTACTTACCTCTCCCTGGCTCCGGCGCCAGAGTATAATAATAGCAGTGTTTGTGGGGTTTGCTGGCCCGCAGCCTTACTTATCGATCCCCGCTCCTGCTCACAGCCACCTCCGCTTCCGCTATTTGTTTTGATTCTATTTTGACATCACTGTGTTTATTATCCCTTGTGACATCATTGTGTTTATAATATCTGTACTGTGATTTTGCTTTGTATCTACTAGCTGTACTATGACATCACTATGCATAGCAACTGTTTTATAACATCACTGTGTTTATTATTACCTCTATCCTGCGACATCACTGTTTATTATCCATGTGCTGTGACATCACTGTGATTGTTATTCATGTACTGTGACATTACTGTACTGTGATACACTGGGATGGTTACCATACAATAACATCACAATGTAAAGTAACTCTTTCTTGTTATTATTATATTATATAATCTCTGTTGTGTCTATGATCCATGTGGTGAGATATCACTCTGTGCATTATATAGACTATGTAACATACCTGTAAGATTTTTTCCTGTCCTGTGATGAAGGATAAGGAGTGCAGTGGTTGCACCTGGGAAATGCTGCCCCAACAATTCCCTCCAACTGCCTCATAGGAGGACATCAGTACTACTGTATAACGTTCATCTAAAGTTCCAGATTAAATCTAGTATTCTACAGCAATTTTTTGGCCCACCATCCCTCTGCTCTAACTGTAGAAACTCTTTTCTATGCTGATGGTGAAATCTTCCTTTCTCTACATGTTGGCCTTACACACTGAATTCATTCGACCCCGAGCAGATGTGTCCATGCTGAAATTATGCACAGAATTATTTGACCAGAATTTCTATAACCTTGAAGTTTGCGGTTTCATCCTCATTGTCCAATGGTCTCCATCAAAAAAAAAAAAAAAAATCAGATAAAAAAAATAAATAAAGTGAATCCCTCCCTCTCCCTCAATCGGTTAATCCTTTTATTGTGTAATGCTTAAGAATTCAGCAACCCGGTAAATAAAACTTGTCGGAACAAAAGGTGAACTGAACGGCTGTTGTTCCAATTTAGTAAAGAGTATCTGTAATTGGCTTCTTCCGCCTGGTCTGTGCACCTGCTCCACATGGAAGCCGTTAAGCGCTGAGAACCTCTCCCCTAAAAATCCGGAATGGGTGTTTGATGGGTTTCAAGCATTTAACCCCTTCACCACTTTGCCTGATTATTTTCTGTTCTAAAATTTAAAAAAAAAGGATTTTGATATTTTGGGTATTTTTGAAATTCCTTTATTTGCATATTCCAAAATGCACCATAGAGTTCCACAGTCACTTGCATGAATGTGAGGAGCCCGGGTTTTTTCAGTTCTATCCCAGCGATAAATATGGAGGACGATGAAAGGGGTCAAGTGACTACATTCATACATAGGCCAGAGACACACATGGCATACTTGCAGTGGGTTTGCTTGTCAATTTTTGCTACAAGTTTGGCTGCAGTTTTCAACCTTTGCAATGTAGAGGTTGAAAATCAGGTCAGTCACCTGGGAATCACAGCTGAAAGGCAGCGGATTTTAGTTGTTTTTTGCCGCAAACCCAACCCATCGGGCCTTAGCCTTACGGCTGAGGCCCCATGTTGCGGAAACTGCATTTTTGTTGCAGATATTGCCACGATCTTTTGAGCCAAAGCCAAGAATGACCACAAAAGGAATGGAAAATATATAGGAAGCTTTTTATACTACTCCCGTCTGGTCAATCAAGTCCTGCTTTTGGCTCAATAAATCGCAGCAAAATCTGCAACAAAAAAGCTGCATTTCCGCAATGTGGGGCCTCAACCTAAAGACAAATTTTTGGGCAAAAAATGTTCATGTTCCTAAGGATACCAAACTGTTCTGAACAGCTGATACACAGAGAATAGAGCAGGAAGCAGACAGCGCTGTTCTCTACTTAGTGGCCAACCCAGGTTACTGCAGCTTAGCTCCCTTTTAAGTAAATGGAAGCTGATCTTCAGTAACCTGGTTTGGCCACTACGCAGAGAACAGCGCTGTCTGCTTCATTCTCTCTGTTTCAGCTACTCAGAACAGCTGATAACTGGGTTCCCGGGTGTTAGACCTTCACCCATCTGTTATGGATGACCTATCCTTAGTCTGGAAAACCCCTTTAGGCTAAGGCCCCATGTAGCGAACTGCAGATATAAAGCGGAAAAGACTGCGGCGGAAAAATATTGCAAAGTGGACTAGCGAATCCCATCCACACATTGTGGAAAAATACGCGCAGCATATATTATTGGTAGGGGGCATATGTATGTGGTTGAGAGCTATACTTCCATGTGAATGGCCAGGGTAGGAAAATGGCCTTTCAACCCAAAAAGTACAGCCATCAGTACCAAGCGAGGTCTTGGAAAAGGGAAGGGGCTCCCTTTGTCCTGTTCCCGAAAGTCCAGGTATTGTGATTGTCAGGGCTGTCACTTTGAAACGGACAGCCACAGGCCTGATGAAGACCCCCGGGGCTTTTTGTTATCAATGCCTGTGAGGCTGAGGCCACGTGTTACATATTACAGTCCAAGCAAAGTGAAAAAAATTCTGTGGAAAATGCAACACTTTGAAAAACTCATGTGTTTTTGAAATGCAGCACGTTCATTTTACCTGTGGAAATGTTGCATTTTCCCCATAGATTTATATGGGGCAGGCAAAAATACAAAACGCAACACAAAAGCACTGAAAATGCAAGATATTTTGCTGCATTTTTTTTTTTATCGCTGAAACTCACTAGTGCTACGTGTGACATTAACCTAATGCTCTTTGTAACTAGGCTTTGCAGGACAGAAATCCCTATGTTCCCCATTGATTTCCCCCCCAAAATCATATTATATTACAGATTCCATTTCCAATTCGAAAAATGCATCAAAAAATTTCTACCATATTTTTTGACAATTAAATGACCATTCACTATCTATAAAAATCTATAAAAATCTTGATCTCATTCCTAGAATTCATGTGGTCAATGTGAATACTTCCCAACTATAAATATAGCGCCACAGAAGCCGTACAGTGAGGAAATCTTATTTATAACAGGGTGGTTTCTCGGATGAGAATTTCAGAGCATTATAGACCCGAGTTACGTAGATGCAATAAATAAACTTTTTGCTTTAAATGGAGGATGATGTTAAGGCCAGGTTCACACGGCAGAAAATGAATCAAAACTCCTCCATTTTCCTCCGCCGTATTCGGGTGCGGGATTGCCATGACGGAATACAGTGCACTGTTGCGGTTTTCCTCTGCTGTTTAGGCCCGGATGAATGTTCCTAATCGGCAGGGACTCCCAAGCTGTGGAATCTGCAGCTGACTCTGCAACAAGATCGAGCAGGACGCTGAGTTTTTTCAGCATCCTGCTATGGTCAGATTCGGGGTGGAATCTACCATGGATTTGGGGACAGATTCCGCTCCCAAATCTGTGGCAGATTCCTCTGTGTGAACATATCCTAAAAAGCAATGGAGGGGATTTACCAAAACTGATGAAACGCAGGGAGAAGTGCAACAGCTGACCATACCAAGCAGCAATGCATCCTAATATGCAGCTGCAATATTTTGCAATATTATGCAATATTTTTTTATGAAAAAACACTCATATTTTAATTTTTTTGTGCAAAAGTCTTTGTCAGTTGCATAATCTTTGTCATTCAGTGATTGACAGCCTTCCTTGTATAACTTGCAATGGACTTGCTGCCCATTGGATTGCAATTTCTATAAAAGAAAATACAATTTATACTAAATCTAGTCTCAGAAAATGATACACCAGTCTGAGCATCTACTCTATTACTTACCATATTTACTGTGACAGGTTCCCTTTGAGACAACAAATGACTTTAAAATATCGAGCATATATCTTAATGCAAACAGTGCCACACCTGTCGACAGGCTGTATGTGGTATTGCAGTTCAATCCCATTCACATCAATGGGGCTGAGCTGCAATACCAGGCACAACCCATGGATAGGTGTGGTGCTGTTTTTTGTTGAGGGCAGTCCTATTTATCTAATTCTGTAAACTTCTCGGACTAGTTACATGTTTGGTCACAAAACCTAGATGCAAAAAAATCTTGCATTTATTGAACAAGCGGGGTGCTGGGAAATTGAGTTTTATTTTTCTCCTCTCCACAGGAATAGTATTTTAGATCCAAAATCTGCCTCCAAGTTCTAAAAATAGACATTTTCCATAAACAGGGAGATAAACTTAAAAGTCGAATATTTTTTTTTTCTTCAATAAAAGCATTTAAGCAATCAAAACCTCCGCAACATGCCGAGGACATTACTGCATAATTGTGTAATGATCGCAGATAATGTCTTCCAAATGGACCTTCCATGGTGGTGTTTACAGGGAATATCCTCGAGTCCAAGCTTCTCTCGGATGAGGTGTCTGGCTGCCCCTATGGCCAGAGGGCTGGCTGAGCGACAGCTGACAGACATTGGGATTTAGGTCCCATTGACTGAATGAGACCAAGGATTGTGAACTTAAAGGGGTTGTCTACAATATTTTAGTATTGTGTCAGGGCACCGAGGAAGGTAAATAAAAAATGTAAAAAAAAAATCATTCTCACCTGTCCCCGACGCTCTGGTGTCCCTGGCCACTATCTGGTTGTCGTGGTGCCCTGAGGTTTTTCCAGCGGAAGTCCTCACCGCACGTCGCCACACGCAAGAAACTGTTACGTCACCTATGATGTCCATGAGTGACGTCCCATGTCCTTTCCTTAGGCCACAGGGACCGGACAGCGGCCTGGGACATCAGAACATCGGGGACAGGTATGTTTTTATTTTTTTTTTCACCTTCCTTGGCTTCCATCCACAATACTAAAATATCGTGGACAACCCCTTTAAACCAGGCTAAGGCCGGGGCAAATCCCATCCACAGATTGCGGGAAAATGCAGTGTCTGAATAGAACCATAGATCCACCTTGCAATGGCACTGAAACTGGTATAGAAGATCTTGACCAAGATGACCAGGTTGAGAATTGGAATATTTTTGGAAACTTTTGAATTATGCTACCCTTCTATGTATCCAAAAATAAATACAAACCACTGAAGCCCCATAGTCTTCACAGTATGGACACTATTTCACATCAAGATCAGAAGAATAAACCAATCCAATGCAGAGAAAATCCATTGTATACAGAATAGTATATGGTATAAGCGGATGTTCTATAGGGTATATAGTATAGTAGAATTGATGAATTGCATTACAGTACAGCATTGACTTCCCAGAACTCAGGTCTTTGCAGAAGATTTTTTCTGTAGTTCATTAATCACATGCCTGGAGATTGCAAGATCCGCACCTGCAGGACTGGAGGGCTTGGGAAGAAAAAAAAGTTATGCAACTCACACAGATTTGTCAGGATGCCTAAAATTTTTTTTTCTTTTTCTTTTCTTCCTTGCATCATAATGGAGGCCCGATACAAGGGTGTCAGCTCTGCAGGACTTGGTATGTGCAAAACAAACTCACATTCTTTTTTCTTTATTTTTTGCTTCAATAGTGGAATTTGGAAACACGAGGTGCAACCATTGTGCTTTTTGTTCCAAAGCTCTCCTCTTTTCTGTATAGGTTTGTTTGCTGTACCAAAGGTTGCCTCTCAGCATACTCTGCAGGGGCGTAACTAAAGGCTCACAGGTCCTGGTGTAAAAAGTCAGTTTGGGCCCCCTGCGCAACTTCTCCCCATAGTCATCAGCCGCATCCCATCCATACATTTTAGTAGCATTTACATTTCCCTTTCCTTCTCTATCTGGGAGCAGACCGCCATGAAGACTTCTCCACAACATGTCTGTGCTCACAAGCTTCCCATCATTCCCATCCCCGGTCATTGCCCCCCACACATTAATAGTGCCCCCAATTGTGCCACAGCCTCCATCCTCGGACTCTCTCCTTGAATATATGCTGCTGACCAACTGCTACTTTTGGCATCGAAAAGTTAATTTTCTCCTTTCTGACAGTGATTTGCAGTGTAAAAACTTTTTCCCCTGTCTCAGTGCACCAGAGGGCAGGTGTCATACTTTTATGGTATTTGCAGTGACCCCTGGGCCTCCACCTAGTATAATAATGTCACGTTCACATTGACATAACTTCGGCTGTGTTTGCCTTTGAGACCTAGATATTGGATCGATAGCTTCCTAGGAGCCCTGACAGTGTTCTACACTATGTTTTATAGATAGCTTCCTAGGAGCCCTGACAGTGTTCTACACTATGTTTTATAGATAGCTTCCTAGGAGCTCTGACAGTGTTCTACACTATGTTTTATAGATAGCTTCCTAGGAGCCCTGACAGTGTTATACACTATGTTTTATAGATAGGTTCCTCGGAGCCCTGACAGTGTTATACACTATGTTTTATAGATAGGTTCCTAGGAGCCCTGAGATTATACTACACTATGTTTTATAGATAGGTTCCTAGGAGCCCTGACAGTGTTATACACTATGTTTTATAGATAGGTTCCTCGGAGCCCTGACAGTGTTCTACACTATGTTTTATAGATAGGTTCCTCGGAGCCCTGACAGTGTTCTACACTATGTTTTATAGATAGGTTCCTAGGAGCCCTGACAGTGTTATACACTATGTTTTATATATAGATTCCTAGGAGCCCTAACAGTGTTTTACACTATGTTTTATAGATAGATTCCTAGGAGCCCTGACAGTGTTATACACTATGTTTTATATATAGATTCCTAGGAGCCCTAACAGTGTTTTACACTATGTTTTATAGATAGATTCCTAGGAGCTCTGACAGTGCTATACACTACGTTTAATAGATACGTTCCTAGGAGCCCTGGCAGTGTTATACACTATGTTTTAGATACTGTAGGTGCCTAGAAGCTCTGACAGTGTTCTATACTATGTTTGAGATAGGTTCCTAGGAGCCCTGACAGTATTCTACTTCTTCGACCCCAAACAAATGATGGGTAATTATTGGTAATGGGCAGCTCATAGATGTAGAAGTATACACAGAGAAAGGAAAGAAAAATAATAATGTTCTCCCTCTCACATCCATTGCCATCTATTTTCTTCCTCTATATGTTTATACATCTATATTCCTTTTTACTTCCCTCCCTCTGTATATACCGATACTTCTCCTTCTACAAGCTACCCGTTACCAGTCATATATGGTTTTTGTAATTACCACATGTTCGTTTTCCCATATTCATTGTATCATGATTTTTATCTTATTTTTATAGGTATCACTTATACTTTCTTTAGTGGTTACTTTGCAGAAACCCCCATTGATAAAGGTAGATTAGATGTAACATCTGGGAGTCAGACTTTGTGGCCTTGCAATGTAAATTACCTTAATTTCTGCCTGGATGTTGTCTATACGATGTCTCAACAAATTTTTGACATTTATGCAAGACGTTTGAGTGCCGTGGACTTTCTACTATTACCACACTGTATGAGTGGCAGAGAACTTGACGTCTGAATAACTAATGGAGACTCCCCCTAGGAGTATAGAAGGAGCAGGTTTGTGTTTGTGCCAGTAAAGGTGAACATCTGAAAATGTCATAAAACTACATCCACATGGACATTCTATTTGAGCATATGTTTTACATATGTTGGGCACTTTGCCTACTTTGTTTTCGGAGCTTGTTCTCCGAAGCCATAGGAGGTAATTGTTTTATTTTTAAAGGAACATTATACTATTAATCTGTAGTATTTAGTAACAAGGCTTGTAAAATGAGATTTTGGCTTTCTACAAGTATTTCACTGTCTGCACAGACAGGGAGTTCACTAGAGAAGAAGCCAAGTAGGACAAATGTTAGATGCACAGAATCTGTCTAGGTTCTGCATTGTATTTGCTGAGAAAGATGGAACAACTAGTATTAAATTGCTATAAAAATTAAAGGGGTTGTCCGAGACCCATGGATAGGTAACAAGTATCAGATTGGTGGGGATTCAACACCAGAACCCAGTAGTATAGTAGGTGGAGGCCCAGGAGAGGTGACAAAAATAAAAAAAAACATTTATACTCACCTTCAGTTACCTTTAGGGGCCTCCTTGAGGCATCCACCACTCTCCTGTGAGGTCATGTAGGGGGTCACCACTGAGGCCTGTGTTTGGGCCACAGTGGTGACATGGGCACTCTGAGCGTCATGAATTTTCAGAAGGCCATGGTCCTATAAAAACCTTCCCCTTTGGGAGGGGGGTGATAAACTCCTTTTTGCTGTGTATAACAGCCCTTTTCGTGATGTGGACATGCAATTTGACGTGTGACGTGTCTGGCACATAAAGTACCCATGTCATGTAGAATATGATCGAGAGCTGGAACTCTTCGCAAACATTCCAGAACAGTTGGCAAGTATCTAGGCTTGAGGGACTCAAAGACCGGGTGTTGGTTCCTATCACGTGACCCAGGGTCGGAACCAGCCCAGACACCTGTAGTCCATCCCAAATAGAACCACGGAGGAAGCAATTGTTAAAAACCTCCCTGGAGAACCCCTTTAAAAGTCAAATTGCTTTAGTTTTGCCAAGAAATGACTCTTTTAAAGTAAAGTATGTCTTTTTCTGAAGGAGGGGGGGTTCGCTGACCTCATTGTACAGATTGTAGAATAACACTGGGTGGATTTGTGCTATAAGCCGCCTTTTCACATTTATACACGTGATGCATGGCTAGAAATTGAAGAGAAATGTTTGCACAATGCATAACATCTTGGTCATTTGTTCACTTTGTGCGCTCGCGGGGATATAGCCTGAGGTGTTTAGATAAATCTGTCAGGACTAGTATGTTTTCTATTTCACCCACACCTTCCAGGTTACACTAACTCAGCAGGTTACTAAGAAATGACAAATTGCATTGTTCCAAATGACTGACAGGAATTTTCGGGTAATTGAATGCAATTGTGCTGGCGGCAGGTCTGTCCATACTGGCGGTGAAGTGCCCATACTGGTGGTGAAATGTCTATACTGGTGGTGCAATGTCCGTACTGCTGGTGAAGTGTCCGTACTGGTGGTGAAGTGTCCGTACTGGTGGTGAAGTGTCCGTACTGGTGGTGAAGTGTCTGTACTGGTGGTGAAGTGTCCGTACTGGTGGTGAAGTGTCCGTACTGGTGGTGAAGTGTCCGTACTGGTGGTGAAGTGTCTGTACTGGTGGTGAAGTGTCCGTACTGGTGGTGGAATGTCCATACTGGTGGTGAAGTGTCCATACTGGTGGTGCAATGTCCGTACTGGTGGTGAAGTGTCCGTACTGGTGGTGGAATGTCCATACTGGTGGTGGAATGTTCGAACTGGTGGTAAAATGTCTGTATGTCCATACTGGTGGTTAAGTGTCCGTATGACCGTACTGGTGGTGAAGTGTCCGTACTGGTGGTGGAATGTTCGAACTGGTGGTAAAATGTCTGTATGTCCATACTGGTGGTTAAGTGTCCGTATGACCGTACTGGTGGTGAAGTGTCCGTACTGGTGGTGTAATGTCCGTACTGCTGGTGAAGTGTCCGTACTGGTGGTGGAATGTCCATACTGGTGGTGAAGTGTCCGTACTGGTGGTGAAGTGTCCATACGAAGTGTCCATACTGGTGGTGCAATGTCCGTACTGCTGGTGAAGTGTTCGTACTGGTGGTGGAGTGTCCGTACTGGTGGTGAAGTGTCCATACGAAGTGTCCATACTGGTGGTGCAATGTCCGTACTGCTGGTGAAGTGTTCGTACTGGTGGTGGAGTGTCCGTACTGGTGGTGAAGTGTCCATACTGGTGGTGTAATGTCCGTACTGCTGGTGAAGTGTCCGTACTGGTGGTGAAGTGTCCGTACTGGTGGTGAAGTGTCCGTACTGGTGGTGGAATGTCCGTACTGGTGGTGGAATGTTCGTACTGGTGGTAAAATGTCTGTATGTCCATACTGGTGGTGCAATGTCCATACTGCTGGTGAAGTGTTCGTACTGGTGGTGGAATGTCCATACTGGTGGTAAAATGTTTTTATGTCCGTACTGGTGGTTAAGTGTCCATACTGCTGGTGAAGTGTCCGTACTGATGGTTAAGTGTCCGTATGTCCGTACTGGTGGTGAAGTGTCCATACTGCTTGTGAAGTGTCCGTACTGATGGTTAAGTGTCCGTATGTCCGTACTGGTGGTGAAGTGTCCATACTGCTGGTGAAGTGTCCGTACTGGTGGCAAAATGTCTGTATGTCCTTACTGGTGGTGAAGTGTCCATACTGGTGGTGAGATGTAACTGACCATTCTTTTCCCCATTATCTGGGGAGCGTCAGAACACCCCTGTTTATATTAGATAGATAGTCACCTGGTCCAGCCAAAATTGACAGGTTTGGCCTATGTGCCTCTAATGTGTGGGGCCGGCTGTGGCGGGTGTAGGGGATATGATATTATATGAATGATAGTCACTATACTGAGGAGGAATGATGTCTTATATAGTCACATGGATATAGCCCGGCGGCTATCCACATCCACACCTTCAACAAACAGGTCCAGGAAACCACTATGTGTTCTTACATCCCCGATAATCACAAGGACATTGATAGTGTGGGGTGACTTGGAAATAACATCGCAGATAATGTATCTCAGACTAGAAGGCTCAGGTTACCATTGAGAGGGCGGCCATTTTGTTGAATGAATTAATCCAGCGAAGGCAGCTGTACTAAAATGGCTCAGCCAGGCAGCAGCACCGAAAAGGTGCGAGCCAGATTTCTGTCCAACTGGTTTCATATTTAACGGGAATGTGTCACCAGAAAATTACTTATTTTTTAAAGCAGGTTTTTACATTAAACATATTTTTAAAATTTTCCATATTACGTGCTATAAATTAAAAAAAAGTGGTCACTCTGACCACTACGCCACCACTAATAATAAACTGGCACTTGCCAATTCTGAAAAGGTTTTCTTTGCAGCAGTCACCTCATCTACATCACAGACAGTATTACAATAGAAGATAACACCTCTATAGATAACACCACTGCTGACAATAGATGATGTCATAGCTTATCTCCTCCCCCCTCCCTGCACAGAGAATGTCTAGAAAACTCTCCCATAGACACCAATGAGTTGGCTCCATGCTATTGCTTCCTATGGCCATGACTATGATGTGATATCAAGATGGCTGCCTGTTCTATTTTGGTTGCAGGTCACATGTGGCATGTGACTTTTGATCCATAGACTTCAATGGAAGGTGCACTTGAGTCGCAGTTGCATGTGTCATGTCTACAATGTGTCCACTCTAAAAAAAAAAGTTGCATGACAGTAGGTCGCACACAAGTCGCATAACTTTTTTTACTCGGTGTATAGCCTTATCTACAGGTTTTTTTAAGAGATCCCTTAGCTTAGTATTATTAGGAAAGGCGAGGGAAAATTTGTATGGTCAAGTCACGGTTTATGCCATGTTTTTCACAAAAGTGCTATATTTGCAAAAATTGTTGCAAAAACTGCATTCTGACTGCATTGTGTGAATATACTGTAAGAAACCCAGCGACAGGTGACTTAAATAAAACCGTATTCACCATTATTCAGTATCATATTCCGCACATATCATAAAATATTCCACCGTATTCCGCACATATCATAATATATTCCGCCATATTTTGCACATATCATAAAATATTCCACTGTATTCCGCGCATATCATAAGATATTCCTCCGTATTCCACACATACAATAATATCATCTGAAGAAACAATCAGGGATTTCTCATATACTATATATATATTATACGCTAATAATCGGATCTCAACTAAACTAATTTAAAACCAATTTAGAAGAATTACCGGTTTTCAATGCAGAATTGTAAGGTAAAGCCGATCCCCAGCCAGAGGCACTTTTATAAGTCATCCTTATTGAAAATGTAGAAAAAGTATGTCTTTGAGTGGAAAAAATGTGCTTCAGTGGGGGATATCAGTCAGGATGCTCGAGGCCTTAGGATATTAAATATCAGAACGTCTTCACGCCAAAAGGCTTTGTTTGCCTCTACGTGCCGCACTGAATGTGATTTATTATGGCAGACAGGACTGGGGAAGATTTAAGAGGTCGTCATATGGGCTGCTGGGTAAAAGGAGCGTGAACTGTGCAGAAATTTGTTGTTTCTGGTACAGATGATTTGCTATAATTATAACCATGAAATGGGTTACGGTAGGCATATACTGTATACCGCCATCATATCTATATACACAGAGGCCTAACCTGGGCCCAGTGCCAGATCTGTTACAGACCCCCCTCACCATGTGCCATGTATAACCTGGGGTCTTGTTATGTGGCAAAAGGGATTGTGTGTTTGTATGTATATTTGCTCTTACACACACATATATACAGTATATATAGATATATATCTACACGTACATACTGTATAAACGCCCGATACGTCTTTCCACCAAATCTGCATCAAAGAAAGTTGGGGAATCCCCATAGATATTGGATAGTCAGATTTGGCCAACACATTAAAGCTAAGGCTACCCGTAGTGAACCGCAGCTAAAAGCACTGCCGAAAAAAACTGCGTTTTTCATTTTGTTTTTGCGGCATTTTTCTTTGCGGTTTCTATTTGCTTATTAAATCTATAGGGAGAAGCCTTGCGTTACCAGAGCTAAAATTGACATGCTGCATTTTGCAAAAACGCATGCGTTTGCGCAGCATTTTTTTCCCCCGCCATGTGTGGATGGGATGAGCCAGAATCTGAATCACTTTGCTGGTACCGTGAAACCTAGCAGGTTTTTACTGCTGCGTTTCCACTACGTGGAGCCTTAGCTTCACTGCGCAAGCGCCAGACCTTGGACGCATGCGCGATGAGCAGAGGTCTACTTCCCTGACTTTATTGAACCGCTGCGCAGGCGCCGGGAGCATTCCAGATTAATGTGATGTCACTCATCGGATTCATCTCTAGGTAAGTATAAAGATTTTAATTTAGGCAGGGACGTTACAATATAGATATTAACAAATTAAATGAATACAATGAAAAAAAGCATCACCAAAAATTCTTTCAAAATAGGTTTAACTTATAAATGTGATTTAAACAATAGATCATTTTCTGGAGACGGTTTCCCTTTAAGGCTCTGTACAACACGGAGCCTAATATGGCCATGTGCACAAGGCCAAATAGTTTTAATATAAAAAACAAATATACAAAGTATATAGGTTAATATTACTCATTAGTGTCGCTGAACTTTTTATTAACAAAATCAAGCTCTGCATTTTCTTAGAGTACAGTTTACACAAGGCAGTATTTACACAGCCACCTGGCAGCCCACTTTGTAGGCTGTTCACTGTCATGGCCTGTAATATTAGGATGCTTTTTTATCTCATTTCCATCTTTAGTAATTGTCACGCATAAATACATGTGAGATTTCATCTCTGCAAATCCTCAAATGATAGAAGATTTTCCAATGGACTGGTAAAAACCAGTATACAAGGGCTGAGGCCATACTGGTGTAACTGCCCCCCCTACATTCCCACCCTCTAAAGTAAAGACCACACGTAACTGTGGATCGTTTTGGGGTTGTCCACTTTTTGTAAAAAGGCTGATCACAGGATGTCCCACTTCCCTGACCACATGTGATTAGATGTAATTTTTGGGATACTTGACAGCAACTATTTCATTTCTCTGCAGTGCCCCCACAGGAGAAAGGAAGCATAACACAGATCTCTGCAAAATCAATGAACTGTCCATGTCCATGCTTCTAGGGTACAATTCAGCACCTCATGGGGTATGTATGCATGGACCATAGGGAGCACAGTACATGGCAGAGAATTAGGCATACCCTTTTTCCCAGGAATCATTGGAAACCCCAGTTCATGGACCCCCAATGCCTCTATGACAGTCAGGAGATTGTTCAGAGGGACCCTTTAATTATCCATGATGCCTTATATTGATCATGAAGCGATCAGACATGTCATAAAAGAGGCATCAGCAGGGGTGCAACCTCAGGGATCACACAAATCTCAAGAACAAAAAGACCTAACCATCTTACTCAGAGGAATTAAAAGGAGTGTGTCACCAGAACCCAGCATATCATCCCACCCCGCAGATAGATAGGTTAGTGTCACCAGACCCAGCATATCACCCCAGTCCTGCAGATAGATAGGTTAGTGTCACCAGAACCCAGCATATCATCCCACCCCGCAGATAGATAGGTTAGTGTCACCAGAACCAGCATATCACCCCAGCCCTGCAGATAGATAGGTTAGTGTCACCAGAACCAGCATATCACCCCAGCCCTGCAGATAGATAGGTTAGTGTCACCAGAACCAGCATATCACCCCAGCCCTGCAGATAGATAGGTTAGTGTCACCAGACCCAGCATATCACCCCAGTCCTGCAGATAGATAGGTTAGTGTCACCAGAACCAGTATATCACCCCAGCCCTGCAGATAGATAGGTTAGTGTCACCAGACCCCAGCATATCATCCCAGCCCTGCAGATAGATAGGTTAGTGTCACCAGACCCCAGCATATCATCCCACTCCGCAGATAGATAGGTTAGTGTCACCAGAACCAGCATATCACACCAGCCCTGCAGATAGATAGGTTAGTGTCACCAGAACCCAGCATATCATCCCACCCCGCAGATAGATAGGTTAGTGTCACCAGAACCAGCATATCACCCCAGCCCTGCAGATAGATAGGTTAGTGTCACCAGACCCCGCATATCACCCAGCCCTGCAGATAGATAGGTTAGTGTCACCAGACCCCGCATATCACCCAGCCCTGCAGATAGATAGGTTAGTGTCACCAGACCCAGCATATCACCCCAGCCCTGCATATAGATAGGTTAGTGTCACCAGACCCCAGCATATCATCCCAGCCCTGCAGATAGATAGGTTAGTGTCACCAGACCCCAGCATATCATCCCACTCCGCAGATAGATAGGTTAGTGTCACCAGAACCAGCATATCACACCAGCCCTGCAGATAGATAGGTTAGTGTCACCAGACCCCAGCATATCATCCCACTCCGCAGATAGATAGGTTAGTGTCACCAGAACCCAGCATATCATCCCACCCCGCAGATAGATAGGTTAGTGTCACCAGACCCAGCATATCACCCCAGCCCTGCAGATAGGTTAGTGTCACCAGACCCCAGCATATCATCCCACTCCGCAGATAGATAGGTTAGTGTCACCAGAACCAGCATATCACACCAGCCCTGCAGATAGATAGGTTAGTGTCACCAGACCCCAGCATATCATCCCACTCCGCAGATAGATAGGTTAGTGTCACCAGAACCCAGCATATCATCCCACCCCGCAGATAGATAGGTTAGTGTCACCAGAACCCAGCATATCATCCCACCCCGCAGATAGATAGGTTAGTGTCACCAGACCCCAGCATATCATCCCACCCCGCAGATAGATAGGTTAGTGTCACCAGACCCCAGCATATCACCCCAGCCCTGCAGATAGATAGGTTAGTATCACCAGAACCAGCATATCACCCCAGCCCTGCAGATAGATAGGTTAGTGTCACCAGAACCAGCATATCACCCCAGCCCTGCAGATAGATAGGTTAGTGTCACCAGAACCAGCATATCACCCCAGCCCTGCAGATAGATAGGTTAGGGTCAGCTGAATCATAATGTTTCCCCTTGTGAATCGCTGCCTCAGTTGCTGAGATATTGTCTTTTTTTTTCAATATGCAAATAAGCTATTTGGGCAAAGAGGCCATTGCCGCTTATTGCTTTGGAGCAATGGAAACACCCTCATTGCTCCAAAGAAGTCATTTGCATATGACCAAAAACAGCAATATCTCGGCAATGAAGGCAGCAATTCACAAGTGGGAAACCATCTATCTGTTGGGTTCTGGCGGTAGACTCCCTTTAAAGGTTGCCATAACTTTTTTCGGTATATAACTGCTATATGTGCTGCTTTTCTATGTGTTTTTTTTAACTGTAATTTTACTAAAAAAAAAGTGCAAAAAGTTTCTGCAAAAAACTCTGCCAATTCATAACAAAACAATCTGATAAAATCTGAGAATGTGGACAGTCCCATTCCCTTACTGCCTGTGTAGATTGGTGGGTTGTTGTGATGATACATTCTGTACAAATTTGCCCTGCTTAGTACATTTCTTGACAGATAATTCTATCAGGTATCAGGTGTATCAAGTTTCTTGACCCTTTTGAAAGCTGATATGAAGAGCTGGTGGAGCCTCGGGGCCATGAACACCAAAATTGTACTGAAGCATAGAAAATCCCTATGTAAGGATCTAAACTGCTCATAAAGAACTGTAAACCCATGAGCTACATGTCCATGGCTGTACCCGCAGTATCAGGATGTCTTCACTGATCCTCGGCCACTCGTGTTCTGAATCTTCCCAAGTTCCCAGCCTATTTCCCAACTTCCTGATCCCTCTCGACATGGAAATGTGACTGCTTAGCAAGTCACTAGCTGAAGCAGGTTGGGAGTGACCAGGAAGTACAAAGACCACTTAGCGATGGATCCAGAAAGCATCTGAATGGGAGTGGTGGCCGATCAGTGAGGTAAGTCTTGACTTATCATGACCCAACCCACTTTTTCATGTCCATCACTCAGATACAAATCCAATTTAATGGAAGTTAAAAACGGACCCATAGACTACTTTTGGTTCCAACTGCCCGTGAAAATGTGCAAAAATGGGACATGTCTTAGTTTTTTATCGGTCCTGTGGGTGACTTGCACTTGTACAAAAACTTTAGCGTCCCTTTAAGTTTTGTAAAATGTCATGAGAAAGCTTATTTTCCTCCCGGCTGTATGGATTCCATTTGCTCAGTGCGCCTTGCAGTGAAAGTCACAGAGAGCTGGAAAAATCACTGTCAACAGAGCTACTGGACCTCCCTCACACTGAGGTGTAAAAGCCATTCATCATTCTGCACAGTCTGTGATTCTTTCACCCACTGAAAATGTGTAGCTGAAATTGCAATGGAATGCAAACAGACTTCAAAGGGGCATGGGGCTCCCAGAGCTAATGGATGCACCAGGGCATTGTTTAAACAGAGGCAGCATCCCCACTGTGATGTCGTTTGCATCTGAAAAACACACATATCCAGACCCATAAAAACATTCCAGTGTGGAAGAAAGTACATCTGTAGCTCACATGGGCTGGAGGACTGCAGAGAAGCCCTGGGTTGCCTGCACTCTGCTCCTTCAGCAGCAATCGGCCTTTTGAAGGCTACCGGCGAGGTCAGGGTGTGAGGTGCCAATCATCCCCAAATTTACAAGGCACTGAGCATTATAATGTAGAGCCTCTAATATAGAATATTTATTTGCAAAAATGTCTTGTGAAGCTCTCCTCCAAAAGAGCACCTTGACCTATGGCCATTGCTTTTCCTTGCCTGCAAAACTAATGGGAAAGCAGGGCAGGGGGTTTCCATGTCTATGGACCACAGGTTCTCTCTCTATGAGTATGTACAACATAGGGAATCAGTATCTTGCAAGTAATGAAGCATTTAGGGATGGACTGGGCCTTAGTCAGCAAGCTTAAAGGGTGTGTCCAGGAATCATAGGTAACTCAGTGGCGACCAGGTGGGTCTAAAACAAAAAAGTCCTGGCCCTCTTTCCTTCCTGTGCTGGGACTCACCAGACCAAAAGTGCAGAGGCTCATTTATGCTCACTAGTTATGGGTGAGGGATCCGTTACATGACTCGGATTCTTCACCAGTGACCACCAAGGCCAGTGATTGGCCTTACGAGTAATGTAAGCCTCTCTACTTCCAGCCCAGAGATTCCCGGCATGAGAAGATGAACACTGTGCAATGGAGTGTTGAAGATGGGTAAGTATGAATCTAGTGTTGGTTTAGTCCTTTGCACCCTTTCTCCCCTTTAAAGAGATGCCTGCCAGCCAAGTTTTTGCCACCCAAAGGAGAAGGGACTAATGAGCCCCCTATGTCCAAGAACCCCATATTCGACTCATGCCCTGCCTCTATGCACAGTCCTGGCCCTCTCTCCTTCCTGTTCTGGGACTCACCAGACCAGAAGTGCAGAGGCTCATTTGACCTCACCAGTCATGGGTGAGGGATCCGTGACATGACTCGGAGATATATCACCAGTGACCACCAAGGCCAGTGATTGCCCTTAACAGTAATGTAAGCCTCTCTACTTCCAGCCCAGTGAGTCCCCATGAGAAGACGGGCACTGTGCAATGGAGCGTTGAAGATAGGTGTAACGTCTCTGCCGTTTCGGGTCTCGGCGCCGCCCTCCACTCGCACGCTGTGGCGAAGGAGGTGTCTTCAATTTGGTTCTTTGTGTAAGTTTCTTGATGCTCAGTCTGAACATGGTCCTAATCAGTGTAATGGATTTCTAACCACACCCGTGTTCTAAGCATTTCTCTCTGGACGGTATAGAGTTAATCTCTTCCTGGCTTGTGTGATTGACAGCCTGTGTGCCTATTAGGTGTGGGGCTGGGCCCAGACTTTCTATATACAGGTTGTCACTTGTGTTTTGCCTGCTCTCTTCATTATTTCCCTTGCTACCTTGTTACCTGATTTTCTGACCTCTGGCTTTGACTTTGACTATTCTCTTGGATTTAGATTCTGTACTGCATTGCTCGTTTGGTTCTGACCCCTTGGCTTTATCACTCCGCTTCTGTGTTTTTTTGTCTTGTCCTGTTCTGTGTGTCACTTACCCAGTATAGGGCTTGTCTTCTGGTTGTCCTTTTGCCGCTTAGGGTAACTGAGGCAATAGGAAGGGACAGTGGCTGGGGTGAGATTAGGGCTCACTTGTCTCTGTCCCCCCTCCCAGACCGCTGCTGTAGTGTCAGGGTTGCTTCGTTTGGCAAGACCCTTACAGAATAACCGGCCCATACATTCTGCCATTGCTTCCCATAGGGTCAGCATGGATCCTATTCAGGGCCTTGCAGCCAAGTTGGAAGGCTTGGCAGTCCTGGTAAATGAGCTTGCTAAACAGGTGCAGACCCTTACTGATGCCGCTGCAGCATCTCCAGTGGTTTCTGCCCCTTTTAAGGTGAAGATGTTACTCCCGGATCGTTTTTCAGGGGATCGTGAAAAATTTGAGACTTTCCGGGAGTCCTGTCGCCTGTATTTTCGGATTAATGCACATGCATCCCAGGCCCAAATGGTTGGAGTAGTTATATCCCTCCTACAGGGGGATCCACAAGCTTGGGCCCTTAAAATCCCTCCAGGGGCTGAGGAGTGGACTGACTTTGAAAAATTTTTTTGTCTTTGGGGTCTATATATGCTGAGCCAGACCACATTGGTCTTGCGGAATCGCAACTCCTCACCATGCAGCAGGGCAAACGCTCTGCTGAGGAATATTGCGCAGAATTCCGCAAGTGCAGCGTGACTGCAGGTTGGTGTGAGTCAGCTCTAAAGGCCCACTTTAAACAAGGCCTGTGTGACCGTGTTAAGGAGCTCTGGGTTGGTCACCCAGATCCTCCCACTCTTGAGCAGGCCATGACTTTGGCTGCCCGTATTGACCGTAGGATCCGGGAAAATGTTAAAGAGAGAATAGGGTCTGCTTCTTCCAAGTTTTCTGTCTCTCCCTCACTCTCTCCTGAAAAACCTGTTATTTCTCCCATGACTCCTGGTGAGGAACCTATGCAACTGGGAGTTATGGACGCCAAGATGCGACGAGAGCATCGTCTCAGGAACAACCTCTGCCTGTACTGTGGTGCTTCCGGTCATTTCATCCGTGACTGCTCCACCAGACCCCGCACACCAGGGGAAAAACTTCAGTGCCTGAGTGGTAGTCGGAAGAACCACTCAGGCAACCAGGTATTTGCCAGTAGTAACAATAAGATGTTGTTATCTGTGTCTCTGCCCTCTGGGGACAGATCTGTTTCTGGCCAGGCCTTAGTTGACTCTGGGTCTGCGGCAAACTTTGTCACATTTTCGTTTGTCTCAGCTTTAGGCATTGAGCTTTTGCCACTTGACACACCTCTGGCGGTTACTGGAGCGGATTTTGCCCCATTGGCCAGGGGTAAGGTCCGATTCAAGACCCCCTTAATAACGTTGCAAGTGGGTTCAGCTCATTCAGAGGTCATGAACTTTTTTGTTATGGAGCATCTGTCTTCCGATATTATTTTGGGGCTCCCCTGGTTGAACCTCCATAACCCTATTTTTGATTGGGGTAAAAGGGAGTTGGTAAAATGGGGAGATCAGTGCTCATCCCACTGTATTGTTTTGCACACCTTAAATTGTGTTACTGAGGAGACGGTCTCAGCTGCAAAAGGTGGGAAATGCCAGGTGAATAAAAAATGTTTGCCTGGCCCACCAGTGTCTGTGGTTGTGCAAAAAGACCCTGAATTGAAGGCAGAGAAAATACTGGGTCCTACTAAAACTGGTTTATCTGGTGAGGGTCCGGTGGCCCCTCATAAAGGGGGGTACTGTAACGTCTCTGCCGTTTCGGGTCTCGGCGCCGCCCTCCGCTCGCACACTGTGGCGAAGGAGGCGTCTTCAATTTGGTTCTTTGTGTAAGTTTCTTTATGCTCAGTCTGAACATGGTCCTAATCAGTGTAATGGATTTCTAACCACACCCGTGTTCTAAGCATTTCTCTCTGGACTGCATAGAGTTAATCTCTTCCTGGCTTGTGTGATTGACAGCCTGTGTGCCTATCAGGTGTGGGGCTGGGCCCAGACTTTCTATATACAGGTTGTCACTTGTGTTTTGCCTGCTCTCTTCATTATTTCCCTTGCTACCTTGTTACCTGATTTTCTGACCTCTGGCTTTGACTTTGACTATTCTCTTGGATTTAGGTTCTGTACTGCATTGCTCGTTTGGTTCTGACCCCTTGGCTTTATCACTCCGCTTCTGTGTTGTTTTGTCTTGTCCTGTTCTGTGTGTCACTTACTCAGTATAGGGCTTGTCTTCTGGTTGTCCTTTTGCCGCTTAGGGTAACTGAGGCAATAGGAAGGGACAGTGGCTGGGGTGAGATTAGGGCTCACTTGTCTCTGTCCCCCCTCCCAGACTGCTGCTGTAGTGTCAGGGTGTTACTACGGTTGGCAAGACCCTTACAATAGGTAAGTGTTTAGTCCTTTGCACCCTTTCTTCCCTGTAAAGAAATGCCTGCCAACCATGTTTTGCCACCCAAAGGAGAAGGGACCAATCAGCCCCCTACATCCAAGAGCCCCATATCAGACTCATGCCCTGCCTCTATGATGCCTTTGCATCTTGGTCTTCTATAGTGCTGCAGACTTCAAATCCTCAGACTCCATGCACATGACTGAGTGTACCATCCGAGGGCGCTTCCGATGCTCTATTCTCTTCCGATGTTTATAGAGCAGGTCCAATCCTGCTCCGAGACATTGGAACCAAACCCTCCATTGAGATCAATGCGGGACAGAAGGCACTTGGATGTCATTTGAGTGTCATCCGAGTGCTTTCTGCTAAAATGCCCCCCCTTTGGCCTGCACACTTGGTCATGTGCATGAGGCCTGTGTCCAATGTGCTTCAGTGCACCATCTGTTTTTCGGGGTATGTACTTTTTTAACACGCAATCTGTGTTCTCACTAAATGGTGAAAAAAACTCCAGAACCTTCCAAGGTTAATCCACTTCTATAAAAGGATGTCAGCAGAAATGAAAGATAATTTTTCATCTAATCCAATCTTATAAGATTTATACACTTAAAGTGTCCGAACATTCGCTGCCAAGTTTTCGTTCTCTTGGAACAGCCTACAAGTAAAAAGTAGCCTTGAAGTGGTTTTCCAGCTTTTTGAACTTAAAAAGGAGTAAAAAAAAAAAACTTAGTGACAATGTTTCATTATTGTCTGTCTACGAAGAAGAAGTCCCCTTATATATCTAGACGAATCTTCAACACATGCATAACCACAATGGGATCTGGAAGGAGATAAAACAGAAGCGAGACAGGACGAGTCCTCCACTGCCGAGATGAGAGGTGGCCTGACAGTGCACTGCCTTTGTTATGTGCTTGCTTCCATCCATCCTTGATTCACCATGCTCATCTGCTTTAGTGTTCAAAAACACAAGTCCATCTGCTTTAGCCATCCATCATGATGAAATGAAGGGGGAACCGAGAGCCTCCACATTCAAGAGTCAAAAGGACAAAGACAAATAAAAAAAGGCAGGACTTCAAGGAGGAAGCCACAGATTGTGAGTGCAAATGGGACTGAGAAAACAAATAAAACACAACTGTAAATTTTACAAAAAAATAAGATAACAAATGAGTAAAAATCAAACAAAAACAACAAAAAATTCCTTCAAATGCTGGAGATGAATGTAGAGCTACGAGGAAGTGACCTTCTTATTTTGTGCAGTTTTCTGGGATATTATTTTGATTTATTCTTAAAGGGAGTGTGTCACCAGAACCCATCATAGGAAGGAACCCAGGAAAGGAAGTCTATCACCAGCATATGAACCCAGGAAAGAGAGTCTATCACTAGCATATGGACCCAGGAAAGGAAGTTTATCACCAGCATATCTACACAGGAAAGAGAGTCTATCACCAGCATATCTGAATCAAATGGTGTTTTCAAATGGAAACACCTTTGTTGTTCCAAATAGGAATAGATTACAGCTTTCATTTGAATGGGCTGAGCGGCAGGACCAGACTTAGCCACACTAGTATGGATTCAGTAAGCACAATGAAAATGAATCTTCATTCTGATGATCAATCAAGGTCCTAAGAGTAAAACCCCATTAATTATATAATGATTGTCTTTCTGTGGGAGGATCTGACAACAACTGTTCAACTTCCCTATAGCTCTCCCGCAGGAGAAATGAGGTATTACACAATTCTCAATCAAACGGCTGTTAGTGTAACCCATGGATTCACCAACATGCTTTTCTCCATACTGGCTTTAGATCTGGATCCTAAATTGAGTACCCCCATCTGTACATTTATTTGTCAGATTTTATTAGTATTGTATTGTGATTATATCCTAATATTTTGTTTTGTTAGTAGACATAATGTAACAAAGACGCCTTCCACAGATCAAGTCTTGTAACCATTTCTATAATTAGCAATAAACGGACTTTGAAAAGGATCTTGATGACAAACAGATATCGGTATATCGGGATCAGTATGGTGGTAACACATTTGTTGAGTAGTCCAGCGGCTCGGTGGCTTTTGAAGTTGCCTTCACATCAAACGCAACGTCCACCTGTACATTTCACAGGGAAAAAAAAGTTAGAAGATCACTAAGTTTTCCCTTGACTGTACAACACAGGAACCTAGCTGACATTGATCAGTTCACACCCTCTCCTGAAAGGGAGGATTTAATGATGTAGACCACCACGGTGAGGAACCTTCTCAGCTGAGTGTCCAAGGCAGTAAAGAACGCAGGTGGTGCAGGACCTCTGCCAGTCACTTCAGTATCACATACTTGTTCACAGACTACTTACCACTGAAGGACCCAAAACTATAACATGTGCACTAACACAGCATATGAAGAGGGGTTTTCTGCATAAAACATCTCCATTTAAGGAGTCTCCAAAGATCAATGATGAAGAGAAAGAGGACAATAGGAAAAGATAGGAAAAAAGGACAATAAAAACAGCAAAAAAAACCCTATGAAAAAAATAGATGCAGACATGAAATAGATAAAATATAGATACTGTATATATATATACTGTATATATATATATATATATATATAAATCTGCCAACAGTAGGAATACATTGTAGTACAAAAAACAGATATTAGATCGTTAAATCTAAATAAATAGCCCATAATCCAATAGATAGATAGATAGATAGATAGATAGATGCTGGTGAACCACTTCCAGGCCCCAGGCCCTGAGGGGGCCCCAAAGATGCCATATTAAATATACTACTATACTAAAGGTAGATAGGGGCCCCATAACAGATCTTAGCCTTTCTGAGACTCAAGCTGTGAGAGAGGAGGAGGAGCATCAGGGGAAGTGACTGATTGGTCAGGGGACACAGCACAGTCGTATAGCTTCACACTAAGAGGAACCCGCCCACTCTGCACAGTTATAGAGAGAAGTTAAAATTTACAGAAATTTTTTAAAAGGGAAGGACAGATTAAAATATGCAGGTTAGATGTATTTTCACATTTGTCCATGGAGGATTGCATAGGTAACCCTTCCATTACAAGAATATCGGAGGATCCCCTGTTGGGCCCAGGCTCACAATAATGGTCCAGCAAAAAGTACCCACATTTGAAGGGTACAATGGTCTATTTCTTATAGGATATTAGAGGGTGGGCCCCCAGGGTTACTTTAAAGAATCTTATCTCACTTAGAACACTGAGTGTGACAACATTCCAGTCTTTTAGATTGTCACATGTAATAAAATGCCTGAAATGGACATGTCCTTTAATTTAGAACATGGCCTATATAAAAACTCCAAACAGCTAGAATTAGTTTTTCTAGAATTTTCCATATCACTATTTTCTAGACAAGTGATCCCTCCCACCTGTATTTTAGTCCTTTTTACTTTTCCGTGGCTGTCAAAGTGCAGAGTAGGTAAAGATAACAAGAAAAAAATGTAAAAAATGCGTTTAGGCGTCAGCTACTGTGTAACGTTTAGGCCGTTCTCAGCCCTAAGACAAACCTTAAGGGCTATTTACAAAGCAATATTATAAATATATATAGAAGTGGGCCAATTCTGTTATTAATAGATGGAGACACTAAATGTTATGACAGTTTACCTTCTCCAAGAATTTATGCCAGCACAAATATTTTGCTCAGCCTTTGAGACGCGGAGTTGACACAGACCAGCGCACGTATTTCAATGAAGCCAGGGCTGCGTCGCTGGAGATATTGTTTAGTATGGAGGTTAATTATGTCACATCATTCGTGTGAAAAATAAAGTCGGGGACGCTGCTTTTTGTCATGGACCTGCCGGGAAAAAAAAAAAAAAAATCTTAGACCATAATGGATCATTCTGCAATATGGGCCGTAGGGTGCACAAAGGTAACATTGCTATTATTACTTCTTGTAAAGTTTTTTGTAAATAGCCATGTCCTTATTACCAAAAACTCCGCAGAGTCAGATCTGGGAAATGTCATATTTTTTATTATGAAGTAGGAAATGTATATACAGTAGATGCCAAACATGGGATTAATTGGGATCCCTTGTGTAAGGGGCTTTTTAGGACAATACTTATGGTTATATTCTGTTATTCGGATGTAACTTTTTTTTTTACTTTTTTACTTGTCCTGATTGAGTCATTAAAGGGGTCATAGCTTCATTTATTTTTTGTTTCAAAGTTCAAAAATCCTCTACTTCCCTTGTAAAGTGGTATTCCCAGAGGTCCTGGGCCCCAACGAGTTTTAATGGGGCCCCTATCTACCTTGTGACATAAGTTATGTGGCAAAGGAATCTTTGAGGTCCCCTTAGAGTCTAGGACCCGGTAGGACCTGACTGCTATCACTGCACCCCCCCCCCCCCCATAGCTACACCCCTGAGATTTCTTGTAATGCCAAGTCACCCCACCCCATTCACTGGATAGGGAATAACTACTAGATTGGTGGGAATCTTGCCATTGCGGTTGCACAAGTCATGAGAATGGGGCTACAGGTTAGTGTGGGCCCTTGGGTGATTCAATGGGACCCTTTATGGCAGCAGTGTGGTCCTGTAAAAGCCGCCATAGCGAAAAAAACCATCTGAAATTGGGTGATTTTTGCTGCGGCAACCTCTGCTGGAGCTTTCAATCTTTGCATTGCAAGTTTCAAGTGGTAAGTAATGCAAAAATCTTCAGCAGAGCTATTAACAATGAGTGCTTCTATCTATTCTCATGGAAGTGCTTATTGAGGACAATTGGTGGGCCCCCCAGTAGCTCTGCACTCTAGCACTTGCCCCAGTTGTCTTACACTGGCCCAGGGCCTTATTCACTTCTATGGGCATAGCTGATCCCTGTTTTCAACTTCCACATGGGAGTCCCATAAAGACGAATTGAGCAACAGTGTGCAAATGCATTCAGATGGGGAACCCCATACTCAGGATTGGTTGGGGTCCCATTGGCTGGAAGGCCAATCTGCCACCAATCTAGCAGTTATCCCCTATCTAGTAGATCGAGAGTAACTTGGTAATACTGGAATACCCCTTAAACTATATGCTTGTATAAAGTAAGCAGAGAATTCGGAGCTCTATAACAGAAAAATGGAGCTGTAAGCTCTGTAATGATATATAAGGGGTAAATTGGTATTACTGGAATACCCCTTTAAATAATAAACACTCTGATTGCCTGAAGCCACCATTAGGGGGAGCCTAAAAGCTTAAAGGGGCTATTCAGGAAGTGTTTAAATATTTACTTCCTACTTTCTAATTGGATCCTACATCAGAATTCCAGACTCATTCCAAATCAGAACCAGAACCCAGAAGTCAAGTCGATCTACCTGATATGATAAATATGTCGGGCCAAGGCTTCCCCTAGGGACCTCCATCGATCAGTATGTTATCCCCTATCCTGATGCTAGGGGGTACCTTATTGTGAGGGGAATACCCCTTTAATGCTTTACCACCTGCAGTAAATCCACCTGCAGTGACAATATGAGGTAAATGCTGCGTTTCCTCGTATCCTTTTGGCGGCTGTGCTGGTGAATAATCCCGTTATTTCAGTACGCTGAAGCTGAGTTGAATTGAGGACAATACCGAGGCTGAACTGAAAGGTTCTGGCAACTTTTTACCTTAAATGAAAACAATGCTCGTGCGGAAAAAAAATGTACAATAAATTTTATATGGTGAAAGTATTTGGGCTGTCAGATGAGCAAACTGAGGCAACCGCGCGCAGACAAGAGTAAATAACAAGATGGGAACTTTATACAAATTCCCTTACACTCGTATTTGTATAGGCTACGAAGCTCAATAGTGGAGGCCAAGAGTGTGCACAGAGGTGAGGGGGCCCTGTGGCCCATACTGGTACTTGTAAACAACACTAAGCACCTGGTACGGGGATCCATGAGTTATAGGGTTAGAAAAACATGGCTGCTTTTCTGTAAAAACAGCGCCACACCTGTCTTCTGGTTGTGTGTGGTATTGCAGTGTATTGAAGTGTCTGATCTTAGGTGAGGGGTCTCACCTCTAGGACATAACAAAAATTGGGGATCTCATGTCCCCTATTGGAATAGACTGGTGGAACACATGTCTGCCATCGCTCCATTTTAGTCTATGGTACAGATGAACCGAGCCGAGCGCTGCATATTCTGGTATGTGTCCCCTTGATATAGGCGTTTACACAGTGGAGTAGCTATGGGGTGCACATTTTACAATTTCCAGTAATATTTCTGATATAGGGCACTCGATTGACCGTGCTGTAATTTTTGTATGTGAGCTCAGTGCAAAAAAAAAAAAAAAATCCATGTGCACCATCATATTGTAATCCAGTGATATACAGGGAAAAGATTTTGCAGAATTAGACAAAACATGGCTGCTTTCTTCCATAAACAGCGCCCCCCCTACCCATGGGTTGAGTCTGGTATTGCAACTCCTTTGAAGTGAATGGAGCTGAACTGCAGTACCATATGCAACCAATAGACAGGTGTTAGGCTGTTTTTGGAAAAAAAAAAAAAGCAGTCATGTTTTTCTAACCCTGCACAATCTTAACAACACACATCCCAAATCCAATTAACCTATGACCACAAGGTTCTCGCCATGTCACAAGCAGCCACCTCCTGCCTAGAGAATGTTAAAAACATTACAACTTGGTGACATTTGGCCTTAATTTTTTTGACATTTTTTACATTTTCTTGGAATGAATCGCATTTTGATTTTTCGATCTTGGCCCAAACAAACCCAAATGGTTGATATTTTATTGTATTTATTGTGTGTGTCACACAGCAAGACTAGGCTGGGAGATGTGTGACTGTAATATATTTTACAGATGGTGAAGACTACTAAAATGGTTGCCAGTTCAAATGTCACTGCAACCTAATCTGGCACGGACACTACAATCAAACCTGTGACAGCTGCAAGGCCTTTCAATCAGCATGGGGCAGCAGAGCCGGGCCAAGCCAGGGCCTTGTGTTATTGGAAGCTTTGCACTTTGTGACAGCTGTTGCATTTAGAGGGGAGCGTGTCCCACCAGAAAGTGAATTGAGATTCCTTGGCTGTTTACCGAGATCCAACAGGAACGAGACATGGAATGAACAAAAAAAAAAATTCAAAAAGTTTAGTCTCTAAAATATGAACATATGCCAGAAATTAGAATTTTTATAAAATTATAAATTATTTTATAAATTATAATAAATTTGAAAGATATAAGTCGCTTGATTGTCGTCTTTTATCGAGTTGTTGAAGCTATATTCTGCCATTTCTTAGCTGCGGATAAGAAGGAAAGTTGTATGCTAAAGGTTTCTCCACTATACAGTCATGGCCAAAAGTTTTGAGAATGACACAAATATTCTATTTTCACATGATCTGCTGCCCTCTGGTTTTTATGTGTGTTTGTCAGATGTTTTTATCACATACAGAAATAGAATTGCATTCATATTATGAGTAACAGAAGCTTATATTGACAGCTAGAATGAGTTAATGCAGCAAGTCAATATTTGCAGTGTTGACCCTTCTTCTTCAGGACCTCTGCAATTCTCCCTGGCATGCTCTCAATCAACTTCTGGACCAAATCCTGACTGATAGCAGTCCATTCTTGCAGAATCAATGCTTTCATTTTGTCTGAATTTGTTGGTTTTTGTTTGTCCACCCGTCTCTTGATGATTGACCACAAGTTCTCAATGGGATTAAGATCTGGGGAGTGTCCAGGCCATGGACCCAAAATCTCTATGTTTTGTTCCCTGAGCCAATTAGTTATCACCTTTGCTTTATGGCAAGGTGCTCCATCATGCTGGAAAAGGCATTGTTGAGCGCCAAACTGCTCTTGGACGGTTGGGAGAAGTTGCTCTTGGAGGACATTCTGGTACCATTCTTTATTCATGGCTGTGTTTTTAGGCAAGACTGTGAGAGAGCCGATTCCCTTGGCTGAGAAGCAACCCCACACATGAATGGTTTCAGGATGCTTTACAGTTGGCATGAGACAAGACTGGTGGTAGCGCTCACCTCTTCTTCTCCGAATAAGCTGTTTTCCAGATGTTCCAAACAATCGAAAAGGGGATTCATCAGAGAAAATGACTTTACCCCAGTCCTCAGCAGTCCACTCCCTGTACCTTTTGCAGAATATCAGTCTGTCCCTGATGTTTTTTCTGGAGAGAAGTGGCTTCTTTGCTGCCCTCCTTGAGACCAGGCCTTGCTCCAAGAGTCTCCACCTCACAGTGCGTGCAGATGCACTCACACCTGCCTGCTGCCATTCCTCAGCAAGCTCTGCACTGCTGGTAGCCCGATCCCGCAGCTGAAACACTTTTAAGAGACGGTCCTGCCGCTTGCTGGTCTTTCTTGGGCGCCCTGGAGCCTTTTTGGCACCAATGGAACCTCTCTCCTTGAAGTTCTTGATGATGCGATAGATTGTTGACTGAGGTGCAATCTTTCTAGCTGCAATACTCTTCCCAGTTAGGCCATTTTTGTGCAGTGCAATGATGACTGCACGTGTTTCTTTAGAGATAACCATGGTTAACAGAAGAGAAACAATGATGGCAAGCACCAGCCTCCTTTTAAAGTGTCCAGTGGTGTCATTCTTACTTAATCATAACAGATTGATCTCCAGCCCTGTCCTCATCAACACCCACACCTGTGTTAATGGAGCAATAACTGAAACGATGTTAGGTGGTCCTTTTAAGGCAGGGCTGCAATGATGTTGAAATGTGTTTTGGGGGATAAAGTTCATTTTCTAGGCAAATATTGACTTTGCAAGTAATTGCTGTTAAGCTGATCACTCTTTATAACATTCTGGAGTATATGCAAATTGCCATTAGAAAAACTGAAGCAGTAGACTTTGTAAAAATTAATATTTGTATCATTCTCAAAACTTTTGGCCATGACTGTAGACAATCCCTACTTGATAAAAGAGTTCCCTGACAATAGACTGATAAAGTTCCTCCTATTGAGATCCCCAACGATCAGCTGTAATCAATGGGAAAACCTGGTAGTAAGTGTTCAGTTTCCCTACAGTGCCACCACTGGTGAAATGAAGCATTACACAAGATCCATTCAAATCAATAGGCTGTGTAATGCAGGACAGGGGAGGACATTCCCAAAAACATGTAACTATTTATAGAAGGAAAGTGAGACATTTTTAGACTCTATAGACAGTAAATAGGGGCGTAGTACATATTCCATAAATAATATATAGCAAAGGGCGATCATAAGCCGTTTCTCAGGTTCTCACAGTTTAAGCCTGGGCAGCATATTCCACATGTATAGCATCTCTGTGAATATGTTGAATGGTGAGACATTTTTGTATTTTTTTTACTGCGATGTAAAGGACAAACCATGTGTACTGCACAAGTGACCCCAACTAGATTTAGATCTACATGTTACCACGTTTCTATCGCTATATCTATATTTGTTTTCTGTCTTTTGCATATAACTCTATTATCTATCTATATAGTATTTACTAAGCCCTACCCATAGTTTCACCTTTATGGGATCTACTATTGGAGATCTTCATAAAACTGGGGTAATTCATTCAGAGGGTTAACCTGAAGCTCCAGAACCCCAAAGCAATATCTATAATAAGGCCTCATGCACATGACCGAGTAGTCAACCATGTAGAAGGCCGAGGCTCTAACTAGGGGGATTTGGAGCCTCCAATCCAATAATTATAGAGCTGTTCCTATCCTGCTTTGTGATATTGGAACAGAATGGATCGGAACGCCACCAACTCGGATGACCTTTGGATGTTCACTAAAATATCTGAACTATCTTGGCCTACAACCTCGGTCGCGTGTATGAGCCCTAAGTAGGTGACACCATTAGCTTTAGTTATAGTTTCTGTCCAGGCAGTGACGTCACCACCATATATGCAGGCATTGGGACCCATTGCCCAGTCTTCTTTGCTTTCTATTGGGGTACAACATTAGGGAAGGGTTTGACTCAGATGTGACTGGGGTCTCATTTCCACTATGGGCTGGGCATGACACCAATGTTGGCCAGATGTTGGGGCTACTTTTGTCCCATAATCTGAGGGGAGAGATCCTTATAACATAGCCGGGCAGTCTACTTTCTAGGTAGGTCTTGGGAGACACCATCAAACATATTTAGGTTGGCAAACTCCATGATAGCTTGCACTGACTAGTATTGGCAGGGCACTATGGTTGGAATTGTCTGAGGCACTGTGGTTCGAACTGTTGGGGGCACTGTGGTTGGCATGGTCAAGGGATACTGTCAGGGGTATAGCTATAGGGGTGCAGAGGAGGTTGCTACTGGGCTCTGGAACTTGAGGGGGCCTCAAAGATTCATCTGCCCATAAAATATACCAGTATTCTACATGACACATGGTAGGTAGGGGTCCCATTACAGATTTTGCATTGGGGCCCTGGAGTTATGATTCTGGGATCTGTGGTTGAAACAGTAACACGTATGGCTGAAAGCAGAAGAGCCAGGTCAGCGGGTAGCTCTATGACAGATGGGTAACTCCTTGACCTAAGGGCTTGTACTGGTTTTGTGTAGCGGGAATATTTTTATACCCCCCTGCTAGGATACAGCTTTATAATACATCAGACTTATGTCTGTGAGCAGAGACAAGCTGTCATAAATCTAATATTTCTGGCCATGGCGACTTATAGTCATATGTGTTAGACCATGGATGCGGTCATTATGAAGGGTGTCACGCATCTGTTCCTCATGTTTCTATACGATTCGGATGATCCCAGGGTATGACGCACACCGATAAACATCCCACATACGACACATTAACTATTGTGAAAATCCATCATTTTTCCAAAAAAACAGATGAACCATAAAACTGATCTGTGCCCGGAGTATAACGCTCATTACCTCTAGCGACTCGACGCTTCTGTTTTACTACTATATTGTAGTCCCAGCATTTTCAGCATATTTGGTAGGTTAATTTATAGTACTGTGCAAATGTTTTAGGCAGATGTGGAACTGTACAGTAAGAATGCTTTCAAAAATAGATATTTTACATACGGTACTTTATTTATGTGAATTAACCAAATGAAGTGAAGGAAGAAAAGAGAAATGTAACTCCCATCAATATTTGGTGCGACCTTTGCCCTTTGCCTTCCATCAGTTCTTCTCGGTACTTGCAGACAGTTTTTGGCAGAACTGGGCAGGGAGGTTGTTTTTACAATTTTTCGATATATGATGTTATGACACTCAGTGTGCCCATGTCAACGCTGCGGCCTAATCACAAACCTCAGCGGTGACCGCAGGTGCATGACTTCACCAGGAGAACGCCAGGCACTGCGAGGATGCCCAAAAGAGGTAACGGAGGTGAGTATAAATGTTTTTTTATACTTCCCCTGGGCCTCCACCTATTATACTATGGGGTCTGAAGAGACCCCAGAGCATAATAATTTACCACAATGCATGCCATGGTGTCCATTTTAGTTCACCGAAGACAAATCCCCAATTGTTTGGTTTAGTTAATAACCAAACAATTTTGGATATTTGTGTCGGGCACAGCTCATGTTGAAGTGGTTCACCCATCTCTACTCCCTAATTTTGGATCTCATGTAACGCTGTTTGCACACGCCAGCATACTACCTCTCCCAGCAGGTGCAGCCATCAGGTTACCAGACTCTTCCATGCTACCATGCACATGCTGCTCCTGCTGCTGCATCTGCCTATAGGGCAGGCATGTGCTCTCTTCCTCTTACTTAAAGGGTCAGTGGGCATACCTGCAATCCTTCCCCAGCCTATCCCTGTCAGTCTGGGTATTTAAAAGCCAGCTTTAATAGCCACACCCTACCTGAGCAAAGGTTCCTAGCTTGCTAGTCCTGCTGTTTAGTACACCTGATCCCTGATCTGCCCTGTGTATTTACCTCTGACTTGTTTCTTGGCTACATTCCTGTCTGCTTATCTGATCTGCCTTGGCTTGTTCCTGACTTTCACTCCTTTGCTGCCAGCCCTGACAACCTGCTTGTACCTGACTTTGCTTGAACTCTGCCTGTCCTAACTTTTGGCTTGTATCTGACTATGCTTTTGCCTGATGTTTCAATCCTGCACATCAGTGTCCCTCTGGCTTCTGACCAGCCATCACCAACTCCGGGGCTGTTCCAAGTGGTAACAACCTGGTAGGTTCCCTGCAGTGAAGATCAGATCAACAACCCACTGACTATTACATTTCAATATCATGGCCAAAGGAGAGAGGTTTGTCGGCAAACTCTGCACCCAACTCTTTGAGTTCTTGCCTTGCCAGTCCCCACTAGCTACAATTCTTGGTATGAAGTTGTAGTATGGGTCCAAATCCTGAGGATAAGGAATATTAGAGGACATGGGAAAAGGATCGATGCCTCTAATAACATGAGAGATTTGATATGCTTTTAATCTTCTTTAACTTCAAATTTTGAGTATTTTGGAGACGTAAATTCTGAGGTTCAAAAGGCTAAATTTGCACCTTGGCCTTTTGGGAAATCATAACGTAATGAAGAAGTGAATACATGACTTATGGTTATCCAACTATTGTCTGGAGTGAAATCCAAAACATAATTGAAGACTCCGATGACGTGGACGTTACTGTAACCAATATCAAAGAAATGTTTCTTCTTTTTAATTGGGAGTTTCAGAGAATTCTCTACAGAATTCATGTCTCATGTTACATGACCACATTCACATTGTGTAATAAGTATTTTTACTCACTGTGCTCATTTAGAACATGGAAAAGGGTTGCCAAAGTTTGGAAAGCCAAGATCATTTCACTCCTGTGATGAGGACAAAATCTGCTAAAACACAAACTACACAATGTTTACAAGGAGAAGGAATAATGGATGGTTTAACTCATTTATCACACAACTGTGAACGGCATGAGATATGCGTTACAGCAGACACATGGATATAGATACCTGATATCTGGAGATGGCATCATTGGGCATAGTCTGTGACCTGTGAGATAAGCTATGACCATCACCTATTGTGAATGGTTTGATTCTGAGATATCTCCATATAGATGATACATACCAACGCTTAGCCTGGAACTCCTAGGAGTATGGCATATTCAGGGTGGCCACACCCCTTTTGACAAGACCGCACCCTATTTTGGGTATGACACTCTCTCTCTTTTTTGGCACGTAGTCATACCTGACATTGCAATCCTGCCTGATAATAAGATGACTGATGAAAATGATCTCTACAGAACAGGAAGTATCAGCCTATTATGCGTATGAGTATGATATAGAAGGTACCTGTCATTGTAATCCTGCATGTGCTGCTAATAAGAAGACTGCTGAAAAATGACTTCTAGAGAACAGCAAGTATCAGCCTATTATGAGTATGATACAGATGTTATCTGTCATTGTAATCCAGTGTGTGCTGCTAATAAGAAAACTGCTGAAAAAAGATCTCTACAGAGAAGGAGGAGTAAGCCTAATATGAGGCACCGTGGACAGTATGAAAACTACATTATATAAAGAATGAAGTGGGAAGTAAAAAAGAAAAAGCTACCAAAATTAAAAAAATTGTGAAACATAAAACGTGATGATCACCATAGTCATTTTTTGACAATGTGTTGCCTTAAAATTGGCACCTGATGGGCAACGTAATTTAGAAATGTCGATAGCAGAACCATGGAGGGGATAGGGTTGTCAAATTAAAAAAAGAGCTGTAGCTGGCACAATTGTATGGTTGATTCTGTGACTGGCATATGCTGGGATCCACTAGCAAGCAATGTAGGCAACATGTGGATCCAGAAGTTGTAGGGTCAAAAATTTGCATCATCATTTTTACTGTATTGCTGTAACTTGAAGCTTAATAAGGAAAGTCTTTTGATATATACTGTTTGTATAACTTTTTGTCCTTCCAAGTTTTTGTTTTCCTTCCATCAATCGTTTTCTGGTCTTTGGTGCCTCAATGATTCAGCAATTAACCTGATTATTTAATCTGCCTGATTACACCTATCACAATGCTAGACCAATGACAACGCAGCGCCCCCTTCCTACTAATTATCACCGACTTGCTACATTTTCCATCATTAAGAAATGATTCATTGTCCCAGAATCAAACAGCCATAAAATTGAGATTGTTTTAAACTGGAAGTAAGTGATTTGTACACATTACCAAATTATCAACTTCCTCGATTTAAAAAAAAAAAAAAAATCAAAACAAAAATTCCCCAAATTTCCCTTGTTTTTATCCCCAAGCAAAGCAATAAGAAAGGAAATGAAGTATCTTAGACTAACAAATTGTGAGGGTCTGAAATGTGACCAGATGTGTTCAGCGTTTCGAGGCAGCCATTTCAATGGTTACAATTAAATGTGGGTGAAATAACTTAAAATGAAACCAGATGATTGTTGATATTGAGGACACACGACCAAAGTCTAAGACTGTCTACAAAATGAGTGTTCCAACTATGCTGAGAATTGGGAACCTTGGAAATTTTTATAAGATTTTTGAAATTGTTGAAATTTCTTGGAGAAATTTCTTTTTGTTTTTCAATTTGCCCTTTACTATAGGGCTTACGGGAATGGACTGATGAGGAAATGTGAAAATTAAAAAAAAAATAAAAAATTACAAAAAAGAAAAACGTTATATTTTATTGTACTACTATGATTGATAACTCTTGTGCTTTGGAATCCTCTACCAATGACAACATAGCTAGAAGTGAGTCTAATGCTACTATTGATACGGTCAACAAAATAGTCACCCTATCACATCAACAACACCTTACCATTGTACCACCCAAAAGATATCACTGTCTGTTTTGTACAGTGCAGAGCTAGTCTAAATTGTCCAGACTAGGGCTACTGATAGCTCCAGCCACCATGCCTCTAGAGAAGATCCCACTACTGCAGTATGGGCAAAACAGTGCCCGCCATGATTCTGCATTTACAGACCCAGCTGTAGGGCCAGCTAAAGTCATCACAGAGCAGAGTCAGCCAATGAACCCTAGCACTGGTAACAGTGCCATAAGAAAAGTGTCATATATGGCCCCAAAAAGTGTCTACAGAACTTAGCAATTGCCTACGTATCAAAACCAGTCATAGTGCCCCTAAGACAATGCTTTCTCTGTCATCCTACTCACGTCTACACATAAGAAATATTCACATACCATCAATATGTCTTTACTCAAGAAGGATAAGATCAAATCTGGTAAATCAATTTTGACTCCTGGGAACCATCAATAAAGTGTTTTACCAGAATGTCTGGTCTTCTGCTTGGATATTCAGGCTAATGGATGGTGTGTTAAAGATTTCTATGATTGCCTCCATCCATCTTGCTGCTGATCACCATCTTGTTTTTCTTTCAACTCTCAAAATAATCCTTTTCCTACGGTACATGTTTTTGTTTTTTCGGAAGAGGTCATTTGTGCTGGGAATGGAAGAGTAGACTTGATTCGGTCAACAATCCTTTTATTTATTCGCGATGTCCTATATGATATTTTCATATGGACAAATTAAAGGGAGTGACCAGAACCCAGTATAGCATATCAACCCAGCTCTGCAGATAGATAGGTTAGGGTTACCTGAATCAGACAGTGTTTTCCTCTTGTGAATCGCTGCCTTCTAGCCTTTTTATGGTCAATATACAAATATGCTCATTGGAGCAATGAGGGTTTTAACATTGCTGTCATTGCTCCAAACACATCATTTGCATGTTGTCAAAAATGGTAATATAGCAGCAATGGAGGCACCGATTCATGCAGATGAAACATTGTTTGATTTAGATGATCCTAACCTATCTATCTGCACGGGTTGATATGTTAAGTTTGGTGACAGACTCCCATTAAGCATATGTTCATGGGTCAACAATTATGGGGATAGATAACATTTTTGAAAATTTTATTCAATACTATTTTTGTTGTGTGGGTTTTAATAAACTTAAAAAATTTTCACGTTGGTGTACCAGTGGGGTACCACAGAGAATTGAGATATTTAACCACCATCCAAAAGCGTCTGAAGTTTATACCTAAGGAGACTTCTAGTTTGCATTTCTTCAAAGATATCACAACTTTCACAGTCATGACAGTATGAAAGGGGGCCCCAACTACAGCGCTGAGTGAATGGAGGTGAAGAAAAAGAGATGGAACATCCATTGAGCTCTGAACTTGCAGCTTCACAAGCAACCACTGAACTCTGAACATGCAGCTTCATAAGAAGGTATGTCAGACAAAGCAGGTCTCAAAAATAGAAAGCAATGCAGAATTCAGACATGAGCATGAACATCTTGAACTGCTCTAGAAATACATATACACATCTAAAAATATTAGGGTGTCAAAGGGGTTAAATAGAGTTAGGAAAAACTTGGCTCCTTTCTTTTACAAACATCACCATTGAATTAAACAGTAAAGACGGTCCATCTAATGATGGACAACAACGGATTACGATGGAAGATAATGGGGTGTGTTGGGTATTTGTTGGGTTCTCCTTGACATCACAAGACAAAAAAGTCCTGCTTGCAGCGCTTATTCGTCCCTGATTTCCGGCACCCACGCAGATGTGAACATAGTCTAAGCTCTACTGGATAAGAGAATGAGCTGAAATACCAAAAACAACCAGTGGACAGGTGTGGTGCAGTCTTCAGGAAAAAAACCAGACATATTTCTATCATTATGGACAATTCCTTTAAGAAGTCTTTTTGAAAAAATAAATTTTCCAAAGAAGAGAAATATAGTATATATATCGCACTGATGTAATAAAGCTTCACCAATAGAGCTCACTCAGATCGATCTGGTTCTTATCAAAAAATGAAGGGTGTTTTTCTCTTCAGAGCAGCGAAAACAAGGTTTTAATAAAAAGTGTTTTCAATCATCCTGTTCAGACTCAGCCAACGTTCATGGTCTCGGTAACCGAGACTTTTTTGTATATATAACTGGAAAGACAAATATCTTTTCATGAAAGTCTTTTAAGGAAATATATTTAAGTATCAACTTTTTTTTTTCTTCAGATAAAAGGTTCTGGTTTTTCCATTGCTGAAAAATAACTCATTATTTATACAAATGTTGTTCTTCGCGGCTCTTCTGTGCAATGTAATCTTGATAGGAAGGTCATCAATAACGCACAATGCTTTCCTTACTAATACATAAAGCTTGTGTTAAGTGCGATCCGTGCAAAAAACATTGGACCTGAAGCGAAGAAGCAATGGATGTCTTATACAAAGTCTAACGTTATTTTTGTCTCAAAAAATGTCTAGAAAAATCAGGTGAGTATTCCTTACCAGGGGTGGGGCATGATCTTATCCAGGGGCACAGGGTAGGAAATATTTTTCTGCATTGACACTTTGTTGGTCATAGTCTAATATTCTATTTGGGGCATTGTGTGGGCTATTATCTTATTTGGGATACAGTGTGGAGTATTTTCTTATTCCGTGGGCAAAGTGTATGGCATTTTTTTTTATTTAGGGGTGGCGTGTGGGGCATTTTCTTATTCCCAGGGCACTGTGTGGAACATTACCTTATTCAAGGGCACTCTGGAGGAATTACCCTATTCAAGGGTCACTTATTCAGGGGCACAATGTGCGGCATTATCTTATGGAGGGGCATTTTCTTATTCAGAGACTACAGTGTGGGGTACAATCCTATTCAGTGGGCACAGTGTACGACATGTTTATTTAGGGGCGGGTTGTGTGGGTTATTATTCGAGGGCATTCTGGAGGCATTACCCTATTCAGGGGTCACTTATTCAGGGGCACAATGTGAGGTCTAAGTTTATTCAGGGGGTATTTTCTTATTCAGTGGGCATAGTGTGCGGCGTTTTTATTTTGGGGCACTATGGGGGCATTTTTTTATTCCTAGGGCACTATGTGGGACATAAATGACTTATTCAAGGGCATTCTGGGGTATTACCCTATTCAGGGGTGGCAATGTGGGATGTTATCTTATTTGGGGCATTTTGTTGCCTACCAAAATACCTTGAGTGAGTTTGATGACAGAACAATGTACATTGTATAGAACTTTTTCAGCAAGTAGATGATTGATTTTTCTGTGATATGAATACGCTATACAATTCTTATACAAAACTTGCCCCATTCACATGAAGATACTTAACAAAACATCAGCCTGTATAAGAAAAAAAAAAAAATTATAGAAAAAGGTAAAAAACATGGGATGAATAAATTTGCCCCAATTCAAAAACGTTAAAGAACAATATTACTGGCCTCTTGTTAGGGATCTGGTGGTCTAATTCCAGAAACCCTACTATCATATGCATAGACTGTTCCTGATAGACATTGCATGGGCCATGGCCCCTCCGATCCTGGTGGTCTCCAATGATCACACTGATGGCCTAATCTAAGAAAAGAACATCGTAACTTTATTGCATTGTGTAGGACAATAGGTTCTTAAGATTTCTTAAACTGCCTGGTCTCCCCTGGTTGAACTGTCCTCAACCCAACCTAACCGTCCCTTTAAGCGAAGATGACTTTTAGCCTTTCACTTGGATCAGAATGAACACGAGTCAAAAACTATACAATAACTAAAGGAAGATGAATGTGTTTCTGGTTTGAGTTTCAACAGCAACTCTCATATGGTAAATGTAAGATTTATTCTCATATAAATAGTGAGTTATCTGAATAGACCCGGAGTATAATAGTAGTATTTGTGGCCCGCGGCCTAACTTACCGATGCCCGCGGCCGCTCACAGCGGCATCCGCTTCCCTTTCTGCGGCCCATAGCAGAAGGGGAAGTGGGGGGCGGCCACGAGCAGACTCGGGGTAGGTAAATAACTAGGCCCTGACCTGCCGGGGATACTCCAACAGGTTACGGCCTATTTATATAGATAAAAAAAGCTATACTCACCTGTGATGCCTTGATGCAGCCGCCGCCTCCTCCTCTTCTTGTCTGCGACGTCTGTGTCTCAGCGTAGGCGGCGTGATGACGTCATTGTATCGCCGCCTGCGCTGAGATGCGACGTCTTGTAAACCAGCCCAGGACAGGCCGCGCTCAGCTCTGTTTTTTTTTTTTTTTTTTTAAAGCGGCCTGTCCTGGGCTGGTTTACATTAAATAGTAAAATGCCGCCCCCCCCGGACAGTGCCGCCCGAGGCGGCCGCCTCACCTCGCCTCATTAGCGGTACGCCCCTGCTCTGGGGTCTGAAAAGACCCCAGAGTATAATAATAGTTCATGGGTGGTCCACTATGGGGCATAATACCCTGTGCAGGGACCACTGTAGAGCATAATATCCTGTACAGGGGCCACTATGGAGCATAATACCGAGTGCAGGGGCCACTATAGAGCATAATACCGAGTGCAGGGGCCACTATAGAGCATAATACCCTGTGTAGGGACCACTGTAGAGCATAATACCCTGTGCAGGGGCCACTCTGGAGCATAATACAAGTGCAGGGGCCACTATAGAGCATAATACCGAGTGCAGGGGCCACTATAGAGCATAATACCGAGTGCAGGGGTCACTATGGAGCATAATACAAGTGCAGGGGCCACTATGGAGCATAATACCAGTGCAGGGGCCACTATGGAGCATAATACCGTGTGCTGGGGCCACTGTGGAGCATAATACCGTGTGCAGGGGCCAATATGGAGCATAATGCCGTGTGCAGGGGCCAATATGGAGCATAATACCGTGTGCAGGGGCCAATATGGGGCATAAAACTGTGTGCAGGAGTTGCTGTGGAACATAATACCGTGTGCAGTGGCCAATGTGGGGCATAATACCCTGTGCAGGGGCCACTATGGAGCATAATACTGTGTGCAGGGGCCGCTGCGAGGCATAATACAGTGTGCAGGGGCCGCTGCGGGCCATAAGACTGTGTAATACTGTGTGCAGGGGCTGCTGTAGAACATTATAGTGTGTGTAAATGGGGTGCTATAAACATGGGCTATGGCACCTGTTTATATTATACGCTGTCTGTTTATAGTGACCGTGTGATGTAATTGTAGCCTTGTCACATACTGTAGACATGTACAGGATGAGGCTGTAGTTACATTACATGGTCGCTATGAGATGAATGACACTATGTAAACAGAGAAGCGGTCATGGCGCTTACACAGGTACCATTCAAACAGCTGATCAGTGGGGGTCCTAGGTTTTTGAACCCCACTGATTAGTTTATTAATGACCTGGAAAACCTTTTAATTAGTTAACACCTGGGGCATTATTAATAAGGGGCACTATTTATACAGGGTACACACGGACATTATTAATATAAAGATGCACTTGGGGGTATTATTCATTATGGGGGGTTATATCATATATTATATAATTGGGGGTAGCAGCAGAATGGGGGCTTTGTGTAGGTGAGGACAATGTGGGTCGGATGCCTGGAAAAGTGAGGAGCCAAAGATGTCTGTGTTGCAACCTTTACAGAGACAAGTCACAGCTGGAAGAAGTGGTCATGGCGGTCCAGAGGGAAGAGAAGGGAAATGTGACCGATTAGTCAGAGACGTCACCTGTAAGTCACAAAATGTTACTGCCCTGTATTCACCTAAATGATAGAGGATAAATACCTGAGTGATGGGGGTCTGTCTGCTGAGACCCCCACTGAGCCTGAGAATTGGGTTTTTTCCCCCCCACTAGGTGGGAATTCAGCCTGACCGCAGCCATATATATAGGTGTGTCACTTGGTGGATGGACGAACCCGCGTGGCTCTCATTCACTTCGATGGGAGTGCCAAAGATACCCGAAGTCCAGTCCTCAGCTATCTGCGGGGCTCCTATTATAGAGAATGGGGGCCACGTGGGCTCGTCCATCCACCAAGCAGAAGATATGTGACGTTACTTTCATTGTTAATGCCGTGTTGTTGATCTGATACTGAAGTAATACAGGAAGAAGAATTCTTAAAAACTGTTTTATAACTTTGTGTATTGTGTACATTGTGCGACGATAACAGTGTGTTAAACTAGTAGCATGGAAACTCAGTTTTTTGTTTTTTTTTGGGGGGGGGGGGCGTCTTTCTATAGTCCGCCTCAGGCAAGCAAAGAGGCTAGGTTCACCACTGGGTATATTAAACTCAAAACCAAAAAGTTTGGTTAAGCCTGAGTACCAGTAGCGCAACTTGAAGCTTCTAGGCCCATTTACAAAGTCTGTAACAAGGCCCACCCGCCAACTAACAAGCAACTCATATAGGAAAGCCAAAAACTGAAGGGAACCTGCCAACAAGTCTTCCGTTCCTTTACAGTGCCACCGCAGGTGAAATTAGGTATTACATGTTGTCCTTCGAAAGCAATGGACTGTTCGTAAAAGGCATGGACGTGCTAGGTCCTCCAGAGAAGATATTCTTTCTAAGAACTATCTGCTCCAGATAATCTGTGGTGGTCCAAAGTGAGACAGTCCTGTCTATTATGCCCTAAGGGCTTATTCACACTTCAGCTTTTAGCTGATCCACACGATCCTGCTCATTTTTGGATCATGGTTGATGAAAAATGGACAGTACATGGGTGGCATTCGTGAGCAGTCCATGATTTTCATGAAACCAACAGACTTTAATGGGGTGTTGGGGGTCCACAAAATGGATCAACATGGAGCATGTCCCTGTTTTTTTTTCCAAGGACCAACCATCTGCATGTCCTCATGGCAATCAAAGAGCTTGTCTTCAGTCCAGATAAAAGTGGACACGTGAACAAGCCCTTGCAGAATATTTTTTATGAATTTTTGAAAAAAGAGTATTAATATTCCCTGCCAATAATAATAATAATAATAATAATAATACATTTTATTTATATAGCACCAACGTATTCCGCAGCACTGTACAATTTGTAGGGTTCAAGTTCAGACAAAAAAGATACATTACAAAGAAATAGTCAATTCACACACTGGGACTGAGGGCCCTGCTTGCAAGAGCTTACAATCTATGAGGTAGGGGGGGGCCAGGAGGTAGCAGGGGTGACATCGGAGGTAGCATTGCTTATTTTTGTGATAGCGGTTACTTTCCTTACGCATCAATAAAGCTCTATGAGCTGTCACCAGTCATGTCCTTTAACAAATAGCAGCACCATCATCGAGGTGCAGTGGCGAAATCCATAGGAAGATCCAGAATATATATAAAAACAGGACTCATTAACAAATATTGGAATTCATGGAATGGAACTCCCCTTTAAGTGAAAAATGTTAAAAAAAATTTTTTTTCCTGATACAATGAGGTAGTTATACAATAATAAATCCGGCCACAGATACAATTGTTATTATTAATATGATATATATTTGACAATTACAAACACTTCAACATCAGGCCATCACAGCCATCATTCGAGGAAGAGATGGGATAAAATACAGACAATGTGCAATGACCTCATAGTAAATCAAGCCGACTATAAATCCTACGAAATGGACAAAACTCATAAATTCTGCTTAAAAGTACAAAGCTTTGCTGTCAGTGTTCACCTTGAATGTCATTGACAGCTAGGAAATATGGTTTATTTAGAATGCACTTTTAGGGGTCTACGAAAGGATTGTCGAAGGGACCCCGGCTGGAGAGCACCGAATATAAGAGCATTGGTCAGTGATGTGAGAGCCCCATAATAGCATTATGTCATCCTAACCCCAATATTTTATAAGTTATCTGCTGTCAGCGACCGTCATGTAGTTATTCCGCCTGACGTACACACTTAGCGAATTCGATATAAGGTCATGTTATTTATTATCTCTTTCACCATATGCTCTAGTAATGGCCATAACCTGCTCTATGCCCCCTCCACATACACACTTAAACACCCCCATCCCCCTCCTCAACAAAATATTCTCCTGAGTCCTTCAGTTGTCTTCTGTGAAATCTTTCTAGTTGTTTCTTTGTAATATATGTTTCTGAAAAAAATTGAGTGGAACCATTATGGGGTCAGCATTATATATCCAGCATGGGCCGTGACCGTGCTCATCCAGGATACAAATTGGCTGCCTCTGTTCCATTATGGAGGTAGAAGTTGGGAGCTTTTTGCTCGGAACGCCATGAAAGTTGTTTGACAACCCCAGTATGATCTGCAATAGTAGCAATATTGGATGTCAGAAAACTACAGTATGACTCAAGGGATTATATATACTTAGTTTATGGTTTATAAGGAAGAAACCTGTTAGTTAAACAACTATCTATCTATTGATCTCATATCTATGGTTTCTTGGGTTCTATGCTGGACCCTTTGGGACTTGCAGCCATGCCCTTGGAAGGACTGATATTCATGGTGCTGCTCTAAAACTCTTTTGCACTCTATCTATCTATCTGTCTTATCTAATATCTATCCATCTATCTTCTTCCAATATGTCTAGCTGTCTATTTATCTATTATCTATCTATCAATATATATATATATATATATATATATATATCATCTATCTATCTATCTATCTATCTATCTATCTATCTACCCATCTTCACCTATCTGTCTATTGATTGATCTCATATCTATCGATGTAAGATCTATCTATTGATCTAGTATCTATCAATCAACTATCTATCTATCTATCTATCTATCTATCTATCTATCTATCTATCTATCTCTTCCTTCTACTGTGTCTATCCATCTTCTTCTCTCTATCTATCTATCTATCTATCTATAGCCTCCAGTTTCTTTACTCTTGCCCTTACTTTATTATAACATTCACTATTATGTATATAACTTTTAATGTCTCATGGAAGGGTGTAGCTATAGTAGTTGTAGAGAAAGCAGATATAACAGGCCCAGAAATCCATGGGCACCCAAATGTCTCGCTAACACATAAGAAGACACAGTATAAAAGTTACATACTGTATCATCATTAAGCTTTTACATAGGGGTTCTGAAGCTTTAGGTTTCTCCTCTGGGCTCCTATACACAACAGTGTTGTATGCAGGGACCCTGTATGGTGGCACAACGATTCCAGACAGGTCTATGACGAGCCTGTAGGACCTCCATGTGCCATGCGTCTGTACAAATAACTACATAATACAGCACACAGTAGAACATACTAGAGTCAAGATCCATAAGAAAAAGTCTACAAATGTTATGATACAAAATGGGCCTTTACCAGTCTACACACACCATGATATGGACCCTTACACACTATCCTGTACACGATGCCTCGGACTTGGGATGCAGACCTGGAGATTAGAGCCTGTCCATGCTTTTATTGGCTATCCTCATGGAAATATAACAAGAATGTATTACTTTTGAAAGGCATGGATAAATGCATCTTACATGGAATTTACAAGTGTTTTCACTTTTAGCGAGAGGCCCTCCAATCAATCATCCAATTCTTGGCAAATTGTGCCAACGCTTGGTTTAGTAAACATGGCCTTGTAAACTGGAACCAGCGCCTTGTTTACCTCTCCCGTTGACTGTACGGAGGGTTTTGTTTACACAAAGTAATCAGCTTATTGCAATCATTTTTCAGGAAGAACAAAGTCTGGAGCTTGTTCTCCTTTCCAACCTATTTCTCCGAGCCCTGATCCTATCTTTCAGGCATTGCAGCATGTAATCTTTAAAAGATTTGGACAGATGTTGCTCCGTTCCTTTGTACGCCATTAGCCCACACGCAGTTCACCGTCCAATGTTTTTCAACATGCTGCATTCTTGCTCGGAGCCAGCAAAATGTGCTTTTGATATACAAGTGCTTGATCAACCCTTTCATTGTTGGCTCGGTCCGTCCGACGAGAAGGTACTAAACTTTATCTCAAATCATTAACCATCTCAGTTCCTTCATCCTTGATGCAATGTGTGGACAAGTGAACAGTATGTCACTAAAGGGATTTTCTAGGATCAGATAAACTAATAGAAAATCCCGCAACACATTGCTTTACTGAAAGCAAATGAAAATACAATTATAGTTCATGAAAGATAGACATGAGGTCAAGACCTTGGTTTCAACCCAACTCAAGATAGTCTTATGTACTGCAGATCTTGGTAGATCTGGACTACCATAGTTATCATTGGACTTCCTTCTTAATAGGGTTTATAGTCCCTTTTTATTAAATGGATAAAACACAAGACATATTGGAGCACTAACAGAGAAAAAGTCACTGAAAAGAATGCTCCTTAAAGGGGGGGTTTCACAAAAACCCAACACATCAACCCAGTCCCGGAAAGAAGGTAGTGTTACCAGAACCAGCATATCACCCCAGCCCTGCAGAAGATAGGTTAGTGTCACCAGAACCAGCATATCACCCCAGCCCGCAGATAGATAGGTTAGTGTCACCAGACCCAGCATATCACCCCAGCCCTGCAGATAGATAGGTTAGTGTCACCAGAACCAGCATATCACCCCAGCCCTGCAGATAGATAGGTTAGTGTCACCAGAACCAGCATATCACCCCAGCCCTGCAGATAGATAGGTTAGTGTCACCAGAACCAGCATATCACCCCAGCCCTGCAGATAGATAGGTTAGTGTCACCAGACCCAGCATATCACCCCAGACCTGCAGATAGATAGGTTAGGGTCACCAGAACCCAGCATATCACCCCAGCCCCGCAGATAGATAGGTTAGTGTCACCAGAACCAGCATATCACCCCAGCCCTGCAGATAGATAGGTTAGTGTCACCAGACTGCAGCATATCACCCCAGTCCTGCAGATAGATAGGTTAGTGTCACCAGACCCAGCATATCACCCCAGCCGTGCAGATAGATAGGTTAGTGTCACCAGACCCAGCATATCACCCCAGCCCTGCAGACAGATAGGTTAGTGTCACCAGAACCAGCATATCACCCCAGCCCCGCAGATAGATAGGTTAGTGTCACCAGGACCAGCATATCACCCCAGCCCTGCAGATAGATAGGTTAGTGTCACCAGGACCAGCATATCACCCCAGCCCTGCGGATAGATAGGTTTGGGTCTTCTGAATCAAATGGTGTTTTCCCCTTGTGAATCACTGCCTCCATTGCTGAGATGTTGCTGGTTTTGTCAGTATGCAAATGAGCTCTTTGGAAAAATGAAGGCGTTGTCACTTTCCCCTTTGCAACAATGTTAACTCCCTCAGTTACCATTTGGATCTTGACAAAAACTGTAATACCTCGGGAATGGAGGCAGTGATTCACAAGGGGAAAACACCACTTGATTCAGGTGACCCTAACCTATTGATCTGCGGGGTTGAGTTGATATGCTGGGTTCTGGTGATACACTCCCTTTAAGAGGATACCTCTTAAAATATAAGTTATATTTCTTCTAAATACACCACACTGGTATATATTCCATGATCAGACAAAACGGAACCAAGTCATGGACAGTATTAAAGGGCCCAAAGACCAAACTCAACCGTACCATACAAGATCTACACAGTATTTTGAAGGCACATACATCTAATTTTACGTCCTGGGATATGATTCAGCTGGAAGAAACTGGCACCTTGCACTGGTTGACACCATGTACTGTCCCCTGAGAGAGTCCATCACTTGGTCAGCTGGAGAATAGTGGGAATAGGAGAGATCCAAATAAACCAAAGTGATATAAAAGAGTTGATGGTGATGGTCATATGAACAATGTCCACATATGGTGAAACCAGGAGGTTGTGAAAGCTTCCTGACTTCACCACCCGTGCATATTGGTCACCTAGTGGAAACATGTTTGGGATGTACTTTTAGAATAACTATAGGATTCAACGGGGTCTCCATTTTGTGGGGCAATATCTTTATCAGGTGACAATGTAGGGTGACCCCTAGGGTGGTTGACAGTTCCTTCAAGTTGAATCATACCCCAGGTCAGAAACCAGACGCATGTGCCATCAGGTGTTCTTTAGGTTGATAGATATGGGTGCGTCTGGACCTTGAGCCCTTAAACACTGGCCATGACTTGGTTCTATTTTGTCTCATTATCGCATACACTAGAGTGCACCATTTTAATTGGTAGAAATAAACATGATATTTAAAGAGGCATTCTCATTGGTGATTTTTTTTGTTAAAAGGATCCACAAAAATAAGCTGATTACAGTTTGTCCACCTGCTAAGACCTTTATCGATCAGGGAACCTGTTAGTGTTCAGTAATTGCAGTGCCACCACAGGAGTGGAAGAAAATTAAATGATGCTTTTTGCAATCCATGGACTATCCAATTAAAGTGATTAAATGATTCTGAGGATCCACCCTTCAAAAACCCCTACAACATACACCATAGTACCCTTTAAAAGTGGGTGTCTTCTGCTGACTATTATTGAGCTAGACCCTAGGTCCACTAGGTGGGATTCTCTGGTACAATGGTGGGCCACTCCAGCACTGTGTCCAACCCATCATAGCCCCAACATATGCTGGGAACCAAAGGCATAACTTGAAGTTCCTGGGATCCAATGCAAAATATGTATCAGGGCCCCCAATTACCATGTGCTATCTATATTACAGGGGCCTTGTTATGTTGTAGAAAGGTAGTTGGGTCCTGAGGCTTCAGGGTCTGGCAGTGATTGCTACCTCTGCACCCCCTATAGCTACGTCCCTGCTGGGACCCACACACATTAGACGGTCAACCTTTCCTATCATCTAATGTGTATGGCCTCTCTTACTCCATTTGCCATAGAGCTCTTCTCGCTGTTTATGTAAATGACCCTGAAAACTTGTAGGAAAAAACAGCCTATCTTACACTTTCCATTGGTTTTACTTGTATATTTCCAAATCTTAGTTTCTCAAAGGGTCTTTCGCTCCATTAAAAAACTGGAGGTGGTTGAGAAATTGTGCACGCTTCACTACATCCAGCCCACGGTCTGTAAGGCTGGTGCCTCAGATGGAAAGCTAGAGGACAATGAAAGTCACACACTTCTGTTTTTTCACTTTCTAAGGCCTTCTAAAGTTTGTGCACGTTGTTCCGTCCTCTAACAACAAGCTGTTTGATGTTCATTTAAGAACTTTGATACTGCACTTGGCTGATGGATTACGGCTTAGATCTGCTGTGTTTATAGTACGACTGTAACTAATTGATCTAGGATTGCAAAACACATTAGGCATTACTCTACAAGGTTAGCGAAGATATACTTGTCCGGACTGGAAGAAGAAGCCATTTACTGCTTATAAAATTATCATTGTGGACTTTTACTAAGAAAAAAGTGGAATGCTAACATATACATACCATGTACACGGAGCAAGAATTTTTGTGGACAGGCCTGGTGCTGTTTTTGAAAGAAATCTGCCATGTTATTTAAAATTTTCTACACCCCCTTATTAACCTCTTTCCAACATCTGCCAAACACATTCAGCGGATGTCGGGGCTATAAACATGGCACTCGCTTAGGAGCTAAGTGGGAGCCATAGCTGCCATATTAAACATTGGAGAACCATCTCCATCTGAAGCCCGGTGGTGTTTGGGTGCCACTATGTATCACCATTGATACATTGGGTGGCGATCCATTATCACGACAGCCTATTTAAGGTTCCCAGGCCTGTCAATACAGAGCTTCTATTACTGGCAGCCTGTAGTAGAAGCCGAACATTCTACAATATACTGCAATACATTAGTTCAAGCATATAAAAATATTTATCCCATACTGTAGCGGGAAAAATAATCAAAATGAGCAAAGTACCATTTTTTGAAAAATTTGCCTCCCTAAAAAATTGAATAAAAAGCAATCAACATGTCAGACAATACCCAAAATGGTATAAATAAAAACTACAGCCTCATGCAGGAAGTATAAATTTTTATTTTTTTTTTATTTTCTGGTTTTTTTATCTGGTTTTGTCGTGATTGTACAATTATATAATTTTTGCTTTACAATGAATGCCATAAAAATAAAACCCATAAAAAATGAATACATAATGTTAAATGGTACCATTACAAAGTGCAATTTGCCCCACAAAAAAAAACAACCTTCATATGGCTCTGTGAACAGGGAAATTAAAAAGTTATGACTTTTTGAAGCTGAAAAGTAAAATAAAAATGCTATACATTGCTTTATCACACAGGAGTCAGGAATATGTTCTCTTTGGTCAAAGTTGTGATCTGGTCTCATATCTGGAAACTAGTCTATAGAGCCCTTAGGGGTGTAGCTAAGGAGAAGGGGGTTGGGGGTCCATATTTCCCAGGTGTAGGGTGTTAGAGGAGACGCCAAGCTTTATGCTTCTGTTTGTATACAGAGCTTGAGGATAGAACCAAATCATTGCCCAGGGTAAGGAAACCCTAGTTACTATTTTGTCCTTAAAGTGAACCTCTAGTTATAAAACAACTTTCCATAAATGAATAGTACAGGTGAATACAAGAAACTTTGTAATATATCTTATCAATGAAATAAGTTTCATTCTCCATTTATTTAGCTGTTTCCCGTCTCCTTCCCTTCACTCAAGCACTTATCTCTAATAGCGTCCTATCCATCTTCAGCCTCAAACACACAGAAGACTATGGAGAGGGGAGGAAGAAGCCTGTAAATTGATTTATTGCCCCATTCTGTGTAGTGGCAGAGCCCTATCTTGAAAGATTTAGTAGTGTCATAAGCGCTCCCTCACTCACAGTGTAGCAGAGCTTAGCAGCTGCAGTTATTTGTGTGTCATTTCCAGCAGCTCCTCCTCACCCCTCCATAGCCTTCTATGTAAAAAGTAACTCAGCCTGATAAGTGGAGAAGGAAACAGATTTCTTTAATAAGATATATTACAAAGTTTCTTACAGTCACCCGTACTATTCAATACTGAAAAGTGGTTTTATAAGTGGAGGTATACTTTAATAAAGATAGCTATAGACTACAGACCATTTGCAGACTTGTTTCTCTTGTTTAGTAGATGGGATCTAAAGCCAGTCATGGGGAATTAAAGTTCATACCTGCTTCTATGAAAATTATTTGTTATTGACACAGTGGTGACAAGTGGTACTGCAAGTACATTTTAAAAACACTGACGATTTCTCAAAGTTTTCAAATAAATCAGCTTTTTTTTTGTAAGATGCATTGGAAAAATAAAATATGGGTTTGAAGGAGTTGTCTTGGGCAAAAAGGATTTTTGCTTGATACACTTTTGATAAGTGAGACCTGGTATCTTGTAAAGGATTTGCCGCAGAGAGAGCAGACACATCTGCAATAAAGCAGTACTTCATATAATAAAGCCTTGAATGTATCTCCTCACAATGTAACGTACACAACTGGCGAGAACTGACACGGAGAAATAATAACACCAGGTTTAGTGAAAAGGAGCGAGTTTAGGACCAACCAACCAGAATCATTCCAACCCTCTAAAGGTGCTTTAGAAAAGCATGGCATAAAGTCTTAAATCTCCCTCTCGTGGCAGCTCGCCAGCTCTAATATTTTCCTAAGGATGAACTGTTCTTTTTGCAGTCTTGAAAGAAAAAGAAAATCCTCCATATTTCCTTTTCTTTTATTCTTGATATAGAACCTGGTAGACTGATAAAAACAATACGCGGCATGCCTGAATTGTATTAACACCTTATAATACTAGGAATATATCATGGGAACAATTGCTCATTTTGAGATTTGTTTTATGTGGTTTCTTATGTTTGGAAAAAAATTCCAAGTCCATGTCAAGTTACTGCTAGAGGAATGGGGCCAGCAGAAAGAAGAAGCATGAGCGGCGCCATGTTGCTCATGAATATTGTGTAGTTGCGGTAGGACGGAGAAGATTTTCTAGAGTGGTTGGGTTATCTTCAAGAGTCATAGCTTGATCTCTGACCCCAGTGCATACACTACATGTGGTCCCAGCACCATTAGACATCATGTTCCACCATGTATACATTACGCTTTATAGATTTGACTCCCCAGCTGTTGCCGAAGGCACTAAGGTCCTGCTGGGAATTTTCTATTGCAACATCTGGAGGGCCATAGCTAGGACACCACTGCTATATAGGATCCAGAGGATCTGGTGACACATTTACAGGGGTGCTGGTAGATAGGCAGGGTACCATTTTGCATTAGCCAGGGTATTTACGGTGCCTATACACTGCAGATTAATGTCACCCAAACCTACCGATTTTGGTAAGATCAAACAACCATCTAACATGTTTAAAGATGTCTTGACTTTCCCTTGAAGGCCCATGAATTTCAACATGTCCGATCCTTTGTTCTCACATGAGATAGGTCACCACCACAGGTGTCTGGTAACAGCTTATCCCTCATTGGCCACGGAAAACCCATTTCTGTTTGCCCAAGTGCAGCATGCATGTGTAAGGGGAAGGTGGGAGAAATAGTGCTTGGCCAAAACCTATCTCAGAACTTTGTTGCACCCTCATGATGGTCAAAATTTGCACCATAAATCGATGAACCCTTCCTATCAAGTGTCCATAGTTCAGGTGAAGGTGGAGTAATGGTATTCGGTGGAATGTTTCCTTGGCGCATCCCTGGTCCACTGATACCTGTGAATAGCTGTCTCTAATAAAGTGGCCATTTATTGTACATTGCCTCATTGTGTACAGTGTTCCAATATAGAAGGATTAGGGACTGTCCATGAGTCCTGTCTTCTATTACAGGATAGCTCCACTGACGTGAATAGGTCTGACACCATACACAACCTGTGGACCATGTAAACCTAATCCTCTAGAGCCCCCTTAATGAATATTATGTTTTTTTGATAAGAGTTTTCTTGATAAACGAGACACAATAAATGATTCAAGATTTCAACTACGTGGCTAAGTGTTGGCTAAGGTTTATGAATAACAGGAAATGTTCTCATACGTCTTTCATTTGGGTAACAGGGTGCTATAACCCATGTTAACTAGTTTATACAAATCCCACATGAAGGAGTCATGCATGAGAGGTGGGAATACTCTCCAAAAACATATAGTTCCAATAAGCATTGTTTCCTATTGCTTTGGCAGCCTGTCCTTGGGTTACACGGGGAACTTCTTAAAAAGGAACCGTTCACTTCAAAATGGTTTTGGGTTAGGAACTTTGGCTGTAAAATAGAAATTGGTGTGCCAAAAATGTAAATGATTTGACTCACTCAGTAGTGGGTTAATTTATTTACCCCTTATAAGGATTGTGGGAGTGCTGTTATCATTCCTAGCATTGCTTGCTATAAACAGATAGGTGTACAGGAGCCAACTCCCCATGATGTTACCAGGATAAACTCGAGAAGAATTAAAGGAGTTGTCTGGACAGTAAATTTTTTTTGCTAAAGGGTTAGAATGGCATTAAAAAACCAAAGAATTGAAACCTCACTAATCCTATTCCTTTCCCTCCTGGGCCCCCCGCTGGTCTACACTTGATGGTCCCCATTGACAAACAGGAAATGACCAACCAGTCAATCACTGATCACAGTGGTGACTCATCTCAGGGATTGGCTGAGCAGTTATTTCCCACGTGTCAAGAGGAGCCAGGAAGTAAAGACTAGTGACAGACCCAGAAAGAATCAAAATGAGAGCAGCAGGGGATAGGTGAGTATCACTTCTTCACTTTTGTATGTCATTCTAACCCTTTTTTAATGTACTGTCCAGACAACCCCTTAAAGCGAACCTTTCACCACCTCCACCAATTCCATATGTTTGCATCCAGCAATAGGCTCTACTCCACTGATTCTAGCGCAGTTGGAATTTTTTTCTCTAGCCCTCACCATTCCTGAGCAATTAGTGCTGTTAGCTTCAACACAGTTAGGCTCTCTACTGTCAGGTGGGCGGTCCTAGGCTGCAGCAGAAAGACAAGGACTGCCCTCTGACAGTAGAGAGTATAATTGTCCTGAAACTAACAGCAATGATTGCTTGGGAATGATGGGGGCCAGAGAAAAAATTTAGTGCCAGCTATTGAAGGATGCAAAGAGTTGGAGTTAGTGGCGGTGGTGAAAGGTCCCCTTTAAATTTACACCAACCCAAGGTACCAAAATAAAGAAGTGAGTCTTCACTAATCCCGTTCTTATGTTTCTCATTCCCCGCTGGTCTATACTTCCTGGTCTCTATTGACACCCAGGAAATAACTGACCAGCCAATCACTGGTCAAAGTGGTGACTTACCTCAGTGATTGGCTGAGCAGTTATTTCCTGTGTGTCAGAAGGGGACAGAAAGTAAAGACTTGTGGGGATCAAAAAGAAGCATCAAAATAGGATCTGAGGGAGATCAGTGAAATAAGCATCACTTCTTTAATTACTTTTAATTTCTTTTCCTTCTGACCCACTTTTTTAATGTAAGAGAACCTATTTAATTTACACCAACACCCTATATTTCTTAAAGTTTCTGTAAGGGTCTTGCCAAACGAAGCAATACCCTGACACTACTGCAGCGGTCAGGGAGGAAGGACAGAGACAAGTGAGCCCTAATCTCACCCCAGCCACTGTCCCTTCCTATTGCCACAGTTACCCTAAATGGTAAAAGGACAACCTGAAGACAAACCCTATACTGGGTAAGTGACACAGAGAGGAGGACAAGACAAAAACAACACAGAAGCAGAGTGAGCAAGCCAAGGGGTCAGTAACAAACGAGCAAAGCAGTACAAAGTCAAAATCCAAGAGAATAGTCAGGGGCAAGCCAAAGGGTCAGAGAATCAAGTAACAAAGTATCAAGGAGTATAGTAAGAGAGCAGGCAAAACACAAGTGTAATAACCGGCAACCTGCTGAGAAATGACATCCTGTATATAGAAAGTCTGGGACCAGCCCCCAGACCTGATAGGTACACAGGCTGTCAATCACACAGGCCAGGAAGAGATTAACTCTATGCAGTCCAGAGAGAAATGTTCAGACACGGGTGGGGCCGGAAATCCATTACACTGACTAGGACCATGTTCAGACTGAGCAGCAAGAAACTTACACAAAGAACCAAACTGAACACGCCTCCTTCGCCACAGCGTGCGAGCGGAGGGCGGCGCCGAGGCAGAGACGTTACAGTTTCCCTTTTCACCAAACCCTTTTTGATAGAAGGGACGCTAGTGATAAGTAGCAATCCCCAATGATCAGTTGGAATAAGTGGGGGAATCTGATGTCGATTGTTATTTTCCCTACAGCACCTCCACAGGGGAAATGAAGCATTACACAGGTCCCACTGAAATCAATGGTCTGTTCAGATAATGCAGGGACATGTGGGGTCCTCCAGAGCAAGAGACACTCTTTGTGGCCCTTCTGTATACAATATGAATATATCCATACATATTACATGGATTTATGAATGAATGAAAGCCAATATTTTTTTTTTACATGATAAGGAGAAATAAGAGAGGAAAAATACACATCAATGGGATAAGTTTGCTCTTCAAAGTCAAAAGAAAGTGAAAAGAGACGTCCTTCAGTTCTAAACCAAACAGCTTTAATCAGGTTCTTATCCCGAACAGCAAATCAACTGTGAGAGCAACGGTTCCAAATCTGCCTTTGTGCATAGTACAGATAGTGCCTTGGACATGAAACAGGCCAGATGTGCTCCAGCTTTGTGGAACTAATTTTAACAAGATGTTTATACAGTTACAAAGGGCGGAATTATTTTGGCACTTTGCTCTGTTCAAACACCTGGTTTTGACAAACCTTTCTTCAAATTTTCAATTTAATTGTCAAAAATTTGGCGTTGAAAAATACACAAGAGGTGAATTATACTAAATGGTCTCTCCTATAGTTTAAAGAGACCCTCCATCAGATACACATTATTTGCACAAAGCACCATAATAAAAAAAAAAAAATCAAAAATATTCACGGAAAACTCCCTATTCTTGTGCTGAAGACTGGTGGCCATCTTCTAGCTTAGCAAATGGGTCAATGTGGTAAAAGGTAATGTTCATGGATGTAAACAAAAAGTTGAAGGTCAAGAGTGTTCATTCTAGTTGGGTATGACCTCAGGGGAAGGGTAGAAAGGCAAATCTCCTGGGGTCTGATTGTAAGGGGCACCATAAGGAAGTATTCAGTGTTGGGAGTCACACCATGATAAAGTGTCCACACTCTTATGGTCAACAACCTTTATGCAGCCAACCTTCAAAAGCCAAAGCTAAAGTTTATGCTTCAAAAATTGTCTATTATGACCCACCTAGAAGTTGCATTGACTATTGACTATATTTTCAAAAAAGTTTGCCGATTCCCTGGATTGACTCTGCTTTACATGCTCTACATGCTTCAACCTTTATTTTTTGAAGCACAGAACAAGAAAAAAACATCAGTATTTCTCTTGCATCTAGACTGGGTTCTCATTGTGAGACGGAAATTCCTCAAAACAGGAGTGAATTGATCACGTCTCTTGGCATAACCTTCAGCCCGCTCAAAAAGACCGGCACGTAGTGAAGAGAGAGCTGTGTCTACGCGACCTGCACTCCGCTAACACTCCTTGTTTATTAAGCAGGTGTTATTGGAACCACCAGTCATTTTCCTAGAGGTACCTTTTAAGAAATTTCGTGCTCAACTTTTCCATCATTTTTTAGTCTCCAAGCAGGAAAGGATTATGTTCAAGTGAAAGGCAACTATCGAGATTTTTAATTGCATAAATTATTAATAAATTAACCATTTCAATGGCTTATGCTGTGCATTAAAACAACCGCAGTTTAACCATGTCAGAAGGAAGGACCCGTTTTGATATAGGTTATCAAGCCTGACTCTTCTGGGCACATGTAACGTGCAGGAGATGGGCACAACTAGGTGGAGCTTCAGAATTCTTTACAGAATTCTTTGGGAGTAGAATTAGAGAAGTAGAGAACAACGTGAAACGATTTGTAAGCAGAAAGGAACAAATGTAAAAAAAAAGTCTTTTGTCATCTATCTTGATCAGACTTCCCCATTTTGACCTCTTTACCATCATCGGCTTTGTGTTCCATCCTCTGCAGACCAAGACGGTGTCATACTTTCCTCCTAGCTAAAACTCTCTTCTGGGTTCCTCCTGGCTCTGATGTTCAACCTTCTCCCAGTCTGCTTTCCCAGTCCACCAGGAGCACTTTGGTCACTCACGAACAGCATACCAGCAACCCAATGAGTGCCAAAACTTGAGTTTCAACCTACTTTGGCTAAGCTTCCCCCAGTCTTCTGTGCCTAATGAGCAGGCCGCATCTATAGGACCATTGCCCCTGCCTTGGGCTCATGCTCCATGTTACACACATGCATATGTATGGAACATTCTTAGGCTATGGTCACATGTAAAAAATGAGAGCTAAAAACACTGCGAAAATGCTTGCATTTTTAACTGCTTTTCCATTGCATTTTACATTTGTGCCTCCTCCTTATGAGTCTATGGGGAAAAAACAGCGTTCTCACAGGTACAGTTAATACGTTGCTTTTTTCAAAAATGCATTTGTTTTTGGAAAGTATTTTTTTTCGCCATATGTGGATGAGATGAAATAAAAGGAGAACCCCAGTCTTATTAGACCTGATATCTCTCATCCATCTCCTATTATACTTCTTATTATACTCTTGTACACGTTTTAGTTGTCATATTAGGCATTTGCTGCCTCTATTTAGCATCTACCAACACTTTAGTGAGTTACTTCTTACAAATGCCAGTGGGAGTGGAGTGACGTAAAAAATATTTTGACCTTTTACTGGTTTCCAGTAAAGTGTAGGAAGCCGCTGCAGCTGTCAGGCAGATAGGAATATGGTCTACAGACTGGTTCATGTGTCTGATCTGTCATGGCATTACAATGCACCTAATATTGTAGCCTCTTAGTTTCCTGAGGATGACACTATGTAGCTTTTAGTATACACAATTACAGGAGATAGCGTAATTCGTCACCGCTTGACTGGACCTACATTGCTATATTAAAGCCATATCCAACATGTTAACCTGTTAACTGCTCCATTGCATATAGGATATAGGAGTAATGCAGCTTTGCAAATCTTTATTAAAGATCTCCTCCCGTTTTGTGTATACAGTTCCTATGCAGACCTATGTCTCTCCATGGTTATAGATTATAGAATATGTGGACCCATGTCATGAATGCAACACCCATGCATAGGACACACACTGCACACAAGCTACTACTATATCATATTAAAGGGTCTGTCCAGGATTTGCAAAAATTTGTACTTGTTCAATCCCCTCCTGCTCTGGCGCTGCCTCTCCAGGGGGCCCGTCCCTGCAGTGATGATATTCTGATCACTGTGCTCGATCCCGCTGGTCTCAGCCATGAAGGTGGCCTGGTGGTACATGACCAGCATGGACCTATGGGTGGTGCTGGGGCAGCGGGGGGATCGAATAAGGAAATAAAATTTTTACATTTTTAATTTTTTTTTATTTTTTCATATTGTCTGCACTTTGCCAATTTTTTTTTGCAAATCCCGGTTAACCCTTCCACACACCAAACACACTTACCAGCTCTGACCCTGGCAGAATCCCTGTATGCAGGAGAGTGGATTTGTAGACAACTTTATTAAGGGTGTTACCCTTACTACCAATAGGTGGCAGTAGAGAGATTACTTTCTTCCAGCTGGAGGAGAGCTAATTTGCATACTTTTTCCCATGCAGCACCTCAGCTGGATCTCCTCAATGAGAACGAGTAGTGTCCAAGCTATTATAGTTTATGTTTAGTTGAGAACCAGGAAGCTCTGGATGAGCAGTTCTGTAGGTATCTCCTAGCATAGGACAAGAGCACCTAGAATTGTGGGAGTACAGAGTAAATGGTAAGATCATCCTAGTCCCAGAAAAACCAGACTATAGAAAGATACAGACAATAAACTAAAGTGTAGCAGACAAAACTGCGGCCCATGCTCATAGCTGGCACGAGGGGCTCTTTCCTGGGGCTGGCATCCCTCTGACTAGTGCACATTATACTTTATGGAAACATTCCTGTAACAGACTGTCCCTTAAAGCCTTAACTACTTGTAATGGTATCAAATTTACACCAAACTTGCCGTCTGTATTTGATACGGCTACATGACCAAGCACAGTCTGTTAAGGCCAATATTTCTTGGTGTTTTTACAGCCTATGTTTCGTCTGTTCAGTGTTGCCGGTAATGGTTTCTGCGCGGTTTCAATTGGCTTTATGTAATGGAGTCGGATGACTTCATTTTACATCATTTAACCCTTTCATTTTGCAAAAGTGTGGACCCCGTTTGCTATTATGTGAAGGTACCATTTGTGTGGTATAAGTGGCATTGTGTGGGTGAGCGTGGTCAGTATAGAGGCATGATCTATGATTCTTAGTTATATATGGTAGGGTGTACATTATTCCTTACAATACATACCTCTTCAGTTGCTGCAGAACCTACTTTTGGTAGTTAGGGGGATGGTCCTGTCCGTCATGAGTTAACATGAAACACCCTCATCCTTTACAAAGAGAAGGTCTGTAGATCTGAGGTGTGTACTATGATGTTCTGCAGCAGCTGAGATGTGTATTATGATGTTCTGCAGCAGCTGAGGTGTGTATTATGATGTTCTGCAGCAGCTGAGGTGTGTATTATGATGTTCTGCAGCAGCTGAGGTGTGTATTATGATGATCTGCAGCAGCTGAGATGCGTATTATGATGTTCTGCAGCAGCTGAGATGCGTATTATGATGTTCTGCAGCAGCTGAGATGCGTATTATGATGTTCTGCAGCAGCTGAGATGCGTATTATGATGTTCTGCAGCAGCTGAGATGCGTATTATGATGTTCTGCAGCAGCTGAGATGCGTATTATGATGTTCTGCAGCAGCTGAGATGCGTATTATGATGTTCTGCAGCAGCTGAGATGCGTATTATGATGTTCTGCAGCAGCTGAGGTGTGTATTATGATGATCTGCAGCAGCTGCGGTGTGTATTATGATGTTCTGCAGCAGCTGAGGTGCGTATTATGATGTTCTGCAGCAGCTGAGTTGTGTATTATGATGTTTTTCAGTACCTGCGGTGTGTATTATGATGTTCTGCAGCAGCTGAGGTGTGTATTATGATGTTCTGCAGCAGCTGAGGTGCATATTATGATGTTCTGCAGCAGCGGAGCGAAGAACTGAGGTGTGTATTATGATGGTTCTGCAGCAGCTGAGGTGGTAATCTGCAGCACGGGGATTTGACTGCAGCAGCTGAGATGCGTATTATGTCTGCAGCAGCTGAGATGCGTATTATGATATTCTGCAGTAGCTGAGGTGCATATTATGATGTTCTGCAGCAGCTGAGGTGCATATTATGATGGTTTGCAGCAGCTGAGGTGTGTATTATGACGTTCTGCAGTAGCTGACGCGTATACTATGATGTTCTGCAGCAGCTGATGTGCATATTATAATGTTCTGCAGCAGCAGCTGAGATGCATATTATGATGTTCTGCAGCAGCTGATGCGTATACTATGATGTTCTGCAGCAGCTGATGCGTATACTATGATGATCTGCATCAGCTGATGTGCATATTATGATGTTCTGCAGTAGCGGAGTTCTGTATTATCATGTTCTGCAGCAGCTGAGGTTTACATTATGGTGTGTGCATGTGTATTATGATGTTATGCAGCAAAGGAGGTATATATTATTATGTTCTGCAGCAGCTGAGGTGTGTGTTATGATGTTCTGCAGAAGCTGAGTTGTGTATCATGCTCTGCATCTGGTATCATGAGGTTCTGCAGCAGCTTTGGTGTGTAGTATGAAGTTCTCCCCTTCTAGCTAATGCAGACTTCCCTCCTCTCCACCAGGCTATAATTTGGAATCACTTAAAGCCAGGCGTCAGGTTTTACAGCAGAATTTTGTTCTAACACAGGGGTATTTGTTTTTGTGATCTTTATATTCGGTAACATTTACATGCACAATTCCCGCTGCCACATTCCACACCGCTGCACTAAATGCCACTGGGGGGAAAAAGTAAAAGAAAAAACTTTAGAAAGGCTTATTTGGGTTTCTTGCGGCCTGTGACAGGCTCTGGATCACTTCATATTCACTTATAAAGAAATAATCTACTAGGCCGGACTCCTAATCTGTTTTGCTATCTAGACGAGAGAGATTATTTTCATAGTGTTTTTGGGCCTTTCGAGGCGTAACCTGATACTGATTTGTTGTCGCTCGGCCAGATCAAACATTACCATGTTATTCTATTTAACAGTGTGGCACCATAAACGTGTCTGAAAATATGTGCAGCGCGGATGGATGTGACATGATATCGCTCCGGCTGGTATTAGTTTAGATTTTGCGTCTTAGTTTTATTGCTTGTCGAAATCCATTCCGCTCCATACTTGGTCATTACGAATTGAGACAAATGTATCAATATTATAAGACGGCCAATGATGGATGGAAATATTGTATTATATTCTATGTGTGTATATCGGTAGTATAATGCTTTGTGCTACTATGTAGTTGATTGTGATGCTTGAAGGTCAAGGCCCCATGCACACAGAGCAATCCGGACAAGAAAATCCAGTCCATACATTGGCCGGATTTCCCAGTCCAAACCTAGTCAGGAGATGGGATTCCATGTATCATAGTGATGTATAATGGTGGGAGTCCCTGCATCCTTGTGACTCTACTGTCCTGTACTGTATATAGCTGCGAGGAGGAAGGAACGCCAAGAATTATAGATTGATAGGATACATTGTGCCAGAAAGTTGCTCCAGAATTTTCAGGCAGATATTGTCACACCTTAAGCCCTGCCCCCTTTCCCTCTAAGCCACACCCCCACCAGATAATGTGAAAAATGTGTCTAAAACACATTTTTAGGCCATTATTTGGCCCAAATTGGAGGAATTTGTCATCTCTGATGCCAGTTTTGTGGTGTAAAAAAGTTTGGTGCAAATTTTTGTGTAAACTTATTTTTGTGCAAAATTTGCAACTTTTTGCAATCTCCCACCATCCACATCACTTTTCTGAAAAATTAGTGGGGCGGCTGCGTGGGTGCTGAGGCAGGGCTTACTAAACAATTACTGCCAGGGTTCCCCACATATTGCAGCTGTTTGCTAGGGGACACTTTGTCACCAGTTTATTGTCCCATTTGTCAAGCAGGTTTTGGAGTCAGTGTTGGAGAAATAGAGACGGGGTCACGTTTGGGTGCAGTTGGAAAAATTTACCAACTCCAACTTCAAAAATAAAATGATTAATTATTTGACATCATATTATACAATTATGAATATTGTGTAATTAATTAGATAGTTTGTTACATATTTACTTTCATAGGGATTCAATCCTTGGATTTTTATCCTGAATTAAAGTGGCGTAACTGCTTTTGTCTGACCATGTCAGCCATGTATGAAGGAGTTGTAGTCGTAGTCGAAGCATGAGTCGGAGTCAGACTAGGTTCACATCTGTGTAGGAGACTCCACTGCAGAGTCCGCCTAAAATCAGTGGAGAGAATAGTTCTGCACGAAGGACTTTTCTCTACGGTGGTTTCAGTATAAAACCGGCGGAAACCCAATGGACACCTGGCGGACCCCATTATGGTCTATGGAGTCTGCGGGTGTTCCCATGCGGACCTGACAGAGAGACCAACGCTAGTGTGAGACCCCCTACGCCATGGGGCGTACCAACTCTGCAGCCCTGCAAACAAGTAGGAATTGTTCAAAGTGAAGAACCCCTTTAACACAATAAAGACATGGACCACAAGGATATGCACTTACTTGCGGTTATGATTTTTGATCTACTACTATTGTACAAAAGTTTCACTCCATAGGAATCAATAGGGATTGTTCAGCAAGTACAGCAAAAAAAAAAAAGTGATCCTACTTCTCCTTAACTACTATAAACTTATATTACACCCTTTCGATCACAGTCTGAGATGTCAGGGAGTTTTAATCAGGTTCTACAGGACCTTGTTTTCTCAGCTGGGCTGGAGCATACTTTGTGATTATATATAATAGGTTGACTATTCAGGTCTGAGTGACCTTGGCTATACCCTCGGAGGACTATGTGCTCAACATTGCATAACCTCTTCTCAAACAATTTCTTATACAAATTATCAAAGCCAGACTTTTGTTTAAAGTCAGGCAAGCGGATCTTCTGCTGTCACTGGCTTACCGCTCTATACACAAGCCTTGTTACCTTAGAAATGTCTGGATCGTAGCTCCGATTGATTATAGTGAATGCCAGGTATGCACCTCCATCAACCCATATGTTATTTCTAGAACACAATGTCAAAGAATGCGCCGACATAAAAAAACACCTGCTGTTCATGTACCAAAGGGGGTGGCGGCGGCCATATAGAACTCCAACTTGTGCCAACATTATCATTCACTCTCCTGCCATTACAGATTCTACTTGTAGCCAATAAGATCTGTTTCCTCCATGTCAAGGTACGGACTCCACAAGAGCTCTGAAGGCGTCCTGTGGTATCTTCAAGTAGCAGCAGAGCCTTCAAGTCCTGTAGGTTTGGAGCTGCAGCCTCCATTCATCGGATTTGTTTTTCCAGCGGATCCAACAGAAGCTCGATGAGATTGAGATTTGGGCAACTTTAAGACCAAGTCAACACCTTGAACTCTTTGTTATGTTCCTCAAACCATTCCTGGACATTTTTTGTAGGGGGGCAATGCTGAAAGGAGCCGCTGCCATTAAGAGACACTGTTACAATGACGGGCTGTACTAGTGTACAAGGTTTGTCTGCAGAACATTGCCCAGAACATCAGACTCCACTAACTTGCCTTCTAATAGTGCATGCTGGTGCCACATTGTGATGCAGGCCATTGCTCCAAGGTCCATTTCATGGGACCACTGTAGTAAATAAGGACACAAAGACCAGTTTGCAGCTACACAGCCTTGTACACATCAGGTTACAATATCCTCTGTGTTCTGGTACCTTTCTATCATAACAAGTTGGAACATTTCCAGCAATATATGCTACAAGAGCTCTTCTGTGAAATTGGACTAGATGGGCAAGCCTTATTCCGCAAGCACATCAATGACACTTATCGACACCTATCGACTTGTGCAGCTTCACCATTTCTCCTTCCTTGGACCACTTATGGTACTAACCACTTCATACCGAGATCACCCCACAAAAGCTGCGATTTCGGAGAGGCTCTGACTCAGTCCTCTAGCCGTCACAATTTGTCCTTTGTCAAAGATCCTTACACTTGGTCATGTTTCCTACTTCCAACTCCAACTCATCAGCTTCAAGAACAGACTGTTCACTTGCTGCCTAATGCTGCCAATGTAATGAGATAATCCATGTTATTCACTTTGCCTATCAGTGGTTTTAATGTTTTATGACTGATTGGTGTATATATGTATCCCACCCTATATGATATACAGTTCTGCCTTCCACGTTTTCAGCATTGGGGCAGTATATATTATGTCACGGAGGAATCACCATAACACTGCCAGAACTATACAAAGACCTTAGTTTTTTAGTTAACAGTAAAGTTAAAAATGCTAATCCAATATGACAAAGAGATACCAACTATGGCCACCCTTCTGGAGTGCCAAAATACCATGGGCAAAAAGTTTTAGGCAGGTGTGGAAAAAATTCTGCACAGTGAGAATGCTTTCAGAAATAGAAGGGTTAATAGTAGAATGAAGAAAAAATAAATGTAAATCTTATCAATATTTGGGGTGACCTTTGCCCTTTGGAGGAGGAGTCCTGGAAGTGATGGTCCGGCCCCCACAGATATGGCCCTGATCTCAACATCATCCAGTCTTTCTGGGATGACATGAAGAGACAGAAGGATTGGACAAGCAACATCCACAGAAGATCTGTGCTTAGCTCTCCAAGATGGGGGCGGGAACAACCTCCCTGCCCAGTTCTGCCAAAAACTGTCTGCAAGTCCCGAGAAGAACTGATGGAAGGCAAAGGTCACACCAAATATTAACGAGATTTATTCATTCATTTAATTTTGTTCTTTGACAAAAATAAACTGTTAACCCTTCTATTTCTGAAAGAATTCTTACTTTGCACCATTTTCTCCACTGTCTAAAATTTTTGCACAACACTATCTATATGACCTATCGTGTATATTTTCTGTTTCGGATGTCAAAGGCCACATACCTGTTACTATCAACATGTATCACCTGGTCAGATTATATACCAGTAGGTAATAGTGATACCGCCAGTGTCACGTGATGATCACACAAGGGAAATCCAACATATAAACTATAGACAAGAGTGGAGCTCTTTTTAGAGAAAAAATGTGATCTTTTTATTCTTATTCCCTATGAGTTTTTAGAAAATAATATTAAAAGTTAAAAAATATCCACATTGTATGAAGAAACCAGTAAGTGGGCTTTACACACAGCACAGACATTCCAGGCCGGTTCAGCCATGTTATAGTCACATATATTACCTTTATTACAATACCATCTTGACAAATGTGACATAGCTATTTCATTTATGATATGTGACCTTCTGGTCTCCCTGATATCACATGTCTGAAAATATCATAAAATTTGTTGACAAAGGGTCTATTGTTCCTGAGATCTTAGAAAGTCGAGAGTTACAAACCGTATGTCTAGTGCTGCGGCTCATGGGATCCCTTGATGGTAAGCTTCATTGATTCTCTCATTATTAAACATGTATAAACAATAGGACGCCCTTATTATATGCCCCGGGCAAAGACTAGATGTGGTCTGTTAATACATGGAGCATTGCCATCTCACCTGGACATTTATAGCATATCTACAGGATATGCCATAAGTTTCTGATTCTGATAGATGAGGGTCCCATCTCTGGGACATCTATCTCTCAGCCAATGTAACTGGAGAGGTGGCCGTGAATGGGTGACACCTTCCGTTCAGTCTATAGGAGTCTCAAAAATAGAGTGTGGGTTGTTTGGAGGTCATTTTTGGGAAAGTAGTGACCTAGCGGTTGTCAAGTCCCTTGGACCTATCAAGGCATTGACATACAAGAGGCAGGTAGTCTTCCTTAGCCACATGTTGGTACAGAAGGTACCTGGAGGATTTGTGGTGTGGCACATTGTCTTTTAGGCCCTGGGAGGGATTACTGATCTGCACCAACTGTCTGTGACATTTCAGTGGGATATAGCTCCCCGAAGACTCACAGCTAGGAAGAGCATCCATGTGTTTTTGTAAGGCTTCATGCAGTGTACAGGTCCGTAAAAATGGAACGGATGGCACATGGATTGGCATCCATGTGCAATATCAGGTTGTAGTTCCTAATGTCCACCCTCCAAGAACTCCTAGGAAATAGACCATAGTATCCTTCATATTTGGATATCTTCTGCTGGACCATTATTGGTTTAGAGCCTGAGTCCACTGGAGGATCCTCTGGTACTCTTTTGTGGCAGTCCGACATTGTCCGTGTGCCATCCATGTTTTTCATGGACCCACACTTGAATGAATGGATTGAGCAGCAAAAACGGACAGGTATAGGACCTGCTCCATATTTTTCAGCTCATTTCTATGGCCCAGACATTGATCCATGATAATTACAGATACTGTCAAAAAAAATTCTGGAATTCAATATTCAGGACCCTTTTTTCCAACATCTCTCATCAGGGAAGAGTAAGCTGATCCCTTGATGTGTATGAGAACCTTTAGTGGAGCTAGAGGTGTCTTGTAGACGCTTATCCATAACACAAATGCTCAGCCACTGGCATAGTGGAACTTGAAGCTCCTGGGCCCCAAAACAAAATCTGGACCAGGCCCCCAACTATAATGTATCCTTTATAGTACTGGTCATCTCATATTGGGAAGAGACTCCTTATGGGTTCCCTAAGGTTCCCGGGCCACACCCTCTACACCTCCTCAAATAACAGCCCAGGCCACTGGATCAGAATGCTGGCTTTCGACAATAAGAATATTATTAGTGAAAGCTGCTTTCCTATATTTTCCATTCCTGTTGTAGCTAGTCCTGATTTTGGCTCAAAAAATCTCAGCAAAATCTGCAACAAAAAAAGCTGTGTTTTCGCAACGTGGGGCCTCAGCCTTAAAGGCTCTTTTTTTTTTGTAGAGACACTCGAAAATTTTTGGTGCCATTGGCAGTGCCTAAGAATGACTTGAGTAGATTTGGAGATAGAGACCCCTTGGTAGTAAAAGGCAAGTGCAACCTTTGTCTTACAATCCAGTCCTATGATCACTATTGATATAATATTTACCTACTTATAAATGACGATATTAACCATAAACCCTGAACTTTAGGTTAAGTGCTCCTTTAAATGATTTAATCCACCGTTGACGTACCATAATTCTATAGTTGATATTTTACGGTCATTTCTTAAGCTTTGAATACCGATTAGTGAAAAAATCCACTTAAAATATTAACGTAAAAATCAGCACTATTTTGTTTGCCCCTGAGAAATGAACACAAAGGGCTCCGGGCTCCAGAAGGAAATTTCCAACAGACAAAATGAAAACTTTGGCCACAAAATCAAATTAAAATTTTCGCGCACCCAATAAAAATAGTGGCCATCGTAAACTACGAAGCGACAAATCTCGAGAATGAACCCGCAGGTCTCTCTCTGCTAATTGGTTGGGATTTGGCTCAGTTTAAAGGGAACGCTCCTCGAAAAACGAGCTCAGCTATTAGGATTACAGGGACTCTTTCATAAGAGAAAGGGGAACGTTCCCATTTTAGATAAACCCCATTATTCTTTATTTGTGCCCTCAATGACTATTTTCGTTTCTTTGTCTTCGACAAGTCTTGGCGTTGGTTTTCTTTTCGAGAGGCCTCGGGGGTTGGAAAGACATGTATGTGTTTTTAAACTTGGCGACTGATCCCAGGTAGGAGCCCACATGCAGGTGTGATCATTTGTTGACTTTCCAAAGGAGTCTATAGAAAACAGCTCTGTTTATGTTCTCCTTTCATCGGCTTTTGTTCAAGGTGGCGCTTTGTTGTAGCAAAGGTGCAGAAAACAATCCGGGTATTGGTGTTGGACTCTACAAAGAGGACTAATGTTGTATTGATTGAGTGTTTGTATAAGGTCACTGGAATCCTTTGTGTTCACGTCTCACCTATGGATGGAAGCCGCGGCATTCTTACCTGTCAAAGCCGTGACCTTTGACTTAAGACTTGATTCTTTCTAGTGCTACAATAGCACAAACTGACATTTCACCCTGTAGGACCTCACCTGGCAAACGTGTAGATTTCAGTTATAACACCTGCACCTTACAAAGGTGGGCTCTGCACATTTCTCACATATTAGGCATTCATAACAGACTTAAATTGCATTTTTGTTCCAGGGTTAGAAGAAAAAAAAAAAAATTTAATTCTGTATAGGCAAAAAAATCGCTACAAAAATATTGTAAATTTAAAGGTAGAGTGTCAAAAATAAAAATAACAATAGCCGCATCTAATAACATGACTTGTAGTTGGGTATGAGTTAAAAACTGATGAAGTTCATTGCGTCCTGGGTATATAAGACATTTCTCTGGTGGATCACTTTTCAATTAGAATCTTGTCCTCTACCTAGATACTGCTGTTATATACTTGTTATGTTGCCCCCTGGTGTTCTTTTGATTCCCTCTCAGAATGTCCATCTAATGTATCCAGTGCATGAACAAGACGTGATTGACTTGCCTGCACATTAGCAGGAATTATTCCATTGCCGGAGTTGAGGTTCCAGGTGGCAGGACTGAGTTACTGAGCATGTGTGACCCCCCCCAGCCCTGGACAGAATAATTGGATATTCTAGGATAGGGGGCGCTATAACAAATATGTAACAAACACTTTATGAAACTTATCTACTCAATCAGTAAAATGGCTCCCTGTGATGAAAGTATTTGACTTGAGATATGCTTTACAGCAGCCTCATGGATCATAGAGACATGTAGACTGGAGATGACTCATTTACTTCTATGGGAGATTGTTGTGCACATGCTCTATGTCTTGTGTTGTACAGGGATAGGAAGGTGACTATCAACTATTGTGAATGGTAGATCCTGTGTTATCTATATATACAGTATAGATGTTATCTTTCATTGTGATCCTGTCTGTGTTGATAATGAGATGGCTGCTGAGAAGTGATCTCTATAGAACAGGAAGTTTCAAACTAATATGAGGAGGCCATAGTGAAAACTGAAAGATTTCAGGATTTTTCTTCAAATAGATTTATGCCATAGAGAATTTAAAAAGTCACAAAAATTCTTAAAAATATGTTTAACATAAAAAGTTGATGACACATACCTTTCAACACTAAACAGTCCAACCCATCGCTGATTGTCTCCAGCACAATAAACCATAATCTATCTCCTCAATCCAGGAAAAGTCAGATAGTCAATTTCCCCTATGAAAAAATGAGGAGAATTTTGAGAATGTTTTTCTTCTTCTAAAGGCGTCTCCTGGGTTTCTGCGACTGCCTGAAGACATTAGTTAGAGAAGATAGGCCGCCCTTAGTTCAAGAACAGTCAGCTCCCTAAAACATTTAATAAACTGTCTCAGAAGCAGCTGGATAACAGATGGAAGCCCTTATGAATATAATATCCTGAAAGCAAAAAAATAAGATTTTTGAGTAAAACTAGATTTGATACTTGACATTTTACAAAGTAGTTAAAGTCGACGTGTACTATTATTCTGTATCGCTGTAGTAGGTGGTTGGTGGTGGCGATTGTGTCTTGTTCTGCTCCTTCTCACTAGCAGGTGTTTGGATGCCTAAGACCTGTCCTAAGAACAGTGGGAAGAACTTCTAGGATGAGACAGAAGCAAGCCCTATGCCATTGTAAGGTGCCCACCTGGCCCTGTAAGGAGGCCACAGTAGGTGAGTTTTACCTGGAATATTTTTTAAAAATATTTTATTTAGTTCCTTGTACATGCGATCTGGGTCCCTGCTCTTCTCCTGATTCTGACTCCTGACTCTGCCTCTGTTGGCTCCTTATGGTACCAGACTGAAGTTCACTACTCCTGGTGACGCAACCCAATGGAGGGAACTGGAGTACACTCAACCGAGCTCCTCCAAGCCACTTAAAGTTGTTAAGCAGGACCTCGAAAACATGGCTGCTTTCTTCTTCTCAGGAAGTGACATCATGTCTATGGGTCACATGGCCATGCTGCTCCTCATTCTCATTCATTTTAATGGGATGGAGAAGTGGCATTACCATGCGACCGACGGACGTAAGATCACTTCCTTAGAAGAAGAAAGCAGCCATGTTTTTGAGTTCTTTACCACTTGAGTACCAAACCACACAGGTTGTCTACTAGCATGGTTTGCCGACTCTCTAACAAAATTTTAGCTCTATAACTACTAAAAACTAACTTCCTGGACTCATCTAAAGAGAAAGAACAAGTCAAGAGTGTAAGTGGCTGACGTAAGAAGAAGAAGACAGCAGACCGCGATAGAAGAAGAGGTCTTCGCAAAGCCAATTTTTGAGATTTGAGACCAGATGCCCTTTGCATACAATAGCCAGGAAAATCTTTGATAATTAATGCCAGGAATAAAAACTGGGCCACAAATCGGACAAATTGACAACTCCGGGTCCTTATCAATTATTCATTTGCCTTTCAATTTCTCAAGGTCAATCTGTGCTGATATGAAGATGCGGATTAGTGTGAAGAGGGGAAGAAGCCGGTGACAGTCACATTAAATATTTATACCGCTTTATGTTGCCAAATTAAACGGTTAAGCAACACTCGATAGATTTGTCTTTTTGGCCCAGTTAGTTTATATGTAAATTGTGAAGATTTTGCATATTTAACTGCAGGTAAAATGTCCTGAAAATAACATGAACATAGATGGGGAACGTGTTAGTACAGAGCTGGAGGGTACAGCACATTACCAGCCGTCCCATTCAACACACTGAGCAGTGTGAGCCCACAGCTTCCCAAGAGGTTGGTGTCATCTATTAATGAAATTTACGCATGGTGAAGTGCATATTTGATGCGAAAAACACATGCCATCAAGTGTAGAATTTCTAAAGAAGCTGCAAGGCTGGTTACTTAACCCATTCCCATATATAAGCACTTGTATGTATGTTCCTGGGCGCCTGGATCAGTTTAAAAAATTGGGCAAAAATACAACATGAAAAAACTAAAGTGCAAATTTTGCAAACAAAAATTCACAAATAAGATGTAGAGGGGACCTTGCATGTAGTCTGGACATATAGCCCCATGTATGCAATGGTAGGCTGTGGGCTATACACGTTATATTAGTAAAGTGTCATCATTTCTGGCCTCACGTGACCAATATACAATCCCCTCCAGGTTATAATATCTACAGAAAAATGTGTGTTTAATAACAATGAAAAATGGAAAAATTGACTAATTCATGCCTTATAGCCATAGCAGCCGACCTCTGGTGGTGGCCTTGCTGGGTACTGCAGCTCAGGGCCATTATAGAGAACTTATCAGGTTGTTACTACGCTAAACCGTCACTATGCTGTAGAAGAAACCTGAAAATGTTTTCCTATATGCCCCTGTTTGGTTTTTTAGATAGCAAAATCGATAAAATGTTTTTGTAAAATGATACTTTTTGTATGCTAAGGACCTGTGAAGAGTCAAGTGGGTGTTCCCTCTGTACAGAAGAGTCATGCTGTCCAGCAAGTCTCTCCTCCAAATCTTGTGCTTCGGCATTGTCTTGGACACTCTGAGCATGCGCAGAGCAACAAAGTACAGTATACTGTGCCCAGTTTTATCACAGTATATCTTGCTGCACTGTGCATGGTCAGCGAGCTCAAGGCAATGGTGCCAGTGCAAGATCTGGATGGTCTGGTGGTGAGTACAGTGGCTAAGGGATATCAATTAAGACTGGAGGGGTCAGGTTAGACACTGACCAGCATGACTCTTTCATACAGTATTGGCGTCGATATGACTCTTCACGAGTCATGATTTCTACATTGGTTCTAGCCTTAAGTCATTGGCATTGCCATCTTGTACAACTTTAGCTAAACATAAATCCATAAAGAGGAGCTTTAAGATCTATCCATCTAAGTATCAACTTCTCCCTCTACCTCATCTCACTATCATAATGCAAGAGGACCAACAATTGTACCCCACTTTTTGGGAAAAGGACGATTAGGCTGGTTTCCCTCTCTCTAACAGCACAGTGATAATAGAGGTACCCGTCTAGCTCAAGTAAACATTGGGCATGGAGAAGGGAGATGGGGCCAACCTAGATCTTCTGCTCTCCATAGACTTCATTGCAGTCACAGGTGCTGTTCCGAAGATCTCAGTACTTTTCTTTACGCATGAAGTACAGCAAAGTCAGGAGCGGTTCTGCAGTCCTGATACCCTTTCCCTCACATGCCAGGGCTCATCAGGCAGGAAGTGGGGAGGCTCACATGACCTATGAGACCAATCAGTGGCCTTAGTGGTCACTGGAAAGGAAATGATGACATCACTCACGTGTCACTGGTTCCTTATCAAAGACCGCTGAGGTCACCGAATGGTCTCCGTTGTCATGTGAGCCTCCCCACTTCCAGCCTGGCGAGACCCAGCACATGAGGGTTCAGGACTGAAAGTTAGGGAAGGCTATGCCTTTTATTTCTTTTCTTTCTACATCCACCCCAGCCACCCCTTGTCCTTGCTATAATTCATGGACAACCCCTTTAAATTTGTTTCATGTTGAATAAGAAACAATGCTTCATTCTTTACAATTATCTGTCCATTAGGTGGCAGTATTTCACAGTATTAATAGAGCGCACCAGTTACATTTCTGAGTATAAAACTTCTTTTCTTCTAGAAACCTCAGGCCGTAGATAGCGCATTTTTCTTTTGATAAAGTGGCACACCTCATTAGTTTGTACCTTGATATATTTCGATTGGCCAGGCCGGTTCTAGTGCCAGGAAATCTGCAGCAGAATACTTAACACAGAGCTTTTATTTATTATTGTTGGAGAGGACGCCGCTTGTAACACATTTCATTGGACAGAGAAGGGGAAACGTGCCCAAATTTTCACATACATCATTAAGCGGAGAATACTGCCGTCGCTTCAGCATTTCACTCCATTTAAGAGGAGACCCTCACAAATATTTGCTAAAACCACAACATATATTTTCCCAATGTCATTAGCAGGCATTACAAACTGGAGGAAAAATAAATGGCTTGTTAAACAGTCTGGCAGATAGTAAATACTGAATGATCACTAACCTCGTAATGAGATTGGGCAGATCCCACCTCTGGGATGAAGGTCTGTATTTTATGGAAAGGAGGGGGCTGAGAACTGATTCCTTCTGCATCACCCCTGTAACACATTGTTATGGTATCTTCCATTCATAAGATGTCTAATAATAAAAAATGATGCGGATTATTATTTTTGGGCCTTCCCATAATTCCCTATTCTACAGCACTCCGATCCTAGGCAATGAATAGAATGCCAGAACTACTATGATTCTTACACAATCACAGGAAATAACAGTGTCCAAATACCCTGGAAAACACAAATAAGGGCCGGTTCACATCTGCGTTCGGTTTCCGTACAGGGGAGTCCGCTTGGCGACCCCCCCGAATGGAAACCTATATGCAGAGAGACGCGGTTTACATAAGGAAACCTGCGGACCCCATAGACTATAATACGGTCCCTGTGGTTTCCGCTCAGTTTCCGCACATTTCGTGTACGGAAACCGAATGCAGATGTGAACCAACCCTAAGGCTCTGTTCACATTGGCATCATTGCATATATTTTTCATGATGAATGCCATAACTTGGATTCATTGTTATATGCCTGACAGATCCATTGTGATCCATTTTTTACACCCCCAATGACTCACAATGGGTCTGGCAGGTCAAAATGCAACAGAAACCTGACGGCAAAATACAGAGCCATGCACACAACTATGTGCTTTGTCAGTGTGCTAGCCATGTTTTAATGATCTGTGTAGGGGCCATCATAATACATGGCCCCTACACAGACCCATGTATTATGATGGGTCTGTGTAGGGGCCTGTGAGCCTAGAGATAAAACTTAAGACAGGTCCAATTCTTGTCCATATTGCTGTCCAGGTTTACTACATGAAATGAATGGGTCCATGGAGGACGTGGACAACATACAGACATCATCCATGTGCTGTCAGTGCTGTGTGCATGTAGCCTAAGGCGCACATATAGGCATATAGTAGCATACGCTGCCCATTAACTCCACCACAGCATACATCTTAAGGAGGATGGTGGAGGACTATGCTCTCCATACAGTTGAGAAAGGGTAAATAGTGACATAGTAGATGAGGTTGGATCAAGACACAGATCCATCAAGTCCAACATAACCCTATAACCCTACAGTACCCTACAGTGTTGATCCAGAGGAAGGCAAAAAACCCCATGATGCTGACTCTAATTGCCCCATGTCAGGGGAAAAAAAAATCCTTCCCAACTCCAAATGTGGCAATCAGAATAAAACCCTGGACCAATGTCTCATTTCCAAAAATCTGATACCCAAAACCTTTTTACTTTCAAAAAAGGCGTCCAGGCCACTCATAAACTTGCACAATGAATCCACCATTACCAAAACCCTTTGTCATCTCTATAATTCTCTCCTGACAACCGACAATGAGCTTTGGGCTAAAGCCCTACGTAGCGAGACGCAGCAAAAAGACATGGTGGAAATGCATTGTGTTTCTTTTCTGCAGCGTTTCTCAGGAAAATTCCGCAGAGTTTTCCTCTGCGGACTTTCTGCCCCTATTATACCTATACGGAAAACGCCAGTGTTTCTGTAGATATAATTGACATGCTGCGATTTTCAAAAACTTTCAAGCATTTTTGAAAACGCAGCTTTTCCGCTGCAGATTTTTTTTTCTACAATGAGTGGTTGGGATTAGCCAGAATCCCATCTACTTTGCAGGTACTGTAAAAAGCTGCATTTTCGCAATGTGGGGCCCCTGCCTTATAATGAATGGCAGTAGTGGTTGTCACCCAGCATGTGTTACTTCTGTAAGGGGCCATTCACATGGAGAAATTTGGAGAGGAATTTGAAGTCCGTGGGAGGATCTAGGAGGAACGTTTGAAAGAGAAGGGTACCTGAAAAAAAGGAGCATCCGTCACTGCCTCCCATGGAAAACGTTTGGAGTTAGATTCCGGACAGAATTTGGATTCTGATTTTGAGGTGAAATCCACCTTATAATCAGCTCCAAATTCCTCCAGGTGAACTTATCCTAAGAGGTGTCAGGGTAACTCAAAAACAGCAAAAACACCAGAGGCCTCATGGTGCCTCATCTCCCAAGAACAAGAATGAACCTAAGTTTGAGGCAAATTTATTAGAACTAACTAGAAGGCAAAAATATACGGCACACGTACCATCACGACTGGAGATCCGTATTAAAAAGTGGTAATTGCGAATCTAATCTCTATTATTTTTGGGCTCCACCATAACATAGTCCTTTTCCTGTAGGCACTCCATAAAATCGAAAGTATTTAATAAGGGCAACTAACAAGTAGGTCTGGCCAGGACAGCAGGCTCACCATGCTCACATTTGTATATGCACCCACTGCCAAAAAGGTTTTCTCAAACTGATGATGTCATCAGTGCTCCATCATTTACTGGGTACTCTGCAAATATGTTTATCTGCTGGCACCAGTGCTCAGCCATTACATAGATGGGGATACAAGAGCTGCCAGGACGCCATATGCTAGAATGCCACACATAGAACGTATTCTTTCAACCTGACCCCATGCAGGTGATGCCTACATCTAATGCCCATAGCAAACATTAACGTAGAGGAGTCAGCATTTAGGAGGTTCTCCTTTATTGGCACCAGCCTCATGGGCCAAGAAAGTCATTGAAATAACTTGTTTCTTGTATAAGTCGAGACAGGACCAACTGGGACCTGGTAAGTGTTGGAATGGGAATGGCATTGTGGTAAATAATGCTTATTTTTAACCCATTCTTTGCTTAAAGGAGTTGTCCAGGACTAAGATATTGTATAGTGGTTGTACTCGGTATTACTTATATGAATGGGACTGAACTGCAGCATGGCCATGTGACCAATGCACGTCATGTCGTTGGCCTGAGAAGAGGAAAAGGAGCTCAATATTACAGTCCAGAACAATCCTTATAACGTTTAGATCCCAGCAGATAACCCCTTTAACGTCCTTTAAGTTATGGTTTAGAAAATGGCTGTATATAAGTCACCACCTATAGGTGATGCTTATAGGATATACTGTATTTTTTTTAAAATTTTTAGCTCCATTAGGACACAGCGATGATGTCACCGCATCTCTGGAATTCTATCCTTTCTCCATGCTTTACACTGCAGCTCCAATCCTTTAGCTCGCCTGTCTTGTTAAAGTTCAAGTAGTCTCCAGTTTTCAGTCTGTGCATCCTTGCGTATTTCCATAGAATGTCACGGACATATTGTTAGTGGCCAGATCAATTGTTACCCAGATCACTTGTATAGTTCCAGAATGTGTTGTCAATTATTGACTCTCTGCTGTTTTTTAGAGAGTCATTGACAATAACAGAGCGGCTTTACATAAGGTCATCTACAAGATGGCAGGCGTTCTCCAGTTCTGGGGATTCATCTTGTTTTTTAACCCTTTAGGGCATCATACATTTGCCCTTAACTAAATTTCCATTGCTTGATGTTGGACCCTCAAAACAATAAATTTATACCGTGTTTCGTTTTTGGCCAAAAGTGAAGTCAATGAGTTTGTTACGAGACATTTCCTGTGTGAAGTTTTCCCTGAAAGCCATTTTATTATGTTTTTAGCAAAAATACAAAAGAACAAAAAAAATATTACAGTAATTCATGAGCAGTCAGCATAAAATATTTCAGTGTGTGCAGGGACAGGCCAGGTTACCATGGAAAAATCTAAAGTAACAGCCAATATATTGTCCAAAAGGACAACTGTGGCCCGTATTAAATACACATTAAACGTCGGCCATGTGTGTAAAATCTAAAAGTGGAACAAAACGTATATAACTCTTCACGTGTGAGATTCTGCTTTTGTTGTATGTCCCTCCTGACATGTAAGGGTGTGTCTACTGTACCCGTGTACGTAGGAGTCAAAATGAGTCAGGATGATAGTTCTGGTTGTTTATTTACATGCTTCAATGGGATGTCTCCAATAAGTCATGACCCCTGCTCTCACTTGCAATGTTTTTGAAATTTTTTTTTTATATAAAATAGTCAAAAACCTTGCATGGGTTTGTACTCCACTTTTGGTACCAACTGGATACCAATGAAGATTTTTTGATGACCCTAAAAACCAAGTCGGTAATAAGACAAATGGGATTTTTATTGCATAAGGCTGAGGTCATGTAATATGACAATAAAAACAAGTTTTGCAACCAAAAAATGTGTGTGATTTGTCTGCAACTCGCTGTTGTGCGGGTATAGAAGTTACAAGTATGATTTGGCTGTTGACAATATCGCAGACATATCTAATGACTTACATTGAGGTCTATGGTGGCAAAGTCTACTTAATCCCTTAAAACATCCAGCATGGACAACAGGCGTTTTAGCTATATGCCTTCATCAAACCTTTCGTGACATGACCACGTTAACAATCATTATGTACGATGTTACAATACGACATTGTTGTCTTCATATCGAATGAGCAAAGTTACCCTGTTGAACTAGCCTTAAAGTATAAGGCTGGAATCACACTAGCATCGGGGTCTCATGCAAGGACTTTTCTCTCCACCAGTTTCAGTATAAAATCGGGCAGAAAACCCAGCGGATCCCATTATATGCTCTGCGTGTAACCACTTTTTAAGCGGACAGGGTTTCCGTCTTTCGGGTCCCCATGTGGACCCAAAGGACAGAAGCCCGAACGTTAGTGTGAACCTAGCATAAAAATGGAAAATAGATTTAAGGTAAAAATAAAAAATAAACTAGGTCGACTATAATCTTGGAAAAAAATGACAGGACTGGGACAGGTGAGATAATTCACATACACAGGACTGAGGTCAATAGCTGGAGGTCGGATTCTGTTTCTTGGTCATACTGGGCATTTTGGAGATTACAGTTGACTCTTTACGTTGTGTTTTTTGTGGCTTTGCGCCAACAAAAATTGCACATAAAACCTTGAATCACAATCATGACAAAACCCACTCGACAAATGCCATGTCTGTATGTGTCAGACCCCGTTCCCACTTATGTTCTGAATCTGCCATTTCACAGATATCACCGCCACACAGTATACCCATTGACTTATAATTGGGTCTGCTTGGTGCTTTTGTGGTGTTGGGTGTTTACCATACGCAGTGCTATTCTTCCCTTGAAATCTGACGGAAGTTGTGATGGAGCAAATGGGGACAGACCTTTATGTGTTTTGCCATGGTTTCTTCTGGTATGGCTTCCTGTAGCACCATTACTTGCTAACTAGACATACCAGACCACAAAAGAGGTGTGTTTATGCAAATCAGGATTACAATTGTAATCCCTGGCAGTTTTTGGGGCATTTATAGTGGATCGGAGGACCAGTTTATGTGTGTTAACAACCCCCTAAAACCTATTAATAATCATTTAAACAATGCTCATAACTTTTGGATCCGGACTCGCCTTAACCTATTTCACATACTCTTCTCACTTAGTCGCAGACAGTCTGGGTTATTCCTTTCGCTAGTCTGTGTTTGTGTTTTCCTTCTCGGTCTATACATAGGTATATTGTTTAAGGTTGGAAATTGTCTGATTTGTGTAACAGTCACAGCTCGCTTGTCTTGAGTCTGTGACGTATCACCGGTGATTGACTACAATTCATTCCAGCCAGTCACCCGTCCTGTCAGCAGCGGCTTGTTTTGTTCCGTCTTTTTGTCCAACATTTTCTTTTACGCATTGCAAAACTTCTCTTTACTCAGTGCAGATTATACCTGTTGTCTGAGGGCTTACGTGAGGCCTCTGATGTGATCACTAAGCTTCTCTTTCCTGAACGCCTTTGAGCCATGACCATACACTGACTCAGAGGTATTTGTTATTTGGTTTTCGGGCTTTTTAGACTTTAGTGACTTGTCATTTCTGTGTCAGCTTAGGCCTGTATCCGGCACAACTCACGTGTCAGGATAATCTCATTTTAACATGTTATAAATTGGACAGGTAATCGCATGATTACATCCAGGGTGCAATTCAGGATCCTTCTGTATTGTCTTCAAGTAGTCTTGGGTGGTATATTTGTATGGATAAAGGTTTTTGGTTGTTTTTCAAAATAACTTTCTGATGGAACTTTTTGATCTGTCTTTCCATGGAATCAATTGTTTATAGGAGGCTTATATTGATAACCATGGCTTACAAGGTACCTATCATTGTGAAAAATCTTTGAAATGTCCAAAATTTTGATCAATGGGGGTCCTCCTGGTGCTGAGAACCCAACAGATGGCAAAAATGAAGGGACAGATGTTCTCAACTTTTGTATTGTCTTGAAGTAGTCTTGGATGGTATATTCATATAGATGAAGGTTTTTGGTTATTTTTGTAATTTTTTAAAATTACTTTTTGTTACAACATATTGATCTGTCTTTGTGATCGGCTGGGGTCCTCTTGGCGACACCTCCACCTATGGCTAGAAAGAAGGGACAGAATTGCTCTGCTGAGTGCTGCATCCCTTTGTTTCTCTGCTCTGCTTAGAGAGTGGAGCAAACAGTATACAAGCTCATAGAAAATCTCTGAGTCCATACACTGCTTGCTTGGCACTCTGAAAATATCCAAGTAGTCAATCAGAAATGGAGGAGCATATTGCACAGCTTCTGACCCTTGTTGTTAGAGATTTCTCAGCATCTAAACATCCAAACCTCCACCCATCAAAACTTCTGACATGTCACTATGACTTCTCTTCTATGTGGAAAGACATCTATTTTTTTGAATACCATGTAATGCTTCGTTTCCCCTGTGGAGGCACTGCAGAGAAATTAAACACTTGCTACTAGGTGCTCCACTGATCGCTGGAGATCTGCTGAAATATCAAGCTTCACTGGATGTGAACATAAGAGACAGCACCAAACATGTTCCTCAAGTTTCACAGCAGTCACCTGATCCCCTCTTCTGGTCTAGTATGTCAGAAAATCAAATGATCAAGTGATAAAGGCCCCTTAATCAAAGGTGATCAAGTGATAAGGGCCCCTATACGGTGGGCCAATACATGGTGTCATTTGACTTGAATAAAACAGCTCAATTTTTTTTGTAAGATTCTGTCAGAAATTGTTCTTTTTTAACCTTCACGGGGTAATACTTAAGGAGCAGGTCATGTCAAAAATTTAGGTAGCCTTTTTGACAGGCATAACTTATATAGATGGCATGGATTTATGAACGCCGGCTTTCCATATTAATATCAGACTCCAAATCAGAGCTATACATTTATATAAGACCATGGGCGTAACTTGAGGGGGTGCAGTCACACCGGGGCCCAGGAGCCTTAGGGGGCCCATAAGCACTGGCATCAGTATTGAGATTGCAGCTTCCATCTGGCCCATAAGCCAAGGAGACCCCCAGATTACCCTAACCACACTAAGGTTCATTAAACTCCTTAACAGCCGTAACCATCACTATCAAGAATTCGCTGTAGGGATGAAGTAGGGGGCCCCGGACAAAAGATCGCATCGGGGCACACGTGACTTTAGTTATGCCACTGTATAAGACCCCAGATCAGATGCTTTTATAAGACGCTTGTATAAGACCCCTATAGTATCAGACTCAAGACCAGACCCCTGACTCAATTCTGACCCCAGATACGATGAAAACAAATACTGAGACCACAAACCAGACCAAACTTATCCTCTCACTCGTGGGTCTTGTCCAGCTCCAGGTTCTGCCCCTATCTAGTGTCAGGACATTGGGGTCAGCAGCAGACTTATATTCTGGAGACCCTTCTGACAAAAAGGGATTGTCCAAGTGGAGAACCTCACCAATGCGAAAATGCATGGGTTATAGTAGAAAAAAAACGTAAAAAAAGGCCCATCGGTGAATTTTTTCTATATTATTACGGAGCACAGACAATTATATTCGCCAGTAATGATGAGGAATGATTAAGTGTCATCAACCAGATGCATATTTATCAGTCTGATATCTTTGATAGGATGACAGGTCACCTAGAGAGGACAAGACTTCTAACAAATTAATCTAAGTGGGACGAAGGCTTTGACTCTATTTCCAATTCTATTAAATACTTGGACGCTCCGTTCTTGGAGACCATTGAAGCGCACAGTCAGTAATTGGCTGTATAGCTGGCAGCCATCTGCAGATCCTGGGTGTTGGAAGTACATCTGCCAAGAAAACAGAAAAGAAGGCGTAGGACTTGTAAATATGTCAGTAGCTAGGGTATGAATGATCATGAGGATCCAGATCTCAAGTGTGGAAATAAAACGTTGAAACTCTTGACATTTTCCACTATTTGTTGCTCTTTCAATGAATAGAAGACGAACAAATAAAGAACTGTGAAGGTTATAAAAGATTTCCATGGCTAAGAAGTGGACCTGTCAACTACTCACGAAGAAGGATGCCATGTTGTTGTCCAAGCCAGTAGTCATGGTAATGCAGAACAATGTGACTACTATGTCTTATCTCAGTGTTCCCAAGAGAACATTTAAGCAGGGGCGTAGCGATAGGGGTGCAGAGGTTGTATGGACCGTGTAACCTGAGGAGGCCAAAAGATCCTTTGCCCCATTTGAGGAAAGCAATATTTCAAATGATGCAACATACATGGGATTTTTGCATTGGGGCCCATGAGCTTCAAGTAAACTCCCTGAATTTTAGGTTTTGAAAATACATCCTGAATCTTGGGTTAAGCGTGGCCAAGATGATGGACAATTTCATGACTTATTTTTCACGGAAATTGATCTTTGGATGTCCAATTTCTTTGCTTTGTATAGTCCTACCTTAGCCTAGCTGTTCTTCGATGTTTATTGGTTGTTGCCATGTATATTGATATCTGACAATGCTGGACAGTAACTATCCTATACCAGCTAATCCATTTTTTCAGCCAGAAGCAATTTGACTAACTACATGGAGAAGAATATCTGGTTAACAGTGGTTATTCCTCAGCTCAAGTTGGCTACGACAAGACAACAATTCAAAGAACAAGAACAGGTCCACTTTAAAATTTGGCTCAAAAGAAATGAGCTAGCCAAAGCTAGTCCTTAGCTGAGATGTTGTAAGACCTTAACTGGGCAGTTCAAGCTTCAAAAGCCCCCAAAGTGGCAGATCAAAACTCTTGCATTCCATTGTCAAAGCCTGATCCACGGTTCCTGAAAGTGTTAGCTTAAGGAACCAGTTGGTTTCGGATAATTTTTTAAAATAAAATAAATAATTTAAAAAAACAGAAGTGTAACCTGAACCCCCTGGAAACAAAGTGAAATCTGTACCAAGGCCCCACAAATTTGGTTTGTAAATTATATGACTGGTCTTATATAGGAAGAGAAACTTTTTTGGTCTCCTTAGACCTTTTTGGACTCTAGGGTTCAAATGCATCCTCTCTGTAGCCCCTAAAGCTACACCTCTGTCAAAAAGAATACATTGCTCAGGTTTTCTTGTACCCAAAAGAAAAAAGAAAGGAGAATAGTCATTTATTTCACTTTTGGTTCACCTTTTTGCAACGTAAGGTGCACATACAGCCATAATAGCTGGCGCTGGAGCACTATGGTTTGACGCTATTCCTCTTTGGTCTGAAGTATGGGGTCACGTGACTCTCTCCCAACAGAAAGGAGTGGACATGTTGAATTTCAACAAATGATCCTTTGGTCCCCCGGTATGATGGTGCTCAACACCTACAATGTACAGGGGTTGGTTTGCTATTGAATTTCCAGTGACGGACTCCCTTTAGGTTGTAAAGTTTAAACTGTACTTGCACACAGTGTCCAATCCATCACAAGTTCTAGGTACAGACGTATCTATATTCTGAAATATGACTATGATTGAGAGTCGAGAATGTATAACACACGACTATGTCTCCATTAATATTATCAGGGGAAATAATAAGAGCCCTTTTTAGGTTTATTTCGTTAGATATTGTTGTGTCTTGTCCCTAATGCCTTCCATTACAGTTGGTGACAAACACAGATATGATTACAAAACTGCAGTCTCTGAAAGTCACTTAGAACCTTTTCAATTATTCACGATATTCTTGTCCCACTACCAAAAATAGCTAAAAGTGTAATTCTTCTGAAATTATAGCTAAGTAACAAATCCATCCACTGGCTGCTAGACAAGTCTCTGGCACACACTGTTCCTCATCCAGCCTGTATGTTCATGGAAAAAGGAGTCTGAACAGACGCTAAGTGTCACTTGCTAAATGTGCAAATTTGACCTTCTTGCATGTGTAATCGTTCACAAATACCTTCTGCTTCTGTCCATTGCCCCTGCCCTGAGCAAAGCTATTGGGTAACCATCAAGTATCTATAAAGGTCCAGTCCAGTTTCCAAAAAAAATAAATCTTATCGGGATGGAATATTGTAAAAAGTGGCTAGAAGATGCCCTTCCCAGAGACCCTACTTGGCTCCCAACGAAAGCAACCAACTAAATATTTACCCCAGGTAAAAAAATCCTACATCTTTGCAATAGACTACTACCTCCTAAGGTCTTTTGTCTTCTTCTGGATAAACATGGGTCATGTATAGCACACAGCTGAGGAAGTTGATAATGTGAATTGGTTCTCAGGCTTCATGCACACGACTGTGTGCATTGTCAGTGTGCTAGCCTTGTTTTTCACCTCCAGCACACTGACCCATTTGTTTCCTATGGTCCAATGCGCACACCTGAACTCAGGACAAGTCCTATACCTGGATATCATCCATAGAGTCCACCTAGGTCATACTTTATATGGGTCTGCTATGAAGTCTGGCAAAAAAAAATCCAACAAATCTTGCAAATTTTGTTGCAGATTTGCCTCTACAGAGTCAAATTGTTAATTGTCTAAAATAAAGAAAAAAATTTAATATATACTCACTTTACTAACCCCGGCCTCTCTCATGACAATACCTCCCTGGTTCCCTGCTGGTCTTTGTTCACTCAGGTCTTCTTAGCTGCAGCACTTATATGTCCGAACACCATATTATTATTGGTGGCCAGTAAAAAGAAAGTGGAGGAGGCCAGGCGAAAAAAAGAGTGCTCTGACAAATGCACCAAACAGCTCATCTGCATATGGATAGAAAGTTGACTTTTTCAGCAGCAAGATTATACGTTGACACACAAAAGGTTTGATCACTATGTCACAAACTGCTACTACAGCAGAATATAAGTGGTTTAGTAGGGGATTTAGTGGCCGAGGACTCCCTTTAATGGATGATTTACAAATAGCTTTTAGACCTTATCAATGATATGTCCAATGAGCAGAATGACAAAGATCCAACTAAAAGTGCACGTGAGATGTTGTATATAGGTGGAGGTTGGTCCTCCGAATGACAACCTCTGTAGGGCCCCATTCTATTAATACCAGTAATACAAACCTCGCACCTGCATTACACGACATCTCACATTATGACAATAATCATGTCAGACATGATTTATTCGATGCAATGCCTTGACTACAGGGCTGACAATGAGTCCACGTACGTGTTGTATTATTTCAGATTTGCGGTGTGTACTGGAGATGCCTCTTTATAGAAATCTAAAGTAAACTCACAAAGTTTAGGTCACACTTTGTAGCTTCGAACAAAGAAAGAATTCAGCTGCAAATGTGGGTAGTAGAACCGTATGCAGGAAATGCTGACAGCTACTATTTGATGTTTAATGCCATTTTCTCTGGGGTGTGACTGCTGGAAACATTAACAGGCAAATATCCAACAAACTAGGGTCTATAGGGAGGGTTAACCCATTAAGGGTATCGTTTCTCTCATATCGGGCTATAGGATTAGTAAGAATTTTATTCACGGGTTTTAGTATGGGATATCACAATAGATGAAAATACATAGCAAGCTATCATGTACAGCAGAATAATAAGCCTCAGTGCAGACAAATACTGATAAGGATCGAGAGCGGCACTCTGTTGCATTGAAGAGACCACCATATTACCGTAGGGAGACTTGTAAGCCATGTAAGATACCCTAGGAATTCTGGGAGAAAGTATGCAAATTCGTTTTCATAGTTGGAAAAAGGAAAACTGTGCCTCTGCCTATTGGAAGTTAGCTAATTTGCATATTTTTTTTCCCAGTTATTGATACCAAATGGACCTCTTTCGTCAGGAACATATAGATGGTGGAAGGGTCCTTATCAATGGCTGCTGGGCATTGGTTGAAGAGAAGATGTCTTGACCCATGCTGGTCCTGGTCTAGAAAACATGGCTGCTTTCTTTTTCTCAGGAGGTGACATCACGTCCACTAGAGTGGTCATGTGGCCATGCTACAGCTCAGTCCCTTTCATGCTGCAGTATGTGACCAACGGACGTGATGTCACTTCATGAGAAGAACAAAGCAGCCATGTTTACTAATTCTGGATAATCCCTTTAAGAGCTGAGAGTCTACATAAATACAGCAGAGGATCCAGGAAAGCAATGGTGGGCTAGAGATTGGTGGCCACTGTGAAGAGCCCGCCAGGGGAGAGCAGGACGCTTGACATGATGACCCAAACCTACAAGGAATGGTGGAGAAATAAGTAGACACTGAAGGAGCTGAAGAATGAAAAGGAGTATGAAATAGAAGATCAAAAATTAAATCCTGGGCAGAAGGTATATACGAATGTCCATGAAAATTCTATGTTTTACTCTGATTATTATAATTTTTCCCTGTCTTTTTAAAGTCCTAAAATCTAAGAAATATACATACAGTCACGCTTCACGTGTATATGACTTTCCATTTCTCTCTGTCCCAGCTAGACTTTACCTAGACCATCTCCTTCTTAATTTACTCTTGGTGCAAGTCCATCTGTAATGAATCCAAGATGAGAGCGACTGATACAATTAGCCCAGACACTGTTGGAAAGTCCATGCTTAATCTCCGTGCAGTCCAGCCTTCTTTGGACAGCGGCCGACCCAGCAATTTTTCATTAATTTTTAACAGTGAGCTACACACAAGCCGCTTATCTTCAATGGAACGCTCAATCAATAAGAAGCACAAGAAGCCTTTAACCCAGTTGCACCTGGATAGAGGTCACGGTTGAAAATTATGTGTCATGTCGCACATGGTTGATGGTTTTAGAGAAAACCTCAGATTTGCATTCTAAAACTTTTGCCTTTTTTCCAACCTGTTCAAGTCTTTGAAAACTAAAGCAGAGTCGGATTCATAGCACATTACACAGCTCTTACCAGGCAACTGCTTCTAAATGAAAGGGATTTAGGGCTTGTAAGGATATTCGGGAGAGAATCTTGGATTTCAAATTCTATTAAAATTCATAGTGTCGGCTCGATGAAAGAGTGTATTGGCCCAAGAGATAAGTCGAAAGGTGAAAAGAGGTTTCTTTGATAAAAGTGGGTGTAACTAGATAATCCCACCCATATCCTTCATGTCCGGGGTCTTCTTCTAGTGTATCCAGGGAGCTAAGTAACCTTTTTAGAACCTCCAAGACCCTTTTGTCCACCAACAAAAGATCTGCATCTGGGGAAAGAAAGGGTCTTGTACATAGAGAGGAGAAAACTTAAAGGACCAAACATCTATACAAATTGGAGATCAAGATCATTTGTTTGAAAATATTCCTAAAACGGAAAAAGTATTCATGAATAGACCCTTGAAGAAATAGATGAGATTCCAGATGTGGATCAGGAATGAAGAGCACAAAAAGTTTTATCTTGGGTTCTAAACTTTGGAGTATATGCGTTTACTTAATTTATACTATTGAATGGGGTATTTTACCATTAGAAGCCATGTAAATGATCAGATCCATGGAGTGAGCTTGTAAAAACGGCCTTACACATTAAAATAATGTTAGTCCAACCTGCCAATTTTATAGGGATTGGCTGCGGATCTAATCTGTTTGGGAAAGAGAAGATGTAAGGGGAGAAATTCCCTATCTCTCCAATTTCGTCAGGATTGTTTGCCAATTTAATGTGTATGGCAAACCTGAATCATCTCAGGGCAGAGATGGCGGCATGGTGGCTATATGTTTAGCACTTCAGCCTTGCAGTACAGGTTCAAATCTGACCAAAGATAACATCTGCAAGGAGTTTGTATGTTCTCCCCGTGTTTCTGTGGGTTTTCTCAGGGCACTCTGGTTTTCTCCAACACTCTAACAATGTACTGATAGGGAATGTAGATGGTGAGCCCTATATGGGACAGTGATTGACAATGTCTATGAAGTGCTGCGGAATATTATGGTGCTAAATAAAAAATCAGGCATCCAACTACCTGATCCTTCACTCCAATGACATTTGTCTTGAAAATTTGGGACTTCCTGTCAAGTGGTCTTGAAATTGGTGGGTTTGACCTTCAACGTCACCCTATGCTTTGGCAGTCTGAGACACTACCCCTATTTTTGACTGGTCCATCCAAGAACAGGGTTGTTGGTTTGACCCTCAATATCACCCCATGCTTTGGCAGTCTGAAACACTACCAGTATTTCTGCCTGGTCTATCCAAGAGCAAATCGGGGGGTCTCAAACTACCAAAGCACAGTGGGGTTGTTTTATGAGACCTGCATTTTCCACATTGGTCTTGATGAATCCTACTTCTCTGGAGTCTGCACCTAATTTATGGAGACGTGCATGCTTCATCATAAATTAGGCACATCCTCCGGGGTCCATGCTCCTAAACTGAAATCTATGCCACTTCTTTAAAAGCACAGATTTTTTTTCCATCATTTACACCAAAAAAATTGTGTAAATTATGATCATTCTGATGGTCAATGGCTCCACCCACCACTCTGCCCTTCCCACGTTGCCTTTGAGCAAAGTGGCATGCATGGCACAAAATTTAAAAAGTTGCAATTTTTGTGCAAAAATTCTGACTTGTGACAAAATTTTCAACTTTTATCATGGTCTATATGCCAGAATAGTGGTGTACACACCATGATAAATCGGCCCCAGTGTGTTTAGAATAGTCTGGGAACCTGGGGGCTATTTTGTAGAAATGAAGAAAGGCCTGGGAACCAGAGAAATTTAGCGCACTGATCAGGTCTCTTCCAGGGCCTGTAAAGGTTCGGAAGCAGATAGCTCTGGCTCTGATCCCATTGATGTCAGCATTGATGTCATAGAAGATCCCTGATATTGTATATACTTCGGGTGCTGGAGGCATACCCATACAGCTGATCAGTGTGGGGGCCCCACCAATCAGATATTGGCCCCACCAATCCCATGATCAGCTGTACAAGGCCTCTTCCAGAACCTTTACTATACACAATTTAGGTCTGGAGGCAGAGAGCTCTGGTTCCTATATAGTGTCTGGGTGCCTGATGTCAATCGGTGCTGAGCTGCAGTACCTACATCCCGCCACTATACAGGGAACAGCGCTTACTGCTTCCATCCCTGTATAAGTGACCCTGTACAGCTGATGGGTGCAGAGGACAGCTGTCATCCCCCACCACCGATTAGATCCTAAAACCTGGACATTCCCTTCAACTACGCATTATGTATTTATTGTATAATTTATATCATGAACCAGAGCGTCGTTTCAAGTAGTCAGCATTATGTTACACGACCTTACGTGTAGATTCCATCTAGGACTTGTACTTTACGTAATAATTATGCATCTATTACATGATCTAGGGGCTTGTTTAATGTGAACCGTAAATTATTCTCAATGAAAATGTCTCATGACTATAATTATAGCAATGTTTAAATGGGATATAAAGCTTTAGTTATATTGCACGTCCTGATTTAATGATCTGGCTCTGGTGGTAACAGGATACATTACAGAGTCAGAAGAGTCAGAAGCTTCCGTCTTACTCCGTAGCTTCTATATATCCCATATAAACAACCAAGGTGATGCTGGCTCCACTGTGTTTGCTTAAGTGTCCTACAAGGATAGCAAATTCTAGAGGGGGAAGAAACAGATCTGGAACTTTTATTGTAATGACCACTCTGTGCATCATATACAGACAATTATTAGTCTTCACGTCATATAATCGGGGAGATCTGGAAGGATAAACCATTGGACAATAGGAGGGCTGCCACCCACTGCTTTATATGCCATGCAGACTCCATCAGGGCACTTGCAGTAGAATTTATTTAGCTTACAAGTCAGTTCAGTTAAACAGATCTGGAATGTTAAAGGTCCCGGTTGCAGACATGAAGGCAACGCGGCAACGCACAGGAATGGAACAGAAGAATAACAGATCCGAAATACACTTGGGCTCATCTAGAAAATGAAGCTAAATATCTATTCATCAAAACTGTCTTCTGAAATTCAGCTGTAATGGACTGTATTATTGTTGTTATTTCACAGTGTGAATAAGCCTAAGAAGCACCAAATATATCACATTCACAGAATCATAGTGTTAGATGCTAAAATCTGGCTGCCTGAAGTCATCACTAGGGGGAGCTGTTTATAGTCTAGTCTAGATCATGCAGACTAACAAATGTAAAGGGTTTTTCCAGCCCAAAATTGTTTTTTCATACTGAAGACCAATCCACAGGACCCCCAGAACCCCCACAGATCAGCTGTTCCAGAAGCCTGCAGGTTCCAGAAGCTGCTAGCGAATGGGCAGCACGCGCAGCATTGTTTCTATTGCTTGAACAGGAATGGCGCTGCACGCCGACTAATGGTTTCTGGTGCCTGGAGGCTGCCGGAATAGCTGATCTTTGCATCAGTATGAAAAATCACTTTGGGGCCAGAAAACCCCTTTAAGTTACTTTCTTTTATCAACCCCCCAAAAAAGGGTACGTGCAGCGTATACCTAATACAGGTTTACAGGAAAGGACTTGTTGGCTGCTTTCACCCTTAAGACTGTGTAAACATAATGATGGGAATTTATTGAGACTGGCTTTTCCCTCCCCAATATTTTTAAAGGCCTCAACTAGTGCGAAGTACGCCTGAATTATTGAGAGGTTTTGGCCTCTTAACAAACCGGCTCACTCCTGTGCACCAAAATCAAAATCTACGCCAGTCAGGAACTGGTGCAGATTTAATGTATACCTTAGAAACTCGTAATAAATTGGTTGGTCCGAATTGTCCCTGTCCCAGCCACTTTACTTTCCACCCCGCTCCACCCACTTTTGCAAAAAGTGTTAAGTTGAGACGCAGAACAAATGATGTGGCATATCTTAGTTGCAAAAAAATACGCCAAAGATGGGCGACAATTACACCCAACTACGCCAGAAAACTGGTATAGATAGGTTGACTCATAAAGTGAATGAATCTGTAATTTAATTATCAGGATGCAAAAAATTAAACAAAAATTTTAAAATTGTTCTGGTCAAGGACAAGGTGTCCACGCACTCAGAGGGTTCATCCCTTTGTTTATGGAGTCATTATATATATATATGTACTGGAGGAATGTATTGACGTCTATATTGAGCGTCAACATTCTGCAGTTGTGTTCCTAGTCTGGTGAAAATCTGCATATCTATCATAGCTTTCCCACATAGTGCCACCTCTGCCTGCTGACTCGTGTCCCCTTCCCGAGCTACTGGAGGAAGACACAATGTTTCAATGCTGCCCTTGTTATCTGATCGAGCTTCACTCGAATTTGAAATTTTAATGAAAATCAGACACCTGCTCTGCAACCGATCGGCACTCAGAGGATTAGACCAAATATCATCCACCTTATCGAAGGGAACTGCAGCTCCTAGTATACGGTTACTGCAGCCCAAGCTTGTGATTTCAGATGTTACTGGGAATAATGAGACCCTTTATCCTACATCGGACAGAGACCTTCTCAGAGAACACATCGGGAATGCTGGTGACTGCTGTAATGTTAGATCCAGCTCTGAATAAACTCCAGGGAACTATGACCTAGCTGTGATCTCCCCGTGAGATTGAGATGCCTTACCTCATGGCTAACAATGTGACCTTTAAAGTTTACACAGGTCTCTGTCCAGATATCGTCTACATTGGCCGGCCTAAAAATGTATCTGATTTCTGGATTCCAAGGTGTCGTGATTGACAAGGCTAAACATTAGGCATGGAAGAGACGGCCATACATCAAGTCTCGACCTTATTGTTCGAATTTACACTACCTGAAAATTTTACAAAAACTGCAACTCCAAAACCGCCAGGTCGCCCTTCACTAATGTTAGGATGTCGCGACTACGACTACTAGTCGGAAAAGAACTTGAGCAGTGTCCTATCTGTTTGCGACTAGAATTCATGGTCATTAAATCGCGGTGACCATTAAGTGGTGGTGACTCTGCGTTCTTTGGGAGTTATGGACAAAGTCACATGCAGCCCGAGTAAAAAAAGTTAGAGAAACAGGAGGAGCGGCCAGAATTATACACCAAATAGGCAAGAAATAGAGGAATTGATTAATTTGTTATCAGAATTAAGTCTTCTGATTTCGATCTTGACTTGAAATTTTATATATCGCTGCTGTGATGGAAAAAAGCACAACATTTTTGGATTGTTGGATTAAAAAATGTCACTACAATTGTTTGAAGTGGATATTAGATGTGGTGCAGATGGTAATAGTGTATGTAATATCTGTACAATGAGACCAGTGCCAGAACTATTGCCATAGTAGCTGTCCGCTACGGGGCCAATGCTAGGACTCTTTCTGTGGAGCTTGGCATATAAGGTCCTGATGCCAGCCAGGGTCTGATATCTGATAGTTTAAGGGTCTACGGCAGGGGTACCCAACTGGTGGACCATGGACTAAATGTGGACTGCTGACTCCTTGCAGCTGCATAGTCGTCCACTCGAGGATTGCCGGTCCCTTGTGCTGCTATTGTAATATTGTGGGACACTTTCTCCTGACCTCTGTCATTGTCATTATGGAGGGAGTTTCCTGCACCTCACATGGGGGTACTGGACTGTGTGCGGGAATTTATTGTGTGTGGGCGGAACAAATGTGCAATAATACTATGCGGGGGCACAAAGAGGGCATTATAATATGTGTGGGGCACTAAGAGGCATTAAACTGTGTTGGGAACAAATGTGGCATCATACTATGTGGGGGCAAAAAGGAGGCATTATATTGTGTGTGGGGCATTAAAGGGCATTTTACTGTGTGGAAGCACCAATACCATGTCAAGGCCACTAAAAGGACATTATACTGGTTGGGGGGGGCAATATACCAAGTTGAAAGAACTAGGGGTGTCTTATACCATGTGGGGACACTGGTGGGGTATGTGGGAAGAACTAAGGGGGTATTGTACTATGTGGGGCCACTATGTGGGCATTATACTGTGAGGGTGTACAAATAAGGGGCATTATATGATCTGAAGGCCACTAAATGGCCATTATACTGTGTGAGGGCATTAAAGAGGCATTATATTGTGTGGGGGCACTAAGGAGGTCTGTATGTTACACAGAGGTAGGCTCGTGTACTGTATGGTTCACAAAAACCAGAACTGGGTGGGGTCAAAGGTGGCATGGGCAGGACTGGGCAGGGTTAAAGATGTCTTAACATACAGTATGTATATCCTGGACATGATCCTGGACATGATCAGCTCTCTTCCAGGGGGCCTGTACAGGTTCGGAAGCAGATAGCTCTGGATCTGTATAGTGCCCGGACCCAGTACTGGTGCTCAGATCCCATTGATGTCAGCATTGATGTCATAGAAGATCCCTGATATTGTATATAGTTCGGGTGCTGGAGGCATACCCATACAGCTGATCAGTGTGGGGGCCTCACCTTATGGCAGAACCTGATCAGTGGACCTAGAGTACCCCGACCTATAAATTTACAGTGGTAGGACCCCCACCAACACCCGAGTTATCTCTAAGTCATCCCCTTTTTTTTTTTTTTTTTTTTTTTTATCGAAGGTCTCAAAACTGTGCCAACGAAAACACCAGTGCACGACAAAAAAGTGACGGGTGCCACTGAAAAAAACGTGCAAAGGATGCTGTCTATCGCAAAACCCATCTCAAAAGAGAATAGGTCCTCCGAAAACTATCCCCAAACTCCAAGCCAAAAGGCCCAAGAGTAAGGGAGCAGTACCAACCCAACTGCCTAGACAGGAGGGTCAGTGACATGCTTGGTTTCCTCCATGGGCTGCCACCACCAGGAGTACCGCCAAGCCAGCTACTTGCATCAGTCCCCTCAAGGGCTGCCACCCCAAGAGTACGACCGAGCCTGCAACTGTTGCCTATCTCCACAAAAGCAGAGACAGGCACTGGAGAGCAAAGAAGGAGGGAACCCGAGGGCCACACACTCCAACTCCTAGACTTCGGGTAGGACCCAAAAGGGTTACCGCACCCCTACATCCACACAAAAACAGTGACAAAACAGGTGACAAGACGTGATAAACAAAAAAGAATAAATAAGTGAATAGAGTGCCAGTGTACTGGCCCGGTCTATCCGCCGGATCTATAAAAAATTACCCTTGCTGGGCAAACCAGGCAAAAGGGTGAGTGCTCCTAAGGTGTGTTCAAGTGCTTGTGCAATGTGCCGAATTCAGTGGGTTTCCCAGGCCCAGTGAATAAAGGCACCTCCGGAGTCACCGTCCCCAGAGGCACTTGCACTATGAGACCTTCGAAGGCATCCCCAGCCTCTTGGCTTCGATCCCAGGGCCAGCGGAGAAAACCCTGGTGTGGTTCCCTGTCTCATGTTCGCAGTCTTCAGTTGGCTCCCTACAGGGGGTGTGCGACTTCCCCTGGCGGAACCAACCTACTAGCTGGTACTGATAAGAACAGATACTACACTTGATCTTAGCCAAAAGTCATCCCCTATCCTATAATATTGAGGATGTCTTAAGCGGCAGAGGGTCTTATGGGCCCCCCTCAGGCACCATGAGCTAGGTGTAACTGCTGCCTCTGCACCCCCTATAGCTACATCCTTGTGTATAGGGTGGAATTGCTCTTGAGATGATTGACTTGCACCCCGCTCCTGCCTGAGTCATGCACCCTGACTATACGATCATTGTAATGGCAGTTTTCTTAACCTAATTAGGTCTAAGTCATTGGGCAAACTTCCCCTTTAATGCATTAGTCACGGCCAGACAAGAATCACCATTCTGAGCAAACTTGCAGCTGTTCTAGGGAAAGTTTTTTCCCATTGCTTTTGTAGTTTGAGGGATTGTGATGGAATACTTCAGACTTCCTTTAAAGTCATATGACACAAGCAACATATTTCACCCACCAAATGTGAAACACATCTGAGGAACGATCCTAGCAGATGCACCGGCCTGCATTACTACGTGGATGGCGGTAATTTATCCTCTCAGATGCAAACATTATATAAATCACAAGTTTTATGTTTTTTTTGTAATTTTTTTTTTTTATTGTAAAAGTTTTTGAAAGTACACCAACTCTTTAAAGGGCCATGCCTCCCATGAAAGGACACAACTACCATAAAGCAGGATTATACAAAGGTGGTAAAATGACTTTATAGTCATCATTAGATACAATGCTATGAAATGTCACAGGAGGACAGGTGGAGGGTGCAGGTATGTGGTTCGGTTTTAGGGATAGGCAAACCAGACAAAAGTAGATTTGTAGTGTTATGTGGAAAATACGGCGCGTTATTTAGTAACAATGTATTACTATTTGGGCATTATATGTTAGTATTATGTGGTCTGTATATATCAGTTATATCTTAGCACCATATGGTAGCATTATGTGTTCTGTATATAGGAGTATCATCTTGCCACTATAAGATGGTATTCTGTATTCTGTGCATAGCAGCAGCATCTTGGCACTATATTGCGGTATTATGATCTGAATTTATCATTGTTATCTCAGCACTACGTGACGGTATTATGTGGTCTGTATATATTAATATCATATTGGCACTATATGGCCGTGTTGTGTGGTCTGAATAGAACAGTATCATCTTGGCACTATATGGTGATATTCTGTGGTCTGTGTATAACAATATCTTCTTGGCACTGTATGGTGACATTATGTGGTCTGTATACAGAAGTATCATCTTGGCACTATATAGCAGTATCATGTGGTCTGTATTAAGCAGTATCATCCTGACACTATATGGTGGTATTCTGTGGTTTGTATATAGAATTTTCATTTTGACACTATAAGGCGGTATTATGTGGTCTGTATATATTAATATCATCTTGGCACTGTATGGCGGTATTATGTGGTCTGCATATAGCAATATCCTCTTGGCACTATATGGTGGTATTCTGTGGTCTGTATATAGTAGTATCATCTTGGCACTGTATGGCGGTATTATGTGGTCCGCATATAGCAATATCCTCTTGGCACTATATGGTGGTATTCTGTGTTCTGTATATAGCAGTATCATCTTGGCACTATATAGCGGTATTCTGTGGTCTGTATATAAAATTTTCATCTTAACACTATATGGCGGTATTATGTAGTCTGAAATTATATGAAAAACTGCCTAAGAAATTAAATTAAAAGTGGCTACTATACTTGTTGTTAGCAAAAGCGCTTAGGCCTGGTCATTGTGCCACCTGGCATTCCGGATAGCCACTGATCAAACATTGGTCTAAGCTATAGACAGAGCATCAGTGTTACAGTCTCGTATAAGCCCTATAAACGACACCCATAAAATAAATGCATCTCCAGTATAGAAGCTTTACGTGACTAAACATCGTGAAACGCTAATTTTTTTTTTTTTTTATTATTTTTTCCATTTTAACCCTAATAACGACTATATAAAAAGCTAAAATAACACAACCCCGTCTGTCATGAGAAGAGCCGTGATCATGTGAATAGCCAGACCTATAAAATCGTAAAGACGTGGAACAAGCACATACCAAGAATTGCTAAGCCGCATGCAGTTACTACGCTACATAATATCTGGGCAGGAAGAATTGTCTTATATACGTGATACAGAAACATCAAGGAAATGCCTCCCATAGTCGTTAATCGCCTCCATATTAGTAGAGAGGAGTGAAAGCGACTAAAGCTCGGGTAAGGTTGTGCTCCCCTACAGGTGATGTGTCATGTCCTGTCACTGGAGTCACATCATTGTATTCATGGCAGACAGGGTAATAGCAATCCTGACTTTCTGACTGATATAAGTACAAATGTGGAAAGCACTGAATTAAAGGGGTGGTCTGTACAGAAAACTCAGTTTCAAAACCCTTTTAGACTAGGGACATATGAAGAATTGCAGCCGGTAAGTTGTCATAAAGTCACTAAGCCACTGCAATCTACAGTAGCAACATAGCGGATAAGATTTAGAGGGGGACCTTTCACCACCTGAACTAACTGCAACTCTTTGTATCCTTCAATAGATAGTACTCCACTGATTCCGACACAGTTGGAATTTTTTTCTCTAGCCCCCACCATTCCTGAGCAATCAATGCAGATAGTTTCAGTATCTGATAGGCTTATTAGGCTCTCTACTAGTGGGCGGTCCTGGCTGGAGTAGTAGTCTGGGACCACCCACCCAACAGTAGAGAGCCTAATTAGCACAGTGGGTGCTGAGACTAATGGAAGTGATTGCTCGAGAACGGTGGGGGATAGAGAAAAAATTCCAGCTGCATAGGAAACAGTAGAGTGGCGACTATTGCAGGGTGCAAAGAGTTGGAGTTGGTGAAGGTGGTGAAAAGTCCCCTTTAATAAATGTAATCCACATGCTAGAACTATAAACCTGCATCGTAAAGTGACCTGTCAACTATTGCTACTATGTCAACTATTGTTGCTGATTTTACCTGCGGCTTTTAACCTTTGCATTGCAATGGCTGAAATCTGCAGGAGGCCTGAAGAGAAACCTACAGGTATGTCACATCTAGCACAACCCAATTTCAGGTGGCTTTTGGCACGGCAGCTTGCAGGAGAACACTTTGCTGAATTTACCTGATGGGAGCAATGTAGCAGTGTATTCACACTGTGTGTCCCCAGCCTTTCTGGGGAATTTGGAGTTCTAAGAAAAGATCCTTATGTATTCGCTGGGGCAGAAAGCTGATACAAAGAGTGTCTCTCACTCTGGAGGACTCAGCATGTCCGTGCATGTAAATTGTCCCTAGGAGTCACCATTCTTCTTGTCAAAGAGGTGTGTCCTCTTTGATACTGATCGGACAGTGTCAGAGTGTGCAGGAATATGACCCAACTGGTAACACCCACTTGTCAATTTATTCATAAATTTCTAGGAGGAATTACAGAGGATTAGAAGTAGAAGATAAAATGCTCTAGAATTGTTGCCCCAGGTGCAATGCATGTAAGTACTAAAAGTGATATGTCAGCAAAGAGGACAGGTCTAGTGATAGGCGGAACGCATGAAATTCGTTTTGTGAATATTTACGAGGTTCGCCCACAAGTTTAGTTTCATTGTGAAAGAGTAATGTTATTATTGCATTCTAGGGTCTCATAACAAAGGAATTAAGATGTCAGAGTCCCCCACATGACCGCTGAGGCACAGTCACGGGTCTCACCTGGCGCCCCTGATGTTAGTGAGGATACCAGAAGACACCAGGGACACCTGGGAAGGAAGATTGGATGCCGTGGCAGAGCCCAGGAAGGGGGGTATGAGTGTTTATGCTTGTATTCACTGACAGCAAGAACAGATCTTGAAAAAAGTGAAACACTAAGTATAAGAGAAAGCTGCTGAATGTATCATTATATGATGAGGACGATCTTACAGATGCTTTTGTTGCTTGTCTTATATTATTTGCATACCCCGACAGTAACAATAAAATTCTCCGCTATCATAAAAGTGATCAGTGGCTGTGACACAGACTGCAGTCCATTAATTGTGTATTTACAGATAATAAGGACTTGGGGAATTACATAACACACTTATTAGTACAGCAGATTAGCAACAAATGTTCTGCTGCCACCTGTTGGTGATATCACTTCACTGCAATACTAAGTCTGTCATGGAAGAGACTGATTCCTTGTAGACTTGTAGCGTCCACATCATTATAAACAGATAAACCAATCACAGCGCAGCTTTCATTTCGTATTCTGCTATTTATAAATGATAGCTGTGCTGTCATTGGTTGATATGGGCGACAAAGACCAATTTTCTTTTAGACAAGGTTTTTTTTACATTTTTACATACTGGCCCCATCAGAGGTCTCATTTCAAGCACTCGGGCTCAAATGGAGAAGACCCTTCACACCTACTGTGTTCCATTTACATAATTGCTCTCGAAACATCTGGAAGGTTCCCAAAATAACACATCACCCCCCAAGTCCAAGAAAAGTCGGCAAATCTCCTGAACCCGGAAATGGTCCTGCATCGGCCAGGCTCTCTGTCTTTCTATACATGACGTAGGCATAATATGGCCGATCACATCACATGCCCCCTAATAGCCATGGTCTTATTGAAAGCGGGCACGGCCACCACCAACGTGCCATTTTCTCAGACGAATCCTATCAAATGTTAACAAGTGTGGCCATTTGTAACACCAATGTCTTATTATGTGGCAGAAGGGCCTTCAGACCCTCCCAAGTCAGACATGACGGCCACCATTGAACTCTTTTTGGTCAAGTACCGGCGCAGTAGGGAACTGAATATGAAAAACTGCATACACGACAAAATGTTTAGGCGGCATCAATACACCCTTTTTACTGTCCACGCTCCCTTTTTTACAGGCCACGCCACTTTACGTAATTGTGGCGCCATCTTTTGAATGTGCGTTGGTGCACTAGGGCTACATCTCATGACACCGTATCCTGTCTCCATGCTTATAAAGGCCTACAGAACTCTGCTTCTTGGGAGGCTTCTGCGGCACCCAGGAGATTTGTCAGGAGGTCTCCCAAATTTCTGGGAGTCTCCTGGACATTCAGGTAGACATGCCAAGTATGACATACTTGATATCTTTTAGACATTGGTCTCTGGGATACCCAGAATGTGATAATTTTTTTGGTTTGGCTCACCCCTTTTACTAAAGCCCCACCACTTTGAGGGTGACACCATCCTTTTTGGTTCATGACATGGCCCTTTTTAGTGATGTGGACTCAAAATGTGTCAGTCATCTTCTTTTATTGGTGACATGACCAGCATATAAAGTGCCCAGGTTACTTATTATATGATCGAGACCCCAACAGATGCAGGAGTACTCTGCCGGACCCGGGACACTCGGAGGCCACCCCTTTTTGTGGCAGCCTCCTGGACGGTTCGGTAGAGTTGGCAAGTAGGATATAGATAGGTAAATTTAGGAGTCTGGTAAAACTGGGTGACGGGCATTTATGTCGGTCATATTGGTTGTCATCTCAACTTTCCGGCAAAGATGACACAAGGAATTTATTGGTTATTTTTGGTGGGGAGGGAGGGAATTTTTTTTAAACTGGTCTTTACTGGCGTTGTTGATTTTGACCATCAGTTTTGGCAAAAGTTTTCACACTGATCCCATGGTGCCATGCTGCTGGGACCCCCAATGATCAGCTGTAATGGGGACTTTAGCAGCAAGTGTTCAATTTCCATGCAGCACCTCCACAGGCGAAATGGTGCATTACACGACTCGCCTTAAAATCAATAAATTGTCACTGGCATGCATCAATGCGATGGGTCCTCCAGAGCTTGGGGATGAAGGCCCTGAATGAGAGACCCCTCTCTCTTAACTCAGAAAAAGAGTCTTTGAAAATACTCTTTGAAAGCCGGAAAAATGTAGGGGGTCACCTGATGGAGCAGATAATGTACAGTGTGAATGGGATCTATAGATTAATACATAGTCTTTCGGTTCATAATAGAACAATCATCTGATCCACAGGTCACAGGAAAATTAGACCCCATGTGTTACCATGGCAATAACACCGCCCGATGAATTATAGCACTTTTCAATATTCTGTGCGGTCAGTGAATGGGGTCACCGGGGGTTTCCTTTACATAACAAAGCACAATTCTCCTAAATTAAATGATTAATTCCTGCCATTACAGATCAAACAGAGTAGTCACAAAACATGATTGTGCGCATTCACATTTCTGCTCCGTGCACCGCCATCCGCATTTCCAATAATTCTTTCAACAAAAGACTTAACTCCAGCATTTGATAGCAAAGGAATTTATGAATGGAAGTGAGTAGGCCGGCATGTACGTGTGAAATATGCAGCACAAGTGTTGGGGAAGGACCAAGACAACAGCCCCTAAGAAAAGTTTCATACGGTCCCAGGACCACAGTTTGTTGAAAAATGCCGCGACAAACAAAGAGCCCATTGTGGGTGTTCAGATTCACTTGTCGCACAAGATGGAGATTGTAGAATAAACTCTTCAAAATAATGAAAATCTGTCAATGTCCTGCTAGGCTCAGGGAGGCATCTCAAATCTGCACAGCTTTCATCTATTAGATGCAAAATCACCAATATCACTTATTTCATTACCTTTAAGATGTATAAATCATTTTGTATTTTCACCTTTAAGGGAACCTGTCATGGTGTCCTCGCTCCAGACCGATATATAGAGCAAGAGGAGCTGAGCAGTTCGATATATAGTTTTATGGGAAAAGATTCAGTATAACTTGTCATTTACTCATTCTCTGTTTGGGAGTCCAGTGGGCGGGTCTACATAGTAGGACTATAATGGAGGGTGGTGGTGGCGACTGACTATACTCACAACCACCTGCTTAGTTCAAGTCTTTACTATAACGTCTTCAAATGCATGCTGGGTAAAAGTACTGCATAGTTCCTTCTTATTTAGCGCTATATCTGTGGGGAGGAAATCTCCTTCTCCTCCCACATGTAGTCTCCTTGGTAACCATTGCTGGCCTCAAATCAAAAAAGATTTTGTAGAATCTGTCATTTACATTCCTGTTCTTTCTATGTCTGGGAGTCCAGTTCTACATAGTATAAGTGTAATGGAGTGTGGTGGTGGCGACAGACTATTGTCATATCTACTTGCTTTATACAACTCTTTACCGAAACGTCTTCAAAAGTATACAAGGTAAAAGTTAAGCTTACAATCATCACAAGCAGTAAGTAACCAGCACTACATAGCCCCCCATCTTTAGCAGCACACCTGTGGGGAGGAAATCTCCCTCTCCTCCCACATGTACATATCTCCCAGGGGTCTTCTCAGTAACCATTGCTGGTCTCAGATCTGCACAGCTTTCATATATTAATTGCAAAATCTTTAATGTAACTTATTTGATTACCTTTAAGAATTATAAATCATTTAGCATTTTTATCTTAAAGGGAACCTGTCATGGTGTTCTATTTACAGACATTATAGCGCAGGGGGAGCGGAGCAGATTGATATATAGTTTGATGGGAATAGATTTGGCAGAACCTGTCATTTACTCATTTAAATTCTTGCTCTTGATATGGTTGGGAGTCCAGTGGGCGGGACTACATAATAGGACTGTAATGGGGTGCAGTGGTGGCTGACTATATTCACAGCCACCTGCTTTATGTAGCTTTTTACTGTAATGTCTTCAAAAGCATACAGGGTCAAGGTAAAGCTTACGATCAATACAAGTAGGATGTAACTTGAGCTATGTTGTTCTCCCTTCTTTAGCGGCAAACCTGTGTGTAGGGAATCTCCCTCTCCTCCCATAAGTAGTCTCCCAGGGCCAGGGGTCTCTAATGCATGGAGGCCAGCATTACATACAGTAAATTGCTTGTATACGGTTTAACTCTTGAACGTCTAGTACCACAGTCAGTAATATATTTGCAATGGTGCACAGTCTTGAGAACATCAACAACTTTTCAGCAATGACCACCAGTACAACTACCCCAAATGCCTCACACAAAGTTGAGTCCTCCCCTGGTTACTCTGTTTCTTCGCTTGCTGACTACTAAGCTTCCCTTGCCAGGGCAATATGGTGGGTCCATGCGGACCTCTGCCGTGGCCTGTCTATGGACTAACATGTTAGCCAACAGGTACTTACTTCCCTTTTCCAGCATGCACACTGTGTCCTTTCATTGGTCTGCACTCTGCAGTGTTCTCTACTTAACTCTGTGCAGAGGATTTGGAGCTCTGTTTCAGTCCATGTCAGAACTAAAATTGAAATAAAGTTAAAATGGACATTAAATTTAAAGCTGCAATTCCTTAAATAATGTTGTACATCTGATATCTATAGGACCCCTCCAGAAAAGTTGGTGCCCACAACCTAATGGCACATAGCATTGATGGGTTTCAAGGCAGGCAATGCTACAAACCACTCATGATTCCTCTTCGTGCTCGGAGATCAGTATTTCGGCAGTATCACCATAAAGCAACATTGTATGGGAAGGATTTTCAGTGAATTCATTTGTGAGTTACAGAAGAATGAAAAGTATTTAATTTTCGGAGTTATTTTTGGCCGCCTCTTGCGCTATTTACAATCATGTGCAACGGCCATAAAGAATTTTTCCAAAAGCAGAGCATTCCTCCTAGATGTCTGTCTGAGCTCTGTTTTTATTTACTACAATGCCATTAAACCCGGCTTACATAGTGACATACTTGGACTGAAATGTTCTCCTATGTAATCTGCCTGGGAGCATTAGCAGTGGCCGGGTGCCAGCAGTGGTGTCAGCATAGGTCATAGGCAATGGGATAATGTATCCTACAGGACGTTGTAAAGGATTCTGCTGCACTGTCCACCATGCTTTATACAGTGTATCATCTAGCAGAGGCTCCAGTTTATATAAAGAATATCCATGTATATATAGGAACCCAAGTGCCCAAGTACAGAGTCTGATGGACATCTGGCTAATATAAGATTTCCTTCAGTAGTAGAGATAACTTTTTCCCATGAAGCATTATCATATACCTAAGAACAAACATCCCTCAAAGCATATCCCAAGATGCAAATAATATAGACAAGGGACCGAGCCGGACACCGCAGCAACTACTCCACCATTACTCAAGCCAAAAGTGTACAGAGGTAACAATCTTACCACACACTTTACCTGAGCATGTGTCTCAGTGGTGGCACCATATAAATAAGGCTAAACTCTATGAATGTGAATACACTGCCCTCTGGTGGCTAATCTAACAATCACACTGTAAACGACCTATAGAATGTAGTTGCAGGCATATGAACGGGATGGATGTGTCAGCGAGTTAGATGCTGATAATATATTGTTATTTAGATATATATATATATATATATATATATATATATATATATATATATATATATATCCTCACAATTTACTGTATTACAGTGTAAACCAAATAAGAAAAATAAAAGAAAATTTTGTCCACTACTTGTAATCCTTGTCACTTGAGATCTTAAAGGGGTATTCTGGTCACAATATAGGATAGGGGCCGACCCCCAGGACCCCTGCAGATCAGCTGATTAAAGTGATAGCTGTGCTCTGTGATTGCTGCTTCCGCTTCACAGGCCTTGTGACGTTACAGTCATTAGTTAAATGACCTGTTTGCAGCTCAGTTCCATTCAAGTCAAAGGGGCTGAGGTGCAATACCAATATACGATATACGGCTCTGTGCTTGGTTTTCAGTGAAGAGGTTTCAGCACTTTCAGCTGATCGCCGTGGATAGGTCATCAATGAAAGATCAGCAGGGATCTAATGCCTGGGACCCCCATCAAGCTTTGATGAATGACCTACCCAAAGGGCCGAAAAACCCCTTTAGGCGTGCGTTTTTGAAAACGCAGCTTTTCCGCAGCGCTTTTTTTTTTCCCCGCAATGTGAGGATGGGATTACCCAGAATCTCATTCAATCTTGTAGTATAGTAAATCGCTTTTTTTTTTTTTGCTGCATTTCCAAAATGTTGGGCCTTAACCTTAAACTTGTAGCCCCAGTGCAAAAACTGTAATAGGGCCTCCAGGGGCCACTTATAATACCAGTGTGTTCTTATGTAGCCGAGTGATCCTCTGACCCCCCACAGGCCCCAGGTACAACTGCGAGCTATCCCCCTGCCCCTCCTGTGCCACTTCTATAGCGGTAAACCTGGCCATTGTTTGAGTAAGACCTCTCGTATACTCTCAGTATACTTCCCTGATGCAATTTTTTTTAACTATTTAACTGCTGAGCAAATAAAGCTACTGCTTTCAGACACAAAGCAAATATTAGATATTCTTAGTTCCGTCTTTACGGTGATCAATTTCTACTTTGTACATTCAAGGTCATATGTGATGGAATAATAGGCTCCCGTGTAAGACTCACTTGTGGAGTAACGCACAGATGATTTATGGCGTCTCCAGAAGAGGATGCTTGACATTTTGAGAATGTAATGTAGTGCAACAGTAATTAGGAAAAGTAGAGCGCTGAAGAATTGATCACTACTGTCAGAAGAAGCTGATTAACCGCCACGCCGCGGAAAGTGATACCGCCACCTACAAATTAAAACTTTGTAATTAAATTGATGGCTCTTGCTTCCCGTCCGGAGCTTCTGCCTCTCTTCTTCTTTAATAAAATTATACTTGCACCACTTTTAATTTCCAATTATCATTTGGATGGTTTGCAAAGAATCTAAGGGATTCGGAACATAGAGCGGAGGATTACACAATGCTAATGTATTGTATGCTTTATTAGAATAACGTACAAGTTGGGTGTAGATCAAATATTGTGCTGGCTTCCCCTTAATGAGGACCTTTCAGCACCTCCACCAGTTCCAAATCTTTGCATCCCTCAATAGCCCCCGCTCCACTGATTCCTGTACACATGAAACACTAGTAAGAAAGCAGAGCCCTTACTGAAGCTCCAGGGCTAAAGAAGGGACCCTATCTACCATGGGCATTTGGGCAGACTCAAGGCCCAGGTGCAATAGTTGCCTTTACCTTACTTATAACTACATCTTTGGAGTGGGGACAGTATCATCAGACTACACAAGGGTCGTTTGTAGTCTGTTGCCATGGAGACACATATGTATGGGAGTTATTTTACCTCATTGGGATTTTTGTTTTAGATACCCTAACGTAATGCAATAATTGGTTGAAGTAGTTTATATATCCTTTAAGGCTGCCTTCAGTGGACAATATAGTTACTTTATGTCCTGGGGGTCGGGAGACAGCGTTCAGTGCCTTTAGGGCATGTTTGTAAGTGATTTCCACCTTAAAATTATACTTTTTCTTTAAACAGTGTTTCATCTAAAGGTTTGTGGGACCCTTCAAGTCATGGGCCCTCAGGCACTGCCCATATTCTGGGGTGGCGGTAAACTCCTTGAATTGGCTTTTTCTGCCATTGCCACATTTTTACCTGTAAAGGAAGGACCAGTATTTGGGTAGCATTTCTATCTCTAGGCTGCCAATAATCCGTGCATTTCCCCTGTGCTTAGAACACATAGGGAATTAGCAGGTAATTAATTGCACTGAAGCTACTGTACTGAGCTGTCAGGGTCCTCAGTTGCTGTTGCGGGCAGGCCTCTGCTTTACACTGCAGTGACTGTAGAAACTTACTTTCCTATTCTGCAACACATGAAATCCAGTGGTCTGTAAAATTAATCTGGAGTCTGTGTCTGCCCTGAATCTCCAGAGAGAGTTATCAATGTCCTTCGCTTCTGTAATAAATCCGCCAGGTACTAACTATTAAGTCTTATCAACTGTTTGCCGCGCATAGAGCTGAATGTCAATTGTTTGTTCTGTCTGTTTGTCACATTAGCAGGATGACTTTGGGTGTCTCTACCTCCCAGATTAGTCCATAGCTGGGATCAGACATTTGGAGCTATGGTACATTGCTGGCTGCTTTACTATCTATCCTTGTAGAGGGCTTGTACCTGCTATGGGGCCCAACAACTCAGGGGGCCCATCTCCGCTCAGACATGATGTTGTTAGTGATGACTATGGAAGGTGGCATGAAAAATGAATGTGGCCTTATTGTAATTCTGACTATGAAGCCCCACGGATACCCCTGCTGTGTACAATATCACTTCTCTGCCTCATTACTTCTTATGACATGACTGCAGGACACATTGTACATCTGTGCATTATTCATGGAGTATTCCTGGACTAGGACATTACTGTTTGCAGAGTTGTCACTGTCTCAAGTTTGTCAAGATAATGTCATATATTTAGAAGAAACCCCAGCAAATTTTGTCATGTCTCGGTGGAAAAGTGGCTGTAGTTTGCGAGTCCCTGTCCAAAAGTGAAGGTGGGACTGGGGCAGTTTGGGTGGGATGTCTGGTTTGGAGGAGGGACTTAAAAATCCCTATATTGCAGATGCTTATGTGTGGAAAAAAGCAGGATAATGGAGAGTTTCCACTTACAGGGCCAGGAGTAAAGCACTCCGTTATCCAGCTTAATTCCACACATAAGCATCTGAGGAAGGCCTGATAAGGTACTACGTGTATACATGGACAATCTGTATGAAAATATAATTTCATCACACTTCAATGAAGTCTCTGTATAAATCCACATTGGATTGGGTCCCTACTTGAAGCACCCTTAACAAAACCAGAGTGAGCAAACACCATTCTTATCACATTGTGTATTATCTCTGTACTGTGACATCACTGTGTGTATTATCCCTGTACTGTGACATCACTGTGTGTATTATCCCTGTACTGTGACATCACTGTGTGTATTATCTCTGTACTGTGACATCACTGTGTGTATTATCCCTGTACTGTGACATCACTGTGTGTATTATCTCTGTCCTGTGACATCACTGTGTGTATTATCCCTGTACTGTGACATCACTGTGTGTATTATCCCTGTACTGTGACATCACTGTGTGTATTATCCCTGTACTGTGACATCACTGTGTGTATTATCCCTGTACTGTGACATCACTGTGTGTATTATCCCTGTACTGTGACATCACTGTGTGTATTATCCCTGTACTGTGACATCACTGTGTGTATTATCTCTGTACTGTGACATCACTGTGTGTATTATCTCTGTACTGTGACATCACTGTGTGTATTATCTCTGTACTGTGACATCACTGTGTTTATTATCCCTGTACTAAGGGTAGCTCATCCACATCTATCAATCAGCTGTTTTTTAGGAGCCTCTACCATTATAAGTGTAGAGGCCAGACCAGGTTACTGCAAATTATCTCCCATTAACTTTAATGAAAGCTAAGCTGCAATGACTCAGTTCAGCCACTACACAGAGAACAGCGCTATCTGCTGTCTGCTTCAATCTCTTTGTATCAGATGCTGAGTTCTCCTTTAAAATTTCTGCGTTTGTCCCTAATAGGGACTGTAAAATATGTGAAATTAGTCTTTATAATACTATAATAAATGCAAGAAATTCATCACTTAACCTATAGTACAAGGGTTGAATGTCAAACATCATTTTTTGGGTACCCCCTCGGTGCCTGTGCTGTGTACACGTTAGTCACATGCTCACAGTAGTGTCATACATCATGTTTATGTCAGGCTGATCATTTCTTGAGATCACTTCTGTGGGAAGCCAGGTGCTGAGATTTCAGGAGTAAACACTTCTAGTGACAGCTGCTCAAACAGATTTAGATTTTCAAGCCAAGCTGGCTATGGGAAAGTATGCCAGTCCAAATTAAGGAGTTCTAGATAATCACTCTCTGCATCTATGCATAATAATGGAGTCTCTGCAATGACCTTTACAGGAGAGAATCTCAATAGACTTTGCCCCGGTGACATTAGATATTTACTTTAAAAATAGCCTAGTATTTGCAAAGCATAGGATACAGATGGGAAGGGGGCACCTAATGCACCATATGTCAGTGCAGGTCTGCATAATCCTCTCACCTATGATATTTTGATGTTTTGTAGTGTCATTATCTTTAGTTTGCGCATTAAGGAGAAGTTCATTCACTTTATCAGATTTTTTTTTATATTGTATATCTAAGGCCCAAGAAAATCCAATCCGATACTAATACTCATGCCCCTAAACTTGCATTTAACCCTGAAGTAATTTGAGGGTCCATAGTTTTGTGTTTTGGGCTATAATTTGATGAAATGATGTTCTGTCCCTTGTGTCAAGCTTTGACTTTTCACACAAAGTCAAAGCTTGACACAAGGAATAGAAGAGCACTTTGTCAAACTGTAACCAAAAACACAAAACTATGGCCCCCAAATCACTGTGTAGTTGAACTCAAGTTTGCGGGCACCAGTATCGGTAAAAAGCGTCAGACATGTATGGCAGAAAGATGATCTCCATGGCAGTGCTGCAATAGCCAAAACAAAGTCAAACTTTGACTTTCAACCACAACTGCTTCTGTCTGCAGATGTTTTGTCAGCCTTTGCCTTTTGACATCTGATCGTGGAACCAGTAGATTTCAGTAAACCCATCAACTCAGAAACTTGGGTCACAGATGCCCCTACCAGGTACACAACGATTAGTCCCTGCTAGAGCAAATGAACAGGTTTTTAGAAGAACACAAGTAATAAAGTTTATCAACAGCGATATAAGCTATGTGACTGAGGAAAAAGGGGGCATTACCAGTGATGGCAGGTGTGTCAGGAAGAAATCAAGTTGTCTGTGTAAAAATAGGGATGTTCTAGCTATTTTTTTTCTAATACCTGTAGATACAATTGTATCCAGTTTGGACAATGATCTCTGAACTGAAAACACAAATCTTTATGGTTTTGTGACAATTGCTACAACGTATCAGTGTGAAGTCCTGGCTGTTTAACTCACAGAGCATTGTCTAGATTGGATTCAGTTGTATCCACTTCTGAGCTGATTGTTTGCTAGTTGCTACAATGTATCAGTCTGAAGTCCAGGCTGTTTAGCTTACAGAGCATTGTCTAGAGCTGAGACAATTCTAGCTACTTCTGACCAGAGGGCAGGACTAATTATGTACAGAATAGAGATGGGCGAACCTCCCAAGATTCGTTTTGTTTCAGGTTCGGGTGGCTCGGGTCCCTGATTCGTTTCTGGTCAAACAACTTTGTATAGAACCGTAAGTGAAATTATTATACATTGGGGTCTCTTCACACCCCAAAGTATAATAGTTGGAGGCTCAGGGGAGGTATAAAAAATGAAAAAACATTTATACTAATGTTCCCTTTACCTTTTTGGGTCTCCTTGCAGCGTCTCTCTTGGTCTACTTGGTAACATTATGCGCTCAGGTCACTGCTGAGGTCTTAGATGGGGCCTTAGCGGTCACATGGGCATGCCGAGTGCCATGATGTCATGACGTTTGGCATGCCCATGTGACGCGCTGTGGCCCAATCACAGGCCTCAGTGCGACCCACCATGACATCACCGGGAGAACGCTGAACCCTGCGAGGACGCCCAAAAGAAGTGAGGGAAGCTGAGTATCTCTGAAGAGACCCCAGAGTGTAAAAATTTACCGCAATGCATATAGCCAACAATTTCAGAAATTCAGGTCAAACCTGGTTTCGGAACAAATCGGTTCACCCATCTCTACTACAGAATTGTTGTCCCTGAGTGCAAACAAGAGAGTTCTCATTCACTGACAGCAAAGTAATATCTTGAGAATGGAGAAGAATAGAAACACAAAGTATATTAGAAAGTTGTAGAACTTTGCATTCACTCAGTGATTAAGCTTCATTGATATGAAAATGGAAAACGCCTTTAAGTCACGTCCGCCATGATTTCTATTGCAATAAACAGTAATGAAACAAAATACTGGACTAAATAAGAAGGATTCAGAAATAAACTTGAGCTTCCATCTCCAGCTCTCAGAAGGTCAGCCCTCCTCTGTGTACTTGGGAGATTTGTATCCTATCTCTGATTGTCATGATTTGTTAGGAAATACTTTAGCTGATGTGAAGAAACCCTCTTCATTTCTGCCTCCCTCCTGATTGTTTCCTCTTCTCCTCATTTCTTACGGATGTTTTAATTTGAATATGTTTTCATGTTTTAATGGAATAGTTAAATTAGCCCAGGAAGGGAAGAATAATGAGAACCGTCCGTGTATTAACTGCAGCACGATTCACCGGTAGGCCGGACCCCGTGAGTGCTCACAATTATTGTTAGTTTTTTTTTTTTTTTTTTACCTTTTATTTTACATTTTAATCCCGCGGAGATTGCTGAATACAGAGAAAACGAACTAATATGAATTTATGAAAACAGTAAAATGAGAAATGTTAAATACCATTTAAGTCTGCCAGATGGATGGCGTTGAATAGAGACTCTTAAATGGGTTCCCGCATATCTATTACGGAGCGCCGGCGCTAATGGGGAAGGTGATTACTAAGATCTTTGAATGGAGTCTTTGCATTTCCACTTGCTGCAGAGAAAGTGACTGCATTGTGACTTATCCTTTGTCTATTTTAAGAAAATATAGTCTGAAAATTCATAAACCTGAATATTTATTGGGTAGGGAGAGATGAGGAAGTCAATGTCACCCATTTGGATTAATTGAATATTTTGGGTACAAAGCTTGGCTATAATTTCCTTCAAAAGTATATACTTTCTATTCAGATATTTATTATGCTTACTTATATAGCGCCATCATATTCTGCAGCGCTTTACAGACATTGACAGTCACATTTAGGGCTCACAATCTACATTCCCTAGCAGTATGTCTTTGGAGTGTGAGAAGAAACCGGAGAAAACCCTCGAAAACACGGGGAGAACATACAAACTCCTTGCAGATGTTGTTCCTGGAAGGACTTGAACCCAGGACTCCAGCGCTGCAAGGCTAATCACTGAGCCACCGTGCTGCCCTATATACTAAAGCTGGTTGAATGTTGGCTGAACCTGCTGATTTTGGCTGGACAAAACGACCATCCAATGTGTATCCAATCCCGCAATGTCAGATATTGGGGGGAAGGATCGAGTATTGGACTTCAACCCACCAGAATCTTTTATTCGCAGTAGTTAAAGAGGTTGACCCATTACAGACACTTACTGTATCCCCTATCCACAGACACATCCTAAGGTCCGGCAGCTGGGTCCCTTAGTGATGAAGAGAATAGGTGAACCAAAGCCCGCCTGCACCCTTCTTGTGAAAGAAGCACCAGACTGCTAGTATGACCGGCACTCCATTCAATTTCCGGCAGCGCAAGCAGCCCCACAGAAGTGAATGGAGCGTCGGTCACGCAAGTGCACTGGCACTTTATTCACAGGGAAGATGCAGGGAAACTATCAGTCCCTCAGCAGTCTTGAGGATAGGGGATAAGTGTCTAAAAGTTGCTTAAAAAGACTATATAAATTAGTTCAATGTCTGCAAATCTGCAGATTTTTGTGGGGCTGGCCAGTCTAAGGCCAGGTTCACATCTGCGTTGAAGTCTTTGTTGCAGAGACTGATGAAAATTGGTGGAGAAAAAAGTCCTGCATGGACTTTCAGTTTCAAAACGACAGATGTCCGAAGGACCCCATTATAGTCAATGGGGTTCGCCAGGCTTCACGTGTAAGTGCTGTTTTAGTGGTCTGCCTCTGGGGACCCGATCAGCGAAGATCCAGCGCTAGTGTGAACCCATCGTCGTATGTATGCGGCCAGATGTTGGCATAGATAAGGATTAGGCTGTTGGATTTCAACATGCCCATTCCTTTGCTCTCCAGGAGATATGATGTTGCCTGTGGTATCTAAGAGCAGTTTATTCCTCTTTCCCTATTTAAAATACACGCACACTCGGCTAAAATAGTTTGGAAATGCTCTATTCAGCACATGTGTAGCAGCAATATATATAAAAAAAAAATTCACTGGCAAGATCTTTACTTTTCCTATAAAAAAAATTAGATCTTCGTGCACTAAAACACATAATAACTTTCTCCTCGGGCCCGGAGAGATGCATATATTACAATAAATATATTAAGGAACATAATTCTCTACACATTATTTTTTTTTTATCAAAAATTTCCACATGGATCTACAAAATTCTGAAATTTATAGACGTGTGTCTGTAGTTTGTGCTTTTTTGGACACATCTCATGTTCTTGTAATGGAATGTACAGATGTGATTCCAGTTGTTACAGCACATACCAGCATGTAGAGGAGTGTGAGAACTGGCACTATGCCCGCCGCTGGTGCCAAGACTAGGCCAATACTATATTTTACTGTACTTAGTCATTTAGATAACTTAGTGTTACTCCTGAACACTCCAGTGTATAATGGGTAATAAATGCGATATGTAGTTTATATTCAGATATTCTGCTATCCACACAGAACCATATTCTTGTTCCTAAAAAGGTTGCCCAGGATCTGAACATTTTTAATACTGATGACCTATCCATAGGGTATCAGATCTGTTGGGGTCTGACACCTGAACCGATCAGCTGGTGCGACCGCCAGCAGCTATCTACTAAGTATACAGCTCCTATTCAAGTGAATGGGATGCAGTTTCACATCACAGTGTCCATACTGTATACTTGGTATATGGCTTAGGCCAGCCACATCAGCTGATCGGTTCGTGGTTCGGACACCGACTGATCTGATACTGATGACCTATCCTGTGTATAGGTCATCAGCAGTGATGGACTGAAGGGCCGAGGGCCAACCAGAGGAACTTGTTCTGAGAGCCCACCCAGCATCCTCCTGCTAATAGCCTACACCGCGGCTCCTTCACTGACATCTTACATATGTGTGACTATCCAGCACTGAGTATGTTCTCACTATCGCCATCCCCTATAGTACTATGCATGTCCCAATAGCTTCATGCACATACTGTATGGGGAATGACATGGCCATGGAGCACTACACGTATGTGCAACATTATAGAAAGGGCATAGAACATATATAAAAGGCAACCAGCCATACTCCACATACATATATAAAGTGTGTGTGTGTGTTTTTATATATATATATATATATATATATATATATATATCTTGATATTGTAAACTCTTTTTATGGATAAAAACAAAAGTTATTGTGCCATAAGTGCTCCCATAACTGCTGGGTGAGACCCTCTGCAGGGGCATGGGTGGTGTGGGAAGAGTGGTCAGTAAATGTGTGAGTAGGGGGCCTCAGTACATGTATGAATGTTGGGGTGGGGCTCAGTAAATGTGTGAATGTTGTGGGAGGGGGGCTCTTCACATGTATGTAGGGTGGGGAGAGGGACTCAGTACATGTATGTTAGGTGGGGAGAGGGACTCGGTACATGTATGAATGGTGAGGAGGGGGACTCATTACATGTATGTAGGGTGGGGAGGGGGACTCAGTACATGTAGGGAGGGGAGGAGGGATCAGTACATGTATGTTAGGTGGGGAGGGGGACTCAGTACATGTATGTAGGTTGTGGAGGGGGACTCAGTACATGTATGTAGGGCGGGAGGAGGAGGGGGACTCAGTACATATATGTAGGGTGATGCAGGGGGCTCAGTACATGTATGTAGGGCGGGAGGAGGAGGGGGGGGGACTCAGTACATGTATGTAGGGTGGGGAGGGGGGCTCAGTACATGTATGTACGGCGGGAGGAGGGATCAGTACATGTATGTAGGGTGGGGAGGAGGGATCAGTACATGTATGTAGGTTGTGGAGGGGTACTCAGTACATGTATGTAGGGCGGGAGGAGGGATCAGTACATGTATGTAGGGCGGGAGGGGGGCTCAGTACATGTATGTAGGGTGAGGAGGGGGGCTCAGTACATATATGTAGGGTGAGGAGGGGGGCTCAGTACATGTATGTAGGGTGAGGAGGGGGGCTCAGTACATGTATGTAGGGTGAGGCGGGGGGCTCAGTACATGTATGTAGGATGAGGAGGGGGGCTCAGTACATGTATGTAGGGTGAGGCGGGGGGGCTCAGTACATGTATGTAGGGTTGGGAGGAGGGATCAGTACATGTATGTAGGGCGGGGAGGAGGAGGGGGGCTCAGTACATGTATGTAGGGTGAGGCGGGGGGCTCAGTACATGTATGTAGGGTGGGAGGAGGAGGGGGCTCAGTACATGTATGTAGGGTGGGGAGGGGGGCTCAGTACATGTATGTAGGGTGGGAGGAGAAGGGGGACTCAGTATATGTATGTAGGGCGGGGAGGAGGAGGGGGGGCTCAGTACATGTATGTAGGGTGAGGCGGGGGGCTCAGTACATGTATGTAGGGCGGGAGGAGGGAGGGGGCTCAGTACATGTATGTAGGGCGGGAGGAGGGATCAGTACATGTATGTAGGGCGGGAGGAGGAGGGGGGCTCAGTACATGTATGTAGGGTGGGGAGGGGGACTCAGTACATGTATGTAGGGTGAGGAGGGGGGCTCAGTACATGTATGTAGGGTGAGGAGGGGGGCTCAGTACATGTATGTAGGGTGGGAGGGGGGCTCAGTACATGTATGTAGGGTGAGGAGGGGGACTCAGTACATGTATGTAGGGTGGGAGGAGGAGGGGGACTCAGTATATGTATGTAGGGTGAGGAGGGGGGCTCAGTACATGTATGTAGGGTGAGGAGGGGGGCTCAGTACATGTATGTAGGGTGGGAGGGGGGCTCAGTACATGTATGTAGGGTGGGGAGGGGGGCTCAGTACATGTATGTAGGGTGGGGAGGGGGACTCAGTACATGTATGTAGGGCGGGAGGGGGGGAGGGGGACCAGTATATGTATGTAGGGCGGGAGGAGGAGGGGGGCTCAGTACATGTATGTAGGGTGGGAGGGGGGGCTCAGTACATGTATGTAGGGTGGGAGGAGGAGGGATCAGTACATGTATGTAGGGGCGGGAGGAGGGGGGGGGCTCAGTACATGTATGTAGGGTGAGGAGGGGGGCTCAGTACATGTATGTAGGGTGGGAGGAGGAGGGGGGCTCAGTACATGTATGTAGGGTGGGGAGGGGGGCTCAGTACATGTATGTAGGGTGGGAGGAGAAGGGGGACTCAGTATATGTATGTAGGGCAGGAGGAGGAGGGGGGCTCAGTACATGTATGTAGGGTGAGGAGGGGGGCTCAGTACATGTATGTAGGGTGAGGAGGGGGGCTCAGTACATGTATGTAGGGTGGGAGGGGGGCTCAGTACATGTATGTAGGGTGAGGAGGGGGACTCAGTACATGTATGTAGGGCGGGGAGGAGGAGGGGGGCTCAGTACATGTATGTAGGGCGGGGAGGAGGGATCAGTACATGTATGTAGGGGGGCGGGAGGAGGAGGGGGGCTCAGTACATGTATGTAAGGCGGGAGGAGGAGGGGGGCTCAGTACATGTATGTAGGGTGGGGAGGGGGACTCAGTACATGTATGTAGGGTGAGGAGGGGGGCTCAGTACATGTATGTAGGGTGAGGAGGGGGGCTCAGTACATGTATGTAGGGTGGGAGGGGGGCTCAGTACATGTATGTAGGGTAGGGAGGGGGGCTCAGTACATGTATGTAGGGTGAGGAGGGGGACTCAGTACATGTATGTAGGGCAGGAGGAGGAGGGGGACTCAGTACATGTATGTAGGGTGAGGAGGGGGGCTCAGTACATGTATGTAGGGTGGGAGGGGGGGCTCAGTACATGTATGTAGGGTGAGGCGGGGGCTCAGTACATGTATGTAGGGTGGGAGGGGGGCTCAGTACATGTATGTAGGGTGAGGAGGGGGGCTCAGTACATGTATGTAGGGTGGGGGGGGGGGCTCAGTACATGTATGTAGGGTGGGGAGGGGGGCTCAGTACATGTATGTAGGGTGGGGAGGGGGACTCAGTACATGTATGTAGGGGGCGGGAGGAGGAGGGGGGACTCAGTATATGTATGTAGGGCAGGAGGAGGAGGAGGGGGCTCAGTACATGTATGTAGGGCGGGAGGAGGAGGGGGGCTCAGTACATGTATGTAGGGTGAGGAGGGGGGCTCAGTACATGTATGTAGGGTGGGAGGGGGGCTCAGTACATGTATGTAGGGCAGGAGGAGGAGCGGGGACTCAGTACATGTATGTAGGGTGAGGAGGGGGCTCAGTACATGTATGTAGGGTGGGGAGGGGGGGCTCAGTACATGTATGTAGGGTGGGGAGGGGGGCTCAGTACATGTATGTAGGGTGGGGAGGGGGACTCAGTACATGTATGTAGGGCGGGGAGGAGGAGGGGGACTCAGTATATGTATGTAGGGCGGGGAGGAGGAGGGGGGCTCAGTACATGTATGTAGGGTGAGGAGGGGGCTCAGTACATGTATGTAGGGTGGGGAGGGGGGCTCAGTACATGTATGTAGGGTGAGGAGGGGGGCTCAGTACATGTATGTAGGGTGAGGAGGGGGCTCAGTACATGTATGTAGGGTGAGGAGGGGGCTCAGTACATGTATGTAGGGTGAGGAGGGGGCTCAGTACATGTATGTAGGGTGGGGAGGGGGGCTCAGTACATGTATGTAGGGTGAGAAGGGGGGCTCAGTACATGTATGTAGGGTGAGGAGGGGGCTCAGTACATGTATGTAGGGCGGGGGAGGAGGGATCAGTACATGTATGTAGGGCGGGAGGAGGAGGGGGACTCAGTACATGTATGTAGGGGTGAGGAGGGGGCTCAGTACATGTATGTAGGGTGGGGAGGGGGGCTCAGTACATGTATGTAGGGTAGGGAGGAGGAGGGGGGCTCAGTACATGTATGTAGGGTGAGGAGGGGGGCTCAGTACATGTATGTAGGGTGGGAGGGGGGCTCAGTACATGTATGTAGGGCAGGAGGAGGAGCGGGGACTCAGTACATGTATGTAGGGTGAGGAGGGGGCTCAGTACATGTATGTAGGGTGGGGAGGGGGCTCAGTACATGTATGTAGGGCGGGAGGAGGAGGGGGGCTCAGTACATGTTTGTAGGGCGGGAGGAGGAGGGGGGGCTCAGTACATGTATGTAGGGTGAGGAGGGGGCTCAGTACATGTATGTAGGGTGGGGAGGGGGGCTCAGTACATGTATGTAGGGCGGGAGGAGGAGTGGGGCTCAGTACATGATGGGGCGGGGAGAGGAGGGGGGCTCAGTACATGTATGTAGGGGCGGGGAGAGGAGGGGGGGCTCAGTACATGTATGTAGGGTGGGGAGGGGGGCTCAGTACATGTATGTAGGGCGGGAGGAGGAGGGGGGCTCAGTACATGTATGTAGGGCGGGGAGGGGGGGCTCAGTACATGTATGTAGGGCGGGAGGGGGGCTCAGTATATGTATGTAGGGTGGGAGGAGGAGGGGGGCTCAGTACATGTATGTAGGGCGGGGAGGAGGAGGGGGGCTCAGTACATGTATGTAGGGCGGGGGGAGGAGGGGGGCTCAGTACATGTATGTGGGGCGGGGAGGAGGAGGGGGGCTCAGTACATGTATGTAGGGCGGGGAGGAGGAGGGGGGCTCAGCAGCATGTATGTAGGGCGGGGGAGGAGGGGGGCTCAGTACATGTATGTAGGGGGGCGGGAGGAGGAGGGGGGCTCAGTACATGTATGTAGGGCGGGGAGGGGGGCTCAGTATATGTATGTGGGGCGGGAGGAGGAGGGGGGGGGGAGGAGGAGGGGGGCTCAGTACATGTATGTAGGGCGAGAGGAGGAGGGGGGCTCAGTACATGTATGGAGGGGGGCGGGAGGAGGAGGGGGGCTCAGTACATGTATGTGGGGGGGGGGAGGAGGAGGGGGGCTCAGTACATGTATGTAGGGCGGGGAGGAGGAGGGGGGCTCAGTACATGTATGTAGGGGGGGGAGGAGGAGGAGGGGGCTCAGTACATGTATGTGGGGCGGGAGGGGGCTCAGTATATGTATGAGGGCGGGAGGAGGGAGGGGGGCTCAGTACATGTATGTGGGGCGGGGAGGAGGAGTGGGGCTCAGTACATGTATGTAGGGCGGGGAGGGGGGCTCAGTATATGTATGTAGGGCGGGGAGGAGGAGGGGGGCTCAGTACATGTATGTAGGGCGGGGAGGAGGAGTGGGGCTCAGTACATGTATGTGGGGGCGGGAGGAGGAGGGGGGGACTCAGTACATGTATGTAGGGCGGGAGGGGGGCTCAGTACATGTATGTAGGGCGGGGAGGAGGAGGGGGGCTCAGTACATGTATGTGGGGGCGGGGGGGGGCTCAGTACATGTATGTAGGGGGGGGAGGAGGAGGGATCAGTACATGTATGTAGGGCGGGAGGAGGAGGGGGGCTCAGATATGTATGTAGGGCGGGAGGAGGAGGGGGGCTCAGTACATGTATGTAGGGTGGGAGGAGGAGGGGGGCTCAGTACATGTATGTAGGGCGGGGAGGGGGGCTCAGTATATGTATGTAGGGCGGGGAGGAGGAGGGGGGCTCAGTACATGTATGTAGGGCGGGGAGGAGGAGGGGGGCTCAGTACATGTATGTAGGGCGGGGAGGAGGAGGGGGACTCAGTACATGTATGTAGGGCGGGAGGGGGGCTCAGTACATGTATGTAGGGCGGGGAGGAGGAGGGGGGCTCAGTACATGTATGTAGGGCGGGAAGGGGGCTTAGTACATGTATGTAGGGCGGGGAGGAGGGGGGGCTCAGTACATGTATGTAGGGCGGGAGGAGGAGGGGGGAGGAGGAGGTGGGCTCAGTACATGTATGTAGGGTGGGAGGAGGAGGGGGGCTCAGTACATGTATGTAGGGCGGGAGGGGGGCTCAGTACATGTATGTAGGGCGGGGGAGGAGGGGGGCTCAGTACATGTATGTGGGGCGGGGAGGAGGAGGTGGGCTCAGTACATGTATGTAGGGTGGGAGGAGGAGGGGGGCTCAGTACATGTATGTAGGGCGGGGAGGGGGGCTCAGTACATGTATGTAGGGCGGGGGAGGGGGGCTCAGTATATGTATGTAGGGCGGGGAGGAGGAGGGGGGCTCAGTACATGTATGTAGGGCGGGGAGGAGGAGGGAGGGGGCTCAGTACATGTATGTAGGGCGGGGAGGAGGAGGGGGGCTCAGTACATGTATGTAGGGGGAGGGGGGCAGGAGGAGGAGGGGGCTCAGTACATGTATGTAGGGGGGGGAGGAGGAGGGGGGCTCAGTACATGTATGTAGGGGGGGTCGGGGGAGGAGGAGGGCTCAGTACATGTATGTAGGGCGGGAGGAGGAGGGGGGCTCAGTACATGTATGTAGGGTGGGGGAGGGGGCTCAGTACATGTATGTAGGGCGGGGAGGAGGAGGGGGGCTCAGTACATGATGATGAGGGCGGGAGGAGGAGGGGGGCTCAGTACATGTATGTAGGGCGGGAGGAGGAGGGGGGCTCAGTATATGTATGTAGGGCGGGAGGAGGGGGGGGCTCAGTACATGTATGTAGGGCGGGAGGAGGAGGGGGGCTCAGTACATGTATGTAGGGCGGGAGGAGGAGGGGGCCTTTACGCAGTTCTGAGTGTTCACAGATATTGAGAACTCCTTTAGTATTTAGTATGATGGTGTGTGTGGGGGTCACTTGTACTGTTTGATTTTCCCATTTTGTTTTGAGATATTTTACATTAGTTCCAGTCAGGCATCTTCTGTCCAATAATACTATAAGATACCTCAGTCAGTCCTCCCTGGGGCTCTCTTCTCATCCTGTCACGTGCCGATCTTCTCCTCAGCCCTCCATCATTCACAGTCAGGGCTGCTGAGTACAGAGGGAAAACAAGTTTTGCACTGATTGGTTGAGGCTCAGCCAATCAGTGCTCGGCTTCATTTCCGCACTCTTGTTCCAGGCTACACTGGGGTCATCGTTCAGGTCTGCTTAAAAAGCAGTTACATGCGGAAACCCCTGGACCCCACAGACTATAATGGGGTCTGCTGATTTTATACTGAAACCAGTGGAGAGACAAGACCTCCTTGCAGGAGTTTTCTGTCCAGTGATTTTAGGCAGGTTCTGCGCAGAGTCTCCTACGCATGTGTGAATCCAGCCTTAGTAAGTCACCTGGAGAGCAGAGTGCGAGTCTGGTGCAGGTGGTCGATCTCCCAACTGTGGAGACATGTGTAGTGAAATGCCTGCCCCACCACTAGGGGGCAGCTGTGATATCAGTCAGTTCCTGGGCCCACCGAAGGATCCTCTGGTGGGCCAGTCTGACGCTGGTCATCAGTATCAAAAATGTTCAGGTCCTGACCCTTTAAGGGTTCCTCTTATTAGGGTTTAGTCACATCACATGGTCAAATGTAAATTTGAATGGTTGTAGTGATGATAAGGACCTGTTCTATTTTCATCGGAAAGGAAAGAACCATCAGACGCTCCTCAAACATCCACCTGCACACTTGGTCGTGTGCATTGTGCTTAAGGAAACCCAAGTGTGCAACCCGAGACTCTTCTGACGTGTGTTCCGATACTCCGTTCTGTTCTGATATTTGTAGAGCGTGTTCTATAAAATATCGGAATGTAATAGAGCCTCGGGCTACACACTTGGTCGTGTGCATGAGGCCTTAGGCAACACGTTGCAAAAAAAGTTGCGTTTATTTTTTTGCATATTTTGGTATAGAACGGAGATGTACTAGTGCATCTCAATAAATTAGAATATTATCAGAATTACCCTCCTTGTGGATTCTGTCATTGACTGCCTTCTAGACATCTGTCAAGTCAGCAGTCTTCCCCATGATTGTGTCGCCTACTGAACCAGACTAAGGGACCTTTTTAAATGCTTAGGAAGCTTTTGCAGCTGTTTTGGGTTAATTATTCTAATTTTCTGAGATAACGACTTTTGGGTTTTCCTTGGCTGTAAGCCATAATCATCAACATTAACATAAATAAACACTTGAAAAAGTTCACTCTGTTTGTAATGACTCAATATAATATATGTATTTCACATTTTCAATTGAATTACTAAAAAAAAAATAACTTTTTGATGATATTCTAATTTATTGAGATGCACTAGTATAAGACCTTTCTTTATGCTCCTTATTCCTTTTGAAGTAGCTTTTCCAGAACATGTGGCTTCAGCCTTAGACAGTTTTGATACTTTTGCTCTACTAACATATTCGTCCTGGGGATACATTACTAAATCTGGGCCATTTAGATAGTGAGCGCATTGGTTACCACCAAATATGTGAATTGTCGGGGATCGGTTAGGGGAGTGTACGTATTTTAAGTATGTATACTATCGTGAGCTGTTTTGTAAGTAATTTTTATTCACTGGACAACCCCTTTAAGTCCCTCCCCAACTTGTGGAGACGCTTAAATCCATGTAATTCCCACCTCTTTACCATCCCGCATGCAGGAAAATCCCATGAAAATGTTAGGTATGCGCACTGGAGCAAGGGACTATGACAATGACAAGGTCTGTACAGCCCTATGGTATATGTCAGTGCCATACAAGCTACAAGAAATGAGTACTTTTTCTCATTTTAGGTTGAGGCCCCATGTTGTGGAAAGGCAGCTTTTTTGTTGCAGATTTTGTTGCGGTTTCTTGAGCCAAAGCCAGGAGTGGATTGAGCAGATGGTAGAAGTATAAGTACTTCTATATATTTCCCATTCCTTTTGTAGACCCTCCTAGGTTTGGCTCAAAAAACCGCAGCAAAATCCGCAACAAAAGTAGCTGCATTTCCGCAACGCGGGGCCTCAGCCTTAATATTACACGGCGATTTTCTTTCTCCATTACATGATGTCTTTATTATATTGGATTCCAACCATTATATCAACACATATTGGTACAAATTAGGAAAAATACCATTGGCCATTTTTAGCAGAATCTCGCTATGTCTTGTGCACGTTTTCTGCCATTTTTGTGTTTTTACCAATGTTTGTTTTACTTAATCACAGGCCGATAATGACACGGTGGAAGCTGGCAGATGTTAGCCATATACACAGCTTAGGACTGACAGAGAAGGATGCCCGCGGGACGGTAAATTGATTGGCAGTATAGGGTCATCTTGAGTCTAATGGCTGTAGATCTGGAGAGCGGCACCAGGTGCAGAAAGCCTGCTTCATTCCTTTAACAACACAGAGGTAATTGTTGCATAGAGTGAGGCACTAGATCATTTTGGAGAGTGCCAGGGGATATTTAGTAACATTAATTAGGTGACTGTATCCAGATGTCTCACAAAATCTCTACTGTCTGCGATACATCACAGCGAATATCATTTATTTCCAACTCAACGGAAACGAGACAAGGTGCTCTAAAAGCTATCTTGATTTATAATCAGCTTCTGTCGTGTGCTGGCTGAGGCCAGATAGAGGAAAGCAGCACAATAAATTGCCCTGTACGCGTACGGGTCCCGTCGGTGCGCAGGTTGTTGTGCCAAAGGAAGTACAAGGAGACAACACATGTTAAATAGTGCGAGATCCTGTAATGAGAAGAACAGACAGAGCTCAGGTGTAGGGCATCTGACTTTCACTGATATGTCTGACAGAGGGAATAGTATACAATTAGCTTTCCGATTGAGGAGACGAAGAGTCACCGGTATTTTGGTTTTGTTATTGTGAACACGAGCTGAAGATGAGTAAAGGAAACTCAGAAGGAGGCGATATCATTGAGATAGAAGTGACAACTGTGTTCTCATGGCCAGGGTTTATTTAATGGATTGGAATTGTATAGCTGATGCTTTTTTCTAATAGTGTAGTTCGATCCTGGTAGATCCTCACAGTTCAGGACATAGGGGCCAGTGTAGCCAATGTATTAGCTTTACTGTACCTAATATATCACAATCACTGTAGGCAATGTATTATAGGTGCATCTCAGTAAATTAGAATATCTTTGAAATGTTCATTAATTTCAGTAATTCAGTAATACAATCCATAATCAGCGTCTTCCATGATTGTGTGCCCTACTCAACCAGACTGAGGGACCATTTAAAGGCTTAGGAAACCTTGGCAGGTGACACACTCAATTTACAATACTGAACTTTTTTACAATATTCAGATTATTTTAGATTTTGGCTTCCATTAGCTGTAATCCATAATCAACATTTACAGAAATAAAACACTTTAAATAGAAGTGCAAGGAGGTGAAGTGTTGGTAAAAACCATGCAGAGTTCTGTTGTCACGCAAAGCATCAATGCTCAGAGAATCCCCAAGAATATGAGAAGACTGACTAAGGATAGGCCAGGCAATGGAGCCCAGAGTGGAGTACGAGACTAGGAGGGAGTGTTGTGGCCTTTCGGACCTGGTGAATGAGGTTCAACCCGCGAAAACAGCCCTGACACCTTCCTCACATATCCCGTGCAAGGGAGAAGGAGACTCCATTGTGGTTTCTGCACTCTCAATTCTCAGCTTCGTAGACTGTTTAAACTTTGTTCATTTTCCCCAAGTTTCCATAAAAAACCTTTAATTACTATTTTATTATTGTTACTGTGTCCATCTCCTACACAATACATATAGGCCGAAAATGTAAGAATAAAGCACTCGACAAGATTTTTAACTGCATGGTCATTTACAACCAAAGTAAGACCTTGTGCACATGATTGAGTTTGCAGGCAGAGGGGGGAAAGACCAAATAATAATAGTGAATAGAAAGGTTGTTGCTCAAATATAAACGTAAACAAAAAGTATTAAATAGAACAACTAAAACGTAACTTTTAATTTTTAAAGTGCGTATAAAATGTGTGTTAAAGCACTATGATGAAACACACACAATAGTTATCCGCTCAAGTGATATAAAATATAGTACCCACTCAGAGAGTATGCATATTGTTCACCCCAAAATAGTGCTTGCATTTAAATCAGCAGCATCTATAGCATATGCACCTTTAGGGGTTAAACCAATATACACCTCTGTAGCATGTCCTGATTATGAGGCTATATCGTGCAATGAAAAGGTGTGGGTGACGTTTACATGTATTAACTAAGGGTGGGTTCACACCTGCGCTTGGTGTCCGTCCATCGCCAATCCAGTGAAAATCTCGGCGAACTGGATTGGCGTCGGATACAGACCGGTCAGCGGCGCATTGGTTAAAAACCCATTCATTTGAATGGTTTTTTTAAAGCAGTGCGCGGGTGTGCGCTTACACCCTCTGCGCTGCCAATCCTTTTTTTTTTCGTCGGACACGAAGTCCTGCATGTCCGACTTTGTTTCCGAACGCAAAAAAAAGGATTGGCAGCGCAGAGGGTGTAAGCGCACACCCACGCACTGCTTTAAAAACCCATTCAAATGAATGGGTTTTTAACCAATGCGCCGCTGACCGGTCTGTATCCGACGCCAATCCAGTTTGCCGAGATTTTCACTGGATTGGCGACGGACGGACACCAAGCGCAGGTGTGAACCCACCCTAAGTCACCTCTCTGTTCAGATCATGGTTGATACTTGTAAATAATTAATAACCATGAAAATGAGAGTTTACCCACAATAGTCTCTATAAATAGGACAAATATATATATATATAAAAGCATCATTTTGCAAATGAGAGGGAATCCACTAATAACCTCATGGTCTCCCTGCCAATTAAAGCCTAGGTGCACTGCCTCCTGACAGCTGCCTATTTCCTATCCTACATGTTTCGCAGGTCAGTTTGTAACTGCTCATCAGGGGTATTCAGTTGCTATCTATCCATAAGGCGTTATATCGGCATGTGAGGGGGGAAAGCACTCAGATAACATCCAGGGTTCATCCGAGTGTCTTCCGTCCTCCATTGATTTTAATTAGTGGTTCCGTTCCGAATTCACAGAGTATTGGACCCCCACTCTTTGGAAGAGCCTAGGGCTGTATGCTCGGTCTTCAGAGATATGTATATACAGTAAATATGTAACTTCAACTCTCCATTAAATATATATGGGGCGGAGGATTGTGGGCCCCAATATCTGCTAAGACATTTCCAAAGAATCCTATAGGGTTTATACTATACAGTTATACTGTACTAGGCTTGCTAAGTAAAAAGTACATAAATCTTTACCGGCGAGCATGTATTCAGGTGAATGACATGGGGATAGATAGGCAGCACATGTATGATGAAGCAATCAATCTCGCATGATAAACATAAAGGGTCTACATTATGGATATTAAGTGTAAATTAATGACTGTCACCGGACACTCTGAATGTTGGGAATGTTGGTATTTTACACAAAATAGAAGAAAATAAGATTAATGTGATCAGATATGAGATCCACTATTCCTATGGCCAACATATTAACAATAACCTTTCCAAGCACATTATTGGTATCTGCCTTGTCCGTCCAGGAGGTTATATCCCAAAAGGTCATATTCATGTGTGAACGAAATCTGCATCACATCACCATGATAACAAAATATGTTCTCTGTTCATTATTCACGGTGAGGAATATTATATAAGATGTAGAATTTCTATATAATAAATAGATAAAGGAAAAGGCGATATGTCTCTAGGGTGTATATAATAGATTGGTAGGTACTGCGTGTGCCGCCATATGGTGCTCCCATAGAACACCATATTTTACTCAGGACAGATGTAAGAAGCTGTCGAAAAGAAACGCAACCAATCACAGCGCAGCTTTCACTTTGTATGCCACTCTTGAAAAATGAAATCTGTAGTGGTTGCCAGGGGCAACAGACAGCTTTTCTATTAGACAGTTTGCTGCGACTGGGACACGACGATTGCAACATCACGGTTGTGGTAAATTACATTCAGTTTCATTTGCTTGGGTGTTGCTGCCAAAGTGGCCATGTAGATACAGCCTTAGGCCCCATGCCCCCGACCCTATTTTTGGGCAGTGTGCTATCTGTAATAGTGGGCCCATTCATTCCTATTGCTCCATGCTCAGCCATGACTGTATTTTTTATGGATTCTTATGAGGGCCTGGAGGACTGAGGTACAAAATATGGAGCAGATCCTATTCCTATCTGTTTTGGTAGTTTGGTCTGTTTATTGATATGCCCCGGGGGAAAACATGGACTACACACAGATACCATCCATGCGCCTCCAGTTCTGTTTGCCTGACTACGACTACAGTGGTATACTTGGAACCTTAGACAATTTCATAAACCTGTATTATAACATCTGGTAGAGCCCGCTATGCTGTATGTTATCGTAGAATAAAGAACGTTTTTACCAATCGGTGAGTGTTGCCTTTCCTTCTCCTTCACTATATGACTGACAAATGTGATGTCAGTCACTAAGAAGAGGCATTCATTCAAGTGATAGGTGGGGTGCCATGTGTCAGACCTCCACCGAGCTGATATTGGTGTCCTATCCTAAAATAAATATCCAGGAATACCCCTGGAATAAAGACAATGTGTTTGGAATTTCAGTTTCCGTTGTCCATTTTAGCAAAACTGAATCTCTGCTCCAGAAGAAGAAAAACTTTCATACCTGCGTTGTTTTAATCCGTTCTTCTTATCCATCGTATGAACGACTAAACATTAAAATGGATCTAATGATGGACAACAATGGATCCCGAGTGACACAATAGACTCAAATGGGCTCCATTAGGTGTCCATTGTTTTTGCCATCACATCACCGGATGAAAAGGTTGTGCTCGTAGAACTTTTCCTCTTCTATTTTAGACGGACTCTGCCCAGATGTGAACATAGCCTTAGCTACGACTGGACTGCTTTATGGTTGGCCTATAACCAATACAGACATTCCTTACAGAACTACAAGCTTACTATACAAATGATCCAGTAGACAATCCTGAAGAAGGTGCGGTTAGGACCAAAACGTAAAATGGGACCTTCATGGTCAGGTTCACTATAGATGAAGAAAACTAAAGGAAAGTGTACACAGAAGATCCTCTATATTGAATACTGCATCGTTTACAGGCCTAGGTGACACCGAGACCTTGGCCAGGATAAATTTAGAAATAAATAATGGATTTCTGTCGGATTTGATTATCTTGGGCAGTTCACTTCTTACCTGTCAAGGACATTTAAAATCTAGCCATTGAGAAAGCATTAATTTCCCCCCGTCGCAGTAATCTCACCTGTCTATATTAATAATGAGAGATTAATTGCTGCTGAATTATTAGTGTGTCAGATTTCTACGTATGCGCGTGTGCCGGGCTCTTATATGAGAAGCTATCATAATAATGTGTTTTTAAGAAATTGTGCATGTCCTTTATTAATGGTTTTTATATAGTACTCAGACATCAACTTTGTGCAAGGGTAAGTAGTGTGATAATCCCTGAAAAGTAATAAACTCCACTGAAAAGAAAATAATCCACTCCCCCCTCCCAATAAAGCATTTGAGTGGGATGATTGTAGTCAGAACCCCCATTATTACCATGGTAGTGGTTTGTTCCATCTCTCCCCTAAGCTTCTGTTTCATTGTGGAACAGACCACTTTACAATGACACTTGAGGGGTTCTGACCATACCAATAATTGATCTGTAATGGGGGCTGCCATATAGTGCTTCCGGACTATTTCTCATTACTGGCCAAGCAGTTTTGCTGTTAGTCATGACCCCAGCCAATAGTGCGACTATACCCTAACTGTGATGCCAGTCAACCAACTAACAAGCAAACGCTCATTGGTCATTGGGGCGAATCAGCTGACTACTAGGGCCAGAGCTAAAGGGGTGCAAAGATCATGGTCACACCTAGGCCCCGGTGCCCTCAGGACACTCTGCTACATTAGAAGACACCTGTATTATATACATATATAAATGACACATAGTAGACAGTGGCCTTGTTACAGATTTTGGCCAGGAGCTTCAACTTAAAGTTCTAGCTGTGTCAGGTTAGAAGACAACCTTTTTTTAAAGGGGTTATGCCAAAAAATATATTTATCCTCTTTCCAGACGATAAAGAACAAATAGGTCAATGGTGGGGGGGTCTGACTGCTGAAACCCCCATTGATCCTGAGAACAGAATATACGAACGCAGTCAGAATATAGGCATGACCCTACTGGACAGGACATATTCACGCTCCCATTCATTCAATAGGAGCGCCACAGATAGCTGAGTGATGTACTTTGGCTATCTCTGGTGACCCCAATAAAATGAATGTGAAAGCTACATTCAGGCTGAATTCACAATGGGGTACAACATCATCTGTTCTCAGGATTGGTGGGGGTCTCAGCGGTCAGACCCCCCACCAGTCAGCTATTCGTCCTCTATCCTATGGATGAAAGATAAATATTCATTGTGCCAAAACTCTGTGGGGTCAAATATAATCTGTTTCTAACTAAAACAGGCCATACACACATTCGCAGGAAAATTATGTGAAAAGTGTTCAACAGAAATTTTCGGGGGTGACCGTGCTTCCTTTTTGTGAGACTGTGTCCTCTTTTTGTGACACAGGCACAAGAATATTTTGACGTGACCGGCACATAATGTGGTAACATCACATATACAATGAGAGGGCGCCCAGCAGGAGCATTCTGCCGGGTCTGGGAGAATGTCCAGCTTTTTTTTTCTGAGAGTTCGGGAGGTCACTATTTATTTTGTGAGCCTCCTAGATGTTCCAGAAAAGGTAGCAAGTATGCAAATACTTTAGATGTGTCGGCTGAACCCACTGATGTTGGTGAGACCGTCAACAATTGAATGTGTATAGGATACTCCAGACGCTCCCCCATGACAGAGATAAGGACCGGATGGTTGAATATATACTTGCCCAATTATTTTATATTTGGGCAGATCAGCCATTGACAGAATTTATACCCTCTGCCTGTTCAGAACATATGCACAACTCGGATGACCACTATGTCCATGTCTATGTTTCCATGTTCATAAGTAGAAGATCCATTGCAGAATTTTGTGCAGATTCAACACCAAAAACAGTGTGAATAGATTTCAAAAACCTGAACCAGTTTGCACCCAGTGGTCCGTATCCATATGAATCTTCTTAGATCCATGCCCATGAGACTGGACAAGATCCCTACATCTGTCCTTCCTTTTCTGGTTCAAACCAAACATAGGGCAGGTCAAATATAACAAAAAAAATCTCCAGCATACCAATTTCTAAAGATCAGCACAAAGACTTACCTAATTTATCTAAGACCAGAAAATATGTCTTGGCATCTATGACATTAGAGATGTCATTGTCCGTGTTAGATCTGAATATCTTGCACCCTCAAAACCTGCCAACAGATGGCACTGTTACTCTTTCGCTGTTTTCGCCCACGGCGTCCTGATAAATGCAGAAACACCTTCATTTTAATCACCTACCTGTTTTCAGAAAAGATCCATCACATCTCTTATTCCTGTAATAGAAGTTAGCATGTAATTCATATTTTCTGCTATCAACATTATTAAATGCTGTGTCGTAAAAAGCCTCATTACCTTCCTAAAGAAAGCGCTAGAAAAGCACCAGCCGGGTGGAGACAATGGAATTTCTGCAAAAAAAAAGATTGTATTTCAAAATTTTATGATGACACAAAATGATTTTGTTTTCATATCTAATGCAAATTATTTCCATATTATGTATCTGTTCCACATGGAGTTATAAGATCGGGGTCAAACAGCGCTTTTGCAGTATTTATCCTATAAATAGATTTACATAGATAATATATCCAAAATTGGGGAATTTCTGTGTGAATTATGCTTTATTTTTTTGTCTGGAATTTTTGCTAATTTAACATTGACCATACTTTAGTTTTTTATGGTTTTTGTGCTACTTTTATATATATTTTGTGTTTTGAATGTTTGCTTATTCTACATTTTTTGACAATTTTACTCTATAATGGATCTGATGTGATAGCAATCTATAGGTGGCACTTAAAAGACTGGATCTAGAGGCATGGGATGTTGTTATAGGGGGTGCAGAGGTAGCAGTCCTGGACCCTGAGAGGGGTCCCAAAGTTCTTCTACCACATAAAATATACCACTATAGTAAAAGACACGAGGTACATAGGTGCCCCATTATAAATTTTGCTTGGGGTCCAGGAGATTCAAGTTATGCCTCTGCCTGGAGGAGAGCTAATTTGCATATTTTTCCCCCCAGGGACTATTATCTATAAGACTCCTTACACCAGCTGTAACTCCTGTATGATGTTAAAACGGACCGTCAAAAAAAATCGGTCACGTTTTTTATCAAAATTTACCCCAGGGACTACCATCACCAATTCTCAGCTCCAGGCCAATGGTTACCAAGCTTGTACCTCTATTTTATGGAAAGGTGATGTTTGTTGTTCACCTACCTCACTGTCTTCTATACTGTGAGTCTTCTATACTGCACTACTATCGAGGGCACCCCAACCACCATCAGGCTCAGGAAGGCTTACTACATTGAGTGCCCCAGTGAAATTACCCCCACCATAATCGACATTGCAGACCCTTTAACCACTGCACCGGCCCCTAAAGAGTGCTAGAGGCTTTGTAGAGCCAACCACGGCCACTGTAAGCCCAACCGTGACTGACTACTACTCAAATTCCCACTGCACGCTTAAAAAGCGGTTACCCACGGAAACCCGCAGACCCCATAGACTATAATGGGGTCCATCGAGTTTCCGCCCAAAAAATGTGGAGAGAAGAGTCTTGCTTGCAGGACTTTTCTATCTGCGTTTTTCAAGTGGATTTGGAGACAGAATCCCCGAACGTAGAACAAGCGCTGGTGTGAATGCAGCCTAAACCCAACTACTACTTCCATTCTCCCTGCGCTCCATCCATTGGGTTGTTGCACACTGTTCACATTAGCTTATCACAAGGACATTTTCAGGGTGCAGCGTCTTTATGGGATGCCCCTGCTGAGTTCTAGGGCTTATGTGTGGCCACAAGGTTCCTCACCCCCTGCAAGCCTGGCTCCCCTTCAGTTTGGCTCCTGGATGTTAGGAGCAAATTGGGCTTCCCAAAGCTTTAGCATAGCAAGACCATCGATTGAAATGTGAAAAAGTAGAAGAGAAAAAATTAGGTTTTGCAAAGCCCTATTCACTAGGGAGTTTGTAGTAGATTTTCAGCAACAAATCTAAATGTAAGATGTACCAAAACCTGCAATGTCTTTTTGGTATTTACTAATATTTAGTACATGGGCCTGTTATCACCCCATGTACTGCAGAACGACTGATGGTGGGTCAACTCTGTTTTCGGACCTACCAGTCAAATTCTCCAGGATTTCCAGGACAATTTTTTTATCCAGGGTCTAATATATATTTTCAGGTAATACCATTTTATACTCTTTAATTATAAATGAAATAAGAAATAATTCCTTAAATATAATTCAACTCTTTCTGAGTTTTTTCTTCATAATTATATAGATAAATCAATTTGGTGTAATAAAAATAGTCGTATTTTAGGAGAAATCTTTCACAATGACTTTGAAAAGCCTTTTTACTACAGGAATGACAACATTAATGTCCTAATTAGGCAAATGGCTGTGTGATTTCTGAGGGGAATAGTCTTCAGAGGCTCGCAACGGTTCCTCTAACGCTTACAATTAAAACCTAAGACAAATGTGTGAAGGGTTTAAAAATAGACCAGGAGGAAGGACACGGTTACTGGAACATAGAGACGGGGCAATGACTCCTGAGAAGGTGAACTAAATGACTATATAGAAGTACAATAGATGCAGGTAGATCGAGAGGTATGAAAAACAGGTGGAGAGATAGATAGATAGATAGATAGATAGATGGATAGATAGATAGATAGTAGATAGATAGATAGATGGATATGAGATAGATGAGATAGATAGATAGATGGATATGAGATAGATATGAGATGGATATGATGGATGGATATGAGATGGATATGAGATAGATAGATGGATATGAGATAGATAGATAGATAGATAGATAGATAAAAAAAAATTGTGGGTTTACTCCAAATGCAACGATAGATAGGAGATAGATAGATACTAGATGAGACAGATATTAAATAGACAGATAGAGAAATGGTAGATAGATGGATAGATAGATATTACACACATAAATACATAATCTGTGTTCATCTTATATTCAGGAAAAAGCAGACAATCCCTTGAAGAAAGAAGAAATTTCTCACATTCTACTGCTCACTTACTCTTAGCCTAGAATAGCCGGCACTTACCTCCCATAAATAACTTCTACTTATCACCAGATTCTTATTATCACATTTACCATTGATTTTTGGCATATTTATATACCTATCTGAGACTGCCACCTGGGCCCTGATAAATCTATTATATGGAAGGGCTTGGACTTTTTATAGGACAAAGATGTCTTAATGACATCTTGAATGAAATAACAATATGGCACATAATTCGGCTTTCATGTTTCGGTGCAGGTTAGAAACATATTGGTCACCTCCACTTTTTGATGTTTTTATATTGTACACGAGGACTATGATTCAGAGAAGTAAATATAGGTATTGTAGGGGATATGGTGGCAGCAGAGGCATCACATGAAGGACCTGGGCCCCAATGCTAAATCTGTACCAGGCCCCCCAACTATAATGGTCTCCGTATATAGCAATGAGACATCTTATGGGCCCCGTAACTCTCTTAGACCCTGGTGTGACTGATCCATCTGAATCCCCTCAAGTTACAACCCTGGGTGGCACCCCGGCCCCGTAGGTCTCTGCACTTCAAGAACTTCAAGTTACTCCACTGGTGTGATGGGTATAAAAATCTTTAGTGAAAGGTCATTTGGGGCTGTGTGGATCTATTCATAGCACTATGGATGCCGTCTGTACTGTTCTTAGAGTTCCAAATATAATTTCCCATTTTATAAGATGCTGAATGATTCCACCATGACTTCAATTATCTTAGGAAGGAAACTGCTGTATCAAATCACGTACGGTTACAGATGATCGCGCCCGAAAGTATTTAATGTGTCCATTCCAGTCCTAGACACTGTTTTTCCATAGGGAAATGCTGAGTAGGTGTAAGGAGTCTTATAGGTTATACAATGCTCCTATAAGAAAAAGGGATGCAAACAAGTGCTTTTTCCCAAAAAAAAAAAGCTGCCCTCTAGTGGCGCCTGTCGGAAGTAGTAGCTGTACAGCACCAATTGTGGCTGTTAACCATTTACATGACATGGTCAATTGCAACCACAGTATCTAAGCTGTTTTGGCACTACTATCTTGGAATGGATTAGCGCCCCCAAAACATCATAGGAGGATGGCGATCAGTTGTCATAACAGTTGGGAGCCTATCAAATGCCACAGGCTTGTCATTATAGAACAGAAGTGAAATATATATACAATCTGCTATAATATAGAAGTATAGTATCTTCCATACCTATCTATCTATCTATCTATCTATCTATCTATCTATCTATCTAATGCCCTCAGGCTTGTCATGATAGAACCAAAGTGAAGTATATACAATATGCCACAAACCAGATGTATAGATAGCTTTTCTATCTATCTATCTATCTATCTATCTATCTATCTATCTATCTATCTATGTAACTATGCTAAAAAATAAAAAGGTTGCCACTCCAAAATTAGAAAAAATAAAGAACTTTATTAGCCCAATATGTGATGTTTCAATTCTATCTGAACCTTTTTCAAGCCAGGCTTTGTGGTCAACTGGCTATTGACCTGAGGTCCTGAAACCGTTGTTGGAGTCACCGGTGCTGCTCCTAACTGTCTATCTATCTCTCTCATATCTACCTATTTAGTTATCTATCTCATATCTCTTATCTATCTACAGTATCTAATATCTATCTACCTAATATCTATCTATCTATCTATCTATCTATCTATCTATCTATCTATCTATCTCATATCTACCTATTTAGTTATCTATCTCATATCTCTTATCTATCTACAGTATCTAATATCTATCTATCTACCTAATATCTATCTATCTATCTATCTATCTATCTATCTATCTATCTATCTATCTCATATCTACCTATTTAGTTATCTATCTCATATCTCTTATCTATCTACAGTATCTAATATCTAGCTATCTACCTAATTCTATCTATCTATCTATCTATCTATCTATCTATCTATCTATCTATCCATCCATCTATGGTACTAAACAAAATGCACAATTACTATTACTTAGTGTATGAATCACTTGTTCTTCTGCCTCATCTTATTCTAGACGACTCTCCAGATTTAATTACCTTTGCTCTCATTTAGCGATATCATTTGGAGCAGCTTCTACAGTTACAAGTCACTAAATGGAGGTTTCATTCTACCTAAGTACATAAGAGCACTGTCTCCCCTCTGCTCTGTGTCACGGCACAAACCTTAAAATGACAAACTGTAATTGCCTTTCCATATCATTTCTGCGGATAAGAGAAAAAACCTTGGAGGACTCCCGACAGGTCTAAGAAGCAGATGAGATTGATTAAACAATTTTTAAACAACTTGCTACCCCATAAAATTTTTATTAAACCCTCCGCTGTGAAATGTATTTCCTTGATTTGCCACAGTTTTTTTTTGCCTCCTTGTTCACTGGTGATAATTACTACATTAGGAATTAAATGAAGCTCATATACTACGCCCCGCAGACTGCCGCGCAGAGTTGTGGACGTGATTTACAGAAGTCAATTTTCTATCGTGCCTAATCGAAATAATTGTCACCTATAATTTAGTCTTGACTTCCAATTTTTATTATGTTTTAGGCTGCTTTATAGTCTGTGTTCCATTCAGAATTTGAAGAACTTGCCAGCTGTCTGTATATGCGCAAATTCTGAGCAAAAAAAAATCTTTAGGCTAAGGCCCCACGTAGTGAATCGCTGAAAAGGCCATGGCAGAAATGCAGCAGCATTTTTCACAGAAAGTCCACAGATTTTCTCTCTGCAGACTTTCTGCTCCTATTTCCATAGGTATAATTGACATGCTGCGATTTACAAAAATGTGAGAGTTTTTGAAATTGCAGCTTTTCCGCTGCAGATTTTTTTCTGCAATGTGTGGATGGGATTAGCCAGAATCTCATCCACTTTGCAGGTACTGTAAAACACAGCATTTTTTGCTGCAGCATTTCTGCAACGTGGGGCCCCAGCCTAAAGGGATTTTCCATGTTGTTTTAAAAAATTAAAGGATTTTTCCAGGACTGATCTATTGATGACATACAGCGCCCTTCTCTGTTTTGTATTATCTGTTTTGTATATCTGGTGTACTGTATGTAAATCCGCAAATGTAAAGCACCATGGAATTAATGATGCTATATAAATAAACAAATAATAATAATAATAATAATTCAAGTGAATGAGAGTTGATCTGTAGTACCCTAGTCTGGCCACTACACAGAGAACAGCGCTATCTGCTTCCTCCTCCATTCTCAATGTGTATCAGCTGCTGAAAACAGCTGATCAATGGGGGTGCAGTGTGCAGAGCTCTCACTGATCTAATATTAATTATCTGTCTTTAGGACTGCTCATCAAAATTTTTAGCTAGAAACTCCCTTTAATATATGCCAAGATCAACTTAGCAGGAAAAATTGTTACTTAGCAGCTCTCCACTTTGGCAATAGTGTGGGAAGCTCTGAGCTGTGGATTCCCTCATACAACGTCCATATGCCCTAATAGACTCCCACTTAAAGGGGTTTTGCAGGATGTTAATATTGATGACCGAACAATCCTACATATCACAAACAAGTCACATTGACAGTCTGAGAAAAGGAAGTGTCACTCGCCCGAGCATTGCGGCCTCATCACACATCCTAAGCATAGGTCATCAGTATTAAACTCCTGGAAAACTCTCCCTTTTATATGACCAGAAAAAAAAGCCGTACCCATGACTCTTTATGTAGGATAATCCCTTTAGTTTACATTATATGTATCCTGATTTTCCTCTATGTTTCTAAATCAAAATGGTGCTCTTTAGTCTTCAACTTTAGGATATATGGAAAGGGTTGTTGTCAAAAGACAACCATCTGAGCAGACCAATAGAAGACTGGTCACCATTGACCCTAGGGAAAAAACTATGCTCTTATCTGCCCGGAGGACAGTCCTAACCATCTTACCAGACCAATAGAAGACAGGTCAAGCTTATACCCTAGTGGATAGTCTATGATCTTATAGACTATCCTAACTATAGTCCTAACCATCTTACCAGATCAATAGAAGACTGGTCACCATTGACCCTATGAGTAGACTATGCTTTTTTCTGCCTGGAGGATAGTCCTAACCATCTTACCAGACTGATAGAAGACTGGTCACCATTGACCCTATGGGTAGACTATGCTTTTATCTGCCTGGAGGATAGTCCTAACCATCTTACCAGACCAATAGAAGGTTGGTCACCATTGACCCTAGGAACAGACCATGCTCTTAGGATAGGACATCAATATTAGATTGGTAAGTGTCCGACTGAGCTGCTCCTCTTACCATTTTGAGTTGTACTTTTAATAGCAACTGCACAGGGGTCCAATGGCTCAGAGGGCCCTAGCGATTACTGGTGGATTGTTAGAGGGACCTAAGACAGACGCTGGGATATTGGAAACCAAGGGGCCCGTAATTGTTCTTGTACAGAGCCTTCAGCTGACCACTGCAGCTCATAACGGCAGGGATAGGACATCAGTTTTGGAAAGCTGGATAATCCCTTTAAGAAATCCTGAACAACTTTTTACTCTGCTGCAGAGCGGCCAAGGCGTCTAGGCTCTACCAATGTCACTGCCAGTCTTTTATTGGCAAGCTCTGCAGTGGGATAGCGACATATACACATCTGGGCAGGTGCGACCTGGAACTGATCTGCATTGCTAATTATAACACAGATGGAAACCCCAATCATCTTTGCGGACTGATCCAGATGACTGGCCTCCATGCCAGCCCACCCGTAGAGGATGCCACCACGCTCCAGCCGAGAAAAAGCGAATCACATGTGAACCATATCCTTCCATCCTGCCTGATCTCCACCGCTTTATATGTGAAGGTATCACCATACACTACTTGTTCCGTTTTTCAATCACAGTTCAATTGGGTAGAGATGTTACAAGTGCAGAATTCAAAGCTCCTTTTCTTCGCTCCTTTTATCTGTGTCTCTTCTCCTGGAACTCCCGGCTACTTTATCATACCCACTTGCCAAAGGCTAGCACTGCAAGCGCATATTGACATGCAAAAATGACAGCCAGAGCTTTCACACTCTGGTGATCTCTGGGCGCCTGGGAGAGTCTCAATTCCGAAACCACTATTAGGTTTGCAACCCCCCTGTTGAGTTTCTCTCCTCTAGTCACATCAGGTAAGCTTTGTTATGCATTGGATTCATCTGCTGGAACTAATCCCGCATAGCTCCTTTCCCTAACAACGAACAATTGGATGGAGGAACAATCCAGTCATATAAACAGAACAGTAGAGGAGAAGACGATGGGCGCGTATTAAAGCTGCATTTATTGTCTGCTTTTTGCCCAAATAGATGATCAGAATTGTATTATTTCCTGAAATCTGGCATCTCCCAGACTCAAATGTTGTAGCGTGAAATATTCAGATTCTTCAGCTGATCTGCAGAGTCAACATTCTTAAAGGGGATTTCTCTAAAAGGTGACATCCATCCTTGGTGGAGACGTTCCCATTGGCGGCCTACCTATATCACCTGTCAGAGTATAGATAAGTGTATACCGGACCGTACGGAAAGTTGGCAACAGAGAAAAAAAATGCTGCAGAATAAGAAAGCTTTCAGAAATAGAAGGGTTAATGGTTTATTTTTGTCAATGAACAAAATGAGGTGAATGAAGAAAAGAGAAATGTAAATCCCATCAATATTTGGTGTGACATTTACCCTTTGGAGGAGGAGTCCTGGAAGTGATGATCCGGCCCCCACAGATATAGCCCTGATCTCATCATCATCCAGTCTGTCTGGGATGACATGAAGAGACAGAAGGATTGGAGCAAGCCTACATCCACAGAAGATCTGTGCTTAGTTCTCCAAGATGGCGGCGGGAACAACCGCCCTGCCGAGTTCTGCCAAAAACTGTCTGCAAGTAAAAAGAAGAACTGATGGAAGGCAAAGGGCAAAGGTCACACCGAATATTGATGAGATTTACATTTCTCTTTTCCTCATTCATTTCATTTCTGTATAAAGAAGAAAGAGCAGCGCTGTATACATAGACCAAGGTCTGAACGAAAAAAGACAGCACTCGAGAGATGTTGCAAAAAAGTGAAGTCTATTTTTACCCATCCATGTATTTCAGGTCCATGATGGCTCCACAAAGTATAAATAAGGACTTGCTATTTTTGTATCATTAATATACTGGTGCTGCCTTTTTTTTCTTTGTTATGTGAGATTATAAATATGGCGGTGATAAATAATAAAATAATCTACAAGTTTCCCGTGTTTGGGCTATCTGGGGACTGACACTTACCAACTTCAAGCCCCAATTCTGCATGCTTGGAACCTTGGGCTCCTGAGCTGTTTCTGACACGGGTGAAATGTTCGGCACCTGACTCCCAGTGACATATCACTGTTTTTGTCATTATGCAAATGAGCCCTTTGGAACAATGAGAGTGTTGTCATTGCTTCAAATGGGTAACAGCAAAACCCTTGTTCCTCCAAAGAGCTCAATTGCATGTTGAAAAAAAACAGTGATACCTTGGCCATGGAAACTAAGAATCAGAAGGGGAAAACACTGTTTGATTCTCGTGACACTAACCTATCTATCTGCAGGGCTGGGGTGATATGCTGGTTCTGGTGACCCTAACCTATCTATCTGCAGGGCTGGGGTGATATACTGGTTCTGGTGACCCTAACCTATCTATCTGCAGGGCGGGGATAGGGGGTGACTATGCTGGGGTCTGGTGACACTAACCTATCTATCTGCAGGGCTGGGGTGATATGCTGGTTCTGGTGACCCTAACCTATCTATCTGTAGGGCTGGGGTGATATGTGGGTTGGTGACCACCTCTGCAGGGCTGGGGGCAGCTGCTGGTCTGGTGACACTAACCTATCTATCTGCAGGGCTGGGGTGATATGCTGGGTCTGGTGACACTAACCTCTATCTGCAGGGCTGGGGTGATAACGGGGCGGGGGCCCAACCTCTCTATCTGGGGCTGGGGTGATATGCTGGGGTCTGGTGACATTAACCTATCTATCTGCAGGGCTGGGGTGATATGCTGATTCTGGTGACACTAACCTATCTGCAGGGCTGGGGTGATATACTGGGGTCAGGTGACCCCAACCTATCTATCTGCAGGGCTGGGGTGATATACTGGGGTCTGGTGACCCTAACCTATCTATCTGCAGGGCTGGGGTGATATGCTGGTTATGGTGACCCTAACCTATCTATCTGCAGGGCTGGGGTGATATGCTGGGGTCTGGTGACATTAACCTATCTATCTGCATGGCTGGGGTGATATGCTGGTTCTGGTCACCCTAACCTATCTATCTGCAGGGCTGGGGTGATATCCTGTGTTCTCGTGACCCTAATCTATCTGTAGGGCTATGGTGATATGCTGGGGTCTGGTGACCCTAACCTATTTATCTGCAGGGATGGGGTGATATGCTGGGTCTGGTGACACTAACCTATCTATCTGCAGGACTGGGGTGATATGCTGGAGTCTGGTGACACTAACCTATCTATCTGCGGGGCTGGGGTGATATGCTGGGTCTGGTGACACTAACCTATCTATCTGCAGGACTGGGGTGATATGCTGGTTCTGGTGACACTAACCTATCTATCTGCAGGGCTGGGGTGATATGCTGGTTCTGGTGACACTAACCTATCTATCTGCAGGGGCTGGGGTGATATGCTGGAGTCTGGTGACACTAACCTATCTATCTGCAGGGCTGGGGTGAAATACTGGGTCTGGTGACAGACTCCCTTTAATACAGAGTATAAATGCAAGCTCAGAACAAGAAATGCTACGTTTTGTGCTGGTTGTGACATGTTCATGTTTTCGTAATGTGTCAAAGTGAGAAAAAAATATAAAACCATAAATTACTTTGAAAGCAATGTTTGATAACCAAGTCACCGTGACGATCGTTAATCTGCGAGTGGGGGGTGGGTCATCAACAGAACAGAACCGTCAGATAATCCTTATTATAAGGATATACAACGGGACATGAAATTTATTGACCAGGGACTTTAACCCTTCATTTGGATCTCGTACTGTAGCTTGTCTGTTCCATAAGCCCAAAGGTAATCAAATCTGAGACCACTATCATTATTTTCAACTTTGTTGCTTTGCATAAAAAAATGTCTTTCCGTACTGATTATTTTGGTGTTATGGGTATAGGTGTAAATTAGCTGTCATGTAAATTATCTTTGTCAAACATCTCCGGGGTCCTGATGAGGACTCATTAATCAGATTTTAATGAGAGTATTCCCTGGACGGGTTTAATCAGAAACTGCAGATATTCATTTTACTTTGTAGGTTATATTACTTCCAGGGATACAATGTTTCATCAGGTGTCAATATTATGGCATAGAAAATATATTATACCATGAATAATGTGGAGACGTGCGGAATAACATCGCAGTAACATCACATAGGTTTGGGTGCGAAGGCAACACTTGAAGCTTCTGTAAGAAGTCTACCCAACTATCATTTGTCAGAGGGAACTTTTGGGCCCCTTAAAGGCATTATGCCATGAAAAACAGTTATCCTGATCAGTGGGGGTCTGACTGCTGAGACCCTCATGAACCGGAGGACAGGGGGATGTTTTACCCCTTTTGTGAATGGAGCTGCTGTGAAGGTAGCTGAACCCCTGGTGGATGCAAACGTACCCCCGCTCCCATTCACTTCAGTGGAGGTGCTGGAGATAGCCCACTGCTGTACTCCGGAGCTCCCGTTGAAGTGGTTGGGGGTTCGGCTGCCTTCACAGTGACTGCATTTACAACGGGGGTAAACGTGCCCCTGCTGTCAGGTTTGGGGTCCTCACGGTCAGCTGAATAGTGTTTGGCCATGAGACCTTCTAGTACCATTTTGGCTCACTTGTTCTCTAACCTTTATGCAGCCTGTAATATAAATGTTGGTATTTTGCAATGCATTGCATTAGAGATCAGACCTTAGAGGGTCTAATAATTACAGTAAAAAAAAAAATAGTAAAAAAAAATATTAAAAAAATTTAAAAGAAACAAAGACCCCCCCTTTCTCTAAAAGTTAAAAAAAATACTGTGAAACACATAGACATTAGGTATCTCTGTGTCTGTAAGCACCCCGTCTACAAACTTATAAAAATATTTTACCCATATGGTAAACGCCTGTAGCAGGAAAAAAAATCAAAGCTGAACCGCCGTTGTTTTGCTGTTTCACCTCTCATAAAAATTTTAATAAAAAGCGATCAAAGCAATAGAAATTCCCCAAAGTGGTATAACTAAAAAGTACTTCTGGCCCTGCAAAAAAAAGATGCCCTCTGCATCCCGTCCATGGAAATATAAAAAGTTATGGGTAGCATCATATGGCAACTCCAAAAATTTTAATTTTTTTTGCAAAGTTTTGGATTTTTTTAATGAGTTAAAGTATAAAAAAAAATATATAAATTTGGTATCCCTGGAAATGTACTGACCCATAGAATACAGGTGACATGTCATTTTGGCTGCACAATGAATGCTCTAAAAATAAAGCCTGAATTTCACAACAAATGCAATTTTTCTCCAATTCCTCCTCATTCTAAATGTTTTCCAGCTTCCCAGTACATCTTACATAGTATTAAATGATACCATTACCAAGTACAATTTGACCTGCAAACATTAAGCCCTCATATGGCTCTGTGAACGGAAAATTCAAAAAGTTATAGGGTTTGGAAGGCGGGGAGTCAAAAACGAAAATCAAAAAATGCTTGCAACATGTCCAAGGGAGTTCTAAAGCCTAGATCCAGGAGTAACATGTAACTTTGACAACATATGACTTTACCATTAACCCATTAAGGGGACCAAATTATTGGTCATTAATATGAGATCAGTTGGGGTCTGACACCAAGCACCTCCACTGATCAGCTATTTGAAGAGACTGCAGTGTTCAGAGGAGAGCTGCCGTGTCTTCATTACTTACCAAGCACAGTGCCATACATTGTATAGTATCTCTGCTTGGTTTTGCAGGTCAGCCCTGTTCACCAAAATGGGACTGAGCTGCAAATAATACATGTGACTGATGAATGTGACATTATATGGAGGCAGAAGTGGTGCACACCAAGGCAGCTGCTCTGGGGAAGTCCCAGATGTTGAATCCCCACTGATCTGATATTCACTACCTATCCTAAGGATACAACATCAATATTTCAGTTCCCGAAAATCCTCTTAATTCATACACTATTAAGACATCTTGCCTGAGCTTCTCCTCTGCTCTGTTAACAGCATTTAGTGACCTGCTTTACACCAGATTCATGGCCAGTGGTGTAACTAGGAATGGCTGGGCCCCAAAGCGAACATTTGACATGGCCCCCCCCCCCGGCACAAACCGCATTCCTGTATACATTATTATACCCCATAGTGGCCCCTACACACACTATTATGCCCCATCTTTTCAGATTCTAGAGTATAATGATCGGAGACCCAGCGGAGGATACAAACTTAAAAAACAATATTACTTACCTCTCCCTGGCTCCAGCGACTTTTGGTCTTCTTCAATGTTGGATCAGATTTGACGTGAGCCAGGCATGCGTTGCGACGCATAATGACGTCAGCCTGGCCCATGGTGACGTCTGGAAATCACCACGGAGGCCCAAAGCCTGCTGGAGCACAGGAGATGTAAGTAACAGTGTTTTTTATGTTCCCTCACCTCCCCTGGGCCTCTGATCATTATACACGGGGGTCTGAAAAGACCCCCGAGTATAATGATAGCAGTGTTTGTGTGGTTCGCGGCCTGCGGCCTTATTTACCGATCCCCACTCTTGCTCACAGCCACCTCCGCTTCCTCAGAATGGGAAGCGCAGGCGGCCGTGAGCAGGAGCGGAGATCAGTAAGTAAATAGGGTCCATTAACTGCTGGTGTTACAACAGCAGTTAACGGCCTATAAAAAAAAAAAAATGTCAGGAGCCCGCTGGAACCCCTAATGTTCCGGGCCCTGTGGCAGCCACTCTCACTGCTACCCCGATATTTACGCCACTGCTCATGGCCATGGCATGCTCTGTGCAGGGAGGGGGAGGAGATAAATTGTGACATCATCTATTGTCAGTAGTGGATGTAATGATGGGTCAGTGTTGTTATTTATAGAGGTGTTATCTTCTATTGTAATACTTTCTGTAAACCAAATGAGGTGAGCAGCATGGTTAGCAGTGATGAAGTCCCAGGCTCAACATGGAATTTGTATGTTCTTCCTGTGTTTATGTGGTTTTCCTCTCACCCTCGAAAGATATACTGATAGGGAATTTAGATTGTGAGCCCTATACTGGGACAGTGACTGACAATGTTTGTAAAGCACTCCGGCATATGTTGGTTCTATACAAGTACGAGAAATAATAAATAAGGTGACTGCTACAAAGAAATCCCTTACAGAATTATCAAGTATTAGGCTTAACAGCCAGAGTGAAAATTGCAGGATTTAGTACTTAAAAAGAAAAAAATTAAAAAAAATGGAAAATGAATAATAAAAATAATCAAAAATTCCTTAAAAATATGTTAAAACATAAAAACATGATTTAAAAAAAAATTAGGTGACATTTGCTGGAAAACATTCCTAGATGTGTGAATAAGGCCTAAGAAAATATCCTATACGTTGGACCGCCATTAACATTCACATCCGGGCACTTTTGCTAGAATTTTGCAAGGGGTAAAGTGACAATAAAAGAAATAAAACAAGAGAATAAAACTTTCTATCTGTAAAGCGTCTATTATATAGAATAGATATGTTGCTTGTGCCCGTTGGCAGTCATACTTATCTTACATTTCATTCTTTTTTTTTTATATAAATCTCTGTGCAATTTCACAGCCCACACAAACACCAGCTAAGGAAATTGGAAAACCTCAGAATCGATTTGTAGAAGCTTATTTCTATTCTTTTTTACACACTCTTCATCAAGACCCTTATCCTGTACTGAGAGAAGCGCTATCACGAGCCAGGCACCAAAACGCGTCGATAATTGCTATATGAGAATGAAGCCCGTGCTATACGGGAGAGTGAGTCACATGACCGAGCAGATGTTATACGGAGGCTCCCTTTCAGAAATTCAATTATAATTCCATTAAGGATTCATTGCAATTTGCGAGGGCTGATACTAGGTAGCGATCCATTCCTAAAACAATGCTTAAAAAATGCTTGTGTGGTGGAAGGCGAGACGGAGAGGATCTTAATTACATCTGTAACGTTTAAGCATTGATGGACATTTTAATATCGTTAGATATAGTGGTTAAATATAATATAATTGTGCCATATAATTAAGACTGAATTCACATTTGAAGTACTTCACTGCTTCAGATATGCTCAGATCTTCCACTGAAATTTTGTTTTCATATACTTTATGAAGAATTAGAGGTGCGCTCTTTTCAGGACCTAAATCTCTCAGCCACAGTGGAAAGCAGCTACACAGAGTGTCTCTCACCCTGGAGGATCTGTCTTGTCTTACCACTCTGGAGAACCTGTCTTGTCTTACCACTCTGGAGGACCTGTCCCATCTTACCACTCTGGAGGAAGTGTCCTGTCTTACCACTCTGGAGGACCTGTCTTGTCTTACCACTCTGGAGGACCTGTCTTGTCTTACCACTCTGGAGGACTTGTCTTGTCTTACCACTCTGGAGGACCTGTCCCATCCAACCTCTCTGGAGGAACTGTCCTGTCTTACCACTCTGGAAAACCTGTCATGTCTTACCACTCTGGAGGACCTGTCCTCTCTTACCACTCTGGAGGACCTGTCCTCTCTTACCACTCTGGAGGACCTGTCCGGTCCTACCACTCTGGAGGACCTGTCCTCTCTTACCACTGTGGAAGACCTGTCCTCTCTTACCACTCTGGAGGACCTGTCTTGTCTTACCACTCTGGAGGACCTGTCCGGTCCTACCACTCTGGAGGAACTGTCCTGTCTTACCACTCTGGAGGACCTGTCCTCTCTTACCACTCTGGAGGACCTGTCTTGTCTTACCACTCTGGAGGACCTGTCCTCTCTTACCACTCTGGAGGACCTGTCTTGTCTTACCACTCTGGAGGACCTGTCCTGTATTACAACCTATTGATATGCATAGACTCAATGTAAGGCCCTGCTCACATGGCGGAATACACCGTTGATTTGGGGGCAGATTCCATCCCAAAACAAGCAGCAGATTCTGCTTTGATCACAGCAGTGGTTGATCTTGCCGCAGATTCTGTGTCTCAGGACTCCCCGCTGATTAGGCCCATTCATCTGGAGATGGAAAATGAAGAGGAATCTGAGGAAGATTTCCACCTGAAATTACTCTTCATATTCCCAACGTGTGAAACAGGGCCTAATGCTTAATTTTCCCTGTGGTGGCGCTGCAGAAAAACTGAACACTCACTGCCGGGTTTCCCTACAGGTCCAAGCAGAGGGATACTGTGTGATCAGATTGTAAATGAGATTGTAAATTAAGATTCTAATCAGTAGGCATTAACCAGAATGGAGAATCCATTTAAAAGTGTTTTTTGGGATAAATGGAAAACTCCCTGGAGACTGGAGGTAGTGAAAAGTTTTTTTAAACGTTTAGAAAAAAAAAAAGAAGATACTCCCCTACCCCCAGTCCTCCATTCATTTACCCTGTTCTCAGGCTGAAACTGGCCTGCCCAGAAGTACAGAGGCTCAGGTGGGCACTGCAGCCTCCCACCGGTCATCGGACCAGTCCAGCCTGTGCTGGAGAACATGATGGCAAAATTAAGGACTTGGGGTAAATGATTATCACTTTCTTTTTTAATTTTATACCACTTCTGGCTCCCAAAATCTGCAACAAAAAAGCTGCATTTCGACAATGTGGGGCCTCAGCCTAAGGAACACCTATTATTTTTCTGCACCGCTCTGCCCGGCCTATGATGATTATATTCTGAGGTCCAAAGGAACCCCAGAATATAATAGTGATTTATGAGTGGCAAACCCCAAAAAAATCTCAGGTTTGGCTGAACCTTACATTTTTGAAAAACTTTAAAAATGTTGCTCTTCCCTAGTAGGGATCTGTAAGATGATACATGACACAGCAGAACACCAAAAACGATATTAAAACCTCAAACACTGTTTTTTATGGGTTAGCAACCTATGTTGGACAGGGATGATGCTTAAAGCGGAGATTTCACCACCTCCACCAGCTCCAAATTTTTGCATCCTTCAATAGGTAGGACTCCACTGATTCTGGCACAGTTGGATTTTTTTTCTCTAGCCTCTACCATTCCCGAGCAATTAGTGCTGTTATTTTCAGCACAATTATGTCCATCATCAGGTGGGCGGTCCTAAGCTGGAGCAGATAGTCTGAGACTGCCCACCAGACAGTAAAGAGTCTAATCAGGCACTGAAACTAACAGAACCAATTGCTCGGGAATGGGGGGAGCTAGAGAAAAAATTCCAACTGCGCCAGAATCAGTGGAGCGGCGGCTATTGATTGCTGCAAAGTGTTGGAGTTGGTGAAAGGTCCTCTTTAAGGAGATTAGCCCTTTCACCCCCTAACATATCTATCAGTTTGATATATTTCAACATAAATTTGAAATGAAAGGCCATATTTGCAGAATTCATTTGGGACTAACTTCCAGCACAGTCAGATATACACCCTTAGACAGTCTACGGAGAGATCAGCACATATAAAGTAATTGCCCCCCTATTAATGCCGCTTTCTCTCCTTGTAATCAATTCACAAAGAATATAATTGCTCTTATAATAATAACTGGTGCGTGGCAGCTCATTGTCGTCTCGTCTTCGCTTTAGCGAGTGTCAGAGGGATAGACAACAAATTAAAGATCATTATTATCACATTATAATCCAGAACACAGGAGCGGGGCCCCAGAGACGCCTCCTCCAGTAACAGAGTCAGACACAGCCAAGAGCGAAGGACTGGGGAATCCTACATTCATTACAGTGACACGTCACGTCTGCCTACAATGTATGGCGTCTGACTCCATATAAATAACCCGCTGCCACATGAGCCGATGATTTGCACAGTTCATTTGATTCTAATTGCAGCGAGGGGCGTAAAGCGACGATTGTGCTGGAAATGAGAAGTATTGGAAATAATTAAGATGGGAAAGATCAGGGGAACCGGCTCGAAATTACATCTGTGACAAGGGATATGATACACACAGTCATTGTCGACTACAGTAATGATGTGCTTTACCGCGGCCATGTTTACTGCAATATAGACACATGTATACTGCAAAATCTCTTAGGCCTTATTCAGGGGTGTAACTTGAGGCTCACAGGTCCTGGTGCAAAAGCTCAGCTTGGGCCCCCGTACACAACTTCTCCTGACAACCAGCAGCCATGTCACATCTGTACATTTTTACAGCATTTACATTCCCCTTTCCTTCTCTATCTGGGTCCAGACTGCCATGAAGACTTCTCCACAACATGTCTGTACACACAACTTTCCATCATTCCCATCCCCTGTCAGTGCCCCCTTTTCTACCACAGCTTCCTCCACAGATTCCCTCCTTGACTATATTCTGTGAACAACTACCATTAAAGGGTTAATTTTCTCCTTTCTGACAGCTCACCAGAGGGCAGGGGGAATACATTTACAATGCACAGACATGCCCTATCTCTGTCTTGACATACAGTAGATATAGCCATGTGAATAGACCCGGAGACATTCATGGGTTTTAAAATGGTCGTCACACGTCATGTGAATAAGCCCCTTCAACGGGCTTCAACGGACTGACACAGCCTTAGGCCTTATTCACACGACAGTGAAAAATGGCAATAGAAAAAGTGTCACACGGCTGCTTTAAATACATTGTATGCGAATGGGGACTATTCACATAACTGCATTTTTAACAGGCCGTGAAAGAATAGGTCATGTCCTATTTTTACACGTTTTTCACGGATCCCTCAATGCACTCAAATGTATGAGGGATCCGTGAAAACAGGTGCAAAACGGCCTTGAAAAATGTACTTTTTTTATATCTGTTTTTGACCACAGATGGGTGAAGGGTTAGGATACATGCACACGACGGATACATGAAAAAACGATATTAAAACCCAACGAAACTAGCCGACTTTTCTGGCCTTTAGTCCATTTTTAATGTTGTTTTGCATCAGCTTGTCATCGTTAAAAAACGATGAACCTCATTAGTCTATTTTTTGTTTGACCCAACCCACTCACTGTTTTTAACAGATGACTTGTGAGCGCCGGGTGCAAATTTCGATCCCCATCTCTATGGTGTATTATTGATAGCGGCGGTTTATGGGTGTTGCAGTCCTATACACTGTGACCATTGCAGCCCCTATAGTTATGCCAGTTCGCCCTGATCATCTCCAGATGACTGACCCCTACTCTCTCAGGCCTGGTGGCAATTGTGCCCCCCGTGACTGCGAACATTACACTCCTGATGATCGGGGCGTGTTAGCCTTGACACACTGGCAGGTGGAGTCCGCCAGACTGCACAGCTACCATGCTTGTAGCCGAGACAGCGTCACCTACTGAATCCACACCAAGTGGGAACCTCCTAGGAGCCCATATATTTTTCATGGCTGTTTTACACCCGAGGGGTGCCCCTTTTCACAGATCCCTCATACGGAAAATGGACAAAAATAGGGCATGACCTGTATTTTGATGGTCCGTTATAATATCAGTTATGTCAGTAGGCTCCATTAATGAATGTGGCCGTGTGAATATAGGGCAAGGCGAGGGCTACAGGGTGATGTGTGTTGTGTGACAAAAAGTCATGTGACTAAAACAGTTGTGCAACTTGGATGTGGCTATAAAAACAACGTCCAGTCACAAATATGCCACATGTGACTTCTATTGAAGTATGCAATTTGCAGCCAAAGTCCACACAGTCTTGGAATTTCTGTGACGGTTGCCTCGCATTCGCATGATGTTGCATGTGACAATGTGACACATGTTGCCGTGAAGCCCTAGCCTAAAGAAGGTCAATGTATTCACAATGCAACTTACCAGTTCCTGCGATCACAACACCACAATCACAAGAAAGTCATTATGTTCGGATTTCGGGCGACCATATGACGGTATCTCGCGAATCATTACGTGACTGTATTCACTTTCGGTGCAGGCAGCATGACATGCGTCATGGCCAAAGTCGCGGTGTAGCCTTAGTCTTCAGCTACAGTGACACGACGATGAAAATCAGCTATGTGACGGATGTTTTTGTAACAGCCGCCACACCACCGCATTAATATCACTGTCTGTTAATGGGGGCTATTCACATGACCGATATTTTGACAATCCGGTATAACAGACCATTGAAATATAGGTCATGCTCTATTATTGTCCGTTTTCACGGAAACCCTCCATGTACTGCAATGCATCAGGGATTGTGTGAAAACGAGCGCCCCTTGGGTATAGAACAGCCGTGAAAAATGTATATTTTTCATGGCCACTTTCACCTACGGACAAGTGTATGTAGGCTAACACTAGGCTCACACTAGCGTCGCCTCTCCATTGTTCTGATCCATTGGAGAACCTGTACAACAGAGAGTCGGACAGCTAAAATAGCGAAAACACGCGGAGCCCGACAGACCCCATTGACTATAATGTGGTCCGACCTTTTCCTCCACCAATTTTCAGGCGGACATTGCGAGTCTTCAGCACAAATGTGAACGTAGTCTTGGCGTCAATGTGAACGTGGTCTTACAGTGTAACTACAGGTGCGTAACGCTACGTCCATCTCCGCGCTGTCCTATCTGTTCTGGTCCGTCGCAGGTCAAGAAGAACAGAAAACTGGACAGAGACGGATCCCGGAAATGATGGCCAAGAGGGACCCCAATGACTATAACAGGATCCATTGGGGGTCCCTTTATTTGTACTGACATCACCAAAAAGTTGGGCTTGCAAGCCTTTTACATCAACAGACACCCCAACGCAGATGTGAACATACCCTAACAGAGAAGCACACAAACCCTACAAAATTTTCAACATATTTTCCTTTAGCCTGGGACAACCTGTAGCGCTAAACTCTAGTAATACAATCCAGATAACATCCATGACATCTGTCACCCCGGCCATGAACACGCCCACAGTCCAGCTGATTCTGCGCTTCCCCCTCCTCCTCCTTCGTAGAACTACAAGTCCCGGCATCCCACTCCCAGCTGATGACACGTCACACAAAACACCGGGGCAGGCTCCGCCCTTTACTGCCCTGCAGGACTACACTTCCCGGCGTCCTTTGCGTAAGACTAGCCAATAGAATTGCAGCGTGGAGGAGAGGGGACGCTTGTGATTGGTTGGCCGGGAACATCCGGGCGTCCTAAAGGAAGTAAGTGACGTTTTGTACTCAAGCTGGAGCCGGAGGAGGAGAATGGCTGCGCAGGGAGGAGGTGGGTTGTTTGGGGGCTCAGGGTTCGCTTTTTGGGGTGTCATAGAGGTTGTTTAGTATTGATATGCCTGTGTATAGGTTTGGTATAGGGGATATTCCCAGTAGGCAGTGTTGTGCTGGTTCTTCCACCATCCCCTCCATATATCTCATCCACCCCATGTCTTGAGCTGTTCTCTGCATCCTAGTCACTTCCCACATAATACCGCCATGGACTGGCCAGTCATTGGTCCGATATGAGTTGGCAATGGTGACAAAATGACTATTTCTGACCAATGGAAATCTGTGTAAATGTCCTTTAACTTTATTGACAAGCGTCATCATGGACGGTGGTTGTTTACGCCGCTATTGTGGTGGTTAAATGTCACTGGTTAATAAAGTTATGTATGTAAACTCCTCTTGGTTGGGCGCGTTTTGCCATGACAATCCCCTAATTGGGCTTACAGACATCCTAAAAGGAATTCTAGTACAGTGCCACCCCTGTGCTTTGGTTGTTCGTGGTATTGCAGTTCAGTTCTACAGTGTCAGTGTTGCTGAGCTGCAATACCAGCCACAATCCAGGTGTGGTGCTGTTTTTTTGGATCAAAGCAGCCATGTCTTATGACTTATGGACAAGCCCTTTAATCCTTTGCTGCCTATTTTGGGAGGCAATGTGGTTTACATGGCTTTTTTTTCCGTAAAGCTGGCTGCATTGGTGGGTTCCTATTTTTAGGTCTGAGATCAGAGATTGGAGATAGCAAAATCATAGAGGATCTGTCCCCCAAGAGACACCTGTTCACATGGGACATGTACACTTCAGATTTTCATTGTGAAACACCTGCAGTGACAAAAGCGTCACTGAGTCTTGTGAACTTTGTGCGTAGTTGTTGCAGATTTGCAACAGAGATCACCCTATGTATTGCAAAGGGTTGAATTTTCAGTGAAAATCTGCAGCATTTATTGATAAGCTGCGAATATAACAACCTCTCTGCAGGTTAAAGATCTGTCAGTATCGGTATTAGAGCCCTTAGCTGGGTAGCCAAGAGGGTGCTTTGTGTTTTGGTATGGTATAACCATTGCCACTAATCCTGGCTATACACGCTAGGTACCGGTCCACAGGATAGGTCATCAGTATGTGATCTGTCAGGGTGCGACACTCGGACCCCGCACAGATCATCTGTTCTAGTACCCTCTGGGTCTCGGAAGATGCTATTGGACGGGTGGTGTGTACTGTGTTGCTTCTGTTCCAGTAATAGAAGTTCTGCAGTTCACAAGGGTTATGCAGTGAGCGGGGCTGCTGTGCCTTTTACTTGAATAGGTTTAGTAGATAAATCTTACGCACTTCTTATGATGTATTTTTCCTGTTTGAAGTGGGTGCTCGTGGAGAGGTAATGTCCCAATATAATAGAGGAAATCCACAGCACTCCCAAATTATGTGATATGAAATTTTATTAATTCACATATTGAAGCTGGCAGCACAGTATGGGTTAATAAGAAGTTATAGCTTTTGAGGCAGCGTACAATCGGATATTTCATGGCAGTCTGGGGTGCTCTTACATGGTGTGAGGCAGATGTCCATTGACAAAGGTCTGACTATGACTGAAACCTCCAATTGTAAGCCCTGTTCACTGCATAGTGGTTCTGGTGACCTGCAGGACTGCTCCTATTACTTGATAGAAGTGGTGCTGTACACACCGCCCGTCTGGAGGCTTAGGTCAGGTGATCTGTGCAGGGTCCGAGTGTCGGACAATGACAGATCCAATACTGATGACCTATCCTGTGGATAAGTAATCAGTATGAAAACTCTATTTGGGGGCAGAAAGCGTCTTTAGGCTAAGACCTCAAGTAGCGAGCCGCAGCTGAAAAACCACAGTGCAGTGGAAACGCATCAGTCTGCAGAGTTTTTCTGTGTACTCTCTACCCCTATTATATGTATATGGAAAACACCAGCGTTTCCATAGGTATAATTGACATGTTGTGATTTACAAAAATGCAAGTGTTTTTGAATACGCAGCATTTCCACTGCAGATTTTTTTTTTTCTCTGCAATGTGCAGATGGGATTAGTTAGAATCCCATCCACTTTGCAGGTACTGTAAAACACAGTTTTTTTTGCTGTGGCATTTTCGCCGCATCTAAATCATGGCATTTACACTACATGGGGCCTGGCCTAAAATAGGTCACGGGCCAATTCTCAGGATTTTACAGATCAGCAGTTTGAATACCATTTCACAGGCCTGTGATATCTCATTCATCAGTCACATGACCTGTTTTCAGCTCAGTCTCATTCAAGTGAATCTGCAGAGCTGCAATACCAAGTACACTCACTATACAATATATGGCACTGTGCTGTATATTGAGGCTGCAGTGCTTGTCTGGATGCTGTGGTCTCTTGAAAAAGCTGATCCATGGGTGTGCCAGGTGACTCTCTGTTCTGCGGATAGAGCATTAATAATTTTTGTCCTGGAAAACCGGCTTGCTAGGGGTTCAGTCTATTCAGCGAAGAAGCTTCTATCCTAACTGACTGGATCGCCTGCTCTTGCCATAGTTTCACTGTAAAGCCCTAGTTTGCCATGGTGTCAGTGCCAAAGCCATGGCTGGCCACAAATCTGATCCGAGACTTGTTTTCGTCACCTCCCCTCTGCTGCAGCTGTAAACCTGCACATATTTTGGCTGGTGTCACCCAGCCTACGGGTGCTTCTGCACATGCAGATTTTGATGCAGTTTTTAACCCAAAACCAGAACTTGATTCATAAATGAGAAGTAGCACTTGTCCTTTACTTTCTGTTCCTTTATGAATCACACCCAAAATTTGGCTTGAAAAACTATCTAAAAACCTGAACAAAGGTGATCAAAACCTGCAATTGTAAAGGATATATTCCCTTCACGTTTTTCTAGTATCCACATGGCAGATCCACCAAAAAATAGATGCAAATAAATATCTAAGTATCTGCCTATTGATGTGTTTTCGTTGGCATTTTTTTTTTTCTTTTTGTGGATCCTTTAGTTTGGGGCCCCTAAATGGTTGCAAAAAGTAGGCGAACATTCAAAGGCTGGAGACACAATGGGGTAACTTTATCAGCCCAGCCCTACATATAAATTGGGGTCATCTGAATCAAATTGCGATTCTTCCCTGTCTCCGTTGCCGTAATGTCACTTTTTTTGTCAATATGCAAATGAGCTTTGAACAATGACCACACCCTCATTGCTCCAAAGAGCTAATTTGCATATTCACAACAGTAATATCTCACCAAAGGGGGAAAAAACAGAGGGGTTGGGTTGATGTCATGGATTCTGGTAACACTGCCTGTTAACAAAACATGCATGCTCAGCCGATTGTGTATGGTGGGTGGGGAAGAATAGTGGGCAACCAATCGATGAGACGGGCAATGTGGGGGTTCAATTAATTGGCTACTCGCTGAGGCCGTGTTCAGAGAGGTCCATTCTAGTCCCTTCTAAACAAGGGGTGGCTGTATGTACTGAACCAGATCTGCTGCAAGAAGTGACTACTCTCTCATCCACACGGTTTTGTCTCCTTTTTGTTCTTCTAGAAGTAGCCAAGTTTTTGCAAATGCAGAATGGAGTCCCTTTGTCCAGTCCAGTCAGTAATGGGGTGGATCCTTTCCATGCCTGCACCATTCTCCAGCAGCTCAAAGCGATGTACGATGAAGGCCAGCTGACCGATATTATCGTAGAAGTCGATCATGGGATCCGCTTTGCTTGCCACAGAAATGTTCTTGCAGCAATCAGTCCGTACTTCAGGTATAAGCACCTACACGACACCTTGGAGTGCAGCCAGACCCTTCTAGTGTATCCAGTTCTGTGGATTGTGAGCAAAAGAACTTAAGTGTAGCCTTGCGTGAAAGTGTCAGACACAATGTCAGGCTGTATGGTGACGGCACGACTGCTCCTTAAAGGGGTTGTGCAGGACTTGGCTGCTTTCTTCTTCTCAGGCAGTGACCTCACATCTGTTGATCACATGACAATGCCAAAGCTCTGTCCCATTAAAATGAATGACTGAGCTTCATCATGGCCACGTGACCAATGAACGTGTCACTTCCTGAGAAGAAGAAAGCAGTCAAATCCTGAACAACCTCTTAAATGTTAGAGCATGGATTGGCAACCTTTGGCACTCCAGCTGTTGTGAAACCACAACTCCCAGCATGCACACTTGCTAAGCTGTTCACACAGAAGTAAAGGGAGCATGCTGGGAGTTAAAGCTTCAGAACAGCTGGTGTGCTGAAGGTTGCTCATCCCTGTTCTAGAGAAACAAGGATTCTAGTGTCTGCATCTCTGCAAGAAGAGAAGTCAGTGGCTTATAACATGACAGCAGGATCAGACTTCAGAGTCTTTGTATTCTCACTGTAGAGCAGTCTTTGGTCATCTTCCCAACCAGAGTGTCATGGCCCCCTGGTGGTTTTTAAGTCGCCCTTGGGTACCAGTGCACCCTCGTTGGGAATCTCTGCTTGCCATCTCCCTTTTGGGATACCTGTGTACTCTGCTGTCCCTCCCTAGCTAAGCCTCTGTTCACATGACGTTTGGAACTCCCAGTGTATGCGCCAAATATATCCATATGACTTAATTTACAGCCTTTCATCAGGGCTATGCTTTAGGAGATCCTCTTGAGTGGGCTGAAAACTTGATGTGAACAGAGACCCTCTTTGTGCAGCCTTCCTGTGTCAGTGTATTTATTGGCCTCTTTGCTAACTGATGGGCTTTTTCTGCCTCTTCAGATCTATGTTCACTAGCGGCCTTACAGAGTGCACACGCAAAGAGGTCCGGTTAGTGGGAATTGAAGCGGATTCCATGCAGCTTGTGCTGAACTATGCATACACCTCCAAAATCCAGCTGACCGAGGCCAACGTCCAGGCTTTGTTCACTGCAGCTACCATCTTCCAGATTCCTTCCCTCCAGGACCAGTGCACTCAATACATGATCAGCCGCTTGGACCCACAGAACTGTATAGGTGTGTTTATGTTTGCCGATCACTATGTTTACCTGGAACTTAAGGACAAGACTCAAGAATACATTCGTAAAAAGTTCATGTATGTCACCAAAGAGCAGGAGTTTCTGCAGCTGGGGAAAGATCAGCTGATAAGTATACTGAGCAGTGACGACCTGGACGTGGAGAAGGAAGAACAAGTTTACGACAGCATCATCAGATGGCTTGAGCACGACCAAGCCGAACGAGAAAGGCATCTTCCAGAGATATTTGCCAAATGTATCCGTATGCCTCTTATGGAAGAGAAATTTTTGGAAAAGATCCCTCCTATGTTTGCACAGGTAATGCCTGAAAACCATAAACAAAAGGGAAAGATTAGTGCCAACTGCTGTAACCGGCGTCTCGGCATGACCGCTTCGGAAATGATTATCTGCTTCGAAGCCGCCAGCAAACACTCAGGGAAGAAGCAAACTGTGCCTTGTGTGGACTCGTTCACTGGAAAAATCTATAAAATATGCAAACCCCCCGGAGATCTACGAGAAGTTGGGATCCTTGTGACGCCAGAGAACGAACTTTACATTGCGGGGGGCTACAAACCAAGTAACAACGACGTCTGCATAGACCATAGAGCTGAAAGCGATTTCTGGTTGTACGATCACTCAAATAATAGGTGGCTGGCGAAGGCGCCCATGCTCAGAGCGCGAATAGGTTGCAGACTGGTTCATTGCTGTGGTAAAAGTTATGCAATAGGAGGACGCGTTTACGAAGGGGACGGCCGCAATCCTCTGAGGTCCGTTGAATGCTACGATGCTCGAGACAACTGTTGGACGGGTGTGAGTTTAATGCCTGTCGCCATGGAGTTTCATAGTGCTGTCGAATATAAGGAGAAGATCTACATTCTACAGGGTAAGATATAAAGATGCAAGGTTATACAGGGGGCGCTGCTGAGCCCCAGGAGTCTATTTGTCATGGCTTTCATGTAAAGGTTAGGTTACGTCTACATGGAGGCATGTGCCGTGCAGAAGTCAAGTAACTGAAATATTTGCAGGACTTCCTTAGGGCTCAGCCAAGTTGTAGACATGTCACCTGTCTGTCTTCCATTGAAGTCTATGGTAACCACCAGGTTTGGATTTTGTCTGTTGCATATTGCAGTGCCATAGAGGTGCACTGAAACTTTTGGCTGTACACTACATGTTGCTGTTTAGCCCTAGATTTGCAGGAACTTCGTAATCAGTTGTGTAATGGCTTCCCCCCCCCCCCCCACACAGCTGCATTAGCACTAATTCATGTGAACGGGGGCTTTTCATAGTACCGATATTTTGACAGGCCATCAAAATATAGGTCACGTTCTGTTTTTGTCCTGTTTCACGGATCACCTCATACACTGCATTGTATGAGGGGTCAGGTGCAAAATGGCCCTGAGAAAATGAATGTTTTTCACCCATGGTTGTGGGAATGGAGACCTAGCCTGGGCATGGACATAATGGATTTGCAGTGTAGATTTTGGCCCCTCTTAAATCTGCTGTATACTCGGTGTTATAGAAATCCTATAGATTTTGCCCTTTGCAGCGCATAAGGTGAAATTGACTGCGAAAACACCTGCAAATAATGGCCACACTATTTGGAAAAAAATCTGTATTGAGCTGTATAAAATCTGCATAATAAAATAAGCAACAGATTTACCAAATTAGTTAGGCCTACATTCACACGACAGTTTTATCTGTAAAACTTGGTCTGTGTATGAGCAAACTCCCTAGCATTATAGTCCTATTAGGAGTCCCTGTCTATATTAACCACTACAGGCAGGGACTCCTTAGATTATAGATGACCATGCTAGGACTTTGTGTTTAGGCCGGTAAAGCACATGGGCCAAGATGAAACGCCGTTGTGTGAATGTAGGCTAACTCGTATCCATCCTACCATTTCCCATCCCTATGAATGAGAAGAAAGTGGGTGGGGGGGGGTGCACCAGGCAAAACTGATACGCTGGGGCAGACTTGCTAAGGCCAATCTGTCAGTGTTTGGCTTGCAATATGCCTAAAAATTGCCACATGTGCATTTTTAGTTTGCCAAAGTCTCCAAATGACTTGCTAATGGCAGTTATATAATCTAATATTTGTGTACTAAAAAAAGCGCAACTTAAAGGGGTTATTCAGCTTCTAATATTGATGGCCTATCCATAGGATAAGCCATCAATATTAGATCTGTGGGGTCCAACACCTGGGACCATCAGTACCGAGACTTTGCGGTATGTCCCATTGAAATCTATGTGGTAGTGCTGCAGTACCTACAGTTTGTACGGCGAGTGAGCAGCGTGGTGCGCGGAATGTAAACAATACCATGAACCGCACTCTCCGTACTGGTGGTCTGCAGAGATCTGACGACCCCCCCCCCCCTCCCACAGATCTAATATTGATGGCCTATACTGGGGGATCCAACCACTGGGACCCCCACTGATCAAGACAGATCCATTTCGATGGGACCACTTGAGAAATGCTGAATTTGTCGATCTCCAGCGGTCCCATTGAAGTGAATAGAGCAGCGCACCCTGTCCAACCAACCACTCCATTCGGAACTGGGGTGCACTACATCATGCTTCTCATGGTGGTCCCAACCTTGTATTTCTTAACTTGTAACTTGCCTCTAGTGGTCGGGCAACCCCTCTAATACCAGTAGCCCTGTATGTTGTGGTTTAGAAGGAAGACCTCTAACTGTGAAATTCTGCCACTTGTATGCTCGGCCTTAGGCCGCATTCACACAGCAGTAAATAAAACTGTCTTTTCTTTTTGCTTTCTATATAGGAGACGTGTTTTTGTGCTATGATCCTCTAAATGACAACTGGTGTTACCTGACTCCCATGACCGTTCCGAGAGTTCAGGGTATGGCAGCTGTATACAAAGACTCCATCTACTACATAGGTGGCATTCGAAACAACCATCGCGTGCTCACCGTAGAGGCTTACGACATTGAAGAGAACATTTGGACTATAAAGAAAGATCTTCCATGTGAACCATCTACAAACCCCTACGTCAAACTTTTGGTCCTGAAGGGTAAACTCCACCTGTTCGTGCGCGCCACCCAAGTCAGCGTGGAAGAGTTCGTGTTCCGAACCATTAGAAAGAATTCCCTCTACCAATACGACGACGTATCCGACAGTTGGAAAAAAGTATACGAGACTCCAGAGAGGCTGTGGGATCTCGGCCGTCACTTCGAATGTGCAGTCGCTAAACTTTATCCCCAGTGTCTTCAAAAAGTTTTATAGACTCCAGACAGTGTCTACTGGCTGCCAATTGGAAGAAAGACCATTCTAAAACAACACAAACACTTTGTCAGTATTTCATGTCTGTGGACGGCTTCCTGTACTTGTGGACGGGTGCTTTTAAGGTTGCAGTATGAGTTGCTGTAGGGTTGCAGCTAGTTTTTTAAGTTTCTCACCACTGTATTTCAGTGAAACCTGAGTTTACAAAGTGCAATTATCAGCATTGTTTTCATGGCGTACACGTGATCATGTCATTGTCGTCAGATTTTGTAGGTAGGGAAATTGTTTTAAAGTAACTTATTGATTGCTTTAGAGGAACCAAGATATCTATGCACTAGAGCGCCGGCAAACCTACGACCCAGGGGGAGGACGCGGCATCGGAGGTTGGATGCCTGAGCCGTCTATGGGGCAGTTCCACTTGATTTTATCCTAATCCATTTTCTTTTTTTCACCCCCCCTGTATTTAAGAATTTTAACACTTTTTCTTAACTGTTTCAGTCTCTGTTCAACTTTTTGAAATGGTGGAAATGTCATTTTTGTAAACTTTTTTTTTTTTTTTTTTTTTTTCCCTTGTCAGTCGTGTAGGTTTGCCTTGGAATGAACATGGTAAGGATGGTCTTCTGCATTATATTTAACAGAATATATATATATATTTTTTTTTTGTTTTCCTTGTATATGATGCAGAGGATGTTACATGTTGGAGTGCCTTCATCGCTACACCGCGGCACAATATGTCGAAGTGGTACTGCATCTCTTAAAGTTTTGAAGATTTAATACGGGTAATATCTGAGGCAATATCACTAGGCTTTGTGTCTTTCTCCCTTCTGACCCCTCCCGACTTTATTTATAACTCTAGACAAAAAAATACAAAAAAAAAAAAAAACACTAGCGATCAAACCTTCCTGGTTTTACCGTTTTCATGCATGGACAGCTTCCAGAGTACTGCAATCCTCTCCATCATCCTTGAGGCTGCAATACCTGCGCTATATACTCTAATGCTTGTCGTTTTTGGCTGTTTTTAATGCTTCTTTCAGTATTGGTTTTACGTCATTTAGATTACAATATTATTATTTTTTTCTGTTTTTGGAAAAAGCACATGTTATCGCGGGTTTTTGTTTGTTCACATGCTTTAATTTTTTGTATTTTCAATGGTGCTATCTTTATATATATAAAAAAAAAAAAAGTAAAACTAGAAGACCAAATCTAGAATTGATTTTATCTAATGAGTACTGTAGGTAGGTCGTTTTTAGGGCTGTACATGTACGGAGGTTGTAATACTACGGTATCCGTCTACTCTGACGGAATCGTATGAAGCTTTTACTGTATTCTGCTCTGTGTGGAAGACTCTTTTAGATCTTTACAGCTTTTTGTAGATTATAGACACTGTCCCTATAGGTAAACCTGGAAGACCTTCCGTGTGGTGGAAATATTCTAGTCCTTATTGAATTGGATAAAAAAATAACGTGCCCTTGTAACTACTGGTACATGTTGAGTAACTCGCCAAGACTAAGCCCAGTGGATTTTAGGAACTGACTTCTGGAACTTGGGAACCACTTTTGGGTGTGGGGTGTTTGTGGTGTGTGGTTTGTTTTTGTTTTTTTTTTTTTTTTTTTTTTTTTTTTTTTTACCCCCAGTGGCGTGACTGTCAGCTTTTAAGACCTTGAGGGGAAAAAGAAAATTCCCCCCCCCCTTCCAAAAAAAAAAGCTCTAATTTTCAGCACAATAGCTACATATGTCCTATTAGGCAGGATGTTTTGTTGGGAGCAAACGCTCGTACAATTGCTCGTTCATGGACGTAAACCCTGTCTGTCCGCAGCACGTTGTCCTGTCTAGGGGCTCTGTTGCTCATGGTCAGTGAAAGTATATTTGGGAAGGGGGGGATGACTTTAGGGGTCAGGTCAGTGCTGATGGCCACGTTTTATAGCCGATCAGCGCTTGTTAGAGAGAAAAAAAAAAAAAAATCGCCTTGTTTTAATACCTTTTTTAGTTGAACATGTCATAAAGTCTGTCGTTGATCTGTTAACCTTAAACTGCGCCACCCTGTCCTCTTCCAAAAAAAATTTTCCTCTGTTTTATGTGGGAATTAAGCTGGCCATACACTTAATATGTTGGGTGGCCAAAATGACAGGTTTAGACCATCTTCTGACAACCCTTGATTCCTCTTTACAACACGAACTGGTGTGGCTGGTGAATATCTTGTTTTTTATCTGCAGTGTTTGAATTTGGCAACTTTCAGCTTAACCCCTTTAAAGGGTTTGTTCAGGATTTAGAGCAGTGTGTGCGTGTGTGAGAATACTGTCCTCTCCTGGTACCGCTGTCATCCACTCCAGTCCCATTTCTTGTATGCTGGAAGCTGTGAGATCATTGCCAGTCCCCTTCCAGCGACTGCTGAGGCCTCTGAGTGGTCATGTGAACCTCATGGCTTCTTTTGTGGGAAAGGGGAGCGGGACTGCACAACAGAGTGCCAGGGATAGGGGACTGTGTGTGTGTTTTTTTTTTTTTTTGCTTTTGTTTTTTGGTAGTTATATTTCTTAAATCCAAATATGGAATTACCCGAAATCATTGTAAATTGATACTGTAGTATATATTGTTCCCAAGCCTTGTACCACCAAAACTTCCAAGGCTATGGTTCGCATCCTGTGCTGCACATCAGTAGGGCAGTGCAGGTGTGATGTAGAGATGTTGTATAGCTCCGGGATATAATATACTGCAGGCTATACAGTGGGGAAAAAAGTATTTAGTCCGCCACCAATTGTGCAAGAAAACGTTTGACCTCTGTCATTGCCAACAAAGGATATAGAACAAAGTATTGAGATGAACTTTTGTTATTGACCAAATACTTATTTTCCACCATAATTTGCAAATAAATTCTTTAAAAATCAGACAGTGTGATTTTCTGGATTTGTTTTCTCATCTTGTCTCTCATAGTTGAGGTCTACCTATGATGACAATTACAGGCCGGCCTCATCTTTTTAAGTGGGAGAACTTGCACAATTGGTGGCTGACTAAATACTTTTTTTTTTTTTTTTTCCTTACTGTAAATCTAGGTGCCAGAAGCTGCTCACAATAACTGGATTGGTTAGCGGCCGTGACTACCGTCTTCAGATCTAATTAACATATACCTGTTCTGCTTCCAGCACCTATTAATGTACATTTTTCAGTCCTTTGTGGTAACTCTGAGTAATCCTCATGAGCTCCAAGGTCTACTAGTCTCCTGAAATTTACTTGTTAAAGGGTTGTCAGACTCTTGTACCCTTGTCCTTTAGAGTACATTTAGGTGGTTGGGCTCTTTACACTAAAATTGGTGAGTGAGATAATAAATAATATATATATATATATATATATATATATATTATTATAATTTCCCCCACGGTGCATACTCTGCATTTTTACAACATGGGGCTTCAACCTAATCATTTGTTAAGTAACCTTTTAACCAATGTTTTTAGCTGATGAGTTCTTTTGTCCACAAATGATCTTTCCTTGAAAGTTCTCATTGTCCATCCTGTATAGTCAATGTATGGTCAGATCAGCACCCAATAGAAGTAAGTTGTTGGTAGAACAGCAAAATTATTATTATTTTTTTTAATATATAAATCTACAGCTTGTCTATATATCCAAGCACCATTTTTACTAAGCACATACCCTGTATAAGAAGTTGCAGCAACTGTAGTCGGGCAAGGCAGAGAATTGTCATACTTGAAACATTATCGTCAAAATTATCAACTGGAATTCTGCAAGTAATATAAATTGCAATATAAGCTTAGAGAGCAATAAGCCGAAAACAGAATATGCCCAATGTATACTTGAGTGAGTACTACAGGTGCAAGCCTTTTAGCCATGTTTGGGAAAGGGGACTTGTATTGATCTCTGCTTGTTTTTTAGTGTGTGGGGTTTTTTTTTTTTTTGTGTGCATATTATATATTTTATTACTAAATGCTCATGTCTTGCACAAACAATACTGTGAAAAAAAAAAGCCTTGACAAATTGCATACCTCATCTGTTTTCTTTAGACCATTACATATGCATACCCAAATCTTTCCTGTTTACCCCTGACTTTAAGGGGTTATGAGGTTAGAAAAATCGAACTTTCTTCCAGAAATGGTGCCACCCTTGGGTTGTGTCTGGTGCTGCAGCTCAGCCCGACTGAAGTAAACTGTAAGCAGGTGGGAACTCTGGGGGCCAGAAAATCCCCTTAACCTCATAACTTCTCATCTCCCTATAGGCTTTATATAGAAAGCAATGTTAAAAAAAAAAAATTGTAGTGCAAACAAACTGTTCTTAAAGCTTCCCCTGCTTTCTTCTGTCTCCTGTATAAAGTGAAATGCTTCCTAGAATATGATGTGTTGTATGATATCCATTTTTGGCTGTATAGAAATACCTTGCTTTTGGACAATCTGTAGTTTTATTTGTTGGCATCGCTCCCATCCATCAAGAGTACTTGAATTTTCAAGACACCTAAGATTACTTGATCGGATTGTGACTGAACAAATCCCGCCATTGTCCCAGCTGGGTTTTGCTCTCCCGGTGTCTATCTGGAAAAATTTTTATGAAGATCTATTGATATAAACGTCCTTGGGTGAAAGGGAGTCGGATGCCGTGTAACTTCTAACATCCAACTGTGTTTTAAGAACCTAGACTAAATTATTCATCTGCTGCATTTTTTTTTTTTTTTTTTTTTTTTTAGGTTTTGACTATTGGTAATGTATCGTTCTGTCCATTTAGAATGCTATGATGTGGGTTTGAAGTATAAAACTATTTTTTAAAAAAACATTCAGAGTGGATTTTTTTTTTTTCATGTCATTGTGTTCTTTTTTTTTTTTTTTTCTTCTGCTTTTGTCCAACTATATAAAATAAATTTAAAGTCCTGCTTTGGATTGGGAGGACAGTGTCTAAAAAAAAAAAAAAAATCTACAAATCCTGGTAGTGGTTTCCAGCCAAGAAAACAGGGGGACACCACCAGATTTTTGCTTAAACTTACTGGAGCTAGTCATGATGGTAGGATCCTTGGGTTTGTCACTCATCATATTGACCCTTTTCCAGCATTTTGTTGGTGAAATTTACAGCTTCTCAATGTTACAACTACTTCCCAGGGCATTCCTTATATTATAAATCAGTGATGCCTAAAAAAAAAAAAAAAAAAAAAAAAAAAAATATATATATATATATATATTTTTTTTTTTTTTTTTTTAATTTTCTCCAGGAGGGTTCACATGGGTATGTGGTGGGAGAAAATGCTATTTTGCTAATTGGAATGTGGATTTGCAACAAATTTTCTGAAGTCTTAGCTCCTGAGGAGTTCATAGGAAAAGCATATATATGCCAATTAAAAAAAAAAAAGTCTAGTTTAATGTTATAACAAGTCCCCTAATTCCATTGCAGATCATCTTGTGATTCTGTGCTGAGTTACCTGCGCAATAATCGTGACGTTCTGCATTTCTTAAACTTTTTATCTGATGTGTTTTTTGGGTTTTGTCCTTGACAAATCACTTTTTCCATAGTTCTGATGCGTTGTGTGTACTGTTCTGTGCTCAGGTATGTTAACAAGTACTGTAGTGCAGTTACGGCAAATGTGTATTTTCTTTTTTATTTGGCCCGTTAACTTATTTTACTGTTATTGCCATCTTGCACATGTTAGCATTCTACTTGATGTTATTACTTTTCTGATAATAAATTGTTTTGAGATTTTATGTACCTGTTTTGTCTCGTGTGTGATTTCATTACACTTTTTTATTTTTTTTTTATATAATATATATACAGTGCTGGCCAAAAGTATTGGCACCCCTGCAATTCTGTCAGATAATACTCAATTTCTTCCAGAAAATGATTGCAATCACAAATGCTTTGGTAATAATATCTTCATTTAATTTGTCATCAATGGAAAACCACAAAAAGAATTGTCAAAAAGCCAAATTGGATATAATTCCACACCAAACATAAAAAAGGGGGTGGAGAAAAGTATTGGCACCCTTTGAAAAATCATGTGATGCTTCTCTAATTTGTGTAATTAACAGCACCTGTTACTTACCTGTGGCACATAACAGGTGGTGGCAATAACTAAATCACACTTGCAGCCAGTTGAAATGGATTAAAGTTGACTCAACCTCTGTCCTGTGTCCTTGTGTGTACCACACTGAGCATGGAGAAAAGAAAGAAGACCAAAGAACTGTCTGAGGACTTGAGAAGCAAAATGTGAGGAAGCATGAGCAATCTCAAGGCTACAAGTCCATCTCCAAAGACTTGAATGTTCCTGTGTCTACCGTGCGCAGTGTCATCAAGAAGTTTAAAGCCCATGGCACTGTGGCTAACCTCCCTAGATGTGGATGGAAAAGAAAAATTGACGAGAGATTTCAACGAAAGATTGTGCGGATGGTGGCTAAAGAACCTCGACTAACATCCAAACAAGTTCTAGCTGCCCTGCAGTCCGAGGGTACAACAGTGTCAACCCGTACTATCTGTCGGCGTCTGAATGAAAAGGGACTCTATGGTAGGATACCCAGGAAGACCCCACTTCTGACCCAGAGACATAAAAAAGCCAGCCTGGAGTTTGCCAAAACTTACCTGAGAAAGCCAAAAACTTTTTGGAAGAATGTTCTCTGGTCAGATGAGACAAAAGTAGAGCTTTTTGGGAAAAGGCATCAACATAGAGTTTACAGGAAAAAAAAAGAGGCCTTCAAAGAAAAGAACACGGTCCCTACAGTCAAACATGGTGGAGGTTCCCTGATGTTTTGGGGTTGCTTTGCTGCCTCTGGCACTGGACTGCTTGACCGTGTGCATGTATTATGAAGTCTGAAGACTACCAACAAATTTTGCAGCATAATGTAGGGCCCAGTGTGAGAAAGCTGGGTCTCCCTCAGAGGTCATGGGTCTTCCAGCAGGACAATGACCCAAAACACACTTCAAAAAGCACTAGAAAATGGTTTGAGAGAAAGCACTGGAGACTTGTAAAGTGGCCAGCAATGAGTCCAGACCTGAATCCCATAGAACACCTGTGGAGAGATCTCAAAATGGCAGCTTGGAGAAGGCGCCCTTCACATCTCAGGGACCTGGAGAAATTCCAGCAGAGCATTGTAAGAAACTCATTGATGGTTACCGGAAGCGGTTGTTCGCAGTTATTTTGTCTAAAGGTTGTGCTACCAAGTATTAGGCTGAGGGTGCCAATACTTCTGTCCGGCCCATTTTTGGAGTTTTGTGTAAAATGATCAATGATTTGACTTTTTTTTTTTTCATTCTCTTTTGTGTTTTTTCATTGCAAGCAAAATAAATGAAGATATTATTACCAAAGCATTTGTGATTGCAATCATTTTCTGGAAGAAATTGAGTATTATCTGACAGAATTGCAGGGGTGCCAATACTTTTGGCCAGCACTGTGTATGTATGTATATATATATATATATATATATATATATATATATATATACACACACACACACACACACACACACACACACACACCACTGTTTTAGTGACATTTACTGCTGCTTTTCATGGAATGTTTTTGAATCTTAAATTTTTAAAGGGAGTGGGGTTGCATTCCCAGGAGCCACTGCTACATGTTACAGAGCTCTGTACACTAGTGATACCGCCAGGGAACTGCAGTCCCGCTCCTATTCAAGTGTTTCCAGCCTTTTTACCTGGTATAGCCATGTGACCTCACTGCCGAAGAGTAACTGGAGCTCTTTCAGAAAGTGGACATATTTTCTAATCCTATTTGGGTCTGGCTGACAATAGTAAAGCCAGTCCCCATAGCACAGGTAAATTACCTGTGAGATTGGAGGAGTGGTGGGCAGAGCGAGGGAGCCAAACATTGCCTCCAATCACTTGGCCTAGGGGTTGTAATGTTGCTGTAATCCCCGGGTCCATCAAAAGTGTTACGCCTGCCAGGTAAATGGATAAATACTCCCGGACAACCCCTTTTGACTTCCTATGTAACATATATTTAAAAAAAAAAAAAAAAAATCTTCTGGGACTAATATATTGATCACTTATCCTTAGGTCAATAAAATTAATAGTCAAATGTCTTGTGATATAGATTTCATATATATATATATATGAAAATTGTGTAAAAATCTATATAGTCTGACATCTGAAGACCCTCGCTGGAGTAGAAATCATCCCCATGTGTGTGTTTGATATTTGGAGTCAAGCAGCATGACTGGGGGGGTTGGAGGGATATAATATACACTACTGTTCAAAAGTTTAGGGTCACTTAGAAATTTCCTTATTTTTGAAAGAAAAGCAGTTTTTTTTTTTCAATGAAGATAACATTCAATGAATCAGAAATACACTCTATACGTTGTTAATGTGGTAAATGACTATTCTAGCTGCAAACGTTTGGTTTTTAATGCAATATCTACATAGGTGTATAGAGCCCATTTCCAGCAACCATCACTCCAGTGTTTTAATGGTACATTGTGTTTGCTAACTGTGTAAGAAGGCTAATGGATGTTTAGAAAACCCTTGTGCAAGTATGTTAGCACAGCTGAAAACAGTTTTGCTGGTTAGAGAAGCTATAAAACTGATCTTCCTTTGAGCTAGTTGAGAATCTGGAGCATTACATTTGTTGGTTCGATTAAACTCTCAAAATGGCCAGAAAAAGAGAACTTTCATGTGAAACTCGACAGTCTATTCTTGTTCTTAGAAATGAAGGCTATTCCATGCGAGAAATTGCCAAGAAACTGAAGATTTCCTACAACGGTGTGTACTACTCCCTTCAGAGGACAGCACAAACAGGCTCTAACCAGAGTAAAAAGAGAAGTGGGAGGCCCCGCTGCACAACTGAGCAACAAGACAAGTACATTAGAGTCTCTAGTCTGAGAAATCGACGCCTCACAGGTCCTCAACTGGCAGCTTCATTAAATAGTACCCGCAAAACGCCAGTGTCAATGTCTACAGTGAAGAGGCGACTCAGGGATGCTGGCCTTCAGGGCAGAGTGGTCAAGAAAAAGCCATATCTGAGACTGGCTAATAAAAGGGAAAGATTCATATGGGCAAAGAACACAGACATTGGACAGAGGAAGATCGGAAAAAAGTGTTATGGACAGACGAATTGAAGTTTAGGTGTTTGGATCACACAGAAGAACATTTGTGGGACGCAGAACAACTGAAAAGATGCTGGAAGAGCGCCTGATGCCATCTGTCAGCATGGTGGAGGGAACGTGATGGTCTGGGGTCGCTTTGGTGCTGGTAAAGCGGGAGATTTGTACAAGGTAAAAGGGATTGTGAATAAGGAAGGCTATCACTCCATTTTGCACCGCCATGCCATACCCTCTGGACAGCGCTTGATTGGAGCCAATTTCATCCTACAACAGGACAATGACCCAAAGCACCTCCAAATTATACAAGAACTATTTAGGGCAGAAGCAGCAGCTGGTATTCTATCTGTAATGGAGTGGCCAGCGCAGTCACCAGATCTCATCCCCATTGAGCTGTTGTGGGAGCAGCTTGACCGTATGGTACGCAAAAAGGGCCCATCAAGCCAATCCAACTTGTGGGAGCGGCTTCTGGAAGCATGGCGGGAAATGTCTCCAGATTACCTCAGCAAATTAACAGCTAGAATGCCAAAGGTCTGCAATGCTGGAATTGCTGCAAATGGAGCATTCTTTGACCAAAGCAAAGTTTGAAGGAGAAAATTATTTCAAATAAAAATCATTATTTCTAACCTTGTCAATGTCTTGACTATATTTTCTATTCATTTTGCAACTCATGCATTAAGTAGCTTAAGGCTGAGGCCAAATGTTGCGGAAAAGCTGCTTCATATTTTTTTTTTTTTGGCTTTAATATTAAACAACCAAGGGGGATTTAACAGAAGGGAGAAGTATATTTGTTTCCTTTTTATATTTGCTTTTTTCAAGCCACTCTTGACTTTGGCTAAAAAAAAAAACAACACATTTTTTCCTGCACTGTGGGTTTTCCCATGAACATCACCGTATTTAAATTTGTAGACAGCTAAAAATTAAATTTTTGCAAATGTAAATAATTAAAATTTTGTAGGATTTTAGATTCCCCCTCCCCATTAATTTTCTCTCTCATGCGTTCCCTATGGGCAGCAATTTTTTTTTCTTTTTGCGTCTTTATGTGTAAACGGACATCCCTGTCCTGCAGCCAAGACACACCGGCACTCGAGGTATTTGCTGAACAGAAAACAATAAGGTCACCAAGTGGCCACCTTCTAGGGGTGCACTGATAATGCAGGGCTCAAAAACACCTTGTGAAGTTCTTTCAGGTGTCTCTGCCTATGAAGTACAGAACAAAAAGGACAGGAAATGGTGGAGAGAAAAGGTTAAAGGGTTTCCCATTTGCTAAGGGATAACTAGAATATTGGTGGGGGTCTGACTGCTCAGACCCCCACCAAACAGTAGGATGGGGGATTTATTTTTTTAATTAAATCCCCCATTCTGAATGGAATGATGGTTGGGTGGCCAACTCATTTCAATGGGTGTATTGGAGATGGCCAAAGTACAGTGCTCAACTGTCTCTGGTGCTCTCGTGCATTGCCCGACCAAAACTCTGGGAGGTCTTGAGCAAGGACTCTTGTTATAACTTATTTAATTGCTATATGGGACATTAAAGGGGTTGTTCATGTTTTTTTTTCCCCAATAAATATACAGAGCACGGCTACAGTAATGGTGCCTGACCACTATACAGAGCCTGGATCTGCTTCTAGCTTAGTGCACGTATGTGACAGGGACTGAACTCCTGATCTGTGGGGAAGGGGGGAATGAGTGCGACTGTCTTCCACCAATTAGCTATTTATAAGTATAGATCATAAGTTAAAAAAAAAAAAAAAAAAAAAAAATATATATATATATATATATATATATATATAAAATATATATCTATCTCATGGACAACCCCTTTAACACTTTCAAAAGTACATGAGATCCTTAAATGGTCATCAGCCTATGTATAAGGCAATAGTTCAGTGCCTCTTTCCACTTATCTGGTTATTTTTGTGCTTCATCTCCATCCTACTAAACTGAAATCTCTCCTAAATACATCTTGCTTTCACAAGACAGACTGATACTCATAGAAGTGTAAAATTGAAACTCACAAGACTCATGGAAGTCTGTGGAGAGGGGAGGAGCAATAAGGGCACTGATACAGACCCAGGTAGCTGCAGCAAAATAGTGAGTTTCTATTTAACTCCTAGTGCTTTTTTGGGAGTTAAATAAGTGCCACTTCATTCAAACTTAACACTCTGCTATCTCCGACACTCCCATTATATCCATCAGTCCTATAGATATTATATGAAGTATCCCTTCAAATGGGGTTTGGGACCCCTGTTCTACTTATTGTGAGGGTCCCAGCAGTCAATTATATATTATTTTTCTCCTCAAATATCAGAATCTGCAACTGAGGTTCCTGACAGGGCTAACACAAATGTGAATAGAGCCTAACACAATCCTGCTACCGTATGTGTGATTTTCATGTGTAATTGTGATAGTGTAGAGAGCTCTCTGCATTGCCAACTAATGGCCAGCACTGGTACTGCATATACAGTACTGTGAAAAAGTTTTAGACAGAATGCTTTCAGAAATAGAAGGGTTAATAGTTTACTTTTGTCAATTAACAAAATAAAGTGAATTAGCAAAAGAGAAATGTAAATCCTATCAATATTTGGTGTGACCTTTGCCTTCCATCAGTTCTTCTAGGTACCAATATGCTTGATATTAATAGCTACTATCTGTGAAAGTGATAGATTCTAGCAAATCCCATCCACACATTGCGGAAAAATACACACATCAGATACGCTTTTGTAAGGTGCAGCATGTCAATTATACCTACATAAACGTCAGTGGTTTCCCTATAGGTATAATGGAAGCAGAAAGTCCACAGGAAACCTCTGTTTAGAGCTATTTGTCTGAAACTCATCCCAAAAATAAATCCAAAGTTTTCTGAAAATTCTAAATGAATTTAATTCATGCAAAATTCATTCTCTGTTTCCCACTCAGATGGACGCTACAAACATCATTTTCATGGTTACCCAAATGAGAGGCCACCCAGCACTTCTTCCATCTGATCCCCAGGGGCTAGAGTTCCCAAACCAGCTTCATTCTAAGGAAGGGGGTAACACCACCCAGCTGATTATGGCATAGGAGGTCCCATAAGCCTCCATAGAAGGTGCTCTTTGGACTGATCAATACCAGGATTTATGGGTAAATAATTGGCACCTGTTCTAACACTTGCTGGGGAAGCGGCCATTACCTGCGCTGTCACCCCGCCACTTGAATGATTGGTTTACCTTTGCTCTATGTAACTGCTTTGGAAAGATGATGTGTGCATGAGTAATGAATACTCAGCTCCTATGCTATAGAATAGAAGTGTGGATAATGCAGGCTATCTCACTAGACTCAAGGCAATATTTATTCTATCAGAGCCGATATATTTGCGGTGCCGGACTGTGTCAAAGCTTATTATACAATCTGTTACCGTCAGGCCTTATTGATCAATACAATGTGTTGTAGTCCATAACAGCCGGATATGGGGATGTAGAGGTCCCCTTATGATCAAGGAGCTTCAAGGGGGACTCCTTCAAGTGGTAAATAAAGTTGGTGGGGGTTTAACTTCTTGTACCCAAACGATTGCCAGAATGGGAGTTTGCTGACCCTCTTTTCCCCAAGCAGCAAGACCGTAACCAGGAGGCGTATGACTAACCTCACATCTGTTAAGAGCATCCATTGCAGGATCCATTAAAACTTGTGGGTAAGAAAGTCCTGCATGCAGGACTTTTCCTCCACCAAAATAACAAATGTCAAAACGGACCCCATTGTAGACAATGGGATCTTTTTGACTCCTACAACAGAGCAGAACAACGGAAGACCTGCACGTTGCCTAATAAAGATATTCTGTTTGTCACTTCACTTTCTTTTTTTTTTTTTTATAAATCTGACCTTTAATATAACTTTTCCTGTAACTGATACCAAAATTTGTCCATTCATGTTACAAAAATTCTTTTGCTTTCCATCAATGCCTTCTTGCAGACAGTTTTGGCAGAACTCGGCAGGGAGGTTGTTCCCGCCGCCATCTTGGAGAACTAAGCACAGATCTTCTGTGGATGTATGCTTGCTCCAATCCGTCTGTCTCTTCATGTCACCCCAGACAGACTGGAGGATGATGAGATCAGGGCTATATCTGTAGGGGCCGGATCATCACTTCCAGGACAACTCCTTCTCTTTTCTGCATTCATTTAATTTTGTTAATTAACCAATATAAACTATTAACCCTTCTACTTCTGAAAGCATTCTTATTGTGCAGTATTTTTGCCTAAAACTTTTGCATGGCAGTGTATATGGCAAGATGCCGTATTTTCTTATCTTAGATACACTAGAGCTATAAAATAAGGGTTGTAAAGGTGCTCACAGCCTTTGTATCCTTTTGCCCTTTATCAGGTTATTGTTACATTGTGTCATTGTATTGTATCATTTTGGCGCAAAGAACTCAAGTATCACAATGTACTGAGAATCATTATGTTTATTTTTGGTTTAACCCTTTCACTTGCAGTGATTGTAGAATTACCTTTAGCCTCAAAGCTTCTATATTTACCATGACTGTGGGCCCAGGCGCTGTGGTTACTTAATAAACCCTACATTTGCAATGTTTTGACACCTAGGTGCCTGTCCACTGCTGTTTACCAGCTTATAGGAGTCGAAAACAAAGTAGTTAAAAAAATGTAAAGCATAAAGTAAAATCCAAAGAATTTTCTTTGTGCACTGTTATTTTTATAAAATAGCACCCTATATACCTCCCAGCTTTCAAACGACAGAAAGAGGGACAAAATGTATGGTGTGCGCAGTGGCAAACCTCATAGATTATAAACTCTTGCGAGCAGGGCCCTCAGTCCCAGTGTGTGAATTGACTATTTCTTTGTAATGTATCTTTTTTGTCAGTACTTGAACCCTACAAGTTGTACAGTGCTGCAGAATATGTTGGCACTATATAAATAAAATGTATTATTATTATTATTATTATTACATATGATATACCCTGCCTCTAATCCCCTCCATGACCCTTTTAAACCTGCCCAATAGCACCCAGTCTCTTTGTGACCCCATGTGGTATTACAGTGCTGGCCAAAAGTATTGGCACCCCTGCAATTCTGTCAGATAATACTCAATTTCTTCCAGAAAATGATTGCAATCACAAATGCTTTGGTAATAATATCTTCATTTAATTTGTCTTCAATGGAAAACCACAAAAAAAATTGTCAAAAAGCCAAATTGGATATAATTCCACACCAAACATAAACAAGGGGGTGGACAAAAGTATTGGCACCCTTTGAAAAATCATGTGATGCTTCTCTAATTTGTGTAATTAACAGCACCTGTTACTTACCTGTGGCACATAACAGGTGGTGGCAATAACTAAATCACACTTGCAGCCAGTTGAAATGGATTAAAGTTGACTCAACCTCTGTCCTGTGTCCTTGTGTGTACCACATTGAGCATGGAGAAAAGAAAGAAGACCAAAGAACTGTCTGAGGACTTGAGAAGCAAAATTGTGAGGAAGCACTAGCAAACTCAAGGCTACAAGTCCATCTCCAAAGACCTGAATGTTCCTGTGTCTACCGTGCACAGTGTCATCAAGAAGTTTAAAGCCCATGGCACTGTGGCTAACCTCCCTAGATGTGGACGGAAAAGAAAAATTGACGAGAGATTTCAACGAAAGATTGTGCGGATGGTGGCTAAAGAACCTCGACTAACATCCAAACAAGTTCTAGCTGCCCTGCAGTCCGAGGGTACAACAGTGTCAACCCGTACTATCCGTCGGCGTCTGAATGAAAAGGGACTCTATGGTAGGACACCCAGGAAGACCCCACTTCTGACCCAGAGACATAAAAAAGCCAAGCTGGAGTTTGCCAAAACTTACCTGAGAAAGCCAAAAACTTTTTGGAAGAATGTTCTCTGGTCAGATGAGACAAAAGTAGAGCTTTTTGGGAAAAGGCAACAACATAGAGTTTACAGGAAAAAAAAAGAGGCCTTCAAAGAAAAGAACACGGTCCATACAGTCAAACATGGCGGAGGTTCCCTGATGTTTTGGGGTTGCTTTGCTGCCTCTGGCACTGGACTGCTTGACCGTGTGCATGGCATTATGAAGTCTGCAGCATAATGTAGGGCCCAGTGTGAGAAAGCTGGGTCTCCCTCAGAGGTCATGGGTCTTCCAGCAGGACAATGACCCAAAACACACTTCAAAAAGCACTAGAAAATGGTTTGAGAGAAAGCACTGGAGACTTCTAAAGTGGCCAGCAATGAGTCCAGACCTGAATCCCATAGAACACCTGTGGAGAGATCTCAAAATGGCAGTTTGGAGAAGGCACCCTTCACATCTCAGGGACCTGGAGAGATTCCAGCAGAGCATTGTAAGAAACTCATTGATGGTTACCGGAAGCGGTTGTTCGCAGTTATTTTGTCTAAAGCTTGTGCTATCAAGTATTAGACTGAGGGTGCCAATACTTTTGTCCGGCCCATTTTTGGAGTTGTGTGTAAAATGATCAATGATTTGACTTTTTTTTTTCATTCTCTTTTGTGTTTTTTCATTGCAAGCAAAATAAATGAAGATATTATTACCAAAGCATTTGTGATTGCAATCATTTTCTGGAAGAAATTGACTATTATCTGACAGAATTGCAGGGGTGCCAATACTTTTATCCAGCACTGTATATCCCCCTTGTGGCCTCTACACAGTATAATGCCCTCCTTGTGATCCTCACACAGTTATTGTCCCTCTTGTGGCCTCTATAAAGTAGCTTGTCCCCCTTGTGATCTCCTCTCAGTAGCATGCCACCTTCTGGCCCCCACACAGTTTAATCCCCCTTGTGACCCTCATACAATATACCAGGGGTCAGCAACCTTCGGCACTCCAGCTGCTGTGAAACTACAACTCCCAACATGCTCCATTCACTTCCATGGGAGTTCCAAGAAAAGCAAAGCAAGTATGCATGCTGGGAGTTGTAGTTTTAAAACAGCTGGAGAGCCGAAGGTTGCCTACCCCTGCAATATACTGTCCCACACACAGTAGAAAAAACCCTTCTCACCCCCACACAGCAGAACAGCCCCTATGTGGCTCCCACATAGTATATTGTCCCCCTTGCGACCCTCATACAGTAGGATGGCCTCTTTGTGGCACCCCACACAGTACCATGTCTGTATGTGACCCTATACCGTAGATAAACCCCCATCTGGCCCCACACAGTATAATCCCCCCTTGTGACCCTATACTATCCCACACACAGGAGATAAACCCTGTCTGGTCCCACGCAGCAGAACAGCCCTTTTATGACCCCCACAGAGTATCTTGTCCCCCTTGTAGCCCTCACACAGTAGTATGCCCCCCTTGTGGCTCCACACAGTAAGATGCAAGAAAAAAATTAATACTCGACTCCCCTGTCCCGAGTCCACTTCAGTTTCTGCTGGCAGCTTGAGAGCAGCAGGTGCAATGTAGTGATGTCACTAAGTCATCTCTGCCAGGGGCTGAACAGGGAGTCAATGGTCCCTGCTTCAACATTGTACTCAACTCAAACCAGATAGCATTGACGCCGGATATACCCCCCACTGCCTGGGAGAGCATCTGAAATTCATGATTTTCCCAAGACGTTTGGGATGGGCCACCAACACAGTCCTTAGCACTGTCTTGGAAATACACTCACATTGGTCCCGGCACTTAATGTGAATGAAAGAGGTATTTTAACAATCCTTCCTTTTTGCATATCCTACCTATGAGACCCTTTCTGGAGAACTTCTTATCATTTGTCTATTAGAGCATGCCCTGCTGATAAAGGGAACCTCTGAGTGGAGACGGAACTTGAAACTCTTGGGCTCCAATGAAAAATTTGTACTATGGCCCCACTTATCATGTGCTGTCTATAATACTAGTTTTATGTTGTGGAAAGGGTCTTGTGCCCCATCAGACTGCAGGGCCCAGTAGTGACTGCTACCTCTGCACCCCTTATAGCTATAGTCCCTGCCTCTAAGTGCCAGAGCCACAAGAAACCATTGTACTCCCATTTCAGTGTCCTCAAAGTTGCAGGGAAATCGGACACTTCTTCAGCCCTTCCCTAGCAATATTACTTTATTGGAGGTATTTCCAGCTGATGGAATTCTTATGACATTTACCTAACAACCCCTTTAAGCCCCTGATAACTGGTCCAAGTGATCTTGGGACCTTGGACGGGAACTGTATGTGATTGCTATCACTTGCTTAAGTCTAGACTAGATCAGTGGTCACCAACCCTCGGCACCTCAGCTGTTGTAAAATACAACTCCCAATATGCTTCATTCACTTCTATGGAGATTCTAAGAATAGCTGAGTTTGCATGCTGGGAGTTGTAGTTTTACAACAGCTGGAGTGCTGAAGGTTGCCTACCCCTGTACTAGATGGTCAACCAGTCCTGCTGACATCAGTAGGTTCAGCCAACATCAATCTAATCCAGGGGTCAGTAGTAACCTTAGGCGATCCAGCTACTGTGAAACTACAACTCCCAGCATGCATACTTGTTCTGCTGTTCTTGGAATGCCCATAGACCAGAATAGACCATGCTGGGAGTTGTAGTTTGACATCAACTGGTACGCTGAAGGTTGTTGACCCCAGTTTAATGTATATAGTAAGGCCAGCTTTTCTGCTCTGTTCACATTACGTTTATGTCCTCCATTTACTGTATATGCTGAGATGTGTATGTTAAGCAGATGTCTATACAGTGACATCCATTGACCTGAGGGGTCCCACTGTAAATTGAATTATACTTTATTGTAATGCATAAATTGGACGTCAAAACAGCTGTGTCACGGCCATGTCATGTGAATAAGCCCTTAGTGCTGTGATCTCCAACCTGTGACTCTGCGGAATTGTGCAAATAAAATTTTTATAATTCTATGAAGTTGCATTTTATGATGATTATTATCCACTAAGTCAATGATCTCCAACCTGTAGCTCTTCAGCTGTTGCAAAATTACAACTCCCAGCATGCCCTGGAAATGTTGGAAGTTGTAGTTTTGCATCGCCTTAAAGGGGCTGAACCAATTTTTTTAAGTTATCCCCTATCTATAGAAGAGATCATAATTTCATGATCGGGGAGTCCAAACAATGGGACCCCCATCAGTCATGAACTTATCTTCTATCATATTAATAGGGGATAACTTTAAAACTTGGTATAACCCCTTTAGGCTAAGGCCCCACGTAGCAAGCCGCAGCCAAAAAGTGCTGTGGGAAAAACCATGACGGAAACGCATCACGGTTTTTCCCGCAACACTTTTCACAGCAAGTCTGCAGTATTTTCCTCTGCGGACTTTCAGCTTTCATTATATCTATACGGAAACCGCCAGCATTTCCGTAGGTATATTTGTCACGCCACGATTTGCAAAAAAACGTAAGCGTTTTTCAAATCGCAACATTTCCGCTGCGGATTATTTTCTGCAATGTGCGGATGGGATTAGCCAGAATCCCATCCACTTTGCAGTGAATGAAAAATGCTGCAATTTTTCCGCAGTGTTTACGCTACGTGGAGCCCTGGCCTTAAGGTGATGTAAAACTACAATTTCCAGCATTTCAAGAGCATGATGAGAGTTGTAATTTTTCAATAGCTGAAGAGCTACAGGTTGGAGATTACTGGGGCACATTTATTAAATTACTTGCACCTTTTTTTGTGGCATAAATTGCACCTTTTTGTGGTCTTTTTCTGCCCTGTGCTTCATTTATGAAGCATTTGCACTTTTTTTTTACCAGATGTTATGTTGTCCTCGCCACTTTTGTATTTATGACTTGCACTTTATTTATGACTTACATCTAAACTAATGAGCACGTGCACAACATATAAAAAGGAGGTGTGCCTACATCCTACATAGGCACCACTAGTCAAACAAAAAAAGAAGCGCACCAGCGGAAAAATATGGCCAAAAAAAAAGGCAGATGATAAATAACCTCTATTGATTTAGTCAATGACTTGGTCCTCTAAGAACTACTTGAGGCTGGAGATGCAGCCTAGAGTCTAATAATTATAATAAAATGCAACTCATGTTGTAAAATGATTCCACATAAACATATAGTCTAATACTTTCCCAAGAGGTTCTGCAGCAGCAGCCTGTGGGTTTGTACATCTAGCCTGCCCCTTTGCCTTCCAGTTTTAATATAAGCAATGAATCTCTGGCTGCACCAATCACATTGCCCTACAAAAAAACTTTACAGCCCACCCTCCACCCTTTATCTAGGAGAATGAGGAAGGAGCAGGGGGGTTTAGGTCTGGGTTGTGCATGGTGTGACTGTGCAGGGCTCCTCCCAGCATCCTGCCTTCTTCATATACTGATAAGGTCTGGACTAAAAATTATTTTCTTTCACCCCCAGCTGTATTTACCAGCAGCAGAGAGCTCCACGTCACCTGGCACTGGGTAAGTGAGTGCAGCTCTGGGGAACCTCACACTGCAGGAACTTCTGCACACGTGGAGCACAAGAGAAGAGTCAGCACTGGGGCCACATCCTGTAGTGGGGGCTCACACCATGGGGGAATGGGACTAGACAACTTCTGCAGAAAACCCTATTGGATTGCTATTAGCAAATACAGAGGTAGTAGAGCTGGCTTTTACATAGGACTGTGTCTGCAGTCCCATGTAAAATGCATCATCTTAACTCAGAGCAAAGTTCACAAAGGATGCACCAGTAAATAACAACTATTCAGCTCTGCTACATCTGTATTTGTTTGCTTTCCTGCAGTGTTGTATAGTCCAGTGGATACAATGTATATTGTTTCTGTGTATTTATTTCTATTTGATACTTTATATACAGTATTTTGTGCATATATTATGTCTATGTGTTAAATATAGATTCCATTGAAGAATTCTGAAGGTGGAGAGATTATTTGTCTTGTGGGAGTCAGACATTCTGGTTAGATTACATTATTTCAATATTTTTGGCGTGTGTTATAAATCAGTACATAGTTTCTTATAACTTTCTTGCCTTGTGTAGCTTCTATATTATAGACCTGGTTCATGCTGTGTCATTTTACATATAAAAATTCTGCACCACTTCAAAATCTGTATTTAGTATAGTGGTATATTGTACAAGGCACGGGGACCCCAGGGTCCAGTAGAGACTGCTACTACTGCACCTCTTTTAGCTATACCCAATTTAGGCTGAGGCCCGACGTTGCGGAAACGCAGCTTTTTTATTGCAGATTTTGTTGCGGTTTTTTGAGCCAAAGCCAAAAATGGCTAAACGAGGAATGGGAGATATATAGGAAGTTCTTATACTTCTCCCTCTTGCGCAATCCACTTCTGGCATTGGCTCAAAAAACCGCAGCAAAATCTGCTACAAAAAAATCTGCGTTTCTGCAATGTGGGGCTTTAGCCTTAAAGTAATAGGGGAAGGATGGACCATCAGTGTCTGATGGGTGGGGGTCCAACTCCTGTGACCTCTGCCAGTCACTAGAATGAAGTGGTCACCGCACCCTGGCACTTCTGTTTCTATCACCTTTGCTTAGCTTTTATCCAATGCAGCACAATTGATCCATTAGGCCAGAGCTTTTTACAGTCCCTGCAAAGTGGATGGGATTTTAGTGAATACCATCCACACATTGCAGAAAAATATGCGCAGTGGAAATGCTGTAATTTCCAAAACTGTTGCAGTTTTGGAAATCGCAGCATGTCAATTATACCTATGTAAATGCCCGCGGTTTCCCTATAGGTATAATTGAAGCAGAAAGTCCACAGAGGAAACATCTGCAGACTTTCCGTGAAAAGCACTTGTGGGAAAAACTGTAATGTATTGATGTCACAGTTTTTCCCGCAGCGCTTTTTCGCTGTGGCCCGCTACATGGGGCCTTAGCCCTATAGTCAACAGCCCAGGTAGCACTCCATCTTTGAAGTGTCACTGCTATCTCACTGTAGTAATAGGCAGGGGTTAGAGCATTTGGACACCCATACACTAAAGGGGTTTTCCGGACCCAAATTGAATTTTCATACTGATGACCTATCCACAGTTTCAGTGGGGCTCTATCATTATTAAAAGGATTGACTAAATTCAAAAAAATTTCTGCCGACTGCAAAGAGTTTGCATTTAGCAACATTTCCAGGTCCTCTATTCCAGCAGCGGCCGGCCGCCTGGTCAGCACTACTGGCAAAGCTTGATGATGTTCTGTCTCTGTTCAGGTCACTGGCCTCAGTGGTGACCTACACACCAGCTGCTCATATGCTGGGCTCTCACTCCTGGAATGGGGGACCTGGAAATATTTAAGTTAGATTTTTTTCTTTCAACTATTTGCAGTCCCCAGGGAAATTTTAATTTCAGTAGGACAACTCCTTTAAGCGTTTGTCAAATTTCTATTAGGATCCAGTTAAATGAAGACGCTCATTTTTTTGCTCTGTATTTTTTGTATGTGTAAATCCATGGCAACAGAATGCTACAGGATAGGTGTCCTACAGGCATCCTGTTGCACCACTTCTTTACTCGAGTGATTAAAAAAAAACAGGCAAGATAAACAAAATTGATGTGTGACCCTCAGGTTATCCATTGATAAGGCCTGGAAAATCCCTTTAATTTAGGCTACCATTGGGTTCTATGCTGATCTAAGACCCCATGCCAACGACCAAGTGTGCATCTGATGTGGGGCCAAGTTTGCAGCGGAGCAATAGCCGAGAGCATTCCGTGATGCTCTCACCTCTATGGGGGCTCCCAATCCATTCCGATCAGAAGGGAATGAATCCGAAACCCCCGTAGATGTGAATTCATAATGGAATGCCCTCGGATGACATTCGGATGTCACTCCGAGTTTCATCCGCTGTAAACCCGCCCCACATCGGATGCACACTCTGTCATGTGCATGGGGGTCTTAGATCCGCATAGAACCCTATGGTAACCTAAATCAAAGGGATTTTCCTGGCTTTATCAGATGATATCCTATCCCTTTAAAACACAACATTTGTCAGCTCAACTACTGTAGCTTGCATTGAGATTTCAGTTTAATTGTGTTTGGCAGAGGCTAACCTGTGTATAAATGGCCCCTTTGTGGGCCGGCAGCCACCAGTGTCCCCTGGGTCCTGGCTTATTATATTTGATTTAAAGGATTTACGGGAAACATGTGACGAGCGGCTCTAATGTGGATCAGTGTGAATACTGCATGAACACAGGGCGGTCTGTGGAGCGGAGGGGGATTAACCTTCACTGATGTAGATATGATACAGTCAGGGCAGCTTTACCTTTAACCTGAGCAAAATCTGTGCAATTTTTCAGTGGTTTACCTCATGTAGAAGAGATTTTTCCCTTAAATCAGTACATCATGGATTTCAGTGAGTTGTACTGTCCTGTCAGGGGTCAGCAAACGTTGGCACTCCAGCTACTGTGAAACTACAACTCCCAGCATGCTCCATTCACTTCTAAGTGAGTCCCAAGAACAGTAGAGCAAGAATGCATGCTGGGTGACAGTCTGTGCAATCATCACGATAGCTTGCCACCCATCTTTCCCAGACACCTGAATGGCAAATTTGCCTAGCTATACAGAGTTCAAGCTAGGCTTTCCTCTGTGTAGGGCAAATGTACAGTTTGCTGTCCTTGTCCACGTATGGCCAAGAAGACTTGATGGAGCCCACCAAGTCCTCGGTACCCTAGGGACATGCCACTGATACACAACCGCTGCACAAGATAGGGGATGTGTCACTGCATAATCTAGCAAATCTGACATTCAATAATCTGGAAAGCTGTGTGGCAACTTTCCCAGGCTCCTGCATAGCTGATTAGGTTATATTCACATATGGCAGATTTATTGCAGACTCTCTACGACTGAAAATCAGTTCCATTCATCTGCACATGCACCTGGCTTTCTGCAAATCCTATCCAAATGAATGGGACAGTTGCAAACATTTCCACAACAAATCTGCCACATGTGAATATACCTGTAAGTAACTCATACACGCTCCATAACTAGGCACAGAACATTCTAATATTTGCATTTTAGACATTTCAATACTTTTTTTTTTTTTTTTATTATTTTACAGATCTATGAGAACGGTGTCCTGATTTCATAATGGCTCCAGCAGTGGGAACAGACTTGGGGTACACCCCCCCTGATGGCGGCTGGGGATGGATGGTGGTTGTAGGGGCTTTTATATCCATGGGATTCTCCTATGCCTTTTCCAAAGCAATCACTGTCTTCTATAAAGAAATCCAAGAGTTTTTTGGGGCTTCTTATAGTGAAATTGCCTGGATATCCTCATTACTGTTGGCTGCTATGTATGCAGGAGGTGAGTGATGGTCACATTGATAGCCATTAGAATGTCTGTGCGATAGATAGATGGATATTAGATAGATAAAGACTGGACTTGATAAAGGTCTCATGGAGATGGACTGAAATGTGGCATGGGTGACATTAAGCCACATTACTTTTTTGCTATTTTTGAGTGCTGCCTTATGATCTGATTTTTAGCTAGGTAGATAGACAGATACTGTGTTACTTAGGGAGACACTTTTCAAAAATGTATTGAGAAATAGCTTACATGGAAATTCCCTCCTATGATGTATTTTTTTACAATCTCTACTACTTACCAACATTTCATATGCCCCCCGAATGCACAGAAATTCCCATTTTGAGTACATTAGCATAAACCCCACCCCCTTTGTGGCCTGTGGCAACTATTCTACTACTATTGGGAGCAATCTGAAAGAACACTTGGGGAGCATTATCAAAAAGTGGAGTGGTTGCCAATGGCAACTAAGTAGAATGCCTCTCTTTTTTTTTAAATGTTTGAGAATAATCAGTTAGAATCTGGTTGTTGGATCTACAAAAAATGGTACTGTGTAAACTCCACCTTAGTACACTGCGCTCTTGTTCTCCAGCTGCTGCAAAACTATAATTCCCAGCATGCCCTGACAGCCCCATTACAGCGTAATTTTGACCTTGTATATTTCGCCTCAGTTGCTGTTTACCTGTGTGCTTCAAAGAAAAATTTCCAGCTTCTTAGGTTACACATTCCGGCTTCTCGGTCCACATACAGCACTGTGAACCGAAACTAGATCACTTGCATTGTACCTCGAGGCTACAGCATTGTTAAGCGTCACTTTGTACACTTTCAAGAAGTGTTTGGTGGTAAATATAGACTAATGGAAATAATAAAAGTTAAAATGAGCTGCAGTGCTGCTTAAAAGTATGTGAAACCTTCAGAATTTTCTATATTTCTGCATAAATTTGACCTAAAATACATCAGATTTTAACACAAGTCCTAATTGTAGATAAAGAAAGCCATATCAAACAAATGTGTAACATGGAAGGGACAAAGGAGATTTCTGAGGACCTCAAAAGAAGAGTCGTTGACGCTCCTCAGGCTGGAAAAGATTACAAAACCATCTCTAAAGGATGTGGACTTCACCAAGCCACTGTCAGACAGATTGGTTACAAATGGAGGACGCTCAAAAACATTATTACCCTCTCCAGGCTAAGGGTTCACAAACTTTAACCCATCACTGTATGTTTTGGAGCCATATTGGCCAATTGAATCTGGATTACCAGATCATCAATAACATTGGTTGGGGTGCCACGTGTTGGACCTCCACTAATCGGCTGTTATGGAGGTATACAGCTCTGTACAATGTGTAGTCGCCACTTGACCACTGCACAGTGAATGGAGCTGTCTGCCTCCGGCTCTGTACACTGTGTGTTTGCCATAGCTGCTGATGGGGGTGCTTGATGTCTGACCCCACCAGAGGTCGGATCTCCTCTGATCATAAAGTGATGGCATAGCCTAGCAATGTTTTCTATCGCTTTATAACCTGAATTAACCCCATTTTCGAGAGGGCAGGTTGAGGAGGAATGGCAGCGACGACCTTGCATCTTTCTGCCACTCTCCTCCTCTCGCTGTGATGTGACATTTATTGCACCGTGCAGCAGATTTTCTCTTAATGTTGTTTTTTTAATTCTTCAATAAGATTAACCTTTGAACTCTTTTAATTCGGGATTGAATGGTTTACTGAAATCTCTAATCTAGCAGCAAACTGAGATCTTTGCACAACATTGTTTTGTCTGTTATATTATATACTCTGTCAGTGATTTTTATGATGTTTTTAAAGGGGTATTCCAATATCAGACAGATATTATGCATCCATATACCTGCACCCTACTATATGTTGAGAACGGGGGGTCCCCCCTGCCTTCATTCCACATTTTCAACATAATTGCAGGATACACCTTTAAGGAATTGCAAGCTTTAGGCTAGGATGACATGGGTGCTTTTGCCACGACATACACCATGGATTGCAGTGTAGCGCTGTCTTGCATTGCAGATTGTACGTTTGCCATGATACTGTTACAATGGTTGCAGAAATCCATCATGCCAACTTGTGAGCGGCATCGTAACTGCATTAACTTTCATTGCCTGCAATGAAGGCGGCGCTATAAGCCATCTTTGGTGTTGTGGCGTATGTTGTGATCAATGCGGCTGTCTAACCCTAGCCCAGTTCTCCCTTCTAATGTGCTGCTTTACCTATAGGTGGCACTAGAGAGAGAGTTTTGTTCTTTCTGAAGAAAAGCTAATTTGCATAAAATATTTCCAAGGAGCATTGCCTGTAAAACCTTAAGGGGTTATCCAGGACTATGATATTGAGCTCCACTTCATCTTCTCAGGCCAGTGATGTTATATTCATTGGTCACATGGCCATGCTGCCGCTTAGCCCTTTTTAATTGAATGGGGCTGAGCTGCAATACCAAACACAACCACTATACAATGTATGGTGCTTGGTAAGTAGTGAAGAGGGCACAGTAATCCATATCATAGTCCCGGAGAAAGCCTTTAGGCTACAGAACTTGCGTCGATCAGATGATCATCTCATTTAGAGGTGGGTACAGAATATCGATTATTTATTTCCTAATTTATATAGCGCCATCATATTCCACAGCGCTTTACACAGATATTGTCACACTTAGTTGGGGGCATCATCTAAATTCCCTATCACTATGTCTTTGGAGTGTAGGAGGAAATCCACACGAACATGGGGAGAACATACCAATGCCTCATAAATGTCCTTGGCTGGATTTGAACCTAGGACTCCAGCCCTGCAAGACATCAGTGCTAGTATGGGACCCCCTTAATAAAGTGTTACTCCTACTGCTATGAGGACAGTGCTGCAGTACCTAGAACAGCCACTACTAGGTAGACTGTGTGCAGTTGTACAGAGCAGCATAAAGGTTGTAGAGGTCGCAGCGCCAGCCTGAATGCTGCAGCCCCTTCAGGCAGCTGATCGGTGGGGGTGCTAAGAGTTGGACCTCCACCATTCTGATACTGGAAGGGGGTCCAGAATGTATGTTTAAGATGAAGGTCCCCTTTAATAAAAATAATTTACACAGATCAGTCAAAATTCACTGTGTGAAACAAGTTTTTCTGCAAGTCTGGAGACTTTTTCAATATGTGACTGCGGTAATTCGTGTAAGTGGATTAACCTCCTCTATATCCACAATTACTTCCAGCTGCGCTCCTACCTACAATGGCAGCTGCTGATTAACATTCTAGCGGCTGAAGTATCGCTGCGCCTGCTGGAACTTTTCCATCAACAGTAATTGTGAATTGTGAGAAACAAGGAATTTATATAACATCAATTAATTATTAATAATTACAACCTAATTATCGCTGCAAACTAGGAATGCAAACCTTAGCCATATGGGAACCCAGGGTCTTAGCTTACTTAAAGTAAATCTCTGCCTTTCATCATCTCCACCATTTTTAGGTTCCAAATACTGTAGTGATTAATTTCCTAATTTATCTTAATAACAGTCGGAGCTCTTCTCTTCTGATACAGAGCTCCAAATCCTCTACGTAGGCATACATTTGTAACTACCTGCAGCTGTCACTAGAGGGAGTGTAGAAGTTTACTGCATAGTGATTCATGTATAAACCAGTATGCAGGAAGCTCCCTCTAGTGGTGGCTGAAGATAGCCAGCATGTCATGTATTAAAGGGTTGTCCTGTAATCATACAACTTATAACCTATCCATAGGATGCCTACATGCCCCATTCCTGGGATCCTCACTGATCATAGGAACAGGGGTCCCATATCCCTCCTTTAAATGGAGTGAGGGTTGCACATGCATACTTCCGCTCCATTCACTCCTTCTGGAGCGGCAGTGCACATGGACTAACTCCATCAACTTTGGAAGGAGCAACAGTGTACATGCACGACTATTGCCCCACTTACATATACCGAACTGGTAGAGAGACCTAGAGATATGTGTTGGTACTTGTACTACCTTTTATATACATGGATCCAGAGCAAATATTGTGCAGGACAATAGTAGAGGGTGCTATCCGGCTGCAGGGTGCGGAGGGAGTGTTATCAGATTAGCAGAAGCAAATTCAACAGGGTGCAAACTTGGCATCCCGCCATAGTCCTGTGTGCACTGCCCTTAGTAAAGATGAGGGATAATGAGCTTTAGCAACACTCTGGAAATACTTTTTTGTGGCATGTATTCTGGGTTGAGGGGGTACGTATCATGGTAGGAGTCCCCTACATGCCCCAACATAGTATAATGACCCCCAAGTCCCACAATGTATTGTCCCCCAGGTTCCATGCTATGTGGGGCTCCCCATGTCCCACACCTTATTGCGGTAGGTATGATTCTCTGTACTTGCTACTCCCTTCTCTGGTACTTGCGCCTATGTCAGAGTGATGTCGGTGCACAGTAGGGATGGAGAGTCCTAGGAACGGTGAGTACGGAGAATTTTACTCACCTGTCACTCCCAGGCCCCACCGAACCCAATGAGCACCTCTATCACTACTGATGTCAGCTCTCATTGGTTACCAGGTCACAGCTCTCCTCATTCAGGTGTGATGCCGGTCAGGTTTAACAAGGGGTTAAAAGGAAAAATTCTGCAGCATTCTTTTCAGTCCAAGATCTCTGCCAGCTATCAGTGAATGGAAACAAATGTAAAACTGAACAGATGCAAACCATTCCTGACATAGCTTAGCTCACACAGCTGATGGTTTGTCACAGTCTACGCATAAAAATTCGGCATGTCCAGTTATGTGAAATGGTGTTTGGAAAAGAGAAATATCATGGACGATATCAGTGATATTCTAGCTCGGTTTTCCTAATCCCTGGCTCAGGAGACGCAGCGTGAATGTGCTGACTTATTATGTAGATTGAAGCTTTAAAGTGCGGTATTAATTATTATGTCCGGTGAACAACAGCGAGTGATTAAATAACATGACTAATCCAATATACCAGGGGGGACGTATTAATCTGCCCCGGCATGTGGCATTCTGTATAATCAACTCCCTATCTATGGGCTGGACACGGGAGATCTTCTATATAAGTCTGAATCAAGTCTATAGTTGGCTATACGCTTTAGATGTCCGCCAAATGCTTGTTCAGTCAACAACTGTATTCCCGGACTATATAATGCATGTTTGGCTCTGGAAAGGCAGGGGTTACATGAGGGGATGTTTTCATTGTTAAAACTGCCCCCTTTCTGGCTCTGATTGGTGGTGGCCTGGTAGCCAATGAGTGCTTCAGTCAGTAGTGGTGGAAGCACTCGCTGGTTAGCAGTGGGGCTCGGGGAGTGAGTGGTGAGTATGATTCTCAGTACTCGCCACTCCTAGGACTCCTTCAGAGCACTAGTGTGGCTTGGACATATACCCCAGGAGTCCTAAGAGTGGTGACTAATGAGGATCATACTCAACGCTTACTCCCATGCCATCATACAGTCGGGGACTGGGGACCATTATACAGTCAGGGACTGGGGACCATTATACAGTATGGGACCTGGGGATGTTATCCTGTGTGGGGACATTATATAGTATGGGACCTAAGGACATTTTACAGTGTGTGGGGCATTATACTGTGTGTGGGTAACTTGTCCCCACCCCCTGTGATATGGCTTCGCCCTGCAATAGGGCCCACGCCACCCCCATGACACTCTGGCCCCTACAATATTGCCTACCCCCTGGAACGCCCCTTCAGAAAATCCTAAATCTAATGTGTATGCTCACCTTAATGCTTAAAGGGGAGCTCCATTGTAGTTATTCACCTTGGAGATACTATCCTTGTGAAGGTCGGGATATTAGAGTAAGTTTGTTGATATGTAGAATTCTGTCACTACACGCTCAGAGGTTATGCATGAATTTCATAATGGGGGATTATTGTATTACTGCTGCCATAAGCATATCAGCGGCAAAACATATTCACAGCAGTAAACTAGGGATTTAATACATAACTGGAATACTGGTGTTATCAAGAAGCTATACACCCTCTTAAAGGGGTTATGAGGTCTACTTTTTATTTCCATAAACAGCGCCACTCTTGTCCATGGGTTGTGACTAGTATTACATCCTTATTCATGTAAGTGGAGCTGAATAGCAGTATCAAATATAACCCTTAGGGCTCTCTCACATAAAGTGTGTTGTATGAGGACCCAGATAAAAGACCTACAGATGGCACACAGATTAAAAAACCGTAAATACACAAGGATGTACTATGTTTTTTTTTTGTTTTTTTTTACCTCCTCAAGACGGATTGCTTATGTGAAAGCTTTCTAAGGCTAGGTTCACATGGCGGAATTTTTGCGACTGATTCCTCTTCAAAAATTCCGTCTCTCATTTATTTCAATGGAAGGCAGACTCTTCTTTTTCCACTACCTGAAAAAATCAGCATGATCTTGGGGTGAATGTCACTGATACCTCCCTCTGGAGTGAATGGGAGTAGGAAATCTTTTAGGTCACGTTGCAAAATTCAGTGTGAATTTACTCTAAAACCTGAGAAGTGCTGTGTTCCTGCCATTGTCACACGACCCCTTTAAGACTTTGACTATATAGCATGGGTTTTGTTGTCGCAGGGCAGTTGCATAAGTCTTCACTGAGTCATAGAAAAATCATCTGCCAAGAGCGTGATAATTTACTGCGTGTGGCCGAAAGGTTATCACTAGATTACAGCCCAATTCCAGGTTATATAGTATGTCATCTTTTTTTATCACTGTCCGACATAGGAGTGCCAGAGCTGATATTCTAGTAATTCCATGGTGGAGATTTAACAAAACTGGAGCAAAGGAAACTTCCCAAGCACAGCGCCATACTTTGCGTAGTGGCTACGCTTGGTATTGCAGTTCTGTCCCATTCACTCAAATGGGACTGAGTTGTGATCAGGCTGACTGACTGAACGTGACTTCCTGTGAAGCAAAAGCGGCGCTGAGTGACTGCTGCTTCAAACAGCTGATCCGCGGGGGTCCCGAGTGTCAGACTGCTACTGTGATCTCCATTTGTTGACCTGTCCTAAGCATAGATCATCAATTAATGAGTCACAGAGAACCCCTTTAGGTGGAATCGCATTGCGTTTTTTCCCGCAGTGCTTTTAACAAAAAGTCCACAGAGGAAACCTGCTTCAATTATACCTATAGGGAAACTGCCGGCATTTCTGTAGGTATAATTGACATGCTGCGATTTCCAAGACTGCGCCTATTATGAAAATCGCAGCATGTCTGCTGTATTTTCCTGCAATGTGTGGATGGGATTCAATACTTTGCAGGGACTATAAAACACTGCATTTATTTCCGCCGCGGCATTTGTGGCACGTGGGATCCTGGCCTCAGCAATCTATAATATAATGTAATATTAAAAAGAGGACGATTCCATCATTGCAGGAATTAATATAGGATTTATAAAGTGTGAAATCTGTAATGAGCGCGGCCAATGATACGTGACGTGTTATTCCTATGAATAATTATGTGGGCACGTCTGGGTATGATAAAAAAAAAAAAGGGTTCAGTGATTAAATGGCGCGGTACGTCTAAACAGCATGTCGCGGTTATTAGCTGCACAAAAACGTCTCTTTACATAGCGACACTTGTGTTCTGCTCGTGACCGCGGATCGCGGCTCCCGCTATGAACTCCTGATAATTATGCGGCTCAGTAAACAAGATAAGTGCAATTATATTAAGTCCTAATGGATGTGATCTCCAGTCTGTGCGAATGACACATGGCCGAGCGGAGAGAAGCAAACAGACGGTTTACAAGAGGTAAAAGGTTAACGCTCCAATAGAATTAATCTGATCATTAAATCCGCCCAGGCTGCCAATTCAGCACCGAATGAATTATCTGACCTTTGCACTGTCAAATAAAGCTATTACATAGTGAAGGATTCGGCATCAAAGGCCAAGAAGACAAAACAACCGCATGTGTGACCCTGAAAGTGTCAACCGTGGATTAAAAAATATGCAGAATTGTTATTGAACACTACTATGACAAGAAGTCTATAGAGGGAAGAGGAGATGGAATCACAATGGGGCAGATTTACTAAAATGGTTGAAAAGTAAAACTGTCTTAGTTGCCCATAGCAACCGATCACGGAGCAGCTTTCGTGTCTCAGGAACAGAATACAAAATGAAAGTTGCCCTGTGATTGGTTGCTATGGGCAGCTAAGGCTGCTTTGATTTTAGAGTATTTTAATAAATTTGTCCAAGCTGGTGGTTGGGTATATGACAACCTGCCAGTGCTGACATAGGGAAGTTGTCAGACTATTCATACACTTCAGGCAGGGCTGTGTAGTTGGCAGGCCAAACCACCGACTTTGACTCCTCTATTTTTGCAAAACCCGAAGCCGATTCTGATGACCTGATAGATGGCTGACAGCCATGGTCAGATAGAAGCAGTACAGATCTTCTAAGGGGGTGTTCACACCTTAGGAATTTGACATGAAATCCACCTCAAATTCCGCCTGGAAACCTCTATGGACTTTCTGTGAAAAGCACTGTGGGAAAAACCGCGATGCGTTGTATCGCTTTTTTTGCTGCGGCCCGCTATGTGGGGCCTTAGTCTTACAAGGACTTGTCACCTCTCTTGACATTTCTGTTAGTAAATATTTCTACTTCTCCTTGAACTAAGAATTTTGGATAATTTTGTCTTATATCTCTGCATTGTTCCTCTGTTATTCCTCCTAGAAATTCATCAACAAACTGACAACTGGGTGTTACCAGTTGGGGGTGTGTCCCTGTACACCATGTGACACAATCCACAGTCCTGAACTTTGAACTTTATGGACAGAAGTCTTATCGGGACATATTGGCAATGCATTTGGCATTGACGTCTGTAAAATGTTTCCCTCTTCACCTTGTGAACTTTGCCAACATTCAAGCTCATGAAAACAGAGAAGAAACTTTCTCATTACATCTAATTTGTCACGCATTAGTCTGACAGCCGTATGTCTTGTTCCTTTAAAATTAGCCGTGCGTGTCTGTGTGAACACTGGCCTGTCACACTGTGCAGATTATTTTTCATCAACTATACAATGACAAGTTTTGTGTTCAAATTGTATCTACAGTACAGTATATTACTATTTCTTTAGTATAGATGGAAGATTTGTGAAATGGAAGACACAACTGGGGAAATTTATCATAAAGTTACACATTTTTGGCAAACTTTTGTACAAAACTTTCAACTTTTTAATGTTTTACATCATATATGCCACTTATCTGGAAGATGAGTAGGGCTGAGACCCCCATAGGGACCCCCAATGGCCAGACAAATTTACCAGACGCGATGATGGGATATGGACACACATATGCACAACTTTCTACATTGAAGCCTATGGGAGTTGTGGGAACAGTCGTGGGTCAAGGGACTACCATTCTCTGGAAAGATGGGGTCCCATAGGTAGCCACGTCATATCAGATGCCCACCTCTGTGTTAACCCCTTAAACAGGTCCATTGGGCTATATAGGTAAACTTTATTTCAAACCAGAACAATTGTCAGCCCTATATGGGATCGTGCCTGGCAATGTTTGTAAAACTATAAAATAAAATGAAAAATCTTTAAAAAGCAAGAGAAATCTAGAAATGTAATACCGCCATATGTGATCAATACCACATTTTCCAAAGAATGTTGAGTAATTGTTTGCTAAGTGCCTGATGGGATCTGACTACAAAGTATGTTGCCTGACTAAACTGATATGTGCCTTGTGACTTGTTATGTTCTGGTTTCTTTGCACTAGTCGCTAAGTTACTGAGCACTCTCGTAGCAATTCATTATACAGTTTTAGTCACTCCATGTCAGCCACATCTTGACAGTTTGGCATTTTTTTTTTTTTTGTATGAATCATAATTGCACCCGTGGTGGCGCTGTTGCATTGTTTCCTATTGAAAAGATTGCATTGCTAGACTTGTGGTGAAAAGTGGTATTGCAAGTGCCAAAAATAAAGGAACTCTACTTGACCAAGTTGAGATATGATAAATTTTTGATGTCTGTCTAAATGCTAACTCCGTTAAGATAAATGCTAAGCCTAGCAGAAGGAGGTGTAAATGTTGTAGGCAATTACAGCAGTAAGTATTCATTTTCTCTGTGCTGCCTCCACAGGGGAAGTTTAGCATTACACAAATCCCATTCAAGGAATGCAAAGGGTCGTCCAAAACAAGTATTGCTCCTTGTAACCATTGTCAATTCACATAGACATCTCAAACAGAAGATGCCTTCCAGTAACTCAGAATGTTTTTAAAGGGGCGGTCCCTACAATTTAGAAGGATTTCTTGACAATAAGCTGAAAACAAACCACCCCCTTTCTGGAATCCACAGCAATCTGCTTTGATTTGTAGGAAAGCCTGACAGTAAGTGTTTAATTCCCTGCAGCGCCACCCCATGGGAAATTGAGCGTTACACAGTACTCATTCATATTTAATGGATTGTCTGTGTAATGCTGGACAGGACAGTCCTCCAGCACAAGAGGCGCTCTTTGTGTCTGATCTTCACTCTGGTCGAGAAATGAAAATCCTGAACCAAGGACTCTATTTATGAAAATTGACATTCCCTTTAATCCATTATTCTATAACAGTATACTTCCCCTTTAAGTGCCTCCACTTCAAAGTTTACTCTTCTTGTTCAGTAAGGAATTTTCCATTTTAGCCAAGACCTCCTTGTTTTTTATTTTTCTATTCTAGGTGAGTAAGCAGGATTTCTGGTTTACTAGGCAGCGCTCGGCTCCTTGTTACGGAGAATGTATGATTGCGTTGTTTGGTAACCGTAATGGCTTCCTCGGGTTGTGTTCAGATTTAGTGCAGTACATAGATATGCAGGATGATTTACAATTTCCAGTATAATGCTTGTGAAATTATCTTCCTCTTGCTTTGTCTTTTCTCCGCTCTCTGAAGCCATTCTGCCCCATTACTTATATCAGTTTCACCTTGGCAAGAAAATTCTTTATATATATTATTAAATTGTGCCCTATTTGTTTGAGCCACTGACTGGGCATTTTTTTGCCGCCGTAATCTGGCGTTCCTAGTACAAATTGCTGAACGCACGGCGGAGAAGTCATTTGTTCTGGGGGTAATGATGCTCGGCTCCCATCACCGGAGCATGTAAGGACTATCTGCAAACCCTTCTACTTTATTTGATTTTTTTTTTTTTTTTTTTTTTTTTTCGGCTTCATTCTGTAAATTCTCCTTGACTTCTCTTGCGTCTGTGAGGAAAAATAGTAGTTTACAATTTACAGATTCATAATATTCCACATTGTAAGTTTTTGTTGTCGTATGGGATGGAAAATGCTTTAGAAAGTCTCTTTTATTTCTTAAAACTAAGCTGATCGCTGACTGTCCCACTACTGAAATCCCCAGCGATTAGTTTTAATCTGTGGAGGAACCTGGCTGCAAGTGTTCAATTCCCCTGCAGTGCCACCACAGGAGAAATAAAGTATTACATGGTGCCCATTGAAATCATAGGGCTGTCTTTGTAATGCATGGACATGGTGGGTCCTCCAGAGAGAGAGAAGAGAGACCCTTTTTAGTCACTCCCTTCTCCTGCTATTTAATGGGGGTTCCATACAATGAACCCTCATCTATTAATTTGGAATGCCCTAATAGGATATTTTAAAATAGGCTTTCAAAGTCCACTTTAAATAATACACCTTTTATGTAAATATTTCTGTCGTCTGACATCATAGAGGGGTGGTCATACACCTTCTGACATCGTAGAAAGGCGGACATACACCTAAAAGTGGCCATGCACCTTTAACAGCTACTCTTTCCAACTCCCTCATACAAGTGCATGCTCGGTTTGGTTGAGTATGAGTGTGTTTTAAGTAGGGAGAGGGATTAAGCCACTTGCAGACTGGTTCCATTTCCTGCTGGAACAAAGGATCAGGCATGTTAAAATTCAGCATGTGCAATCCTTCCTTCACCTAACATCATGTCTCAACATCCCCGTAAATATAGGATAATCATCCAGTCCCACTAAAACTGTCTATTTCTTTTTGTGTATCTTGGGGGCCATTAGAGGACTTCTTAGTGCTGGGACCTTACCAGTAAATATAATGAAGGGGCTTGGAAGGTGGGACCCAACCGATTGCTCCTCCTAACTTCTTGCCACTTTAATGGTGGCATCAAATCTTTGTTATCCTGATTCCTATCCAAAACTTCAATCTAAATAATGGGAAAAATAAACCTAGCAATTCATAGTCTATGCATTGTTCTGTGGGGTATCCATCCCCCTCCTTGTCACAGGTCACAAACAAGAGAGAAAATCCTGACTTGGAGGCAGCTTGCTGCAGCAGGAATCATCCCACCCCTTTTGCACTCTCAGCAGTCCCATTGAAATTAATGTAGCAGAGTGCACATTTTCGACCACTGTGTCCATTCAAACTTAGGTGGAAAACTCCCCCATTCTTGTGGACAGACCCCTATGGATCACCAATTACCCTTATTTACAGGATAGGGGATAACTTGTTGCGACCAGAATACTCCTTTAAACCACCCCCTTCAGATGATCAGCACCTCTGAGTCAGCCCCCTCTAAAGTCGAGGGATTTGGGAGAATATTGACCCCTCTCTTCATGTCAAAATTTCAAACCTCAAAGATGTTTGTTTCTAGAACTTTAAGAAAGTCTTCTAGGGTTACAATGAAAGGAGTCTGTCAGTTTTCCTATAGGATTTAAGCGTTTTTGATGGGAGTGGGGGACTAAACCCTCTGTCTCCCAAAATGTGTCCTAACTAAAAATTTGAAGAAGGTTGTGCCAAAAATGGGCAATTCCTTTAAGTCATCATATAATCTGGTTGTTGTCTATCATCACTTGTAATGTTTCTATTGCTATGTATCTTCTTTACTTATATTGTTATCTGGTTTATTTGTCTTTTAGGTCCTGTCAGCAGTATTCTGGTGAACAAATATGGCAGCAGACCGGTGGTTATATTTGGTGGCCTCCTCAGTGGAATTGGCATGATTTTAGCCACTTTCAGCACCAGTATTATACAGCTGTATATATGTGTAGGTGTCATAGCAGGTAATGAAGCATTTTGTCTTAATTTACTTAATTTACATAATATCTTAACGTATGGATTTGTTGCTGGGATTCTGACAGGAGGATCAATGTTTTGATTTGTGAAGTGCGTTTTTATGATAAGGGAGAGGTGCCCAAGGTTATATTGTCATTAGACTAAATGTCATGTAACATTAACCGATGACAAAATGGGTCTTTAAAAAAACGAATATTCCATTAATACACTCACGAGGTTAATGGGAGGCTATAAATATTACAGCTCCAGGGTCAGGGTTGTTTTTCTTATAAATGTATGAATGCAATATTAAGGAGAAATGAAAACAATTTGTTAAATCTATTACCGCCCTATAAAATTTATAGACTCAACTGTCAGGTGTCTTAGACTGGTATCTGTGAGCTGATGTCAGCCTAAAATACAGGGATAAATTCTGAGTTATAGTTACACACACACACACACACACACACACACACACACACACATATATATATATATATATATATATATATATATATATATTAGTACATTATACTAATATATTACTATATATATATATATATATATATATATATATATATATATATATATATATATATATATATACACAGTGTGTGTGTGTGTGTATATGTGTGTATATATATATATATATATATAATTAAATTTTTAACATTATCATTCCAAATGTAGCCTTGGTTGACCATTTATCCTGTACATGCTATGAGTGCCGCCATGGTTTTGCAGCTATTTAATGAAGCGTTTTTCACGCTGCCTTATATAAATATGTTGAGCACTTTTGCAAGCAAATATACCATCACAACTAAAATAAATCTGCAGCAGTTTAGCAAATAGCCTTGATTAAAAAAAAAAAAAAAACTCCTGCTATTTTGTGTATAGAGCTGTTATGCAGACGTATCTGTTTCCATGGTTACAGACTACAAATAAACCCTGTGTAGTCTGATCCTGCAATCATTTGTCTCTTTAGTTTTTCCACCCGTTGTCTTGCTAAAGTTGGCCACACAATTCTGGTATTTGGTGAACACTCGGGTGCATATGTTCTAATTGGGAAGGGGTGGAAGCTTATGCCAGGCAGCCCTGGCAATGGCTTATCTCCTATAAGAACAAAAGGATTGGGTATGTTGAAATCCAACTCCTTGGTCCTGCTTTCCCTGACATATGTCATTTTTGGGAAGATTAGGATCACCATAGACAATCCATTCCATTTGGTCAGCATTAATCCAATGTGTATGGGCAGAATTATTGTAAGAGACCTTTAGATTAATTAACTTTTTATTAACACCTACAGACTAAAGGCCTCGTCTTTCTCAAATGCTAAGGCTTTGTAGACGTCCATTTGTTTTCCACAAACCTTTTGAGACTTGCTCTATTTTGGTCCATTGTGCAGCTCCAATAAAGGGTCCATGAAAATCACAAGCAGTTCACGGATGCCTCCCCCACAGATCATCTGTTCAAAGCGGTGAGAGCCGCTTCCGTTCATCGGTCATATGGCCTTTTTGCAGCTCAACCTGCAATACCAAGTACAACCACTATACAAAGTATGGCACTGTGCTTGGTAAGTAGTAAAGAGGCCACAGTTCTCATGCCACCCTTTAATCAACTGATCGTGGTGTTCCGAGTGTCTGACCCCCGCCGATCTGATATAGATGACCTATTTTAGAGATAGACGATCAATATTTAATCCTGGAAAATTCATTTTAAAAGGATTATACAGGATTGAAAACATGGCTGACTTCCTTTCCACTTCAGGAAGTAGTGACATCACGTCAGTTTTTCACATGGCCATGCTGGAGATCAGTCTCATTCAGTATGTGGCATTGCTTAACTCCTTAAACACCATTTTCATAAAAAAAATAAAGCCTATGAGAATACCTGAAGGACGGGGCAAGTATACGAATGTAAATGTTTTTGCACACTTTAAATTAATAGAGTCCATTTCTGCCATACAGACATTTAATTATTTCAGTCCCGAAGGACCTACCTCTACGGGTAACTGGAAGGAAAGGATTTTGGAGTCTAATTTACAGCGAAGATTTTGTTAGTGACTAAAACTCATTTTAATGACAAGTCAGCAAGAGGAATGCAGAGAGGGAAGCGATCACATCCTCATTAATGCCGGGAGAATGGGAGGATAATAAATTAGATTTGTGTCAGTGGAAATTTAATGATGAGATAATAAGGAGCTATAATTGATTATTACCTAAATGGGTAGTTGGCATTCAACCTAGTGGTTGGCATTCGACCTAAATTTGCATAACTTGTTACATTTCATAAATTCTTTGAGTGTCACCCAAAATATATTAATGGCTATTTTTTATAATATAAGATTTTTTTTCCTTTTTTTTTTTTTTTTTTTGTAGAAGAGCCTCAAAGTGTTTGAAAAGCCATTTATCTGGAAAATTTTCCTGACTACAACACCATAGTAGAGAGCTTTTTTTTGATGGCCTATCATTAGGGTAGTCCATCAATATCTGATCGGTGGAGGGCCGACACCTGGCCCCCATACTGAATAGCTGTTTGGGACTGCTGCCGGGCCTGGCACTGTACACTAGACTGGAGATGAGCAAACTGGTTCTTAATGAGCTGGGTTCTTTATGAAGTTTCCAAAAATTTTGTGTTTGGCCGAAACTGAAATTTGTGGGTTTACCACCCATGAATTATTATTATACTCTGGGGTCTGTATGATAAATCGAGACTCAGAGGATGTGCGGGCAAAATAAAAAAAACACTAATATTCACCTTTCCTCTCTCCCCTCCTTGGCCTCTAGTCTTATTTCCTTTCTCCTAGTCTTCAACCATGACTCTTGCAGCTTCTCTGATTTGACTCACCTCAGGGTCATGTGGGGTTTGCCAACATCATTTCGCTTAGACTCAAGTCTTATGATGTTGATACACCCCATGTGACTGCTGGGGCCCATTTACAGGCTTCAGCGGTAACTCCAAGGCACATGATGTTAGAGAAGACACCGGAAGAGGTCACTAGAGCCTATGGGTAAAGGCCAGATGGTGGAAAGAAGACCGGACACCTAGGAGAGGGGAAGAAAGGTGAGTATTAGTGCTTTTTTATTTTGTCTGCACCTCCCCTGGGTGTCTGAAGAGACCCCAGAATATAATAATGGCACTTCCGGTTTATACTGAACCAAAACTTGTGGGCGAACCTCACAAATATTCACAAGACAAATCTCACCAGGTTCACCCCGCTCTACTCTGGACATTGTGTAGCGGCCTTGTGGCATTACTACAGCTCTGCCCCCATTGAGGTGAATGAGAGCTGAACTGTAATAGTACGGTTGAACTAGTATGGCTCGCCCCCTATACAATGTACAGAGCCATCTTCTGACTCTGTACACTGTGTAGTACTGGGCCTGGCAGCAGTCCTGAAAAGCTGATGTATATGCAATGTATACTCATTATTCCGGTGTTATGTGTTTACGCTCATCATAATCTTTTGTAATATATTCATTAACCTGTAGTGATTGTAGGTGATTAAATCTAATCAATGCTAAACAATGTTATTCATTATAAATAGTAATGGAGCTGACACTGCATGGATTGTTCTATACTTGCCAACATTTCTAGACCGCTGTCCAGGATGTAAGGGATTGCAGTGTGCAAAGTGTTGAACCACCAATTTTTAGTTTATTTCTTGTGTGCAAGTCCTGTCCCTATTCTGCAGACCACTGCCCTTTGCACCACCTGCCCCTTCCCACAATGTGAGTTTGTGGGATACAGCAACAGGCGCTGTAAAATATACAGTATGTGCAGCAGCACTTACCAGACATCTATCTATCAAAACTGCATTACTGCTGTTAATGGCACGTATAAATAAACTCATTAGGTCTATAAACTACACATATAAAATTAGAGGTTCTTCATTATACGTATTTGATCAAACAGTAAGAAGCCCTGTACCTGCCCCGACAAGGCGACCTCATTCAGATGGGACCCTAGACTAAATAAACAGACCTCTCTAGTACCCTGTAGAGGTCTACAAATGTGAATACAGGGCAAATAGGATCCAGAGCCATACTCTATTTTTAAAATAGTCTTAGGCAGATGGAAAACTTTTTTAATAGACCATATTAGTTTATCTATATGTGTACATATCCAATAATTGATCTCTAGTTTTTTTTTATATGTCCTGGTGCTGTGTACAGAGGCTGCTGCATTTTTTACATATCTATCTATCTATCTATCTATCTATCTATCTATCTATCTATCTATCTATCTATCTAATGTCTATTTATCTAACTTTCTAATGTCTCATATCTGTCTATATATCTATCATTTTCATGGGTATATAATCAGTTTTATTTTTTTAAGATCCGTTCCATATAACCACGTGTCTGTTTTTGTTCATCTCTTTTCAAATAAAATACATTCACATCTACACCAGAGTCTCTGTTGTAGACTCCGTCGCAATCTCCTCCTGAAATCAGCATCAAAAAAGTCCTGCACTGGGGATTTTTTTTTTCCTCCTCCGGATTCATTTTTAAAACAACGGACACCCAACAGACCCCATTATAGTCAAAGGGTTCCACCGGGCACCATGTGTAACCGTTATTATACTGATCCACCAGTCCATTGGTTTGGACATCCAACGGACCAGAATAATGGATAGGCCAACACTAGTGTGAACGTAGTGCAAAACTGAGCTGCAGTACCAGATATAGTCATAGAAACCAGTGGAGATGAAAAAAATACTATTTCTTCTAATTTGTACCACACTATAAATAATTGTATAATTAATAAAAGGAACCACAGTGTTCTCTGAAAAAGAAAATCTAACAGGAAACCACAGCATCACAACTGCTGACTTCTCCTCTTGGGAATGAAAAGTGTTGATCATAGCAAGACTGAATATGCTGGAGTTCTATAAATAAATAAAAAAAAAAAAAAAAAAAATATATATATATATATATATATATATATATATATATATATATTATCTTCACCTTATTGAAACTTTCAGGTAATTTCCCTAGACCTAAATACTCTTGCCAAGGTAGAGTGGATTGTTGGTGTCTTCTGCCACTCTGCATCATCCACCACCTGGCTTCACCCCGATACCTGGCATTGTTATCCAACTTAGTCATACAGTATGTGATCAAGACTATTTGGACGTTTGTCTAAAATTACAAAAAAAAAATATGAAAAATGTAAATAGGAAACTGTGATATTGCCCATGCACTCCTTTAGTGAAGTTATTTTAGTATTATAATGTGTTGCACAGGTCAGACTGTTTCTTACTCTATTAATCATGATGATCTTCTTGTATTTCCAGGGTTTGGTTTCTCGATGAACCTCCAGCCGTCCGTTATTGTGGTAGGAAAATATTTTCTGAAAAAACGTCCAATGGCTAATGGCCTGGCCATGGCAGGGAGTCCGGTTATCCTCTCTACGCTTGCTCCACTAAACCAGTTTCTGTTCGACAAGTACGGTTGGAGAGGAAGCTTCCTTATTTTGGGGTCCCTACTGCTTAACTGCTGCGTTGCCGGTGCTCTCTTTCGACCAATTGGACTCATGTCTAAAACCAAAAAGGACAAGCCAATCGAAGACCAGGACCCAGAGAAAGTGAACATAAGTCTAGCAGAACCCAAAAATGTTGATACACCTGAGAAGGAAAAGAAAGAAAGTTGTATGGTGCGATTCAATAAGGTCTTGGACTTGAGTTTGTTTAAGCACCGAGGCTTCTTGATCTACCTCATAGGAAACGTCTTGATGTTTATCGCCTTTTATGCACCTATAGTCTTTTTGGCTCCTTACGGAAAGCACCTTGGCGTCGATGAGTATTCAGCAGCCTTCTTATTGTCTGTACTTGCCATTGTTGATATGATTGCCAGACCGGCCACGGGAATAATTGCCAACACAAAATGGATCAGGCCCAGAGTCCAATACTTTTTCAGTTTTTCCGTGATATTTAATGGTTTATGCCACCTCATGTGCCCTCTTGCTTCAGGCTATGTTGGTCTTGTTGTGTACTCCGTGTTCTTTGGCTTAGGATTTGGCATGGTTTGTGCCCTACTCTTTGAAACTCTTATGGATCTTGTCGGGGCAAAACGATTTTCAAGCGCTGTTGGACTGGTCACCATTGTAGAATGTGTTCCCCTACTCCTGGGACCACCAATTGGAGGTAATTTTCTTAAAATTTTAATCTTCTTTTCTTTTTTTTTTTATACCTGGTTAACCATAATATATATTTCTAGACTGTTCACGTCTGGGCCTACTGTTAGAGGCACATGTGAAGAGTATCCCGAGGTATACCCTAGACCAAAGACCTTAAGGCTTACCACTGAATATTCATACAGTGACTTATGCCAATTTTTATTACTATAAATGAGGAAATCAGTATGTAGCAAGACGGGTTATTTACGAATTTACCAAAAACATCATGTTTATCTAAATCCAAACGTTTTAGGGCTCAATCAACACATCATTATTATACTCTGAGGTCTCTTCAGACCCCGGAGTATAATATTCAAAGTCCCAGGGGAGGTGTGGTCTCTGCTGCGGCGCCCACCCAAACTTTCTCTAAAGTCCAGCCTCTTCTGTGACATGAGTAGCCCTCAGTCACCACTGAGGCCCAATCACAGGCATGGGGACGACATCAATCTTTGACCCAAGCATCTTGACATTGACACCAACACATGACTGCTGACACCCAATCACAGGTCTTAGAGGTAACCCAAAGTCACCAACATCATAGAAGAGGCTGGAGGATGTCCAGGAAGGATGAGTGAGTGTGTTTTTTTTTACACTTCCGCACTCCCTTTTGTCCTCCGATTATTATATTAGTCAAAATTTTCTGATATGTTTTATGTAGGTTGGGTCCTTGGTTGTCCACGTAGACAGACTTCACCTGTGATCTTCAAAAATTATTATGGGCAGATTTCCCATATAAGGACCTGTTTGTTGCACAGTCCTAATTTTTTTGTATGTTTTATCATTTACAGGTGCCATTGTTGATACCTTTGGAGACTACAAATACATGTTTTTCGAATGCGGGGCCATTATGGTCTTTGCTGGCCTCTTCCTTTTCGTCGGGAACTTTTACAACTACCGTATGCTAAGGAAAGAGGCAGAATTAGAAAAAGCTGACCAGAAGAAGGATGTAGAGATGAAGGATGGTGCAACTCTAAAAAAACAGGACTATGATGCAGTGAACAGTGACGAAAAGATGGCACAAAATGGCAGCGAAGTCAAATCGGAAAAATGTGAAGATGTGAATGGATCAGGTCTTCAGTCTTAGAAGCACTTCAGGACACTTGTAGTTATTTGTAGGACATTGGACACTTTTGGGCTCTTTCTGGTGCTCTGTGTGCCCCATTATGTGGCGTCAAGAAGAGGACTACACCACAGAAAATGTCTCCACCTTGAACAGAGGGTTTGGAGATGGCAAGCCTAAAATGAAAGCAACAAACATCTGTAAAAATCTTCTTACAAGGAAGACAAAAAACGTGCTTAGGAATTCCTAAACCTAAATTATTAACTATGTATAGGGGTTCCCGGAATGGTAGTGTTTATAGGGCAGCATTTTTGTAAAGTTCCTGAGAAATTGATCATAAAATTTCAATGATTGTAAGGAAGTACCTTGGAGAGGTTCTTCTTTCTTATTCTAAGAGTCCCATGACAATAAATCAAACTGCATCCCTGCTGGGACCTCCAGTATTCAGAAACTTGGCATTACATGTACAATTTCCCTGCAGCGCCACCACAGAGAAAATAAATCATTACACAGTGTCCACTCTAGTCAATAGGTTGTCTGTGTTATGCAGGACAGGGCAGGTCCTCCAGAGAGAGGCGCTCTTTTTAACTACTCTCTTCTATGGCCAAGAGATGAGGATCCTGAGCGGAGGACCCCTAAACTCACAATTTTCCACAGAGTTTTACAGACATTCTCATCACTTACTGTCTCAAGTAGGGCTCACAATCTAATTCTCTATCATTTTAGCTTCTTGCTGGCTAGTTATTGAGGTCTTTAAATGGAGCATTCATTGGATGGGCACCATGGATTACGTTTATGGTAACCGTTGCCATGAAGTGGTCACAAATGTGAGTGGTCCGGACTTTGATTTTCATTTAGTGGCGTGTCCTCAGTATTCTTAAAGGATATTTCAGCTGAACACCTATATTATCTCTACACTGGTAATATATATCGGTGGGGGTCCTTTCCCCTCCCACCATCATGTGCACTCCTAGGAGCACCTGTTTGTCAGTACCATAAACTTTAAATGGTACCTTATGTTACAGCTACAATGATCAGACTGCCGTGTCTCATACTGTAAACCCTATGTCTAATAGATGCTTTATTCTCAGGGGAAACATACAATTTGCACTTTAAAGTAGCAGCCCACTATTATTTTTTCTTGTCCCCTTTATTTCTGTATTGGAGGTTCAGTGGGGTGGTGTAAGAGTTAAGCTTATTAGTTGTGTTATTCAGCAGATATATTACCCTGTCAGCCCATGTGACTTGCTTCTGAGCTGATGGAGGTCATGGTTTTATTCAGTGAACCAGAACTCGGGCTTTCAATTCATTCTTTTTTTCCATAGGAATACATTGAAAGCCTGAGTTCCAGGTTGGTGACTAAAACAGTGACCTTGATCAGGTCAGAAGCAGATCACATGGGGCAGCGTGGGGCAATAAATTTGACAAATAACACCCTTACAACACCACACTGAAGCACCAATATACAAACAAGGGTAGGGGGCAATGAAAAAAGGGGGCTGCTTCTTTAACTGAGTGATGTCTAGGCCTCCTTTATCAAACTACCTACGGCAACCAATCACAGTCCAGCATTCATTTTTGAAAGTTCTATTTAGGAATTGAAAGCTGAGCTCTGATTGGTTGCTGTTGGAAACATGGCCAGGTTTTCTATTACACAATTTTCTATTACACAAAATTAAGATATTTTTTTTTTTTCCATATATTATCTTAAATTATACTTGAAAATGTTTGTTACCTGTGATGTGTGACTATAAGACAATTCACACTTGAGTAAAGGACGCCTTAGTTCTTCCTGGACCAGATGTTTAAGTAAAACATTGTGTATTGAATTCTATTAACTTGAACCCTAAAAATCTGATAAATGAATCCAGATGTGATGGTAATAATTTTGGTAATGATTGTACTGTATGTAATAAATATGTTTATTTTAGCTAGTCTTACATCTTCTCTTGTCATGTTGTCCGAGTCCCTTGAGAAATTATACGATTAAACACCTGGACATATATACTGGGGTGTGACATGTAACCATCGGGCCCCATAACAAAACTTACAATGGGGCCCAGTCTACCACCACCACCTTAAGCGGAAAGTTCAGAACTTGAAAAGTGTAAGATTATTATTATTTTTATTTTTTTTAAGTTTTCCTCTAGGCTGGTTTCACACAACAGTTTCAGCCATGAATGCATGTGCTGGATTTACAGGACTGACTATGCAGGAAAATTAACACTGAGCATTATATTTATATAGGATGTTAGGAGTCCCTGCCTCCCCGCAAAATGTCCTGCACTGTAATCTCTACTGGACACTATTTTATGGGGAGGTAGGGACTCCTAACATCATAGATTGTAAGATTCTTTCTCCCTGCATAATGAAGACCGTAATGTCATAGGACAGGGATAATGTAATGCAGTGATGTCACTGGATAGGGATAATACACTCAATGATGTCACATTACAGGGATAATATACACAGTGATGTCACAGTACAGAGATAATATGCACAGTGATATCACAGTACAGGGATAATACACACAGTGATGTCAAAGTACAGAGATAACGTATGCAATGATGTCATAAAGCCCACTATGAAATCATAGCACAGGGATAATACACAACCAAAAAGGTCACTGTGTAAATTGTGACATCACAGTGTCACAGTGAAGAAAATAATTATGTAATGGAGACCTATTCAGTTGTTCGCTTTCTTCTCCACCATCCATACTTATCACTATCGGTACCCTTGTATCAGTGGAAATGCCCCCTTTTAGTTGTTGGACCCCATAGTAGCTGCTGTGTGGCTACCCTACTAGTTTCACTCATGCATGTATACTAGGACATGTAAACCATGGAGGCGACCTCGGCTGTTGGTTTTGGGTTCCCTCAGGATTATTATTTCATGGGGATTGCAAGTATTTACTCAAAAAAGACCAGAGAGGGACTCATGCACTTTAAGACCATGTCCCCTATAAATGGTCACTAACTTTTCAGATAACTTAGTCACATTTAATAAAATGTGATTCTGAACCAAAATGAGATGCACTTCATTCATACATTTAGCATTACTCCCGCACCGTCTGACCTCCATTCCAGCATTGGGTTCCCTGTTCTGTCCCATGCAGACACTGGTCAGACTGGAAGTGAAGCAGGTCAGATGAATGCTGTTGTCAACCACTGGCGTCAGCGGTCACATGTTTGGTACCAGTGATATCACTGCTAATACGTCACTGTTACCCAAGATGTAACTGCTGAGGCTGGTGATTGGCCGCAGAGGTCACCTGAGCCGATGTACTAAGTTTTGGAGTGTGTCTGCACAAGATGGAACCAACACCAGACTGGCGGTAGGTTGGTATTTTATTTAGGGCTGGGTCTGGACAGCAACTGGCTGCGACTCTGGACACCATGTCTCCCAGTGAGCTCTTCACTAATGTTAGTGAATGGAGTTGCAATGCTACCCAAGGGTGCTGTTTCTCAAGCCAGCACTGCTTTTTGTGACTAGAAGTTGCAGTTACAATACCCCCGGGATGACAACGCGACCATTCCCTTATATTGGTAAATGGGTCACAGGACAACATGGCAATCGTTTGTCACACGACTAGCATCCTGACCATAGTCCTAGCCTTACCCCATCCCTGGATTCTCCACTTGCCTGGAAAACCACTAGGCTAAGGCCCCACATTGTGGAAATGCAGTGTTTTACAGTACCAGCAAAGTGAATGAGATTCTGGCTAATCCCATCCACACATTGCAGAAAAAAAAAAGCTGCGTTTTCCATATAGGTTTAATAAGGGAAGAAAAGCCACAGAGAAAAATGCAGCAAAAAAACACAATAAAAACAGCTGCAGAAAAAAGCGTGATGCGGTTCATGGGACGTGGGACCTTAGCCTTAAGTGCAGACTTTGCTGCGTACCAAGAAATTACAGCAATCTGTGGCCTTACAGGTGAAATGCATAGTAACATGTGTCACCCATAACTGCCATTAAAAACTGCACGCAGCTCTTCTGTAAGACAAAACAGAAAAATACAGTGTAAGGCCGGTTGCAGACAACCGTGCTGCAACCGGCCAGCCGTGAATTAAAGAAATAGGAGCCACGAAAGCAAGGGCCGCAAAATAGGACAGGAATAGGACCTGTTCGATATTTTGAGGCCCGGAGTGTCGACCCGCACACAGGACTGTGAAATTCACGGGCCCATAGAAAAGAATGGGTCAGTGTGCTATCCGTGAAATACATGGATAGCACACTGATCACGGCCATGGTCATCTGCAACCGGCCCAAGGCCCCATGTAGTGAAGCACTGCAGAAAAAAATGCACCAGAAATCATGTTTTTTTTTTTTGCAGCATTTTTCTTTGCGATTTCGCAGAGTTTTCTTCTGTGGACATTTTGCCCCTATTATACCTATACGGATAACGCCAGCATTTCTGCAGGTATAATTGACATGTTGCGATTTTCAAAAATGCAAGTGTTTTTGAAAAACGCCGCTTTTCCGCTGCAGATTTTTTTCTGCAATGTATGGCTGGGATTAGCCAGAATCTCATCCACTTTGCAGGTACTGTAAAACACCACGTTTTCACAAGTGGGGCCCCGGCCTAAGGCATGTTGTGGAAACGCAGCGTATTTTGTTGTATTTTTTTTTGCTGCAGTTTTTTGAGACAAAGCCAGGACTGGATTCTGCAGATGGGGGAGAAACATAAATGCTTTCCCATACCTTCTGTAGTCACTTTTGTTGCAGATTTTGCTGCGTTTTTTTTTTGCACAAAACCCAGGAGCAGCTACAGAAGCATTGGGAAATATAGGAAGTTCGTATACTTTTCCTTTGTCCTGGCTTTGGCTCAAAAAAACGCAACAAAATCTGCTACAAAAAAAAGCAGACCTAGTCCAAGAAACCAGGAGGATCAAGACGGAACAGAGGAAGTGGGGGAGGGTCTATCCTCTGGCTGGTTCCTGGCGCCTCTGCTTGTTCACTGCAGAATGGAGTTTGCAACTTGTCACAGCCCCATCAGCTCTGCAGAAGTGAGTGCACGGAGAGTTTTTGTCTTTCTGATACATTAATGTCTGACTAGTTGCTTGTTTCAATGGGGTATTAGTCCTGGTTTCTCTGACAACAAACAGTTTTCCTTCTTGTGCTCAGCTTTGTCTTTTGCTATGTCAGGGATCTTGTACGTATTTGGAGCCCAGATCATTCTCAGACTTCCTATGTTATATTCATGCAATGTGGAGGAACCAACCTTGGAGTGTGTGTTTCCCTTTCATTGCTTGACTTGCTGCTTCTTTGGGCAACTTGGTTGGAACTAATAGCAGCGCACCTGGGTATCCATGTGTATTGCGGTGTCCACATTCTGGCTCCATGCTATCCAGGAATTAAGGCCTTATTCACACAAAAGTACTGTTTTGATCTCAATGTGAACATTTGTTTTTAATGGCCTGTAAAAAAAAGGAAAAAATTTCATTGGTCTTTAATTTTTTGACCCAGCCTACCCATCGTTTTTTGATGGACATAGCTTGGACGTCAATCCATTTTACATCCATTAAAATCAGATCGGTTGATTTCTATTGTGTCCTGTCAAAAAAACAGACATGTGAATACAGTCATTCACTCGTATTGTTTTAGGCCAAGGCCCCATATGGCGGGCCGCAGCCCAAAAGTGCTGCGGGAAAAACTGTTGCAGCGACACATAGTGTTTTTTCCCACAGCGCTTTCCACAGAAAGTTCGCAGAGTTTTCTTCTGTGGACTTTGTTTCCATAATACTTATAGGGAAACCGCCAGTGTTTCTGTAGTTATAATTGACATGCTGGGATTTCCTAAAACGCAACGGTTTTGTAAAATTGTAGCATTTCTGCTGCGTGTATTTTTCTGCAATATGGGACTGCTAGGACTGTAAAATGCAGTGGTTTTAGCCCTGCCGGGCTTCAGTTTTAAAAGCGGTTGTGTCCTCCTGTGTGAGTTGTGTGCAGTTTGCTGAACTGTGTCTTGTATACAGTAACATTGATGTGTAAACAAATGGTTAAAGGGGTTCTCCAGGGCATATATTTCAATACTTACCCCAGGCAAATCACAGGTTTCTGGGTTGGTTCGGACCCGGGGTCACATGATTGGAACCAGCACCAGACTCCCAAGTCGCTCCACCTCCCCGTCCCATTCCCATGTTCTCTACCGTTTACCTATACTATGGAGAATGCCTGAACACACGATTATAATAGCCAAGCCAGGTCCAGGTAACTCACAATCAGCATCTACCATTATCTTTTTGCGTTTTGTTTTTGCGGCGTTCACTCTGCATTAATAATGACATGACAGCTTTGTCCGGTGGGTCCTTATGATTACAGCGATACCATATTTATATTGGCTTTATTATGTTTTACCTCGTTTACTCATAAAACATCATTTTTTGAGAATTAATTTCCTGGAGTCTCCGTATTCTGACGCCTATAACTTTTTTTAACTGTTTAGTTTATGGAGCTATGTAATAGCTCTTTATTTGCAGGGCAAGTTGTAGTTTTTATTGGTACCAATTTTTGGTATGTATGACTCTGCATCAGAAGGGTTAAGCCGCCAGAGTCAGAGTATTTTCTGACTCCAGCGGTTTGTCGTGGGTCTTGGCTGTGTAATACAGCTGAGACGTGAGCGTAATCCTGCAGACGTGGAAGTAATCCTTGCGGCATTACAGCACCGTATTATTACGGTGCTCAGTATTGACTACACACTCAGTGCACATAATAATACGGCGCTGAGCAGGAAGGGGTAAATGTTGTGTTCTCATTGCACTAGGTGACAAGGTCCATATAGGTATAATAGGGACTGAAAGTCTGTAGACTTTCTGTGAAGAGCACTGCGGGAAAAACTGCGATGTGCTGTCACCGCGGTTTTTCCCGCATCGCTTTTTTGCCACGGCACGCCACGTGGGGCCTTAGTCTTAAGGGGTTTTCCATCTGCAGGATAGGGGATAACTTGCAGTTCAGTAGGGGTCAGACCACTCAGACTCCCACTGATCGGGGGACTTTCATCCATTACAGTGGGAGAAGCGGAGGTAGATCGCTCGCTATCTTAGGCGCTCTTATTGAAATAAATGGAGCAGTGTGTGTCTGCTGCCTAAGTAGCACTCCATTTCTATTTGTGGTTGGACTCCCGCTGAACTGCAATGATAAGGGATGACTTACTTTCAAGGGAAAACCCCCATTAATAGGCTTTCTTTCATCAAGGGTAAATATTTGGTTTTTGCCCCCCATATGGATTTCTTACATAGTGATCCATTATTCTCCTCTGCCTTGGTGACACACACAATGGGTCTTAAGCCAATATAGTTTATATATGTTCCAAGTGTGCATGTGCAAGATATGGTTCATGACCCACCAATCCCCAGTAGCTTTGCCTATGAAGGGGAAGAAAAATAAAAAGGATCTGTATAGTGTATGTATTCCACAATGTAGATTTGAGGGGTAAAAGTGGGTGTGGTGGACCCCATGGTCCTCCTGTAAGGTATAGGTTGTTGCATTAGTAACTGCTGGATAACTCAATACAATTGTTAAATGTTAATCGGTCGTGATCGCCGCATCGCCTATGGTATTTGCAGACAGTGGCATATTGTTTGGTCTCATCGTAAGTCAATGGGAAGGGGCATCTTGGTCACAATGGATCCCGTAAAAATAGAAACCATGACCCTAGTGTGATCAAAGCCTTAACCCAATGACCCTACAATCAGGGGCGTAGCTACCGGGGTAGCAGTGGTAGCGACTGCCACAGGGCCCGGAACATTACGGGGCCCGGAGCCCTGTGGCAGTTGCTACCGCGAACCCCACGAACACTGCTATCGTTATACTCCGAGGTCTTTTGAGACCCCCGAGTATAACGATCGGGGGCCCAGGGGAGGTGAGCGAACATAAAAAACACAGTAACTCACCTCTCCGCAGGCTTCGGGCCTGTTTGGTGACGTCCCAGACGTCAGCCGACGTCATTATGCGTCGCGACGTCGGCCTGGATCGCGCGAGATCCGACAAGATGGCCGAAGTAGCGCACGGGAGTGCACCGGAGCGAGGAAGAGGTAAGTTGCAGTGTTTTCTATGTTTGTATCCTCCCCTGGGTCTCCGATCATTATACTCTGGGGTCTGAAAAGACTCCAGAGTATAATAATCGTTCATGGGTGGTCCACAATGGGGCATAATACTGTGTGCAGGGGCCACTATGGGGCAAACTACTGTGTGCAGGGGCCTCTATGGGGCAAACTACTGTGTGCAGGGGCCTCTATGGGGCAAACTACTGTGTGCAGGGGCTACTATGGGGAAAACTACTGTGTGCAGGGGCCACTATGGGGCAAACTACTGCGTGCAGGGGCCACTATGGGGCAAACTACTGCGTGCAGGGGCCACTATGGGGCAAACTACTGTGTGCAGGGGCCACTATGGGGCAAACTACTGCGTGCAGGGGCCACTATGGGGCAAACTACTGCGTGCAGGGGCCACTATGGGGCAAACTACTGCGTGCAGGGGCCACTATGGGGCAAACTACTGCGTGCAGGGGCCACTATGGGGCAAACTACTGCGTGCAGGGGCCACTATGGGGCAAACTACTGCGTGCAGGGGCCACTATGGGGCAAACTACTGCGTGCAGGGGCCACTATGGGGCAAACTACTGCGTGCAGGGGCCACTATGGGGCAAACTACTGCGTGCAGGGGCCACTATGGGGCAAACTACTGCGTGCAGGGGCCACTATGGGGCAAACTACTGCGTGCAGGGGCCACTATGGGGCAAACTACTGCGTGCAGGGGCCACTATGGGGCAAACTACTGCGTGCAGGGGCCACTATGGGGCAAACTACTGCGTGCAGGGGCCACTATGGGGCATAATACTGCGTGCAGGGGCCACTATGGGGCAAACTACTGCGTGCAGGGGCCACTATGGGGCAAACTACTGCGTGCAGGGGCCACTATGGGGCAAACTACTGCGTGCAGGGGCCACTATGGGGCAAACTACTGCGTGCAGGGGCCACTATGGGGCAAACTACTGCGTGCAGGGGCCACTATGGGGCAAACTACTGCGTGCAGGGGCCACTATGGGGCAAACTACTGCGTGCAGGGGCCACTATGGGGCAAACTACTGCGTGCAGGGGCCACTATGGGGCATAATACTGCGTGCAGGGGCCACTATGGGGCAAACTACTGCGTGCAGGGGCCACTATGGGGCAAACTACTGCGTGCAGGGGCCACTATGGGGCAAACTACTGCGTGCAGGGGCCACTATGGGGCAAACTACTGCGTGCAGGGGCCACTATGGGGCATAATACTGCGTGCAGGGACCACTATGCTGCATAATACCTTGTCCAGGGGCCACTATGGGACATAATACCGTGTGCAGGGGCCACTATGGGACATAATACCGTGTGCAGGGGCCACTATGGGGCAAAATAGTGTGCGCAGGAATGCGGTTTGTGTGTGGGGGGGGGTTGGGGGTGGTGGCTTGGGGGGTTGGGGGCGGCGACTTGGGAGGGTTGGGGGTGGCGGGTTGGGGGGGGGGGCCCATGTCAAATGTTCGCCTTGGGGCCCAGCCATTCCTAGTTACGCCACTGCTTACAATACAGAAAGTGCCTTGATTTTCTGTAATGGATCCATCACTGTTGCTTATTACTGGCTGCATGCTTTTATTATTGGTAACATAGAGGACTTTTATGTGGCTATTTTTAGGATTGTATCACTGACCTGGTTTGAAGCGTGACCCCAGGAAGGAAGATGTAATGAAATGTTCTGGAGGATATAATATTATGTCCTAGAACAACGTGAATGTCTCTGGTCATGTTCTGTTCCTGCCCCAGACAGCCAGCTCCGCTATGTCGGCCATTGACTAGAACACAAGAGGCTTCTTTCATCAGTCATTCCGCTCACATGCCTGGATGCCAGGAGTGACTAGTAATGAAGGTAATTAAACATCCGTCTATAATTAATTTCACACACTTCCCTGCCTCTGACAGTCTGGATATACAATCTCGGAGAACGCGGACATGTGCCGTTACATTCTCCTTGTACTGAGCCCAGTCTACACTATTGTCATCTGCTATCATTTCCTTGCTAAATCTCCTAAATCATTTATGGGAGCTTTCCAAAAAACAAAACAAAAAAAAAACATTGAATAAAGTGACAGCAATAAAGTTTTTGGGGTCTGCCACCCATTTCATTCTGGCTGAATGATAATAAGGGAGGGAGAGCTTTCCGCTGTTTCCATATCTCCCATAGGAGTGTATGGATCGACTATGGATTGACCTGGGCCCCACTGACCATGTACTATCTAAAATACCGATTTCATCTTATGTTGTAGAGAAGCCTTTGGGCCCAATGAGGCTCCAGAGCCCACTAGCGAATGCCACCTCTGCACCCCCTATCTCGACGCCCCTGGGCTTGTCCTCTGCCCCATATGACTCTGCTTAGGACGTGCTAGCGGGGAGGAATAAGGGACCCCAAACTAGTGATCCATGAGGCCCACGTTATCTAATATTTATTATCTATCCTGTAGATAGATAAGGTTTTACAACTGTATGTTGTTGGTGAAGAGACGGTACGTCTGCCATTTTGTCTACATTTTCCCTGTGGTGATTCTAGTAATGTAGTATCAGGCTACATGCACAAGATCGAGTGTCCATGCCGAGGGGCAATTTCATAGCAGAAAGCATTCAGATAACATATAAATACCATCTGTCCCCCAATGAATTTAGTGGGGTTTTCCTTTCTGCTCCGTTCTGATGCCACATAGCAGGATAGGACCTGCTCTATAATCACTGGAACGGAGCACCAGACTCCACATCGGGAGAGCCTCGGCCTTACACAGCACCATGAGCATAACCACCGGGGTAGCAGAGATAGCAGCTACCGAATAATCTCTACTCAGATGTAACATGCAGTGTTAGTGATGGCTATAACATTGGATAGTAAGGGAGTTACCTGTCGCTTTATTCATGTACTGTGACATCATGTGTTTAATCATGCATGGTTACATCATTAAGTTTCCTTTCCTGTGATGTCACAGTGTCCATCCATGGTGACCTTGTTTGTGTGCAATATGTATGTGTTATGATATATGATATAATGGTGTGCATTATTCCTGTACTGTGTACTCTGTTGATTATTCCTGTGTCATGATGTTGTGTGACATCACTGTGTATATTATGCCTGTACTGTGACATCACTGTATATTATCCCTGTACTGTGACATCACTGTGTGTATTATCCCTGCGCTGTGACATCACTGTGTGTATTATCCCTGCGCTGTGACATCACTGTGTGTATTATCCCTGCGCTGTGACATCACTGTGTGTATTATCCCTGCGCTGTAACATCACTGTGCATCCAGTGCACTGGACTTATTTACCGCTACCTCTTACTGAGGTCACAAAGGTCTCCACAATCCACTACAAAGCGTAGTTTGCCTTTCAGGGGACTGAGAAAGCTGGGTGTATGAGTTGGATTGGATTCCGTATCGGCTGTCATGTCAGCTCTTGGTGCTTTGTAGGTGACATATCTGCATTGTGCTGCCTTTTTATCTCAACTATGCAAAGATAAAAGGACTGATCATCTGTGGCGAGGCCTCTGAGGACACAACATTTCACTTCCTCCACTACAGCCAGACAGTGAGAAATGTCCCCGATTAATGGCGTTGTCACCTCTTATTGCTGCGTCCTGGTCATTTCTCCTAGACAAAAGGTTAATGAGGAAAGTGTCTGTATAATGACGGAGTATCAGACATAGAAGTTACTAGTGTCAGATCAATTCCCTCTCCATCTACTAAATTGTCAGGTGATCTTGTAATGTTACTTACCTATAAGGAATGGAGGACATTAGAAGGGTTTGTTCAACATTGTACCTTTTACATATAGGGTTGATCTATATAGAAAAGTTGAGACCCTATATAGAAACATTACATTACTTATCCTGTACTGATCCTGAGTTATAAACTGTATTATACTCCAGAGCTGCACTCACTATTCTGCTGGTACAGTCACTGTGTACATACATTACATTACTTATCCTGTACTGATTCTGAGTTACATCCTGTATTATACTCCAGAGCTGCACTCACTATTCTGCTGGTACAGTCACTGTGTACATACATTACATTACTTATCCTGTACTGATCCTGAGTTACATCCTGTATTATACTCCAGAGCTGCGCTCACTATTCTGCTGGTACAGTCACTGTGTACATACATTACATTACTTATCCTGTACTGATCCTGAGTTATATCCTGTATTATACTCCAGAGCTGCGCTCACTATTCTGCTGGTGCAGTCACTGTGTACATACATTACATTACTTATCCAGTACTGATCCTGAGTTACATCCTGTATTATACTCCAGAGCTGCGCTCACTATTCTGCTAGTGCAGTCACTGTGTACATTACATTACATTACTTATCCTGAGTTATATCCTGTATTATACTCCAGAGCTGCGCTCACTATTCTGCTGGTGCAGTCACTGTGTACATACATTACAATACTTATCCTGTACTGATCCTGAGTTACATCCTGTATTATACTCCAGAGCTGCACTCATTATTCTGCTGGTGCAGTCACTGTGTACATACATTACATTACTTATCCTGTACTGATCCTGAGTTACATCCTGTATTATACTCCAGAGCTGCGCTCACTATTCTGCTGGTACAGTCACTGTGTACATACATTACATTACTTATCCTGTACTGATCCTGAGTTATATCCTGTATTATACTCCAGAGCTGCACTCACTATTCTGCTGGTGCAGTCACTGTGTACATACATTACAATACTTATCCTGTACTGATCCTGAGTTACATCCTGTATTATACTCCAGAGCTGCACTCATTATTCTGCTGGTGCAGTCACTGTGTACATACATTACATTACTTATCCTGTACTGATCCTGAGTTACATCCTGTATTATACTCCAGAGCTGCACTCATTATTCTGCTGGTGCAGTCACTGTGTACATACATTACATTACTTATCCTGTACTGATCCTGAGTTACATCCTGTATTATACTCCAGAGCTGCGCTCACTATTCTGCTGGTACAATCACTGTGTACATACATTACATTACTTATCCTGTACTGATCCTGAGTTACATCCTGTATTATACTCTAGAGCTGCGCTCACTATTCTGCTGGTGCAGTCACTGTGTACATACATTACATTACTTATCCTGTACTGATCCTGAGTTACATCCTGTATTATACTCCAGAGCTGCGATCATTATTCTGCTGGTACAGTCACTGTGTACATACATTACATTACTTATCCTGTACTGATCCCGAGTTACATCCTGTATTATACTCCAGAGCTGCACTCACTATTCTGCTGGTGCAGTCACTGTGTACATACATTACATTACTTATCCTGTACTGATTCTGAGTTACATCCTGTATTATACTCCAGAGCTGCACTCACTATTCTGCTGGTGCAGTCACTGTGTACATACATTACATTACTTATCCTGTACTAATCCTGAGTTACATCCTGTATTATACTCCAGAGCTGCGCTCACTATTCTGCTGGTACAGTCACTGTGTACATACATTACATTACTTATCCTGTACTGATCCTGAGTTACATCCTGTATTATACTCCTGAGATTCGCACTATATACACTGTAGTTCAATATTTTTGCATAGCCTGCCGGGCCTAGTTATCTGGTATGATGAATCGAGCGCTGACTGGGGTCTAACCCTTTTGTGAAACTTCTGGCTGTTTATCATTACACAGTCAGCTTTTCCATTAATTAATTTCTCCTAATGTTTGTGAAAACACGCAGACAGAATGTAGCAAATTGTGTGTTCATTACACTGAAATAATGAGCTAATGATTTTCTGCCACAAAAGCTCTGCTCCACAGCACATTATTACTGCATGCAGTACCTCTGACCAGCCGCTAGAGAGCAGCATTGTACCGTAGGAAAACCTTTACTATAAAGCATCCAGCCATGTTGTGATTTAATTCCATACATTTTATTACCGTCCAAGTGATTGCTCTTATAATTCCATAGATAATTAGTCATAATCAATGTTACTATACTAATATCATGGCAACATGCACGTTTCTGTAGGATATTTTTATATATATATATATATATATATATATATATATATACAGTACAGACCAAAAGTTTGGACACACCTTCTCATTCCAAGAGTTTTCTGTATTTTCATGACTATAAAAATTGTAGATTCACACTGAAGGCATCAAAACTATGAATTAACACATGTGGAATTATATACTTAACAAAAAACTGTGAAACAACTGAAAATATGTCTTATATTCTAGGTTCTTCAAAGTAGCCACCTTTTGCTTGGATCACTGCTTTGCACACTCTTGGCATTCTCTTGAGGAGCTTTAAGAGGTAGTCACCTGAAATGGTTTTCACTTCACAGGTGTGCCCTGTCAGGTTTAATAAGTGGGATTTCTTGCCTTATAAATGGGGTTGGGACCATCAGTTGTGTTGTTCAGAAGTCAGGTGGATACACAGCTGATAGTCCTACTGAATGGAGTGTTAGAATTTGTATTATGGCAAGAAAAAAGCAGCTAAGTAAAGAAAAACGAGTGGCCATCATTACTTTAAGAAATGAAGGTCAGTCAGTCCGAAAAATTGGGAAAACTTTGAAAGTGTCCCCAATTGCAGTGGCCAAAACCATCAAGCGCTACAAAGAAACTGGCTCACATGAGGACCGCCCCAGGAAAGGAAGACCAAGAGTCACCTCTGCTGCGGAGGATAAGTTCATTCGAGTCACCAGCCTCAGAAATCGCAGGTTAACAGCAGCTCAGGTTAGAGACCAGGTCAATGCCACACAGAGTTCTAGCAGCAGACACATCTCTACAACAACTGTTAAGAGGAGACTGTGTGCAGCAGGCCTTCATGGTAAAATAGCTGCTAGGAAACCACTGCTAAGGACAGGCAACAAGCACAAGAAGAACACAAGGAATGGACATTAGACCTGTGGAAATCTGTGCTTTGGTCTGATGAGTCCAAATTTGAGATCTTTGGTTCCAACCACCGTGTCTTTGTGCGACGCAGAAAAGGTGAACGAATGGACTCTACATGCCTGGTTCCCACCGTGAAGCATGGAGGAGGAGGTGTGATGGTGTGGGGGTGCTTTGCTGGTGACACTGTTGGGAATTTATTCAAAATTGAAGGAATACTGAACCAGCATGGTTACCACAGCATCTTGCAGCGGCATGCTATTCCATCCGGTTTGCGTTTAGTTGGACCATCATTTATTTTTCAACAGGACAATGATCCCAAACACCTCCAGACTGTGTAAGGGCTATTTGACCAAGAAGGAGAGTGATGGGGTGCTACGCCAGATGACCTGGCCTCCACAGTCACCAGACCTGAACCCAATCGAGATGGTTTGGGATGAGCTGGACCGCAGAGTGAAGGCAAAAGGGCCAACAAGTGCTAAGCATCTCTGGGAACTCCTTCAAGACTGTTGGAAGACCATTTCAGGTGACTACCTCTTGAAGCTCATCAAGAGTATGCCAAGAGTGTGCATAGCAGTAATCAAAGCAAAAGGTGGCTACTTTGAAGAACCTAGAATATAAGACATATTTTCAGTTGTTTCACACTTTTTTGTTAAGTATATAATTCCACATGTGTTAATTCATAGTTTTGATGCCTTCAGTGTGAATCTACAATTTTTATAGTCATGAAAATACAGAAAACTCTTGGAATGAGAAGGTGTGTCCAAACTTTTGGTCTGTATTGTGTGTGTGTTATATATATATATATATATATATCTGTGATTTGCATTGGTGCCTTGCAACGCAGGAGTCCTGAGTTCGAAACCAGCCGAGGACAACATCTGCGAGGAGTTTGTATGTTCTCCCCGTTTTTGCATGGGTTTCCTCCGGGTACTCCGGTTTCCTCTCACACGCCAAAGACAAATGGATAGGGAAAGTAGATTGTGAGCCCTATATGGGACAGTGATTGTATATGTATGTAAAGCGCTGCGGAATATGTTGGCGCTATAGAAGTAAGCATATATATAATGCACTCACTTTTCCAAATAAAAATATTTGGCAACTGGTCACTAGGAGGCGCTATAGACAAGAAGAGTTGTCCATAGCTGCAAAGAAGCGCAGCCGCACAGGGACACCAGTAGCCAAAAACAGTATTGCCTACTTTCGGTAACATGGCCACTTCCCATTCCCAATGGCGATTGCACTGTGCAATTTGTGTAAGCCTAATGTGCATTAGCGCAATAAAAATGTTTGTTTCATGGCTTCTACAGCTTTATATCGTCTCCATTTTTTCTGAGGCATCAAAGAAAGATCTGTGCACACCATGAGCATGAACCTCGCCAAATGATAAGAAATTCTGCATGTAATACTGTTTTTGGCCACTGGTGTCACTGTACTCTGAGGCTACTGGCTGATGTTTCCCTGTTCTCCTCTATAGCACCTCCTGGCAACTTTTTTCCATTGAGTACAAACAGCTAAAATTCTATATTAAAGGCTTTTGAGAGTCAGTTTTGCACCAGTCAGATATTTATGACCTGCCCTGAGGATCAGACGACCTCGGTGCTGTCACGTTTTCATTGTATTTTGCAGATGTAAACAAGTAGAGACCTATATAGGAGTTTTCCAAGACTTGATATTAATGGTGAACCCTTAGGATAGATCATCATTATCAAATCAGTGGGGATCTGACACCTGGCACCCCACAGATCAGCTGTCTGGGGGCATTGTGCTCTGTAATAGCACAGCAAAGCCACTACACCATGTTCAACGGCATCTGCCTCTGGAGATGAGCGAACCAGGTACATTTATGAATTTTCCAAAAATGTCAAACTTTCCTGAACTCAAGATTTTTGGAATTCGCCACCGACAAATCAGTATTATATTCTGCGGTCTCTTAAGATGTAGACCCAGAAGAGGTGCAAAAATAATAGTCATGCTCTCCATCCATCATCGTCTTCTGGGCTTCCTTACGGTGTTTGTTCTTGGGTGTCTCCTGGGTGATATTAGAGGCCCCAGAGGCTGGCTGAGAGCGATCACGTGGGGCGCATTAATGTTATGGTGCTCTGACGCAAGCATTGTGATGTCGAGGTGCACCACATGACCGCTGAGGCCCAATCACATGCCTCAGTAGTACTCCAAGGTGGCTGACGTTACCCGGGAGACTTGAAGACACCTGAGTACGAACACCGTGAGAAAGCACAGAAGAGGTGACAGAAGGTACAAGTTTAGTCCAAAATAAAACTAGCAGGCGACCTTGTGACCTACCCTAAGCATGGGTCATCAATATCCAGTCTACAAAATCCCCTTTACCTCCATAATAAAACAATATACAGGGAGCTCCCTCTAGTGGTGGTTGCAGTCAGCCAAGATTTTGTCTTTTTTTTTTTTTTCCAAGTAACTCTGTATAAAAAAAACTAAGATTCGAACACTATAAAGGTATATTAAGAAATAAACTGGCACAGAACGCTGGATCCATCAGCGCCATGAAAGGAGGACTCAGAACATTCACTTTAAGTGTCCTCTCTGAGTGTGCCGACAATCATAGTCTGAGATCTTTTTCATCAATTCTGCAGAATTACACAATTGGGCTCTCAGATTTAACAAGCTCCTCTGGCTAAAGTCCCCGTTCATTAAGAGCCAATCCTAGTCGTCTGCCAGCAGAATATGCGATTCACTTGCATTGCATTCATCAAAGTGAATCAGCACATTGATTTTCCCATTTCATGCAGGATTTTGCCCACTCTTTGAAGCCGGTTATTAGAATCTACTTGTAACGACCTCCTCTAATAACCTGCATTTGTGCGCGATGCTGGGCGTACGGGGCAGACGTGTCTTTGTGTAAGGATTTCAGACATCCGCAGATGCTGATTAAGTGTGACCCGCTCCAACTTGGCTCCAAAATGTGAAATCTAACACCACCTGTCATAGCAATAATTGTACAAATCCCCCCCCCCCTTCTCCCGCGTCCGTGTTATCAGTCACCCAAGTTCATTTAATTAAAACGCATTGGCTGCCGTGCGGATCCCTCATAGTTGAGTAAATCTTCTGGGCCCAAATTACTTAGTTCTGCATGAAGTGAGCTGGTAGATGCCAAGGGCTGGAGTTCACTGCTTAAATGCACGTTTTAGAGAGCGATGTAACTTCAGGAACGAGATCTAAGAGACTTACTGGGGTGCGTTCATAGTGGGATGTTGACTCACAAGGGCAACTCCGTCTTTAAGACATGGCCATCCTGACGGTCAGCCGATTGCTGGTGGTTCCAGGATCCAGAACTCTGACAATCGGCTGATAATGCCTGGAAAAAGTCTATCAGGCTGCAGGGGTCATGGTCCATGGTCCACTCTGATTATGCTAACTTAGTGTTACTCCAGGCTGGGCTCCCCATCTCCTACTCCTATCTACCCAAGGACAGGGCACCTGGACTTTATGGGTTCACCTCCTTCTACTCCAACTGACCCAATGACAGGGTACCCGGACTATATGGGTTCACCTCCTTCTACTCCAACCGACCCAATGACAGGGTACCCAGACTATATGGGTTCACCTCCTTCTACTCCAACCGACCCAATGACAGGGTACCCGGACTATATGGGTTCACCTCCTTCTACTCCAACCGACCCAATGACAGGGTACCCAGACTATATGAGTTCACCTCCTTCTACTCCAACCGACCCAATGACAGGGTACCCGGACTATATAGGTTCACTTCCCCCTACTCCTACCTACCCAAGGACAGGGAGCCGGTGTATAATCTGCTGATGTCACAATAAGTACACTTTACTCACGCAGTTGTGTTGTCACCAGCATTTATTAAGGTAGATGATGTTCAGCATAACACTGGTTAACATAAGTTGCTCAATAGTAGGAAACGGCCAGGAACATAAGACTTGTCATAGTGTGAGAACGGTGGTCCTGTGGTGCACACAACTATTGCTCAGCTCTCACAGAGTTTTGTGCTCAACCTTTATGGTAAATGGTTCTTCGACACATGACAGATTTGCCACACTAGTCTTTGGAAACAAACTCCACTCTGGAATTGCATTGCATGCACAGAACACCAGCCCAGTAGCAATGGAGGTCTTGACGGAGACCCCACCTCTGTACGATAACCTACTTTTATGAGACATGAGTCTTCCCACCCAATGTCACTACCAAGTGCCTCAGGAGAACAACATAAAAGACACCATTGAGCACTACATAGTGCAAATCTGTGTGCACTGAGGCCAAAAACCAGGTCAATCCAATAGGTATAATCTCGCCTTCAACCTTTGTGAATTCATCACAACAACAAAAATAAACAGATTATTGGGTTAGCTGGTGGGTATGGTGAACTACAGGCATCCATTCCGGGAGACCTCGGAAGTCAAGATGCCATGAGATAAATAGCCAGAAATGGAACCTCAAAAAAAGGACCACCTTGTTCTGGAATGAGGCTGGGATGATTCTCCAAAGGGTTGATACCTAGTTGTGTCCATTGGCCAGGACCTGCGCTTGCCAACTTTAGGTAGAGTCTTATATTGAAGTCCAAACACACAACGCATTTTGGGGACACTTCCTTCTTTTATTACACTTGAAGGAGAGTGTCACTGAAACGTATTGTGTGTTTGGACTCTTCTTGAAGTGGACGACCACTGGTCCTGTTTTTTGGAGGTTCCAGTATTGGCTATTCAGCTGGTGACTACAAGGTGTCAGGCCATTGCGGGTAAAAACTGTACATTGACCAATGCCAAAGAGACACCGTTCACTACACGGCCAATGGTCAGAACTAGTTCTCGTCCCTTTGGAGAATCATCTCGCCAACCTCATTCCAGAGAAGACAGACCGAGGTAGACGCGATGTCATATGATAGCTGTCATATCTGAACCTAAACAGGTGTATAAAGTATTCATGATGGTCTTGACGCAGAGCAAAGAGCAAACTTCATCGAGGGTCTCGCGCTTCAGGCCTCTACATTTTGGGTCGGTGTAACATATCTATCCGCTTTACCTGCGCTAACTTTTTTCTTTGTAAACAAAACCTGAATTTGGCAGCAGAAAATGTGCAAAATTCACATCAGCCAGTTTACAATTACTACTGCCGCTGGCAGCTTTCTCTCTCAGATTAGCAGCCAAAACACAACAGCGTTTGCCAACACATTCAGAAGGACGGAAAAAGAAAAAAATTTTTTTAATGACTTTCACTTGGAGTCGACACGTTCTGTATTACAGATGTAGATCCAAGTGTATCTGTGTTAATCACATTACATTAAAGTGATATAAATAACGCTGCTCTTCCTGCAGTGGAATGTGCGCCGCAGATAAGTCAAGCTCAGCCGTGAAAAGGGCGGTAGACGGAAATCAGCAAAAACATCTTCATTTAAATGAAAGGGTCTGAGAAACTTTATAGAGTGCCTATAAAGGGTTAAAAGGAGTCTGCCAGGTCCAAAAGGCCTCCCTAAACAATCATGGCGCCATATAGAAGCGGAAACATGCCTGCATGGCCACGAACGATGAAGCAATACAGAGATATTGCCTAATTTGTCTTTTTTTTTTTTGAATATACAAATTAACCTGCAAGTGCATCGGGGGTGGGGCCTAATTTGTCGGCTCAAGTCCTCCATACGGCTAATGCAGATTGGATCATGTTGAAGTATATAGTGGGATGTCCCGTACCCTAACAAATAGGGGTGGGATTAATATTTTTAACAGGTTTTGTAGGGGAGTGAGGTGGGGGTGGCATACAAAGCACGTTGTTCAATGTTTTAAAATTTATTTATTTATTTTTTTGTGTGGAAGGGTCCCACCCCTTTTGGAGCCTCCAATACCCCCGGTCACATTAATTTTCCCCTTATATAAATTATGTCCTTATAATAAAGCGGTTATCCACTTTTCTAATATTGATGGTCTACCCTTAGAATAGGTCATTAATATTAGATCTGGGGGGTCCAAAAGCTACCGGGAGTCTGAGCCCCCACAGAACAGCATGTCCTGGACAGTATGAATGGGGCTGTGGGCACATTACAGTCCTGGAAGCCTCATAGAAGTAAATGGAGCACTGGTCACATAAGCTTACTGGTGCAACATTCACAAGGGGCCCTTAGGGGGACTTTCAGTCCCCCAACCTCCTGATCACTGGGGGACCCGGTGTTTGGGCCTCCAGTGATTGGACACATCCCCTGTCCTGTGGATAGGAGATGAGTGTCCATAACAGCACAGCCCCTTTAAGCACTGTCCATAGACTTCAATGGGACACTGCTGCAGTACCTAAACCCACCGCTACACACCATATAGTGAGTGAACAGCGCAGATAACCCGTTGACTATTACCCCCTAATGTCCTACACAGGATAAAGTCCCCCATAGTGCTCCCACACAGTTTATTGTACCCCCCTCATTGTCCCCAACGCAGTAGTGAATGTTTTTCAGCCTTGCTCTTCTTCTGCTCCAGGTGCATTGCTGTGACGTGCCTTGTGCAAAGTGGCAGAGTTTGCAGAATCCGGGAAGAACCCAGCCTTGCTATGAGAACATATGAGAGGCCTTCCTGAGACAACCCCTTTATTATATTACTAGGGTCCTGAAATTTCTGCTGACCTCGTAACACCTTGCTGACTTTGCGCAGTGCGGAGGGGAAGGTCTCGGGAAGACTCGTCCTGCCATTCCTGACTAGGTATGAGCCGAGGAAGATTAATTAGAGAAGATCCGGAGGCCTCGGGATTTGTCCTTTGATTAATGAGGTTTTACAGCTCCAGTTCGCAGGACGTCACCATTCAGTCTGGTCCATAAAACAATCAGACTGCTGTCTTATCTCGATAGTGCAGTGCATTGTATCTGTAGGACGGATTATTACGAGTTTCCCAAATTTCATCGAAAATTGACATCTGGAAATCATTGCCATTTGGTTTTGGTATTCATAAGTTCGGTATTTAGTATATGATAAAGAATAACCATTCTGTGGGTCACTTACTACTTTAAGATGTAGCAGAGCCAATGGGTTGGATCTATTGGTACGAAGAAAGAATCACCTCACAGGCAGAGGTAGATGTATATCGGGTGTACTGAAGGTAGGAATGTTGGGCCTAATCTGTATATTTTTGGTTTGTCTTCAGAGGCGTAGCTAGGCTCTCCTTCACATGGGGCAAACGATCAGTACCCCAACTCTGTATCTAAATACATAAAAGTGGCTTGTAGTGTGTTCCCCCATCTCAGATGGCCAGCACCTAGGGCACATATCCCAGTTGCCTCCCCCAACTATGCCATCAATGTACATTATCTCTGCAAGTCTGCTGTGAACTTTTCATGATTTCATTACTCCTATGTGCCCAAGCTTGGTGAGAAGCTGCAGCTGCATCTCCCCCCCTCCCCTCTCTCATCTTTTTACTGTTATACACTAGATGGATTTTGTGGTGACTGAGGTTTCTGAACATTTACATGAACTGATCAGGCTGCAGAGTATCAATGTAGTGCTCTTCAGCAGTACAGAAAATAGATTAGACCAGGGGTCTCAAACTTGACCAGGCAAATGGGTCTCACATAAAAATAAATGTGATGGGCTGCATTCTTTTCAAATTCTATATAATACAAATTTATTATTAAATAACCCCCTGCAGCAGCCCCATACAAATTAATGTCTGCCCCAACATTAGATTAGATTGTCCTCCTCTAGTTGCCCCCAGTCAGTACTTACCTCACTGCTCCCGGGCGTGATCTCTTCCCCTGCTCCAGCTGCAAGCAGGTCACAGCAGTGTGCCCCAAGCAGAAGAAGAGAATGGGGGTTGGCGGAGAGATAAGTACCTGCATTGAAGCTGCCCCAAGATTGCAGGCTGCAGGCTTGAGGCCTACATGCTCGGAAAGCCTTAGAATCAGGTCGGAGGGATTTTTTTCTGCCTGGTTCTCCCGATCCAGCTGGGGAACCTAGAAGGCCGTGGACTGCAGATTATAGCCTCAGGGGCCGCGTGTTTGGGAACCCTGGATTAGACCAATTTCTGTCTAAGACCATTTGTAGACATAGTGAAAGGGGTGGAAAGAGTTGAACTTGTTTGCCACCATTGTCCTCAAATCTTCTCCTCTTGTCATTAGATGGGCCGTTCCATGATAACAAGATACTTTTTTTCTCCTATCATGTGTATAGATGATATCTTGTTGTTGGGGATCCCCGGAATGGGGGATGGTTCTGTTTCCCTCATTTAAATGACTGCCTTTTCATTCAGTCTCTATAGGAGGTCCTGCAATGGAGCAGATAATCTGGGACCGCCCACCTGACAGTAGAGAGCCAAAATAGCTAACAGAAATTATTTCTTGAGAACTGTGGGGCGTAGAGAAAAAAAATTCCAATTGTTCCGGAATCAGTGAAGCTTCACCAATAAAAGCATGCAAAGAGTTAGAGTTCGTGGAGGTGATGAAAGGTTCCCTTTAAGGTGATAGTCAATGCTTTGGATGCCCACCACCTAACTTGCCTTGAGTCTCCTGAAGTTGTACTTATTTTGCCATCCTTACATAGAACTCTTTTGTTTCTGTGTTTGATTCCTTTTAATGAGTTTTATAATGCCACATTGTCATGCAATAGCTGGAATGTAAAATAAATTGGCGGTAATAAGCAGATTTTCGTAGCGTCATCTCTAATTTATAATATTTTAGTGTTTCCCCAGAGAGGAGTTAGTGCGCCTGACTGAGGAGCCCTCCGCTGGTAAACAACTTTTTATTTAGATGAGGTTGATCTATTTCTATTGTTGTCTCCTAAACTTGAGATGTCTTTGAGAAAACTTCTGCTGTTTCTACCTATAGTGAATGGAGGTGCCTGTGACCTAAGACAGATGAGATGTTTATTAGGGGTCAGGCCTTAGCACACTGACCCGTTCACTTCTATGGCCCCATACACACGGACGTGTATTTTCTGGTGTACTGCGCTGTGAGCAAAACTCAGGACAGATCCAATTCCTGTCCTTTTTGCGGACTGTGCTCACTGGCTTCAATGAATGGGGCCACGGCGGCATGGGCAGCACACAGATGTCATTCATGTACCCGGCAACAGGTGGCTTTTAATTTCAATACCCACAAATGTCTATGGGACTATTCACATGTCCGTTGTTTTGATTGATTTGCACGCCTATAAAAAAAAAACAAAAAAAAAAAAAACTGACTTGTTAGGAGTCTCTGCCTCCTTGCAGGGACTCCTTGTTGCATAGATAACTTTATTGCTAGAAGTGCTTCTCCTGACATGATGCTTAGGGCGGTAAATCCGGTGAACACACGGAATCAGTTTCACGGGTGAAACTCGGTCATGTGAATCTAGGGTAACGCTAAGGCCACAGGGGTCTGGTCTGTCACGGGATGTTTGCAGTAGTGCAAGAAGCAGCCAAAATCATGTGGTTTTCACCATGGCATTCAGCCTTGATTCCTAGACAACTGACTTTGTAATCCAAAGGTGGAAAATGGCAGCCAAACATGCCGCAATAATTCTACGGGCTCAAAACCTGCAGCAGCAGACGCTTTGCAATGTGTGGATGGGATTTTACACTTAGATTGCAGAAAATTGGTTTTGGAATAAATATACAGCCTTTTCCGAATGGGTTTTAAAATAAAGATTTCATTAAAGATGGCGGTAATTATATCTAAACAGGACTTGAAACATAAAATTACTAGTAGAATTTATTTGTCAGCGTTTTTGGTTGTTTCCCCTTGGAACACCACTAAATGGATCGCTTTATGGGAAAGGAAGGAGTTTCTTTTATTTCTTTTACAACTAATTAAAATAAATCTGCTGTAAAGAGCTGCCGGGGAATTCTAATACATATCCTTAAGGAAGCAGCGAGAGGCCTACAAAATGTTTGATACCAAAAAGATTAAAAAGCTGGGTTTAATTACTATATCAACGCCACTTGTTTTTATGGGAATTTTATCTAAGAGCCTATAGAAACTTTTCTTAGTTATATCTGTTTACAAAAAGTTGGGCTAGATAACATAACTCCAACAGGGTTTCCTAGACTTCTGAATTGCAACATTCCCAAATTGGGACTCGTTCACCTATGTGTCCTTGTCTCTGGGAAAAATGGTATGTCGTGATGATAATGATGGACAACAATGGATTTGAAAGGAACCCATTGACTATAATAGGTTATGTTATTTTTTGTTCTGATTTTTCATCCGTAATTTCTGACCGACTCTATGCCGGACATGGACATAGTCTTATTTAGTGAAATGGGAGGAGTATATATTACTAAATGGAGATTCCAATCCTGAAAGATCCAATCCTTGTGGGAGCTATAAAGGTGGCCATATTGGCCATCACCCGGTTTTATAAAAAAACTTTAAAACAGCCACCATACAGTGGGCTGTATGGGTTAGAAAACAATTGTCATATATCCTATTAGGGAATTGACTTAATAGAGAAGGTCCTTGTCTTCAGGTTATTCATCTATTGGCCAAGGAAGAGAGAGGTTACCATAAGCGTCTCTTGCTCTGAAGGACCTTTCCTATATCTTGCTCTGAAGTACCTGTCCCGTCCTATGTTACACAACCTAATGAGTTGAATGGACTGTGTGTAATGCTTAATTTTCCCTGTGGTGGCGCTGCAGGGAAACTGAACACTTACAGTTGAATTTCCTCGCAGCCTCAGCGAAGGCCATGCGATGTCACTACCTGTGACATCCCGGGTCTCTTTCTGAGGCCTGCTGAAGCCGCTGATTGGCCTCAGCAGTCATGTGATCACTGAGACCAATCAGCGGCTTCAGCGGAACTCAGGAAGAGACCCATGAGAAGCCGCCGGAGCAGAAGGACCAGAACGTGTTGGGTGGACACCGGAGAATCGGGGACATTAAAAAAATGCCTGGACAACCTCTTTAAGTCTATTAGGGATCCATGGATTCATAAATTTTGACTGTTTGTCCATTTTTCATAGGCAATTTATAGCACAGCCATGTGAATATAGCTTAATACTAAGTATATAGATGCCGTACTATATAAATAGTATGGGTATATGGCGGTATATTAAACCACATGTGCCGGAGGACATGAAAGGTCCTCTTTAAAAGGCGGTTACCCGCGGAAATCCACGGACCCCATAGACTATAATGGGGTTCCCTGGTTTTCCGCCCTAAAAAAGCATAGAGAGAAGTCCTGTTTGCAGGATTTTTCTCTGCGCATGTTTCAAGTGGATTTGGGGACGGAATCCCCAAACGGAAACTAAGCACTGGTGTGAACCCAGCCTAAGTCAGCTTCTATAGGGAATTCCCACTGGTTATTGTCACATCAGGAAATGTTTCAGCCAAGACGATATTAGAGAATTGTAATTTAAGTATTTATGTAATAAAATAACAAAAACCAAAACTTTTCTTTCTCGGTCCAGATTCCGGTATCTACCTGTCGCATGGCTGTCTCTTTCTTTCCACATTTCATACCATGGCTTTCTAGGACAGTGAAGGATCATTTATCATGTGCTAATCCACACCTGACACCCCTCAAACTACAATCAGCCGCCATTAATAATTCAGATCAATTACAATTAACTTTAAAGCAGATTAATTCAGAAGTAAAAACACAGGCAGCGCGGGCAGACATAAAATCCCAAAGATTTTACATTGCACTAAAAATTTAATGTATAAAATAATGAGCGAGTTAAATTGGGCTTAAGAGAAGGAACGAGAATATTTAGTCTTTGTTAATTGGATTAATGAGTGATGTCATTGCATTAGATACGTCTGGATACAGCTTGCACGGGTATCAATTATCAGAGGCACATGCTAGAATAATACATATATTCCATATCTGAAAGTTTAATTTCCTGTGGGAAAAATGGAGACTAATCTGAATTATTCAGGATCGTCACCTCATCGCTTCTACTTTCAATAATTAAAGAGCATGTCCTTGTAGTATAATTCCTTAAAGGGATGGTCTTATATAGAAAGCTCAATAATAAAGAGGACCTTTCACCACCAACTCCAACTCTTTGCATCTTTCAGTAGGTGGCGCATACCTTGAAGCTCATGGACCAAGGCTAAATCTGTAATGAGGCCCTTACTTGCATTGTTATTTACAACAGTGGTATGTTTTATGTATCAAAGGGTGGTGGCGCTCTTCTGATTCTGGCACAGTTGGAATTTTTTTCTCTAGCCCCCACCGTTCTTGAGCAATCAGTGCTGTTAGTTTAAGAACCCAATATGCTAATTAAGCTATCTGTTGTCAGGTGGGCGGTCCTGGACTGAAACAATAGGGAGCATAATTGGCATATTGGGTGCTGAAACTAACTGCACTTATTGCCAGAAACAATGGAGTAGTATTAAAAAATACAAAGAGTTGGTGGAGGAGGTGAAAGGTCCTCTACAAATGAGTTTTCCAAGAATTGACTATTGATGACCCATCCTAGGTCATCAATATCTGATCAGGGAGGACCCCCATATATCAGAATTTGGGAGAGCACTGTGGCTTCTTCACTGAATACCAAGCACAGCGCCGTACATTGTGTAGGGATTGTGCTTGGCATCCCAACTCAGCTCCATTCACTTCAATGGGACTGAGCTGAAGCTGAATCATGAGACTGGTGAATGTGATGTCATCAGCACAGGGAAGAAGCTGCAGCATGAGCACACACAGCCTTAATTGGGGAAACCAGATATCAGATCCCCAAAGATCTGATATTGATGACCTATACTAAGAATAGACCATCAATATTTTAGACCCCTTTAAAATCTTTGTTGAGGAATTCTGCGTTGCTGGGGCTTGTCCACCATTCAGAACTCTCATCTACTAGACAGAGAGTAACTACAAAGTAGAGTTCCTTATTCTGGGGGACCCAGCATTTGTGTACAATACATGGACAGACCATTCATTTCATTGGGTATGCAATGCTGCGTTTCACCTGTGGTGGCACTGTAGAGAAACATCAAACGGGCTGCCAGGTGTTCCTCCAAATTATAGATGATTGTTGAGATTCCAGCAAAAAGACTAAAATCTGATTATTTTATTGTCTAATTTTGTCCAAAGGGATCCACCCTTCAGAGTCTTTAGTCACCTATTTGTATGGTATACATTTTTAGAAAAGTTTGGTGAAATCTAGTATGACCACCATTATAGCTCCCCGGGCTTACCCAGACACCTGAATGCCTAGTTGACCCTACGTGAACCTTCGCTTAATCTTACACTGATCTTGAGGATTATTTTTCTCAACCGCGTAAATCTTTGTTTCAGGTATACATCTCACCCACACACATAAAAGTTTATACCGTATGGAAAAGTTTTTCTTTTTTTGTGAAGTATTAAGTATTTTTTCTGGTTGGCAGAGATTTTATAGATTTCATGTCCAGATTTGAAGATCAGGAAATAGAGAAAGTTATGGAACTGGAAAAGACAGTGAGAAGGGTCAGCGGAGGGCAGAGCTTGTGTAGGAATAATTTAGAAGAATAACTGTATGTCTCCGGGTGTCTGACAGATCACTGCCTTTTATTCCATATGGACGAAGCTTGCGTGCCAGGGAAGATGTTTGCAGGATGCTGACTGCACTCTTCGGGGAATTTCCTGATCAGAGCAGAGATTACGGGAGAGTTTACAGGGTCAAGTTGTGAAGCTTTCTCGCTTTTTTTTCTTTGTAGAGCACTTGTTATCCTACTACATTAACACTCAATAATCATCATTTAGAACATCCATATTCCGGGGAGGTGTTACTACTGATTCTATTCCGAGACACAAAGCTAGACATGGCTGCTTTATCATGATTAGATTCCACTCATGAGATCTTCTCTGGATTTAGCCAGTGAACACTGGATGATGGGTGTAGTAGTTCCCATATGTTTCAAAATCCTTTGCCTGTTACCCGGATCTGGGACCTGTGTTGCGCTGAAGAAATCCCAAACCGGTAGAAAAAGAGTGGGCACAAGAAAACCATTATCTGGGATGACATGAAGAGACAGAAGGATTGGAGCAAGCCTACATCCACAGAAGCTCTGTGCTTAGTTCTCCAAGATGGCGGGAACAACCTCCCTGCCGAGTTCTACCAAAAACTGTCTGCAAGTACCGAGAAGAACTGATGGAAGGCAAAGGGCAAACGTCACACCAAATATTGATTTGATTTACATTTCTCTTTACTTCATTTTGTTAATTGACAAAAATAAACTATTAACCCTTCTGTTTCTGAAAGTATTCTTACACTAGGTCCACAACTGCACTCGGGTTTCTGTTCTTTGGGTCTGCTTGGGGAGCCGAAAAACGGAAACCCAATCTGCTTAAAAAGTGGTTACCCGCGGACGCCATAGACTATCATGGGATCTGCTGGGTTTCCGCCTGGTTTCTTCCCAAAAAATGCAGAGAGAGAAAAGTCCTGCTTGCATTTTTCAAGAAGAATGGACGGAATCCCCGAACAGCAACTGAGTGCTGCCTTACTTTGTAACATCTAAAAGTTTTGCACTGTACTGTATATAAAGCTTCATCCAAATTCTGCAAAATCCAGTTTGGCAATCTCAATAATTACAATATGACGTTCTTCCTATTCATAGCATTATATTAGATCACAACACAGTTGATTTTGAGTGTAAATGTGATGGAAAGCTTCGGCAGTGACTACAGTCTTTCTGCGCTCCATTAGGTGTATAATTATGATTTGATGTGTTTGCTTTATAGCATGTGCGGGGTATAATAAAATAATAGGGGGCAGTGTTAGGAATATTGTCATCATTTGTTTACCAGGAGATGATGACTGTGTTTAATTAGCAAGAAGTTGGCGTATCCGGCGTGTCCTCATTATCTGGTCAACGTTATCGAAATTATGTAGAATTTATGTGTAAGGCGAGAGAATTGTAATTGCATTTCTATAAAACTTTGTTATACACTTGGTATTTGCTTGACTAGATTCTTTACTGACATTCTTATTAAAGGGGTTCTTTGATTTTTGGTTGAAACTCTGAAATTCCTCTGGAGGGGGTTGTTGGGGGATATATAAAAATTTGGCTAAATGCAGGAAACGTGATCAAATAAAAAATAACTGATAGTTATGGCGTGCAATAGATACTAGGCATGAACAAACTGGTTTGCAATGAGCGGGGATCATTACAAATGTTCCAGAAACTTCAGGTTTGGTCTAACCTTTCATTTTTAGGGTTTGCCACCCATGAACCATTATTATACTCTGGGGTCTCTTCAGACCAGGGGAGGTGAGTATACATATTAGTCTTACTTGCTTCTCCTGGGCTTCATAACAGCAACCTGTAGTCCCTTGGTGTCCTCTTTGGGCCTCTTCTGGCTTCCTGAATGACGTCAGCGGCTACCGAGGACTGCTGAGGCCTTAAATACAAGCATCATGATGTCAATGTGCCCCACATGACCCCTGACACCCAAATCACAGGCCTCAGCGGTCCCAGACAGCCTCTGAGTCCCCAGCTGTACATAGTGATAAAGCCCCGGATAGGCGAGTAAGACTTTTTGCTATTTTTGCACACCTTTCCTGAGCCTCCGCTTGTTATATTTTGAAGAGACCCCAATGTATGATAGCAGTTCCGGTTCAGTTATTACCTTATTACATTTCATCACATAGTCATTTTTATTTTTTTTTTCTAATCCAAGACAATCCCTTTAATATGCATTAATGAAGATGCCATGTATAGTCTAACGCTAGGTTCACACTAGTGTTCAGGTTTCTGTTTTTCAGGTTCACTTGGGGACCCTAAAAATGGACACCCAATCCGCTTAAAATGCGGTTAACCGTTACCCATAGACTATAATGGGGTTCGCCGGGTTTCCTCCCAAAATTGGTGGAGAGAAAAGTCCTGCTTGCATATTTTAAGCGGAATGGGGAATGGAGTTCCAGAATGGTCACACAATGCTAGTGTGATTATGGTTTTGAAGAGGACCTTTCATCACCTTCACCATCTGCAGTTCTTTGCACTTTGCAGTAATTGCCGCTCCAATGATTCCTGCACAATTGGAATTTTTTCTCTTGTCTCCTCTGTTTGTGAGCAATCAGTACAGTTAGTTTTGGTGCCTGAAATGCTATTTAGGCTCTCAACTGTCAAGTGGGTGGTCTCAGACAAGTGGGGTGATTCAGAGTTCTCTGATACTGTCCAGCTCTGATTGGATGGTGTCAATCACAGCCCTCTGTCTGCTCCTACCTGACACCACCCACTTGACAGTACAGAGCCTAAATGGTTTATCAGGCAACAGAGGCGTAGCTAGGGGTTCAGCACAGGGGGGCGAACATGTCCAAGTGGGCCCCCAACTTGGACATGTTTGTATACTGATACTATCAGTATACGGTGAGCGTATAGTGGTATATAGCAGCTCTACACAGGGCTCTGCAGACAATTTAGGTGAATACAGGACAGTAACATTTTGTGACTTACAGGTGACATCTCTGACTAATCCTTCACATTCCCCGTCTCTTTCATCCGGACGGCCATGACCACTTCTTCCAGTCTCTGTAAAGTTTGCAACACAGACATCTTTGGCTCCTCACTTTTCCAGGCACCTGACCCACATTGTCCTCACCTACACAAAGCCCCCACCCTGCTGCTACCCCAATTATAAAATATATAATATACCCCCTCATAATGAATAATACCCCCAAGTGCATCTTTAAATTAATAACTTCCCTGTGCACCCCTTTAAATAGTGCCCCTTATTAATAATGTCCCAGGTATTTCCTAATTGAAAAGGGAAAAAAAAAAAACATGGGAAAAAAAATGATTGGGGTTCCAATACCCGGGACCCCCAGGATCAGCTGTTTGAATGAACCGTAGTATCTGTGTAAGCGCCGTGACCCCTTCTCTGTTTACATAGTGTTATTCTTTTCATAGCGTCCATGTAATATAACTACAGCCTCGTCCTATACACGTCTATGTGACAAGACTGGAATGACATCACACAGTCACTATAAACAGACAGCGTGTGATATAAACAGGCGCCATAGCCCCTTCATACAGCTGATCAGTGGGGAGTCACTTATCTCTTATTGATGTTTTATTCTGAGGATAGACCATCAATAAAAATGAGATGGAAAACACCTTAAGGCTAAGGCCCCATGTGGCGTCCCGCAGCAAAAAACAGCTGTGGGAAAAAACGCGATGCGTCTTTTCCTGCAGCACTTTCTACAGAAAGTTCACAGAGGTTTCCTCTGCAGACTTTCTGCTTCAATTATATCTATAGGGAAACCGCCGGCATTTCAGTAGGTATAATTGACATGCTGTGATTTCCAAAACTGCAACTGTTTTGGAAATCGCAGCGTTTCTGCTGCGCATATTTTACTGCAAAGTGGGGATGGGATGGGGCCCCTTGTGGCGAAAATCCACAGAAAAAAACCGTGGCATTCTAGCAAATCCCATCCACACATTGCGGAAAAATATGTGCAGCAGACACACTGCGATTTCCAAAAACGTTGCAGTTTTGGAAATCGCAGCATGTCAGTTATACCTACAGAAACACTGGCGGTTTCCATATAGGTGTATTGAAAACAGAAAGTCCACAGAGGAAACCTCTGCGGACCTTCTGTGAAAAGTGCTGCGGGAAAAAACACAATGTTACCGCTGCGGTTTTTCCTGCAGCGCTTTTCTTTGCTGCAGCCCGCTACGTGGGGCCTTAGTCTTAATAAAGCCCAAGTGCCACTTTCATTAAATTAAATTGACCCTCATATTATGCCCCTGATTCCCCCTGACATAAATAATGCACCCCTAATGACCCCTTATATCAATGACCACCCCCTTATGTTCATAATGCCTCCTAATATAAATGATGCCCCCTAATGGCTCCTTATATAACTAACCTCCCCCTTGTATTATTAATACCCCCCAATAACCCTTATATAAATGACCCCCCCATCGTCATAATGCCCCCTAATGAATCCTCCCTTATAGTTAGATTTCCCCCTCCTAACCACCCCTTATACTATTAATATACCCACAAAAAAAAAGTCACTCACCTACTTGCGATGATGATGAATGGAGCCGCCGGCGCTTCCTCCCTGTCCACGCACAGGATGTCTGTGTCTGAGTGCGGGCGGCGCGATATTGTGACGTCATCGCACCGCCCGTGCTGAGAAGCAGACATCCGTCTGTGGTCTCGGCGTCTTGCAAACCGCAAGCCTGCATTGGCTTGCGGTTTACAAGACAGTTAAGCACCAGGAAGCATTGTAACTAGATCGGTGTCTGCAGACACCGATCTAGTTAGAAATAAAGGATGTATTAATGGCGGCCCCGGGGTGGGCCCCCGAAGATTCAGTGGGCCTGGGGCAGCCGCCCCCTCTGCACCCCCCGCTAGCTACGCCTCTGACTGTAGGGTTCAGTTTTGGGATTCACTGTCACCTGACCTATCCTATGGAGAGGTCATCAGTATCAAATATCTTCAAAACTAAACAACTCTTTTAAAAGTGCTGAAAAGGGACACTGTTAAGATCACACAAATACAGCCTATTAAACTTAGTACTGACCACTTTTGAAACTGCAGCTTGGCCTAGAAGGACCCTGATGTGGAGGACACCCTGCAGACGACCTGTTGCTACTTTCTGCAGTATCTGTTAGCACATAGAGCACAGGCAGGGACCAGGGGGCGGAGTTTCGGCGCGCTGCGCGTCACGTGCCGACGCTCTGCTCTAATCAGTTGCAGGTATCGTTCCCTGCTCAACCTCAGTCAGCCAGTTATCGGTGAGCAGGATAAGTAAGCGCTGTAAAAGTCAGCAACGTGCGCTGCTCAGCGCTACACATCTTGGGCTGGTTCCTCACTCGGTTAATATGTCTTCCTCAGCCAGGGAGTGAGGAACCAGTCTAGGATGTGTAGCGCTAAGCAGCTGATGTAGATAGAAATCTTTTGATACCGTTAGTGGGCCCCCACCTTCTCACTGGGCCCGGGGCCGTCCCCCCCCTCTGCCCCCCCGCTAGCTACGCCTCTGTCAGGCAACCAAACTAACAACTCCGAATGCTCAGGAATGGCGGGGGCTAGAGAAAAAAATTTCAACTATGCCAGAATCGGTGGTTCGAGCCTATTATACAAAGACACTGAAGGTGGAGAAGGGTCTTCTTTAAAGGGGTTGTTTTTAGAAAAGTGGCATCATGAGTTAACAAAGTAAGCATTTGCGACCTCACCAATCTCCTGGGTCCCCCTCTGCTTTCTGCTGCTTGGTCACTCTTGACACATGGGAAATACTTTTCAGCCAATCATTCGCTAAGGCGGGTACCCAATATGTCCAGTGATTGGCTGAGTGATTACCTATATGTTGAGAGGGGCCAAAAATTCTTTAACCCATTCTTATCCCCTTCAATGCCTTCCTCAGAAGACACCTCATGGGGAGGGTGATGGCCCGATGGCACATGCCCATGTAATCCAGCCTTGTCCTTGACTTCTATAAATCGTTCCTAATTCCTCAATTGTTCTAATTTTTTGCGGAATAACACAAAGCAAATTCCGAAACGTCCATTAATTTCCTTTAAGCCTAAATGGAAATCTTTTTATGTATTTATTCGATGTAGAAATTTTTTTTCAGGCAGAAAAATGTGATTTCCGTTGCCCTACAAAGAGCTGGTGTGCACTGACTGGTTACCGCGCTACAATTAGCTTCCTAGTATTGTGTGATTACAGTTCAGGGAGGATTATGTAATCTGTTTGGCACAAACATGCGTGCAGAATTTATCGACTTCCATGTTAAATGAGGTCATTTATGGAGCTTAATCTGCATACTCGACGCTCACTGCCTCCTCCTGGCAGACATAATGGCTCATAATAGGGAAATATTGTACAAATTTAAGTAATACGCAATTTACTCATAAATAGCCAAAAAAACAATTTTCGCTTATGTTTTTGGAAACAATTATTAGTGTGCGTTTCGAGCCTACTATTAAGAGCACGGGCCATGATGCGGCGCCTATAAAAATCCAAGAGAAGTCCCATTAAATTTAATGAAATAGCAATTGTTTAGGAATGAAGCATATTTAGATAAAGGGAGGAAGAGAAGAAGAGGTTTTATGTTACTCAAAATTGGGACATTGGACTATTAATAATAATAATAATAATAATAATAGTCCTTTAATAGTCCCACAATGGGGAAATTCAGTATGGTGTATTAATATCATGGATTCTAAACTGATGGCAGGATAGTGATGTACAGAAAGAGAACAAAACAAAAAGTTGCTTCAGGCGTTCACTGTAATATAGAAATACATACGAGATGTTGAGAATTGGACGTAGTTATTGTCTTAGAAAGGGAGATAAGCGGCTGCCACCTAAGCTAGTGCCGCTGATCTCTTGGGAAAGTGGCCTGCCCAATAGAAATAATGTTATTGTTTTATGTCTCCTAGGTTATTATATTTTACTGTAATGTTATATTGTGATGTGTCCGCCTCCCTTGCTACAATAAAAATTTCTCATTGGTTAAGGGTAGAGATGAGCTAACTGGTTCACATTGAACCAAATTCAACCTGAATTTTCCAAAAGTTTTCTTTGTCCAAACGCAAAACTTTGGGGTTTTGTCACCTACGGACCGGAAAGGGAGGTGTCAAAAAAACAATATAAGCGGGTACCTTCCCTCACATCTTCTGGGCCTCCTTGCAGCATCAGGCACTGTCTATGGGTCCTTTTCTGACCACTTCCGGCTTCCTTGTGATGTCCTGTCCTTGGGCCTCAGCGGTCACATAGGGCGCACCATGTCCTGACATCATGCCCCATGTGTCCACTGAGACCCAATCACAGGCCTCAATGGTGACCTTGTAACACCCCAGAGTGGTGTTACCACTTCTACACCCTGCTGATATCTTTATCTGCTAACCCAATGCCATCTTATGCATTTTTTTTCCAGGTCCTCCACCAATGTGCATTTATTATAATGTTATGCACCTGTAATGCATATAGTATGCCTGGTTCACCAGCAGGTGGCAGCAAACTGGTAGAGCTATCTTAGAACGGAACCTTCCATTCCACTAAAGATCCTTCTCTGGAGCGTAGTAGAGGATTCCTTCTCCTCTGCATCTAGGGTGGGGACCAGTTAGAACCAGTTAGTCTAAGTCAAGTTCTAGTTGGAGGACTGATTGAGACTCCATCTTGGAACTGCCAGGAGTCAAGTTCCCTGTCACACCTGAGAGTCAGACTACAGACAGAAGTGCAGCTCACCAGTTATATGCTAAAGCCTGCTGGAGCCAAGACAAAACCTGAATTTGTTTGAAAAACCGTTTATTCAAGTAAAGCTGCTGTACAACTCCATCTCAAGGTCTGGACTCCAGTTATTCCTCAATCTCTCAATTACTCCTACTATTTATTGCATCGGAGCCAAAGCCTGGGGTGTAGCCGTATCCAGGTAGGAGCACCGTGACACACCATAAGACTCATCTAGGCCGTAACATACCACTCGGCATTCCTATACCTGGGACCAGCGACATAGAAGGCCCTAGGGGGAGGCGTCACCGTTGCAACCTCAGGGTGCATGATGTCACCCAGGAGGCCAGAAGAGACCCAGAGATAGCACTGGAAGTTGTGAGGGAAGGTGAAAATCTGCAAGGTTCGCCCACCAGTTTTGTTTCCAGGACTGCCATTATTATACTTTTGAGGTTTCTTCAGATCCCAGAGTATGCAAAATGGAGGCCCAGGGGAGGTGCGGAAACATAGGAAAACTTATACTCCTCTCTCCTGGGCTCCATTTGTGACGTCCAGTGCAGGTCTCATCTTGGCCAGGCTTATTTAGACCTCCTGAATGATGTCAGGGGCCCTGGGGGACAGCTGAGGCCTGTGAATGGTCCTCAGCAGTCACATGGGATGCTCTGACATCACAACACTTACATCTATGTGTCATGATTTTGAAATTCCCCACATGACTTCTGAAGCCAATCACAAGCCCCTCGGGCCACAGACATCATTCAGGGGGCTTAAAGCAACCCAAAGAGGATGGAGACCTGTATCAGATGCCCGAAGTGACTATTGCTGTTTGTTATTTTTATGCACCACCCCTTAGGCCTCCACTTATACCCTGTGGTCTGGAGAGACCCCACAGTATGACAGTGGTTCATGGGTGGCAAACCCCAAAAATTTCAGGTTCAACTGAACACAAAATTTTTTGAAAATTCTTAACAAACCCGGCTTATTACAAACCGATTAACACATCTTCAATCCTTTTACTTAAGGAGGTGAAGACCCCGTTACTATATACTTTGTTGCCTGTACAATGCCTTCTTTTCACCTGGTGCCAGTAACATCTATACAAACCTCAGCTGCTGCAGAACTACTTTGTCTCTTCTAGGCCATTATTTTTCTGTACTGTATATGATCTATATACTGGGACTGACATGATACAATGTGACAATGAACTGAATGTTTCGGATATCTTTATTTAGAGATGGACGATCTCCTGGTGCTGATATGGCGCCAACATATTCAGAGCGCTGTACAGAGATGACCATCACTTATATTCGGGACAATTTAGAAGGAAGCCAATTAACCTATCAGTATATTTTTGGAGTGTGGGAGGAAACCGGAGTACCCGGAGGAAACCCACACAAACACGGGGAGAACATACAAACTCCTTGCAGACGTTGTCCATGATCGGATTTACATTCAGGATCCCAGCTCTGCAAGGCAACAGTGCTAACCACTGAGCCACCGTGCTGCCCCAGGATGGAGTAGAAGACCTTGTATTGGTGGAGAATGTCACGTTCCACTGGTCTTTTGGGCGACTTCTTCCATGTGCTGCGGCGTTCTCTGGGCCTATATTCTGGCGGATGATGGTGCGTGATGTCACTGATGGATCTTCTCAGGAGTTTACAAGAACCATCTTGCTGTGACAGAAGCGGCACACAGACTTCTCGGTGTTGAGAGATTCCGTCCAACGGCCAAGTCTACGGGAGAGACAAAACTTATATTAAAGACAAATCCTAAAAGCTAATATTAGTGCAGCAAGCAGTGGTGGTAACTAAGACCTCCATACTGACATAATCCATACAGGAACACAAGTCCCAGCATATAGGTGTATGTTACCTGGCGTGGCACCCTGAGCATTGGTAGATCACGGTGTAGTGGATCTCCCAGTTGTGGTATACGGTAATCTCTGGGAGCTCAGGGAGAGTCTCTGCGGCCTTATCACAATAATGCTGCCATAGTAAGCCGTGCGCATATTCTCTATCTCCATCGATGAGCCAGCAGGCAGCATGACACATCTCATGGATCAATGTGTCTCGAAGTCGTTCTGTAGACAGAGGAAGATATCCTTACAGTCAGTAGGAAAGACACACGGAAGATTTCACTGCAGCAAATCTATAAGATGAGGTGAAACCTACCTGCAGAATCGCAGACTTTATCCGATAATTGGATGATGGTGTAGCGGTCCCCGTTATTCTCCCGGAAGCCGGTGCGGCCAGCTATTCTTCTCAGCCTTTTATTCCAGCTGATATCCATGGATGCAGGAAGCTACAGAGGAAGGAAGGAGGAAATACAGAGATGATACTAGAGATATATCCTATATACACTAACCCCAGCCCTAACCCTCCATTCACTGCGCCCACATATCGCCCCGTACATTATAACTGTATACAATAATCTGATACTAGAGATATATCCTATATATACTATATACACTAACCCCAGCCCTAACTCTCCATTCACTGCGCCCACATATCGCCATGTACATTATAACTGTATACAATAATCTATGATACTAGAGATATATCCTATATATACTATATACACTAACCCCAGCCCTAACCCTCCATTCACTGCGCCCACATATCGCCCCGTACATTATAACTGTATACAATAATCTGATACTAGAGATATATCCTATATATACTATATACACTAACCCCAGCTCTAACTCTCCATTCACTGCGCCCACATATCGCCACGTACATTATAACTGTATACAATAATTTATGATACTAGAGATATATCCTATATATACTAGATACACTAAACCCAGCCCTAACCCTCCATTCACTGCGCCCACATATCGCCATGTACATTATAACTGTATACAATAATCTGATACTAGAGATATGTCCTATATATACTATATACACTAACCCCAGCCCTAACCCTCCATTCACTGCGCCCACATATCGCCCCGTACATTATAACTGTATACAATAATCTGATACTAGAGATATGTCCTATATATACTATATACACTAACCCCAGCCCTGACTCTCCATTCACTGCGCCCACATATCGCCCCGTACATTATAACTGTATACAATAATCTGATACTAGAGATATATCCTATATATACTATATACACTAACCCCAGCCCTAACCCTCCATTCACTGCGCCCACATATCGCCCCGTACATTATAACTGTATACAATAATCTATGATACTAGAGATATATCCTATATATACTATATACACTAACCCCAGCCCTAACCCTCCATTCACTGCGCCCACATATCGCCCCGTACATTATAACTGTATACAATAATCTACGATACTAGAGATATATCCTTTATATACTATATACACTAACCCCAGCTCTAACCCTTCATTCTCTGCACCCACATATCGCCCCGTACATTATAACTGTATACCTGGTTCTCAAACACTGTCTGATTGTAGAATTCGTACAGACAACTTGCCAGCTCCTGTTTGTTCTCATGGTAGTCGGTGACGTATTTGGATGTGGGAGAAGACAGATCTCTTAGGAAACAGTAATTGATGGGACGCTCCTGAATCCTGGAACTAAAACATCATAGAGGGTCGCACGTACGTAATGGAGCTATTGTAAGAACATACACAACATGCAGACACCACTAACAGCCTATCTGAGAATATTCCGACAAATAACAGCGCCACCTTATAATACACTTTATAGAGAAATCGCTACCTTGCTGTCTCGTCCTCCACAAAGCTGGATTGGGGAGAATTTGGTTCTGGAAAATATAAGAAATATTGTCATTTGCTTCTCTGGAATTCAGTTTTTCTTACTATCAGAAAGTCCTAGAAGAGTTTCTGCTGCTTAGTTACCTGTGTCTACGTAGAGCCGGGAGGAGCTAGAACTACCATCATCATCTTCAAGGCTCCTCGGAGACCTTTGGATCAGGGGATGAGACTGGAATAAAGAAACCAAAAGACCCAAAGACTTAGAATGACGGAAAAGAAGTGACATAATCGAGTAAGACGTAATGTAGTGACCCCACCGGAGAGAAGGGGGCGCTCACCTGATGGCGATTCTCATCACCGCCGCTGTCCTCTGTGTCGGACTCACAAATTCTGCGGCATTTTTTATTCACCAGTAACTATGAAGGAAAATGGTAAAAATTATTAGTATTTTTTTTTTTTTTTTTTCATCTTCCAATGTTCTAGAATTTTCAGTCACAAAAGGTATATAGATTCTGCTAGGCCTGGAACTAGTGCTGGACACTGATATACGGACACTGGTATATGAGGGGGGTTTGACACCTTGGTGCTTAAGGCACAGCTAAAATTTATCATTGAAGGAAGACCTCAAAATAATTTGCTGCTGGGTACCAGTTACCCCAGTCTGATACTGTGATAGGGCTGATACTGGTGTAACTGGGTTTATATTCGGGTTATTGGATGTACACTATATAATTTAATATACAACAGTGTGGATGTAGTCTGAGTCTACATGACAGCCAAGCACGACATCGGGGGAGTTTGTATGTTCTCCCTGTGTTTGCGTGGATTTCCTCCGGGTACTCCGATTTCCTCCACACTCCAAAGATATACGGATAGGGAATGTAGATTGTGAGCCCTATATGGGACAGTGATTATATATGACTGTAAAGTGCTGCGGAATATGATGGCGCTATATAAGTAAGCTAAATCAATAAAATAAATTTCATGGAGGATGTGTGTGCACCATAAACAATGTCTTACAGAACGCGCCACTCACCTGGTCATCGCCGTCGCTGCTGTCTGTATCAGACTCGATGATAAAACGACGTTTGCGGTTATTTTTAGACATTTTGCTCAAATATAAGTATAGCAAAATCCTCACTCCACAAACTCTATCACCCTCAGAGTGGTAATGGCCGGAACCAGAACTTTTATATGCTCTTGTATATTGTGACATCATGACTTGTGTGACATCATAATACTAGGTCATTGCTTATAGAACACTGATACACATATATGTATACAGTTGAAACCAGAAGTTTCCATACACTATATAAAAAGACACATATGGATGTTTTTCTCACTATCTGACATGAAATCAGAGTAAACCTTTCCCGTTTTAGGTCAATTAGGATTACCAAAATTATTTATATTTGCCAAATGCCAGAATAATGAGAGAGAGAGTTTTTAAGGCATTTTTTAATACTATCTGCAAAGTCAAAAGTTTCCATACATTTCATTAGTATTTGGTACCATTGCCCATAAACTGTATGACTTGGGTCACACGTTTTGGATCTCCTTCCACAAGCTTCTCACAATAGTAATTTGGGCCCATTCCTCCTGACAGAGTTGGTGTCACTGAGCCATGATTGGAGGCCGCCACGCTCGTACCTGCCTTTTCAGCTTTGCCCATAAATTTTCAATAGGATTGAGATCAGGACTTTGTGATGGCCACTCCAAAACATTGACTGTGTTATCCTTAAGCCACTTTGTAACCAGTTTGGCAGTAGCTTCGGGTCATTGTCCATTTGGAAAACCCATTTGCGCCCAAGCTTTAACTTCCTGGCCGATGTCTTGAGATGTTGCTTCAGTATTGCCACATAATGTTCTTTCCTCATGATGCCATCTATTTTGTGAAGTGCACCAGTCCCTCCTGCAGCAAAACAACCCCACAACATGATGCTGCCACCCCCGTGTGTTACAGTTGGGATGGGGTTCTTAGGCTTGCGAGCTTCTCCCTTTTCCCTCCAAATGTAACAATGGTCATTATGGCCAAGCCTGAGAATACCATCCCAACTGTGATATACGGGGGTGGCAGCATCATGTTGAGTTGTTTTGCTGCAGGAGAGACTGGTGCACTTCACAAACTGGATGGCATCATGAGGAAAGAACATTATGTATATATTATGATCTCCTTTCTGATTTACTACTGACAGTGTGTGTGTGTGTATAGTAAATGTATTACCCCTGGTGCACTGAAGTGAGACAGGGGAAGAAGAATTATGATACACAGCCTTCCACCGTCAGAAAGGAGAAAAATAACTTATAACAATATTAGTTGGCCAGCAGCGTATAGTCAAGGAGAGATCCTGTGAAGCTGTGACACAAGGGGGAAAGATTACTAAGTGGGGGCTCCGACAGGGGATAGGAATGATGGGAATATTGTTTGTACAGATCTGTTGTGAACAAGACTTCATGATGGTTTGGGGTTAGATAGAGAAGGAAAGGGGAATGTAAATGTGGCTGATGTTCATAAGGAGAAATTGGGCAGTGGGGCCCATGCTGAGCTTTTGCACCAGGGCCCGAGAACTTGTAGTTAAACCACTGCATACCACAAGGGTTGTAAAGTCAGGTATTGGTTCCACAAACTTGACAGCAAATTTTCCTTGCTTCTGATTTTTACAGTCTCTTCATAGATCATGGCCCCCACATGTTAAAACACTCCCTTTGCTGGCCCTCGCACAGTATAATACCCAATTTGCACTCTATAATGTCCTGTAGTAGCCCGTTCACCAAGTATAATATCCCACAGTGGCCTCCGTACAATATAATGTCCCACAGTGGCCCCCGTACAATATAATGTCCCACAGTGGCCCCCGTACAATATAATGTCCCACAGTGGCCCCTCCACACAGTATAATGTCCCACAGTAGCCCCTCCACACAGTATAATGTCTCGCAGTGGCCCCTTCGGTGTTCTTTGCAAATACTGTAAAAAATTTCTGGTTTGGCAAAACCATAAATTATTGGGGTTCACCGGCAGCAAACTATTATGTTCAGGGGTCTCTTCAGACCCCAGAGTATAATGATTGAAGACCCCGGGAAGGTGATCAAACATAAACAGTGTTAATCACCTCTCCTGGACTTTGGCGCCAGTCTTTAGGCCTCTTCAATGACATCATAGATGTCACATGGGTCACGCTGGCCTCATGGACCATAATGACACTGGCGTGACACACCTGACCACTGAGGCCCAATAAACTGTTCATTGATGCATGTAGACATTGGCCCACATTTACTAAGGTGGATGCACCACAAAAGTGTCCAAAAATGCGCCTTAGCTTGGCACAAGTTTGTTGCACATTGGTGCTTCTCAGTCTCTGTGCCCTGTTTGCCACTTTTTAGACAGTGGGCAAGTCGGGTGGGAATCTGGGTGGTCCTGGGCAGAGATGCTCCAGACTGCCAGATTTACTGTTGTTGATCTACAACCAGGTGCACCTACAAGTACGAAATACCAGTCTTAATAAATTCCGCTATCACTTTAAAGGCAGAGTTTTTGTGACAGAATGTGCTGCAAAAAATCTCCCTCCCATTCATTTCAATGAGCGATAGACAAAAATCATCTAATGGAAAAAAGAAGCATCCTGCCCGATCTTCAAGCAGATTCTACCTGAACCTTCCTTACTACCGTGCTGTGTGAACTTGCCCTTACAAGGTTTTCTCTTGACTTTGGTAACTGTGTGCAAAAATAGTGATCACATTTCTTAAGAAACAGAGGTCATAATGGAAGATGTAGTCTAGGATCAGCTATAGGCTGGGGAATAGTTCTAGGGATACGCCATCGATCGGCAGTGGACTGGAAAGATTTAGGTTTGTTGGGATTTTGTCGAATTGTACGGTTTATCGTTCCATAGTACACGCTCTATTCCGGCTTCTAGTAAGACAACTTGAGAAAACAGAGAACAAAGCTGCTCTGGAGACTATCCCCCCCATGATAGACCCTCATCCTGGGATTAGAAGGACCATCGGTAAGGGTGAAGTGAAGCAAACGCAATCCCGACAAATCTTGGAGAGGCCAAGGACTTGGAGGCTATCCTTCTGCTATTTTAAACCACCACTGGAGATGTGTAATGGGTGTCTCCGATGGCTTGCTTCCAGCTAAAAGGCTTCCGCTTGGCTGCTCCACATCATGTAAGTTTGTTTAGGATGCATAATTCATGAAGGGTACATAACACCATCCTTCAATAACTTTTCACTCACCGCTTACTCGATGGGAATGAAAGTGACAGAGCCGAGAAGCTCCTGAAATCTGAAATTATCACGCGATGTGTCCGGGGACTGTTTGCTGGAGAGCGATTGTCTCGTTATTTTGGCTTCCTTAACTTTCTGGTGTCTTCTAGGAAATGCCACTCGCGGCAGAAGTTGTACTTTTTGGATCTGATACTTTTATAATCTTTTAATGTGCAATACATTTGGCATGTATGGTATATATAGAAGAAAAAGATCTATAGTCCTAATATTCTCCTGAATGAAGATATTGAGTCATATTCCTAAATACATTCATGATTAAAAATACTTATAAATCATTCAATTATTTTAGAAAATACAGACATTTTAGGGAAAAGAAGTAAATGGCTCCTTAGGAATCATATATTTATAGGGAATGTATCACTTTTTTTTTTTTTTTATCAAAAAAAAAAAAAGCTATATCTGATTGTAGATTTTTTTTAAATTCTATTTTCAGTACATGATTAGGGGGCGGCAATCTTGTCTGAGCTTCTACCCTGCTCTGTTAACGGCATTTAGTGATTTGCTTTACAGTATAATCATGGCCATAGGAAGCAATAGCCTGGAGCCGATTCATTGAGGTCTATGGGAGAATTTTCTAGACATGTTCTGTGCATAAGGAGATAAGCTGTGACATCATCTATTGTCAATAGTCACTGTAATGATGGGTCAGTGGTGTTATCTTATATAGTCTGTGATGTAAATCAGATGACTGCTGCAAAGAAAACCCTACAGAATTGGCAAATTTATTATTAGGTTTAGTGGTCAGAGTGACAATTGTGGAATATAGTGCTAAAGATAGATGTACTTAAAATAAATAAAAATATATATTTTATATAATAAATATAAATATATTATCTTTAGACTTATTAAAGTATCTACAGTCATGGCCAAAAGTTTTGAGAATGATACAAATATTAATTTTTACAAAGTCTACTGCTTCAGTTTTTCTAATGGCAATTTGCATATACTCCAGAATGTTATAAAGAGTGATCAGCTTAACAGCAATTACTTGCAAAGTCAATATTTGCCTAGAAAATGAACTTTATCCCCCAAAACACATTTCAACATCATTGCAGCCCTGCCTTAAAAGGACCACCTAACATCGTTTCAGTGATTGCTCCATTAACACAGGTGTGGGTGTTGATGAGGACAGGGCTGGAGATCAATCTGTCATGATTAAGTAAGAATGACACCACTGGACACTTTAAAAGGAGGCTGGTGCTTGCCATCATTGTTTCTCTTCTGTTAACCATGGTTATCTCTAAAGAAACACGTGCAGTCATCATTGCACTGCACAAAAATGGCCTAACTGGGAAGAGTATTGCAGCTAGAAAGATTGCACCTCAGTCAACAATCTATCGCATCATCAAGAACTTCAAGGAGAGAGGTTCCATTGGTGCCAAAAAGGCTCCAGGGCGCCCAAGAAAGACCAGCAAGCGGCAGGACCGTCTCTTAAAAGTGTTTCAGCTGCGGGATCGGGCTACCAGCAGTGCAGAGCTTGCTGAGGAATGGCAGCAGGCAGGTGTGAGTGCATCTGCACGCACTGTGAGGCGGAGACTCTTGGAGCAAGGCCTGGTCTTAAGGAGGGCAGCAAAGAAGCCACTTCTCTCCAGAAAAAACATCAGGGACAGACTGATATTCTGCAAAAGGTACAGGGAGTGGACTGCTGAGGACTGGGGTAAAGTCATTTTCTCTGATGAATCCCCTTTTCGATTGTTTGGAACATCTGGAAAACAGCTTATTCGGAGAAGAAGAGGTGAGCGCTACCACCAGTCTTGTCTCATGCCAACTGTAAAGCATCCTGAAACCATTCATGTGTGGGGTTGCTTCTCAGCCAAGGGAATTGGCTCTCTCACAGTCTTGCCTAAAAACACAGCCATGAATAAAGAATGGTACCAGAATGTCCTCCAAGAGCAACTTCTCCCAACCGTCCAAGAGCAGTTTGGCGCTCAACAATGCCTTTTCCAGCATGATGGAGCACCTTGCCATAAAGCAAAGGTGATAACTAAATGGCTCAGGGAACAAAACATAGAGATTTTGGGTCCATGGCCTGGAAACTCCCCAGATCTTAATCCCATTGAGAACTTGTTGTCAATCATCAAGAGACGGGTGGACAAACAAAAACCAACAAATTCAGACAAAATTAAAGCATTGATTCTGCAAGAATGGACTGCTATCAGTCAGGATTTGGTCCAGAAGTTGATTGAGAGCATGCCAGGGAGAATTGCAGAGGTCCTGAAGAAGAAGGGTCAACACTGCAAATATTGACTTGCTGCATTAACTCATTCTAACTGTCAATATAAGCTTCTGTTACTCATAATATGAATGCAATTATATTTCTGTATGTGATAAAAACATCTGACAAACACACATAAAAACCAGAGGGCAGCAGATCATGTGAAAATATAATATTTGTGTCATTCTCAAAACTTTTGGCCATGACTGTACAACTTTTAGAGACTTTTAGAGACGGGAATCATGTATAATACTTGGAGGTTGGCCTGGCTTGGTCACAGCAGAGGCCAGCAAAGTGCTGTTTAATCCATAAGCTTTTTGCCCAGCCATTTGCTCCAGCTGTTTTCCTCTCACCAGAAGTCCCACAGGCGCTAGAAATATAAAACTGGCCATTCGTCGTGGTCACAATCAAATTTGGAAACAGAAGAGCGATCAGCACTCAGGATTCTGACGCTCAGGACAGTTCTAATGGCATTTAAATGGCGAGCATTTTGGGAACGAGAAGAGAGCCAGCCTTGGAAATTAATCCATCCAGAGTAAATTACAATATTTTTTACATTTCTATTATTTTTCATATTTGCTTATGCAAATGAAGTTATAAAGTATTATAATAGAGTCAAATCTGCTATTTGGATGGTGCAGAAAATGAGCGAAATATCCCATAAAAATAGAAGTGTCATGTCTGTGGGTCAGAAGCCCAAGGACTTGACTTTTCACATTGTACAAAACAGAATTTTGACCCGAAGCTGCCTATTTACGAGAGAGATCAAAATGACTGTGGAATGGATAGATAAGGTTCCATAGATAGTTGATAAATTAATAAATTCACAAACAGATAATTGGTAGAGATGGTTGAACCTCTGATTCATTTCATTTCATTTCATTTCATTTTGGTTTTGGACTGTTCGGCCCAAACCAATCTAAAAAAATGTGAGCTAGATCAAAGCATATGACATGGCTGAAAATAATTATGTGGAATGGATAGAAAGAAAGAAGGAAAGAAAGGAAGATGAAAGGAGGAGGCAGGATAGAGGGAGGAAGGAAGGAAAGAAGGAAGACAAAGGATAAAAGGAAGACGAAGGATAAAAGGAAGATGAAGGATAGAAGGGAGGAAGAAAAGGATGAAAGGAGGAGGAAGGATAGAAGAGGAAGGAAAGAAGGAAGAAAGGAAGACGAAGGATAGAAGGAAAGGAAAGGATGAATGAAGGAGGAAGGATAGAAGGGAGGATGGAAGGAAAGAAGGAAGCAAAGGATAAAAAGAAGAGGAAGGAAAGGAGAGGAAGAAAGAAGCAATAAAGGATTAAAGATGGAAGAAAAGAAATAAGGAATATTCACAGACAATTGGTACGAACCAGACAGTATTGTTTGGTATTATATATCCCTTCTTGCAATCTTCAAGTAAACAGTAGTATTGTTCGCTTCATTTTCTGAGCTATATTGTATAGTCCTATAACAACGATAAGGCTACATGCACATGACCATGTACATGTAACCAGACCGTCATTAAATGGCGCGGACGAGAATACGAAAAAACACGGACGTGTGCATGGGGCCATAGAAAAGAATGGGTGAAAAGCATGGCTAGCACGCTGTCCATGCACAATGCATGAGGCCTTAAGGTGGTGCGGTAGATTTACTACAGTGTTAGATGAATAGATTTGAGATGGATAGATAGATAAATGACAGATTTAGTGTATATTGTAGCTAGCAGTCACATATACTGACCCATCACCTGTTATTTACATCGCTCATTATTTATCTCCTTATTATCCCTCGAATACATTAAAAAGTTTTCAACAAACCTAAAACAATTAAGAATAAGAAGCGGCAGAACAAATAATAGTTTTCTGCACATTACACAAAGTGTGACTTTATTGGTAAGCCATGTAAATGACACAATGATTTGTAATTTATGCACCTGCAATTACTGCCAGAAATCCCGGCAGAAGAATAACTTTCTAATTACCGGATGCCATCTCCCAATCTTTCCGTCTTGGTAATACTTGAAATGTTAAAACTAATGTTCCATTTTTATGTGAGTCATTGAACGCTCGGGGAATTTCTGAACAAAAACCTTGGTATGAAAGAGAATTGGATTTGAAGACTTTACGAGTGTGATCTGGGTCTGAGTGCCATTCTCCCAGGGAGTTTGGAGCCGAGCACTGAGGAGCAGCGATAATTAAAATTCTGCTGTTTGTGTCTTAGCTCGGATACATTTTGATATATGCACGCCACATGACACTCAAGGTTGATCCCTTTTTGAAAAGACTACAACATATTTTGTGTTATTTCATTCGCTCGTCTTTTGTTCTTAGTTTGTGTTTTCCAAAAAAAAAAAGGAATACAAGTAACAAAAGACATTTTACCAGGAGGTACTTTGACTTTCTTAAGCTGAGCTCACATCTGCGTCACAGTCTTCATTCGGAGCCTTTATTGTAGATTTGGTCTCAATAGCCTGGCATGCAGCACTATGGCACCATCTGATGGGCCGCATTATGTCAGTGGGGTTGGTTTGCTGGGTCCGTCGATCCTAAATTGGTGGGTGAAGATTACCTGGTATGATGTCTCACATATGGAAAAAACAGAAGATTCTGCTCCCTACAGCTCTCTCCCGCATTCAGAAGCAGCATGAAGGACATTATGCAGCAGTACTGAGCAGTATTGATGGGAAGAAATAACATAGCATTTAGCACCATGACACACCCTGACGGACCCCATTATATCAGTGGGGGGTGTCTCTTGGGTCTGTTCAACCTGAGATGGTGGGAGAAGACTACCTGGTATGATATCTCTCATAGACAACACATGGCAAATCAGGAGCTTCTGTTCCCTACGTCTTTCTCCCATACATTACACAGCAGTACTGAACAGTATTGATGGGAATAAAGCTGTGGGGTTAGATAGAAAACCCACTATTAGCTGCCGCACCGACTCTGTATGTCTCTGCTTCTCAATCACTTGTCTTCTGCTTTTCTCTTTCTCCTTCTATGTGGTGCTGTAATCTGATCCCTCTGTTAGTCTGTCTCATCTCACAAGACAGCCTTAGCAAAAAGCAAAGAGTTTATGAGCCAGGAACAAGCCTGTTAAGTGAAGAAAAAGGCATTTTCTTTTAATGAAAAATGTTACCGTGTTTCTTATGGTGTCCTGCGCTATTGGTTTGTGTAAAGTTTGTTGAAAAACCAGTGACCATTTAAGGTCTATTACACATGGAAGGAACCATGGCACTAAGTGTCTCTATGGCTTTGAAGTAAGGGCCAGTAGTTATGAAGTGTAGTCTATGTGCTTGGCAGTGGCCATTATGCACATTGAGTATACAGTGGTACATATACGTGTAGTACATTGGGCCCCTCTATAGTCAACCAATGGTCACTGTTTTGAATATTAAAGCTATAATGGGAGTTCTTTCTGGAAGGAAAACCCTTCATAGCCATCAGGTTCCTCGCCCTCCAGAATACCCATTAACAGCATAAATTTATATTTCGCTTTCTTTTTTACTGGTGATCTGTAACCAGACATGAGCAATATAATAATTTCACAGCAGCCGGAGATCCGCCGGTGTCCTGTGTCTAATATAACCTGTACCTGGCTTTATTATAGGATTCTCAGATTGCACAAGTGTGAGCTTATTGCACATTACCCATATGTTATCTCTAAACTAAATGAAAGGTGACAGAATTGTATGAAAGCGATGAGACGGCTGCCATAACCTGCGGCCATTCCCTATGGAGACATTTGGAGAGGGACAGGTCACTAGACTGCAGTTTATCAATGTCACATAGTCTACAATATGAAATTACATTTAAGGAAACACATTATATAGATGGATGGTTTTTATCTGTCTTTGGCAGTATATGGCTATAGGCCCTCTATCAAACACCATTTATCAGTTCTATGTATAGAATAATCTATGCAAAAAGATGTCACTGTACACATACAGTACCGTCCAAAAGTTTGGACACACCTTCTCATTCCAAGAGTTTTCTGTATTTTCATGACTATAAAAATTGTAGATTCGAACTGAAGGCATCAAAACTATGAATTAACACAAGTGGAATTATATACTTAACAAAAAAGTGTGAAACAACTGAAAATATGTCTTATATTCTAGGTTCTTCAAAGTAGCCACCTTTTGCTTTGATTACTGCTTTGCACACTCTTGGCATTCTCTTGATGAGCTTCAAGAGGTAGTCACCTGAAATGGTTTTCACTTCACAGGTGTGCCCTGTCAGGTTTAATAAGTGAGATTTCTTGCCTTATAAATGGGGTTGGGACCATCAGTTGTGTTGTTCAGAAGTCAGGTGGATACACAGCTGATAGTCCTACTGAATGGAGTGTTAGAATTTGTATTATGAAAAAAGCAGCTCTACCTCTTGAAGCTCATCAAGAGAATGCCAAGAGTGTGCAAAGCAGTAATCAAAGCAAAAGGTGGCTACTTTGAAGAACCTAGAATATAAGACATATTTTCAGTTGTTTCACACTTTTTTGTTAAGTATATAATTCCACTTGTGTTAATTCATAGTTTTGATGCCTTCAGTGTGAATCTACAATTTTTATAGTCATGAAAATACAGAAGGTGTGTCCAAACTTTTGGTCTGTACTGTATATTATATTACTTACACTGTACTGATCCTGAGTTACATCCTGTATTATACTCCAGAGCTGCACTCACTATTCTGCTGGTACAGTCACTGTGTACATACATTACATTACTTATCCTGTACTGATCCTGAGTTACATCCTGTATTATACTCCAGAGCTGCACTCACTATTCTGCTGGTGCAGTCACTGTGTACATACATTACTTATCCTGTACTGATACTGAGTTACATCCTGTATTATACTCCAGAGCTGCACTCACTATTCTGCTGGTACAGTCACTGTGTACATACATTACATTACTTATCCTGTACTGATCCTGAGTTACATCCTGTATTATACTCAAGAGCTGCGCTCACTATTCTGCTGGTGCAGTCACTGTGTACATACATTACTATTACAAGGATATGCCCTGTAATAAAGTTTGCCAAAACTGCACTGTATGTCATTTTTCTTTTAAAATGTACCTCCAGTTGTAAAAAAAATAGTACAGTTAACTATAAGAAACTTTGTAATATATTCTATTAAAGAATTCTGTTTCCTTCTCCACTCATCAGGCTGAATTACTTTTAACATAGAAGTCTATAGAGGGGGAAGAGGAGCTGCTGGAAAAGACACAAGACCAATTGTAAGTGCTAAACTCTGCTACACTGCTTAGCAGCTACAGTTATTTGTGTGTCTTTTCCAGCAGCCTCCTCCACAACTCTCCATTGACTTCTAGGTAAAAAAGTAACTTAGCTTAATAAGTTGAGACGGAAACAGATTTTTTTTTTTTAATAAGATATATTACAAAGTATTCACCTGTACTATTCATTTATGAAAAGTTGTAGTATAAGTGGCTGTACACTTTAAGAAGAAATACAAGATTGTTACTATGCGGAAGGACACAGAGTCACAATATAATCCAGTGCCATATATCTACTACCATATTAAATAAGTCCCCATTAAACGGAGCGTTACAGAGCAATTTCCTCCTATAAATAGGCAGAGACATTCATCTGGCATTGTGTTATGTGTTCCCTCTATCTGATTGTGTTCAGAAAGACAGGGGGGATTGTGAAAATATCCAATAATACATTTCATACAATGGCTCCGACACATGACTGATGATTTTACGAGTCACTGACAATGAGGATTAATAACACTGTCCATCAGAAATGCTTTTTTGACAGTCAAAAGTCAGAGGTGCAAACACAAAATGACGGATTCTCAGCTTTTGTCAGCTGCAAAATATAGATGACTTCTCGAAACGGAACGGTATGTTAAATCAAGCTCATTATAGTCACAAGTCATCCAGGCAGCCACTTGTAACAATAATGGGCTCGGGGACTGGGGCTCAGCAAGGCGAGTCTTCCACAACAGTGTACACAGCACTATAAAGTGTTATTACATGGTACACCATAAAGGAGGCTGTTATAATAAACTGCGTCTGACCACACTTATGTCTCACATCCCATAGCACCCTGCCTGGCTGATACATAAAAAAAAAAAAAAATTTAAAGGACAAATTCATATTTAAGAGAAATGGGCGTCAATTCTTCAGCAAAGAGTCCTAGATTAATAGGATATAAATTTTAAAAAATACATTTTGGACAAACACAGTTTTATTCTGAATTTTGCTGCTAAGTAAGTAATTTATTTTCCTGTAGGAGGCACTGTAGCCTGTGCTACATTAATTTATTTGTGCTACAAGTGTCAATTGTAAGTGTATCTTATTGCAGATTTTCTGCACTGAAACAAAATGCTTTGTGTTCCCAGCCTTAGCATACATACCAGTTTTTAATAGGTGCTTTAGGGAGGTTTAAGCTCCGCCTCCTGGGGCTGCCCCTAAATCGTCCAATGACAAATCAGGTGGGTCCACCTTTTTTGGCCTGAGTTTTTCAGGGACAGTTGGCAACTAAGATCTTACCAGGAAGTAGAGGACCCAGTAAGTATTGGTGTCCGCTAGGTCGTTAGGGAGGTGAGTAACTTTTTAATTCTTTGACTCTTGTTCTTAAAAGGACGGGAGAGGTACATTTTTTTCTGTCCTATCAAAAAAGATATATTCACAGGATGGATCAAACATTTTATGTGTTAGGAATCTCAATATCTGTGCCCTCGCTTCTCCACCTTGCAGCCATCCTTCCCTTCGGTGTAGCACTGCTCACAGTCGCTCCTTTCTGCTTCCCATGCCTAACAGTAAACCTTTGGCTGGGTCTGTTCAGCCAGTCAGAGCTTTTAGATGCAGAGTCTATCCTGCTTTACTTCAGCGTCCAACCGAGGGCTGATGCAGGGTATTTTAACCTGACAACTTCCTTACTCAGATGCCTCTGATTACATTAGTTTTTTGGCTCTGTATTCTCAGAATTTATTCTCTGAACTTTACCCAGTTGACTGAACTACTGGTTTTCTGACCTTGGCTTGCTCTCCTGGATTACCCTTCTGTTTCTGATTTGGCTGTACCTGTGACCTCCTGGATTTGTTCATGGTTTGGACTTTTCCTTGGCTATTCCCGTACTCACCTGGTTTTGACCTCGGCTTGTCTATTATTCTACCTGCCCGCTATAGGATTGCTGGTTTGGTCCTTTGTCTGCAAGTATATCTATTTTCTGGCACATTATTCTGAGGTTGCAACCTGGTTACCGAGACGCAAAGTCCATCCTGTCTTGCGGGCTATGGTGAATACCTGGGGGTGATCTTAGACTCTGCAAATCAGGATGGTGTTTTATGATTGGCAGCTTATTTACTTGCTGTTTGTAGACCTTAACAAGTCCCTGTGTCATATTAGGAAATTGCTTAAACAGCAGTTCCATCATTTTGAGAATTACTTAGGCACCAATTCCAAAACAATATGAACTGGATCACTTTGTATCACTTTGTATGGATCCTTAATGTGGTCCTCAGACTGTTATGTGCCATACATTCCATTCAATGCACAATTGTATACATATTATGTAGTATTGTGGAAGTATCTTGTTTAGGCTATGGTGCTTCATGGGGACATCACATGACAGCATATATGGGGTGCCTATAGGTCCATAATACCTTTGACAAGCGTACATTATACAAAGTAGATGTAGACCTATATCTTCCACAAGCGGCTTGTTGCTATTCTTTCACTGTCTACCATAAAGCAAGAAGCAAAAAAAGAAAAGATCCTGAAGATATAATACACAAATACTAGATTTTACTTTTGCCAATTATGGAGCTCCCCTTTAAGACACTGTGATGATATAACACCATTCACAATGACCTTCTACTTGTGTTATAAAACATTCAGCAGGTACAAAAACTCCAGTAACATCACTCCAAAACTTCAGCACAATGCTACATTAGATAAGGGCGCTTTCAGATCGCGCCCCCCCAGGTGTCTTCTTTTCAGCCGGCAGAACGCACCACCGCCATAAAATAGAAATCAATTTTCAAACCTGACAATACTTTCTACAAAGCCTCAGAAACTAATACATTTCCAGGGCTTTTGCATTTCAATGGGACATCAGTGACCCGGACTTGCTCTTTGTTGGGATTATTTACAATAACACGGGTAGAGCGGCGGCCGTCGCAAGGAGACAAGACGGTTTTTTTTGTATAATTGCGCAAATAACAATCGAGAATAAATGACATGGCGCTGGTCGGGCGAGATGTAATACGTTTTATTCAAATCCAACATTTTTTTTTTTTTTTTCATTATTATTTCACCTTGATTATTTCCATCCAAAAACAGAAATTTTGACAAAGGGGAAAACAGAAAATGTGTGTTTGCGTTTTTTTCCTTTTGTTCTGTAGAATCATGAATTTTTCAGCGCCGCTGTCACACTGTATTAGAGATTTGAAACACTCTTCTGGTTTTGCCCAGTAACTTGTTTTGTCTGCGGAGTAGACACTGAGCACTTTGAGAATCCGATCCTATCCGTGTTATTCCTCTCATGTTACCTTAGCTGAAAAATGTATCAGATCAGATCCGGCATCCGGCAAAAATACAGAGTAAATACAACCAAGAGCTGGAAAAATAAAGGGGTGATATAATTGTTCTCTAGATCTGCCACTTTTCCACTTAACCCTTTGCAGCTTTATCAAAAAACTGGGGGAAGAAAGGTGATAGCCTCTAAATATATACCCTATTTGGACATATGGATGTAATAAAGGGAAGCCCGTGCTTTGGATCCCTCTTTTATCAGAGCAGAAAGCCACTTTAAAAAAAAAAAAAAGTACAACTTCTGGCTACCGTTTTTCTCCGAAAACAAGACAGGGTCTTATTTTTTTTTTGCTCCAAAAAATCGGTTAGGGTTTATTTTTAGGGGATGTCCACTCACCAGACCCCCTTACACCCAAAACAATTAGCGTTGGCAAGTACCAATGGTGGATGAGCTCTCAGATCTGAGTAACTTCTGTCAAAGGCGTGTCACTGTCGGGTTCCTTGTGTTCTACTGCAGCCATGTGTTTCACTTGGCTCTCCCTGGTGGCTGGAAACAGCCACAACGCTCGGGCTCAGGAGTAGAGTACCCGATCTGTGTGTATGAGAGCCCGGCACTACTGGTAGTCATCCCTACCATCTCACTAGTGCCATCTTGTACAGATAGATCCCTTAAGGTTAATGTTCGATTCCTTTGGGGGTGAAATTCTTCTGAGGGGTGTCTGCTTTCCTTGATGAAGGGTCTACCATATCTGTCATGCCATGACAGATATGGTAGATCCCATCCAACATACGGCAGACCCCATCCAACATACGGCAGACCCCATCCAACATACGGCAGACCCCATCCAACATACGTAGACCCCATCCAACATATGTAGACCCCATCCAACATACCATCAACACTCCTGTACAAGTTTATGGGTCATTGATTTATTGCTTTCAAAACAAAAACACAAAAAAATGAAAGTGCATAAAATTTGTATTTCCGCAACCATAATGTCCAATACTATATAACTCATTTATCCCAAAAGATGAATGCTTTAAATAAAATTTTTTTGTTTTTAGTTCATCCCACTTTATTGTGCAAAAATAGTATATTAAAGTATAAAACTGTAGACTTAGGCCAGGCACTGTGAACATGCTGCAGAATTTCAGCAGGGAGCATATGGGTGTCGTAGAAGGGAAGGCCTACCCAATGGAGCTCCTTTCTATTAAAGGTTTTGTCCCAAACTCAACACTTCTTACCTATCCTGCCGATAGAAGATAAATGTAGAATTGCTGGAGGTCCAACAATGGAACCCCAACAATCAGAAGAACCGGGGTCCTATGTCCTGTACTTGCATGGAGCGGAGGTGAAGCAGGTGCTATCTCAGTCAGTTCCATGAGCATTGAATGAAGCGCACTGTGCATGCTCAGTTGCCACTCCATTCCAATGGGGGCCATGAGATGAGACCCTGTTCTCGTGATCAGTGAGGGTCCCTTGTGATCGGTTACTTATCTATCCACAGGATAGGTTATAAGTAGAGATGAATGAGCTGGTTTGTAACAAGTCAGATTCATAACCAAACCTGAAACTTTTTGGGTTCTTCAGACCCCCTGAGTATAATAAGCAGAGGTCCAGGTGTGGAAACCTAATAAATATTGATATCCCCTTCGCTCACTGTTCCTGGACACTCTGCAAGTCGACTTCCAGCTTTCTGGGTAACCTCATGGTTCCTGGGGGACGGCTGAGCCCTGTGATTGGGTCTCGGAGGTCAAGTGGGACGTCGTACCAACATTGAGACACTCATGTTAAAATATCATGATGGCAGGCCCCACTAAGGCTCAATCACGGACCTCAGTGATGTCACCCAGGAGGCTAGAAGACAACTGAAGAAGACCCCGATGGGTGCTGGATTCCACAAGGAAGCAGTGTTCATTATGTGTCCGCACCTCCCCCAGCCTCTGCTTATTAACCAAACACCTTTTGTGTAGTCGGCCATATATTCTATTGACTGCCACATACTACTATTTTTACCCCGGAAGCTTATGGATCCTATTGACATAGATGCATACTCATTGATACATTAGCATGTGCCTCCCATTAATACCTTGCTTGGATGGTTCCAGCATTTTGCATGGATTTTGGTTCTAAATTACAAATGACTCTGTTACAAGGGAGAATACGGGGAAGTCAGCCAAAATGTCTAGCTCAAAATGGCTTTTTTCCCAGGAATCATGTCTGGTGCGGCAAATAAAATATTCTATTACATTATTTTCTCATTTCTGTCTATTTCCTGTCGGGCTCCAGGGTGGTATATTTTCCAAAAGTTCTAAAATATTTTCCCGTTCACCATCTGGATGCGTGGACATCAGGGTTCGGATAAAACATCTGTGACCTGTGAACATCAAGCTGTCTGAGCTAGGAGTTTAGGGGATTGTGAGAAGAATTTTCAATGTAAGTCAGTCACAAAAAGATCTTAAAGAGGTAATGGAAAGGAACAGAGAGCGCTCTGGTTGGAGATGACACTATACGGAGTAGGGGTCGAGGGGACACCCATTCTTTTGATAGGTGGGGTGCGCTCCACACAAAACTCCGATTATTCTCACCCCAGAGTATAAGATAGTATCGAAACGAGCCAAAGGCTGAACCTCACAAATATTGATTTGTGGGGCCACTGTGGAGCATTATACTGGTGGGTCTCTGGGGAGCAAATTATATTGTGTGGGGCCACTATGGAGCTTTTCACTGGGTTGTGCACTGTTGGGAAACTAATATATTTTGTTGAGCTGCTGGGGTGTATATTATTCTGTGTGGGTGCATATTATACTGTGTGGGGGCTCTGGGGAGCATGTTATACTGTGTGGGGCTGCTGGGGAGCCTATTATACTGTCTGTGGTCCATTATACTGTTTGGGGGCTCTGAGGAGCATATTATATTGTGTGGGGCTGCTAGGGAGCATTATACTGGGGGGCACTGTGGAGAGCCTATTATATATACTGTGTGGGGCCACTATGGAGCATTATATATATTGGCCATGAAGCTATTGGGGTATGCACAGTACTATAGGGAATGGCGATACAAGGAAAATACTCAGTTATGCCAGATAGTCAGCACATGTGTAAGATGTTCAGTGAAGGAACCGCAGTGTAGGCTATTATCAGGAAGCTGTTGGCTGGCTCCCAGAACATGTTCCTCTGGTGGGCCCTAGGCCCTTCATTCCGACACATCTTTATCAATTCATGAACTATTCTTAGGATAGGTCATCAATTGAAGATCTGTGGAGGGTCTGACACCTGGGACCCCTGTGAATCAGTGGTTGGAAGCAGTAGTGGTGCTCCCTGAGCTCTGCTTAGATTCACAGGACGTTTGCAGCTCAGTCCCATTGAAGTGAATGGGACACAGCCAATATACATTGTATGGCTCTGTGCTTAGTTTTCTGTCTCAGCAAACAGCTGACCAGTGGGGATACCTGGTGCTGGATCTTCAATTGATGACCCATCCTTAGGATATTAATTCTAAGTCTGGAAAACCCCTTTAAGTAACTCAGTAATATCACATAAGGTGCTACTGTTGCTTCTGAGTGAGTGAGAGAGAATTTGGGAACAGGATCTCCTCTTTTCCATGTGCTATACCAGCTCAGGGAAAACGAAAAGGGGAAAACTGAAGGATACAAGTCCTATAATGGCGAGATAAAGCGGCACTTTTAAGCTGCCATGTGTGCGTACATGAGAAGCCATAGGTTTGCTTTAATTACAGGTCTGTGGCCCAGTCTATGTATCTAGGTCTACAACATTGTATCTACAAATTTTACCGATGGGAGATGGAATCAGCAGGATTTCTATTGGAATGAAACCAGACGAGTGCAACTTCTTTGTTCAACGCTGAACCTTCACATAGTTCTACCGTATTATGATACGGTGAAATACATTGCGGCTGGAAGAATCGGGGACGTCGGGTACATTGTACAGTTTTCAAAGATAACACTTGAATGCGTGCGTCACAATAAACATCGCTGGTAGCCGAGGTCCGCTGTCATTGAGACTGAACAATTCCTTGTTGCCAATGTATTGTTCAGCTTCTCCGCGGCATTAAAAATCTATGTAATAAAATAATGGTAACCCTGAGAAAAGGGATCGGTATCATCGAATTATTACAATATAAATCTGTTATTGAAGGGAAAAGGCAATTTACAGTGTAATTTAGTTTAACATTTTCCTTACAGGGGTGGTTCAGGATTTAGAAAAAGTAGGACATGTGATAACCTTAAAGGGGCTGTCCAGAAATACGGATTTTATAGGTTATAATAAATATGTGGTAGGAGGCTCCACGGAACACCAGGCTTACTGCACGCAAAACTGGGCTGGAGGCAGTTGGCTCCATGCTGTGTATAGTGGTTGGGTGCTGCTACTGCAGGTCAGGTCCCACTGAAGTCAAAAGAAGCTGAGCTGCAGTGCTGGCACCCGACCACTACTATAGCATATAGTTCTATAGCCTTTCGACAGACAAACTCTTGCTATTGAGAGCAATTAAAGACAGTCTATGACCTCCTCCAGAGTCATTCAAATCCCTCCATTGTGTTACAGAGCAAGATACAGTAATATACAACATACCTTTGTTCTATATATCACTTTTGTAGATTTGGAGGAAAACTGCAATTGAGGTAATTGGTGCACTGGGGGCGGGCCTTCAGCTCCATGGAGCACTGCTCTTGCCACTCAGATCCCTACCATCATCTGCCTGTGCCATCCTGTGTAGTAAGAGTTGATCCTCCAACTGCTGTGACATCACCCATCCTACTAGAGCAGGGCACAACGCCCGCCCTCAGTGCACCAACTGTCTCATTTGCATAAGACTTCTCCAAATCTAGAAAAGTGGCATACATAACAGTGGTAGGTTGTTTTATCACTATAATGTGCTCTGCAACATGGTGATGGCAGTTGAATATACTTGGGGAGGTGGTGGACTCCCAAGTCTGTTGCTCAACTACTAGGGTGTCTGCCTCCCATATACAAGGCCTGGGGTTTGAGACCTGGGAGAAACCTATTGAAACAATAAATAGTATAAAACTTTAAGTAAATTGCAGAGGGCATCCCCCATCTATTTAAAGTATCCCTCCTTGACTATATGCTACTGACCAAATGCTCTTTTTGACTTAAAAGGGTTAATTTTCTCCTTTCTATCAGTGGAAGGCTGTGTATCCCAAATCTTCTCCCTTCAGTGCACCAGAGGGCAGGGGGAATAAATTTACTATGCATAGACTGCCAGCCATCAAAGAAAATGGGAAAGGAGATCAAAGAAGTTTTTGGGTGGTGAGGGTGATCTGTGGGCCCCCCTGGCTTTTGGGCCCTGTTGCGTCTGTGACCCCTGTAGTTACATCAGTGTATTTTTTTTTCCATCTACCCCCTCTTCTACTATTGGCAGATTATCAAGAAGACGAGGAATAAGACATACCTGCAGTTTTTGGTTATGGTCTGCAACCATAAAGGTAGAGCGTGGAAGTAATAAACAAAAAGTTTGCATAGATAGACCTACTATGTAAATAAATGCAAAAAAAGTAGAAAACTACTAATAGAATCATTCGAAAACTACTAATATTACTACTAATATCCAGAATATTCTCTAATGGGTTCCTTTCAGCCCTGTAAATGAGATAAGCGGCTCGGCCATGTCACTGTCAGGTTTATGGATCTGTGCACAACTCACTAATGAAAAGTCTATATAAAGTATAAGAAAAAGGTAAAATTTATTTACACATCTCTTTCCCTGCGGATTCCCAATCAGATACCGAGATCCGTGTTTTAGTTTGCGAAAGTCAAATAAGATAAAGTGGAATGTGAAGAGCTGCCTTTAATGGGGCTCTGGGATCGATGCGGAGGTCAGAGGGCAGCACCTTCTCTAGAAGTGGACACTTCCCACAACCGTGTACAGATACAAGCCATAGATCAATACAACACCGTCTACTGCCGGGGAGAATTTCCCAGAAGTCCTCCATGTGCAATCTCTGGCAATGCGATCAAGTGACTGATAGTCACAATAACATTACATTAGAGGTCGGCCATTTACAGAAGATCTGTCACCTCTCCTGACATGTCTGCTTCAGTTCATTCTTGTATTCTTCAAGAAATATAAATTCTGGAGAATCTTGTCTTAGATTTCTGGTGCATTTTTATTAGTCTATCTTCCCTAGAGTTCTATCTTCCCTCTTCCTGGGCTTCATGATGACTTGGTGTTCTTGCACTCCCACATGTCAACCATTGCTAATGTTGAGTTGCCCAGGGTGGGGTTGATATGTTGGGTTCTGGTGACAGACTCCATTTAACATAATGTACCAGGAGCTTTTCATTACAGCTGAAGTGTCGAAAGACCCTTTTACGGTTCTTACAGATCTGAATACAAATATTTAGGCCAATATATTGGGGCAAAAGGATTGGGGTTAATATCATGCAGTCCTTGGTGGGTTGTGGTCATGGGTCACAGTCTTCTACTTATTAAGGCCCAGACTACGGCACCTTCTGCACATGTTCACATTTGCTCGTCTGTTCACATTCTCATTAGACAAGAAATAATGGCCGCCCTCAGAGCTCAGATGACTTCTGAGATGTTCTGCCCCTGCATTTTCCGTCCACTGTCTCTATGACATAGAAGCTTTTGGTCCCGTATATATATTTTAGCTTCTATTATCACACTCTGTTAGGCACAGTAAAACATTAAAAACACATTTGTCTCAGCATGACGCCACTTTCAAGCGCATAACAGGATTCCCAGAGCATTAAGTGAACATCAAGCGCGAAGACTTCTTAATCTTATTTAAGTGAGACGCAATATTTTCAGTTTTTGCCTTAATAAATGCAGACAGACGGTGTATATTCAGACTTGTGCTTGATAATGGCGAAAGTCCTCGCTCAAAGTTTTGCACAGGTACACGTTTCATTACGAGAGAGAGAGTTCTGAGAGTTAAGCTTTACCATGTGGTGTCCAAAGCCCTGCCCATGTAGAGTGGCCATGGGACACTGTGTATGGATAGGACTTCAGGCGCAGTGTGGATGCAGCACTGGACACACTATTTTGGGTGGTAGTCGGTAACTACAAGCAGGGATCCTGAGGCGGAGGTCACATGTTGCATCCAGGTCTCCTTTAATGCATCCTGTAACGTTATTTGCCTTAGCAGCAGCTGCCTGGCATTGGTTGCTGAGGTTATGTTTAATGTTCCGGGTTATCTGTGTATTTAACATATGATTGTAAAGTCTTGTTCCAGAAGCATAACCTTACATTTTTCAACGTTAAAGGGGTTGTCTCTTAAGGGCATCCTCTGTTCATACACCATCTTTGGTCACAGTGGGCAATTACTCTCCTTGGCATCTATATGACCTATCTATGAGTGTAACACATTGGCTCACCTATAGAGATGCACAGTGTCTGATCCTGCAGCATGCTGCTCTGACTGTGGGTCTTGTGCATGTGCCAGCTCCTGGTCTCTTTAAGGGCCAATGTACGATAAATGCTCCTCACCTCAGTACCAGGGCGCACTCGGCTTTTAAAGGATCCCACAATGCAACGACCATGAGCAATAAGGTCCTTGATTCTCATAAACTTTGGTGTGTCTATTCTTTTTGTTAAGACTCTGCTTGTGTTTCTGATCTCATCCTCCTGTTTCCTGCAGTTCCTGACCTCTGCCAGTCTTGACTCTAGCTCCTCCTAACTTTGGTTTGCCTGCTGTCTTGGTGCCACGACTTGGCATTGCATTCTTGCTCTGTTGATAATATTGACTAGGCCAGGGCATATATAGTTTCTTGCCCTATATGACCTGCTGGAGGTCAGGGTCTTATTCAGTTAACCAGAACTCAGGTTCTCAATGCATTCCTATGAAAGCCTTGTTTTTCTGAGTTCCATAGCAATACATTGAGGGCCTGAGTTCTGGTTCACTGAATAAGAACATGACCTCCAACAACTCAGAAGCAGGTCATTTTGGACAGCACCAGGAACTATATCTGCCAAATAACACAAAGTAATTTTAACCCTCGAAACCACCCCCACTGAAATACTGTACCTACGTAGAAACAAGGGGGCAATCAAAAAGAAATGTGGACTAATTTTTGCAGAGCATACCATCTAATGGCCGTATTACAGCAGTCCCCGATGGTTCCTACCAGTATCCGATACTGAACGCCTGTCTTATTTCTGTTTCACGATATATTTTTGGTTGTTTTACTGTTACTAAAATCTCAATAGAAAAATCCTCTTTAAAACAGATTTCTCCCTGACAGAGCTATTGCTAGAACGTAATCGAAACTGCGCTAAACCACCATCGTCTCGGTTATTATGTGAAAACTTCCAGCTTAATAAAACTTTTATATGCTGTCAAAGGTTCTGTATTCCTGTCCTTTATATCCTCGCTGTAGACGTAGAAATCCAGCAATTCAGTCTATTCCGAGCGTACTTTATCAGCATAGCGTTTTATTAGGGAGTGATGGGTATTTGCCACTATATAACCGCCATATTAGATCATCGCACTGATTTCCGTACTATTCATTTCTCTTATTTATATTTCCAGGAGTGGATTCCCGCAGAGCGACAACCGTGGTCAGGGGTGAGGAATAATCGCTTGGCTGAGAAATCACAGAAAAACTTTCCATATATGTTTGGGAGTCAATTACTGTAAGTGTATGTAAATGGGAATACAATTGTTAAAGAAAAACTGCTACGTCCACCATTTTTATGGCTCTAGTGCAAAAAATGTAGAAATTTTTGTAAATGGTTTTTGGTGTGTGTTTTCATGGTAACAGATTACAAATACATTTTGTAGTCTGCAAGCCAACCCACCAGCCACCCGTAATAATAATTGGTTAGATGTAAAGGCAGAATATGGCGCTCTAGGTGATCGCCTTACCCTGCTCCTTCCCAGGAATAAAGTCAGAATGAGGGAGGTCTTTTCTTTAAAGGGGTTTTCCAGCTCCAAATGCATTTATCACACTGGTGACCTATCCACAGGATATGATATCGGTATCTGATCTGTGGGGGGTCTGACACCCAGATCCCACAAAAATCGACTGTGCTAGCAGCCTCCAGGAACCAGATGCTATTGTAGTAGGTGAAGCAGCTCTGCTCCTATTTTAAGTGATGCTGCAGCTCCATCCACTGCATAACGGTAGTGCTGGGAAACTGCAGCTCTGCAACTATTCCTTTAATAGGAGCAGACTGCTTCTTGGAACTGCTGATCTGTGTGGGGTCTGGGTGTCAGGCGCTCACAGAGGAGATAAGTCCTAAGTATCAAAAATGCACTTGGGCTCCTTAATTCAGAAAATTTGAAAGTAAAATTTTGAGCTAGAAACAAGCAGACCCACCCACTGCCAGAGAAAAGCAGCTCCAATCTCCACCCTGTAATAGAAAGGTAAGCAGAAAGCTGTAAAAAAAAAAAAAAAAAAATGCAGGACAGAATTTTGTGAACAGAATCATAGGATCAGTAATTCTTTGCATTGGTAATCCCATTCACAGCAAGCCCTGGCGGCATCAAAACAAGGGTGCAGCACAGAGCAAAAAAAATTCTGTCTGACCTATGGTAGCATCATTTGGTGAGCATTTAGACACACACTGTAGATATTTTTTATGTGTTTTTATAAGCATGTATTTTTGTCATTGGTGTGACCACTTACCTTATCAGTTTTTCCATACTTACACCCCACCATGCAAATCTGCTATCTCTTTGCATTGAACATCATCATTTATTTATCACTATATTGTAGTGTAGGTTAAAATAATCGTTCCATAAAACTTCCTAGCCCGAATTAAAGGATGCTATCTGCAGAGGTGCCGCAGCGGCTCCTGAACCCTTCAGCTCCACAACATTATAAAATATATTTTGTTCATGTTGTTGGACCATTAGCCTTTACATTTCCTCCTGACATTTCCGCACACAGCCTTCCATCAACAGCTCTTTAAATTGCTTGTCTATATCCAATATGAGTTCAATATAGATAGCATCCACATCAGTAGACACCGAGCTTCATGAGAAATCATTTTCAGGAGTGTTCCAGCTTTTTACATTATACATCTATGTGAACATTTTCTTAACCTGACATACGCCAAACACTGAAAAAGAAATAGAAAGTCTCTGCCGGAAGAATCCAAAATTATACATAGATGGAAGGTGAAGAAGATAGGAAATAACCGGTGACTGAAGGTAAATTATGCCCAATGTATATCTATACAATAATAGCTATCTATAATAGAAGGGTAATATGTCATAAATGGGTGACCCCTGAGATCGATACAGATTGCGAGAATCTTGGTGCCCATTCCCGTTAGAGATGTGACAAGCACAGCCAGTAGGTTTATGAGATTTCCTATGACCACAGCCAGTTGACTTTAAGGAACTTTTTGGGTTTTTCTATGGATTACACACTTGGCCACAGCCAGTTGACTTTTAGGAACTTTTTGGGTTTGCCTATGGCTGACGCACTTGGCTACCAAGTCCTTGTGACATTGTGTCAGGTTTCACATCATGATCAATAGAGGAGCGTCAAGATCTGAGGTAGTTTGGTGCCACCCCATATCTGTGTGTTACATGACACATCTCCACAGCCCAAAGGATGGTATAGGTAAAGGGACAAAGGCAAAAACCACACCAGGAGGAAGGGAATGGATCAACAGAAAATTGCCACATTTCTGAGACATGCCTTACTTGAGCTAAAATTTGCTTTCGTGGTGAGAAAAGTGGGCAGGTTTAAGTAGGACGGTGCAAAACTACATTCCGACAAGTCATACTAACAATTGGCATAGATTCATTTTCTGTCGCTCGGGTAGCCAAAGATGTGCCACATTAGGATGCCTTTTAATATATATGTTGTACATTACTCCAGTGTATTGGTATATGAAACCTCCGTGCATGTGCATGTCCATACATATAATGTGCTGTGGAAAAAATTGCACACCTTGCAATCGCTGCAGCAACTTTATGAACTAGACTATTTTTGCTGCAGCGTATTATCATATATGTACTGCAGCCACATTGTGATGGAAGGAAAAGAAAAGCCTCGAATGAGACCTGTGCCCAACTAAGCAGTAAGCGCCAACTGGATAAATTTGGCGTAAATTAAAGCACAGTCCTCATCTCGCTCTCACTTTGTAAAGTTTTGATATTCTTGCAAATATATTGGTTGTTCTTCTATTACTGTTTTGTGTGTTACTCTAATTCATAGAGATGGAGAGATAGATAGATAGATATGAGACAGATAGATAGATAGATAGATAGATAGGAGACAGATAGGAGATAGAGGTTGGTGAGGGGTTAATACGTAGTGTCATTTAGCATGAGTAAAACCGCTCCAATTTTTGCAAGATGCTATTTTTTCTCTAATTCAAGTTTTTATTAGTTTCAGAAATGTTTATTTTTTGATTTTTCTGATATATATCCGAAGTGAGGATTTTAAAGATGGATAATATGAGATAGATATGCAATAAAATAGATGGATAGATATGAGATTAAATATCAGATTAGATAGATATGAAATTACATAGAAAATAGATAGATATCAGAGATTAGAAGAAGAAGTAGATAGATAGATAGATAGATAGATAGATAGATACAGAGGTGTAGCTATACTGGGGGTAGTGGGAGCAGTTGCTACTGGGCCTTGGACCCTGAGGAGGCCCCAATGGTCCCCCCTGCCACCTAAAATATACCACTATTCAGTATGGCACAGGGTAGATAGGGGCCCCATTACAGATTTTGCAGTGCGGCCCAGGGGCTTCAAGTTGATGATAGATAGATAGATAGATAGATAGAGATAGATAGATAGATAGATAGATAGATAGATAGATATGATAGCTATGACATAGATAGATAGAACTACATACAGTGTCCTCTCAGCTACAATTTTTCATAATTTTAGCATTAACTACAAATAATTAAAAATTAAAACTGCTGCAGGTTAACAAATCTATTGATTATGGTTCACATACATAAACCAGTAACATTGTAATAATCAGTATATGCTGTATATATGTGTGTGTTATTATATATATATATATATATATATATATATATATATATGTATATTGTCTTGCAGTATATTACCCATATGATATAATATGATATAAATTGTTCAGCCTCATTCAGACTAGTGTTGGCTTTCTGTGTATTTGATGACATACAATCCCATAGGACTTGTGATGTATGAAGATAAGCAGAGCCATCTAGAGGCGGCTTCACATCAGCACAGGCAGCTCTCAGGACTGTTCACCTCTTATATAGACCTATTCAATGTATTCTTGCTCAACACTCATCCAGATCAGAGTGAAGTATAAGTTGGGCTTTAGGCTGTGTTCACACTCGTGCTGGCTTCAGTTCTGTCAAGGTTCCATTGTTTTTGGTGACAAGTCTAGCGCAGTCTGGAGAGTGATTCTTCCTGTCAGAAACACTAGAAACCTGAATGATGAAGGATGTTGGAGGACAGACCTGTCATATATGTTATGTCTCCCTTAAGAATGCCATCCATGATTGTAGTGTGAACAGAACCTGAGGGCAGTGATGCATGTATTCGGCCCCGGAAGCTGAAAACTGAGCAGACTCTGAGAAAACAGACAATTAAAGAGACGGACATGTTCTATCTATTTCCATTTTGACGGACACAATAGAAATCAATGGACCCATGACTAGGTCTGGACATCCCCATCCCCTTTCAAAGGACCGATCAGCTCTCATAAAATGTCTTTAATATTAAATAATTATAATCCCTATAAAATGATTCTGGAGCATCTGTTCATATGACACTGCATTGTACTATTCCTCAGTTATTCCTCCTGTAATTGTATGAATAAATTGACAATTGGGTGTTACTAGTTGGGGGTGTGTCCCTGCCCAATCTGACTCCATCCAATCAGTGCCGACAATACCAGATTGTGTAGTGACACGCCCCTTTGCAAGGGGAGTGATAATGGCCAGTTGTCAATTTATTCATATATTTCTTGGAGGAATAACAGAGGAACAGAACAACACTGAGTTATAAGAAAATATGCTCCAGAATTCTTTCTATGCGTCCATCAAATGAGAAATTCTTCTGGGAGTTGTGAAAAATCACAAAAAAATAAATAGATAAAAATGAACAAAAAATAAAACTTCTTAAAATGATCAAAAATTTATTTAAAAAAAATAGATAAAATAAATATTAAGAATAATTATTACAATTCAAGATGTATTTAAAATAGATATAAAATTAAACAAATATTAATAAAAATGTTTTAATTTATTTCAAAATAAATACAAAGAAATATATTTAATAAAGATTTAAAATTATGAAATAATTTTAAAAAGAAGTAAAAATAAAAAATATAATTTTGTGCATGTCTGTCCTCCTACAATGAAAAAAAAAATGACATTGTCTAATAGTGCAGTTTATTTCACAGTCCAGAATTTATTGGATTAAGTTTTCTTACTACTTTTTAGCAGTTAAGAAATTTTCCTGGCTCTTTTGTGATATTATTTATTTATTTATTTATTTATTTATTTATTTTGAGCACAGGAAACGTAAAAATTCCTAATAGTCCTTTTTTTATTTCCACCTCCACGGGCTCCATTGAAGTTCAGTAATCACATAGCTATATATTGCGGTTTGATGCGATCCATCTTGACATGCTAAAAGCCACAACCTGGTTCTGAACATCTAAGACGCAGATAAACAGGTTTCCTTTGAAAATGAGCAGTTAAAAGCTTATATCTGTAAAAAGCAAATTGTGTATTCCTCTGCCAGGATTTACTGGTATGGTCCCCACTGATAAGGCCTGACGTCAGGCGGACGGGAATATACAGCAGATTACAATGACGTCCAGGCACAAATCTCATCATTTCTCTTTGTTTCAGTGGACATTATGTTTTATGGTGTCTTGTTACACCCCCCTCGCATAATGAACAGATCATTCCGACCTTTCCCTTTAAGGGATTATCAATAATTGTGAGCCGTACAGCTTTGGTGATAGGCAGATGTAGCAGAGCTAGGTTTGTAACTTGGCAAAACTCCTTGTGTTATCTAAGGTTTTATACTGACCTTGTGTCCACTCTTTTCTTGGCACTCCAAATTTTCATGAGACCAGTTCTTTAAAATATGGTGAATGCTAGCAAAACCGACAGTCTGCAATTTACTACATATCCACTGGGTGGCCATGCATAGAAACATATAGGACGTACAAGAACTGCTATATGCTAAGAGTAAATGTAAAGATTCAGAAACATTTGCAGTATGATCTATATTTTGCATAGTTGCCTATTCATTTGAATGGCTGATATATAATGCTACATCTCCGCTGCGGTATATTGTATACTATGTATACAGCTAACTGCCAGGGGATGGCGACATTAGATCCCCGGAGATAAGGTGATTGCCGTGCCAGATTGTATCTTTAAAATGAGCTTGTCTTTTTCATTATATTCAGTAAATGTAATACTACACATGGCCTGTAGTGGCCACTGCAGGGGAATTGAGCAGCTCACAACAACTTCCTCTTCCCCTGGGGTTTCAGTAGCTAGAGCCGAAAGAGTTGTTTATGGTGAGACAACCCTTAAAAGTGAAAGTTGTCAGAAAATGACCTATTATTTAAATCTTTTTTTTTTTTTTTTTTTTAACACATTTTAGTGTGTTTTTTTTATTTGTATTTTTTATTTTCCATGTCACTATCTATAAAATGTAAATTCTGTTATTATTCTGCCTCCTAATACACGTACATGTCCTGTTCTGTAGAGATCACTTCCAAGTAGTCACCTCATCACAGACTGGATTACGAAGATTGGTAATGTCTATAGTAATGTGCAGATGTTTTAGGCAGATGCAGATAAAACACTGCAATGTAAGAATGCTTTCAGAAATGGAAGGGTTAATAGTTTATTTTTGTCAAGTAATAATAAGTGAATGCAGAAAAGAGAAATGTAAATCCCATCAATATTTGGTGTGACCTTTGCCCTTCTATGATCTGGTGTTTTTTTTTTTTAACAACCAGATCAGCAGAAGTGGGAAGAAGTGGTAGAGCAGGAAGCCACAAGCTCTTCAATCTGTAGGCTGCAGACCACAGGCTTCCTGCTCTACCACTCATAAAACTTGTAGGCTGCAGACCACATTAGGCCTGTGGTCTACAAGCAGGGTGGCATAGGGTGTAAGTATCAGTACTTACCTGCCTGCTCCCCAGTCTAGCTTCTTCTTGCTCCCAGCGCACTCTAGTGACATCATGTACGCCCAGAGCAGGAAATGTTGAGATATAAAGTGGGACCAGGGAGCAGACAGGTAAAGAAATTGACTAATTCTGCTGGTGGGCCCGAGACATCCCAGTCCGACACTGTTCACCTATTCACATCTCCAGACTACAGGTTCCTATAGACCGTGTGGCTGCTGTAAAGCAAACCTTTGTACAGCAGCTCAAGAAAGATGGCCGCCACCATAATCCTGTACAGAAAATAAAACCAGACAAGAAAAAAAGAATAGTTATCCGTATCTGGTTTTCATTTGTAATATATAGATGATAAAGTACATTCCCTTTAAGCATCCCAAAAATATACACAGGCAGTACATGTGTATCTACCGCATCAGGACTATATAAATCCAAAAATACGCTATAAACCACTTCAATATTTGTTCCTTTTTCCTATAAAGTGACTTAATGGACATGTAAGAATGGATCTGCTCCCAGCACCTGTACTTTATACCGCCTTCCAGATACCACTTGACTCTTCCTACTAGGACAAATAAGAAAAGGACATTAATGGATAATAAATTATTGAGCAGAAACGTAAAAGTATTAAGAGCATGGCCTGTAAAATCAGGTTCTTGTGTCTCGTCGTCTTAAAAGCAACTCAACCAGGTGGAGAATGTCTCCTGCTGCTCGGTCTACTAGATGCCTTGTAACCGATGGCGGAGAGTAAAAGCTTATAAAACACACAGGCATCATTTAATAGGATGGGTAAGAAATAGTAGGTTTATTATACATATACCGATGTAGCAGAGATGAAGTTCTCAACTATTTTTTAACATAAAAAATGAAGCTTGTGTCCACAGCTCCTATGAAGACTTGTGTTTCCATGGTAACGGACTACAAACCCTGTGTTGTCTGATCCTGTAGTCATACTCTTAGGAAAGTCATTCCATGGACTGTATTGCAGAGTTCATGGGTACTGACACTTCTTACCCTAGGTTCCCATCAGCGTTCGGGTTTCCGTTCTTCTGGTCTGCTTGGAGACCCAAAGAACGGAAACCCAATCTGCTTAAAAAGTGGCTACCCACGGATCCCATAGACTATAATAGGGTCTGCCCTGTTTCCACCCGAAAAATGCATTTTTCAAGCAAATTCAAGGACGTAATCCCCAAACGGAATATAGGCACAGGTGTGAACCCAAGGACCCCAGAGTATAATAAGCAGAGGGCCTTGGAGATGTCGAAAAATAAGTCGTACTCCCCTTCCCTCACCTCTGCTGGGCTCCCTTAGGGTGTATGGTGCACCCTTTTTTGCGGGCTTCTTTCTTCATCTTCCGGCCTACAGGGTAACTTAAGTGGCCCCAGGGGTCATTAGGCCTCAGCAGTAATGTGGGACTTGCTGATGTCATGATGCCTTGATATAAGTCTCAAGACGTTGGCACACCCTTTGTGACTGCTGAGACCCAATCACAGGCCTCAACAGTTCCCCAGGCCACTGATGTCACCGGGGAGGCAGGAAGAGGCCAGAAGATGACAGAAGACGCCCAAGAAGCAGCCGGGGATGCCACATGGGAATCCAGGAGAGGTGAGGGAAACCGAGTATCACTTATTATATTTGCACACCTCCCGTGGGCCTCCGATTATTATTCTCTGGAGTCTGAAGAGACCCCACAGTATAATAATACCAGTTCTGATTCAGACTGAAAGCAAATCTTGCAAAACAAAAATGATGAGGCTCGCCTATCTCCAGTCACCAAACAGGTCCTCGTAAGATAAACCCAATAGAAATATGCAGATCTATATCCCCTAATAATGGCTATATGAGTGTCCATAGATAACATGGGTAATGGGAAAGTAATTATAATTATGGAGAGCAAAAGAGGTTATTAGAGAGCGGGCCGGGCCCTACATGACAATGATCTCCGGTGCCCATAATTAGCAAACACCGCATTTGTATTGTTTCCATAAATATTTCATCCTGTGTCACTTGCTCCTTAGAAAAGCCGTGATGGTATACAGCAGCTGCATATTTAGCAGCCTTCGAGTGACACAGGATGGTCTCATTATGCTGAGATCTAACAAATTTACAGGGGGAAGGCAGTGAAATTTGACAGGACATGCCAGGGGCCGTGTATCAAGGTTATACTAAACAGCTCGCTGTTCATCTCCCGTAGCTTGATATTCTAGTGTTGTCCTCCTGCTCTGTAGCCCGGCAGATTGCTCCAGCGCAGAGTTAAGAAAAAAATCATTTTATTCTGATTTTTAACAATTTTGCAAAATGCAAACCTTTTCTTGTGGTCAATGCAGACCAAGGAGCTGAGGACACAATCTGGAGTGACCAGGCCACCTAATCTAAAGGGGCTTAAAAAGTTTTTACAAAAATTTGCTGTCTAGGCATTGGCATCCTCTAATGTGGGGCAATGGTCAACAGAAATTTGGAAATTTCGTAGTCAGGACCAGGCAACATTCAGGGGCAGCCATAAGCAAAGAGAGTAAGAAAACGCAGCACCATTAACTTCTCTTTAGCTCAATGGGATCTGCAGTTTAGACCCTGTAATTCTTCCTCCTTCTCTATGACTATCACTTTTTTTCTAATCTATATTTATTTTCTGATTGTAGATTTTTTTTTTTTTTTATTCTATGTTCTGGGGGCGGCCATCTTGCCTGAGCTTCTCCTCTGCTCTGTTTACAGCATTTAGTGATCTGCTTTACAGCATACTCATAGCCATAGGCAGCAATAGTCTGAAGCAGTCACCAGAGGTCTATGGGGGAGTTTTCTAGACACGCTCAGTGCACGGAGGGGGAGGAGATAAGTGGTGATGTCATCTATTGTCTGTAGTGAATGTAATCATGGGACAGTGGTGTTATCTTCTATTGTAATCCTTCCTGTGATGTAAATGAGGTGACTGCTGCAAAGAAAACCCGTATAGAATTGGCAATTGGTAGTTTGTTATTAGGATGCAAGATATAGTAAATAAATAAATAAATAAATAAATACATAGAAAAAAAAATAAAAAAATTGTGATATGGAAAATTAAAAATAAAATCATGAAAAATTCTCAAAAAATATATTTTGCATAAAAACTTAGTTAAAAAAATAGTTAATTTTTGGTGACACATTCCCTTTAAATTTTCCAAAAATGTGCATTCTACGATTTGCTGAGCAGTAAAATGAGATGCTTCTGGGTGTTCTTTGAGCCATGTGTTTTTGCTATCCAGGGCTCAGTAAACACACATTCTGGCATATGCATCCTGTTGCTATATATTTATCAAGGACAATTAAAGGGATTTCAAGGCAAACAGCATTTTAATCTTAGTTTGTGGATGTAAAAGACACATATATCTGCACCGCCATATGCTTTACCCTTCTGTTAAGAGCAGGCGTAATCCCATATAAGGACAACGGGAAGAACCGCTTTTAATTTGCTCAAAAAAAAAAAAAAAAAGCAGAATTTTTTTTTTTCCCTTCCCCAGATCTGACATGTGCCGTCTACGTTCACAGCTTTGGGCTTAGATATTTTTAAATGTCGGATATTAAACCTACGCTCGATGACATCTGCTTCTACCAGCGCAAACAAATAAATACATACATAGGAGGGAGCGCTAAATATCGCCCACCGCCAGGAGGGGACAGGAACCTTCTGGAGGATGGAAAGTTTTAATGAGTCATTTCCATTTTCTATTGTTTTGGTCTTGAAGGCAATCTTTTAAATGTCACCTATACAACATAGAAGGATGAATAAGTATATACTGCAAAAACATTGACAGCCATTTGTTTTTGGTTTGTTCTTTAAAGGGATTCTCCAATTTCGACCATCTATTTTTGCCTATAGGTTTGTCATGGTAAATCTCACTTTACAGTGAGATTGGTTCTCACACACCTCCGCCCTCTAGTGAGCCCCGCTATGGACCCTCTCCAGTTTGCTTATCGGCCGGGCATTGGGGTAGATGATGCCATCATCCATCTTCTGCACAGGGCTCTGTCTCACCTGGAGAAACCAGGGAACACAGTGAGAATAATGTTCTTTGACTTCTCCAGTGCTTTTAACACCATACAGCCCAGGTTATTGAGGGACAAGCTGGGCCTTGCTGGAGTGGACCACCACCTCTCCAACTGGATCCTAGACTACCTCACAAATCGACCTCAATACGTGAGAGCCCGAGACTGTGTGTCAGGTACCGTGATCTGTAATACGGGGGCACCTCAGGGTACGGTTCTCGCCCCTTTCCTCTTCACACTGTACACTGCAGATTTTAGGTGCAACTCATCCAGCTGCTACCTACAGAAGTATTCTGACAACTCTGCAATAGTAGGTCTCATCACAGATGATGATGACAGGGAGTACAGAGAACTGAACCAGCATTTTGTGGACTGGTGCCACCGGAACCACCTGAAGATTAACGCGGGGAAGACCAAGGAGATGGTGGTGGACTTCCGCAAAGGCAGAAGCCCTCCTAAACCAGTGGACATCCTGGGGACGGGCATCGAGATTGTGAACACCTATAAGTACCTGGGTTTGCTCCTTAATAATAAGCTGGACAGGAAGGGCCACAACAGGCTCCACCTCCTTAGGAAGCGGGGGGCCTGGGAAAGGGGGGGCCCTTCTTAAAACTTTCTCCACCTCGGTGGCGGCACCAGCCATCTTCTTGGGGGCGCGGGGGGGAAAAAAAAAAAAAAAAAAAAAAAAAAAAAAAACCCCCTGGGCAGACCATATGGAGGCCCTGTACAGGGAAGGGCCACAACAGTCCGGGGGCTCTACCTCCTTAGGAAGCTGGGGGCCTTTGGGGTCCGGGGGCCCTTTTTGGGGCCTTTTTCCCCCCGGGGGGGGCCCCCCCCCTCTTTTGTGGGGGGGGCTTGTTGGGGGGGGGTATATCCAGCGGGGAAAAAAAAAAAATTGGAGGGGTTGTTGGGGGGGGCCGCCCCCCCCGGGGGGCCCCGCCCCCCCCGGGTGGGGGGGGTTGTTGGAGAAAGATTTTTTTTGGGGGGGGGGTCCATGCAGAAGAAGAAGTCCCATCCCATGCATGAGACTGTGATCGCGCTGAGCAGTACTGTCAGTGACCGACTGCTCCACCCTAGGTGTGAGAAGGAGCGCTATCGGAAGTCTTTCCTCCCCACCGCGGTTAGGCTGTACAACCAACACCGACCTAAGCGGAGATCATTACATACAGAGAACTGAAATATCTCTCTGCCTGTTATATCCCCCCCCCCCCTCCTCTGCTACGTCCTATCTGTCTGTCTGCTATCAATGTAATGCCTCTCACCTTGGAACATTCCTGTACATGTTGTATTTGTATTTGTATCTGCTTATCTTTGCTGCTGTAACACACTGAATTTCCCCATGTCCCCATGGGACTATTAAAGGACTTATTATTATTATTATTATTATTATTATTATTATCAGATGTAATGTTAGAGAATCTAGCAGCAACTGTTTAATTTCCCTACAGCACTCCCGCAGGCCAAGTGAAGTATTACACTGTTGTCATTGAAATCAGTGGGCTATTCATATAATACATAGGCATGTAATTTCCTCCAGAGCCAGAGAAGCTCTTTGCAGCTCTTCTGTTTTTGCTATTGGATATGGGTCTACTGACCCCAAATTAATTTCTGGTCACCGTACCCACGATTGTTCTAGTACTTTCTACCACAGGGGTAGGCAATCTTCGGAAATTTAGGCACTCCACCTGTTGTAACACTACAACTCCCAGCATGCATACTTGCTCTGCTGTTTTTGAAACTCCCATGGAAGTGAATGGAGCATGTTGGGAGTTGTAGTTTCACAGCAGCTGGAGTGCCGAAGGTTGCTGACCCGTTTTACCATAATACTCTTGCCTGCATTACACCAGTGTGCAACTAACCTAAGTATCTGCCGTATTTCTGAAAACAGCATCACGCCTGTTCATGGGTTGTATCTGGTATGGCAGCTCAGACCCACTCAAGTTAATGGGACTGAGCCGCAATACTACACACAGCCTATGGACAAGGGTAGCGCTTGTTTGGAAAAAGAAGTATAAGTTTTTCTAAACCTATCAGATCTTGTTTCGGTGTAAGAAATCTCACCAGTGAAAGTACTCCGACAAACTGTTGGTAGCTGCGTACCTAGAACGACACACTTCTGCAATAAGCAAACTCCTAAAAGTTATCAATTTCTGCAAATACACAGCTGTGTTTCCATCTGAGAATGCCAGTGTCATCAAGCTGGCACAAGTTGCAAACAATAGCAGAAGCTGGCAGCCGGGACAACACTTAATGCTGGCTGCCCCTCCAAAACCTTCGGAGCTTGGCACTCACACCATGTTAAAACCCTCTGAGCAGGAGCAATGCCAACCTAACAGCTGGTCATTACAGTTCCCATGCCAGTGTGTCAGTATGTGCAGAAAATCCAAACATCCAGGCCTGTGTCCTCGTCCTACAGGAATCGGCAACTGGGGTTTCAGTCGTCAGCCCTGTTGAGCGATCGCTGCAGCTCGCTGTTACCCGACAAATATGAGAACATCCTTTAAGAAGAAAAATAGCTCGATTTTGACAGACCGAGCCAAAAAAAAAAAAAAAAAAAAAGAGGACATCTCATCGACTGCGACGTTAATACAGTAGTTTAGGCTTGTTCCTGGTATAATTTGATACCTGAGAACAGCGGTGGCAGAGGTGACAAGCTGCTTGTCGCAACGCTAGAAATAAGTATTTTTTAAGACTGTCAGCTGCGGCAGGGACAGACAAGCCATACGTCAGCAGAATATTGAGTTAATAAACCCACTGAGCGTATGAAGATCTGCTTGTCACAACCATCCATACACTACAATGATAGATTTACACCGAGCGCAGAGCCAGAAAAAACATACAAGAGGTAATAGAAGAAAAATACTGTGCAAAAATGTGATGAAATGTGTCACTGACTTATGACAGCCAGATACAATATTTACCTATATACAGGTGTCATTTATGGGGTATTAGGATGAATAATAGTGCGCGAGGCACAGGATGGGATAATAGGATGAGCAATGGGGCAGGAGGAAGTCGCAGTACTGTTCCTTTAAAGGGGTTAAATACCATAAAAATATTTTCCATTTACATGCAGTAAAAAAGAATCCAGTGAAGAGTTATAACATTTACTTCCATAGTATGGCACCCCCTAGTGTTCAAAGTGTATAGCAATGTGCACGTCCACCTAATAAGCCAAATGGTGGACACACGTGCTCAGTCATACTCCCTGCCATCAGGTCTCTAAAGGGACACAGATTGACTGCAGAGCAGCCAATAGAAATAGCTTTCTGCCTTCTTGTTAGAGAAGGAGCAGGACGTTTGCAGTAGGAGGCAGTATAGCTGAGAAGACTCCTACAAGTAATAGTAGAATGGACTGAATTGTGAGATGCCAGAGGAGGAAGGAGATTGATTCACCCCAGAGGCTCAGCAGCACCAAGAGAGACCGATGGAAGTTAAACATGATGAAAAAGTTACTTTTATACTAAAAACTGTAAAAATTGCATGAATAAAGCATATGGGCATCACCCATGTATAACCCTCTACCTAAACTGAGAGCTGCTACAAACATTGGCTCCGGATGGCTCGCCACCACCATCTATTGCACCATCTATTGTATGGTGCACCACTCATTTTGGTGGGTGCCATGTAATACTAAGGAATATTCTTGCAATAACTAGCAGGTCTACTTTCTAGATCCTTGTGATCAGCTCTTCATCACTGGATCTCAATCAGGAAAAGGGGTGGAAATTCATTGCACCTCCAGAATGTGTAGGGACTGTACAGTCAAGTGTTTTGAGGTATTTTTTCCCCTTCTATGTTGTGCATTAGCAAGAGGGAATGGAATCAAGACTACAAAGTCAGACTACACAAAGTGTTTATAGTCTGTAACCATGGAAACACATAAGTCTGCATTAGCGCTGTGTACAGAAAACAGTAATAGATTTTTAATTCAAAGCTATTTTTTTTAATTTTAGATGCATTGGAGAAATAAAAATTATTGCAAAAGCGGACGTGTCCTTTAACAATGAAACACAAGTGTATAATGACAGAATGATGTGTAAATTACACGGAGCTGTCTGTTCTCGGTTCCATTATTAATTACATATAGATTTTCCCATTGGGGGTCAGTTTAGAAATTAAACCTGAAAAGGGGGAGAATGAAAACAATATTAATTTCCATTCAACTCGGCCCCGTAATAAAATGCTACATATCAATACCACATGCAGCTTGGGGTGTGATTGAGCAATTTTCACATTGTGATATGTAACAGTGAGAAAAGTGGTTATTGATTTATTATCAATGGCAATCTGGCTGCGGCGCGTCATTCTCAGCTCGCACAATTGAAGATAAAGTGACATATAATGAGGGCTGGGATATTGGAGACGTAAAATTGCAATCTGTAATGGTCTAAGAAGAAAAGGAGCTGGAAAGATTTTCTAACGTGTATAGGGCTGTGTTCACACTGCAGCCTGACTATACGTGTAACATACCCATAAAGATCTATTGACCGTACAAAGTGTGTCCTTACAACAAATGTTTGGTTTACCATTTTCAGATGTATTTTATTCAACGGGGGTCAATAGTAGATGAATGTAGCCATATAGGCAGAATTGCCACCCAAGTGCTTGGGAAAACTGGGTCAAGGCCTCTGTAAGTGCCGCAATGGCCTCATATTGGACGCCAACCAGTTTCCCACAAATACATTTACTGTCACTGTGAAACTTCTAAATACAATTGTATAAATTTGATTTAGGATTTTCCCAAAATGGGTGGGGGGTCCCAGTGGTTGGACCCCAGACACCCCTAGATAGGTGAGAAGTTTCAATCTTGGGACAGCAGCTCCAAGTGTTACCAAATCCCACAGACCAACCTATTGTGCACCTATTACACATTTTTTCAATGTGGGAGTGGTTTATAGGGTGCAAAATCTAATTTATTACTTGCAACTTTTTGAAAGGTTGCTAAATTTTTGTGCAAGTACACTCCATTTCACATCTGTGCTGGGTTCACATCTGTCGAAGTGTCACTGGGTAAAAAAATTCTAAAAAAGAACAGACCCCGATGGACCCCATTATAGTCAATAGAGTCCACTATTTTAGTGGTTCCTGACGCAGGTGTAAACCTAGTGTAACTTAGAAAATGCATCAAAAATAATCCTCCCACCCTCCACCTAGAGAATTGGGACAAATTTACGAACCAGCGGAAGATGGTTTGACGAATTTGTCACAAAAAAAATCACTTGCAGAACATAAACCAAGCCAAAAAATTGGCTAAAAAGATCCCCATAATGTGTATATGTCATGTAAATGTATGACCGCCTCTACCAGAGTCCGCTCTCTGACCCGTTTCCGTATCTTCCAAAGTGTATAGTTCCTCAGCTAGCCTACTATGGCTATCTCCTTCCACCTTGGGCCAGCAATGCAGATCATGGAACCCTCATCCCTCTTGAATAATGAAGGTCCCCCACCCAACAAATAGAAGGTTATGGCTTATCCATAGCTGGAATAACCCTTTAATGCCCTTTGCTTGGAAGTACCGAGCCCCTCAATGAATTGTCAGCCTATATGGATTGCATCTTTAAGTTTTTGACTCTTCATCTTGCCTCGGAGACAATTATCGTACGTTGCACTTAGTCAATTATGAGGGTCAGGCTAATATTTAGACATGGGTTTCCCCCCCCCATTGGATTCAGTATTTGCTGGGACATTATGGGACTTTTAGTCTTCGATGAAATAGTGGATATTGGGATGAGCCACCATGACGGTCTGTGTGAGCAGAGAATGGCTTGTGGTCAGCGACTAATGATGTGCCGGCCAGGAATAGACTATTCCTTACATGCATGTAATTATGGAGGAGAACTCAATGTCCTCTTCACATTCATGACATGCACAACTAATAAAGGAGGAGCGGACGGCGCTCCTGCTATTTATTTGCATGAAAAAGCTTCAATCTCGCATATACTTTAGAGAAATTAGATTTTAATCTCAGTAACTAGATGAGATTTTGACCCTGAACTGTTTTCTCCGTTTCGACCTGGGAGAATTTATGCAGAGGTGAGAGTCGGACGCCGATCTGCCAGACAGCCATCATTTTTTTCATTAATGCTTCAATGTCTCCCGTAGTTATAAGGAGTGGAAAATTGCCTCCTTATAAAGCGCTCGCCCGACACGAATTTGCTTTCATAAAGCACAATCAGAAAGCGATGATGGCACCGTCTGCCTTCTCCTGCACTGCGGCCGCGGATCACAAAGCCGCTCGTATTGTTTCATCTCATTGTCTCCGTTGACCTGTTGTGGAATGAAATGTAGAACGTGTGTCTGAAGGAAAACAATCAATCCGTCTTATTGCCTTAAACCGGGAGATTACAGGCAGGACATCGGAGGTGAAGGATGTTTATTTGTTGGCTGGTTTATAGGGGTTCTGTTCCCACTGAGACTGTGTTTGCCGACCCTTTCAGGCTCGGGGGCTCCTGGGACAAATGTTTTTTTTTCCTACTAAATTTTTACTCAAAAAATGCAGTTTTTATGTGTTTTGTGGTTTTATTCTGGCCTCCTGGAAGATGTCATGAGCCACGGGATTACTTCTGAGGCCTGTGATTGGGCCTCAGCAATCACATGGGGTGCATGATGTCACCCAGGAGGCCAGAAAAGAACCCAGAGAGAGTGCCGGACCCCAGGAGGAGACCCATAAGAGGTGAGGGAAGGTAGATATAACTGACTATTTTTTTTTTTTTTTTTACACCTCCCCTGGGCCTCCCCCTATTATACTCTGAGGTCTGAAGAGATCCCACAGTATAATAATTTCACTTCAGGTGAAAAAAATCTGGTCCGAACCAACTAATGCAAAACAAGACAAATCTTCAGAGGTTTGCCCTTCTCTACCCACCTACAGTAAATTTACAATCGTCATGCTTCTTTAGTTTCCCCCACACGGTATGATGCTCCCCACTGGCCGCGCACACAATATGATGCGCCCCACTGGCCCGGCACACACCATATAATGCTCCTCACTTGCCCCCCACACACTATATGATGCCCCGCACTGGCCCCCCCAAAAACGCCTTATATTGTTCTCCACTGGTCCCGCACACACTATATAATGTTCCCTACTGGCCCTACACACACCATATAATGCTCCCCACTAGTCCCGCACACACCAAATAATGCTCCCCACTGGTCCGGCACACACCATATAATGCTCCCCAGTGGGCCCTGCTAACATTATAATGCTTCCTAATGGCCCCTACATACAATACAATGCTCCTCAGTGGCCCCTACACACATTATAATGCTCTCAGTGGCCACACACAGTAGTTGTGCTATATAAATATAAAAAGAGGCATCTTTACCAAGCTCTCTGCAACTTTCCTTCTCTTGACTCCGACTCAATGCAACACTTTTGCACCGAGCTGCAAACATCACTAGTAGCAGCCTGAATGGTGGAGCAGGAAGTAAAAAGCTTCCTGCTTTACCACTGAATTCAAATTATCTGCATTCTGAGAAGGTAGATATAGTTGAATGAAGATGTGTCCATCTTCCCACCACCTGGTGGGTTTACTTGGCACCCCTGTGTACTGCTGCACTGTTCACTGTTCTAAGGCATAGGGCTAGGTGCTGTTATTTTGGGGGTAGTCTACTATATGGAACCAGCGCATCTGAGCACCTACTGCTACCTTATCTTTAATGTAGCACTGCAAGGATGTTACCAAGTAGTTGCCTATGAGTGTAGGGAATGGAGCGGCTGTCACATGACAGCTGCTTTGTCTTCACATTTAGATAAATTCAGAGATCACAGGAGAAAATTCTGTTCTTAAAGGGCAAGTACTGATTTGTAAAGGTTCTGACATGTCAGTGGTTTTGATAGGTGGGGGTCTCAGTACAACAACCCAGTGATAAGTGCGGTGATCAGCTCTTCTGGAAAATTATGCAGTGTACAGATCCATACAAAGTATGTGGGTCTATACATTGCACACTGACCTCTCAAAACAGAGCCAAGATGATCGGGGAATAGCGCCACTTATAGGGACTCCACCTAGACCTGGACCCCAATCACATGTTACGTTGACATCTCAATGTGGTAATGTAAGGCAGGTGTTCTATTACGCAGCTATTTCTGGTTATTCAATGATGTATATCTGTGTGTGATAATAATGGGGGCGCTCCGAAAACCACAAAACATAAGGGGCAGGATATTGGTTTATTATCTACATTAAAAGGCTGTTTGGGGGCCATTTCTAGTTGTCCTATGAGCTGGGATTCAGATGTTGACGTGTATGACAAATGACAGTCAGGTTTCCAGCACCTAATGATATATAAATCTGCATTGCTAAGAAATGGAAATTACTTCTCTGATGGTTTTTGACAGTCAGTCACAGGACAGCGCAGGTGCCAAAAACTGAACTCTGAGGGACCCATTATAAGATAATGAGATCCACTGCAAGACAGACCCAAGAAGAACCCCTGAGCCCAGGGACAGGACAAAGAACTATACAGCCCCATAGCAAAACTTGAAATGGGGCCCTCTAAACCATGGCTACATTTGGAGTTCACAGCATGAAAAGCTTCCTAATGCCCAGGGATTAGGTACAGATTGTTAAAGTACAGTATCCATGCAAACAGTGATGTCACTGTATAGGAGTAATGCACATTGTGATGTCACAGTACAGGGATAATGCACACAGTGTTGTCACAGTACAGGGATAAAACACACAGTCATGTCACAGTACAGAGATAATACACACAGTGATGTCACAGTACAGGGATAATACACACAGTGATGTCACAGTACAGGGATAAAACACACAGTCATGTCACAGTACAGAGATAATACACACAGTGATGTCACAGTACAGGGATAATACACACAGTGATGTCACAGTACAGGGATAATACACACAGTGATGTCACAATACAGGGATTATACAGTGACGTTACACTAATAATAATGAACACTATGATTTTATAGCATAGAAAAAAATCTATGCACAGTGTGACATCACAGCATAGGAAACAATTATGATGCCATATGCAGGTAAAATGCACATATGATGTCACTACACAGGTATATTGAAAAAGCAACACCACTGAAAAGGGATAATGCACTAACCTGTGCAGCTCCATGATAAAAATAAATAAATAATGAATTATATTATATTGCTTTCATCCTCCTTCTATAGAATGCCCCATAGCAGCCATTATACCTGCAGCCCTGGTACTTACACCCAAGCATGAGCCCATGACAGCAGTGTTCCCCGTCAAGGTGTCATCATAATTGTAGAAGGCATTTCTGTAGCTCTGACATTCTGTACATGAACCAGGGAGATCAGGATGAACACCGCTGTCAGTCCTCAGTGCTTCTGTGGCTGTCATTTACGGTGTTTTATTTTTGGAATTTACCAGGAAACCCTGAAGGCTGTATATATATATTTTTTTTAGCAGCAGAAGTAAATGATTTATAATGTGCAAAGTGATGTCCTAGGAAATAGACATTATTAGGATTAATTTTTCAGCATCCGCGCCTGGATTGGGAGTTCAGTTTACAGAAATGACCCCCATAGACCGCACTAGAACAAGTCTCTCTAGGGCCCATCAATTGTAACACAGGATGCATCAGGGTAATTTCTTGGAAGTGGATACAATCAGGAGAAGATGTCACGTCTCCGGCTCCATCCAATCTTCCTAACACTCATCATAGCGCCTGCACATTTATAACCTCCAATTTAGGGCTGATCCTCCGCTACGCGTACACCATTGTATTACCGACGCTGTCTCCCTCTGATTAGCGCTGTCAGTCTCTTGAGTGACAGTCATGTAACCTGGCCGTGCAGTTACCGCTCATTTATCAAGTGGAGGAAACGGAGCAGTTTAAATATTTTACACTCTACTGTGCGACAGCGAAGATGATGGATAACATCCAGTACACGAGTCAATATCAACCAATGGAGAAGTGCGAATAATGCAGCCATCAACGCTGTCGCAGATTTTACTTATGTGCTGGTTAACGGATGCAAGGGGAATATTTCCGCAAATTTGCTTTTTTATCTAAATAAGTCCAAAGACTTCAGAATGTTTTGATTCGTAGGTCTAATACTATCTGTAGGGTTTTCCAGGCAAATTAATCACTAATTGGTGGGGGGTCTGGCATGTGGGACCCCATAGATCAGCTGCTTGAAAAGGCTGGGACTGGATCACAAGCCAAGGACATGAGTCACGTCTCATTCAAGTGGATGGGGCTGAGCTGCAATACCCAGCACAGCCATTATGCAATGTATGGCACTGTGCTTGGTACTCAGTGGAGAGGTTGCAGAGATTACCCGGAAACTGTGGGGATCCTACACATCAGTCTCCCCCATGAGATGAAAATGTATGACTAGGGTGGAGTGAATTGGCTTCCAAAAATTTTGGATTGTATGGCTGACGTAAATTTCAGCTATTGTATGTGCTGGTAAAATGGCGTAAATGATATTAAATGTAGTGCATCTCCCATGGCACTTTCACGAAAATGGAGTGGGCAACCCAAAAACACCAAGTTTGCAACTTTTTTTACTCCATTATAAATCTGCCCCAATTAGTTCCCAGAAAATTCCCTTTAATGCAAAATTGCATGAAGGTGCTCATGGGTGTAAAGCGCTAGGTGGCATTCACAATGCGCCATGTGCAGGGGTGTAGATATAGGGGGTGCAGAGGTAGCAATCACTACCGGGCCCTGGATCCTCAGGGGGGCCCAATGGCCTCTCTGCAGCACCAGTGTAATAGCATATGGTAATTGGGGCCCCATTATAGATTTTGCATTGGGGCCCTGGAGCATCATATTACACCTTTTGGCTGTGTCTACTTTCACAATATATATGGATAAGGGAGTATATTGAGTTTTCTATCGTATAATTCATTTTTTATTTCTTTTTGTAAAAAAGTATGATACGCCACCTGGCAGCGAAGGGGTTAAGAAAAAAAAATCTGCTATAATAATGGTGACCTGTTGCACCATTGTCTCTAGACCTTTAATGGTATATGGTGCACTTGTACATTACTCCAGATCAGGCCGACTGTCCGCTATTCTTCAGGCTGTCTATTCGATTTGCTGAAAAGACCCAAAATGAGAAGATGACAAAAAGAAGTAATAATAGGAAAGTGTGAAATCATCCGCAGACGAGAAGCGAATCAGACAGGAAATCAGGGCCAGCGCGTCTGTAGGGAGGTGAGGCAAAGACATTGGCTATGGGCAGGACGTTCTGCAAGAATAAATGGAGGTTGTGTTCACCCAGGCCCAGAGCACCGAAAAAATCTGAAAATGTTCTGAAGAAGAAATATTCAGTTTAGGGACGAAGCTGCTGAGATATATAGCGGGAAAGAACGCTCAGCGCCGTCTCCTCGCCTCAACGTATTCACAGCCATGAAACACAAGATGTCAGGAGGATTTCACATATTAACCAGTTTAACTTCAGAGACCGATTCGATTTTGATCATTGACTGTGAAATACAGGAAAAAAAAATCCAAAAATTATATTCGGGATTTGTCATTTATGCAGTTCTTCAGGTAGTATCGGCATTAAAAGTGGGACGTGCTTGGTGGATTTTCATGCAGATTTTGCAGGCAGAAAATCTCCAGTATTACAGAAATAGATAGGTTAGTGTCACCAGATCCAGCATATCACCCCAGCCCTGCAGATAGATAGGTTAGTGTCACCAGAACCAGCATATCACCCCAGCCCTGCAGATAGATAGGTTAGTGTCACCAGAACCAGCATATGACCCCAAACCTGCAGATAGATAGGTTAGGATCACCAGACCCCAGCATATCACCCCAGCCCTGCAGATAGATAGGTTAGTGTCACCAGAACCAGCATATCACCCCAGCCCTGCAGATAGATAGGTTAGTGTCACCAGAACCAGCATATCACCCCAGCCCTGCAGATAGATAGGTTAATGTCACCTAATTTGAAGTGTTTTCCCCTTGTGAATCGCTGCCTCTGTTACAAAGATATCTCTGTTTTTGTCAATATGCAAATTAGTGATTTGGAGCAATGAGGGAGTTGCTGTTGCTCCAACAAGGCAATACTGCTGGGTTCAGGTTAAAGGCGTTGACATCGTTGGGAGGTGATCGGCAGTAATGGTGCCCGACCACTCACATCTCAGCAATGGCGGCAGTGATTCACAAGGGGGAAAGACTGTTTGATTCAGATGACCCTAACCTATCTATCTGCAGGGCTGGGTCGATCATCTGGGCCGATCCTACTGGTAAATGATTGGGTTAATAGGTGTATTCTAGGGAATTGCTCTTAATCCAGCCCCCCTATATAATAATGTGGCTGCCATTCTACATCAGGGAATTGCACAAAGAACATTTCACTAGTAGGCTTCCATTATAGGACCCATTCCTGTAATATAAGGAAGAACCAAGATGAGTAAAGCGTCTCCTCCTATTCTAACTCTGCTATTTGTAATATATAACTGTGAATGCTTCAGCCGCCCCCGATCACATACATCACATCGCCTGTAGCCGGTGAAGCTGATGCGATGCCAGCAGCCGGGGACACGTTGCCAGCATGTGAGATTAAAACAGATTAAAACAGGCTGCACTCATGTGTTTAGGAGAAGTCACATCTGCCGGTTTATTGTCCCTTCCTTAAATTCTCGCCAACAATAAAGATGTGAAACAGTCCTTTAAATATATCAAGACGATGATGATGATGATTATGATGATGTCATCACCCGGAGAGAGTTACTGTTTTGTTAAATTGGAAAACTTTTTGCATTTTGTTTGAGCTAAACTTTTTTGAATGTAATGGGGGTATGATTATTGCCGAGGGTCTGACACCCAAATTAAAATTCCCATCGGACAACCCCATGACTGCTATCTGTAAACACCCCATAACCATAAAAAAAATCCTGTGTCTATTACAGATACATAGGATGGGTACAATAACACAACTATTCGTCCTGCCAAAATTATGGATAAGTCATCGTGGGTCAGTGGCCACCAATGACATCTGGTGTGAGTCAGATCTTGCACTTTATTGTGGTTTCTGTTTATAACAGTTACCAGAGCACAGATGTGAACAGAGCTTTATACATATTAATGGGGGTGCACCAAATCCTGGGTCAGCTGTGTCTGTCAGTGATCTGATAAGTATCAGGGGTTGGCAGGTGCCCATTGCGCTTCCTTTTTTTGCTCCAATGGATTTTGTTTCCAACAGATAATTTGTTTTCCAATGTCTAACGCATCTAAAAGCAACTCCCCTTTATTTATCACATGAATTATAGAGGTCGTCCCATCAGTATTATAGACATCATGAAGATGGGTCCCAGCCAAAGCAAAGACCATCATACATAATCTATTGCTGCCCATCCATTAAAAGGGAATTTGTCACCAGATCCCATCATATCAACCCAAGCCCTGCAGATATGTTAGTGTCACTAGACCCAGCATATCACCCCAACCCTTAAGATATATACAGTCATGGCCAAAAGTTTTGAGACTGACACAAATATTCTATTTTCACATGATCTGCTGCCCTCTGGTTTTTATGTGTGTTTGTCAGATGTTTTTATCACATACAGAAATAGAATTGCATTCATATTATGAGTAACAGAAGCTTATATTGACAGCTAGAATGAGTTAATGCAGCAAGTCAATATTTGCAGTGTTGACCCTTCTTCTTCAGGACCTCTGCAATTCTCCCTGGCATGCTCTCAATCAACTTCTGGACCAAATCCTGACTGATAGCAGTCCATTCTTGCAGAATCAATGCTTTAATTTTGTCTGAATTTGTTGGTTTTTGTTTGTCCACCCGTCTCTTGATGATTGACCACAAGTTCTCAATGGGATTAAGATCTGGGGAGTTTCCAGGCCATGGACCCAAAATCTCTATGTTTTGTTCCCTGAGCCATTTAGTTATCACCTTTGCTTTATGGCAAGGTGCTCCATCATGCTGGAAAAGGCATTGTTGAGCGCCAAACTGCTCTTGGACGGTTGGGAGAAGTTGCTCTTGGAGGACATTCTGGTACCATTCTTTATTCATGGCTGTGTTTTTAGGCAAGACTGTGAGAGAGCCGATTCCCTTGGCTGAGAAGCAACCCCACACATGAATGGTTTCAGGATGCTTTACAGTTGGCATGAGACAAGACTGGTGGTAGCGCTCATCTCTTCTTCTCCGAATAAGCTGTTTTCCAGATGTTCCAAACAATCGAAAAGGGGATTCATCAGAGAAAATGACTTTACCCCAGTCCTCAGCAGTCCACTCCCTGTACCTTTTGCAGAATATCAGTCTGTCCCTGATGTTTTTTCTGGAGAGAAGTGGCTTCTTTGCTGCCCTCCTTGAGACCAGGCCTTGCTCCAAGAGTCTCCGCCTCACAGTGCGTGCAGATGCACTCACACCTGCCTGCTGCCATTCCTCAGCAAGCTCTGCACTGCTGGTAGCCCGATCCCGCAGCTGAAACACTTTTAAGAGATGGTCCTGCCACTTGCTGGTCTTTCTTGGGCGCCCTGGAGCCTTTTTGGCACCAATGGAACCTCTTTCCTTGAAGTTCTTGATGATGCGATAGATTGTTGACTGAGGTGCAATCTTTCTAGCTGCAATACTCTTCCCAGTTAGGCCATTTTTGTGCAGTGCAATGATGACTGCACGTGTTTCTTTAGAGATAACCATGGTTAACAGAAGAGAAACAATGATGGCAAGCACCAGCCTCCTTTTAAAGTGTCCAGTGGTGTCATTCTTACTTAATCATGACAGATTGATCTCCAGCCCTGTCCTCATCAACACCCACACCTGTGTTAATGGAGCAATCACTGAAACGATGTTAGGTGGTCCTTTTAAGGCAGGGCTGCAATGATGTTGAAATGTGTTTTGGGGGATAAAGTTCATTTTCTAGGCAAATATTGACTTTGCAAGTAATTGCTGTTAAGCTGATCACTCTTTATAACATTCTGGAGTATATGCAAATTGCCATTAGAAAAACTGAAGCAGTAGACTTTGTAAAAATTAATATTTGTATCATTCTCAAAACTTTTGGCCATGACTGTACACGTGGACAAAATTGTTGGTCCCCTCCCTCAGACTCATAGAAGGCCACTTCAGAATAGTCCAATGTTTTCCTCTTAGCCATTCTTGGGTGTTTTTAGCTGTGTGTTTTGGGTCATTATCTTGTTGCAAGACCCATGACCTGCGACTGAGAGCAAGCTTTCTGACACTGGGCAGCACATTTCTCTCTAGGATCCCTTGATAGTCTTGAGATTTCATTGTACCCTGCACAGATTCAAGACACCCTGTGCCAGATGCAGCAAAGCAGCCCCAGAACATAACAGAGCCTCCTCCATGTTTCACAGTAGGGACAGTGTTCTTTTCAAGATAGGCTTCATTTTTCCGTCTGTGAACATAGAGCTGTAGTGCCTTGTCAAAAATTTCGATTTTTGTCTCATCTGTCCATAGGACATTCTCCCAGAAGCTTTGTGGCTTGTCAACATGTAGTTTGGCAAATTACTTTTCTCAGATTCAAGTTATTTCTGTGACCATTGTGGGTTTTTCTTTCATTAAATGAGGGGTACCAAAAATTTTGTCCACATGTGTAGGTTAGTGTCACCAGAACCAGCATATCACCCCAGCTCTGCAGATACGTTGGGGTCACCAGAATCAAACAGTATTTTCCCCTTGTGAATTGGTGACTGCTGCCGAGATATTGCTGTTCATTTAGAGAAACAAAGACGTTACCACTTACCTCTTAGCATTGGCAGCGCCCTTGTTGCTGCAAAGAGCTCATTTGCATTACGATGGGCCATAAATATCTGATCAGCTGGGAGCCAGCCAGCCAGCCCGGGCACCGATCAGCTTTACAAAGTCCCCTCCAGTACCCATACTATACACAACTTGATAGTTTTGGTCTCTGTGTAGTCTCTGGTCAGACTGCAGTTTGCCTCCGGCTACTACATGGGGCGCTGAAAGCAAATTTATACAGCTGAGTGTGCTGGGGCTGGCTGAAGGATAGGTCATAGAAACCTAAATCCTGGACAATCCCTTTACTTGGCAGGGTAGTGGTGTTGTTTAGTGACTATCATATTTTTCATTTAGGACACTATGGGGCAGATTTATAAAGACTGGTGTTACTCACACCAGTCTTCATAGCCCCGGAGCCAACAGAGGAAGACCGACGAGAAGCAGGCCGCCTCATAAATGACGTGCACCCACCGCCAGGCTGTGCACCTGGGGAAAAAAGGTACCCCAGCTTGTCCTGTTATTCTCTTTTTTTTTTAATATCTTTTTATTTATCTGGAAAATCCCTTTAAAATCTGATATGTACGTCTGCCGCAGAAATCCAAGTCTGACACCTGTTAGGTGTAGCGTGGATGTGCAGCAGATCCCATCAAAAATTTGCCCCATTGTCATTTGGATTGCTACTTTATTTCCAAAAAAGTTGCGGGACCTCATTCACAGGCATGAGATGCAAATTATCGTCAAATTTTAAGCAAATTTCAAAACAGAATTTGCACCCCAAAATCCATGTCCAATCTGGCGTGTGTGAACAGACCCTAAACCTATTACCTGTTGTTGGCTACGACTTGCGTCCCTCATAATGATTCTACAGACGCGCCCTACAAACATGGAGACAGTTGGCCTGAGATGGCGCTCCACAGATCTATTGTCTCATCGCACCACAAGTTCCCCGGCTCGGAAAAATCATCAGTGACAAGTCACTTTCCTGGGAGAAGAGGCTCGAAACACCAAGAGGCTGGAGGCTGGATGAAAGGGGTTTGATGTGGATAGCAGTTGACATATGCAGGTTTGATATGTGTTCGGCTTCTAAGTGATGCCAAAATGCAGCTTACGAGAATAATTTAAAGAAAAGGGAAACGTAAATTCCAGCAGATGATGGCGGCGATGGGGAAGGTCACCTTCAGCCCTCCAGACAGGCGCTGTTTAGATTACAAAACACAGATAATTCCTGTCTGGTAAGGCCAAGGAAAATGTATGTGATATTGGTGGCGCGCGGTAATTAAGAGGGCACTATGCATTCCGGGCAGGTAGCCGGCGGAGAAGCCATTCTGATTTCTAATTGGCATCACATTCCCCACTTAATTGGCCTAAATAACAGCCGGCCTAGCCTGTATGCAAACACCTGGAAACAATAGGAGCGCGTTCAGACTCTTCTCTTCTATCATTTACAGGACAGTGTCCCCTGACTGTGTATTATAAGAATATTAGAAGATATTTAGGAGGTCCGACACCATATAAAAAGCAAACCGCAGACTGTAAACTATATTTAGACAGGCTGTGAAAATTCAAGATGACTCTTAATATTCTTTAAAAGTCATAGTGGGGGAATTAATTTTTATAATACACGGAGTCTGAGGTGTGTATTATAATGTTCTGCAGCATATGAGGTGTGTATTATAATGTTCTGCAGCAGCTGAGGTGTGTAGTATGATGTTCTGCAGCAGCTGAGGTGTGTAGTATGATGTTCTGCAGCAGCTGAGGTGTGTATTATAATGTTCTGCAGCATATGAGGTGTGTATTATGATGCTCTGCAGCAGCTGAGGTGAGTATTATAATGTTCTGCAGCATATGAGGTGTGTATTATGATGCTCTGCAGCAGCTGAGGTGTGTATTATCATGTTCTGCAGCATATGAGGTGTGTATTATGATGTTCTGCAGCAGCTGAGGTGTGTATTATGATGTCCTGTAGCAGCTGAGGTGTGTATTATGATGTCCTGTAGCAGCCGTGGTGTGTATTATCATGTTCTGCAGCAGCTGAGGTGTGTATTATCATGTTCTGCAGCATATGAGGTGTGTATTATGATGTCCTGCAGCAGCTGAGGTGTGTATTATGATGTTCTGCAGCAGCTGAGGTGTGTATTATGATGATCTGCAGCAGCTGAGTTGTGTATTATGATGTTCTGCAGCAGCTGAGGTGTGTATTATGATGTTCTGCAGCAGCTGAGGTGTGTATTATGATGTTCTGCAGCAGCTGAGGTGTGTATTATGATGTTCTGCAGCAGCTGAGGTGTGTATTATAATGCTCTGCAGCAGGTGATTTGTGTTGTAACTGAGGTCCTCTTCTATGACATGTATATACCCTAATATCTGAGACAAACCCTTTAAGACCAATAATACTATGCAGCAGCCGCCGCCTGGTTTCCTTTCCTCCGGACCTCTTTAATTCCAGCACAGATCTGTGAACTTGTTGTGTCCTGACATTACTGTAACACATGTCCACTATAGTGATGGCGTATTCTCAATGTATAATGTGTGACTAAGCTTTTATCCCCTCTAATGGAGAATAATACTGTCTGATATATGTGTGAAAGGTAACGCTGAAATATTGGATTGTTTTGCATCATATTAACACCCGACTTGTCTTCATCTGACACCCCTAAGGAGATGAGGAGCGCTGGGTGGGGAAGCACTGAGGTGTCAGAGAGGGACTCTAAAAAGAGAAAAATCCTCAGATAGGTGACACCAAACAGGCGTGTGTCGCTTCTTGTTATATACAAACATAACACTAAATATATATATATATATATATATATATATATATATATATAGTATGTAAATATATTCTTGTACGTAGGATTCACTATTATAGTAGTTATATTATTTACATAGGAGCAGTATTATAGTAGTTATATTCTTGTACATAGGGGGCAGTATTATATTTATATTCTTGTACATAAGAGCAGTATTATAGTAGTTATATTCTTGTACATAGGAGGTAGTATTATAGTAGTTATATTCTTGTACATAGGAGGTAGTATTATAGTAGTTATATTCTTGTACATAGGGGCAGTATTATAGTAGTTATATTCTTGTGCATAGGAGTAGTATTATAGTAGTTATATTCTTGTACATAGGAGGTAGTATTATAGTAGTTATATTCTTGTACATAGGGGGCAGTATTATAGTTATATTCTTGTACATAAGAGCAGTATTATAGTAGTTATATTCTTGTACATAGGAGCAGTATTATAGTAGTTATATTCTTGTACATAGGAGCAGTATTATAGTAGTTATATTCTTGTACATAGGAGCAGTATTATAGTAGTTATATTCTTGTACATAGGGGGCAGTATTATAGTAGTTATATTCTTGTACATAGGAGCAGTATTATAGTAGTTATATTCTTGTACATAGGAGCAGTATTATAGTAGTTATATTCTTGTACATAGGGGTAGTATTATAGTAGTTATATTCTTGTACATAGGGAGCAGTATTATAGTAGTTATATTCTTGTACATAGGGGGCAGTATTATAGTAGTTATATTCTTGTACATAGGGGCAGTATTATAGTAGTTATATTCTTGTACATAGGAGCAGTATTATAGTAGTTATATTCTTGTACATAGGAGCAGTATTATAGTAGTTATATTCTTGTACATAGGAGCAGTATTATAGTAGTTATATTCTTGTACATAGGAGCAGTATTATAGTAGTTATATTCTTGTACATAGGGGGCAGTATTATAGTAGTTATATTCTTGTACATAGGAGCAGTATTATAGTAGTTATATTCTTGTACATAGGGGGTAGTATTATAGTAGTTATATTCTTGTACATAGGGGGCAGTATTATAGTAGTTATATTCTTGTACATAGGGGGCAGTATTATAGTAGTTATATTCTTGTACATAGGAGCAGTATTATAGTAGTTATATTCTTGTACATAGGAGCAGTATTATAGTAGTTATATTCTTGTACATAGGGGCAGTATTATAGTAGTTATATTCTTGTACATAGAGGGTAGTATTATAGTAGTTATATTCTTGTACATAGAGGGTAGTATTATAGTAGTTATATTCTTGTACATAGGAGCAGTATTATAGTAGTTATATTCTTGTACATAGAGGGTAGTATTATAGTAGTTATATTCTTGTACATAGGAGCAGTATTATAGTAGTTATATTCTTGTACATAGGGGGCAGTATTATAGTAGTTATATTCTTGTACATAGGAGCAGTATTATAGTAGTTATATTCTTGTACATAGGAGCAGTATTATAGTAGTTATATTCTTGTACATAGGAGCAGTATTAAAGTAGTTATATTCTTGTACATAGGAGCAGTATTATAGTAGTTATATTCTTGTACATAGGAGGCAGTATTATAGTAGTTATATTCTTGCATATAGGGGGTAGTATTATAGTAGTTATATTCTTGCATATAGGGGGCAGTATTATAGTAGTTATATTCTTGTACATAGGAGCAGTATTATAGTAGTTATATTCTTGTACATAGGAGCAGTATTATAGTAGTTATATTCTTGTACATAGGAGCAGTATTATAGTAGTTATATTCTTGTACATAGGGGGCAGTATTATAGTTATATTCTTGTACATAAGAGCAGTATTATAGTAGTTATATTCTTGTACATAGGAGCAGTATTATAGTAGTTATATTCTTGTACATAGGAGCAGTATTATAGTAGTTATATTCTTGTACATAGGAGCAGTATTATAGTAGTTATATTCTTGTACATAGGGGGCAGTATTATAGTAGTTATATTCTTGTACATAGGAGCAGTATTATAGTAGTTATATTCTTGTACATAGGAGCAGTATTATAGTAGTTATATTCTTGTACATAGGAGCAGTATTATAGTAGTTATATTCTTGTACATAGGGGGCAGTATTATAGTAGTTATATTCTTGTACATAGGGGCAGTATTATAGTAGTTATATTCTTGTACATAGGAGCAGTATTATAGTAGTTATATTCTTGTACATAGGAGCAGTATTATAGTAGTTATATTCTTGTACATAGGAGCAGTATTATAGTAGTTATATTCTTGTACATAGGAGCAGTATTATAGTAGTTATATTCTTGTACATAGGAGCAGTATTATAGTAGTTATATTCTTGTACATAGGGGGCAGTATTATAGTAGTTATATTCTTGTACATAGGAGCAGTATTATAGTAGTTATATTCTTGTACATAGGGGGCAGTATTATAGTAGTTATATTCTTGTACATAGGGGCAGTATTATAGTAGTTATATTCTTGTACATAGAGGGTAGTATTATAGTAGTTATATTCTTGTACATAGGGGGCAGTATTATAGTAGTTATATTCTTGTACATAGGAGCAGTATTATAGTAGTTATATTCTTGTACATAGGGGCAGTATTATAGTAGTTATATTCTTGTACATAGGGGCAGTATTATAGTAGTTATATTCTTGTACATAGGGGTAGTATTATAGTAGTTATATTCTTGTACATAGGGGGCAGTATTATAGTAGTTATATTCTTGTACATAGGAGCAGTATTATAGTAGTTATATTCTTGTACATAGGAGCAGTATTATAGTAGTTATATTCTTGTACATAGGGGGCAGTATTATAGTAGTTATATTCTTGTACATAGAGGGTAGTATTATAGTAGTTATATTCTTGTACATAGAGGGTAGTATTATAGTAGTTATATTCTTGTACATAGGAGCAGTATTATAGTAGTTATATTCTTGTACATAGAGGGTAGTATTATAGTAGTTATATTCTTGTACATAGGAGCAGTATTATAGTAGTTATATTCTTGTACATAGGAGCAGTATTATAGTAGTTATATTCTTGTACATAGGAGCAGTATTATAGTAGTTATATTCTTGTACATAGGAGCAGTATTATAGTAGTTATATTCTTGTACATAGGAGCAGTATTATAGTAGTTATATTCTTGTACATAGGAGGCAGTATTATAGTAGTTATATTCTTGCATATAGGGGGTAGTATTATAGTAGTTATATTCTTGCATATAGGGGGTAGTATTATAGTAGTTATATTCTTGCATATAGGGGGTAGTATTATAGTAGTTATATTCTTGCATATAGGGGGTAGTATTATAGTAGTTATATTCTTGTACATAGGAGTAGTATTATAGTAGTTATATTCTTGTACATAGGAGTAGTATTATAGTAGTTATATTCTTGCAGATAGGAGTAGTATTATAGTAGTTATATTCTTGCATATAGGGGGTAGTATTATAGTAGTTATATTCTTGTACATAGGGGGCAGTATTAAAGTAGTTATATTCTTGTACATAGGAGTAGTATTATAGTAGTTATATTCTTGTACATAGGAGCAGTATTATAGTAGTTATATTCTTGTACATAGGAGCAGTATTATAGTAGTTATATTCTTGTACATAGGAGCTTTTATAATATATTCCAAGAGTATTATAGTAGTTATATTCCTGTACATAGGAGCAGTATTATAGTAGTTATATTCTTGTACATAGGAGTAGTATTATAGTAGTTATATTCTTGTACATAGGAGCAGTATTATAGTAGTTATATTCTTGTACATAGGGGCAGTATTATAGTAGTTATATTCTTGTACATAGGAGCAGTATTATAGTAGTTATATTCTTGTACATAGGAGGTAGTATTATAGTAGTTATATTCTTGTACATAGGAGCAGTATTATAGTAGTTATATTCTTGTACATAGGAGTAGTATTATAGTTAGTTATATTCTTGCATTCCATATGGGGGTAGTATTATAGTAGTTATATTCTTGCATATAGGGGGTAGTATTATAGTAGTTATATTCTTGCACATAGGGGGCAGTATTAAAGTAGTTATATTCTTGTACATAGGGGCAGTATTATAGTAGTTATATTCTTGTACATAGGGGCAGTATTATAGTAGTTATATTCTTGTACATTGGAGTAGTATTATAGTAGTTATATCCATCACATAGGGGGTAGTATTATAGTAGTTATATTCTTGCACATAGGGGGTAGTATTATAGTAGTTATATTCTTGTACATAGGGGCAGTATTATAGTAGTTATATTCTTGTACATAGGGGGCAGTATTATAGTAGTTATATTCTTGTACATAGGGGGCAGTATTATAGTAGTTATATTCTTGTACATAGGAGTAGTATTATAGTAGTTATATTCTTGTACATAGGGGGCAGTATTATAGTAGTTATATTCTTGTACATAGGAGCGGTATTATAGTAGTTATAAACTGGTACAAAGGAGAAGTATTTATAGAAGTTAAAATCTTGTAAATAGGAGCAGTATTAAAGTAGTAAAAAAAAAGAAAAGAGGAGGAGAAAAAAAATAAAAATATATAAAAAAAGAGGGGGGAAAAAAAAAGAAAAAATATTATGTAGGGGGGGGGGGGGGAGAAATAATAAAAGTACAGGCCGGGGGCGGCCCGCCCGCAGCGGGCGGGCGGGAAAAAAAAAAAAAGGGGAGGGAGGGGAAAAAAAAAAATTTAAATTAAAAAAAAAAAAAAAAAAAAAAAAAAAAAAAAATAAAAATAAAAAAAAAAACTGTTACGCTCTGTACTTTATGTTCACTCCTGTCACAGGAAAACTCCAATTAATACTTTTCATTAGATCCGTACATATAGCAGCGGCAGCTGTGATACTTCACACTCTTCCCACACCTTCTGCATGTCCACAATATCCTCTCTCCATCTGCTTTGTCATTCTTACATGTCTTCTTCCGTGCAGGATCTGTTCTTGTCATCTGATGTGCCTTTTTTGGTAATTGTGACCTTTTCATATGAAAAAAAAAACACAAATATGTTGAAAAATAAAACCAAAAAGACAATAGAATTTGTTGTATCTGGTGGTAACTCCTTCAAGAGAAACTAAATTTTCTTAAGAATACATTGGAAAGTTGGAAACCCTGTCACATTGAAAATGGTGTTGTAGAGCAGGAGGAGCTGAGCAGATTGATATATGGCTTATTAGAAAAGTTGTAGTAAAGGTCTGCTCATTGTGAGCTTAGGAGTCCAGTGGGCGGTTCCTACTCCGTGATTGACAGGATTCCCTGTATGACTGTGCACAAAGATTTGGCAGTCACAAAGTAGGACTGGACACTGGACTCCTATCATGAAAATTAACCGACTATGACTGATCAATGGACTCTTAACCTGAGAAGGAAACAACTAGAACTGCCCACTGGACTCCTAAACTCAGAATGAGCAGAGTAGGACTGCCCACAGGACTCAACCTGAGAATGAGCAGAGTAGGACAGACCACTTAGTCTAAGTTTAGTAGGACCACCCACTGGACTCCTAACCTGAGAATGAGATGACTAGGATCTCCCTCTGGACTCCTAAGCTTAGAATGCGCAGGGTAGGACAGACCACTAGACTCCTAAGCTTAGAATAAGTTGAGTAGGACCACCCTCTGGACTCGTAAGCTCAGAATGAGCAGATTAGACATTTGATAATGGTCTTAAACTTTATTCAGTAGCAAAATTAGAAAAACGCTTCCTGTTCTGTAGAGATAACTTCTCAGCAGTTATCTCATCTCATCAGCACAGGACGAATTACAATGATACGCAACATCTATTTGTAGATAACACAGGATCCTCCATTCACAATAGGTGATGGAACTGCTCATGGCCTCTTCTTTCCTGTGCAATGACCTCTGCACAGGTCACAGAGCATGCCCACAACACTGTCAATGAAACATCTCAATAATACAGTTTCCTATGGTCGATGTTGCTGCTGTAAAGCATATCTCTAAATGTGTTCAGGCAAGATGGCCACCTATAACCGGGTTGAGTACATATATTATTGGCAATGTATTATTGATACCCGCAGTCATCCATATTTAATGCGGCACTACTGAAGTCATATTTAGGAGAGTTGTTGGGAGAGGATGATGTTTATATAGAAGCCCTGTAAACTTCTGAAGTTATGGAGTTTTTTTCTACACCTCTGACACCCCCTGTAATATGCAGGATAAGATCACATCACCATGTTTGACTTTCTATGAATATTTGGCAACATGCAGTCTTGCAGATTCTTATCTGCGCAGTTCGATTCCTTTATAAATAAGAGGCCCCAAATTGGGCACGAGACTATTGGGCACTGTATGGCTGTAATATCAGCAATATTCTGTGACAATCTATGGTGGTATTATTTAGGAGTAACATGATGCTATCATATGGGTAATGTGTGGCACTTATTTGGATACTGTATGGCTGTGCTTTTGATTTTTTTTTTTTTTTACCACATGGGCACAGTTTTTGGCAGCATTTTCAGGCTAAAGGGAATGTATCATCTATATTTGTTTCACAATGTAGGACTTTTTTAAATTTTTTGTTTTTATTTTCCAGAAAATCTTGGAAAATTATGGGGTCAGCCATCCTCCGTGAGATAACAGAATTCAAAGATTTACTTTACAGCAGCCACATGGACCATAGGAACTTGTAGGGTGGAGATAACTCACTTCTGCGATATTGTTGTGGGCATGCTTTGTGGAGGGGTGACCTAAAAGCAGGGGCAGAACTACAGCCATAGCTGCTTTAGTAGCTGCTATGGGGTCTGCAACTTTAGTGAACAGGTAACAGTCGCTATTCACTTACTGATCTCCACTCCTGCTCACAGCAGGAGCTGGAATTAGTAAGTGAATAATGGAGTAATCTATCAGTCAGTGCCCTAAACTCACTATAGGGGGCCACTAAAGGGGGCACTTACTGCATGGGGGCAAACAAAGGGACTGTATACTGTGTGGGGGTGCCAGTAAAGGGGGCGATTACTGTTTTTGCAAGCCAGTAAAAGAGGCATCCAGCATGCTCTGTAGAGGCCAATAAGGAGGGTAGGGGGTGTGATGCCCTTTCTACTGGACCCCCATAGTGTATTGTACCATGTGGAGGCCAGTAAAGTGGGCTTTATGCCATGGGGGAGCCCGTCAAAGGGGGCATTATACCATGCGGGGGCCATAAAAGGGGTGTTATTCTGTTTGGAGGCTGGGGGTGCCCATTCAAAAGTTTGCTATGGGGCCCTGTCTTTCCCAGTTATGCGCCTGCCTTAAGCTATCACCTATCATGAAATACAGATCCTATGTTATACAGTATGCCTGTCATTGTAATCCTGCCTGTGATAATAATGGGATGACTGCTGAGAAGTGATCTCTACAGAGCAGGAAGTGTTGGCCTAGTATGAGACTCAGTGGCCAGAGTGAGAACTGCAAGATTTCTTTTCCTAATGTTCCTTTAAATTTTGTTTCATTCTCTTCTTGCTTTGGATGTGGCATTTTTTGCATCAGGTTAAGTACCTGATTTTGTATTGATAAATGTGCCTTAGTATATCCTAAAGTGTCATTATAATAGATAATTCCTTCCAAATTGTATAATGTAATAGATATATTCTTTATGGAGTCGCCTTTGAAGTCTCCGGGCTGAAAATCCATCAGTGCATTCCTGAAGAGCCAGGATCCTTTGGTATACCTGCCTACTACCCGCTATAGCATCCTGCTATAATGATCTGACAATTGTCCCGTCCCCGGTGCCCTGTAATGTTTCTTACTAAAAGGCAAAACAGGTATACATATTTTAAGCATGCATACTACATATCCAGAACCGAAGGCGCAAAGAGAATATCTGCAAGGCAGGAAAATGAACGAGAAGCCATGCATTTTTCATGATTTTGAGAAAAATATATTGAAATATTTATCTGTGGCCTATCGAAGAACAACACATCAGATGTAGAGCAGGAGAACACAGATGTGCGGCCTGTGATGGCCAATTATATACAGATTTAATGTCTGATGATCATGTCCTCGTCTTGGCTGAGATATGGATATTACAAACAAGGGGAACTTTATATACAGCTCAAGCGTCTACAATCCGGAGGAGACGCCATCTTGTTGAGGCATGTCACAAGCTTGCAGCTTTTCATGAATATTATTTGGAGACATTTCTATGATGTTGGTGACTCCAGACATAAAAAAGCCACCTGACTAATGTCATGAAGGTCTTCGTGCCACCATAATAGCTCTGACCCATTAAGACATGGACTCCACAAAACCTCTGAAGGCATAGTATCTGGCAGCAAAAGTCCTGTAAATTTTGAGGTGCGGCCTCCGTGGAAAGGACTTCTTTTTCCAGAATATCTCAAAGGATCTATATCGAATGGAAATCCAGGTATTTTGAGGCCAAATCAAGACCACCTTTGTCAAGTTCCTCAAACTATTCCTGAAAAATCTTTGCAGGTTGGAAGGATATTATGCTGCTGTAAGAGGCCACTGCCTTGGGGGCACCACTGTTGAATGTGAGTGAATTGCAGAACTGTGTATTTGGAAACCTTTCTATCATTGCCAGCAGTGACTTTTTGGGCAATTTGGGCTACAGTAGATCTTGTGTCAATGGACCCATCAGTAAGCCTTGGGTACTCCCTGGTTTTCATTTAATGGTTAATTTGTACAGGAAACTTATATAAATGGATCATGAAGAAGGAAAAACATTTTCCTGTCCTTTAGGATTCACTGGACTTCATATATAGTCATGTATCTGGAGATGTGGCTGACACATGTTTGTCAAGTCTTCTGGTTTTTGGCCTGCCACATTTTCTTCCTATGTGATCCGCTCCGCTAATATTTTATTATATACTTTTGTCTAATAGTGCGTCCAAAAAACAACCACATTCAAATGGATCTCTAACACTTTGTGTTGTCCCATCCAAAGAAGTTTGGACAGTTGGTAAACTATCTTTAGTCAGACCTCTACAGATTATCTTCTCAAACTGGTGGTCATCACCATTTCTTGTGTAATTTTACATGGTAATCTCAATGCCCTTTCACTGCATGTCAACCCACTAGGTTTTCGCAGGAGACACTCTGACTTTTTCACTTGGTAATCTTAGACCCATGTGTCTAACGACTAATTGTAATGGGCAAAGTGCCTGTCACATAGTCAGCTGATCCTGTATCCTTCTTCCTCAAGACAGCACTTTATTGACCCATTAAAGAGAGAACTCTTATACCTTGTCAAACATTGTAGTCTAAGAGCAAGAATACTGATTCTGAGTCTGTGAGTGGAGGGAACGTTTATGCAGTTTTGTCTGGAGAGTACTAGGGTTAGACACAAGTAGACAAATAAGCTTCCAATGTACACCATATTCTGTGTGTCTCCATGAGTTGAGAAACCTTGGTAAAGTTACATTACAGTTTATATAGTCTTGTCTGGTGAGTAAAAGGGTTAGAAATAAGTAGACCAGCAGGCTGACCCTTCCATTGGTTGATTAAAAGCAGCTTGAAAACCATTAAAAAGTCTCGCAAAATGGTAAAAAAATTGTATCAGGAATTTCCATTAATGGGAGTTTCTTGAGTCGTAATCTTGATGGGCCATCCCATGGGGGTCCCACCTCGAGGTCTACAAGTTCAGCGTAATGTCTAGCAGGGGCAGTTGCCCCTCTTGTCCACAGGGCTGGTCGCCCGTGTTCATTTGAAGAGGACCTCAGAACCACATGCATGGCCTATCTGAAGATATATTTGTTACGTCCCGTCTGATGTTTCATCCAGGGAACCACCATTCCTTTAGAATGTGCATTATTCCTTTAACATGTTTTACATTCCGTGCACAAGCCTCGTGTTTCGTAAGGTGGCGTGCCGCGAGGATCCCTCCCTGACAATTAGCACAAAATGGCGTTGTGGTATTATCTTGTTCTGTAACTCACGATAAAAAGACTTGTGCACTTGATCCTCTGCTAAGCCCCCTCCCAGGTATAACTTACAGGCAATTAATCATCCTGCCATCTACCCGCTAACCTTCTATTTTTGCCCACAAAAAAACTGCTGCTCGCTTACACAATTATACAGCGGGAAATAACCTTGCTTCTCTTCACAGTAAACCAGGCTTTTCATTTTACAATCGACCTAGTTCTGCTTTCAGAGCATGTCCTCATAAGAAAGAGTAACAAATGACAGCGCCGGTGCAGGCGGCATATGCTTTTATTTCCCGTATAGCGCACATGCTGACCTTTCTTGGCATAAAATACAAATACCTTGTATAGGACTCTATTAAGTATGACAGATTTCTTACGCCCGAGGCTCAATTATCAGTTTATGATGGAGAGACCCAGCATCCTGGCGCTGCTCCCCCCACCTACAATATCTTCTGTGTTGCAGCAAGTTTTTAATGTTGCTCAGTACAGCAGTAAAATGTCAACTGGATGAGAAACACTAGAGGAAATTTTGCACGTCTTTTTTTTGTTCCCCCCTCAAACTAGATTTAGATGGATAGTATAGGTTACATGGGGTAAACAGAGTTATCAATCTAATGAGCAAAATGTGTAGCTAAAAGGGTTAAAAACCTATTCCGGCTGAAAGTTTACATGTTTTTTTGGCATAGGCCGCTGGAGGGTCCTACGGGGAAGAAAATTTATATATATATATATATATATATATATATATATATATATATATATATATATATAAAAAAAAGTAGGGAGTAAGGGCTTAAAGGGAATGTGTTGCTATTATTTTTTTTATTCTATTTTCAGTACATGATTAGGGGGCGGCCATCTTGTCTGAGCTTCTCTTCTGCTCTGTTAACAGCATTTAGTGATCTGCTTTACAGCATAGTCATGGCCATAGGCAGCAATAGTCTGGAGTCGATTAATGGAGGTCTATGGGAGAGTTTTCTAGGTATGCTCTGTGCCAGGAGGAGGAGATAAGCTGTGACATCATCTATTGTCAGGGGTGTTATCTTCTATTGTAATCCTGTCTGTGATGTACATGAGGTGACTGCTGTAAAGAAAGCTCCTACAGAATTGGCACCTGTCAAGCTATTATTATTATTACAGTCTTTAGTATAGTCAGACATTCCCAATAGTGCAGGTACCTACCTGTGGGAAGGTGAGGGAGCGGCTTTGGATCACATGACCTGGAGGTGGTGACATTGCTGGAACCTCCAGGTCTATCATCAACAATCCTCGGGACCAGTTAAGTAAATTACTACTCCCCAGACAGCCCCTTTAACTCAAATCAACCTCAGTCTCATATTGCTGGATCGGAAGAGGTTGTCGGAACGGTAGCAATGACTTTCACACCTTTAATTTGGATTATTTCTATATTACAATATGGATACAGGACCCAGAATTATGACATCGCCACCTCATAATCTGCCACAGATCAAGAAATCTTTATTCATTCAAGTTCTGGAAGAAAAATAAAGCTCTAGTACAGTACACGTACAGTATGTATAACAGTTGTGTTCCGTATAAAATACACAGTCCACGTCTCACTGCCGGCGCGTCGCTACCTTAAAACAGTATTAGTGGAAAAATCCTGGTATAAAATTGGTGACGGATTAAGATTTGTACAGATGACGGACGGCTTCATTATTCCTTACAGGGCGTCAGGACTCGTGGGACGTCCCGATGTTCCCGTAGATCGTTTTCCCGCTTCCGCTGTAGAACTGTGTTACATTCATTGTTAGAGGTTTGTGTGTGTTATAAGAGGCGGAGTCTTTACTTCTTCCGGATGCTGGCGACAGCCTTTTTGGCAGCATCGTCCAGGTCGTTGGCGGAGGTGATGGGCAGCCCGCTCTCTTTCAGGATTCGTTTGGCTTCATGCACATTGGTTCCTTGAAAGGAAAAAGATATAGTTAGTTTCCTTGAAAAAAAACATTGAAGTCTTCAATATTTCAAAGATTTTTGACCATTGCCCTTGTAAGTGATACTTCTACATTTTTATATGAGTTTGCTCCCCCTCGTGGCAGTCTTGTACTGCAGAAACATCGGGGTATGTTCACACATGTTGCATTTATATGCTGAAAAACTGACACAAATTTTTGGACAAAACTGGTGGAAAGAAATCCGAGGCTTAAACATGGATGTGCAGTAGATCCGCACAAGGATTAGTATAGATGCCAACGGTTGTGGAAAGAGGGTGTGGCTGGCCACAAAGTGGGCGGTTTGTGGGTATGCCTGGGTAGAAAAGGGGCGTTCCCAAGTGGGCCGATGGCTGGATCGGGGATAAAGCGTCCTGAGATATTGTTACAAACTATGGATTAACCCCACTGTCATCCAATGGGATCAATCCTCAACATTGCTGCAGATATATTTCAGTAGCAGCCCCAGAATTCTGCCTGGAAATTTTATGCTGCATGCTGGAACTGGTGTCGCACCAACTCATGTGAATGGCGCCTAAGTATGCAAAAAATTGGTACCAAACCAAATCAAGGCCTTATAAGTGAGTAGTCAGAATATAAGACACACTGAAGAAGTAAAGAGGAAGTCCTGGGAGATTTTTTTGTGCATTTTCTGTGTTGTGTTCCTCTGAGATTTTTAACCCTTTGTACAATAATCTGGGACCAGCTAGATCCCTAGCCTCCTCCTTAACAAGAGTGTGACCAATATGGCCGCTGCCACCAAGCTTTCCTAGAGTCCTGAATAGCAGCCTGGCTTCGCCGCAATCATTCATGTTCTAGTTTAGAAGTCTCGGTATAAAGTGTAGACAAAAGTAAAGAATAAATGACACTTCACAGCTAATCCCAGGAGGCCGCCTCATGTTGAGTTGCTAATTCACACAGTGACAGCTCGCACGCCCGCCAATGGAGGAGCAGCCTGAACGCCGCGATATATATATGAGGAAAGTGAGAAAATCCTGAGATATCTGAGCAGAGTGTGAACAGGCACAAGTTAGCGCTGCCCTGCTGTGACGTCACGTGTACCTGTCACATACAAGGCATCATGGATACGGCTCAGAACGTGACAGCGGACACAAAGTTCTACGTATTATCAATGGCTGTGGCGACGTATCAGATTACGGGGAAATTGGTAGTGCCCTCTACTATGACCAGATGATGGGCTCTAGTGGACAACACCAGGAGCTCAGTGGCCATATTTGATCGTGGATTTTTGGTCTTACTAGTTGGGTCAAGCTGAAAAAAAAAGGTCCAAGAAACCAGGAGGGGTTGCCTGGTATAGCGGCTAAGCTGCAAACCAACACATGATCTGTGGCCAGGAGCAGCGCCATCTTTAGAAGAATCAGCCATGTTTATCTAATCTTGGACGTCTTTAAAGAGGATTCCCACTGCCTTGATAGTTACGCTCCTTCTACTTTCTTATGGGAGTTTCTCGTTTTACCTCGGTGGTTTTACCATTTTTCCAAGTCAAAAACAGGAGGTACCACCATATATCCTATTACTGGAAGAGTTTGGTCGTGTTCCAATACATACTAGATAAAAGCGTGTGACATTTTGACATATCATGGAAAGAAACTTTTTCTTCCAGTGAACTGGTCAACGATACTATAAAAGAAGGTTCTAAACCATCTATCCCAAGTAGGGTCATGGATTATGTTGGACTTAAAAGTGGGTGTCCAGTTTAGAAAAGCCATTTTTATACACCCTATTAGAGAATTCTGACTTAGAGGTGGGTCCCTCTCCTCATATTTGGCCAGAATTAAAGTGTCTCTTGTTATAAAGAGTGTCTCTTGCTCTGGAGGACCCGTCCTGTCCTGCCTTACACATAACCAATTGATTAGAATGGACAGTGTGTAATTCTTATTATCTCCTGTGATGGTGCTGCAGAAAAACTGAACACTGACAGCCAGGTTCACCACACTTTACAGCTGATCGCCGAAGGTTCCTTGTGATCATTTTTATTCAAGGGACCATTCTAATAAGAAATGACCCCATTGTTGTTGTTGACAAAGTTTGGATCTGATATAATATAAACTAAAAACAGAAAATAACTAAATTTATCACCGAAACTTCATCAGTTAATGATTTCTCAAACTGCGATGGTAATGGCACCGTCACAAAGCCGAAGGACAGATACAGTAAAGGAGAACAGTGCTGCACAAGGTCCATACTGCCGAAAAACCTTCAAAAACACAAACCCCAATGACAATCTGAGACAACATTCACACACAGCCCACAGTACATTAACATTCCTATGTAACACTCAAAATCCCTGAACCAAACCCAAAACAGCATTTTCAACAGAGCTGGCAGCAGCGTTGCTTCGAGGATGGAGAGCCATCCATCTGCCCTTTATATCTGCTGCATTGGCCAGGTGTAATTTTTTTTTTTTTTATAAAAAAAAACAAACAAAAAAAAAAGACACTTTATGGAATCTTTCACAATTCCAGTGTGACCTGCACACTCACAGTTGTTAAATGAGGTCATTTGCGTATTCTGTATTTGGACTGTCCCTATAACAGGTGTTTATTAGGGTTTCCAGAAATTGGACAAAACCCACATGGAGGCTGCCAAAGGTGTAACATTAAAAAGCATGTTCACCTGTCCATATCACTCGCACATCTGCCGCCAGTGTCTGGTCAGTCTCGGCCTGTCAGAAGATCTGCACCCTACGTTCTATGCCCCCACAGGTAAGGAAGCAGTGACGTATGTGAATGGCATGAGACTAAACGAACACCAGCGGCAGACAACGGAGCACTGGTGACAGGTGAGTATTCTTTACTTAATATTACACTTCTCGTCCCCAAAGGGGTTTGTCCCATTTCTGAGACTCCTCACGGCTGGTAGAGAACATGTATCCTACAAAACAGCAGAAATCCACTGGGCAATACTGATGACTGGTATGAGGGGTCCATACACAATAAGTCTGGCAACCACTGGTCCAGCACTGGCAAAAAAGAAAAAATATTGACCAGATTTGACATTACTCTGAAATTTAGAAATTAATGTTAATATCTTCCAGTTTTCATTTCTTCCAGTATCCTCCCTCCTATTTCTTACTCTTCACACCAACCTCATGCGAAGCTTCTCACCATCTCATGTTGTCCATAAATATATTTTTAAGGTCGAACTAAACAGGGAATATTCCATGTACAGGACTAGTTGTGTGGTGTATATCAATTCATAACATAAACTAACCTTGACCAACCCAATTCTACATAGGACACTTACTCAATGTTATGGTGGTGGCATCACTGAGAGACTGTTAGAAGACTACGTACCAATCATAAATGGGTAATTCTGCCTAAAACCAAGCTCTAGTCATGGTCTTGAGAGTCTATGCTTAGCTTAACACTTCCCTTCCTTTACAAGGCACCAAGGAGTGAGAGCGCTCTTCTAGCCAGGGTAGAAGGCCAACCTTAGTCCACAACTCATGGTCCTAACGTTTGACTCTACACAAGAACGCTGACCTTCAGCCAATAATATAAACCCCCATGTCAGCTGAACCCAACTGCTCAACCATTCTATGTCCACATCCAACAATTTTGGGTGCCATGTTTAATTCTCCATCTTACATTTATTGCTTCTTTGTGATCGAATTCCTGGTCTTCTTCCAGTCTTCTCACCCCGACTGTTTCATCGTTCAAGTCTATCATGTTCCCATACACTACTAATGGTAGGAACCCAAGAACTGAATGTTTCTTACCCGATTCATAAACCCCCCCAAAATCATTCTAACCACGACTATTTTCTCACCTAGTAGGAGAGTGATAAAAATGTTGCAAAATTTTTGTGCAAATAAGCCAAGAAAAAATATATCGTGCAACTTCTTGAGGCCAGAATTGTAACACAGTGCTTGATAACGTCACCCCTATGTCTCTCCCGCACATTACTCACCCCCCGCCCCCATACAGAACTTTGAGCCGAGATCGGCCATTCATCATACCCGTCTGCTTTCCTATTCCCCTCTATAACATTTGTTAAAAGACAGAAGAGTCTGGGAGGAAGAAGAATGTAGCGGCTGCTCTTTCCCGCTCTCCCTCGTCTGCTGTTAGCCGGTATGGAGTCTGCAATTAATGCCAATTTAATATTTTATAACTTTGATTCCTCTTCTCTCCACTCGAGGTGGGAGCAGAAGGATGTTCTCTTATAATGGAGCCTGAAAAAGTCAAAATGTCATTCTGGGGAGCATGTACCGGGAAGGCAGCCGTGTATGGGGTGCAATCCGCTCAAGTGTTATCTGCAGAACTTCTAAGACTGTGATAACATCTCATTACAATGAAGAAGAAAGTGCTCGATAAAATGAATCGCTTCTTTATACGTGTGCAGCGAAAGCGACGGTTACGTGGAGGAGGCAAAGAGTATAGGTCTGGGCTCTCTCTCCTGCTTTTGTCCATACGGTATAATAATATGGTATTTACTAGGTTCCTGCAGAATTTAGATTCCCCCGCTACCTCTATACCACCAAAATAATGCGGGTCACCCTTGTACCACCATAACAGCTCTGACCCATTGAGGCTTGGACTCAAAGACCTCTGAAGGTGTCCTGTGGCATATGGTACCGAGAAGTCTTGGTTTCATAAACCCTTTAAAGGGGTTGCTCCATTAAGGACACTTATATCCTATCCTGTGGATAGGATATAAGTGTCAGATCACGGAGTCCCTCAACGATCAGGAGAACAGTCATGCAATTGCACTAGCACTCCATTCATAAGGAGGAGACATAGGGGACGTTAGGCCCCGTTCTCCTGGATGCTGGGAGATCTGGTGGCCTGACCCAAAACGAATACCTTTAAGTCCTGTAAGTCACTCGGTGCAATCTCCATGGTCTGGGGATTATCCTGCTGGTAGAGGCCACTGCCTGGCACCGGTGCCATGAAGGGATGCACTACTGGTAGGTGCTACGCTCTGCAGCTACTGCGACATGAATATCAGGACCCATGGTTTCCCAGCAGGACATCGCCCAGACCATCACACTGCCTCCGCTGGTATCCTGGTGCCATCTCTATTCCAGGTAAGCGGTGCAGAATCACCGCCATATAATAATGTGATTCGTCAGACCAGGCCGCCTTCCTTTTTTCCAGGCCCATTTTTCATACTCGTGCCCACTGAGGGCTCTTTTGGCAGCGGACAGAGGTCAGCCTGGGTGCTATGAAGGGTCTGTGGCTCCAAAATGGTGTAAAATAAGGAAACCTATTAAAATTAGAATAGGGCCTCACTCCGCCATGAGGGACAGTCTCCACTTCTGATGCACTGTCTCACGTTATTCTGTAAATGTCCCAGTATGAGAACCGATCATTACGTCGCTATTATACGAGTACAGAATGAGCCGGCGTCCTCCATACTGCACCTCACCTCCACCCTATATACTGTCATATATCATTTACTTAGCTTCCTGCCAAGACGACCGTGTCCTCCTTTGACCAGATCACCAGGCAGGCTGATACCTGAAGAAATCAGACCATGAACCCCAATGGGCACGTGGACTACAAGTGAATATAATCTCTGTACAGCGCTACACAATAGGTTAGTGCTAAATAAATAAATAGAGGGAAAAAAAAAGGAAAGGAATAACCTTTGGCCACTGGGTGGTGTCAGAGAGCTGTACAAAGTTCAGAGCGCAGGTTAGATCTTAAAATACAATAGATGTTGATGAAAGCTGCGAGAAGGATTCATTTAACCCTTGCAGCACAGATCTATCGCTGCTCAGACTCACTACAGAATAAACACACAACCATTAACACCATTGCTGTAACCTAATAACAACCTCTACTTATATAGCGCCAGCCTATACCACAGCGCTTTACATCTCAGAAGGTGCAACAAAGAAAAATCAGACATTACACAGTAAACTGAAGTCACACCCAAGGAGTGGGGAGTCCTCATGAAGTGTATTAGGGTGCAAGGAATGTGGGGGAAATGGTGCATGAAGGGGGTCAGGTTCTGAGACATATCGGTAGTAAAGAGGAGTCCATTTATGAGCAAAAAAAATAAAAAGCAAAAACTGTTTCTAGGACAGGTTGGCATTTGGAATTTTTCTGACTGTCCAGGGTATCGCATTCCAGAGAACTGGTGCAGCAGGAAGAGTCTTGGTTTATGGAGGATGATGCAGTAATCGTAGATTGCTGGCAGGTTGGTAGAGATGAGGGGAGATGTAGTGCGGTGCAGCACTGTGGACTGCTCCATGGGTGAGAGTGAGATCTTTAATATGTATTATATGGTGGATGGGTAACCAGTGCAGCGACTGGCACAGGGCGGCGGCATTGGTGTAGTACATGGTGTAGTGTCTGGCTGCTGCGTTAAGGAAAGATTGGAGTCAATCCTGTGTATACGGTCATGCCCACCCATACTGGAATGGCTGATAACAGGGAACAATTGACTGTATTTTAACTCTACAACAAACAGGCTTGCATTTTCCTATCCCCTTAAATATCCAGCATGGCTGACAGTAAGTGATGAGAATAATGCTGTCTATAGGCTTCCCATGTCTGCCATAGCAGCCGTAGATCTAATAGAAGGATGTCGTCCCCTGTGCAATCCTGTCCTACGGCTAGGTGATAAATGCTACATCGTAGAGGGTCTGACCACTGGGTCCCCCACTGACTGCCATAATGGTGTACCCAGAGCCACAAGACTACCACTGGGAGGAGTTTAAATGGAGCACCCTGCTGCCCTACTGATTGGAGCAGAGGACCACCATAGACTTTCAAAGTCTATGGCCGACCGCTACACCATTAAGAGTCTATGGCCAAATGACGCTTCATTCAAAGTCAACGTTCAAGTCTATGGCACTGCAGACCACCACTCTATTCCAAGTCTATTGCCAACCTCCACTCCATTAAAACTCCTAGTATATACCTATAATAATAAAATACACTTGGCTAGAGGCTGGACCACCACCTTTGTTGCGTCCTTGGCTCTCTTCAGATGCCAGCTCCAGTGATCACCAGTACAGACTGGTTTCCCATTTGTACACAGCAATCCTGAGATCTGACTATTTGCTGATCCCTGTAGTTATAGATGTGCACTATAATTGTGCTGCCCCCAGTGGTGGCTTGGGCACATTGCCAGTGCCAACACAAGTAATAGAACATGGAGGTTCAGGAAAGAGTTAAAAGCAGGAATGCTATATAAGAGATAAGTGTCATGACAGCGCTGGGCATCTCTATGGATCTGTCACCGGCTGCCTCTCCCAGATTACACCAGTATCGGGATACTACAGCGGGGAGATCTCTATCCTCATGTAGCATATAAAGCAGTGGATACAGCCCCCTGCACCGCTCGCCCTGGACACTGACACTTTCATTTGCCTGGATTAGGAGACTTTATGGCTCTCTGATGTCAGAGCTTTCCTTTCCTTATATCCCTGTCCCTATAAACCTGATCCTGACCCCTATATGCTTCTTATCAAGGACAATATACCATTAATGTCTATTCCAGTGATGCATGTGTCCTATAAACTGCACTACAACACCCAGTATCAACTGCTCAGTGCTACGTGACTAGTCAGGCTCTTCCATCTTGGTATATTTCAGAGAGTACGACTAGTTGGCTGCGATCTGTTCGCAGCTCAGTTCTGTTAAAGTGAATGGGCTGATTTGCAATACCACGCACAGCCACTATACGATGTGCGGCGCTGTGCTGTGTTTTCTGTGAAGAGGTCGCAGCGCTCATCCAAATGCTACGGTCTCTTCAAACAGATGGGGGTCTAGGTGGGGAACCCCTCGCCAATCTTCAATGGATGGCCTATCCCAAGTATAGGTCACCAATTATTGAAGACTGGAAAAAACCCTTTAATAAAAATTCTTCCATGTATCCATACAGGAGATCTGGCGCACACTATTGGGGAATGGAACTGTGAATGCATGACCACTAAGACCAGTGACTGGCGGCAGCGCTAATGGTCACAGGCGCTTACTCGCTGCAGGGACTGGAGCAGTGACACAAATGGGTTAACAGGTTCATGTACTGAAGGTTTTTTTTAATTTTATCAATTTTGCCAAATTGAAAAAAAAAAAAAAAAACTCTGGATGAACTAAGTACATGTCGGACCTAAAGACATCATAAGGATAGAAGGCAGAGATTCACTGTAAGACAGGATAATAGGACCGCAGGCGGCCATTCTGTGCACCTTATAACAAAACCCGTCTTATCGCTGGTTTTGATTCCATGTGTCCCATAACAATACCCGATAATCCGCCGTCTCGGCAGGTGGGCAGCCCCTTCATTACACAAGTAAATATATGCAATTAGGAAGTTGCCATATTCAGAGGGGCGGCTAATCCCTTCCTCATCCCCTGATCAAACAGCCTGTAATTATTATACGGTCGCTAACAAAGATTTACTCCCGAAATCCTTCTAAATCGAGGCAGATCCGACTGATTAAAACTTTCCTCATCAAGACATTCTGTAATTCAGTGAACGAGGACAAAGATTATTCCGGCGGCCGTAGAGCTGATGCCTTGGGCGGGAAGACATGACGTCTTAAAGGAGCACACCCCGATGTCCTAACTGCATCCAAGACTATAGGGCTGCGGTACAGAGTATATACACTCGTACTGATCCCAGGCTGTATCTGGTCTATTACTAGGGCCAACCTGAAAGTGCTCGCATCACTAAAACATCACTTTCTTCTACTTTTCAGATGTCCAATCTTGATATTTCTTACTAAAGGCAAGCCTTTTCTTCTTATCCGCACGACACCCCCTTATATAGTGTGCGTGAGGTCAATGTTCTGCAGAGCTAACAATCTATATAGGGAGACAAATACAGGACGCAGAGAAGTTGAATACAGTGGTGAAGGAGGAAGCCTTCAGCTTCCTGCTCCACCATTCAGGCTACCAATGTTATGCTTCATATAGGGATCCTCTGCATGCACCATCAGACCAGAAGGATCTCTGAAATTAACCCACACAGAGAGGGTGTGTATCGGGTTATGAGATTGTACGCCCCCCAGAGGACACATTCTGTGCTGCCATCCTGTATAAACTTGATAATACACATCCCATATGCCAGGCTGTACGTTGCCGCAGACCCTTTACGCATCGCCTTAGGATCCACCTGCTGCAGGTCCTCCTTTGGATCATTGGGATGCAGCAAACATGTAGCAATAAATGGTAGAACTCTATTCCTTACATTATAAAATGCAGCTGGATGCCTCAATTCTCCGGAGGACGCCCTGCACAGTCTCCATGAGCGCTGCACAGCCCAGATAACATAATAGTGAGGTTGCCAGCTCCTTCTTTGTTGTGTAGGCTGGCTGTTTGAAGGCGGCCGCTCTGGGCTATGCAATAGAATTGTAAGAAGACGGGAAAATGTCTCTGTGTAAAACGGTTTGTCTGAAACCCCCCCCAAACCAGATACTCAACAGCTTGTGGCGTGGTATGGATCCTGACCGGGTTACTGATAACACAAGGCAATGCTGGACATCATATGTGCAGGTTAAAGATGTCAGACTCGGTCCATACAGGATAAAGAATGGAGAAAATAGCAACGCTACGTCTACTATGTATACAAACACGTGACGGTCGCCATATGGGCTCTGCCCATATCACTTGGTGATGACCGTTGGCAGGTCTGACTACTGGTACCCTCACCGATGGACCGGGGGCCCCCCCACGTGCCTGAGTGAATGAAGTGCGAGTCCTGAAGTGTGCATGTGTGACCATTGTACACGTGCCATGTCTATAATCAATGCGTGTGGGCACACCATCATAAGTGTGGACTGGTGCCCGCGCAATGGTGTAGGGATTCTGATCCAGGCTGTGCGTCATACTAAGGGTGTTAGCATATATAGTGTCCAGCTGGAAATCTGATATGTATATTTCCTTGTCTATAGAGGGGGCTTCCATGTCCAGGACCCTCATCTAATAGCCACAGAGTAGAGGAGAAGACAAACTGAAAGCTCAATGATTTAAATGGAAGCTGTGTAATGCTTAGGCTTCACCTGCGGAGGCACTGCAGGCAAACTGAACATTTACTGCTGGGATTATCATGGGTTACAGCTGACTGCCGAGGGTCCCAGCAGTGAAAGCCATGTGATCAGCGTATGGTCTGGCGACCCTTTAAGGACAGGGTGTCCTTAAAGTGGAGAACTCCTTTAAGGATAGTTATAACATTTTGGCGTTTATTTTCTTTCTGCATCCAGCGTCTTAATAACCGGAGCCGGTGAGGTCTGCAACAACATTTATAATATCAATACCTGTATTTACTGAATAAGTTCTGCATCGTCTGCAAAATCCAAGTTGTGCGAGTACTTTTGGAATATTCGGCTCAACTTTTACCTGCCATCAGCATTGCTTACGCTGCACTTGTCATTGTGAATTAGCATTTCCTGATGCAGACAGTGTGCACATCAACAACTACCTATATACTGTGGTCGTCGCTCATTTTAGATATATGGGTATTTTTTTTTTCCATATCTAAAACCAGCAACATTGCGGTAGCAACAAAGCGGGGGGGGGGGGGGGGGGAAAAAAATTAATTATTATTTAGAATAGAATGCAAAAACTGCAGTAGAGACTGACAAAAGTGGAAGCAAGAGGGACATTAATCTTTATAATATGTCAAATAAGGTCTGTTTAGTCTAACGATACACATCCTATTAGTTGGCTTTGTTTAAGCCAAGAAAATGTGTCAAAATCTTGATGCATCGTGTTGCAAGTTAGGCCTCGCCCATTTTCATCTAGTTCACACCCCTTTCCTGTGAATTCAAGCCTTTTTTTTGTAGAAGTCCTTAAAGTCTTTATATAGTGTCTAAAACAATTGATAAATGTGGAAAACAAGGCATGATGGATAGTTTTTAGGCAAAAATTACGCTAGAATTCTGGCATATTTTACTTAGCAAATGTTCCCCACTGTATTTTAACTTAGTCTCAGTGACCAGAGCAAGAAGGTGAAAAGAAGCAGCCGCCATTGACAGTCTCTGCCTGTTCATGAAGTCAGGTGAGAAAAAGGAGCAGCTGTTATTGACAGCCTCTCCCTTTTCACAATGTCAGGTGAAAAAGAAGCAGCTGTCACTGACAGCCTCTCCCTTTTTATAAGGCTAGGTGAAAAGTCATGGCTGTCATTGACAGCCTCTTCCTTGCCATAAGGTCAGGTGAAATGAAGCCCCTGGTATTTCATTAGGACAGGCACTGCCTATGGCTACATTTATATGACACAGAAAAAAATGGTTGTGGATCACTGACCAATGATCTGTTTTTTTCGCAGCCATTCTGCGTCCATTTTCATGGCCACTTCATAGACTTGAGTGTCTTGAGGGATCTGTTAAAACAGTCAAAAATAGGATATGTCCTATTTTTTGACGGTCTGATAAAATGGATCATCAAAAACAACGCCATGTCAACCGACACACTGAACAGATGTTACAAAAACAGTCATCACACATGGCGGTTTTTGATGATGGTGACAAGTCTGGCCCTTGTATGTATGGGTCTTTGAGACAGTCTCTGGATAGAAAAAAAAACATACCCCAAGGGGGTCTGGGCCTCATCTTAATGGGCGGTGAGAACCGGCATTGGGATGTGATCTCCACAATGACTACATATAAAAAGAAAAGGAAAATTTAGAGAATTTTGGATGGAGGCGCTAGGACCTTTTGTCACGGTGGTAAAGAGTCTGATGGTGTCAAGCAGCTGCTATGAGGGGCCTCATTATGACCTTTGCCAAGGGGCCTCCCGATGACGGCTGGAAGAACATTGTAATAATAGTATATTTACTAAGACACCTGTAGCGATTACTGGGAAGACGCACCAAGGATTCGCTTTGATCTCCCAGAAACGTACACTTACAAGATGTTACAAGAACGCTTTGAGGAATAATTTTGTGCTCTGTTTTCTGACATATTTCGATAGCTCGCTGACAGAAAATTAATGTTCCGGGATGATTACAGCGGAAAACTACTAATGTTTAGAGAAGCTGAGAAAGGCTGAATGGCTCACGTCTGGCTCTCGCTTTCTCTTTTAAATCTCACTACAAAAAGACAGAAACATCAAATCTACAAAAACATTCGCCTTTGAGATTCTAAAAGGCAACGATTTTCTGCTACGATGGGGACAAACTAGACTGACATTAATGTAAGAACTAAACTTCGGTGTGCCAAATTGTGAGATAAAAATGACAAGTGGCAAAAAGACTAAAAAAAAAAAACTACCAAAAAAACCAAAAACTTTTACTTAAGTAAAAAACAGAAAATATAACCTAGACCGCAGGGTGTGTAGTTCAGGTGTCAAAGCACCATATTAGGCTTAAAAACATTCCAACCCTCAAAACAGACATTTCTTAAGAACAAGTTGAGAAAGAAGTTGGTGTGAACATATCCCAATACCAAGATGTCATTTTAGAAAATTACCTTCCAGTCTGACCACCAGAGGCACTTTGAGTTCCAGCTCTCGGCAGGCCTTTGTTATCCCATTGGCGATGATGGCACAGTTTACGATTCCTCCAAAAATATTTATAAGAATTGCTTCAACCTAAAAGAGAGGACAGAGTTATTAGTTTACCATTCCAAAGAAAACTCCAGTAACCCTATCAGGACCTCTGTACTTTTCATAAATGGGGGACCTTAGAGACACAACTCTCAACGATGAAACATTTTTGGATTTTTTTCGATCAATATTCCATTAGTAGTGTAGAGAACACAGATGAAGAGGCCGTAGACAGAGGTGTACAGGTCTACCAGTTACCCACCAATTTTCTAGCACCTTCAAGATATCACTGAGGCTTTCTACAGCTTTGCTTATGAACATAGCAGATAATAGAGCACTGAGACTATACAGCTCCTTAGTATAGTTAAGGAGCAATGCTCCTAGGAAAGAATACCGTCCAACGGAGAAGACCGGATTACAGAATCAGACAGAAGAAGCCTCCATATGAAACTGGATGCATATGAAGATCCAGTACAGGTTTCACCCACCACAATGGCAGCCCTATTATGGCACGTACAAATGGCCATGTACAGCATAGGTGCCCTTTGGGTAGATTCACGCAGCCAAAAATACACACAGCAAAAATCATATGTGTAATTTTGGTGTGGTACTGATGCCAGATTTGTGGTTTTCATCTGGCACGTTGATGGGTCTCATTCAATGGGGTCAAGGAGGAGACAACTGTCCCTAATGATCTTCAAGTATATGTCGTCTGCAAAATGGACAAAAATAGTGGATGCTGCAATTTTTTCCATGGCACTACTGTAGGTCCCACGTGCCGAAATTATGACTTTGGGTAGGTGAGTTTGCATGAAACTATTACATGTGGTCATCGTGGGTAGCAGGGTGCAAATCCTACCTGCTAACAGTCAGATAAACATATTTTTTGCAGCAGCAGTTTGTACAAAAAAAAAAAATAAAATAAAAAAATAAAAAATATGAATAAAACTGGGAAAAAAACAATAAACTACAAAGCATTTGCTACCTGTGCATGAAGACGCCTGAGATCTCGGTATGATCAAACGGTGATTAATACGTTTCTTTGTGTTTAGGTGTGATGTGAGGAGAACATCACCGGGGCAAAAGCACATTTAATCAACATCTGAGGCGGGACGTGTTTTGTTTTAGCGAACATGAAAGTCATCGCCTCCTCCCTTATCTGTTCTGTGTGTTCATCAAGGGATTTCAGGAAGCCATGATTTATTTTTTTTTCTTCTTGTCAATGAATGTGTCTGACTCGTGAAATTGAAATTTGCAGAAAATAAAGACGACCCTAATTGTAACTTATTGTCATGGGCACTATCGATGTTTTGGGGTCAGAATATCTGACTTTGCCTGGATGAATAAAGGGGACCTCCTCCAGTGATAGTGTCCCCCGACAGAAGGCACTGGGAAGACACCAGAAGTCTCTCCTACAAAACCTGCTAAGAAACTGGAACGCCCACTTTAAAAGGCCACGTACCCGCTGATACTTAATAGGGTTATCCAGGACTATGTTGTTGACGATCTATCTTTAGGATAGGTCATCTATATCAGATGTATTAGACCCCAGATAAGATATTTGAAGATGCCTCGTTTCCTCCCACCGCTTCCTCTTCTCAGGTCAGTGACGTCATGTTCATCCATCACATAGTCTTGGTACAGATAAGTCTCATTCAAATGAATAAGACTGAGCTACAATACCAAGCACAGCGACTATACAATGTACGTCTCCTGTGCTTGGTATCCAGTAAAGAGGTTGTAGCAATTGTCAGAACAATGCAGCCCCTTCCAACAGCTGATCGGTGGTGGAGCCAGGACAGAACCCCACTAATCTGGTATTCATGATCTATCCTAAGGATAGGTCATCAATATCATGGTCCAGGAAAACCCCTATATGCTTTTGGTGGGAGACTTGGTCAGCAAAACATTACTGGAAGCCAAACCATACCCAGATGTCAAGCCCAGTCCTTTGACCCCCAAAAAACAAAACAAGCAGATGTAGATAAGCCCATGTAGGTCTCATGGTGTCCACCATAAACCAAGATCTTATCTCACCTGAGCTCAATGGACCAGGCAGGCATGAACCAGCACAAGAATCTCTCCTAAAATCAATAACCCTGTTGAATGTCTCCAACAAAAGGGGGAGCATGGTACATGGTGAACTGGTGCCTAATGTCCTCAAGTGGGAAGGTGCAGTAGAAGAGGCTAGCACCGGGAAGGAGCCCTCACTTTGACTTTGGCTGTGGAATCCCATCTCATCTCCTTTGTACCCCCATCAATACCCAAATCCTGAGCATAAATTCCATCATCTGCCCTACCACCAGGTAACTTCATTGTGATGCCACCTGAAAACAGATTTAGGAACGTGAAGCTTATGCAGAAATACATAGAGGTGAAAAACCATCTTGCGTAAGGGTTGTCTTTACTATTTGGCAATGCCCTGAGCATTATGTGGAAGTACACGAGCTGGATGGAGCGGCTCTCATGCCCAGAAATAGTGATTGTGGATTTTGCGCCATAAAAGAACATTTGACTATTTTCAGAACTCTCACTGAAGTCAATGGAGAGAGACGAACATGAGTGGGCACCAGTCACAGTGGCTGTGAGAGGTGGATCGGAGGACTCCTATTCTAGAGGTCAGGGTAACAGAGGAGGAACCTATAACGGTTGAACACTTATGGCACATCTAGCTAAGATCTCAGTTTGCTCCGATCCCAGTAGTGGGTTTCAATGAATGCGGGGAGGATTCCCCTCGTCCAGGGGTAACAATTGGCTCAGAGCCCGCCCAATGAAATTAGACGCAGTCCCCATATTTGACGATTTTTATAATCTGTGTAATGAGAGGTAATCAGGGGTCAATCGATACCTGACAATCCCAGGCTTTACCGTAATTTTACAAACCATGTTGCCCGGTCAGTTAACCCTCAGTCTGCCATTGTACAGTATACACGCGGTAATATTTCTGGTAACGTTTGGACGGGTCTATTCTTTAGCTACTTGTTTGGGTCAATCCTCATAAATCACCCACCAGTGACACAATAATCTGACATTCAGAAAAACAACTTTTATTCCTTCATTTCTGGCAGAAACAAATTTGTGGCTGGAAAAAGAAAAAAAAATAAGAAAATAAGCGCACACAGCATTTCACAGACGGTAAGATTTTGGAGAGCGCAGCATAAAAGCTGATTTTATTAAAAGTTCATTCCAAAATACTAAAAACTCCAAGCTCTGAACGTAACCTTGTGTAATAGACACATAAAACACGCCATCTTTATGTAAACTACGGGCTGTTTGCATTTATGGCCCCGCATCGCTCTGAACGCTGTTAGTCAGGGTCAATTGGAGAGGCAGACATTTTATCTGTGTTGTAAATAAGCCGGCGGAATGGAGTTCTTTAAGCTAATTAACTACAGAATGTTTACAGTGGGAGCAATATGGCGCCAACCGAGCACATGTAAGAGATCCAGGGACGTCACCCAGAGGTGGCCACTGGCCCGGGGACTCCCGGATGAGCGGGCTATTCCCTTGCATCGGGGACTCCCCTATATACATTATAGACTGGGCAGTCAGGAAGGTGTATGGCAAGCACCGGGGTCACCGTCTCAGAGCAGGGGTCTTGCATCTTAGGCTGGGTTCACACTACCGTTGGATATCCGTTATGATAGGTGTCCGTTTTTTTTTTTTTTTTAAATGGACAGTGTCATAATAGACATTAACGGACACTACAGTCATGGCCAAAAGTTTTGAGAATGACACAAATATTCTATTTTCACATGATCTGCTGCCCTCTGGTTTTTATGTGTGTTTGTCAGATGTTTTTATCACATACAGAAATAGAATTGCATTCATATTATGAGTAACAGAAGCTTATATTGACAGTTAGAATGAGTTAATGCAGCAAGTCAATATTTGCAGTGTTGACCCTTCTTCTTCAGGACCTCTGCAATTCTCCCTGGCATGCTCTCAATCAACTTCTGGACCAAATCCTGACTGATAGCAGTCCATTCTTGCAGAATCAATGCTTTCATTTTGTCTGAATTTGTTGGTCTTTGTTTGTCCACCCGTCTCTTGATGATTGACCACAAGTTCTCAATGGGATTAAGATCTGGGGAGTTTCCAGGCCATGGACCCAAAATCTCTATGTTTTGTTCCCTGAGCCATTTAGTTATCACCTTTGCTTTATGGCAAGGTGCTCCATCATGCTGGAAAAGGCATTGTTGAGCGCCAAACTGCTCTTGGACGGTTGGGAGAAGTTGCTCTTGGAGGACATTCTGGTACCATTCTTTATTCATGGCTGTGTTTTTAGGCAAGACTGTGAGAGAGCCGATTCCCTTGGCTGAGAAGCAACCCCACACATGAATGGTTTCAGGATGCTTTACAGTTGGCATGAGACAAGACTGGTGGTAGCGCTCACCTCTTCTTCTCCGAATAAGCTGTTTTCCAGATGTTCCAAACAATCGAAAAGGGGATTCATCAGAGAAAATGACTTTACCCCAGTCCTCAGCAGTCCACTCCCTGTACCTTTTGCAGAATATCAGTCTGTCCCTGATGTTTTTTCTGGAGAGAAGTGGCTTCTTTGCTGCCCTCCTTGAGACCAGGCCTTGCTCCAAGAGTCTCCGCCTCACAGTGCGTGCAGATGCACTCACACCTGCCTGCTGCCATTCCTCAGCAAGCTCTGCACTGCTGGTAGCCCGATCCCGCAGCTGAAACACTTTTAAGAGACGGTCCTGCCGCTTGCTGGTCTTTCTTGGGCGCCCTGGAGCCTTTTTGGCACCAATGGAACCTCTCTCCTTGAAGTTCTTGATGATGCGATAGATTGTTGACTGAGGTGCAATCTTTCTAGCTGCAATACTCTTCCCAGTTAGGCCATTTTTGTGCAGTGCAATGATGACTGCACGTGTTTCTTTAGAGATAACCATGGTTAACAGAAGAGAAACAATGATGGCAAGCACCAGCCTCCTTTTAAAGTGTCCAGTGGTGTCATTCTTACTTAATCATGACAGATTGATCTCCAGCCCTGTCCTCATCAACACCCACACCTGTGTTAATGGAGCAATCACTGAAACGATGTTAGGTGGTCCTTTTAAGGCAGGGCTGCAATGATGTTGAAATGTGTTTTGGGGGATAAAGTTCATTTTCTAGGCAAATATTGACTTTGCAAGTAATTGCTGTTAAGCTGATCACTCTTTATAACATTCTGGAGTATATGCAAATTGCCATTAGAAAAACTGAAGCAGTAGACTTTGTAAAAATTAATATTTGTATCATTCTCAAAACTTTTGGCCACGACTGTACCTGATGTTAATGTGTCCGTTTTTTTTAACTGATCCATTTAATGGACACATTAGAACCATTTAGTGTCTGTGTTTTACTTTCCGTTTTTTTTTTGGTTCTGCTTTGAGCAAGTGCAGAAAAAAATAAATCGAACAGTAATAACGGACAGTATTCCGGACGTTACTGTCCGCTACATATAGACTTTTTTTTTTTTTTAGTGGACACAAAAGTCCTGCATGTTGGATTTTTTTGTCCGTGGAAAAAATGGACACGTGACGGATTGGGTGTAGAATAGACACAAGATAAATTCCCATTGAAATTTTAACGGATTTGTGACGGTTCTGCTAGTGTTCGTTGCTAAAATCTTGTAACAGACAATATCAACGGACACTACTGACGGTCACCAGCGCTAGTGTGAATGCCCCCTTAGGCTTTGTGAATATGTACACAAGCATGCATATGTCTCAGTACACACACCTTCCAACTTCCTAGGGATACAAAAAGGGACAAATCTAGCAGCAAATGACGTGGTGATCGTTCTCACAAACTATCTGCTCGTCTCCTCCGACTTGTCCTGTCTGCAGCTTGGTGCAGTAACGTCCCTGCCTGTGCCAAGCCATAGAAAACAGGGTGAAGGGTGGAACAATAGTACTCGGTCCTTACATTTGCATCAGCCCGTGTAAAGTCCATTGCAAACAACTGATGCGTTATATAGTCCACTGGCGCTCGTCCCACCAAGATCGGCCCAGAGGGTGTGAAACATGAGCCCTCACCATGCAGTGAGTGAACAGGCTCAGTCTCAGGCTGTTTTTTCAGTAGTTGTGTGATACTCATCTACCCGTAGTGGTCCATTCAGACGGTACATTACCCATTCCCTCTGGGACTGGGTAGGAAGTACAGAGGCTCGTATAACAATCATGGCCTATCACTGGCCTCAGCAGTCACATGTTGGGTACTGGGGACATCACTGGTACCCAATATGTAACTATAGAGACCAGTGACTGTCCTTATGTAGCAGGGCATTTGTATACACTTAAGACTGTATATGGGGGTAACAGAAGGTATCACAAAGGGAACTATTCTATATGTAAGTGTAGAGGGAAGCCAAATACATTGGGGAGAAAGAACCCTCCCAGACCCAGCTTTGCCCATACAGTCTTGGAGAGATACACCTAGGCCAGAGGTAGGCAACCTGCGGCACTCCAGCTGTTGTAAAACTACAACTCCCAGCATGCATACTTGCTCTGCTGTTCTTGGAACTCCCATGGAAGTGAATGGAGCATGTTGGGAGTTGTAGTTTCACAGCACCTGGAGTGCTGAAGGTTGCTGACCCCTGACCTAGACTATGGTCGTGCTACAGTATATATTTATACACAGCTTCGGCCTTTGGCGCAGATCCGTTACATTTCCTCATCAGTCTGACAATTAATTCCTCTTACTATTATAATGTCTGTCCCGCCGTCGCCAGATTCACAGCCAGCGCGCCCTGCGGACAGACGTATGTATTGTGCAGTCGTTCACAAGAGGATATTGATGAATGGCACCGCATCCAGGCAGTCCATTTCGATAGCTCCGCTATTCCATCACAGCTTGCAGTGTAAGGGGTTTCTCCATTTTTTCGCTAGAATTTCACATGCTATTAAAACGCTGCCATATTCATTATTTAATAGAGTCCCATTAATTTCACCAGTAAAAAACTGCGGGGCGAGCCAGTAATAATCGCTGGTGTAATGAAGATTCCTCCAAATCTGTATTATTGCAAATGTAATGAAGAACCAGGGAGGGAAAAGGAAAGAAAGAAATAGGCGCAGAGGTCACACACATCACACAGTCTAGGCTATATAGAAATAAAGCTTAGGGGTATACGGGGGTGCCAAACATTAGAGTCAAGGCGACATTACCTGTTTGTGCACAAAGTGTGAGACCCTGGGGAATATTTATCACTAGTTTGCACCAGTTTTCTGGTTTAAAAAAATGTGCATTTTTTTTTTTTACATTTTTTTCTTCTTTGTGCAAAACAATGCGGCTTTTGCAGGTTTTCCTCTGCGCTCACCAAAGTGGATGGGGATTAGGTTGATTTAATATAGTTTATGCAGAAACTGGTGCAAATTATAACACAGATCTACAGCACGTCTGCTGTACTGGTGTATGGACTTAGTAAATTTGGCGCCTTTCACCCCAGCGCTCCTGTTATTAAGACTGGCATATAAAGCACCAGTCCTGATAAATTTAACCCATTTTGTCAACTATGTTATTTTGGCACCAAAAATAAACTCCGATCTAACGCAGTGCAAGCAGAGTTTCAAGCTTGATCCAAATTGTTTCCCATTTCAGGCCGGGGCCCCACCTGGTGTAAATGCTGCGGTTTGGAAACGCCGCGGGAAAAAAATGCAGCATTTTATAAATCACTGCAAAGTGTCTAGCGAATCCCATCCACACAATGCAGGAAAATACGAGCAGAGGCCAAACTATGATTTCCAAAATCGTTGCTGTTTTGGAAATGGCAGCAGGTCAATTATACCTACGGAGACGCTGGTGGTTTCCCTATAGGTATAATGGAAGGAGAAAGTCCGCAGAGGAAACCTCTGCAGACTGTCCATGAAAAACTGCGATGTGTTGCCACTGTGGTTTTTTCCGCAGCGCTTTTTAGCCACGGCCCGCTACATGGGGCGTTAGCCTCAAGGGGTTTTCTGGCCCCAAATCGATTTTTCATACTGATGACCTTATCCCAGATCAGCTGTAGCAACAATCTCTGCGTTCTGGAAGCTGCTAGAAGATGGGCAGCTCCGCTCCTATGCAAGTAATGCAATTCCCCAGAAGCACCGCTATGCAGTGGATGGGGCTGCTGCGCCGCCTGCTATTACTTTTTGGCGCCATCTAAGACCCTATTCAGATTCCTTTTTTTTTTACAGCCGTTTAACGAATGCAAAAACACGGACACAAGTGAATGTGTCTGTTTACATAGACATCAATGTTTTAAAAAAACAAAACAAAAAACCCACAAAAAACAGGGATCCGTTTTTTAACACTGAGGTCTATGTAAACAGATGACCATCCATTTGCGTCTGTTTTTTGTAACCAATAAACGGATGTAAAAAACCATGATCTGAATAGAGTCTGAACTGTCTAGTCTAAGTTTTCACTGTCTAACTTCTATTCAGTATTAGTAGATCTGCCCCTGTATATTCCGATGGCGCCCTCTATCTTGATTATTGTGCCTGGGTGGGTCGTAAAGTTTCGGCACTATGTAAGACGGCGAGATCCTTAATGGCCACTTCCAACCAGTCTCAGGTCAAGTCGTCTTCCAGATTTTTTTTAAGGTGCCAATTTCCTCTTCATCCAGACTAATCTGCACATTATGTTTAGTGTCGCTTTAAAGATTATTTTCTTCTTCATAACATTCACATTACGTATCACGCACACACAGCAGCAGCTTCATTCCCCATAAAAGTAACATTAGCCGCGGTTTCCTCCTTAAAATGTATACTGCGGATTCGGAATCCACTAAAAAGGTCATCAAACGTGACGCCAGGGGAGAGGGCGCTGGCAGACCTCCAGCATCTAGAAGGCCGAGGTGAGAAAGATCCGATTATACGACTGCAGGACATGGTGAATCTATGTTCTTCCTTCTCTTTCCTCCTCGTGCTGGGCCAACAATGGCTGCCAGCTTCAAAGTGAGGAAGTGTGTAAGAAAAGCGTATCCGCAGCGGCGATCTTTCAGCCCCGTAATAAGTGTAACACATGGCCGCTCCAGCTGAAACCTTGTCTCTGCAGCTCTGGATGTGGAGATGGATTGCAACGTTCTATCATCATTAGCCGGAGAATTAAAACCAGGGAACCGTCAATGTCTTCTTCCCTTGCAGCACATTTATAAATCTATAAAGCGGACGTCTAACTGTCTGCGCCTCCGATGTGCGAGTCTACTGGGTATCCTCCACATCCTGCCCATCCACACAAAGGTTAAACAGAATGGCTGGGACCTTTCTCTTCTACTGAAGCAGATGAATCCATAAAACTTTATGGTGTCAAGCGCTGTATAGCAGAATAAACTCGGCTCTGCCGGCCAAACAAGCCAGCGCCATTGTTGTGTAGCACCGGGGCAGGACAACCTGGAGATCAGCTGTAAACGCAAACGGTCTGCGGCAAGATTTTCAACAATTTATAGAAATAATGAAGTAAAAGGCAGTAAAATTCCAGTAATCTGGCGCTGTGTATACCAGAATCCAGACAATACAGTGTTATAAAGGGTGCAAAACCACATTAGTAGGAAGTGACTTTATTGCTTCGGGCTTGGTTTTGCAATGGTTTAGTTGTGACGGACAAGTTACATGTGCATTTCCTACAATTCTAGATTATTGGAATTGACTGTATATATAAAAAAATACACATTCCAGGGTGGGGTTATTTTTTGGCCCATAAGACATTTTTGATTTTGATCAGTATCTGATCCGTGGGGGTCCGACACAGATCTGCTGATGCCTCCGCAGTATGGTTGGGGAGTAGAAGCAGTTTGTTTCTATTTAAGTGATAGGAGCAGAGCTGCAATTCCTCAATGCCACCACTATATAGTGGACGGGGCTGCAGCTTCACTGCTATTACCTGTATAGGAGCACCCGCTCCTTATCCACTGCTTCAGCATCCAGAGGGGATCTGTGCAGGGTTCGGGTGCTGGACCCCACAGATCAGATATGGATGACCTATCCTGTCAAAAGGTCGACAGTATCAGAAATGAATTTGAGTTCAAGAAACCAATTTAAGTGGATGGGGTGAGCGGTAATATCACACACAATCTGTGGACAGGTATGGCACTTTTTTTTTTGCCATGTACAGCTCTTGGCTATTTATGGAAAATCCATATTGTAAAGACAAATGGAGCATCTGTAAGTGTGCCTGACTTGCTGATCCATTCATACAAAGTATATAGACCCCATACTCATGACTGGTGGTGGTGACAGCGCATGAAACCCATCCATCAGTACCCATACTATGGAGAGGTGATAAGTTGAACACTTTGTACAGCCCTTTAAATCTCATTTTTATCCCCCACTGCATCTCCTGGCATGTTCTATCATAAAAACTGACCACTAAGACGCAACACATGGACCCCCAGCACCCAGGGGCCCCACTTCACTCGAGTTCAACCTAGACAGCAAGCCATGGGTGTCCGAGCTCCACTCCCCTTTCTTCATCCCACCATCCAACTGCATCGCTAGAAGGAATCCGGTCCCTAGCATGTGGCTGCCAAACACCTTGGACTTATGTTACCCCATGGCTGTGGAGTTCATAGGCTAAACCACCGACCCTATTTTTCCATAGCCTGATTCCGACCCCACAGCCCTGGTTTCCACCAGGGATGTCACTATACAACATGGCCACTCTTTTTCCAAAAGCAGGTATCAGGATACGGACATAATGACATCATCACGGTACAATACCCCCATGCCGAGACACGAGATCACATCAAGGATGTTAAACAGTTAAATAATTACAACCAGACCTAGGTCTGCAATAGAATAATCCGGGGAGAAGTCAGAGACTGAATCTATAAGTTTTACATTTCACTGCCCAATTCCGCACACTCCGCCTGCACTGCATAAAATCAATGTATCATTATTAGGTTTTTTGGAGAAAGAATTGCATTGAGAATAAATGAGTAAATACATGTGATGAGGGGCGAGCGGCCGCCGGGTTCTCACTCCTTATCTATAGATGATTTTCATTACTTGTCTAGTTTTGTTTCCAAAGAACAGAACTCACTGGCTTTCAAGTAGAGGAAGTAAAAATCTTAAGACTCCTTAAAGGTGTCCACACACCCTAGAAAGCTTGTCCTCCTGAACCGCTCACACACATGAATTCTCAGTTCTGCTGAGCATGTGCGTGTCTTTAATGGGGAGAGGGGAATAAGCCGCTACCAGTCTCACTATAGACTGCAATGTAAGTTACGTCTGTCTTGCCTGCAACCGGTTTTGCATTTTGGTTGTCTTTTACCGTCAAATCACAACAAATTTTTTGGCCATTTTAACCTGTCTGAGACTAGTTGTAACTGCTCCAAAACATCTTAAAGTGTGCCTCCAGTTATAAACAACTTAACATAAATGAATAGTACATGTGAATATAAGAAACTTTGTAATATATCTTATTATAGAAATCTGTTTCCTTCTCCACTTATCAGGCAGTTACTTTCTCCATGTTAGTCTATGAAGAGAGGAGGGGGGATAGAAAAGACACACAAAATTGCTTTTTTAACACTGCTAAGTTGTAGAGAAGAAGCTGATAATACACAGAATGAGGCAATAAATCAATTAACCAGTCAACAGGACAATCCCACTCCACAGAGCTCTGTGTGTCAGGCTGAAGATGGATTATAATGTAATGTAAACAAGCAGCCAGATAGAAGATAAGGAGCAGGAGAACAGCTTAATAAGTGGAGAAGGAAACAGATCTCCTTAATATGATATTACAAAGTTTCTTATATTTACATTTTTAGATTTCTATTTAAATTTCTATTTAAATTAATTTATGAAAAGTTGGAGGTACGCTTTAAGTATAACAAAAATAAGTCCTACTATTTAGTGTATACAGCTCCTAGGTGTCTCCATGCCTACAGACTACAAGTTGGCTGTAGTCAGACCCTGCAGTTATTTTGTTACTCTATTTTTTTTATATACTAATCTACATATAGAAGAGGGGAACATAGAAGGAAGTAACATATAAAGCCCCCGGATCTGGCCAAGGTTCCCAGTCGGGTAACTGACCACTGCAGGTACGCCTGCTGCAGGAGAAATGTAGCATTACACTGTGGCCAAACAAGTGCATGGAGGAGCTAGGTCTCAATGTGGCTCATAAAAGAGGATCCCAACATTTATATACCCTATTAGGAGTGACGGATTGGGTTGCCTACACGATACAACCCCTTTACCGGTCAATTCTGCTATTTTGCTTCATCTTGGGTCTTCTACACAGGTACCTGCAACACTAAAGGCCACCCTTTGCAGGGTCATGAGCTTTCCACAGAACCCGAACAGCAAATGAATATGCAACAGGCAGTTCTTTTCTACTGCCATTACACTTATGCACCAGGATGCTCAGGATGAACAGAGCTGCAAGGGATTCTGGAGTGTCTGAAATTGTAGGAGGATATAGAAAAAGAAACCCTCACGAGAAGTGTAGACTCGCTTCATGGTCTAATGATGTACAATGTAAAACAATCCTGACCCCGGCCCGATAGCTTTGGTAAGATCAAGCCCGATACACTCCATGAATAAAATCCTCATCCACTGGGATAGGTGTAGCTCTCTGCGCTCCGCCAAATCTCATAGCTGCAGCAATACATTACCCTAATCCTATTCATTAAAGGAGTGCTTACGCCTACATCTTTACTGGATTGTCCTAATACTTAAAATACAGTCCAGGTCAGACAGATAAGCGCCATCGCACTCGGTGACAGCCCCTGAGATTGGGCGGCAGGATTAATGCTTTTCTCCACTGTCAGCATCAGATTTTCTGATTAAAAGGGGGAGAGAGAAAACAGCAAAAGGAACGTCTGGCTGTCACCTATATTTTACAGCTATTCATATCTTCAGCAGGCAGCCATGGATTGTCCTGAGGATTTGTTCATTCGCCGGCCAGCAGATGTCTCCGAGCACAAGTCTCAAGGAACTCGGAAGCATCCTCAACACCTTATGATCTCAGCGACTCCTTCAAAGAGCAGCCGCCAGCCCCGAGCTGTATGATAAATTACAGTAACGCTCTGCAGAAAGGTATAAATGGCAACTTCATCATGAGCTATTACTTATGGCTGTTTCATTACAATAACCCTTTGTCCCTGTGCCCAATTCGGGCCACCTACATGGGGGCCGCAGCCAACAGAGACTTGGTTTGTTGGCCCTGTCATATCCATGTATTCTGTGAAGAGCTGCTTATTTAACTGGCTGGCATGTAATACTAAATTTTTCCTACAGGGGTCACTGCAGGTAAAATATATAGTTCGACAGAGCTTTTCTTGGCAACAATCAGTTTGATCAAGTGATTTCCAGGTTAATAAAGATCACGTAACAGGCTCTTGTCCACACAAACCCAGGATTGGACTTAGGAGAGGCATATTTACTTATTGTAACTTGCACCACACCGCAACAAGAAATGCCGAGGCGATAATTGGAACTCCACAGAAGTGAATGGAGAGAGCCGCACGCATGCATAGTAGTGGTGAGAGGGTGCTGGGGACCCCCAACCCCTATTCTCCACATAGGTGTGAGCCCCAAGGTGGCAACCTGAATGGAAGGGAGCCCTTATTAAACCTAATCTATTAGAGCAAAGAGCAGTTGCAATGCTTCATTTCCCCTGTGGTGGTGCTAGAGGGGAACAGAACACTTATAGCCAGGTTCCTGTACAGGTCACAGCTGGTCAATCACTAGAGGTCCCAGCAGAGTTACACCCTGTGATCAGCTTAAGGAGAACCTTTCACCACCTCCAACTCTTTTGCACCCTTCAATAGGTTCTGCTCCAATGAATCCGTCACAGTTGGAATTTTTTCTCTAGCCCCCACCATTCCTGAGCAATCAGTGCTACTAATTTCAGCACCCGATATGCTATTTAGGCTCCCTACTGTCAGGAGGGCGGTCCCAATGTGGAACACACAGACTGGTACCGCCCACCTAATAGTAGGGAGCATATTAACCATGGCGCTGCTGAAATTAACAGCACTGATTGCTCAGGAATGGTCGGGGCTAGAGAAAAAATTCCAACTATGCCAGAATCAGTGGAGCGGCGCCTATTGACGGATGCAAAGAAATGGAGCTGGTGAAGGGTCCTCTTAATGATAGGGCAAGTAAGCAACGGTCAATGGGGAACCCCTTGGGTAAATTTAATGGGTTGTTAATACTACAGCAACAGACGTTGAAAGCCCAAAACACAGTTTCGTTCCGGGGTTAAACAGTCACATTATAATAAAGTAAATAACCATTACTGATGCTAAAGCTATTATTTACAGTCCAAGCAAGTATAAAAAGACATAAAATATGTGAACCGAAAATAACCGCATCTAAACAATGCAATAAATAACTGCTGGACAGATTGCAGCCAAGAATAGAAAGCATTCTGCCGTTTTTCGGGTGGCTGAGCATTTGTTGTATTTAATGAGGCCGCAATATGCAAACCGCCACTAGGGGGCAGTAAGAGCCAGTCAGGAATGGTTTTGTTATTTGTTGTGTTTTTTGTGGGTTTTTTTTCCCTCTCTATCCAAAAATACAAACTGAATGTTTTTTTTTCTTTTCTTTAAAAGTAAAGGACGTTCCCCTGGCGATATCCATTAGGAATTAGGAGTCTAAACTGCGAATGTCTGTGTCGTCCATCGACAGGTAATCTTAAGTATGACAGCAATGGGGTTTTTTTTTTGCAGTTTTGTCATATGCAGTCTAAACTGTGGTAGAGGGGAATGAAAAAAAAAAAAAACTGTGAAAAACTGATATGGATGGGGGAAGGTCCAAGTGCATCAGATCCTATAATATGGTGGATCACGGGGCGGGGGTGTGCAGAGCGTCCTATACAGATTAGGTGTTAATGAGGCCCCGACACCTCTCCTCGTCTTCATTAGGATGTGAGAGGACGGGGATTACTAGGTGAAGATGTAATGTGTGCTTATAATAAGTAATGTGCTGAGCGGACATGTAAAGAGGTGGCGCAGCAGGCAATGAACACCTGCATACACTGCTCATATACAAAGCTATTCTCTCCCGGGGTCAGCAGTCGCTTGGATTGTATTATAAAGCTGCAGAAAAATGGAGGCAGCAGCAACAAATTGTGATTGCACGCCAAAACTTAAATATTGATGATCTAATCTTAGGATAGGTTATCAATCCCTGATCGGTGGGGTGCAACATCTGGGACCCCACAGATCAGCTGGTTAAAGAGGCTGCAGCGTTCGGGTTAGTGTTGCCAAGCACAGCGCCGTACATTGTATAGTGGTTGTGCTTGGTATTGCAGCTCAGCCCTATAAAGCTGAAAGGGACTGAACAGCAAACAGGTCACATAATGAATGAATGTGACATCACAGGCCTGTGAAGTAGGAACGATGCTTACCCACATGCCGCTGCGAGTAACTGATCTGTGAAGGTCCCAGGTGTCGGGGTTGCCACCTATCATAAAGCGGTTTTCTAGCTTTACAACACTAAAGGTCTGTCCCTAAGATAGGGCATATTTATCAGATGCTAAAAGTCAAAAGTGAAGGGGTTGCGTACCCTTAACAGTTCACTAGGCACAGTGCCGTACTATTAGTAGTGGCCATGTCTGGTATTACACCCTTCTAGTAAATACAACAGACCTGTAATACTACACAACACCACTAAAAGCATGGAGATTTGCCTAGTAAACAAAAAGGGGACACAGCACTTGAGGGGAGTGCCGTGGCTGGTCGTGGAGGTGCCCAGAGTCAGACTTCCACCAATCCAATGTTGAAAGCCTACCCTAAAGCTTAAAGAAAACCCCTTTAAGAAACATCTTCTCAAAGTTGCAGCTTAAAGGGGTTGTCTAGGATCATAAAATTTAGTGCAGGCAGCAGAGGAGGACTACAGAATAAAAATGCACTGATACTTACCTGCATCCTCCCCTGGACCAGCTGTATACAGATCGGTGACGTCATGATGATGGGATGGCTGCATAATATACAGCAAAGAGTGGCGATTGACTGCAGCAGTGGCGTCAACATGACATCATTGCTGCAGCTGAGGTGACAGCCGGCCCAGTGCAGGAACAGAGAGGAGGATGCAAGTAAGTACCAGTACTTTTTTATTTTCTATACCTTCCCTGCATTAAAATGTACGATCAGAGACAACCCCTTTAAGTGGAGAGGCTCTGTACGCTGTATACTGGCTGAGCCGTGCTATTACAGCTCAATTCCTATTCACTTCAGTACTGCTGCAGGCCTCTATACACTGTATGGAGCCATCTGTTTCTGGCTCTGTACACTGCATAGTACCGATCGAGTATTGATGGGCTATCCTACCAAAAGGCCATCCAAAAAAGAATCTTGGAAAACCCGTTTAACGTATCATTCTACATAGGATACAGAACCACCCATCAGAAGCTCCAGGACCCCAGTGCAAACTCTATAACATTCCCCCCTACCATGTACCATGTATAGTACTGGCATCTTATGTCACAGAGGAGTCTTGGGGGCCCTCAAGGACTAGGACCTGTGTGCGCACGCTCCCTGGAGACCTAGTAATAAGTACCTGATATGTGCCCACCCTTTATAGGAGCGAATGATCACTCTCCGCAGCCTGAAAAATCCTGGAGCTCATCAGACAATCCTAACACTTGTCACATTAATGAACGCACCCGGCCATATGCTGCTGCCAAGGAAGAATTTACCCACAAAACTCTCTGGCAAAAGTCAGAACAAAATGGAAAGAGACAGAATCTCAGCATCCTGTGCTGGGAACATACGCATATTGTGCATGGAGCACCAGCAGATGTATTGGCTGCTCCCTCCTGCTCCGCTCTCTTTGTACCGCTGCCAGCTGCACCATATAGCTCCTGGGTGCCAGTTCTGTGTGTTCCAGGAACCTTCAATATCATCTTCCTGCTCGCAAATCCTTTTACGGAAGCCATTCAATTACAGAAACACAATGGCCGACAAATTTCATTTTTGCTTTGAAGTCAACTTTTTGTTTGTGAGCTTTACAACCTAGACAGAGAGAGAGACAGGGAAACCTGCACCTGTGCGGGGTCAGTATGACCGAGCTGCGGGTACTGCGCAGGTACGGTAAAGCTACCACTGAACAGCAACATAATCTACATGTACCAAGGCCTGGGAATGAGCAAAAATAGAGATGAATATAAAAGGGAGACAGAACTAGAAGTCAGATTTTGCGCAACCCTATTAAAGGGAACGTCCATTTTTGCAACCAGTATTACGTCTATACTGCCGATGGGTTTCAAATAAGAAATAAAGCAACTTTGCAAATGCTGTGGATAAAAGATAGCCTAATGTTTTGTTTCTAAAGCTGAAATGCAAACCTCTGTGTCTCCATGGTTACAGACTACAAACAGAACACCTCTGTAGTCTGATCCTGCAGTCAACTCCCTGCCATCTGCCACCTACTTCTTACTAAACTACTCAATGTATGTTCGTAGTAAGGGACAGATGCGAAGGAGACCGACTGCAGGATCAGACTACACAGAGTTTGCTTGTAGTCTGTAACCACGGAGACACAGATGTGTATAGAACTGTATATAAAAGCTAATGAGACTTTTTTAATCTAGACTTTTTGCAAAGTAGATTTTTTTTTTCTTTTTAATTTTAGATCAGGTAGAATTATAAGAACCGTTGGCTGTAAATGTGGACCTTCCCTTTAAGGCTTGGGCTACACAGTGACTTTGGTGATGCGTTTTGTCTGAAACATGTCGCATTGACATTGTATGTCTATATTAAGGTAAGATTTGGCTGAGAGTTTTATTTAGACAAAAAAAGAAAAAAAAAAACATTTAAAAAACATAAGTCACACACATCTGTATGCGGGAAGAGTTGCGTGCGTTTTGCAACGCTTTGGATTTTTTGTGACTGTCACATTATAGGATATGTAGTAATGTGACCCTATTCACACTCATTACTAGTAAGGTCACCTTTTATTGTGCAACAAAAGTGACCATGTACCCCTAGCCTAACGCTCGTGTCTGTGGCCATCTGTCCCAACATGTCCAGGTTAACAAATACTTTAACCTCTCGCACCTACAAACTATTATTAAACATTCTGGAATGTATTTTCTAAAAATTCTGCATAGTGATGTCCCTCTATTAGTCCTCCTGGAAATGTATGAATAGTTTGCCAACTGGATTATTTTTTGTTATACACTATCCAATCGGTGGTGATTGTGCCCCTGCCTAGGCTGACACTCCCTATCAAGTTGTCAGATTATTATGCAGGAAGAGTAACTGAGGAACATGCAATGCAGCATGCTCTTTAAATTCTGCTGCTTTCCAGCACTATGTACATGCACTGTACTCCATTCTGTGGCTCTGTGCGTCGTGCAATTGCATCCCCTCGGGTTAACTCTTTACGGTCACCTTGTAAATGCTCCCTGTTTATCGCGCACTGTCTCGCGGGGTGCAGGCTGCTAATGAGCATATTGTGGCATAAATACAATGGTTACAGCGTCCTCCTTGTGCAGAGTAAATGGGAATTGCACATTACACACCGGCTCTAATATTGTCTTCATTACAAGCAGAATGCTAGGGGCAGTGCAGGCGGCTCACACTTCATTAGCATCTCATTTGCATGCTCCAGCACTAGGAGCAGCGACGCCAAATGGAATGTCAGGAGTAAATGATAACACGGGATTTATGGCGCGCGGGAGCGGCTGGGATCAGCGCTCACATTTTATTTTAGGCTGAACTTGTCGTGAATTGTTCTTCTGACGCGACAGGTACAATGCGAGGATCGGCGATTTGGGAAGAATAATTATCAATTAGCAAACAACAGCATGTGTGTTAGAACGCTCTCGCCATATGATAGTCATTGCCCTAGTTATACTGGAGAAAGACGGAAACGAAAAAATTAAAGTGACTCTCCAAGCGCCTCCTTAATACGGCTGATTTGACTCAGTATATGCACAGAAATGACCTGATGTCTCTCGGCTTCTTACTAGTGGTTTAATAATCTGTACTAATCTCTAGTAATCTGGTTAATTCTGCCCTTGCTGTAATGGAAAATGGGCCTCTACTTCCTGGTGAACCTGTGATGGGCTTGTGTTATTCCCTGCAGCCAATCAGAAGAGGCAGAGCGGCAGCCTGAACCAATGAGGAGGCAGGAGGTGTGTCCTAGACTTCCACAGACTCCCTACAGACACTGTAGCTGAGCTGTACCCTAATAGAGAAGACCTAAAAAGAAGCCAAGGGGCAAGCACAGATTAATAAATAGCAGGTAGGCATCACCTATAGATACGGACTTATATACTGTGTTTCAGCTACTCGCTGGACAGCTGCTTTAAATATAAAAAAAAAAGAAGATAATTGTCCCAATGTAAAATTATGGAAATTCATATAAAATGTGTATTCAGAAAGTGGTATTGATTCTGTGTGTATATACAGTACTGTGCAAAAGTTTTAGACAAGTGTGAAAAAAGAATGTTTTCAGAAATAGAAGTGTTAGTTTACTTTTGTCAACCTCTCTGCTTCAGCCTCAAGGGGGTGCTGCACACAACATCCGGATGTTGTTAGGTGCCCATACATATTGTGAGATGCCCCCTGGAGGCCAAATTGGTGAGTAAATATCAGCCACTACCTGCTGAAATAAAAAAAAGCCAAAACACACAACCCACAGGCAGGCAGTGGACAGTGTCAGACTATCTAGGGACAACCCAAGCCGACCCCAAACTAGCAACACCTATTTGTCAATTTAATCCCTTTTTAGGCTATAAGGAAGCGCCAAAATTGTTATTTTATTGGAAATGCTTACCCCACACACAAACACAGACATGTCAGCAGAGGTGACGGATCCAGTTTAAGTCACATTATGGCTCTATTTTATTACAGACATGTCCTAATGCTGTCACAGAGGTGCAGGACTCCACTTACTCTACTTCCATATGCCTGGGGCCAATTTTGAGGGCTTCCATACCTACCCGTGACTCCCTAATCCACCCAAAAAAACAAATGCATAGAAGTTTGTGGCCAATTTTGACAGTCCCCATAATTACACCCTTGTCAACCGAACAACAGGATGGTGGATCCGAAGGCCAAGCACATGGAAACAAAGGAAAGCGGCTTCTTAGATCCACGTCCTCGCAGCGCTCTCCTTGACTCTCCATACACCTAATTGATGTACTTTTTTTGGTTTTAATAATTTTTACGACTTATAATTTCTTCCGCCGCCTCTCCACGGAGGCCAGGTTGACCTAAATCTAAAGCTCTGTGCTCGTGTATTCCCGATCGCCCTGGGAATTCTTGTCACAGCCTCTTCTCAAGTGACAAAGCTGTGAGCTCCAGAGGCTCATTACTGGCTCTCGGAGAGAGGAACGTGCGCACAGTAAAATACTCCTGAGTGGCCTTTCTCTGCAGTCGGTAGGGGACATTACAATCAGAAAATCGTTAATGGTGGTTATAGATGTCTCATAGCTCACAGGAATTGGAGGAGGACATCTAGGAGTAATTGACATGCATTGGCCAGGCATTTCCACTGGTCATCAGATACTAATAGCCATGTAGCCGCTCTGGAAGATCAGATATAAGACAATGAACTCCAACTATCAAGGGGGAAACAGAGCGCAAATCGTTTTGCAGGGAGTCATTCACAAATGATAGGTAACAGCAGGGGTAGGAATCCATTGCGTCGCTGAAGACTGGCACCAGTAATGGCTAGGGCGTAGAGTCTAACAAGCTCCTTGTCTTCGCTCTTCACACATTCTTAGTGAGATGGTCTTCTACACGAGACGTCAAAGTCGTTGGAGATGCTGTCCAGCTGGGATGAGCCAAAGAAAAATGGTACAAGTAGGAAGACAAAGTCGGAGACAAGTTGAGGTCAGTGGCCATGGGTAAGAAGATGAAGTTGGAGATCAATTTGGTCAAGGTTGGCCAAACAAGTACCACTATGGACCAAGATCAAAAAGACATCCAGGTGATACCCTTCTCATAAATTTGAGAGACGGATTCCAGCTCCTGAACAGAGTTCCCGTGAGTCCAACGCTGGTGAGAATGACGAGTTGGCTGCCACATGGTTCATGGACACAAACTGCACATATCAACTGACTTCTATGGTGAGAGAAGTGATCTCTACTGAACAGGAAGGGTTAGCCTTTAATAAAGTCCAGTATTCAAAGTGAAAAACACAAAAAAAAGGTTCTTTTTCGATGACACATTCCCTTTAACATCTAAAACCATATCCAGGGATAGAGGGAAAGAACATATAGGCGATGACGTCACGCCTGAGCACTAGTTGCCCCCAGGTGGTAGTTAACAGATTAACGAGAATTTTTTTCTTTAATTTTAGACGGTTTCCTGTGAATGTAAATTGCTTTATTGACCACTGTAGATGGTTAAATAATTCAATCAGTGAGAAGTCCTATTGATTGTAGCAAGTAGGTCATTAGCGCTGGTCCTCATATCGACTGCCATACTTCCTGCTTTTAGCAGGCCTTAGAGGCTTGGAGAATGGGGTAAATATCAAGAAGACTCGCACTGACCTGGGTCACAAGCACAACTGTCCGTACATGAAAGGGATGCTGGAGAAGTCTCGATATTGATGAGTTTATTTCTTTTTTTTCTTGTAATTGCTGCATAAAGGATTGAGAGCTCATTGATCGACTGGTAACGCTGAAATAACTAAGGGAATATTTTATAATATTCTTCTACAAATGGTGGAAATTTTACATGGCCACACAATATTCCAAAGATTAAGGTATGACACAGAAAGACCGAGTGATCCAAGAAGGGTCTTAGGGTTAGAGATGGGCAAACTGATTCGTTCTGAGCCAGGATTGACAAGAATACTCCAAATTGTTTGGTTTTTCAACAAAACCAAAAAATTGTCGATTCGTTTTGGACAAACTAAAATGGTCGCCGCGACATGCATTGTGGTAAATTATTATACTCTGGGGTCCATTGAGATCCCACAGTATAATAGGTGAAGGCCAAGAGGAGGTGGGGGGGAAGAAAAAAAAATAAATTTACACTCACCTTCTCCTAACCTCTTTTGGGCCTCTTCGCGGCATCCAGTACTGTCTTGTGTCCAGGGTCACTGATGAGGCCTTTGAATAGGCCACAGAGGTCACATGGACATGCCGAGCAGGGGCTCGATCACAGGTCTCATCGGTGACTCCAGGTGCATGACATCACGGAGGAGAGAGCGAGCGCCAGACACCATGAGGAGGCCCAAAAGAAGTGAGGGAAGGGGAGTATAAATTTTTTTTTTTTTTTTTTTTTTAAACCTCCCCTGGGCCTCCACCTATTATACTGGAGTCTAGGGAAAAACAGAGTATAAAAATTTCACTTCCAGTTCTAACTTCTTCAACCCCGAAATGGATCAGGGACCCGAGCCACCTAAACAAAATGAGTCTTGGGAGGTCCGTCCATCTCTACTGAGGGTATAGTAGTTGAGTGGGCTTAATGGTGACCTGACAGCTGCTAATAACCCGTTATGGCCTAGAGGAGTTGTCTATGGATATGATATTGAGCTCCGAGCTCCACTTCCTCTTCTCAGGCCAGTGACATCACGTCCGTTCGTCACAGGGCCATGCTGCAGGTCAGTTTCATTCAAAATGAAAGGTGGCTAAGCTGCAATACCAAGCACAGCCACTATGCAATGCATGGCGCTGTGCTAGGACAATAATTAAATAGCATTGTCCTGGAACCCCCCCCCCCTAATTGGTGGGGGTCCCAGGTATCGAAAAAATGAGGGACCCTGAATTCCCACATGAATGGGGTGGTGGTCATGAATATGCATTAGTGCGTCATTCACATAGGTGACTTGGAAACCACCGACTTTGTGATAGGAGGGGTCCCTGTAGGTGGAATCCCAAGGAACACACACATCCCCTATATCATAGAAAAACTCAGGAGTACAGTAGGAGCTACAGCTAAAGTTTGGCAATGATGTATTCTGTGATTTCGGTCTGTTCCGAACTAGTTTCTCGGAAAACTGATCGAAAATGATCCCTTTATTACTGGCTAGACACGCTGACAACCAAAACAATGGGGACTGAAAAGTGGCTCCACTTCTTGTTGTCACATTTGCCACAAAAAAATAATTTACTACAAGTCCTTAATACTACAGGCGGAAAGAAGCATCCGAGGGTGGGAAAAGCAGGAAGTTCACAAGGTGCAACCTTAGCCAATAGCTGTAGAGCAGGAAGTGATTCTAGAGAAGGGGGCGGAGTTTTGGCAACTAGAGCCCAATAACATGCAGCCGCATTGGTATAGTGTATAATGCACCTAGGAAACACATATAGGGGAGGGAAAATGATAAACTTAACAAGTCTGGTATGTTACATGACTGCGATAACTCCATTTCACCAATTCAGAAGTCCACAAGTGTTGGATTTGCTGCGGAAGATTTTTGCAGCAGCTCTGATGAAACCGGTGCAAATCTGCATAAAATTTAGCCCATGGCACCAATACAATTGGTTATGTGAAGTCATCGCTGGAATCTAAGAGACAAAAACTAGAGGCGACCCCATGTGGATGTCCACTAAGAAAACAATGTAAAACAAATTGTGATAAAACGTTTTCCCATTTCCCCATAAGCCGTCACATTATTAAACGTTGGCTCGTGCCTAATGTGCCAAATTAAACCTTTCTTCATAATGTTCCAGCACTAAATGTGACTGGTCCAAGAGACTTTCCCTACTGGAAGTAACCCGAGGCATTGTGGGATTTGACGCCTGCCATTAAACGTCTCTCCATACAGAACGTCACTCCAACATACTTGTCATGCACAACCCCCCACATCATTCACATTGTATTTGCAATGATTTTTTATTTCTGCCCCTAAGTGGCCAGTACTTAATCCTCAAGAGTAATTGTAAATGTCAAGCCTCACTTTTCAAAAATTAAAAAAAAAAAAAAAAAAAAAAAAAAAAAAGGACCAAAAAATTCCTTTCGAACAAAATCATAAAGTGGTTTTTAATTTTCCAAAACGAGTCGACTTTTGCCCTTGCAAATTGCAGAGCGTGGGTTCCCTGCGGTGTCTGAAAACACACTCTATATCAGTGACGTTAACCAGTACTCTCAAACAAAAAGGAAACAAAAAAAAAAACCCTTAAGGATTTCTACCAAGTGAGATTTTGAAGCCGAATTAAAGTAGAAATTGGGGACGTTTTATGTCATCGCCGCTGCGGTGATTGAACTACAAGAGCCAAATGGGCTCTAATCATTAAATAATAGAATTTATCAAATTAACTTGTGTCGTAAATACTTAAAGAGATTACCGCCATATCAGCCCCAAGATGAATGTCAAGAGCTAAGTCTCGGGAAGAGGGTGGGAGGAGGTTTTATATTCCCTCCATTTATTACTGAGTAGCATACGATAAAGACAAGACCCGTCCACATATAATCAGCTATCTCCACATGGGTGTCTATTCCGGGATGAACAATAGCGGGTCGTCTGACAAGTCTCTTATCACCCAGGCATTCCACAAGCCATTGTCCCGGCACACAAAATGTCAAAATATTAAGCCGTTTACGTCCTAATCTGCTAAAACAATGGGTTCATTTTATCTGTCCGCCTCAGACTGCCTTTAAAAGAGGTTTCCACCACAAAAATAGCCATGGATAAAATGGATAATCTAGGCATGACCGAAATGAAAGACAATGCGACGGGAAGAGAAGGTTTTGAAGATCGGCCAAGTTGGGTTTCTTGTGATTAAGGTGCCAAAACATAGGATGATGGAACAGTAAAGATTATATACATCGAAAGGAAGGTTAAACAGAAGCAAAACTGTCCACGTGGGCAACCCAAGTGAGATCAGAAGGACCACTGCTAGACCCACCTCAGTCAGTGTCAATACAATGTATCACTAGGCAAAAACTTCCAATTTTCCACCAACCAAAAGGCTAAGTATTGGGGAGTCTCCATCCACTTCCATGGCCTCACATGCCTCACACCACCACAATGGTGCCAAGAACCTCCTTGTCCATCTAGCTTAACAAATTCTGACTTAGCTCTATATTACATGGCCCAGCAGGAGGTCTTATTTGCGTATTTCTAACCCAGAAGTCTTAGCAGGGCATGCATGGTCTAATAAGTCCCTGTAACACCTCATGGTGGTGTCTTCCTGATGACCCAGAAAGTATTTTACTGTATAGGGGATGAGACGTTGAGGGTGGCATGCCAAGGTGGAAGCAGGCAAGATCCTCCAAGCAAGGTTTATTTGGATTTTGCTAAAAATCATGGACCATATAAGGAATAAGTAAACCTGTTCCATATATCTCTTGTGGGTTGATTGATAAAAATCTGAGAAAATCTGACACTTTTGTTTTTTTCTTAAAAGGGACCATCTTAGAATTTTATGTCTGATGGATGAAGGTCCCACATTTAGAATGGGGGTCCTGGTGAATTGACCATTGTGAACAGAGAGGGGGCTGCATCTATGAAAGATCTATGGAAGTTCTGGACACAGCTGATGACTGTTTCTGAAAGGTAGGATCCACTTTTATCGTAGACTTATAAGCACATCTTTTGGATATGCCATAAATATCTAAGGAAACAGACATCCAAACCACTCGCAGCATCAAGAAAAAGATCTGTACAAAAATACCTAAAATCTATGTACATTATACAGGTTCTATAACAGGATCCATCAGTGCTGATTTAGGTGAATTTTATTTTTGAAAATTTTTGGATATTTCACGTTACACTGTAATAACCTACTAAGGGCCTGTCGCCTTCAGTGCAACATGAGCAATTGTCTTCAGGATTTGTTGGCCTTTAGCTTAACTTCCATGCACATAACTACTTATGAAGACAAAATAATAAGAAACTGTTCAATTCATCCAGCACCTGCACACTAAAAGCACAAGAGCCGGCGCTCGCCATATCCATCAGCAGCTGCAGAGGCGGCCGTACAGCTGCGTTCTAGAAGACATTGCTGTAATGGCCAAAATAAAGTTATTTGCGGCTCGATGGGATTGTACGGTTTTAGAAAGTGAAGCAGAACAGCGCTGGTGTAATTCTGTATTCGTGTAATTACAAGACAAAAAAAATGAAAAAAAAAATTCAGCTTTATAAATTCTATATAAAAAAAACAGGACAAAAACGGCCAATACATTAGAGGATGAGTAAATTCTACCCCCTGCATCCTATTTTTTGGAAAGTGGAGATGGTGGTGCAGATTTTAAAAAGCTGCAATTTTTTGTGCAAAAAAAAAAAAAAAAAAAAAAAAAATTGCTACTTCTTTCACCTTGTATGGCAGATAACTAGTGTAAAAAGTGTAGAAAATCTGCCCCATTGATTTATACATTTCGGGTACTCTCACTTTATGTAGGGTGTAGTAGGATGCAGAATAACTGATCGCTGGGAGTCTGACTGCCGGGGACCCTCAGTGATCACAAATGACCCAGTCCCCTGTGGGAAGAATAGTCCGCTTGTATAACCACCACCTCAGTAGCCACGCATGCGCACCACTATATCACTCACACAGAGAAATGCCTCTTTACGCTCTTATCAGGCTGTTTTTCTGTTCTCCTAAACTGACTTTCACTCTGAAACTCACTGATCTATCCATCTTGAGACCATCTGTAGGTCACATGACATGTCTATGGAAGAGGAGGAAAAGCTTAGTCTGGTGCTGGAGCCAACTGAGGCTTTCTAACACAATCAAAACACTTTACTCACATCAGTACATGTCAGTACTTCTCTATATATGTCCTGCAGGGTCCTGGGGTATATGAGAGTGAGAGACTGTTATAGAGCAGATTCACGAAAATTGACGTGGTTGGCGCAGAAAAAGAAAAAGTCTCAATGTTTTTGAGCAAACAACGATCTGTGCAAAAAAATTGTGACTTATTTTTATGCCTTGCAGGCCAGATAACTGACTTACAAAACAGAATAAATCTGCCCCTGTGAGTGGTCAGATTGTTACAAACTCTAGCAAGCTGTGATGGAACAAGGCAGCAAGTGCTCAATATCCTTGCAGCGCCACCAAAGGAAAAATGAAGTATTACATAGTTCTCAGTGAAACCAGTGCACTGCTGGTGTAATGCGGCATACACTGGGTCCTCCAGTGTGAAAGAGATCCTCGTAGCCATCATCTTCCTTGACTAAAGATATCGAAATGGCGACCCCATTCTATTATCGGAGCATATTCTAAGCCAGACAACCCCTTTAATAATACAAGAACTGTCCTTTAAGATATCTACACCAACTATTATATATATAGGATGATTTATCTGCTCTTTATTCATATAAATTCTGCTGCTTGCTCGACCAGGAACGCTGGATTTTCTCAAGTCATGAACAAGATACTGTCAAGACGCTCTTTAAGACTGAGACGTATCCCTCTTAGCAGAAAGTCAATACTCTGAATCCTAACATGACACTGTAATTGCTTGTCTTAAGAAAGAGCTCTCTTGAAACAAAATGCTGCAAAATTACATAAATCCGATGCCGCTAAAGCCTAGAATTTGCTTGTAATCCCCAGGTCGCTGCCGGCGATCACATATGGTGCTGTCCTATATAAGATGCAATGGACATTACATACGGTTCTTAGTGAAAGATGGCTGATACAACAGAGGAATAGACATACATTAATTCCTGAGCATATTCTGTCACCACTTCCCAAAGTTGAATAGAGCATGGCTGCAATACCGGGCACAGCCACTGGACAAGAGTGGCGCTGTTCCCTAAAAATCTGTCTCATAACAAACTGAGCAGCTGTGTGAGCGTGACACAAGACCGAGACAGATTCACTGCATGAAACAACAAAGGTCTGTTCACACACTGTAAATTCTGTTGCAGAAATTCATATGCTTGCTGCCAAGACAACCCCATTCAGATGGAACAGATTTTTAGTTCGTATACATTTCTGCAACATGTGAACGAACCCTAAGCGGCCATGTACGTGACCATGTTCCATCCAAGAAACATGCTCCACGTGTGGGCTTTATTTCATGGACTGAACTCGGCTGTGTGCATAGGAATCACTGCGAGGTCCAAATCAGGTCCATGTTTCCTGGAAATAACCCGCTTGTGTGTATGGTTGCTAAGGGTTCATACAGGTCAGATAATTCCACAGCAAACGGAATTAAGAATCCAAGAGGAATTCTGAATGTGTGGGGCGGATTTGCTTCTGCGGTGGATTTTGGGGCGGATTTGTCTCTGCGGTTTTAAATAGTTAACCCTCAGCCTAACCAAATCCCATAGCAATGTGTTCCTGGTCCCTCTATCCTGACCACCACTGATGATACGTTGCATTTGATTGGCTGCCGGGGGGACGCGCTCTGTCTTTGTCTGTTTTGATGGATACAAAAACAGACACATACATCCATAGACTTTAATGGGGTTTAAACCAGTCATGTGATGACCATGTGCCTAAGACACCAACACGTTAATTTTCAACAAATGAAAGGTCCAAGAAAAATAGAACTGTTGGGTGAATAAGGCCTAAGGGTTCCCATTCAGTGACTGGAAGCAGAAAAAAATAGAAGTGAGTGGTAGGCCTCAAAAAAATCTTATAAGAAAAGCAAAAAGTTTCAAATAGAAAGTACTGTGAAGAGTAGGAAATCGGTGCCGTATATAAGAGCTTGAGGAAGCTGAGCCAAAATTGCTTACAGTGCCCTAATATACAGTGAATCTTCCAGGCAGAACTTCCAGAGTGATTCAAGGAAGCCGCTAGGAACACAATGTATAATATAGGACTTTATTAGAAGATTCCGCTCCCATTTATCAAGCTACTTGTAGTCGTTGTAATAGAAGTTTGTTCTTGGTTTGGGTCTTCGTAAAGCGGGACAGACGGGTGAAGCGAGGAGAACGCGGGGAGTGAGGAATGATGAACACGCCGGCTCTGTCATTGAAGGCTCTATATTAAAAGAAAAGAAATGGCTCTCTGGCTCATGACTCTTCCATATGGGGCATAGATCATCTCCGAGGACTGAGAGACAAAGAGAATATAAATTTGCTCGAGGAAATTTGTCAGACTACGAGATGAACACAATGAATTCCATGTTTCTAAAGCAGTTCACAGCAAGTGTTGATTCGTCGCAAGTTACAGTTTGTCATTTTCCGGGAGCCACTCAAAACCATTCCAATGTATGAGCTACACGGGGGTCTCCGGCGGTGGGAGGGGGTAAAAAAGAAGAAAGCTCTAGCAGAGCGACTGCCGTTTAACCCAGTGTTGGCCACTACCTGGTATCGTGCCTTTAGGCTATTGCTACATGACGCCATGGCCGTGAATCTAAAGATTGCCATACTACCCTGTGACTCCGTACTGCATTGCGACTCCGAGGACTAGGACTTCTAGTCGAAAAAAGATCGAGCACGGTTTGCTTGACCATAGGTTTTATTACAGTAAGGTGACCAGATGTTTTAGGCCAGGCATTGTTGTGGACATGCTCTGACACTGTGCTAGGAGAGGGAGGAGGGAGAAGAAGCTGCACAGTCTCTCTTACCAATTTTCAATGGTTTGATCCTTTAATCTTACTTGAACCTTGTATCAGAGGTATTCACTCACCTTTCATTGGTCCCTTGCCTTCAGATATTGACTGCTGACCCTGCACCTAAAGAAAAGTGATCTCTACAAAACAGGAATTGTCAGCCTATTGTGAGATATTCATGTGCATATTCAATAGGGTACTTTGCCTTCCCTAACTTAAAGGGGTTCTCCAGGGAGCCTGTGGATACTTACTTCCTCCAGGGCTTTTAAGCAGTGACCCCTGGGCTGGTTCTGACCCCAGGTCAACCTGGCCCCCAAGTTGCTCTACCTCCTCCCCATCTTCTCAGGTGTTCACAGTTACATGTGTTATGGAATGGTTTTACTATAGTCTGCAATACGGAGATGTTTTTGTGTACAATTAAACCCACCACACTTGTGTACATGTAGTCTAATAGTAGAATAGTGCTCTGTCCCTTAAAAGGATTTATAAAGGATTGTTAAAGGGGATGTCCAGGAAAAATAAAATTTCAAACAGGCTTCGAATGGGTGTCTCCAGATCTGGCGCTGATCTCTACTTCCTGGTACAAACAGGAAGTGCCTGCCTAGTCAGACACTGCTGGCAGTGGTGACTCATCTCAGCCTGTGATTGGCTGAGCAGGTATTTGAGACTAAGTAAGTGCTGAAACGGGAGTGGCACGGATATGTGATATGAATGTGTCATTCGATGTGCATAGTAAAGTGCTCCAAGTAGGTAGGCCATGAAGCAAACAGTAGCCAATGGGCTAGTCCCATGTAAGTAGAGGGAACTTACTACCACCAGGGTGGGTGAAATATTGGAATGGTTAATTTTTACTATTACATTGTGATTTCTAGGCCTCCATTAGCCTTGTACTGACAATGGGCGCCCGCCACTTTATTTCCTTTAAGCGTCCCATCCAATGTTCATTTACAGCCACATCCACTTAGCGTCGGGATTGTGTGCGGCGTCTGCTAATTGAATGGATCTATTTGTCGACCTGACGTCCCCGTCAGTCGTGGCATTGGACGCGGTGACAGGTAGCCCTTGTCTTCCTGCCCGCTACCACCAGTTAAGTGTCAATATAAATGCGGGTAATAATGGCCGGGTACTTTCTGCACCCCTCATCTAAATGCATCGTCTGAATTGTCCTAAATCTGTTGCACAGTTTCCTTCAAAGCAAATGTCTTGTGAAATAATGAAAGCAGGTAATTTGTCAGATGCAGGCGCCGCGGTGCTCCCCACAGAGAATAATCTCTTTCTTGGATTACAGAAAATGGAATGTATTTCTCTCCCTCTGAATGTGCTTTGTAAAATGTAGGTTTTCTTCCACTGAATAGATGAAAAGCTCCTGACGTGCGGATATGATAGGGAGCACAATAGGACGGGTGCCCTTTCAATGGCTCGATGGTTGTCGTAGTCAGGTGAGGTTTACATTAAAGGCCCGGGAATTGATTAACCTCTGACACAGACAACATATAGGGCCAAATAACAGCGAGCAAGAACTTTCCCCACTTTTACAGGACTAGACTTCCCCAAACACTTTGTAGTCTATGAAGCCGGTGAAAGATGAACTCTCTGCCCCCCCGACATGTTTGTTTCAGTGAATACTAATGTAGAAGCATTTTTTCTTAGGATGTTACATTGTGTCGTTCCTCTGTTACTCCTCCTGTTAGTGTATGAAGAAATTGACGTCTTGACGTTACCATTTCTAGTTTTTAATATTCAGGACACAAAGATGAACCTTCCCTTTAAGGCCTTGTCTTCACTCTCCTGACATCTGTTTTTGTAAATACTCACATTATCCATAATATATCAATTCTGGAGCATCTATTCTTAGAACTCGGATGTATTGTTCCTCTGTTATTCCTCTTAGAGATTTAGGAAACAACTGGGCTCCACAGGGTGCGTCTCTGACAGTGTCCAATCAGTGCTGACTGCAGAGACATGGTAATACCCAGCTGTCAATTTAATTCATAAATTTCCAAGAAGAATATATATATATATTATATATATATATATATATATATATATATATACAGTACAGACCAAAAGTTTGGACACACCTTCTCATTCCAAGAGTTTTCTGTATTTTCATGACTATAAAAATTGTAGATTCACACTGAAGGCATCAAAACTATGAATTAACACATGTGGAATTATATACTTAACAAAAAAGTGTGAAACAACTGAAACTATGTCTTACATTCTAGGTTCTTCAAAGTAGCCACCTTTTGCTTTGATTACTGCTTTGCACACTCTTGGCATTCTCTTGATGAGCTTCAAGAGGTAGTCACCTGAAATGGTTTTCACTTCACAGGTGTGCCCTGTCAGGTTTAATAAGTGGGATTTCTTGCCTTATAAATGGGGTTGGGGCCATCAGTTGTGTTGTTCAGAAGTCAGGTGGATACACAGCTGATAGTCCTACTGAATGGAGAGTTAGAGTTTGTATTATGGCAAGAAAAAAGCAGCTAAGTAAATTTAAGAAATGAAGGTCAGTCAGTCCGAAAAATTGGGAAAACTTTGAAAGTGTCCCCAATTGCAGTGGCCAAAACCATCAAGCGCTACAAAGAAACTGGCTCACATGAGGACCGCCCCAGGAAAGGAAGACCAAGAGTCACCTCTGCTGCGGAGGATAAGTTCATTCGAGTCACCAGCCTCAGAAATCGCAGGTTAACAGCAGCTCAGATTAGAGACCAGGTCAATGCCACACAGAGTTCTAGCAGCAGACACATCTCTACAACAACTGTTAAGAGGATACTGTGTGCAGCAGGCCTTCATGGTAAAATAGCTGCTAGGAAACCACTGCTAAGGACAGGCAACAAGCAGAAGAAGAACACAAGGAATGGACATTAGACCTGTGGAAATCTGTGCTTTGGTCTGATGAGTCCAAATTTGAGATCTTTGGTTTCAACCACCGTGTCTTTGTGCGACGCAGAAAAGGTGAACGAATGGACGCTACATGCCTGGTTCCCACCGTGAAGCATGGAGGAGGAGGTGTGATGGTGTGGGGGTGCTTTGCTGGTGACACTGTTGGGGATTTATTCAAAATTGAAGGAATACTGAACCAGCATGGTTACCACAGCATCTTGCAGCGGCATGCTATTCCATCCGGTTTGCGTTTAGTTGGACCATCATTTATTTTTCAAAAGGACAATGACCCCAAACACACCTCCAGACTGTGTAAGGGCTATTTGACCAAGAAGGAGCGTGATGGGTGCTACGCCAGATGACCTGGCCTCCACAGTCACCAGACCTGAACCCAATCCAGATGGTTTGGGGTGAGCTGGACCGCAGAGTGAAGGCAAAAGGGCCATCAAGTGCTAAGCATCTCTGGGAACTCCTTCAAGACTGTTGGAAGACCATTTCAGGTGACTACCTCTTGAAGCTCATCAAAAGAATGCCAAGAGTGTGCAAAGCAGTAATCAAAGCAAAAGGTGGCTACTTTGAAGAACCTAGAATATAAGACATATTTTCAGTTGTTTCACACTTTTTTGTTAAGTATATAATTCCACTTGTGTTAATTCATAGTTTTGATGCCTTCAGTTCGAATCTACAATTTTTATAGTCATGAAAATACAGAAAACTCTTGGAATGAGAAGGTGTGTCCAAACTTTTGGTCTGTACTGTATATATATATATATTTTTTTTTTTTAAAGTATCATATCCTGCAATTTTTTACTCTGGCCACTAAACCTAATATTAGACAGATACTTGCCAGTTCTGTAGGATTTTCTTTGCCGCAGTCACTTCATTTACATCACAGACAGGGTTACAATATAAGAGAACACCTCTATAGCCAACACCCCTGATCCAACATCACACCCACGACTGACAATAAGATGATGTCGCAGCTTTTCTCCTCCCATACACCTCAATGAGTCGGCCCCAGTCTATTATCAACTATGATGTAAAGCAGATCACTATATGCTGTTAACAGAGTAGAAGAGAAGCTTAAGCAAAATGGTCTAGAACAAATTTTAGTTTGTGAACCCCTCTATGGTCCCTGCAGCACCTCTTTGCTGTACTCAGCGTTTGTTATCCAGGTTTTTCCCGATATAATTTAGTAGGTAAAGCATTTATTCCTCTGTTCAAGCTTTGTGCATCTCAAAAACTGCTCAGCCAGATTTGCTTGGCCACTGGGGACGGGCCTGGAGCTGCAGTCACTAAGACGCTGCCAAAAACTCTTTTGACTAATGACTGCAGCCAAGACTTAGAGTTAGTGGGGGACGGCGCTGGGGGAGGAGAACACGCAGAAGCTGGACGTGAGGACGGGCCGCTGCGGTCTACAGGTTTTACGTCAATTAAGTAACTTGATTTAAGAAGATACTAATTACCTTCCCGGGAGGGTTGTGGCTTCTCCACATGTTTTTAGATTGCACCAGGCCGGCCGGGTAGAGCTGCAAACTGTAATTTGGAAATGGCTGGATGACGGCAGCCAATGTGTAAGATCTCACAGCCAGCCGCTCCAGGAAAGTCGCCTGCAAGGATCCAACATGTCCGAGTCCCTATATCTATAGCTTACGGCATGCAGATATATTGCCCCCTATGCATAAACCGAAGGGAGCAAATTTTTTTTTGGGCTAAACCAATATGTACCATATCTTAGCAACTGGAATTTTTAAGACACTCTCTAATATACTATATGCATCAATTATATACTCACCATGTATAGTAGAAGGGCTATATGTAGGCACACAGGGTCCCTGTAGCCCTGTACTAAGTGTCATGGGTAGATGTTGTTATACAGATGTATAGGTCTCCATGGCAACAGACTACAAACTCTGTGTAGTCAGATCTGGGGAGTTATAGCTTCCTCCATCTGTCCCATGGAAGGGAGTATGACTGCAGGTTCAGACTACATAGGGTTTGGTTGCCTATATAGGAGTTGGTAACACCCAGTTGTCAATGACTTCATAAATATTCAGGAGGAATAACGGAGGAACACAACATATGGTTAAGTGAAAAGATGCACCAGAAGGGTTAATGTAAGCATTTACAAAAACAGACATTTTAGGAGAGGCGACAGATCCTATTTAATTTAAAGGGGTTGTCCAGGATTTAGGTTTGTATGGCTTATCCTTAGGATGGGCCATGAATATCTGATCGGTGGGGGGGCCAACAGGCGGGTCCTCACACTGATCAGCTACACAGGGCTGTTTCTGACACCCATACTGTAGTTGCATAGTCTGTATAGTGGCTGGAGCTGCTTCCGAACCAGTGTTGTCTATAGTATGGGTCTTGTAAGGGGCCCCATACCGCTGATCCGCCCCCAACGATCAGATAGGCCATAAAAACCTAAAATCCTGGACAACCCCTTTAATGTAAATCACGGCTGCCTAGACAGACTTCCCAATACTGTATTATTCTTTATTTTCACAGTTTACCACGTTCTATATTTGTATTATCCTTTTAGGTTTTTTTACGTGTATTTTTCAGTTATTTATACCGTTATTACAGGTGAACTACCAAGTGCTCTTAGCGCGCCGCAGATTATATACTTCTAAAGAATTGAAAGCTAATAGATTAGAAACTGGAGCGGTATCACTCTCGCTACGCCGCTCAAGTAATTTCCCCCACTGACACTCCGCGTTACGTCTTGGCGAACATTTAACCTCCAGATCTGGACACCGCACTTTAGCATGGGCACATTTCTTACGGCAGCACGAGAGCGGTTACTCCAAGTGACAGTTTTCTAATTAATCTGTCAAGCATCAATCCATGAAGCTCCCGGACGGCTCCGGCCATGACTGACAAGGCAATCAGCTCCTTACTTAAAGCTTAAGTATCAGCCAAGGTTTGGCGGAACGCTGGAAAAACTATGTATCTGCATGGAGAAGTCAGCCTTATGTTACCGATCTGTATATACTGTGAGGGCGCACATGGAGGGGATGCTCAAAGTGTGATAGAGGGGAAAAAGTCGATCAGAAAAGTTTTTGACATTTGTAAATAGAGATTTTGCCTATAACATTGGCTTTATAGGCCGCAATTATCGACTTTAAAGGTGAAGTCGGAGAAGTGACTGAATAGCTTGTTTCTTGGAGGAAAATAGGGTTAAATGGTCCCCGGAGAAGGACTTAACTGTGCGTGTCAGCGCCTTTATTAAAAGTTATAGGGGATAATTGTTTTGGCTTTTTTGTTTTTTGTTAACTAGGTCTATGGTAAAGAGGAAGACACAAAAATGGTGAAAACAATACAGTTAACTATTAACCCTTCTATTTCTGAAAGTGTTCATAGCCTGAGGATAAGTGATCAATATCAGATTGGCGGCCGTCTGACACCCAGCACCTCCATTGATCACCTGAGTGAAGGGATTGCAGAGCTCCAGCAACAGGCACAGCTGCCCCCATTGTGAAGTGGCCATGAATGGTACTGCAGCTCTCTCCATATTGTTTGAATGGCATACCATTCTGATCGTGAAGGTGCACATACCCTAGCAGAGCTTCATGTGGATCATTAGAAATAAATGGGGGATGGAAGTGCTTGTGTGTTTGTGGAGTGGATATTTACTCAGAGGATATGGGAATGAATCATCCAGGGGTCTAGTCATCCTGATCTACATGAGGATTTCAGCATGCGACTTAATTTTGTGACCCGCCAGGTCTGGAAGAAAAATTAATCCGCAACAAGTGATTCGCGAGCATTTCCACCAGAGAATAGATTCATCATCTTGCTCACAATTTAGAGATTTCAACGCATTAACACCGCGCTCCGCACAGAACTGAATGTTGGCAAAATATTGGAGCTCCGAGGCGCAAAATCACAATTATCCAGCAAAGCGGCTGCAACTGGCAACGTATATATTCGTTTCATGAAAATCTGACGCCGCGTCTTCACTAATGCCATTTATTTTATTGCTATTTGGAGTGAAAGGGTCGGAAATGACCGCGTTGCTCAAATCGCTGGAAGGTCTGCTGAGGGAATCAAGACGTCTTATTGTGAAGGTCTCAAACGCCTCAATAATAACTAAAAGAGAATGAAGATAACCGTATAGATAACTGAGATTGCATCTGTGGGAATCGTACTGAGCGAGAAACTGAAATGAGTTAGACGGAGGGATTCTGAATAGTTTTTGCCCCCTTTTTACAAACCATACCCTAATTTTCTGACTACACCCCCGTCACACGCACGGTACCGCCCCCGATGATCCCTTTGCCATTGACAGTAAACGCACATGATGTGCCTCAGTCTGGGAAGTTTTTGCAGCGCCTAGGAGATTTGCACCCAATTCTGAGGGTCTCATTTTTTCAAGGGGCGTCTGGATGTTCCTGGCGATTTGGCAAAAAAAAAAAAAAAAAGAATATAAGGGTATGTATATGGCTGCCTCAAGTGTGTGTACATGGCAAGTCTGCTTTAAAAACATGGCTGCGTTCTGTTCACGGGTTGCCGGTATGACCACTATACTCCAATGAAGTGAATGTGGCTGAACTGCAATACCAGGACCAACCTGTTTACAGGCATGGTGCTGTTTACGGAAGGAAGTGGGTAGGTTTTTTTTTTTTTAATCCTTGAAGATCATTCCCCTACTCTACCCAAAAAAGAGAACTTATGCTGACCAAACATCATGACTGTTGTTTAAGCTGTGGGGTCCAGTAGACATTTACCTTTCTGAAGAATGGCCACTTTGGATTGCACAACAGGAGTATTAGGGTCCCTGTCCTCCCGATACCTCTCCCCTATGTGATCCCAACCTATCTGGAATGAATCCCATTTGGAAATCCAAAGTGGTCGGTGTCGCTGGGGTCACCTAACCATCTGGCATTTCACATATCATGAAGAGGAACCGTAAATTTTTGTTTGGAATACAAATTCTAAAAAGCAGTTGATCGGCTAGGAAGTCTAGCAACTCGTAACAAAGAGTCATTGGTGTAACGATAAGGATTGCAGGTCCAAGAAACCGGGGGGGGGGGGCGCCCACAGGTCACCCTCACCACACTATGGCTGATTAAACTTCTTTGATCTCTTTTCTGATTTCCTTTGATGGTTAGTAGTCTGCTCTCTGGTGCACTGGAGTGAAAAGATCTATGATACACAGCCTTCCACTGACAGAAAGGAGACAACCTTTTAGTCTGCCACAACTAGCAGATACTCAAGGAGGGATTCTGTGGAGGGAGGATGTGGGAGAAAAGGGGGCATGATTAGTATGTGGGGGGCATTGACAGGTTGGGAATGATGGGAGGCTTGTGTGCACAGACAAGTTGTGAACAAGTCTTTATGGTGATCTGGGCCCATATAGAGAAGGAAAGGGAAATGCCAATACAGCTAAAATATATGAGTGGGACTTGGCTGACGGTTGTGATAGAGACGCTGTACAGGGGGGTCCAAGCTGACTTTTTTTGCATCATGGTGCTAATATAGTACCTACAACTTTCCTTGGCAATATGACATGGCGTCTAGGGCATGGTTAAGGGCACTTTTTTTTTTAAAGTCCACATTATTGTTCCATTAGGAGATGTCGCCCCCTCTGGGCCTATCCATGGAGCGGTGTCCCCAATGGTTTCTGAATCATCACGATCCTACTTGTCTGTTACCCATTTATGTAACCAACATGGGCACACTTTGCTACCTGCTGCAAAGATGTTCTTTGTCTATTTTACAAACTTTGCAAATCAATAAAAATCTCTTAAAAAAAAAAAAAATCCTAGTACAGTGTGACTTTAGGTAACTTTTTACAAAATATCTTTATCTATAAATATATTCGTGTGTTGTTGAACATTTGCTCGGCTTTAAAGGATTGGCAATCTAGAACCAATCGGAATATTTCACACATTTAAAAAAAAAAAAAAAAATCCCCATTAAAGGCAAAGCAAAATAAAATACAGACACACAAAAACCAAAAAAACAAAAACAACCCAATTATTGCAAATTGCTTCCTAACGGAACCTAATATCTGGAAAAGGTGGCTTTATCTTCCCTGCACAACTATTTAATTTCTGTACGCAAAGCCGGCAGCACGTGACGGAGGCGGCTTGTTAAAAGCGTGATTAGTACAATAAAACATAATTAACAGTTTGTAGCACAACCTCCGGGAGACGGGTAAAGCATACAAATTATTGTGACAAACATAATCCGCATTAAATTGGCCTGCGCGAGGAATACTGAACACAAATCTCGCTCGGTAACTGATGCCATCTGAGCCGCTTCAAAAACGTCAAACCGTCAGATAACTGTCCTCCTAAAAAGGATTCCTCTGGATCTGCCATAGTGATGAACATATGCCTCGTAGCCGCAGTCACCGCAAAGTAACGCCAATCAGCGACTGCTTCCCCCAAAGCTGGCCGGAGATGTAACAAAATATGTGATCCGGTTATTTTATTGATCAGCAGACAAACGTCTCAAAATAACTCCATGCCCCATAAACAAGTGCGAAGAACTATTTCTAAAAGGCTCTGCCGTAGACGGTGCTGAGCGAAAGTTTTAGACAGGCGTGGAACAAAATGCTGCAGAGTAAGAACGCTTACAGAAATAGAAGGATTAATAGTTTATTTTTTGTCAATTACTAAAACAAAGCGAACGAAGAAAAGAGACATGTAAATGTCATCAATATTTGGTGTGACCTTTGCCCTTTGAAGGAGGAGTCCTGGAAGTGATGATCCGGCCCCCACAGATATAGCCCTGATCTCAGCATCATCCAGTCTGTCTGGGATGACATGAAGAGACAGACGGATTGGAGCAAGCAACATCCACAGAAGATCTGTACTTAGTTCTCCAAGATGGCGGGAACAACCTCCCTGCAGAGTTCTGCCAAAAACTGTCTGCAAGTACCGAGAAGAACTGATGGAAGGCAAAGGGCAAAGGTCACACCGAATATTGATGGGATTTACAGCTATGGGACATACCAGATGGGTGTGAGGAGAAGTAGCTCACAGGGCCCAAGCCAAGCTTTTGCACCAAGGCCCCTAAATCATTAGTTATTCCCCCCAGAAGCTCCAAGCTCTTGCCGACGGCTGGGCAGGTGCTAGGGCAAAAACATATCGGGAAAGTAAAATTTTGAAATGACCAAAGTTTTGATCGAGGTGTCTGGCAGCAACTTACTGCCCTCTACACATGCACACTCAGCTGAACTTGCATGTACATGGGGGTAGGGGACATAAGTAATAGCAGTTGGGTGAATAAGTATGACCATCTTTACTCCATCTACTGTCTACAAAGAAGCAATATAATAAGCAAGAAAAGGTGCTGGAGGGAGTGGAGTAAGGCGTCATGCACACTTCGTCAAGGCTGTACAACTGGTCCCTATGGCTCCTTAATACAAGCCGGAGGCGACGCTGTCGAAGATTCTGCAGAACTGCACAAGACGCCTCCTCTTTATACAATTTAATACAACTCCACAACATTGAGTTTTCGCCTGCAGAAACCATCCAGCCAAAAAATGCGGCTTTCCAAGAGAGCTCACCTCCAGCGACTTGAAGTGGGCTCCGTCAAGTTCTTTGCCCAGGAGCACCAAGGGAAATTTTGGGAGTTTTTTTTCTTTTATGTTGTGTTTATAATAAAAAAAAACAAAATATGCAGAAGAATGAAGAGAAGAAGGAGGTGCATAGAAGGAAAGCTTGCCAGGACCCACCTGCGTTTCGGAGAGAGAATTATTTGCCTTTCCCTCAGACAGAACAGTGTGTGCTTCCATGCAAGTCCCGATTAAAGAAAAATCCTTCACAATCCAGAGAGCATATACTCAATCAGCAGTCAGAGAAGAAAAGCTCAGGGGAGCGGCAGCCACTAAACACTTCTGATAAGGTTCCTATGACTTTCCTACTAAACGGTAATTTGTTCTTTTATGTTCCGTCAATGAGAAGTCACACGTTGTGATCTCAGAAGCTTAAATCACTTTTTTTTTTCCTCCCTCCTTTTCATCGGTTATCACTTATTCAACTTTCATAACATGAGATATTGACTTTGGCCTCTTAACCATTTTTTTTAATCAAATTATTGATTTTCTCAGATTTTTTTTTCCTGCAGCCTTGGTCACGGCAGGTGGGAGGGGGGGGATCGAATTCTGACCAAGCAGATAATGTCAATGGAGTTCGATAGATTCATAAATGGGCACGTGTCACTTAAGGCGGTAGTCAACTAAATGTTAATGAAAGTAATCAAGACTTACATTTCAGGCGCCCAAAAAACTCCATCTAATTGCTAATTTGTGGGAATTAATATGTATATGTGACATTGGATTTCTAAGCCTTCCTTTTCAGAGCCTACAAAGAACGTCTTTTACTCTGGAGGACTCAGCACCGTTGCGTCTTACATGGACAGCGCATTGATGTCAACAGGAATGGTGCAGTACTTCATTTCTCCTGTGGTGTCAGTGTAGAGAAAGTGAACACTTGTAGCAAGGATTGGCCAACGATCATAGCCGATCACTGCAGGTAATTTAATATTCTGGGACAGATCTTTTAACCTACATTTTACAACATTCACAAGCGTTGACAAATCTCCCTGAACATTCAGGAGGCTGCCGACATAAGGGGTGACCTCCAGGTCCACTCTGCATCTGTCAGGCTCAATGTGATTTTGTACATGATTTGGGCACATTATGTGTCAGTCACATCACAGAAAGGAACATGGCTGCATGTTTTCATGTCCGCATTGCAAAAGGGGCTTAGCCACATCACAAATTTTAACCACGCTGTTCTCATGGCTATTGGATAGCAAAGGTTGGCAAGTATTCACCCAATCACTATGGTTAGGTCATCAACATCAGATCGGTGGGAGTCTGACACCCGGAACCCCCTCTACTACCTGTTCTCAGCAGCTGATAACACAGTGAATGGAGCAGGAAGCAGACAGCTCCGTTCTCTGTATAGTGGTCAGACCAGGTACTGCAGATAAGCTTCCATTCACTTGAATAGAAGTTAAGCTGCAGTGACTTTGTTCTGCCACTGCTTCCTACTTAAGAATAACTTATCGATGTGGGTGCCAGGTGTTAGACCCCGACCAATATGATATCGATGACCTATGCTTAGGAAAGGTCATTAATAATTTTGGCTTAAACCCCTTTAAGGGTCTTTTATACTATTTCATATTTTAGCATATTATATAATTTATCAAATTTTAGAGGGGACTGATCAGCTCTCATTACATTTCTAATTTATATATATATTTTTTTTATATATATCAGGATCCTATCTGAAATGTCACAAAGCCAAAAATCCTTTTCATAATAACTTTCTAGCTTTTCAGAACTGAGAGATAAAAATACCCGGCTCGGCTAGACGTCGTCTTATGACCAATAAAAACAAATATGTTGCTGGCTGTGCAGATTTCTGGTAATATAGTAAAATGTGCAGATAATTACAGAGAGTCAGTCTAACTCAGGGAGCGGGTCTTATAAAAGGGAGTGTGTCAGGTCCAAAATGACTCCCAAATCATAAAGAGTGACATGTAGGAGCCTTTAATGGGAACAAAATACCTTTTAGTGGTCACAAATCAATGCAGAGATAATCATCTTTTGATGGACATGCAACTCAGCCTGCAAGTGCACTGGAGGCGGGGCCTGGTATGCCTACAGAGAGCTGCAGGTGCTCTGGCTCTCCTCTAGATTTGCTTCCCCTTTAGCTGTGCTACCCATTTTAAGCTTCTGTCTGTAGGCACATCAGGCTCCGCCCCCAGTGCACTTATAGGCTTATACAAACAACTGATATATGTGAGCCCAATTTTAGAAATTCATCCTATTCAGGACCCTCATTAAGTCAAAAGCAATCTCTTTGAAGGACTTGGTAAGTCCAGGCATTTAGACTATGTTCACAAGATGGAATTTGGCATCGATTTAGAGGCGGATTCCATCAAAAACAATCAGCATCAAATTTTGCCATGAATCTGCCTCCCATTGCTGGGGTTCCACCTCAAATTCCTCTTCATTTAGCCATGTGAATGTACCCTAAAGGGGATTTCTGGCCCCCAATACATGTCTCATACGGAGAACCGAGGCAATTAATATCTGATCTGTACGGGCCCAACACCCGGAACCAGCATAGATCAGCTATTCTGATCCGATAGTGATGACCTATCATCAGTATGCCACATGCATTATGGATGGGAAAACCCCTTGAAATGGAACGTCTTGATTTCAGTGGTAACTATGTAATACTTCATTACACCTGTGGTGGTGCTGTAGGAAAATCAACCACTTGCTACCAGATTCAATCAAAGATTACAGCTGATCACTGGGCACCCAATTAGCTAATCTTTGAGGAGGTAAATTGGACAACCCCTTTAAATGAATAAACCTACACAAACCAAGATCCTATAGAGTCAGAAAAGTCAAACTATTATTCTAAAAAAAATCTATTAAACGCTTCGTATTATAAACCAACATCCTACGAGAAGCGTGCACGGCCGCTAGATTAACACAGGTTACGCCAAGTCAATCCGTGAATAGCGGAAAGTGACACAATAGGAGGGGGGACCAGGAAAAAGCTAACGGCTGGCGTGGAGCCTCTTGACCCGATTTCAGGCTTAATTCGCATTATGGTTTTGATAAATGTCATTATTTCACTCAATTTAAAATAAAAGACGGATTAGTGAACGGTATTTCAGAGTGCTACGAGCTACCCACACACCATCTGAGGGTTGTGTTTTGTAACAAGTGAGGAGAGTAAATTAAATCATAGCCAAATGCTAAGGCGAAAGAAAGAAGAAAATTGGGCGAGGGGGAAGTTCAGAAGAAAAAAAAAAAAAAAAAAAAACTGCTTTAAAGAGATTAAATGCTCAAAGAACAATAATAGGTTACAATTCTCCCGTGGAAACCAAATTCCTAGTAATTGTACAAAGGGAAGGATGAATTAGACAACCCCGTGTGGATCGGAAGGCATGATTGTAGCACATGGCGGATCCCGAGGAACATGCAGGAAAAATTACAGCGCACGGTATTGATTATAGGCCGTGATACATAATGGAAGGTAATCTAAAAGAAAGCGCTGCGGGGGGTTAGATTATTGCAGCTTTTATGTTTAGGGGATGGAAACGGGAATGATTTAAGCAGATGCCTTAAAAAGTTACAGTGGAATTAAAAAGACAAGAGCTAAAAAAAAAAAAATAAAGATTACTAATATGGGATTGTACCTAATGGCAAACCAATTAAAAGGGGTTGCCCATCCCCAAAAGGATTTTTCATACTGATGTTGGATCTTGTGGATAGGTCTTTAGTACGTGATCGGATGGGGTCAGACACCCGGAACCTGACTCTAAGCGCCAGAAGATGATGCAGTCTAGGGAGGACGTGTGCACTATTCAAATAATAAGAGCAGAGCTGCAGTTCCCTGGAACCACCACTATACAGTGGAAGGGGCTGCTGTGCCGTTCCTATTACTTGAATAGGAGAGCTGCTGAAAGAGCCGATTTGTGCAGGGATCGGATGTCAAACCCCCCACAGATCACATACGGATGACATTTTGGGGCTGGACACTGCAGTCTTATTTATGTATACTGGCCTCATACCCCTGCGATAGAGCATCTACTGAGCTCCTGATCAGACACCATCTTGGCTGTATTGTTGCTCATTCTCTTTGCTCTGCTATTAATTCCATGATACATCAGCACAGCATCACATGGGCAGCTAGAGACTGTGCTAGAGCTACCTGCTGGACGACGGTGTAATTATTGTTCTCTCTATATTCTCCTAAATAATTTAAGAAACTATGGGGGAAACTTACTTAGGCTAGGTTCACATCTGCATTGGAGTCTCCGCCGCACGTTCAGTCTAAAATTTGCAGAGAGAAAAGTCCAGAACGGAGGACTTTTTTCTCCACCTGTTTCAGTATAAAACCAGTAGAAACCCAAAAGACTCCACTATAGTCTATGGGGTTCGCGGGTAACCGCTTTTTTAGCGGATGGACTCTCTTTCTTTCGGGTCCCCATGTGGACCTGAACAACGGAGAGACGAACGCTAGTGTGAACCTAGTATAACCCATCCACACTAATCTTCTGGTATAGATGGGTGTAAATGTGGCACAGGGCCCTTTCTTATGCCTCGCTTGCTATGTTTTTATGAACTTGGCTGAGCAGGGATGCTTTGGGTCACCAAATATGTTGTAACTGATGCCAAAAAATGGTCGCACAGGCCATGAAAGTCGTCACATTTTTTTGCGCAAAAATTGTGACTTTTCAAGTTCTGTACCTTGCATGGTGCTATCAGATCTATCATTTACACCCGTTTTCTGATATAAATGACGCTAGAAAACTTGCATCAGTAAGCGTAAAACTTCTGTTTCCATGCATGGATCCCGGAAGATGTCCCTAATTTACGTACCTTTAGGCACAAACTCTGGCAGGGCATATAAAGACCAGCATGGAAAATGGTCTAAATAAATCAGTCCCACAATTGAAATTCCCTATCGGTATGTTTTTGGAGTAGGAGAAGAAACCCTGAGAAAACCAAGAACACACCGGGAGATCATACATGCTCTATGTAGATGTCTTTAGATTCAAACCCAGGACCCCAGCCCTGAATTGCCTATAATATACGAGTCAGAATACACACGAGGTGAAAGAAAAAGAGAAAGAATTTACTTTTAAAGTATAAAAATTATATCTTCATGGTATCTTCAGTGTAGCAGATATGTTAGGAGCCACTTTTCGTGGTTGTCTTACATGTTTTACTCTAAAGTCCTCCAGTCCCAGCAGCACAGAATTGCCCTACAGAATCCTGATGGCCAGGCCTCTACTAATGTCTGGTTGCGGTTCCTCCGGACACATTTTGGGATCCACCACTTTCTTTGTGGTGTAGATGAATCCTTGGCTGGACATGCTTCCTTCACATGCCGATTTCCAACAAGAGGCTATGTACTGGCAGATTGCGTTTAAAATTAGGGCTGCAGGACCATGTAGAGCTCCGAATAGATCTGCTATACCTATGTTTAATAAAGCTATTGTAGGGTTGGGTTTATTTGTATATTTCACTACTAAAAAGATTACGCGAAACATATATCAGCAGAAGGGGGAAACCGTGGGACAGAACAACCAAAGATTACTCAAAGTGCCCACCTGTCCACACTGTCTCCAACTTGTGTCAGAATACCCAGAGATTATATGTACTGATCTAGTAGAAAGAGAAGATACCAGTGTAGCTGGAGATTCTTCACCTGGTCTTTGACTGCTGTCAGTGTCATTATGCAGGAGCAAGGGGGCAGATAGCTGGTGGCCAAGGTCTGGGATTGGATTGTGGTCTGGCAGTTGAGTACCCCAGCTCTATCATATAACCCTATATATCATATAACCCTATATATCATATAATCCTATATATCATATAACCCTATATATCATATAACCCTATATATCATAACCCTATATATCACAGAGCTCAGCTTCTCTCCTCTATCATATAACCCTATATATCATATAACCCTATATATCATAAACTTATATATCACAGAGCTCAGCTTCTCTCCTCTATCATATAACCCTATATATCACAGAGCTCAGCTTCTCTCCTCTATCCTATAACCCTATATATCACAGAGCTCAGCTTCTCTCCTATATCCTATAACCCTATATATCACAGAGCTCAGCTTCTCTCCTCTATCATATAACCCTATATATCACAGAGCTCAGCTTCTCTCCTCTATCATATAACCTATATCTCACAGAGCTCAGCTTCTCTCCTCTATCATATAACCCTATATATCACAGAGCTCAGCTTCTCTCCTCTATCCTATAACCCTATATATCACAGAGCTCAGCTTCTCTCCTCTATCCTATAACCCTATATATCACAGAGCTCAGCTTCTCTCCTCTATCCTATAACCCTATATATCACAGAGCTCAGCTTCTCTCCTCTATCATATAACCCTATATATCACAGAGCTCAGCTTCTCTCCTCTATCATATAACCTATATCTCACAGAGCTCAGCTTCTCTCCTCTATCCTATAACCCTATATATCACAGAGCTCAGCTTCTCTCCTCTATCCTATAACCCTATATATCACAGAGCTCAGCTTCTCTCCCTCTATCATATAACCCTATATATCACAGAGCTCAGCTTCTCTCCTCTATCATATAACCTATATCTCACAGAGCTCAGCTTCTCTCCTCTATCATATAACCCTATATATCACAGAGCTCAGCTTCTCCCCTCTATCATATAACCTATATACCACAGAGCTCAGCTTCTCTCCTCTATCATATAACCCTATATATCACACAGCTCAGCTTCTCTCCTCTATCATATAACCTATATATCACAGAGCTCAGCTTCTCTCCTCTATCTATAACCCTATATATCACAGAGCTCAGCTTCTCTCCTCTATCATATAACCCTATATATCACAGAGCTCAGCTTCTCTCCTCTATCATATAACCCTATATATCACAGAGCTCAGCTTCTCTCCTCTATCATATATCGCTATATATCACAGAGCTCAGCTTCTCTCCTCTATCATATATCGCTATATATCACAGAGCCGCTCCCCCCTCAGCTTTCACGACCCCCTCTCTCCTCTATCTTATAACCCTATATATCACAGAGCTCAGCTTCTCTCCTCTATCATATAACCTTATATATCACAGAGCTCAGCTTCTCTCCTCTATCATATAACCCTATATATCACAGAGCTCAGCTTCTCTCCTCTATCATATAACCTACAGTGCTGGCCAAAAGTATTGGCACCCCTGCAATTCTGTCAGATAATACTCAATTTCTTCCAGAAAATTATTGCAATCACAAATGCTTTGGTAATAATATCTTCATTTATTTTGCTTGCAATGAAAAAACACAAAAGAGAATGAAAAAAAAAGTCAAATCATTGATCATTTTACACAAAACTCCAAAAATGGGCCGGACAAAAGTATCGGCACCCTCAGCCTAATACTTGGTAGCACAACCTTTAGACAAAATAACTGCGAACAACCGCTTCCGGCAACCATCAATGAGTTTCTTACAATGCTCTGCTGGAATTTCTCCAGGTCCCTGAGATTTGAAGGGCGCCTTCTCCAAACTGCCATTTTGAGATCTCTCCACAGGTGTTCTATGGGATTCAGGTCTGGACTCATTGCTGGCCACTTTAGAAGTCTCCAGTGCTTTCTCTCAAACCATTTTCTAGTGCTTTTTGAAGTGTGTTTTGGGTCATTGTCCTGCTGGAAGACCCATGACCTCTGAGGGAGACCCAGCTTTCTCACACTGGGCCCTACATTAGCTGCTTGTGGTTCTCAGACTTCATAATGCCATGCACACGGTCAAGCAGTCCAGTGCCAGAGGCAGCAAAGCAACCCCAAAACATCAGGGAACCTCCGCCATGTTTGACTATAGGGACCGTGTTCTTTTCTTTGAAGGCCTCTTTTTTTTTTTTCCTGTAAACTCTATGTTGATGCCTTTTCCCAAAAAGCTCTACTTTTGTCTCATCTGACCAGAGAACATTCTTCCAAAAAGTTTTTGGCTTTCTCAGGTAAGTTTTGGCTTTTTTATGTCTCTGGGTCAGAAGTGGGGTCTTCCTGGGTGTCCTACCATAGAGTCCCTTTTCATTCAGACGCCGATGGATAGTACGGGTTGACACTGTTGCACCCTCGGACTGCAGGGCAGCTAGAACTTGTTTGGATGTTAGTCGAGGTTCTTTAGCCACCATCCGCACAATCTTTCGTTGAAATCTCTCGTCAATTTTTCTTTTCCGTCCACATCTAGGGAGGTTAGCCACAGTGCCATGGGCTTTACACTTCTTGATGACACTGCGCACGGTAGACACAGGAACATTCAGGTCTTTGGAGATGGACTTGTAGCCTTGAGATTGCTCATGCTTCCTCACAATTTTGCTTCTCAAGTCCTCAGACAGTTCTTTGGTCTTCTTTCTTTTCTCCATGCTCAATGTGGTACACACAAGGACACAGGACAGAGGTTGAGTCAACTTTAATCCATTTCAACTGGCTGCAAGTGTGATTTAATTATTGCCACCACCTGTTATGTGCCACAGGTAAGTAACAGGTGCTGTTAATTACACAAATTAGAGAAGCATCACATGATTTTTCAAAGGGTGCCAATACTTTTGTCCACCCCCTTTTTTATATTTGGTGTGGAATTATATCCAGTTTGGCTTTTTGACAATTCTTTTTGTGGTTTTCCATTGAAGACAAATTAAATGAAGATATTATTACCAAAGCATTTGTGATTGCAATCATTTTCTGGAAGAAATTGAGTATTATCTGACAGAATTGCAGGGGTGTCAATACTTTTGGCCAGCACTGTATATATCACAGAGCTCAGCTTCTCTCCCTTTAACCCTTTCACACACTCACTTCTCTCCCTATCATATAACCCTATATATCACAGAGCTCAGCTTCTCTCCTCTATTATATAACCCTATATATCACTGAGCTCAGCTTCTCTCCTCTATCATATAACCCTATATATCACAGAGCTCAGCTTTTCTCCTCTACCATATAACCCTATATATCACAGAGCTCAGCTTCTCTCCTCTATCCTATAACCCTATATATCACTGAGCTCAGCTTCTCTCCTCTATCATATAACCCTATATATCACATAGCTCAGCTTCTCTCCTCTACCATATAACCTATATATCACAGAGCTCAGCTTCTCTCCTCTATCATATAACCCTATATATCACAGAGCTCAGCTTCTCTCCTCTATCCTATAACCCTATATATCACTGAGCTCAGCTTCTCTCCTCTATCCTATAACCCTATATACTACAGAGCTCAGCTTCTCTCCTCTATCCCATATTTTGATGTATGACAGAACTAAGCTCCCCATCCCCCCCAGCCATGATTTTACCAGTGAGGCTGGACCCTAAACAATGACTGTGTGAGTGACTAGGACTTTGTGTTTTTTTTTGTCTATGAAACCCATGAGCGTTATTTAGCAGTTCGCTGCAAGCGGAAAAATTCAATAAGTGCGTTTAACCTTCTGTATAACAAGTTCAACTTCTAAATGTGTTAATTACCGGCTGTTTACAGAGCGACGTGAAGGTCTCCAATTATTCCGACGCAGCCACAGATGTTTGCTCAGAAACTATTTTGTCTTTGTTTTAATTGAGGAGCGAAGCCGAGGAAAGGTGCAGCGCCTGTGATAGCGATTAATAGGGAGGAAGCGAAAATAACTCCCTGATAAGCTGAAAATAAAATAATTAACCTAGGAGAGCGGCGAGAAGCCTTAGGGAGGATTGAGACCGCCAGGCAGAGCCCTCGCCTCTCACTGGATTTCACCCGTGCTGGCTGTAGATAATGCAGAGAATTCAGATACATAGGCGGGAGTCTGACGAGAACACCAGGGCCGGGCAGGCTCTGACACCGCTCCGCCACTACGAGGATTCAGGAAATGTAATTCTATTAGCTGAAGATAGCGGGGACTCTGGATTTCTTGGGATTAGACCACAAGACGTAACCTACGTGATGGCAGGGGAACAAAATAGGCTTTTTTGGAAAGGAAGACGAAAAGTTAACCCCTTGATGCATTAAAGCTTAAAAGCGAGACGACTGCAGTTAGGAAGAATACTCTGTCTCTAGGTTGTGGACAGATTACGTGATGTCACTATGTTAGAGGCTCAGTGCACATGGCACAAAATACACGTAAACCTGACCACACATCCTACCCACTGCCGACAGCTATTCCTTCTTACCCTCCGAGTGTGCAGGTGTTCATAACAGGGAGAGGGAAATGGCCACTGACAGATGCCTCGGGCTCCAGGGTGCATCTTAGACAGTTTGCAATGCTTACACTGAAAAATATGAGCAGTGGATTTTTTAGATTTGCTCAAGGGGAGAAAAATTGGAGCCAGTCACTAATTTTTCCTACAAAAAATCCCATTCTGGGACATATTACTTGAATAGGGGCACCACTGTATGCGCTGCCCATCCCCTAGCAGATTCCCGCACCCAGAGGCTACTAGAAAAGCTGATTTGTACAGGGTCTAGGTGTGACCCCAACAAATCCCACAGTAATGACCTATCTGTAGAAATTCGATTTGGGGCTGAAAAAACCCTTTACCGATCCTTAGGAAAAGTCAACATCTGAAGATCAGTGGCCTAGACCCCCAGGACCCCCACAGATCAGCTGTTTGAAATCACGTTGCTCTGTGAGTGACCTCGGTCTATAAGATATTTATGACATATTCTGCAGATACGGCATAAGACTTGGGCTACATGGTGACTCTCGTCGTGCGACCAAAGATCACTGGGTCACCATGTGACTCGCCACATAAACACAATCCCTAGTTTGCCGCAATTGTGTCTTCTAGTCGTATAGCGCTCGATTATTTTGTGACTAAGAGTGGCGGCACACTAGGGCCGAAAATGCAACTCCATGATCTATGGTCGTACCACGTGAATCGTGTAGCTCCAGATTAAACGTCTCAGTCAGGAATACCCCTTTAACTAGAAATTCTAGAAGTAGTCTAGTAAAGTCTAGTACAGTTCACTCTACACAGTTATAAGACGACCCGGTCATGGCATATAAGACACACACACAAGAATTCGCCATCGTAAGGCTCTGGACAAGTAGACTCCGACACCACACACCATTTATCATAGGACAAGTGCAAGTCACAGAGCGCGCTGTAAATTCCAGTTTTCTGCATAGATGGTCAACTAATGAGATTAATGTTTTATTTCTTCTGTACCTCGGCGAGATGATTTATCTGTACACTACTCATAATCAATTACACCGCACACTGGGACCAATTACAAGCCCGGTGTAGACTCCGAGGCACCATCTTACACAAGGGCGGAAGGCAGAACACTACACAGCTTTCTGGGCTTTGGATTCTCCGGTGTCACCAAACGTCAGGGTTATTTTTTACCTTTGCAGAAGGAGAGTCCAAAGTGTAAAGACTGAATTTATTAAGTAGGATAATCCTAGAAAGGTCTGCAGTAGGGTCTGCTCATTATGGTCACACAGGGAAAGGAAAAACTCTGCACGGGAAATAGAAGTCCCCGAATAAAGATGTATTGTGTATCCATTGGTTACGATAGATCATTGGAGTGAATGACTTATGGGACCCGCGCCGACCACCAGACCGCAGCTAGGAGGAGTTTGAATAAGGCGGCGGACTAGCATGCACCCCGCTGATCCACTGAAAGGCTATGGCACTGACTGAAGCGGCTGTGTACAACAGGATTACCCAATATGGCAACTGGTAGGGGTCCAAGTGGTTTGGCCCCCACTGATCTAGCAGTCTATAAGTGATAAATGCTTCAGGCTGGACTACCCTTTGCGTGAGATTAGTAAAACATTGCCGCCTCTTATCCAGTGGCTGTTTCTGGTATTGCAACTAGACCCTATTCAAATGAATAGAGCAGCTCTGCTATACCAGACACAGCCTATTGTACAAGCAGGGCACAGATTCTGGACTGTAGCCATGTTTTTCTATCTCATATAAACCCTTTAAGTTATTAAAGGGAGACGCTGGGCAGAACTGATATAGCACCAAAAAAAAATGGTAAAATGCTGATCAAAAAAAAAATATCTGTAAATAATCTCCAAGGAAACTGACTTGCAATGCAGATTTTGAACCTGCTTTAAGTCAATTTTGTTACCATTTTTTGCAATTTATTTGATCCTTTGCAATGTATCGAGAGAAATCTGCAACAATATCTGCATGCAAAACATACTTAAAGGGGATTTGCATGAGTTGCATATTATGGATTTGGTCATTAATATCAGATTGCTGGGGGGTTTGACACCTGGGATCTTCGAGATCATCTGAAGAAACCGCTGTTTGGGTGAACCTTGCAGCCCCTTCACTGAATACCAAGCAAAGCACCATACATGACATAGAGGCTGTGCATGCTTCTTGAATGGGACTGAGCTGCACACAGGCCACGTGACAAACAAATGTGATTTCACCAACCTGGGCCAGCAGTTGATCTGTGGGAATTCAGGATATCCAACCACCAAAGATATACTGATGACCTAGTCTGATAGGTCATCAAAATGTAACTCTCGAAACCCCTATAACATGCTTTATTTTGCTAGATCAACAACAAATTTTTTTTTTTACTGCAATTTCCACCCCTTGTGGAGGAACCCTGAATATGATAGGCTGCTGAGGGCAATGGCTTCACTTTACCCCTGCATTTGATAACTGCCGGGGGGGGGGGGGGGCAGTGCATAGTTACATGTCCCTCTGTGTGTGGCAAAAGCAGGTTACCTTGGGGTCTGCGGTGAGCAGCTTGAAGGCCTGATACACCTGAGATTCTTTGACACCACCTCCGAGATCAAGGAAGTTTGCAGGTTTTCCCCCGTGAAGATCAATGATGTCGCATGTAGCCATGGCCAGACCGGCCCCGTTCACTGAAGAAAAAGGAAACAATGGATGTAAATGAATAACAAAGCCAATATATCGATAAGTCAATGTAAAGATGGTACTAAAGGAACAGACTCTGTGATGAAACACAGCAAATACTGCAAGCCAAGGATACGGCTCTGCTGAATGCTTAGATAAAAGTGATGTAGAAGGTATGGCAGAATGCACCATAATAAAAGTATGGAAAAAAAACCCCAAAATAATGCACTGTGTGAACCAGGAGCGAGTCTGTCACCAGAACCCAGCACCTGAATCACACTGTGTTTTCCCCTTGTGAATCACCAATTTTAGCAATATGCAAATAAGATCTTTGGAGAAACGAGGGCCTTGTCTGTCACTTACCACTTTGGAGCAATGGCAGCTCCATCATTGCTCCAAAGAGCTTGTTTGCATATTGACAAATATAGTAATTTCTCGACAGCAGAAGCAGCGGATGCACAAACAGGAAAACACTGTCTGATTCAGGGGACCTTAAGCTATCTATCTGCAGGGCTGGCTTCTGGTAACAGACTCCCATTAAGGGTAAAGTCCCACATAGCGGGCAAGGTCCTACCCCAACATGACCATTATCAGTCGGCAATGAATTAATAATGGATTTTTAATGGCCTGGTCTGTTTGACTTCTATGTCTGCTTGGTTTGCAGACACATCATGGATGCTATATGGCTGTGGCCTCTTCTCTGAATACCAAGTATAGTGCCGGATATATCATAGGAGCTAAACTTGGTATTGCAGCTCAGCCCCATTCACTTGAACGAGACTGAGCTGCTGCTGTATCATGTGACCGAGGAGCATGACATCATCAGCACAGGGCACAAGTTATCAATATAGAAGTTCTGCCATGTTCATGCCCATGTAAAAGCAGACTATCCCTTTAAGCTATGAGTAGGTTCCCCTGTATAACACTGCAAGGTACATTCATGGTGGTTACTAAATTATAAGTCAGTTTGGTACACACTGTACAAAGACGAGGCGTGAAGACGGAAACCGGACATGTTTACACCCTGGTCGCCCGCCTCGGCAGCCATGTATATAGTAATTAGGTTTACCGTTGCCGGCTTCCACTGTAATTGACTTATCCAGAGTTTATTGACAAGTGCTTCCATCCTCCCTCTCCGCGCCTGTCATCTCCTTTGGCGTCTGATGTATATGAAATTGCTTGGGTATAAATTGATGTGCAGATGAATCTCCAGGTAGGCTTCACAGTAACCAGCTGGAGTCGGACTATTTTACTACTGCATGGTGAGTGATCCGCCCCATCTATGATTCAGACTTAAGATAGTAATTTGCGGCTTCGCCACAACTTTAGCGGCAGTGCACATTACAGAAAACGGCAGAGCTTTTTTTTTATAATATTTTATTTATTTTTTTAACTCTTTATTATACATTTTAGAGGAGTGGTCCACAGATTGAAACTATCACAAATTTACAGGGTAGGTGTAATGTGTCTGATTGGTGCGGGATTGACTGCGGAGAGCCCCACAGATCAGAAAATTGGGGTCCTGTTTTCTGATTTCTGTTTCATTTATCTCTATGGGACTGCCGAAGAGAATCTGTGTGCAATAGTGATGAATGGAGCGGTCTTCATTAGGCTCATGGCTGCCATGGAAACTAATCGGCAGTCTGCAACTGTGCTATAGTAGTGGTTGGGGGCTATCTAAGGGGTTAAAGGGAAGAACTCCAGTTCCAGCATTAGCTGTGTGTGCAACTGCTAATACCTGCTACTGAGTGACCATGTAAATACATTACTCATTCTGTATTATACTCCAGAGCTGCGCTCACTATTCTGCTGGTACAGTCACTGTGTACATACATTACATTACTTATCATGTACTGATCCTGAGTTACATCCTGTATTATACTCCAGAGCTGCGCTCACTATTCTGCTGGTGCAGTCACTGTGTACATACATTACATTACTTATCATGTACTGATCCTGAGTTACATCCTGTATTATGCTCCAGAGCTGCACTCACTATTCTGCTGGTACAGTCACTGTATACATACATTACATTACTTATCCTGTACAGATCCTGAGTTACATCTTGTATTACACTCCAGAGCTGCGCTCACTATTCTGCTGGTGCAGTCACTGTGTACATACCTGTACAGGATAAGTAATGTAATGTATGTATACAGTGACTGTACCAGCAGAATAGTGAGCGCAGCTCTGGAGTATAATACAGGATGTAACTCAGGATCAGTACAGGATAAGTAATGTAATGTATGTACACAGTGACTGTACCAGCAGAATAGTGAGCGCAGCTCTGGAGTATAATACAGGATGTAACTCAGGATCAGTACAGGATAAGTAATGTAATGTATGTACACAGTGACTGTACCAGCAGAATAGTGAGCGCAGCTCTGGAGTATAATACAGGATGTAACTCAGGATCAGTACAGGATAAGTAATGTAATGTATGTACACAGTGACTGTACCAGCAGAATAGTGAGCGCAGCTCTGGAGTATAATACAGGATGTAACTCAGGATCAGTACAGGATAAGTAATGTAATGTATGTACACAGTGACTGCACCAGCAAAATAGTGAGCGCAGCTCTGGAGTATAATACAGGATGTAACTCAGGATCAGTACAGTGTAAGTAATGTAATGTATGTACACAGTGACTGCACCAGCAGAATAGTGAGCGCAGCTCTGGAGTATAATACAGGATGTAACTCAGGATCAGTACAGTGTAAGTAATGTAATGTATGTACACAGTGACTGCACCAGCAGAATAGTGAGCGCAGCTCTGGAGTATAATACAGGATGTAACTCAGGATCTGTACAGGATAAGTAATGTAATGTATGTACACAGTGACTGTACCCGCAGAATAGTGAGCGCAGCTCTGGAGTATAATACAGGATGTAACTCAGGGTCAGTACAGGATAAGTAATGTAATGTATGTACACAGTGACTGTACCAGCAGAATAGTGAGTGCAGCTCTGGAGTATAATACAGGATATAACTCAGGATCAGTACAGGATAAGTAATGTAATGTATGTACACAGTGACTGCACAAGCAGAATAGTGAGCGCAGCTCTGGAGTATAATACAGGATTTAACTCAGGATCAGTACAGGATAAGTAATGTAATGTATGTACACAGTGACTGCACCAGCAGAATAGTGAGCGCAGCTCTGGAGTATAATACAGGATGTAACTCAGGATCAGTACAGGATAAGTAATGTAATGTATGTACACAGTGACTGCACCAGCAGAATAGTGAGCGCAGCTCTGGAGTATAATACAGGATGTAACTCAGGGTCAGTACAGGATAAGTAATGTAATGTATGTACACAGTGACTGTACCAGCAGAATAGTGAGTGCAGCTCTGGAGTATAATACAGGATATAACTCAGGATCAGTACAGGATAAGTAATGTAATGTATGTACACAGTGACTGCACAAGCAGAATAGTGAGCGCAGCTCTGGAGTATAATACAGGATTTAACTCAGGATCAGTACAGGATAAGTAATGTAATGTATGTACACAGTGACTGCACCAGCAGAATAGTGAGCGCAGCTCTGGAGTATAATACAGGATGTAACTCAGGATCAGTACAGGATAAGTAATGTAATGTATGTACACAGTGACTGCACCAGCAGAATAGTGAGCGCAGCTCTGGAGTATAATACAGGATGTAACTCAGGATCAGTACTGGATAAGTAATGTATGTACACAGTGACTGCACCAGCAGAATAGTGAGCGCAGCTCTGGAGTATAATACAGGATGTAACTCAGGATCTGTACAGGATAAGTAATGTAATGTATGTACACAGTGACTGCACCAGCAGAATAGTGAGCGCAGCTCTGGAGTATAATACAGGATGTAACTAAGGACCAGTTTAAGATAAGCCATGCAACATACTTACTCAATGTATTCAGATTATAACCACCTGTAAATAATGTGTGTAATATGACAAGATTTGGGCTCCTTTAAATGCTTTGTATCTTACAAATCCCTGTCTTGAATTTAAATACCAGCTCATCAGCGTCCTCGATGACATGCACAATACTGTTAGTCAAAACTAGACATGAGAACAATAGAAACACAAGGATACATTGTTCTCACAGCCACAGGGACACAATCACCCAGCCCATGAAATAATGGCTGCATTAAATGAACAGTTACTTGATACAAAAGATCTGTTACAATACTCCTGTTCTTACCAAAGCAAGCAATGTTCCCATCCATACCGATGTACTTCAAGTCGTACTTCGCGGCCTCGCTCTCAATGGGATCGGTTTCCGACGTGTCATCCATCGCAAATATCTCCTTTTGTCTGAACTCGGCATTGTCGTCAAAGTTAATTTTTGCATCAAAGCACACGACTGTGGTGATAAAGAACGGGAAAAGAGAAGAATGGAAAGTTACCCGGAGCCAACGCCAATTCTTCCTCCAGCTTAGAAGATTAGAAACCACAATGCAATGAGATATAAAACAGATCCTTCTACGTAACAAACGACACAAACATCTATTATCTATCAGAAGCCGACGGCTGGATGGATGAGCAAACCTAGAGAAAGAAATAATTAGGACGCAGCCATTACTTCCTATTGTTTTACTGCTTTATTATTTGCTGCGGCTACTTAGGTTTATTGAGTACGAGCCGTTTCATCAATTATACTGGGAGGGTTTTCGTTTCAAGTTTTCTAAAGCGAGTACAGTAAGGGGAGGATAATGGGACGGCAGAGATAACAGGGTAACAATAGATGAAAAAGCGGAAATCAGACAAGTTTATCCGTGCGACTTTCTACAATATACAGATCAGGCTCGTAGTGTCCGTGCGCTCAATCCGGATCGTCAAGTTTTAGGACTATCCTTTAACCAGTTGGGCACTCAGGGACAGGTTACAGGCCTAGGGCAGGGTCACATGGGGTAGTTTGGAGTGGATTTTGAAGTGGATTCTGCCTCAAAATCAGCACGGAATCTATCTCCATTGTAGTTAAAGGGACGAAGAGACGAATCTGCGGTGGAAAGCCAAAGCTCACCACGGCTTCCATTGGACCGGAATTTGGAGAGGAACCTGAGGACGTAGACCACATCAAACTCCTCCATGTCAAGCTACTCCCAATGTCCTGCTCCACATCATTCAAGACGACGGTCATGCACATTAGACAGTCAACTGAGACTAGCAGGTTTGGCCAACACTGATCCAATGTACGGCCAACATTTGGAAGAAGGGCTTGCTTCTTCTCGCCCCCAACTAGCATGGTGAACTGAGGAGTTCTTGGGGGGTATTTACCACTGACATTGATCAGGGTAGATTGGGCGCATCTTTGGTGCAGGGCCCATGTTTTTGCCAAAGATGCCCACCAGATAGGGATAAGTGTCTTTAATAACAAAACCCCTTTATGAAGCCGGAGAATCTTAATTCTGGTGACTCTGCCGCCATTGCACAAAATATTAAGACCAGTGCACAATGCGTTGGTCTAAAAAAACATTCCCCAACCCCCATTCTATGTAGAGTTTATCCATGCTTTACTTTTACAGGGAGCGATACTGAACTATAAGCAAAGCCACGTAGCCGGGGTTCACGTGAAGATGACATTTTTTTTTCTCTTTTATGACTGGTACCTCCATTGATGAGATTTTCGCTTTTTTCTGGGCGTGCTAATGAGCTGGTGCAACGATGACATCACCACAGCTCTCATCGCACCAATCAGCGACCTCCCTGCGCTGGTAGACAGGGTCTGTCTATGTACATGTCAATCATAGAAGTGATGGAGGGACTGCGTGCGATCTCTTCAGTGTGATGAGAGCAATGGTGACGCCCTCGATGCACCAAACAGATCATCAAGCACATATAAGGAAAAAAAAAAGCTAATATCTCATCAATGGAGTCGCCGATTGAGTAGTGGAAAAAAAAAGTTTTATATACATGAACCCCAGCTAGTCTGCTTATAGTCTAATAGAGACTGCGATGGTGTTAGACAAAGAAAGAATATGCAGCCACTTATTTGGTGTGTAATATAAAAAAATGGCCATAAATATAGATGTATCTTCCTGTAATATCTTTCCCTGATGGCATATTTCAAGTATATCTGTGAGGCAGGGCGCAGGAACAGAGTTTTTGTCCTCTCGCTATTACATTACAGATACAGGGAGAGTGACAGCAGTCTATACGGAGATATTACCGTGTCTGAGTCACAGGCGGCTTGTCTGACTTAGGACTCGGAATGAACGTCGCTATTGTCAGACGAGCCGTCTATACCGAAGAATAAATCCAACTACAATACAGAACATAACACTACCAATAACCAAGCTTAGATGTAGATGAAAGGATTCCTGCAGTCATAGACAATAATCACCAGGACCTATAGCGTCCCCGACTGACAGCACAATATTACAACGCCAAATCTGCAATATATTTGGGGAGAATTCATAAAGTTTTGTGCACATCTGCGTTGTGGTCTCAGTCTATAACAGAAGTCTGAACACCATGGAAGATCTGTTGCGCAACAGGTATCAGCAGCGACCAAGGGATCCCAGTAACTTATAATAGGGTCTGTTGGGTTTGACTGAGAGCCCAAGTTCATATCATCCGATAAGGGCTTTTCCAGGCTTATTAACTGATGACCTATCCTTAGGCTAGGTCATCAATTAAGGATTGGCAAGTGTTCGACACCTGATCCCCTGACGATCACTTGTTTGAAAAGGCTGCAGCGTTCACTACTTACCAATCACAGCGCCGTATATTTGTATAGTGGCAGTGCTTGGTATTGCAGTTCAGCCCATTCACTTGAATGGGACTAGCTACCATCAGGCCATGCGACCAATGAATGTGACATCACATGGCATGTGAAACTTCAAACAGTTAATCCACAGGGGTCTAAGGTGTCTGACCCCCATGGATCTTCCTAGGGATAAGTCAAAGAAAAAGTCCCGGAAAACCTCCTTAATACTGTCCTAAATTTAGACAGCTCTTGGTTGACTGACTTTTAACCATTTTTTTGCAGCAAAATTTTGCACAATTTGGTGCATTGAAAGCCAGCCCCTTTCTCTTAAGTCACACCCCCTTTCCTCTAAATCATGTCTCCTTGTCTAGTGAGGCACATTAAGTGTCATAAATCTGGGGCCAAATGGAGCCACCAATGTGCCCATGCCCAAGTTCAGAATCCGTAACAGAATTCCAGGTCATAGCCAGGGATAAAGCAACCCAAGATGAAGTGGGATATCCATAGACTGAGAAATGGCGCCACTCTTGTCCATGGTCGATGTCTGGTATTGCCGTTAATACCATTCACGAGAATAGCAATACCGAACCTACAGACAAGAGTGGCGCTATATCTGGGGAAGCTGTGGTGACAATCCATTTGTTTCCTTCTTTAACACGGAAGGAAGAGTTGAGACGGGCGCCGCCGCCATCAACAACAACAACAACATGGCAGCTCTAGATTGATTAGTATTTGCCTGCACTTTACAGATATCTGTATAATAGGATTAGGCAAATGCATTCTATAGACGGCATACAATATGGGAGTTAATAGAGTAATATTTCCCGACAACGAAGCAACGCAACGTTGTGTCTCTCCAAACAGCGACCGTCAGCTCCAGATTAACCCATTATTTAATCCCAGCAAGTAAACAACTTCATCAGGAGCGAGACGAGTTCTTTAACTATAATTGGCTTTTTTTATTATTATTCTGATGGCGGAATAACATAGCTGGGAACAGATGGCGGCTGTCTTATACGTACAACAGCATTAAACTGTTAAGGGAAGGGTTTATTTGACCATTAACACAATTAGATATTTTAACTGGTTCTAAACAACTCCGGTAATGGCCGAAACGTACAATTCCAGGAAGAGTATTTACATATCACGCAATTCTTCAGTATTATAGCCGCCTGCGATGTGCACACAGTAGAGGAATGAGTACCAGGGTAGCGCCAATTCTCATTGGGGTCCTGGTTACTCATCGCCCAAGGACAAGACCTGACATAGGACGTATGCATGACCTACATGTTCTCCCATGCTTCAAAAAACATAGTGATACGTTAAATGGGTTCGAATAAAATTGGTCGTAGGATGCAAGATCCTGTCCCATCCTGATAATGTACAGGACTTATATCCCTATAGGATACAACCATTATATAAATTCCACCAAATTTCTATTCTATTCCTGGCCCTCTAGCTTTCACCCATAGGTTAGGCCTAATCAACAAAATGGTGGAATCAGTGGCAAGATCGGGCCAGGCGCTTATTGTTTCAGCGTCCTGTTTCTATCTCTGTCTCTCAATCTACTAAGGGTGGAATTCGGCACCGATTTAAAGGCGGAATCCATCTCAACATCAGCGCCAAATTCTGCCACCTGAAGGGTCCAAGTCTCGAGGCTGTAATACGGAGGCTAAACTATATTAAGGTCTTCTAAGCATGGCTGAAAGTTGGCCATATCCATTAGATTAATGTCAACCAAACCTAACCAGTCACTGTACTTGGCTATCTCTCCCAGAGAGAGTCAATGGAGCGGCTGTGCGCATACTGCAGTTTCATCAGGAGGGAAGGTCCAGAGTCCCATTTTCGGGATCAGTGGGGGACCCAGTGGTCTGACCTCAACTGATCATGAAGCTGTCCAATATCCTATCAATAGGAAATAGCATTATACTAGCCCTTTAAGGCTAAACCCACACGTTGCGGAAACAGTTTTTTTTGTTGCAGATTTTGTTGCGGTTTTCTAAGCCAATGTCAGGAGTGGATTGAGCAGAAGGGAGAAGTTCCTATATATACACAAATTTTCCCAGAGTCTTAGACCAATGTTCACATGGAGGAATTTGAGGTGGACCTGTGGAACCTGTGACGCAACGCTGCACCTTGGCTTGGCACCTTGAATAGAGGAGTCCTTGCACCGCTGATTCCATAATGATTCAGCTGTGGAAACTTTGGCAAGCTGAATCAGCGTGCTGAAAAAAAGGGGCGTGCGTCACATTTCAGGTTGTACCTGGAGCTCATGTTGGGGTGGAATCTAACTCAAAATAAGCTCCAAATCCCTCCGTGTGAACAAACCCTTAAAGGCAAACTTACTTTGCTTTGCAGCATTACATTTCCCAGAGGACTAAAATCTTCAATGACTTAAGCTCTGTTCACACAGTTTATCATGGTAACGGATCAGTCCCATGATGGACACTGATGGCACTGACTGGGATCCATTGGTGAAGCTGCAAGCAGCTCTGCTATTCCTATCCGACAGAATCTGCGATGCAGATGTGAACAGTGCCTTACGACATATTTTTTGATCTTACAAGAAAACTTACAAACCAATTTACCCGACTCCCCTCCTCATCCCGGAGCCATTATTCATTTTCCTGTTACAATTACGGCTGATTCATCGCCGTCCTCATGGTGTCTAATGCTTTGGGTGCAGAGGAAGCCTTTCAATTAAGTTCTCGACAAGGCCTGTTACGAGTCGCGTCCCACAAGTGATTCCGGAACCGGCGGCGTCTCTGATGTCATCTCACAAATGAATTAACGCCTACGTATCACAGGGATGGCAGATTCGGTTGGATGTATCGGGGAAGGTGATACATGCATAATGTTAACTCTGCTTGACAGCCTGATGTGAAGGAGCCGGCGTCTTGGCGTGATTTACGCAGCCTGGAAAACCTTTTTTTCCCCCCAACCAAAATATATTCCCGATAAGGGAGTCGGAGATATTTTTCTTTATTTTCCTGCACTGAGGCCAAAATACAAATGAGATCTCATCTGACTCAGCCCTCCCTGAAAGCCGAGAGGCGCTGACAATCCCCTCCGCAGGACCCCCTCCTCCCTATTTACTCGCCATTAGTGATGTGCCTCTGTTATTTTCTAATAGAGCCCTCGGAATTAGATTAGACGCCTGCCCTCTCGGAGATGAGCTGATACCATTTTCCAGAAGAACTTCAAAGTTTTATTTTACTGTGCGTTCTGCTTACCGTGCAAATATCTGATCTAATGCGCAGTACGCTGCGGGTACAAATTCCTATTAAGTTAGACTACAGCAAAAATTGACTTACAATTCCTAAATTGAAAAATAGAGCGAGAGCGGGGCTGTTTTTGGCAGGTTTATAGCAGGCACAGATAAGCGGTAATCCTGGAATCGGAGGAGGATAAAAACCTATTGGTTTTTACTTTAGAATTTAAATCTAATATCGGAGTCGTTATGAAGCCATTTGGCTGGGAAAACACTTGTGTCCTATCTGAAACATTCAGATTTACAAAGGATTTTATGGGACCGGAATCAGGATGGCGTCATCCACAGTTCTAGACCTTGATCATACATTGCATGGACGATGCCAATTTTTAGGATATGCTTATAGGGGTTGTCCAGGAATCATAGTACTTGGACATGAGGCCGGGGAAGGAGAAACATAAAAAAATATATATATAAAAAATAAAGTTATACTCACCTCTCCCCTTGTGCCGGCGTAAGTCCTCGCCACGTGTGACCGCTGAGACCAATCAGTGGCCTGAGCGGACCAAGGAGAGGAACAGGTGACGTATGTGAGTGACGTCTCTGACTCCTTTCCTGTACAGACTGGCCTCAGCGTTTACATGCGTGAAGACACCGGAGCACCAGGACAGGTAAGTATAACTTTTTTTTAAGTTTCACCTTCTCCGGCCTCCTTATTGTAATTCCTGGGCAACCCCTAAAGGCTAAGGCCTCACGTAGCGAGACGCTGCGGAAAAAAAAAACTCGTCGGAAACGCATCACTTTTTTTCCCCGCAGCGTTTTTCATTGCATTTTTGCAGAGTTTTCCTCTGCGAACTTTCTGCCCCTATTACACCTATACGGAAAATACCAGCGTTTCTGTGACATGTTGCGATTTTCAAAAATGCGGGTGTTTTAGAAGACACAGCTTTTCCGCTGAAGATTTTTTTCTGCAATGTGTGGATGGGATTAGCCAGAAATCCATCCACTTTGCAGGTAATGTAAAATGTAGCATTTTTTGCTGCAGTGTTTCTGCAACGTGGAGCTCCGGCCTAAAGGTTTGCAGAAAAAAATGTAGTATTCTGATGTCCTCTATGGAAGAATGAGATTTGACAAAAATCTCTCGCGCACACAAACATGTCTATAATGAATAGATCCCTCAGACTTGAGTCTATTGATGGATCAATGAAAATGGACAAAAATAGGACATGTCTGATTTTTTGACAGTCCACTGAAAAACAAAAAAAATGTACATGTGAATAGAAACACTGAAACCAATGAGGCTGTTCTATGAAGACAGACGTATTCAATGCCAGTCTTTGTATCTCTGGTGGATAATGCGCCCCATTTATAACAAGGTACCCGCCTTCTCATAATTGAGGCGCCTCCTCTGCTAGTGCTGTGTACTTGTACTGAAATCTACAGCAATGCACAGCTGTCATAGATTTTAGGCAGAAATGATGATAAATTGGCATGCCCCTTGTCACACCCCCTTACAGTAAAGTGAAAAGTGTAGCACGAAAAAGAAAAAAGATGCATTTTTTTTTTGGAGGAGCGCTTGCCAATTTCAGAAGGAAAGGACTATCATGTCGGAGGTCTCCTAATTCAGCCCCAACAGATGATGTCAGGGGAAGGAAGGATTAGGCATAATGTTCCCCTAGGAGATAAGCCGCCAACAGACGGAGAACACATGCACCCTTGGCCGAGATGAGAATGCATGTGTATGGGAATCAGGAGGAAAACCAGTCGGCTGAATGAGCATACACTTGACAGCTACTGAAAGTATGAAGATGTCTGATTCATAGAAAATCTGAAAGAAAAACCCTTTGTGGCTCTGCATAAAATTGCAAACATGAAGAGGTCCACTAGAGACCCACAGCCTGCGACTCTCCGGACCCGGGGGTGCGCCAACATGTCGTCCATAGTGATACCACAGCATGAGACAATGAACAATCAGTCTCCAAAGCCTTCAGGTCACTGCTGTGGGGGTACAAGGCCCACTGACTACCCATCTCGGCCCAGACTATTGCCATACCAAATTTTGGAAAACGTGAGACGTCTAATATGAAGGATTGAATGATTGGAACCGTATCAAATTATTGCAGCAAAATTCTTGCCAGAATCGCTGCTGGTCTTGCACGGATATATATAAAGCATTAGGATGTCTTGTAATGTCTGTTTTTGCTGCGATTCTCTAAACTCAATCCTAAAATGTTGCGGTATTGCTGAGATTTCTGAAAATATTGACACAAACTGCGACACTGCCGTAACATGTGAACACCGCCTGATTGCAGGGCAACCAAATTTAGCTAAAGAAAACCACCATACATGCCTCGCACAAGGACGTCCACCCTGTGGTTTTTAAAGCATGGTCTTATATTGACTCTTGAACCAGGTTCACAGGCTTAATTTTTCAAGAATGGTGGATGTTGACCACCCGGGACCCCAGCTGATCAGCTGTTTGAAGAGCAGTGCGCGATGCGGCCTCTTCACTGAAAACCAAAAGCACATGACACATATAATGGCTTTGCTTGATATGGGACTGAGTTGCAAATATGTGAATGATGAACGTGACATCACATAGTCTCTGAAGTGAAGCTGATGCTCAATTGACCTATCTTAAAGGGATTATCCACCTTTGTAATATTGATGGCCTACAATATTAGTTCTGCGGGGCGCCCGTCCAACTGTTCCAGGACAACGCAGCTCCTGGAAATGTTTACACGCGGGGAGCTGTTCTACTCACTTGCTCTACAAAGTGTAGTGGCGGGCTTAGGTACTGCAGTGCTGCCTTGTTAAAGTCTATGGGAGGGCACTGCACATCTAATATTGATGCCTATCTTAAAGGGATTGTCCAGGAAAAATGTTTTTTTTCTCTGGAGACTTGGGAAGGTGAAAAAGACAAAAAAAAAAAAAAACTCCCCGAGCACCGTATGGTCCCACTGCACGTGTGGCGAGGACTGCCGCTGGAGCAATTCGCAGGACCAGACGGCGGCCTCGGGCACAGGAACACTGGGAACAGGTGAGTATGGGTTTATTTTTGCTTTCCCTGGGCTCCAGAGAAAACACTGTTTTTCCTGAACAACCCCTTTAAGTACAGGTCATTGGTATTCCAAAAATGGATAACCCCTTTAAGAATAGGTCACCAATTAATAATGCCTTTAATAGGCAAACGCTGCAGAAATCCGAGATACTGTTGGATCTTTGCGGTAATTTATAATCTCACTCCTTCCGGAATCTCTTTCATGAAAGTCTCAGTTTGTCGATGTTCACATTTATCAGCGACTGATCTGAATAATCTCCTTTGTGGCTGAATTAGAGATTAATTATTAAATGTAAAAGATTCCTCCAATGATGGGTAAGACGAGGCGTCTTAATATGCTTTTAATTACCATTAGACAAGCTAGTTATCACAAGTTTCCGCACATCACTCACATCGGAGCCCCCGGTAATTAATTCGCCCCACTGCAACAATCCTTAGGTGACAATTTCCTGTTGTGTTAAGTTATTTAACTCTTTCTGTGCTAATCGGGCAAAGATCTAGTATGTGGCCTGGTATGCACGGCACATGTGCCCAGGGGGGCAGGGGAATTACATGAAGGGTATACACCGAACAGCCCGAAGATCACAACAGAAGTAGTGAAAATCACTGATTATCTCGTCACCAGGTCAAAGGTTGGGTGAATAGATACGTAACCGATGGGGGTCCAACACCCGGACTGCACCAATCAGCTGATCTGGCTGTCTCCAAGCACTGAAAGGTACTGCTGTGGATGGTGCCAAAAGCAGCTTTGCTCAAAATAGGCACACAGAGCTGCAGTACCCCAGAGTAACCACTATACAGTGGACAGAGCTGCAGTACCCCAGAGTCACCACTATACAGCGGACAGAGCTGCAGTACCCCAGAGCCACCACTATACAGCGGACAGAGCTGCAGTACCCCAGAGCCACCGCTATACAGCGGACAGAGCTGCAGTACCCCAGAGTCACCGCTATACAGCGGACAGAGCTGCAGTACCCCAGAATCACCGCTATACAGCGGACAGAACTGCAGTACCCCAGAGCCACCACTATACAGTGGACAGAGCTGCAGTATTATAGAGCCACCACTATACAGTGGACAGAGCTGCAGTACCCCAGAGCCACCACTATACAGTGGACAGAGCTGCAGTACCCCAGAGCCACCACTATACAGTGGACAGAGCTGCAGTACCCAGAAGCCACCACTATACAGTGGACAGAGCTGCAGTACCCCAGAGTCACCACTATACAGTGGACAGAGCTGCAGTACCCCAGAGCCACCACTATACAGTGGACAGAGCTGCAGTACCCCAGAGCCACCACTATACAGCGGACAGAGCTGCAGTACCCCAGAGCCACCACTATATAGCGGACAGAGCTGCAGTACCCCAGAGCCACCACTATACAGCGGACAGAGCTGCAGTACCCCAGAGCCACCACTATACAGCGGACAGAGCTGCAGTACCCCAGAGCCACCACTATACAGTGGACAGAGCTGCAGTACCCCAGAGTCACCACTATACAGTGGACAGAGCTGCAGTACCCAGAAGCCACCACTATACAGTGGACAGAGCTGCAGTACCCAGAAGCCACCATTATACAGTGGACAGAGCTGCAGTACCCCAGAGTCACCACTATACAGTCATGGCCAAAAGTTTTGAGAATGATACAAATATTAATTTTTACAAAGTCTACTGCTTCAGTTTTTCTAATGGCAATTTGCATATACTCCAGAATGTTATAAAGAGTGATCAGCTTAACAGCAATTACTTGCAAAGTCAATATTTGCCTAGAAAATGAACTTTATCCCCCAAAACACATTTCAACATCATTGCAGCCCTGCCTTAAAAGGACCACCTAACATCGTTTCAGTGATTGCTCCATTAACACAGGTGTGGGTGTTGATGAGGACAGGGCTGGAGATCAATCTGTCATGATTAAGTAAGAATGACACCACTGGACACTTTAAAAGGAGGCTGGTGCTTGCCATCATTGTTTCTCTTCTGTTAACCATGGTTATCTCTAAAGAAACACGTGCAGTCATCATTGCACTGCACAAAAATGGCCTAACGGGGAAGAGTATTGCAGCTAGAAAGATTGCACCTCAGTCAACAATCTATCGCATCATCAAGAACTTCAAGGAGAGAGGTTCCATTGGTGCCAAAAAGGCTCCAGGGCGCCCAAGAAAGACCAGCAAGCGGCAGGACCGTCTCTTAAAAGTGTTTCAGCTGCGGGATCGGGCTACCAGCAGTGCAGAGCTTGCTGAGGAATGGCAGCAGGCAGGTGTGAGTGCATCTGCACGCACTGTGAGGCGGAGACTCTTGGAGCAAGGCCTGGTCTCAAGGAGGGCAGCAAAGAAGCCACTTCTCTCCAGAAAAAACATCAGGGACAGACTGATATTCTGCAAAAGGTACAGGGAGTGGACTGCTGAGGACTGGGGGAAAGTCATTTTCTCTGATGAATCCCCTTTTCGATTGTTTGGAACATCTGGAAAACAGCTTATTCGGAGAAGAAGAGGTGAGCGCTACCACCAGTCTTGTCTCATGCCAACTGTAAAGCATCCTGAAACCATTCATGTGTGGGGTTGCTTCTCAGCCAAGGGAATCGGCTCTCTCACAGTCTTGCCTAAAAACACAGCCATGAATAAAGAATGGTACCAGAATGTCCTCCAAGAGCAACTTCTCCCAACCGTCCAAGAGCAGTTTGGCGCTCAACAATGCCTTTTCCAGCATGATGGAGCACCTTGCCATAAAGCAAAGGAGATAACTAAATGGCTCAGGGAACAAAACATAGAGATTTTGGGTCCATGGCCTGGAAACTCCCCAGATCTTAATCCCATTGAGAACTTGTGGTCAATCATCAAGAGACGGGTGGACAAACAAAAACCAACAAATTCAGACAAAATGAAAGCATTGATTCTGCAAGAATGGACTGCTATCAGTCAGGATTTGGTCCAGAAGTTGATTGAGAGCATGCCAGGGAGAATTGCAGAGGTCCTGAAGAAGAAGGGTCAACACTGCAAATATTGACTTGCTGCATTAACTCATTCTAACTGTCAATATAAGCTTCTGTTACTCATAATATGAATGCAATTCTATTTCTGTATGTGATAAAAACATCTGACAAACACACATAAAAACCAGAGGGCAGCAGATCATGTGAAAATAGAATATTTGTGTCATTCTCAAAACTTTTGGCCATGACTGTACAGTGGACAGAGCTGCAGTACCCATGAGCCACCACTATACAGTGGACAGAGCTGCAGTACCCCAGAGTCACCACTATACAGTGGACAGAGCTGCAGTACCCCAGAGTCACTACTATACAGCGGACAGAGCTACAGTACTCCAGAGCCACCACTATACAGTGAACAGAGCTGCAGTACCCCAGAGCCACCACTATACAGTGAAGAGCTGCAGTACCCCAGAGTCACCACTATACAGTGAACAGAGCTGCAGTACCCCAGAGCCACCACTATACAGTGAACAGAGCTGCAGTACCCCAGAGCCACCACTATACAGTGGACAGAGCTGCAGTACCCCAGAGCCACCACTACACAGCGGACAGAGCTACCATTATACATTGGACAGTACTGCAGTACCCCAGAGCCACCACTATACAGTGGACAGAGCTGCAGTACCCCAGAGCCACCACTATACAGTGGACAGAGCTGCAGTATTAAAGAGCCACCACTATACAGTGGACAGAGCTGCAGTATTATAGAGCCACCACTATACAGTGGACAGAGCTTCAGTACCCATGAGCCACCACTATACAGTGGACAGAGCTGCAGTACCCCAGAGTCACCACTATACAGTGAACAGAGCTGCAGTACCCCAGAGCCACCACTATACAGTGGACAGAGCTGCAGTACCCCAGAGCCACCACTACACAGCGGACAGAGCTACCATTATACATTGCACAGTACTGCAGTACCCCAGAGCCACCACTATACAGTGGACAGAGCTGCAGTACCCCAGAGCCACCACTATACAGTGGACAGAGCTGCAGTATTATAGAGCCTCCACTATACAGTGGACAGAGCTGCAGTATTATAGAGCCACCACTATACAGTGGACAGAGCTGCAGTACCCATGAGCCACCACTATACAGTGGACAGAGCTGCAGTACCCCAGAGTCACTACTATACAGCAGACAGAGCTACAGTACTCCAGAGCCACCACTATACAGTGAACAGAGCTGTAGTACCCCAGAGTCACCACTATACAGTGAACAGAGCTGCAGTACCCCAGAGTCACCACTATACAGTGAACAGAGCTGCAGTACCCCAGAGTCACCACTATACAGCAGACAGAGCTACAGTACTCCAGAGCCACCACTATACAGCGGACAGACCTACCATTATACATTGGACAGTACTGCAGTACCCCAGAGCCACGACTATACAGTGGACAGAGCTGCAGTACCCCAGAGCCACCACTATACAGTGGACAGAGCTGCAGTATTATAGAGCCACCACTATACAGTGGACAGAGCTGCAGTATTATAGAGCCACCACTATACAATGGACAGAGCTGCAGTATTATAGAGCCACCACTATACAGTGGACAGAAATGCAGTACCCATGAGCCACCACTATACAGTGGACAGAGCTGCAGTACCCCAGAGTCACCACTATACAGTGAACAGAGCTGCAGTACCCCAGAGCCACCACTATACAGTGAACAGAGCTGCAGTACCCCAGAGCCACCACTATACAGCGGACAGAGCCACCACTATACAGTGGACAGAGCTGCAGTATTATAGAGCCACCACTATACAGTGGACAGAGCTGCAGTATTATAGAGCCACCACTATACAGTGGACAGAGCTGCAGTATTATAGAGCCACCACTATACAGTGGACAGAGCTGCAGTACCCATGAGCCACCACTATACAGTGGAAAGAGCTGCAGTACCCCAGAGTCACCACTATACAGCGGACAGAGCTGCAGTACCCCAGAGTCACTACTATACAGTGAACAGAGCTGCAGTACCCCAGAGTCACCACTATACAGTGAACAGAGCTGCAGTACCCCAGAGTCACCACTATACAGTGAACAGAGCTGCAGTACCCCAGAGTCACCACTATACAGCGGACAGAGCTACCATTATACATTGGACAGTACTGCAGTACCCATGAGCCACCACTATACAGCGGACAGAGCAGCAGTACCCCAGAGCCACCACTATACAGTGGACAGAGCTGCAGTATTATAGAGCCACCACTATACAGTGGACAGAGCTGCAGTACCCCAGAGCCACCACTATACAGCGGACAGAGCTGCAGTACCCCAGAGCCACCACTATACAGTGGACAGAGCTGCAGTATTATAGAGCCACCACTATACAGTGAACAGAGCTGCAGTACCCCAGAGCCACCACTATACAGCGGACAGAGCTACCATTATACATTGGACAGTACTGCAGTACCCATGAGCCACCACTATACAGCGGACAGAGCAGCAGTACCCCAAAAAAAAGAGCCACCACTATACAGTGGACAGAGCTGCAGTACCCCAGAGCCACCACTATACAGTGGACAGAGCTGCAGTACCCCAGAGCCACCACTATACAGTGGACAGAGCTTTAGCTCTGCTCCTGTTACTTGAATAAGCCAAGTTGCTTTGGGCTCCGCCCAGCACTGTAGCTTCCTGCGTCCCATTCACAAGCTTTTTGAGAACATGATGCTCATGAGAACGCTACTTCCTCTTCTTAGGTTGGCAACGTCTCGTTCATTGGTCACATGTTCTGTTTCATATGAATGGGACTACGCTGGTTAATTCAAACAATTGATCAGCGGGGTCCTGGCTGGGTCATCGATATTAGTCCTGGAAAAACCCTTTAATTTTTTGGGCAAATAAAAGAGAAGATACTAAACAACCCCTTGTGGTCATGTATAAACTACACAATAGAGGAAGCACTTAGCTACTTATAAGACATTTATGGAAGTCTTTTTGCAATATTCTTACGCCTGGAGGTTACAGATACTTTATGGGGCCCCTATTACAAGCTGGCATTACAAAACAAGCTCTCAATTGCCGGAGACTCAATGGACTACATTGAGCCAAGTAGATGCCACTAATGAACGCCGTATTCTGCACATCGCACTTAATAGCCGTTAATTACGTGGTTTAAGGCCTGACTTGTAGATCTAAGAATCCGGATGCCAAGACGAGGGCTCTGCGGCAATCCCCGGAGACACGTGCAAATAATGAAAACCCTCAGTTGTTCTGTGTTCTGCTGAAAATCACAGCTGTAACAAGAAGATTCTTCTCCAAGCTTAAGCTTTGTTTGGCAGAGCGTCCATAACACTTCTACGACTGCGTATTTTCAGGAAATACCTGGGGATTACTCGGCTCCATCTAAAAATCTGCCGCAAGATAACACAAGGTATTGTAGGAAATCAATTATTTTAACTTGTAAAGGGTTGTCTTCTGACAAAAATACAAGGAGTCTTGGCAGGATGTGCCACCTATGGGGCTCCAACAGCTATTGGCACCAATCGTAATGCCTCCATTGGTTCCACTTGGCTTTTCCCGGTGACATATACGTGACCATTCGGCCTCTGTAGAGAGACAAGTATTGGCCACTGGAGACTTTCCTAGCTTGGCTACCACCTTGTTCTAGTGAAAGACAATGGTTTGACCCTTTAAAGGGGTTTTCCAAGACTAAGATATTCATCGCCTCTCCTTGGGATAGGTCATCAATAGCAGATCGTTGGGTTATGACACCTGGAAACCCCACTGATCAGCCGACTGAATGGGCCGCAGAGTTTGGACAAATGCTGCGGCCTCTTTACTGCTTACCAAGCAAAGCGCCGTACATTATATTGTGGCGGTGCTTGGTATTGCAGCTGAGTCCCATCCATTTTCACCAAGGCCATGTGATGAAAGGATGAGAGGTCATTGGCCTGAAAAGAGAAAGTGGGGCTCACCAACAAGTTGCAAGCTCTTCAAACAGCTGATCGGCGGGGGTCCTGAGTGTTGGACCAATTGGTCCCTTGCACTTGTATAGGGCATTTGGAAAAAGTTGCTGGGTAGGGTGTGTGTGGGCATTTTTAGAAGTTGAATCAGAATGGGTATACATAATGGGGGGAATTTACTAAGCTTAGTATGGCACGTGATGCTCCTAAATTATTAACAGGCTATGGCCTCTTAAAAATTCAGGCGACGTACAGGAGGGTCCCATGTGCCAGTAACGAAAACCTATGCCATCGAGGTACAACTGGTGCCAGTTTTCTGTTGCAACATATAGTAAATTCTGGGCCCATCTTAGTCTCTGCCCACTTTCTTAAAGCAGAGCCAACAATGTGGCACAAAAAAAGTGCCATGTGCCAAATATCTGCCCCATCTGTACCCATCAACACTGGGAAACGGGTGCAGAGGATTTAGCAATGTTTCACCCCGGACTGTGCTATAGGTTTTCATAAAAGATGCCGGCGCCATCCTGATCCAAAGCGGCCGGGGGCACGGTGACGACAAAGGTAACAATATCATTTTGTTTGTGACCTGGACTGATATTTTGGAGATCTAACAAGGTAATTCAGAAATGGCCGGGGCCAGAGCCCCCCGGCATTGTGCAATGTGGCTTTTAGTTATGAAAGTGGAATACGGTAAGGATTTTAATCTACAGAACAAGGCCATTTTCTCCTTAGCATGCTGCCAATTCACCTGGCATTGATTAAGTGGCAGCGGCCCATGCAGACAGAATGATTACTACAGTTTGCACAAAAATTGATTTAAAAACTTTGCGAAAAAAGAAGGAAAAAAAAAAAAAAGTATTGTCAAGTGTTCAGATTGATCCGAGGAGCTGGAAATATGGATCTTCTGTACATTAAAAACTACACATGATGCATCAACGGCGCGCTGAACACGGAGACGCGTTAACCTGACATCATCTACAGTATAAATGGCCGCTGAATGAGCCTCATGTATCTCATTACCCATTCACATGAATAAATTGCTTTTTGACGATAAACAGCTCGGAGGTTTACAGACGAGACGCCGCTTACCGGAGACTTTGGCGTTAAAGGCAAACTGATATTTTATTTTTTCAGAATCGGCAATAACTTCTCGGCTAGTTGCTCTTCAGTGGGCTTATGGGAGGGGGGGGCAGTGTTTCTCATTGAGGAGAGACAATGGTGTTGGAGAGTTACGCAAAGCTCCATGGGAAACAAGTATGCAAATTAGCTCATACCAGTTTAACTAGAGATGGGATTTGATCCGAGACTGTGACCTTTCACTCCTTTCAGCCCTACTGATCATAGCAGCGCTCAGCTATTATCATCTGTACCCCTGGTGGTTGAGGTGGTCACTGCTGCAACCAGGGGCCCACAGGTCACCCCCACCACATCAGGGCTGGTTAAACTTTTTTGATCTCCTTTGTTATTTCTTTTGATGGCTGGTAGTCTGGGCATCATAAATGTATCACCCCTGCCCTCTGGTGCACTGGAGTGAAAAGATTTATGATACACAGCCTTCCACTGTCAGAAAGGAGAAATAGCACATGGCCAGCAGCATATAGTCAAGGAGGGATTCTCTGGAGGAGGCTAAATCTAAACTGGACAGGTCAGGAAAGGTGATGGGACCCTTTAAATGTCTGTAAGAAATAGCAGTCTGCACCCTTGAAAGGGTTTTGTCATTACAGACACTTATCCCTGATCCACAGGTGATAAAGTGTCAGATCGTTGGTAGTCGGAGTGCTGGAACCCCCAGCAATCAGGAGAACGTGGGCCCGGAAATCTCCAGCATACTCCATATGAATAAAGCGTCAGTGTGTTTCCCCGACTGCCGCTCCATTCCCTTACATGTGGCTGTCGGAGACTGCGGTGATAAGTGTCTGTAATGACAAAACCCCTGCAAGAAACTGACTCCATCCAGCGGTGGTAAGTGGCTATGGACGTGCTCTAGGAGAGCCCTTGTGCCAGGCAATGTAAAACCCAGCTAAATATCAGGATCACTTCACAAACCAACTTGACCTTTCTTCCTTCTAAGCGAGAACAAAACAATCCTATTGACTGTAACGCTCAACTCCCCAAAGCTCCGAGCCATGAGGATGATGAGGATTGCAAAAAACATAATTACAATCATTGTTTTCTTACCTTGTCCTTCCGGAGTTTCACCGAAGGGATTCACTTCAACCTGAGTAGCATCGACTTTCAGGAAAAGCTCGTACAGTCTCTTAATCTGATCCGCGGCCTGCGTTTCATTAAACACAACACAATTACGATACTGAGGTTGGTGAAGAAGAGGACGAGTATTAGAAGAAATATTACATTGTTCTATTATATAACTCACAGGAGGGATCGAGAGGAAAGATAGGAAGACGACCTTTAGGTCAAGGAGTCCTCCAGGGAGGGTCTCAATGCTTACTTACCCTGAGATCTATGCAGATAAACCACAGATTTCCAGGCTTGTTCTAACCCTGGGTCACAGAGTCCCAGGAACCTGTGGTTCGTCTTCATAGATGTTTATTCTCACGGTTGCACTGTGATTTGTGGTGTTGGCGCATGCGTACGACACCTGCTCCGGCCTGCAGAGTAAGGAGCGGTTGTGCACATACTTATCACGATTATATAAACATATCTGTGCAACAGAGGACCAAATTTCTGAAAGACAGCATTACATTCAGGTAAACCTAAGGTCTCTTAGTGTGTTTACTGCAATTTACTCATTCCCAGTGACAGATTCCCTTTAAAGGGGTTGTCCAGGAAGTGTAGCAAACTTATGAGCTGCCAACAAACAAAAAAAATACACACTCACCAAACCTCGTTCCATTGTCTGGTCCCCTTTCCCTCATGTGCCGGGGCTCGCTAGGCTGGGTCTGTACATGAGTGACAACAATGGTCCCTCTCCTGCTTGGCCTCAGTGGTCATGTGAGCTTCTCGGCTTAAACCGCGGTGAGCCTTGGCACGTAAGGGAAAGGGGACCAGCACAAGACAATGGAGCACCGGGTACAGGTATGTCTTTCATTTTTTTTGTGTTTTACACCCACCCGGTCTCCCTTGAGTTGGCTTCAAATCCTGGAAACCCCTTTAAGGATATATTCTACTACCGGGCCATCATACATAGAGCCAAACCACAGCAAGGTGAATGTTAGTACATAGCTCTGGGGCACTTGCGGCTGTCTGTAGCAAATCAGGCCCCTCCCCCAGTGCACTTTCAGGCTGATTTGCACATAAAAAGAGGATTCTCTCTGCATTGCTATATGGGTTTGTCTATGCTTCTGACCCTATTAGAGGCCTCTACATGGCACTATTATTGGTTTGGGAGGTATTTTGGACCTGGTAGACTCCCACACAAACAAATTATACACTGACGATTGTAGCCATCCTATAAGGGAGATTATTTGCAGTCCCCTGATCTCCACCTACCCCTCCATGGAAAGAGTAGGCTATGTAGGACAAAGTTTGCATGTGTTATTTTACTTGACTTTTGCTTTGATGGATTTATCTGGTGTTTTAATGTATTTTCTTTCTGTATCCGATAAAAGAAAATGCTGTAGGATAGAAGAACAATAATATACCTCGGCTCCTGGAACTTCTGTAATAAAACTTAATGGCGTTTCATTGAACGGTGGAGGGAGCTGCTTTAGATGCAAGGCTAAAAAGCCGTTTACCAATCATAACAAGGCGCTCGGTATAGAGCGGACGCTAAAGGGGTTGTAAACAGTAAAGTAATAAAATGCTGTGTTAGGATGCAGCAGGCTGTCAGCAATCCGCAATCTTCATTTTTGTAGCTCTGTAAATACATTTTTCAGAGAAAATTGGAAGCTCGGCCTTCTGTCAATCAAAATCGACTTCCCTACCGAGCTGAAAAGTAATTTCAGACCGTCTGCTGTTCCTGGCCTGTCCGGGGTATAGGAGATAAGGGGCCTTTGAGAGTTCCTCGGCTTCATATGGATCAAAGCCTAGACTGTGTTTATAGGTAGGTGTGTGTTATAGGAGTGGTGTGTTCGGACATGCTGGGATTTCCTATTACGAGGCAGACGGAGCTGCTGCTTCCAGTGTCTGGACACAGAGTTATTCCCAGGGCTGCTATATATTAGGTAACAGAGCATTAGCTTTGCATACCTAGTTAGATATAGATTTTAGTAACCTTGCCAAAGCATTTAGCGGAGCATTATGAGGACTGGATGAAGATCTTCTCCCACTGAGGCTGGTGGCCCACTCTTAGGAGTGGCCTACTCTCAAGTCTAAGGCCGTAGAAAGCTTCTGCATTCATGGTCCAATCCATTCAAGACAACAGACTGTCAGCACTGGATTCACATCTGTGTTAAGAGTCTCCGCTGCAGATAACACTTAAAATTGAAGAGAAAAATTCCTGCAAGGAGTGCGGAAACCTGACAAACCCCATTGTAGTCTATGGGGTCTGCGGGTTTTTGCGGGTAACCGCGTACAGAGAATTGAGTCGGGATTTTGAAGACTGGTGCTAGTGGAACCACCTTAGGATTAATGATGGGAAGACTAAGGAGATGGTGGTGGACTTTTGTAAGTGCAGATACCCTCCTAAAGCAGTGGACATCGAGATAGTCAACACCTATAAGTACCTGGGTGTGCTCCTCAATAATACGCTGGACTGGGCAGATCACTTGGAGGTCCTGTACAGAAGGGGTCACAGCAGGCTCTACCTGCTTAGGAGGCCGAGAGCCTTTGGAGTCCAGGGGGCTCTTCTTAGGGCCTTTTTCAACTCGGTAGTGGCACCAGCCATCTTCTTTGGAGTGGCCTGCTGGAGGAGCAGTATATCAACCAGGGACAGAAATAAACTTGACAAGCTGATTAGAAGGGCCAGCTCTGTCCTGGGGAGCCCACTGGACCCAGTGCAGGTGGTGGGTGACAGAAGGATACTGTCCGTGGTGAGCTCTATGCGGGAGAAGAAGTCCCATCCCATGCATGAGACTGTGATCGCGCTGAGCAGTACTGTCAGTGACCGACTGCTCCACCCTAGGTGTGAGAAGGAGCGCTATCGGAAGTCTTTCCTCCCCACCGCGGTTAGGCTGTACAACCAACACTGACCTAAGCGGAGATCATTACACACAGAGAACTGACAGATCTTTAAGTTGTGATAACCCTTCTACTACTTTTTTTACCTGTCCCTTTCTATCTGTACCTACTGTCACTGTAATGCCTCTACCTTGGAGCTTCTTTATATATTTTATTTGTATTATCTATGCTGCTGTAACAAACTGAATTTATCCATGGTGGGACTATTAAAGGATTATCTTATCTTATCTTTTTTAAGGATGTCAGTATTTCAGGTCCCCAATGCGGACCCAAACACTAGTGAGAACGTTGCTTAAATTGGTTAGAGAAAAATTTTAAAACTTTTTGAAAAATTTTAATTATTTAAATTTGCAAAAATGTTTAACTGTCTACAAATGTATATATGGTTATGTTCTTTAACTATCACACACTTTGCTGAGACCGTAACATGTTGGGGATTTTCTGCCTGCAAATTCAGGAAAATCTGCAACACATGATGGAAACACCCAACATAAATTTTTGCCCTAGATCCCACACTTGAAATCTAAGATTGAACATCAGCCACGGGTCAAGTAATAAAAGCAGCACAGCAGACCTGTCCACCATATAGCAATGGTTATGGGAAATTGCAGCAGCACTCCTATTACTTGTATAGGAGCAGTACCGTACACAACGCCCGTCCATTGGCAGCTTCTGGCACCGGGAGGCTGCTGGAACAGATGATCTGCGTGGGGTCCAAGTGTCGGACCCTGATAGATCATATACTGAAGACCTACCCTGGGGATAGGTCATCAGTATGAAAAATCAATCTGGGGCTGAAAATCCCTTTAAATGGCAGCGTTATGACTGTCACATGGCTGCATTAAAATCAAGTCATTGGATTGGAGCAATTCACAAGGCCAATTTTTGCATGGTCGGTTTATCAGACCGTAAAAAAATAGGACATGCCCTATTTTTGCCAGTTTTCACAGATCCCTCAATAGACTCAAGTGTATGAAAATCCATAAAAACAGGTGACCCACAGATGTGAAATGTCCCTTTTTTAAGGCCGTTTTGCATCACAGTCATCTGAACAGATCCTTAGTCATACAGGTTTGGGGGATCTAAAACTTTTTTTTTTTTATTCCAATAACAAAAGATCCCTCAAATGATAGAATAATTGTCAGTATTTACCGACAAGATGAACTGCTTTGTGAAATTTACAAAAACGACAAGCCGCGCCTTGTGTTATTCAGCGGGGAACGTATCTGTTCTTCAAATAAGTACAGTAATATTTCAGAATATTGTGCCTGAAGAAGCAGAAAATCTGTAATAATCCATAATACAAGTACTGCAGGTCTTTAAACATAAATAATGATAGATCTACGGCAGACAAGATCAAATAAACCCGCCGCCGCTTACTTATAGGCACAGCACTGTGTATATATTAAATCACGTTTAAGATGAGCAATGCACGTTGTCAGGATACCGATACCAGGCTCTTTATGAACAATGAAATTTCTATTCCTATTCCCAAAGCGTAAAAAAAAAACAAAAAAAAAAACTCACAAAAAAAAAAAACACACACAGAAGGAAAACGTGTCAGTCCAGGTCTGGGGGAAAGCCGGAACATAGCGGCAGATGTAGCCATCCCCTGGAATTTGTCATCCAACTGCTCCATGGTTGCAATTGTTTAAGGATGACTTGTTGGGTGTAATAATACTTAGGTTATTGATGTGCTGTGCCTTAAGTGCACTCCTGGTAGGAGCTAACAGCCCTCAGTAGGAGACCGCTCTCCCAGCAAGGCTGCTTCATTATAACACTGTACTGTATATGGCCGCAACGCTGCTCAGGTGCATAATACTCGCACAGCCAAGTGGTACTTGAAAAGCAAGGTCTGGTTAACTTCTGAACGTCCAAAGCAAATGCAAGGAAAATGGAAGCAACTTGGCTTCACGTCTCAAGCTGCAAGAGCTTAGTTGGGCTCTGTTCACATCTAAAGCGTACCTCGAACTATAAAACAACTCATCATAAATGTATAGTACAGGTGAATATAAGAAACTTTGTAATATATCTTAATAGGTAAATCTGTTTTCTTCTCCAGTTAGATCTGTATAGAACCTCTAAGTATTCAGCTTACTCATAGAAGTCTATGGAAAGGGGGAGGAGATGGCTGTTGACTTATTGCCTCATTCTGTGCAGTGGTGGAATCTTATCTTGTCCGAAGAGATCTCTCAAGTTTAGCAGCTGCAGTTATTTCTGTGCCTTTTCCAGCCGCCTCTTCCCCTCTCCATAGACTTCTCATTAAAATATAACCCACAGGTGCCAGTAAGTTGAATATAAGAAACTTTATAATATATCTTAATAAAGAAATGGGTTTCCTTCTCCACTTATCTGTACAGAATCTCTTGGTATTCAGCTCACACACAGAAGAGGATAGATGGAGAGGGATATATTGATTTATTGCCAGGTTTTATGCAGTGTTTGTTGAAGATTCTGTAGTGTTAGCCCACACATTGAGATCTATGGAGAGGGGAGAACATACAAACTTCTTGCAGATGTTACCCTTGGTCATATTCAAAGGCAACAGTGCTAACCCCTGAACCACCATGCTGCCCTTCTGAGCTGTGGATGGATCCTAAAGCCTTTTGATCTGACCTACTTGGTTCATTCTTTACCATATTTGTAGCACTGTGTCCGGGCACTATAAAATATCCATTCAGGATCTATCATGATTCACAATATATAGCAGCACAGGTAATACAGTCACTGTCCTCCTCACCTGTCGCCTTAGAGGTCCCTTGAATCCCAAATTGTCGGCCATCCTTAGTGCTTGGCTGTCCTGTATACCTTCAAATATATCGATTTCCTCCTTTTAAAGCAACACAGAACAGACAAAAAGTGATGCAAAGAAATCGTAAAATGGAACTTAGATATAAACCAAAAATTAATATGCGCCCCGGCACCAAGAAGTGGAGGCAGCAGCTGCCCAGAGGGTACATTTTAATTATGTCGCCATGCTTCTGAATGAAGTCCTTCCACAACAAGACGGTGGCGTGGTGACAAGACAATCTGACACCACTTTTCACTTCTAATTACCGGGCAGATGGCTTTGACAAACATTAAGCAGCTAATTTTTTATGACAAGCTCCGGAATCTTATCAGTGTGTTCATGCCACGACCCAGCCATGTTATTACAAAATATGCTTCAGGGGGGTGTGCGGGTTCTGTTTTGGCACTAAACATAATTATTACATATAATTCCAAGAAAATGTGACATAAGGAACAATTTATAAAGAGCTATACAATGACATCTAAATAAGAAATTAAGCTACTATAATGTTGTGCTTACAGCTTCTAAGCAGATGTGTCTCCATGGTTACAGACTACAAACCAACACTGCGTAGTCTGATCCTGAAATTACTGTCTCCGTTCTGTTTGCACCCTAGGACAAGCAGCGCTCCGTCTAACCTGTCCTACATTTTTACTAATACACAACCACTGAGTAAGCAAGACATGGGGACAGATAAAAACAGTAGGGACATAGGTATGGTTTGTAGTCTGTAACCATGGAGACACACAGTCCTCTATGGCAGTGGTCCTCAGCCTTTTTTGCACCAGGGACCAGCTTCGGGGCGGGACCATTTTTCCATGGCCCGGCAGGGCGGGGCTTTGGTTGTGTGGGGGTGGGGTTATGGAGGGTACTTGACAGCGCTATACACCGGGCAGCGCTGTGGACCAGGGGGTGCTGGCGGGACCTCGGTGTGCAGCACTGTGGACCGGGTCCCCGCCAGGGGCTGTGCCGGGAGCCACGGCGCTGTGGCCGGATCACCAACCCGCTCCACCGTGACCCACGTAGTGTGCTGTCCCAGGAGCCGCGTCTACTAAGACGGACCGGCAGGGGGGCCCCACGCGGACCAGTGGTTGGGGACCTCTGCTCTATGGCAGTTGTCAGGCTTCTTGCAAAGTTGTCTGGATAATATTTTGGTGGCATCCAGCAATGGTTCTTCACTGTACCAGAACAGATACCAAACACTGACCCACACAGGATGGTCTTTACGATCTGATGTCCCTGTGTGGGTTGATACGTGTCATCTGAATTCTGGTGTTAATAAAGAACCATTTGGCTGATGCTGTGGAAAAGTGATCAACTGTCACACTTTTCGCTTCCCTGCCAGTCTCTACTTTGTGATCTCTCTGGAAATATAGGGAACAACCGCTTTAGCCAGTCACTGGCCATAGGGGTGACACACCACAGAGAGATTGGTTTAGTGGCGCTACCTGTGTGTCGAAAGTGACCAGAAGGGAACCTGGACAGCATCAGAATGGGACCACCAGGGGTTCAAGAGGGTGTTTTTAATCTCTACTTTGTGATCTCTCTGGAAATATAGGGAACAACCGCTTTAGCCAGTCACCCGCCATAGGGGTGACACACCACAGAGAGATTGGCTTAGTGGCGCTACCTGTGTGTCGAAAGTGACCAGAAGGGAACCTGGACAGCATCAGAATGGGACCACCAGGGGTTCAAGAGGGTGTTTTTAATCTCTACTTTGTGACCTCTCTGGAAATATAGGGAACAACCGCTTTAGCCAGTCACCGCCATAGGGATGACACACCACAGAGAGATTGGCTTAGTGGCGCTACCTGTGTTTCGAAAGTGACCAGAAGGGAACCTGGACAGCATCAGAATGGGACCACCAGGGGGTTCAAGAGGGTGTTTTTAATCAACAGTCATGGCTGGATAGCACCTCTATAGCATGGATAGAGGAGACCGGAACTGGCAACCAGAACTGCTTCCTTATACTAGGTCTATGGTGCAGTAGGCACAGGCCGTTATAAATCAGAGGGGCACAACATGAACGAATATTACCTTAAAAATAAGCTCTGGTGTTTTCTCAGCGACTTCTTCAATGTCAACTCCACCTTGAGGGCTGCCGACAAGCACGGGTCCATTGCATGCACGGTCCATTAGAATTGCTAAATAAGTTTCTCTGGAGATATCCAGGGCTTCTGCCACCATCACCTAAAACATTAATTGTTTCAATTAAAACCAAAGTAATCCTGAGTCAGCGAATACTCGCCCCTCCACCGGTAATTACTACAATGACCTTTGCTGATGTCAGGGAAAGAACAGATTTCTTATCGACGAAAAAAAAAAAAAAAAAATTGTAGGTGAACTTTTTGTCACTTTCCTCAGATTTTCTGATTTCTAATTTGTTCCTCTCCAAAAACATTGACAACTTTATCATCATCTTTAGTGTCTTGACAGCTGAGGGGATGTCATGGCAGATGGCGGTCCCCAGGGTTGGATAATTCACAAGATAATCTAGATGGAGCCCCATGGGTACAGGACACATCTCATTGACTTGGACCAATTACAACAATGACAACAAGAACAATGATGGAATGGCCGCGCTGGGCACCTACTGGGGCTTGTGAGGGTTAAGAATAAGGGATATCGGGAGAGGTGATATAGCCTAGGACTTTGCAAATGTTAGAATAGGATATAGATCCCATAAGAAATGAAATGTTTAGAAACCCATTCCTCTGCATCCTATTAAGAAATTCTGAGATAATCCTCAGGATTCTAAAATAATCCATCAGGATTCTAATCTATTGGTCAAAGTAGAAAACTGTTAGAAAGACCATCTCCTGATCTGGAGGACCTGTCCTGTCCCACAATACATTCACTGTCAATTGGAGAGATTAGGCACTGCGTAATACTCATTTTCACCAGGGGTGGCACTGCAGGGAAATTGAACAGTTACTGCCAGATTCCAGCTGATCGCTGTCCAAGCATATGGTCAAGGAAGCTTTCTAACAAGTAGGAATGATCCAAGATATGGGGGTGAATGTCCAGTACAGAACTCATACATGCACTACTGAGCTAAAGTTTTAGGCAGATGTGGAAAAAAAAATGTGCAAAGTAAAAATGTTTTCAGAAATAGAAGTGTTATGAAGTGAATGAAGAAATGGGATATTACCCTTAAATATAATCAAATTGGGATCACCGGACCATTTCTTTGCAAAAATAGCTCTTAACACCCCGCCCCTCCTCCTTCCCCAGGCTCCATAGTAGCAGCACAACTATATACAGTACTATGCTAAAGTTTTAGACAAGTGTGAAAAAGAATGCTTTCAGAAATAGAAGTGTTAATAGTTTATTTTGGTTAATTAACAAAATTAAGAGAATGAAGAAAGAGAAATGTAAATCCCATCAATATTTGTTGTGACCTTTGCCTTCCATCAGTTCTTCTCGGTACTTGCAGACAGTTTTTGGCAGAACTCGGCAGGGAGGTTGTTCCCGCCATCTTGGAGAACTAAGCACAGATCTTCTGTGGATGTAGGCTTGCTCCAATCCTTCTGTCTCTTCATGTCATCCCAGACAGACTGGATGATGTTGAGATCAGGGCTATATCTGTGGGGGCCGGATCATCACTTCCAGGACTCCTCCTCCAAAGGGCAAAGGTCACACCAAATATTGATGGGATTTACATTTCTCTTCTCTTCATTCACTTTGTTTCATTAACTGACATAAATAAACTAAATGAGCTTTGCAACATTCTCATTTTTACACCTACCTAAAACTTTTGCACAGTACTGTATATAGCTGCGCAGCTACTGTGGTCTTGGGGAAGGGGGAGGGAGGGACCTTGCTTAAAAGTGAACCTGTCACATTGTGTGGACAGTCCAATCTGCCAAGTAGCAATAGCCCGAGCAGATGGAGATATAGTTTTGTGGGAAAAGATGTCGAACCCATAATTTTGTTTTACTTATATTCCAGCTCAGGAGTGGGTGGTCCTACTATGTGACTCCACCCACCGGACTCCTAAGCCTAGAACAAGCAGAAACATAAGCTAAATGAATAAATGACAAGTTCTACTGAATCTTTTCCTCCAAACCTATAGATCAATCTGCTCAGCTCCTCCGGCTCTATAACATGCTGCCTGCACACAGTTCATTTTAAGGGTATGTTCACATGGCTGAATATTCACTAGCTGAAAAATTCAGCTTCAGGAATTTAAAGCAGAATTTTTCTGCTTGACCAAATTCCGCCATGGAATCTCCTGTGGAATTCGAGAGTTCTGCACCACCATTCAGTATTTTTCCACCTCCCATTCACTTCAATGATAGTTATTAGGAAGAATTCGCCTAAAGATCGAACATGATGCTTATTTTTTCCACTAGCTGAAAAAAATGGGTGAATAGGTGGCAGATTTCAGGTGGAATTTGGAGTTGATTTTGAAGTGGAATCCAAATTCATCCGTGTGAACATACCCTAAAAACATTTCCACCAAAACTCACTGATAAATATGAACCCTTGACATGTCCACCTTTTTGGGTACCAATAAAGGTCTCGTTTCTACCCAGCTTTCCGCGACAGCTGAATGTCAAGCATGCCTACTTATGCAGCAATATATTACCTGCCCCTGTATTGCTGCACAAGTGATATAGATCAGGAGACTGGGAAAGCTGGGTGACAATTCACCTGAGAATTAACTGCTTATATAAGACATAAATCCTGCACTCTGTGATGGATTGTGCTGTACGCTCCTGCCCCGCCACGCCTGCGCTCCACTAAGCCCCTCGCCAATGAGCATGCTAATTTTAGACTAATGAAGCAAGTTTCCCTGTCTTCTACATAAAGGCGCAGAGGTGCAGTTAAACACGGAGCATAATGAGGCCGGTTTTACCATCACTTGACGTCTTTTGTTTTCCACATTTAAAGAAAAGTGTTTCCTACAGTAGCAGGAACATGGCCGCCTGCCAAAAGCCGAGAGAGCGGCTCATTAATTACTTGGGTCTCGCAATTCGCTGAGGTGGATTTTTTTCACTGAAGCACAGCAAAGGGGGCAACAGTGAGCGGCTCGACAGTCATCACACTGTATTTTACATGCCTGCAAAAAAACTTCATTATTTCAGATCAAACGTGGGAGAGATCTTAAGAGGAAACTCTGCAATGGAAGGGACAACTTTCTTTTGGATTATTATCTCCATAGAGCAGAAACACTGGGGGGGATTTATTAAGACTGGCGTGTCGTATGGCAGACTTAAAAATTCCTCGGCTGGCGTAAGATGCACTGGACTTATTAGGAGGCTTTGTCTTCTTAATAAATCTGGTGCAACTTGGGTGGTCCAACCAGAACTTGCACAAGTTACACTGCATCTGTCGTGCTAAGCTATGCCCACCCACGTCTACCTTGATCCCTGTCCACTTTTTTCAAAAAGGTAGGGGAGGTTTCTGCTGCAACAAGCTGCCTTCCAGCCAAGCTCTACTTCCATTTCCCATAGGTATTGCTCACCTGGTAAAGGATTACAGAATGGTGAAGGGAGGTGTTGCCCTCTTGCAAAATTACAACCCCAAATAGAGAGCATGGACATGCTGGGCGTTGTAGTTTAGAGAACCACAAGATGGAAACAATTGATCTTTAGCTACTTCTAATCAGGTAAAAGACTAAATAAAAACACTAACTTATAGAGGAGCCCGGATTCACAGACTGGTTTTCTACCATTTTTTGGTACAAAAACTCTTTAAAACCTCATCCAGGATAGGTATGTGGAGGCGCCATATGACAAAACACAAAGTGCCTTCATAGTACATGTGCATAAGTCTCAAAGCTGCTCAAAAACATTTGCAACGCACAGGCCATACACTGCAAAAAATTTACCAAAATTTACCTTGTTTACTTTGACACCGCCCTGGGGAGTTTGCTTTGTGGAGAGGTGGTAACCAATCATCTGCTTTGTGAGGACTTCTACTTTGTTAGGACTGGAAAACAGAGAAATATATGAATACCAAAGAATCTTACACATAGGTATAGTCTAGTTCATGACGAAAGTCGTACAACGTCTGTGTAAACATCATGCGTGCCCAGATTTATATATTCACATGGAAGACGCATGAGCATACAAACAGACAAATAAAACAAGGTACAGAACATACTGTGCTACCTCTTGTGTCGCCACCTCTACCTCAGATTGTAGACAGAACAATACAAGATGTCTACAAATAATAGAGGACCAAAAACTTACTCAGTAGTTAAATGGACTCCGCCTTTAAGTCCACTGTCAAAAACACCTTTGCCTCTGCCTCCGGCCAAGATCTGTGCTTTTAAAACAATTTCTCGGGCCTCTGCAGGAAAAAAAAAGGCAATAAGTAATGAAAAGAATTAAATAAGAAAAGTTATTTTTGTAGTTCAAGTATTTACTCCTAAGGGCTGATTCAGATAGCTGAGATTTTGTCCGGAGTACAGACGTGACCGTTGCAGAATGCACTACTTCAGTCTAGGTTGTCACGTAGGTGGTTTGACCTACCAAGGATGTGGAATTGGTTGGTCAAGCTTTCAACTCCTCTATTTTTGCACAGCCCAACTCTGACTTCTTCATAAATGGCCCTAGTCAGCCAGAAGACGTAAAGATCCTGTAAGGCTGAGTTCACACCAGTGCTCGCTTTCCATTCGGGGATTCCGTCCCCCATTCCGCTTGAAAAATTTCGGAGAGAAAAGTTCTGCAAGAAGGACTTTTCTCTCCGTATTTTTTGGGTGGAAAGTCTGCGAGCCCCATTATAGTCTATGTGATCCGTGGGTTTCCATGGGTAACTGCTTTTTAAGCAGATTGGGTTTCTGTTTTTCAGGTCCCCAAGCGAACCCGAAGAACAGAAACCCGAGCGCAGGCGTAATTTATGAAAGATCTAGTGATTGATTCCTATGAAAGTAAATACGTAACAAACTAGACAGCTAATGAATGATACAATATTAACAATTGCAGAATAGAATTAAAAATGAATCACTTTATTTTGAAGCCTGAACTTTTTTCCAACCAAAATTGGTCCTGACTCAGAAAGAACCGTCCAAACCTCACATTTTGCAACTTTTTGCTAAAAACTAATCTCATCCCTTCCTGAAGAAAACTTAGTCAATCTTCTTGGAACACCACGAGACACGTAACCGTAATGAATAGTCGAGAAAAAACAAAGTAACATTTCAAGCCATTGTATAAAACAAACCTTATTAGATAAATGTTAGACCCGCTCTACGATCAATACATCGACACTGCCACCAACTCAGGCAGATACTCTTTGCCTTCTGGGCAAGTGGGAACTTAAATTTAATTTAGGAGATTTATTCCCACTTCTTTGCACAGGTCCATTTGTTGGCCCTTCTGTCACCAATTTTTATTTACTTAAATATCTGATTTTAAGAGAACAAATAATTTAAATTTTTTTATACTTTATTTTTTTTTTTTTATAGATATATATTTATACCTTCACAGTTCAAATTCCCTAACGGGATTACGAGAAAATGTTCTTTAGTAGAAAATGTAATTTTAGTTGCAATGATATGGCTCTACTCTCTTAGGTACCGTCTACAAAAATTGCAAAGGGCATAATGGATTTTTTATGGAAATATCCCAGCCGCTGTACAAATTGAGTTACTACAGACAAATGTTAGCTATCCGACTGCTTTAAAACACAGGATAAAATTATGTTCCAATCACACGTTCCCCGGCCCGTTCAGTGGAAGCAAATTCTTCATACAAAGAAATTAGACACTGGTTCATTGAGCCATTAAAAGCCTAAAGACGTGTACGGGATAATTTATTCTCGTCAAAGCTTTTTTCAGTTCAATGGAAGACAGAAATCGGGCACAGGAATCACAGCTGACTATACATTATATGAACAGATTGCGGCACTAATCAGACGGTAACTCAAAAATAAAAAAAAAATAAAAAAATTAAGAACAAAGTCGCAACCGCTAGTCCGCACTTATCACAGTCCCCATAGATTTTACAAAGCAATAGTGATGGGTTCTGGTCAGATATCCGCAAACTTGAGCAGAAGAAAGTAAAATGCGCATAAGATTAGCAAGGATAATACTTGGAAGGCAAATGGGAAAAAAAAAAAAAAAAGTTATGGGCTGCGTTCACACACTATACTTATTAAAAAAAAAAAAAAAAAATTAAGGTTGGGAAAATCAGCCTAGAATTGCTTATATGAAAACTGCAATTAAGATACCACATTAAAAAAAAAAAAAAAAATCTGGGTGAATTTTCAACAAAATAAAGTAAAAAAAAAAAAAAAGGATCATCTGTCAATTTTTTTTTTTTCACCATTGGTCAGACAATAAAAAATAATATGTAGGTATCTACACGTTATAATCACCTGTTTTTTTTATCAAATCTTGCTCTCCATGAAGTCGGAGCTGTGATCTGCAACTAAAGCTTAACTTCACTGCCTACAGGGAGTCTGAGACACACCTCCTGGCTCTTCATTGGTTCAGACTGTAGCAGTCTAAGAAATGATGAGACAATGGGTGCGTTTCAGACTTCCCTATAAGACACCGTCACTAATATTTTTGTCACAGATCACAGCTTTGCCCGAATCAATAAGAGCTAAAAACCGCCCAGCAAGTAGTCATCCTCTGTAGGACTGATTTAACATACTTCTGAGCTCCTGACTAGATGGCCACTTTAAGAGCACATTCGCACTGTGAAATTTGGAGATTTTTAGGTGGATTCAGGCTTAAAATCGGTGCCAAAGGCCTCCCTGAAAAAATAAGTGTCCTGTTTGGTCAGCGTGGAGGTTGTAGGGGCCAAAATGGAAGACGAATTTGAGGTGGAAGTCTAACAAAAAAAAACAAAAACAGAGGATCTCCAATTCTGTCAAGACCACCTTCTTCACTCTGCTCTTACCTGCTCCTCAGACAACCATCTCCAAGATTTCTCTTGTGCATCTCCTATATTCTGGAATGTACCACCAAGATACATAAGACTGTCCCCCCACAATCACAACATTCAAGAGGACCCTGAAGCCTTTAATAACCTCGTGGCCCCCACACCACCCTCTGAACGGCTTCTACCCTCACTTACTGTCTCCCTCCCCCTTTCCTTATAGATTGTAAGCCCTTGTGGGCAGTGTCCTCTCTCCCTCTGTACCAGTTGGTCACTAAGTTACACTAGGCTCACACCTGTGTCGGAATTTCCGTTCTTCTGGTCAGTCGCAGGCCCATTGACTGTAACGTAAAAACATGAAAGACGCTTCCTTCCACCATGTTTGTTTAGTTTTGGAACGGAAGAAAAAGTCCTGCCTGACCAACTTTTTCTTCCGTCAGAAGAGTAAAAAACATGACGGAAAAAATGGGGATGAATGCAGACAGACACCAGACGGAGGGAACATCCGCAACCATCGTCTAATGTCCCTTTCTCTTTGCCTGCGATGGATGGGAGTAATGGGCAGTATATAACAGTAGTGTGAACACAACCTGAGTCTATCATACCCGTTTCTGAATAAAATATGGGAACCCTCTACAAATGTAAAGCCCCAATAAAGACAGAAGGACTGTAAAGGAAAAATATCAAAAATAAATTTAAAACTGTACAACTGGTCTAACGTGCACAAAGTGCAATAAAAGGCTCCGCATGTTGAGACACAAGTGTCGCCTTCTACCAGATTTTGCAGCTGTTTTTGAAAAAATTTTTTACAATTATTCTCCAGTTATTTTTTTTTAACACGGTCTCTCACTCTACAAAAAGTTGGGTGCTGGATGTTGGACCCCCACCAATCTGATGATATTGATGACCCTTATTAAGGTCTTCAATATCAACGTCCCTAAAAACCCCTTTAAAAATAAGTAAGTAGAATTCAAAGGCTGGAATATGCGTCTTGGAGAGACTTGTTATCTAAATTCTGTACACTTTGACTGGTTGAGCGTTTAGCCAGAATATTACAGGTCTGAAAAGGAGCATTTGTTTCTCAGGAACCTCCGGGGATTTAGTCTATTTTGAAGAAGATTCCTCAACCATAATGTCTTGAATTAAGAAGACACAGATTCCCCGGAGTCACAGGAGCCTAAGAGCACTTGATTAATGCGCTGCGGCTCCCAGACACGGATATCTTCATTTAACACAACCTCACGGTTGCCTTCGATGGATGTAAACCACCAGTATCTCTTCACTGCAGTATAAAAGTAAATTATACAAAGCAGGACACTTTCCATGTAAATCCAGGACCCTCAGAGCCCCAAACAAGAGTAATACGGGCACAATTTTGTGCAGCAACTCCCGGCCCGACCGTGGGTCTAATGATCCAATCTAATAGCATCATAGGGATCAATAATGATTGAACTTTGGGTCATTAGATCTGCAGTTGGAGCAGAAATTGCTTGTGTAATTGTTCAGGTTATTAGACCCATGGACGAGTCGGGATTTGCCCATACAGATTAGACTCTACATGCAGAAGCTTCTCGGCTCACTTTCCCAGCTAAGACTTTCAAACTTCTGGTGTAGTATTGAGTCTTAAAGGGGATGTCCTAGAACAAAAACATACAATCTATTCATAGGATGGGTAATGGGTGCTTGCCCTTTGGGACCACCACCAAGAACAGGAGTCTTGTGTCCCCAGTTTGAATAAAGCTTGAGTACTTCTCTATGGAAGTGACTGCGATAGGCGAAAACCACACTTGGTCATCATGATCATAGACTTTGACCAGAGCGGTATTGTTTGGGGGCAACAATGGCTCCATTCAAATGGAGGACACAGGACCCTCATTCTAGACACTGTTGAGTGCCTCAGCAGACAGGACAGGGACCCATCACCTACCCTGTAGAGAGGTGCTCAATTTCTGATTCTGGGAAAAACCCTTTTAGGCTGAGGCCCCACGTTGCGAAACACAGCTTTTTTGTTGCAGATCTTGCTGATTTTTTTTTAAACCAAAGCCAAGAATGGTTACAAAAGTAATGGGGAAAATATCAGAAGTTCTTATACTTCTACCTTCTGCTCAATCCACTTCTGGCTTTGGCTTAAAAACCTGCAGCAAAATCTGCAACAAATAAGCCGTGTTTCTGCAACGAGGGGCCTCAGCCTTACAGAGAGTCTGTCACCAGAACCCATCTCCACAGATAGATTGGTTCGGGTCACCCGAACCAAACAGCGTTTTCCCCTTGTGAATCGCTTTCAACATACAAATGGGCCCTTGAGTAAGGAGGAAGTTGCCGCTTGCCTCTTTGGATAAATGGCGATGACTTTGTTGCTCCAAAGAGCTCATTTGCATACTGACAACCAGAAATATCTTGGCCCCAATTCCTAAGGGGAGAACACAATGGGGATGGATTGATATGCTGGGTTCGGGTGACAAACTTATTGTAAAGGGGTTTCCCAGTCCCACATAGATTTTTCATACTGACCTGTCCCTGGCGCTCCATTGTCCGCTCGGTCCTTGCGCCATAACTGCTGCGATCGATCACATGGAGCACAGAACTTCTAACAATGAGGACAGGGCACGAGGACTGAACGGACGCACACAGCAGACAACAACGCACTGGGAACAGGCGAGAATTATTTTTTGTTACAGCTACCTCGGCCCCCACAGGAGTTTGTCTAATTCATGGAGAGCCCCTTTAAGTGTCTCCCCAGGATAAGAATCACCAATAAGGACTGATGACAGCTTATACTGGTCATCTACAGTCTGCATCACTGTCCTGCAACCTTCTATGTTTTTCTGCATTCGATTGTTCGTCCTGAGGCAAAAGAAGGTGATCCAGAGGCAAGCCTAATAATATCCCTCATCTGATCGGTGATGTCACCCCGCCATTTTGCTTATCCAAATCTGTTCAGCCGTTCCAAAGCTACAAACCCTGTGAATGGTAATTCAAATTAAGGTCCACTAGTAAGTGGGCGGTAACACTACATAGCAGCACAGAGACCCCGCCCCAGAATAACCACCCACTTGTCTAATAGCCCCTTAATTGCATTAAAACAAGCAGGGCTTATATCTTTGGACTAGCTGAACAGATTTGGATCAACCAAATGCCAAAATGGAAGTCAGATGAGGGATGGCTTTGGGTTCTTCAGGCCTGGAGACAGGTCCTCTAAGTTTAACAGGAGATCGGTTTGTTTTTTTTTTAGTTTTTTTGGAATTGGGTACAAAAACTGGACTGGAATATAAGCAGCAGACATAAGACATTCTGTCCTCTTTCTTCCTCTAGCCTGAAGTAATTTCTCAAAATAAAAAAAATAAAGCACTTTTCTGAAGACTTGTCCGACGAGAAAGTACAGAACCATTTTATATCATTTATCTAGGGGACTGGAGTTTGTAGAGGAGAGCGGAGAGGAGGGGGAGATGGAAGAAAGGACCTCCAGAGGACCTCTCACATCTGCCTCTTCCATGCACCTAAACCTCCTGTATTTCAAAGGACTGCTTTTAACTAAAGACAGAACATAAAAGACAGGCACAACTTTCACAAAAACTGCACAAAGATGGGAAATACTTATTTTTTTTTTTCCCAGGGTCACTAAATTTTAAAAAAGACATAAAATTTTTATATAAAAGGGAAATTAAAACAACTAGGTAGGAAAAAGTGCAAGGTGTTTTATAGGATTCACAGAGCCCATACGTAGGCACATTCCATGCCGCCATATGGTGCTCCTATACAATGCAATATCTGCTTAATACGGCATCTAAAAGGGAACATGGCAAGAATTTCTTTTCTCTTAAACTTCATAGGGGTCCAACAGAAAAAATGGTTTAGACTCCTATGGATTCAGTATTCCTGCTCTGTGTAACCCGTAGCTTATATAAAGGTACGGATGGCGTTGTCCCAAAATTACAACTTACACTTATCCATAAGACAGACAAAAAGTGCCTTATTGGAAGGGTCCAATTAATGAATCTTTATTATCCCAGTTTTGTGTTGTCGTGGGCGGGGCTAGAACCTATGATGTGGGCGTGGTTCCAATGGTTTTGGAAATCGCCGCGTTTCCACTGCGTGTATTTTTCTGCAATGTGTGGATGAAATTCGCTAGAATCCCATCCACTTTGCAGTGACTGAGCGGCGTTTATATCACGTGGGGCCCTGACCTTAGGCCGAGCGCCACGTTGCAGAAACGCAGCATTTTTGTTGCTGTTTTTTGAGCCAAAGCCAAGGAATAGGAAGTTCTTCTACTTCTGCTCAATCCACTCCTAACCTTGGCTCAAGAAACCGCAGCAAAATCTGCAACAAAAAAAAAAAGCTGCGTTTCCGCAACGTGGGGCTCAGCCTTAACGTTAAATTGTCTTTATTTTTTTCCTTCCAGTAAATACATGAAAGCCTCGCGTCTTGTCTTTTTTCCCTGATTTTCTCCTGCCACCAGATTTACCATTTCAATTATGGGCCTTTCAACAACAGTTGTGGGAGAAATTAGCAGCTTTCTATCCCAGACGTCTTAGAACACAGAGGAAGATATTTAAGTCGTCAAGTCAATAAATTGTCTTAAATTTCCCTGGGGACAACTTCCTCCACTCTCCGCACACTTGACAGTGTCATGGAGACGTGTTCGCTTCTACATATTTAACCAGAAATGGCCAGAAAAAGTGTAACTATTGTATTTCTAGCTCAGACATCGATGCCTCAATCTGCTGTTTTCCTAATCTAAATTGGACTAAGCAGACAAATGTCATCTTTGTGTGAACAGCGACGTACTCTAATTGGCTCTTCATTTTTTTTTTTTTAGTACGACCTATTACCCTCCATTTCATCATTTTAAAGAGGGCTTTTCTATAAAATGTGTCCAATTTCACCTAAATTGCAAAATAAAACTTTACAAATTAAATAGAAAATTGGAAATATTCCCTTGTATGGTATATACAGCTCAAATGCAGACCTGTGTGTCTCCATGGTAAGACTGCACTGTCGGCTTTCTAGCGGTATATAAAACCGCATGTGCCTGAGAACCTGATGTGCCTCTTTAATGGCACGATTGGACACCGTCCCCTTTTTTTCCGATTCCGACTCCACCCAAATCTGATCCCGACTCCACAGCCCTGGTTCCGGTGTCAGGGTCTTTATATCATCTTCTATTCTTCCTCTCACTGTTTTGTGCTGGAATTTTTCCCACAAACCTAAATACTGACAGAACATTAAAAGCCATCTAATACGTGGCCCTATCAGGCGGCATTCATTGTGCCGTTGTGAGAAATGTTCTTCGTGGAAATCCAGTCCATTAAGACACAAAGCTCCTGTGTAGCGATACGCGCCTGCCATAATGTGTTTTGCAAAATGTCTCTTGCTTTCCTGCTGCTATAAATTGTATTCTATATAATTGCGCTTTTCATTGTTAGTCAGCTAAGCAATGTGCGAGGAAGGAGCGGCCTGAAAACACGGATTGATTTTTAGGGATTCTACAGCTAACAAAAGGGAATTAAATTAGGGGGATGATGAGGACAATGCAGGGACTTATGAGGACACCACCACGACACCACCAATTGCTGATTTAAAGAGCACCTTTCACCACCTCCAACAAGTCCAGCTCTTTATTCTGGAACAGTTGGAATTTTTCCTCTAACCCCCACCATTCCTGAGCAATCACTGCTGTTAGTTTTGGTCCCTGATATACTATTTAGGCTCTGCACTGTGGAGAGGGCGGGGTCAGGCAGGAGCTCTGGCATTGGCTGTCTCTGATTGGAGCTCTGAATCACGCCCCCTGCCTGACACCGCCCTCCTACAGAGCTTAAAGGGGTTGTCTGGGATAAACAGGTTTTGTAATATTTGCTTCTCCATGTCAGTTACATAATAAGGAATCAGAATTCGGAGTATGTAGTCACAGGACACAATGAAGCCGGCAGATCACATCAGTCCAATAGGAAAGGAAGTCAATGGAATATTTCAGTAGTTAAAGGTTCCAGCATATCAGTGGCTTGTCTGTAATTGAGTATTATTGTAATACAAAAAGTATCGGTAGAGACGTGGAATAACGTGCACATCTTTGGCACAAGGCTCCCTCTTTGACTAAAGATGTGACACCTCCCCTGTTCTGCGGCGCCACTCATGTCCCCTGGCTGTGTCCGGTATTGCATCTCAACCCTATTCGCGTCAATGGTGTTTTGCAACACTTCAAAACACGAAAACTACAATACCACACATAGGAAACAGACAAGAGCGGCGATAGAAGACATTACAGCTTAGAACAGGCCAAGGGGAAAAGAAAAAATAGAGCTCCAAAATGAAAAAGGGGAAGCTGACAGCCATAAAAATCCGCCCCATTCCTCAAAACGACTCCACGTCTAGATCTAAATCCCAATTACGAAGAATTGAGTCTTAATCTCGGCCATTATGCAAAACTTCTCCTCTTCCTTAGTAACAATCCTTTACCTACACCAAAATCGATTCATCTAAAGCGTGAACACATTACATGGGCCGCGGGGTTCTCAAATGTTATTTTTTCTCGTTTCGCTCTCCGGTAGGTATGTTTATAATTTTATAAGGGATGGAAGACGCGGAACAATAAGTCAGCGAAACATTAGTGTCTCACATCTGAAATGAGATTTTGATTTGTGGTCCTCCCGCCTATTACACTCATTACTGTAAATCTAGGCAGTATGGGGTCATTTTGGAAAAGTACGAACAGTTATGAAGTAGCGGCAACATAAAAAGCGAGCGCTGCGTGCGGGATTAGGGCAATACCGATCTCATTCTGTCACATTTAATGGCGGCGTGCCCGTGACTGCTGAAACGTTAATGATTCAATATAATCACAGAGAATAGAAAGGGGAGCGAAAAACACACAACAGTGCACGCACCGCAGCAACGTAACGGTCAGCGACTGAATACAAGACCCCCTGACCGCTGTCTGTTACAATGGACATGTATGGTAGGAACTGACCGGATACTTGTTCAGAAGAACTAGGATCAGTGCAAATAGGTAAGTGCAATCTGTGGCCATATGTAAAGAAAGTAACGCTTTCTGCTACGGATCTTGCCGTAAATCAGTGTCAATTCTGCTGCAAAATCTGCATGGGTTTCATGCAAATTTACATTAAGGAGATTAAGCTATACGGTAGCAAATTTACCGCATCGCAGCCCACCCTTAGCACCTATAGAAAGTATCCAGTTTGCTAGTCAAGATGGAAAGCTGCTGCAACTATTATATACAGTATGGTTGCTCATACATTCAAATGGTCACCATGTAATACCACACTTAACCTGTAGAGGCCACTGCACAAGAAATATCCAGCAAGTTCCTAAGGAAGCAAGGTTTGATGGAGAATGGAGTGGTTCTCCTCGGCCTGGATCCAGTAGATGGGCACTGTCTTGGCTACGGACATGGTAGGCTGTGTGGTTTGGCAAGCTCTGCCCACCCGTCATAGCTAAAACTCGCCTCGACGTATGTTGTTGCAGTGTGGACTAAGTAACTAAATATGTCTCTCCTAAATGCAACCCTAAACCGCCTGGCTTGATGTGATGGTGCCTAAGAGTCACAGGAGGTCACATGGACATAGAGGTGGTACCTACTACAACCACAGGAGGGGTATGGGGGTACCTAAAACTAATAGTCACAGGAGGTGGGATGGACACAAGGGTGGTGCCTAATACTAGCAGTGATACGAGTGATGCGAACACGAGGGTGGTGCCTAATACTAAGAGACCCAGGAGGTGATGCCTAATACCAAGAGTCCCAGAAAGTGATGCCTAATACTAAGAGTCCCAAGAGGTGGTGCCTAATACTAAGAGTCCCAGGAGGTGATGCCTAAACTAAGAGTCCCAGAAGTGATGCCTAATACTAAGAGTCCCAGAAAGTGATGCCTAATACTAAGAGTCCCAGGAGGTGATGCCTAATATTAAGAGTCCCAGGAGGTGATGCCTAATACTAACAGTCACAGGAGGTGATGCCTAATACTAAGAGTCCCAGGAGGTGATGCCTAATACTAAGAGTACCAGGAGGTGATGCCTAATACTAAGAGTCACAGGTGATGGTGTTGGGAAAGATGTGGTGCCTAATATTAACAGTCACAGAAGGGGATGTAAACACGAGGGTGGGGCCTAATACTAACCATAACAGGAGGTGGCTTGGACACCAGAGCCGAAGCAGTGCCACCTACTGTATCCACGCCAGACCAGGGAGAACCTAATTTAACCACTCCATTCTAGCACCACCTAATATTTAAAGAGGACCTGCCCACTCTCCTGCCACGTCTGTTTTAGTATTCCTCATGCAAGAACAATTCTGGAGTATCTTTCCTTAGAACTCTGTGATGTGATGTCCCTCTGTTATTCCTCCTGGAAATGTATGAATAAATATATAAGTGGGTTGTTTAGATTTAGACCCCGCCGTCGGATCTGTGAGACCATCACTGATGCCAAAAATGATGGGCCCATAGTGCAGACCCTAACCCACTATTCTCCAAAACATGTCACACCCTACCTAACACTATTTCGGAAAATATCAAAGCGACGCAAATGGGGCTCTGATACAATTCCAGCCACAGACCAGGTCGGAAGAGGGACTGCTTTTGGCGACCTTCAGGGGGCTTTGGTATTGCCAGTATTTTGGCTGCATCACAAAGACTTTTGTAATTTATGGCTCATTTTTTACACTGTGGCCTTGCAGCGCTGGAATCCTGGGTTCGAATCCGACCCAGGCCAACATCTCCGAGGAGTTTGTATTTTCTCCCTGTGTTTCCTTAGTCTTCCATCAGGTACTCCAGTTTCCTCCCACACTCCAAAGACCTACTGATAGGGAATTTAGATTGTGCCCCCTACTGGGGTTAGTGAGTAATGACAGGATCTGTAAAGTGCTGCAGACTATGTTGGTGCCATATGAAGAGAGAAATAAAACCGTCTTCACATTGCACCACAATGTATCCGAGCTGGGATTATTCTTTAAAAACTTACAATAATCATCCTATAAAATTTAAGCTAGTTTTAATATAAGAGAAAAGAAGAAGAAAAAAAAAAGCAAAAAACAAATAGTGATCATTAAATTTCACTGTTTTGGCCCAAAACAGAACTCTGGGATCCCGCTGTGAACAATAACGCATAAAAAGTGTTATTTTAATGGAGCCATTTGCAACATGAAGCAAGGACGGTAAAATTCTGCAGTGCTGAGATCAACATAACCTTAATGATTAACCCATCGTGTGCCAGCTGACCGGTGATGCACGCATTAAAGGGACGGGGGCTAAAAATTACACAGCCAGATGGAAAGAAGGTGAAGATACCAGACACCAAAGGGGAGGAATGAATAACTGGACAAGGGCAAAGTTCAGGGCATGGGAAGCGGATGGCCCCCACTTGACACCCCCCTCTAATATTTAGTACAGAAAGGCATTCTCTGAGACTTGCACCGTCCACCTGGATGGCCACCATATAATACTAATACTTGCAGCCGGCAGCAGATCACCAGAACAGGGAGCCATAGTCTGTGTGTGAATACAGTAGGGGGATACATGCTCACCCAGCTTTCCCAGACACAGACATTTCTATCACTGGTGACTTTATTTGATTGTTTTTCTCGTTGTGCTTCAGCAAGTTTATCAATAATCCCTAGAAATCCTATTGTGTGCGGACATGCCTAGAACAGCCGGCGACCAGCTCCGATATCATCACTGCGAGAACATCCAAAATGAGTGCGAAAGCAATGTGTCAGCTCAGTGGGCAGGAAACCGGACAGCCATCTTTATACGCCGAGGCCACTGACTCCACTCAACCAAGCAGATTCTCATAAAATCAGGAATTTTTCTTTTAAGATTTTTTTTTTTTTTCTCATTTTGGAGAGATCTTGGAGACAACCATTTTGTACACTCCACTACCGGGGGTGGTGAAAGAGCAGCGAGGTATCATTTCTGCAATGACTATGCCACTATACTGCCGATTGTTACCCAGCTTTCCTGGAAACAGATATGATTTAAAAGGGTTGCAGAAGAGTTTGCACTTTTTTTTTCTTTTTTTTTTTTTTCTGGAAGAGCAAAAATACTCCTTAAAATGATAATTGTACAGTGCTGCGGAATATGTTGGCACTATATAAATAAAATGTATTATTATTATTATGATTATGGAGTATTTTTGCTCTTCCAAAAAAATTCTGCAACTCTTTCTTTTTTTTTTTGAGGAGTAATTTTTTTTTTTTTTTTGCCACAGAGGTGCAAGAAGTTCGCAGTAATGGAAATAAATGATGTGTAGGTATATTAATGCCAAGAGGTCGCTACTTAAGTAGTGAAACCATGACCAGAACTTCCATGTATAAATAGTGAATTTAGGGTTTAGTTGTTAAGTCGGTAAAAATGACCCGTGCCATATATTCTTTTGGCACAATCACAGCGATACCAAATATGTAAATTTTTTTTTACAAAAATGCCCAAAATTATTTTAGTCATATTCTGATAGCAGTGACTTTTGTTTCCATTCTGTGTACAGATCTGTGTAAGGCGTCTTTTTTTTTTTGCGATATGGAATGTCTGACGTTTCGATCACTTCTTATTAAATTTTTCTTGGGGAGGCAAAACAGCAATTTGGCCATTTTAATTTTTTTTTTTTTTTTTTTTACCTTATGGCTTAAATATTTTTTATGTTTTTATAGTTCGGACAGAAGGATGCCTAAAATTGTTTATTTTTATTTGCGATTTGATATTTTTTTCATTCTTTTTAACTATTTTTTTAGGGCCCCCCCACAGGGGGCTTGAACCTGCTATCATGAAATCACTTGTTACTGTAACACTGTGGAAGTATACACTGGGAATCTGTAAATATGACATATAAACCACATACTTAATCTCTTGGCGGCCTCGAGGGCATCGGTAGCATTGTCAGCGACAAAGAACCTCTGTACTGTGACACCGTTGTCTGCCATCAGTTTTTTACTCTGGTATTCCTGCAGATTCAACCATCTTCTGGTAGTCACTTGGGCGCCCTATAAAACAAGGAAGGATATTTTAGCAATTTCACCTTTATTAATATTTGCTGATCGTTGATATCGTCAGAAATTCTTGCAGGGCCGGATTTGGATTTTCAGGATTCCCAAAAAAATGTCTGGGGATCACCCCTAATCCTGCCCCCTTAGGGCCCCCACACAGTATAATGCCCCCTTAGTGGTCCCCAAACATCAGCTATAAGCCCATGGCAATGCCATCATGGTGTTGGCTTCAAAGGCTGCTGCATAATATATATCCAAACAAAAAACTATAGCCAGTATGCGGTGAGAAGGGGACCCCCCTGTGTCCTCTAGGGCCCAATGCCATAGCTTGGGTTGCGTGGTGGGTAACAACACCCCTGTATACGAGACATGATATGTTTACGATGATCTGAATATTTTCTCTCTTCAGTTTTCAGTTTCTGATTTTGTGAAATTACCCATTGAATTTTGGATTGTCAGGCTCTGATATAATTAAAATCCTCAGATAGTTACGGAAATGTCTAATTTTTATTGCTCCAGCACATTTGAAATAAAAAATAAAAACAACTTTGCAAATAGTCTTTATTAAAATTCTTCTCTAGTGTGTATACAGCTCCAATGCACACCTATGGGTCGCCATGGTTACAGACTACAAGCAAACCTTGCGTAGTCTGATCATGTAGTCAGGTGACTCCACTCCCTCTGCCCCTCTCTTTACTAACCTACAGGATAGAAAAATATTCGGACGCTCTGGGTGTATTGTGGAGATGCGGCGGGGACAGCGCACAGAAGATCGACATCAATTTACAGTATAGTAATAGAAAAAAAGTCTGCTCTACGCCTTCCATCAAAGGTATATACAACTGATCTATACATACAATACAGGCCTGTGCTGGATGCCATTCAGTGGTAACTATTCTTGTATGGTGGCCCTCTACGTCAAAAAACGCAGTCTGCTACTCTACCCTACTGGATATACCTACTGGTATACCAAAGATTACCATTGCAGCAAAGGCCAAAAAGCACACGTTTGGACTTTGTTGGGTGAATGGAGGTCTATGAACATATTTAAAGGGAGTCTATCATTCGCAAAAGCACTTTTAAGCTAATGGCACGTTGGAATGGCCTTTAAAAAGGCCATTCTCCTCCTACCTTTCCTTGGTTTCTTCTCCCAGCCGATTCCAAGATAATTTGTTTCTTCATGTATATAAATGAGCACCACGGAGCACCCCGGGTGTTCCTTCTCTTCTGCGAGCACCCATCGCGTCATCGCTTCTCACCACCCCTTCGGCCATTGCGGTGACTCCCCACTTGGTCTTCTTTTTTCTCAGTTCTCGCTGGCAGCGAATTCTCACGACTGCACATGCGCAATCGGCTGCCATTTTCCGGTGGTCTGTCACAAGAGCGTGGCAGGGCCGACTGCGCATGCGCACAGCGCTGTGTACGAGGACTTAGAAGAAAGAAGATACAGAGGTGGTGATAAAAGCGATAACGCGAAGGGTGCTCGCAGAAGAGAAGGTACGCCATGGGTGCTCCGAGGTGGTCATTTACATACATGAAGAAACGAATCGGCTGGAAGAAGAAAACAAGGAAAGGTAGGAGAAGAATGGCCTTTTTAAAGGCTATTCCAATGTGCCATTAGCTTAAAAGTGTTTTTTGCGAATGATAGACTCCCTTTAAACTTTTTCCATTATAAACGTTAACTATAGCAATGTTCACTAAGACACATTGCAGCTTTTGTTATGACTTTCTCACGATTTTGATAGTAAAAAGCCTAGTTTTTTGCTAAACCATAACATATGAAAATAGTCTAAGCCCCACATTGCAGAAAAGCCCCGAGAAATGGGGCCTTAGCCTAAGGCTAGGTTCACAACTGCGTTGGAGTCTCCATAGGGAAGACTGTCGTAGATTGCGCTTAAAATCAGCGAAGACTAAATACCTGCAAGGAGGTCTTTTCTCTGTGCCGGTTTCAGTATAAAACCAGACGGAATCCGGGCGGATTCCATTATAGTCTATGGGGTCCTCTGGTTTTTCCACCGGTAACCTCTTTTTAATCGGACAGGGCTCCGTCTTTTGGGTGCCCATGTGGACACAATTGACGGAGACCCGATTGCTAGTGTGAACCTAGCACAAAGGTGAGTTTTTTCCAGGAGGATTTTGAGCCTGAATCTGCCTCAAAAAACACCTCCCAATCATATCTATGGGAGTCGGGCCTATTCACTGCCAGGTACCCTCTAAGACAAACACAGCAAACTGCATAAATGTAAACTTTTTGCAAAAAGTCTTTTTGCTCCAACGCCACCTATTTTAGCTTTATTCCTAGCAAACAGATTAAAAAAAAAATACATGTATAAAAAGCCGCGGGCATCGTTTTATTACAAATATAGATTTTAGGTAATTTTAAGCAAACCGTGAAATAGATTGCTCTCATCCGTTTGCTGCATCTTCACCTAAAACTGCACAAGCGAGGAAATTCTTCTAAGAGACGACTGTAATAAAAGTTTTTTTTTTATTATTATTATTACTTTTTTATTACCGGACTGCACAGTATTATAATTAATAGCGGCTAAGGAAAGGAAATAGCTCAATATAATGTAGAAAAGTCAAAGGAAAACTCTACGGTTATTCCTTAGTAGAGAAAAAAAAAAAATTTCCAAAAAGAAAATAAAAAAATAAAAACTTTACTACTGACCCATAAAACACTATTTTCATCGTCAAAACAATAAAAAAAAGTAACCGTAAAAAACAAAAAAAAAGTAACTGTAAAAAAGGGAAAAAAAAAATAAAATAAAAAAATAATAAAAAAAAGCGAGCCTTAAAGTTTTATGATTGCAAATGTTCAGCATTTCAACTCTATTTGTAAGGAAAGGTTGATCATAAAACCTCGCTTTAAGCGATTCCACAGCTAGAACACGTTAAATCTGAAAAGTACATCTCTTCCTTGTCACAAAAGCCCGGAGCGCAAAGTAGAACATCTGTGAAGACATGGACGGCCGCGGTCTCTCCCAGCTGGCAGCGAGCGCTGTTAACTCTTAGCCTGCAGGAAAAAGGACAGGTAAGAAAGGGTAGAGGCTCTACAGAGGAGCCCTCACTCCTCGCCAACCCTCTCATCTTCTCCTATTTTCCATTCCGCGGCACTTAAAAGACGACCGAAAAGCGAAAGATGACATTTCTGATCCAGGAAAATCAGAATGTTCTCCTGACTTTACGTTTTTAGATGTAGATACATTAGAGAATATACCCATGTAACCTGCCATAACTTCCATTAAGGCCGGGTTCACACCTGTACACGTGAGCCAATGCAAAAACAGACAGAAATGAATAATAATGGCAGCACCGATGGCAACCAATGGAGCCGCGGACTACAATGAAATCTTGGTCTTGGTGTCCATCATTTTACTGTCTTTTAATGACGGAATCTGCAAGAACGTCACCGACACGGGCATGGCATCAGAATATTGAGGATCTGCCGCACACGTGCAAGTTCTGCGGCCTCTTCAGTGTTTAGCCCGGTCCGTCTACCTGCACGCCGCCTGCTCGTAGTGGTGGTGCCGAGTATTGCAGCTTCATCATATTAAAGGAATCCTCCATCTTCACTAAACTAATCTTTAATCTTAAGATAGATCAGCAATTTTAGATAGCATAGGACACATATGTGCCGGGCGCTGCTTATTCACTGGTGGTTATCAGTACGACAGTGGTGTCCCATTCAAGTCTATGGGACCCCGATGCAGTACCCATAATCGCCACTACTAATAGTGGGACAAAGACACGGGCATGTCGGGAAGCAGCTGACCTGCAGTGGTCCCAGCAGTCAGATCCGCGCCAATCTAAAATACAGGGCCTTGCGAAAGTATTCGGCCAACTTGAACTTTTCAACCTTTTGCCACATTTCAGGCTTCAAACATAAGGATATAAAATTTTAATTTTTTGGTGAAGAATCAACAACAAGTGGGACACAATCGTGAAGTGGAACGAAATTTATTGGATATTTTAAACTTTTGTAAAAAATAAAAAACTGAAAAGTGTGGCGTGCAATATTATTCGGCCCCCTTAAATTAATACTTTGTAGCGCCACCTTTTGTTGCGATTACAGCTGCAAGTCGCTTGGGGTATGTCTCTATCAGTTTTGCACATCGAGAGACTGAAATTCTTGCCCATTCTTCCTTGGAAAACATCTGGAGCTCAGTGAGGTTGGATGGAGAGCGTTTGTGAACAGCAGTTTTCAGCTCTTTCCACAGATTCTCGATTGGATTCAGGTCTGGACTTTGACTTGGCCATTCTAACACCTGGATACGTTTATTTGTGAACCATTCCATTGTAGATTTTGCTTTATGTTTGGGATCATTGTCTTGTTGGAAGATAAATCTCCGTCCCAGTCTCAGGTCTTTTGCAGACTCCAACAGGTTTTCTTCCAGAATGGTCCTGTATTTGGCTCCATCCATCTTCCCATCAATTTTAACCATCTTCCCTGTCCCTGCTGAAGAAAAGCAGGCCCAAACCATGATGCTGCCACCACCATGTTTGACAGTGGGGATGGTGTGTTCAGGGTGATGAGCTGTGTTGCTTTTACGCCAAACATATCGTTTTGCATTGTGGCCAAAAAGTTGGATTTTGGTTTCATCTGACCAGAGCACCTTCTTCCACATGTTTGGTGTCTCCCAGGTGGCTTGTGGCAAACTTTAAACGAGACTTTTTATGGATATCTTTGAGAATTGGCTTTCTTCTTGCCACTCTTCCATAAAGGCCAGATTTGTGCAGTGTACGGCTGATTGTTGTCCTATGGACAGACTCTCCCACCTCAGCTGTAGATCTCTGCAGTTCATCCAGAGTGATCATGGGCCTCTTGGCTGCATCTCTGATCAGTCTTCTCCTTGTTTGAGATGAAAGTTTAGAGGGACGGCCGGGTCTTGGTAGATTTGCAGTGGTCTGATACCCCTTCCATTTCAATATGATCGCTTGCACAGTGCTCCTTGGGATGTTTAAAGTTTGGGAAATCTTTTTGTATCCAAATCCGGCTTTAATCTTCTCCACAACAGTAACACGGACCTGCCTGGTGTGTTCCTTGGTCTTCATGATGCTCTCTGCGCTTTAAACAGAACTCTGAGACTATCACAGAGCAGGTGCATTTATACGGAGACTTGTTACACACAGGTGGATTATATTTATCATCATCAGTCATTTAGGACAACATTGGATCATTCAGAGATCCTCACTGAACTTCTGGAGTGAGTTTTCTGCACTGAAGTAAAGGGGACGAATAATATTGCACGCCCCACTTCTCAGTTTTTTATATTTTTTACAAAAGTTTAAAATAACCAATAAATTTTGTTCCACTTCAGGATTGTGTCCCACTTGTTGATTCTTCACCAAAAAATTAAAATTTTATATCCTTATGTTTGAAGCCTGAAATGTGGCAAAAGGTTGAAAAGTTCAAGGGGGCCGAATACTTTCGCAAGGCACTGTAGATGACCTATCCTAAGCGGTTGTTCACATGGAGGAAATTTTTCTAGCTAAAAAAAATACAGTTTCAGGAATTTGAAGCAGAACATTCTGCTTGACAAAATTTTGCATCAAATTCCATGCCTGTGAGGCGACAATGACATCACATTTATTGGTTACATGTTAGCAGAAGCAGCTCAGTCCCATTCAGGTCAAGGAGCTGAGCTGCAATACGGAGCGCAACCATTACACAATATATGGCGCTGTACTTGACCGACCACTGTGACTTGTTCAACCAGCAGACCGGTGGGGGTCCCAGGTGTTGGAACCACACTGATCACATATTAAAGACCTATTCTAAGGATAGCACTCAAGTTAAGCCCCTAAAATCCCTTTAAGATAGGAACATCCCTTTAAGTTCCAGTCCAGGCCATGCAAGCAGTTTATTCTTTGAAAGCAGCCTGTGCTGTTATGGATCATACACAAAACTGTAAAAATATAATCAGCCCTGACCGCGGAGAACTCCGGCAGGCCGGCCAACGTCTGACGCTACCCAGCAGATACTGGCAATAACAGTAATGTACTCGGTAAACACCCACAGTAATTGGAAGGTATAAAAGGGGCTCTGGGGCTTCCAAAAGCTTGGGATGTTCTACGGAAAGAAGAACATTCAGACACAGAAGAACAGCCAAATCTCAGCATCCAACTCCAACATAAGTCACCAATGAAGAGTTATTATGACTGGCGGGTGGACGAGAACAAATATAGAGTAAAATAGGTCCCTAAAATCAATATATACAGAATTAATCTGCATAAAAAGTGGAGTAAAAATGTAAATACACTGTATTATGTATGTTATACTAATTCCAAGTAACAGCTTGTATTATACTCCACAGCTGCGCTCACAATTCTGCTGACTGATGTGAACAGCTTCTCAAAATACTAAATAAGTGAAATCCAGGCCCGGAAATGTGGGCAGTCAAAACTGAGAAATAGATAAAGAAATCTTCCCTTTGTGCCCCAAGAGATCAGCCATCTCCTCCCTCCTCACTATCCTGTCTGGCTTTCATACAGCGGACTGCAGAAGGAGCCTCCCCCCACTTCTGTCTGCAGTGTTAAGCCCCACCCTCTTGGCTAAGCCCTGCCCCCTTAGTCATGGAAGCGATCGGTAGTAAGATTACCAGTGTGTTCTCTGTAAGACTCTCAGTCCTCCTGCACATGGATGAATACAGGCCAGAAAAATCTAGCCCTTACATTGGCTGGATATGCCGGCCCGAACCCAGACAGGAGACTCAGACTCCTTGCATAGTAGTGAGCTACGATACTGGGAGTCCCTGCAGTTATGCTATCCTGTACATAGTATGGACAGAAAAACCGCAAGATAGCAGCAGGGACTCAGAGTGTCATAAATCACTACGATGCAAGGAGTCTTGAGCTCCGGACTGTGTTTGGGCCAGGAAATCCAGCCAATGTACAGGCCAGATTTTCCAGCCCAGATTCCCCTGGCTACATGGGTCCTAAATGTTAATTCACCACTTCTGTGAGGCCAGTCAGCAGGGAAGTATAGGAGATTTCAGCAGTGAAGCCTGATGAACTGTGAATTCAGCTCTGGAGAAGAATACAGTCCAAGTCACTCAACTAGCTATGCAGATCGATTCTAAACAGTAGGATCTGTGACATCAAACTTTATGGGATTGGGAAAGAGAAGCCCTTGTCTATCTCCATTAGTCCCATAGAGTTGAATGGAGTGGCACAGGTGGTTGCTACGCTAAGATTTATAGGTGCAGCTTTAGTGTCTAACAATTACCTAAGTGACCCAGCTTGCCATGCCCCGAACACCTGGCATAATTTCAAAAACTTCTATTATTCCTCCTGGAAAAGTATAAATGGATAGATATCAGGATGCCACCATTCCTGCTGTCAATAGGTTGTGTCCCTACAAAGTACAAGGCTTCATGCACACAGCCATTTTCCATACCGAGCGTCCATGTGTCCATTTCGACGGATCGGAATAGGACCTGCTCTAAAAATATTGGAAAGGAATGGAAGATCAGAAGGCACGCAGACTGCACACTAGGCCATATGCATGAAGGCTTAGGCTAGGATCACACGTAGGACTGTGCCGCAGATTTGGGAGTGGATTCCGCCCCCAATTTGCAGCAGATTCCGTCCCGTATCTACCTCCCATTGCTTTCAATCGGATCTTGCCATGGAATCCGCGGTTCGGGAGTCTCTGCCGATCACCCCATTCATCTGGGCCTAACCAGCAGAAGAAATCTGCAACAGAATGGCGATACCCTGCACCAGCACTCCGTCACGGCAATCCCATCTTCATTTTCCGCTGTGTAAACCAAGCCTTATGGTATGTTCACATGCCGGAAAATTAAGAGGAAATTGAGGCAAACAACCACCTCGGATTCCTCTTCATTTTCCACCCCCGGAGTGTTGATGTATAGCATTGGAAATCCACTGATGTTTTCCGCTGTTGATGAGGCCAAAATGAATGGGCCTTAGGATGAAGTCTCGAGCCACGAAATCCGCGGCAAGATCGAGCAGGACGCTTATTTTTTTTTTCTGCCTCTTGCTACAATCTCTAACTCCCGTTGAAAACAATGGAAGACAGAATCTGACATTGATTTGGGGGATGTAGAATCAGCAACAAGTTTCACCGTGTGAGCATACCCTAACACGGTCAGCGGCGACGGAGTAACATGGACATGGGAAATGGTAACCAGTTACCTCGTTACTTATACATTTCCAGGAGGAATAGCAGAAGAACGGCGCTGGCACAATGATTAACTAAAGCAATGTACAAGTCTATCCAATGATACAACTGTATATCTGCAGATAGCGGGCAGGAAGTGCGTACTGCAATATCCTACCCTGGTTATTCTATATAAATCTATAGCCAAGCTAAAGAAAAGGGGGCAAAGGTCTAAAAAATAATAATAATAATAACTTGAGATTTCACTTTCCTGCAGGAACTAGTTTGTGCAGTCGGTAACAAGATAATAAGTGCAGATTGTTTCTGGGGGAGGCAGCAATGCGTGTGGGAAGTCCTGAGCTCGACACGTCTGCTGCACCATATGTACAGCACCACACAGATCCCACAGCTCTGCCGGCGTACACATTTCATCTGGACAAGATTTCATTTGTTCAGAAAAAGCATAGGCTCCCTTCACTATAAATACCGTGAGGTCCACCTATGTATTAGTGGCGGCCGGGGATCAAACATATTATCACACAACGCACGTACCGGCGCCGGAAAATGATGGGCATAGGGGCTTAATATAGCTAACAAAGCTAGTACTAGACAAAATACAGACTGGTCTACAATGGATACTAGTAAACGACCAATGGCATCGCACACTATTGTACAGCACAATGTAAAATTAAAGGAAAACACAAGGAAAAATTAATACCTACTGCAGGGCCTAAGAGGGCGGAGAATAACATAGGAAGTCCCTCTTCGGCGAGCTTGAATCGGTGCCATGCCCCAATTCCCCAGGCACTTTCCCTAGCAGAGTGTATAAGTTTTGCCCACAATGTTCTTTTAATATGTAATACCACATTTCACCTGTAGTGGCCACTGTAGGGAAAACGTAAGCCCACTTGCAGCTACATCATTGTTAGCAAATGATCGACAGGGATTTCAGCTACCTAACACATGGTGATTGGATAATCTCCAGTGCCATTGGGTAGAGAATAGGTTGCCCAGTTGGAAAAACCCTGTAAAGGGGTTGTCTGGGACTACGATACTGAATGCTGTGGCCTCTTCACCACTTACCAAGCACAGTGCCGTATATAGTATAGTGGTGGTGCTTGGTATTGTAGCTCAGCCGAATTCATTTGAATGATTATCAATGTCGATCAGCTGCTAGCAAGGAGGTAGCTGCAAGTGGACTTGCATTTACCCTACAGTGGCCACTACAGGAGAAATGTTGTATTACATATTAGAGCTACAGCATGACCCTGTGACCAAGACACATGGTATCACGGGCCACTGAGTGGAGGTCAAAAAAGCGGCAAGTGGATTGTGGATGAAACAATATGGCACATCTTTGGCACAAGAGAGCAGCGTGCTCCAAAGTTAAGCCATGTTTGCACTGATTGACGCCAAAAAACTGGTGTAGATGGGTTAGTAACTTCCTCCCATTGTATGCACTTCTCCAAAACTCCTAAAATAAGAAAGTCTTGATTAAAAATCTACTATTATTTCAAGTATACAGTACCAATGTAGACATAGATGTCTCCATGGTAACAGACTACAAATAGTGTAGTCTGATCCTGCAGTCCCACTCTATTCCAATTATTCATACAAAGAATATTCAGTATATTAGCAAGAAGTAGGGAACATATGGAAGGAAGCATGACTGGAGAATAAAAACACTCCTTTGTGTAGGCTGAATCTGTAACTATGGAGATACAGTCGCCAACACAGGAGCTGGAGACATAAAACGGCAGGAGAATTTTAACGAAAACGATATGCCCAGTTGCTTAGTTTTTCATTTGGGATGCAGTGGAGGAATAAAACAAAAGAAATAGCCTTGAAAAAGCAACTTACACTTTTTTTCCGAAAACGCAGTTGTATCGGTATCGGCATTGCCAAGGCTCCTGTCCAAGACAGTCCCGTTTTTCAGATGGATCCCATTGACTTATAGTGGCGTCCACCAGAGTTCAGGTATATGGCAAGAATACAAACACAGACTACGCAATTTTTGCCTTCGATAACACCGGAATCCTTGACGTTAAGCGAATAAAAGGTAATGTAATTTCTTCTACATCTTCCTCAAGTCGCCATGTCTACAGTTTCCGGGCTCGTGTCCCCTCAAGCTACAGATTCACAAAGTCCCAAGTAACCTTTTAAAATCAATTCACAGGATTTTTTTTTTTTTTTTTAGTAATTGTTATATTTTTCCCCTCACGTCCTGGCATTTTACATTCCCACTATCTCTGGCCTTCGCAAGCCGTATAAAGTAGTAACGTGCTAGATGTAATAGTGTTTTCCACTTATAAAACAAGGCGGTGTGAACTTTCTCCTCTCTGTTCAAGAGCGGCCCAGCAGGCAATAAACTCGCCCCACTTTTACATATATATATATATATATATATATATATATATATATGTATTGGTTTATTTTTCTCTTATAACTTTCTTGCATTCGGCTACTGAAGATCTCACCACAAGTACATAGAGCTGGAATTTTAATTCCTTCTACGCACATTTACAGGGCACAGACCTAAAACTTCTCCGTCTACTCCAATCAGAGTCACAAATCTATATTTATATATCTCAGACACCCTGTATACAGTAATAAAAAAACGGGTTCATAGGCCAGACCACAGAGCCACTGCCAAGAGTAGATCTAGGTGGAGGACTCAGAGTGCCCTTGTATTACATGGTCACCCATTTATTCAAATAGGTGGCATGTAATACCACAGTTCTCCTGTAGTGGCCACTGTAGGGAAAACATAAGTCCACTTGTAGCCACCTCATTGCTAACAAACTGATCGACATTGATTTCAGCTGACAAACACATGGTGATCGGCTAATCTCAAGTGCCCTTGGGTAGAGAATAGGTTGTCCAGTTCAGAGAACCCTGTAAAGGGGTGGTCTGGGACAACTACTATGACCTCTACACTACTTTTCTGGGACTATGACACTGACTGCTGTGGCCTCTTCACTACTTAATTAGCATAGTGCCGTATATTGTATAGTGGCTGTGCTTGGTATTACAGCTCAGTCCAACTAATTTGGATGAGACTGAACTACACTTATAACCATGTGACCAATAGGTTCAGGTGACCCTAACCTGTCTATCTGCGGGGCTGGGTTGATATTCTGGTTCAGGTAACACTAACCTATCTATCTGCAGGGCTGGCGTGATATGCTGGTCCTCACCCTAACCTATCTATCTATCTGCAGGGCTGGGGTGATATGCTGGGTCTGGTGACACTAACCTATCTATCTGCAGGGCTGGGGTGATATGCTGCGGTCTGGTGACACTAACCTATCTATCTGCAGGGCTGGGTTGATATGCTGGGTCTGGTGACACTAACCTATCTATCTGCAGGGCTGGGTTGATATGCTGGGTCTGGTGACACTAACCTATCTATCTGCAGGGCTGGGTTGATATGCTGGGGTCTGGTGACACTAACCTATCTATCTGCAGGGCTGGGGTGATATGCTGGATCTGGTGACACTAAGCCTATCTATCTGCAGGCGCTGGAGTGGGATATGCTGGGTGCAAACAGCGCGGCGCCCGCCCGGCGGGCGCCGCCCCGGGCCGCCCCCCCCCCCCCCCCCCCCCCCCCCCCCCCCCCTGGTGACACTAACCTATCTGCAGGGCTGGGTTGATATGCTGGGTCTGGTGACACTAACCTATCTATCTGCAGGGCTGGGGTTGATATGCTCCAGGGTCTGGTGACACTAACCTATCTATCTGCAGGGCTGGCGGCTGATATGCTGGATCTGGTGACCATAACCTATCTATCTGCAGGGCTGGGGTGATATGCTGGGGATCTGGTGACACTAACCTATCTATCTGCAGGGCTGGGGTGATATGCTGGATCTGGGATGCCACACTAACCTATCTATCTGCAGGGCTGGAGTGATATGCTGGTTCTGGTGACCCTAACCTATCTATCTGCGGGGCTGGGGTGATATGCTGGTTCTGGTGACACTAACCTATCTATCTGCGGGGATGGGGTGATATGCTGGTTCTGGTGACACTAACCTATCTATCTGCGGGGATGGGGTGATATGCTGGTTCTGGTGACCATAACCTATCTATCTGCAGGGCTGGGGTGATATGCTGGGTTCCAGTGACACATTTCCTATAATAATGGCTGAACTTGAGTTTCTTTTCCAAAAAAAAAAAAAAAAAAATCACACACTTCATAGAACAAAAACTTGACATGCGATACATAAAAACATCACTAATGGGTACCATTATGAAGCGATCGGACTTGTTCTCAGCATTTACAATACCACCAGCCTCAGCCCTACAATTCCCAAGCAGCCCTCAAGCAATTGGAAAGTCTCATGTGGGCCCGGGGTCTATCAAGAGCTGCGGCACTTGATTAGTGGATTGTGTCAAATCTGGAGCCGCATAATTCTGAACTATAATCATCAGAACAGAGTGGATCAATAAAACAAGCGCTGCCGCCGCTCGCACTCAGAGCATGAATCAAATCCGGCCCACACTCATTGTTACATGATTACTGGTGATTACATTCAGCCTGTACCTGACTCGGACAATGTATCCCCCTAGGCCCGAGACAAAAGGTAAAAGGGATTTCTATAAAAAAAGACGACTGATTCTTTCTCCTCGAGCACAAAGGTGAACCGCCTGTAAATCAAAGCTCGTCATTAAAGAACAAACCGCATCTTGTGACCTTAAAGACAGGCCCGGTGTGAGGCTACCACCTACAATAAATACCCGCGGTGCGAATATCGCAGGCCCCTAATTTGCATTACATCTCTGCGGGGTATTCAGTGATGCATTTACTATAGAAGCATGCTCCCAGTTCCCGAAAACCCCAGGTAACTGGTTCTAAATGAACAGGTTCACAAGAGCTATGGTACTCTGTGCCTGCGAGAGGGAGGAGGGAGGAGGAGAGACCGGTTTTGTTTGACACCTGCTATTCACAATAACACCGATCACATTTACCATTGGAAATGGTAGGTGTGCGGCACCTTTTATACCAGGATGTCAAGAGCGGCTTTACAAATCATCCTCATGTTAAGTAGTACGTGCTGCCTCCAGACTGACATCCAATTTCTAACGCTGAGATTTCGCACCGGAAGGTCTTTGTTAATTCCTAAATGGCCATTTTTTTTGTCCCCCCAACATAATGAAAACACATGACTTGTATTGTAAGGAATAGAATGCGAATGTAAATGACAGCAGGCCAAAGTCTGCTCCGAGTCCTGGAACAAGGAATCGGCTTGTAATGATACATCTTACTAATAGAAGGTCAATCCAGTCTTATCCCTCGTCCGGCTGAGTAGGTACAATTGTACCTATTCCTCTGCAGCCTGTTAATGTTGTAAAATTATGCAGCCTGACGAAGGTTAAAGTGCGACAAAAGACGCCTAAAGGTAATTCAACAGAGAAATAAGGGATAACATAAAAAGGAGATAAAGCTGATCACACCGTCTGCTTCAGGAAAATGCAGAAAATCTGATAGACGGAGGCCCCGTGTACATGGACAAATACGGAACGGAATACGGTAAAAACGGAACGTATACTGTCCACATTTCCCGGTATGGATGTGGTCTGGATATACAATACATGCCATGAGAGGGCAGGGGCTCCTAACATAGGTCACGATGATGCAAGGAGTCCTGGTCTCCTGACTGGGTATGGGCCGGGAAATCCTGCCAATGGCCGAAAAGTCTTAGGCTAGGGCTACAAGGCGATTTTGACTGTGTCCTCCCTCCTTCTCACAATCTTGTATGGCTTTGATACAGCGGACTGCAGAAGGAGCCTCCCCCCCACGGAGACCAAAAATATTAAACACCACTCCCTTGGCTAAGCCCTACCCCCTTTACACGACCAAGGATCGTCGGGTCACCTTGAGACTCCTTCATGTTAGTGACCGGAGTCGCCCTGAGTGCCACGACTTCTAGTTAAACAATGTTTGACTTTTTTGCAACACTAAGCCACTAGGGGTCGCAGTGCGACTCCATTCACTAACAAGAGTGAAGGAATCTCACAGTGACCCGGCGATCAATGATTGCGGCCAAATTTGCCGTGTGGCCCGACCCTTATAGAGAACACAACTGTAAATTTCCTAATGATCATTTCCCTGAGTAAAGGGGTAGCGATTACCCAAGGGGGTGGATTTTTACATTCTTTGGGTCTTATTGCAGATAGTAGTGGGGGGAGGCTCCTTCTGCAGCCAGCCATTTCAAAGCCAGACAAGATAGTGAGGAGGAGGGAGGGAGGACATGGCTGACCTGGATCACAAATGGAAGATTTCCTTCTATATTTCTCAGTTTTGACTGCAACATGAGACAGAAAAGGATCAAAGAAAGGAGATGCTGCATGAAGTGGGATCACTGAGCGGAGGATTAGAGTAAGGTCTGCCTCCACCAACATTATCTGTAACTGGGGGCAATTGGAGACCAGTGATTAAAGAGGGTCCCAGTAGTCAGAGCCCTGCCGATCTAACATTTACCAATTATCCCGAGGATACATGATGAATCGTTTTGACTGTAACACCCCTTTAAAAATTAAGCCAGAAGGACAGATGGAAGGGAGTATGACTACAGGCCCAGACTGCACAGGATGTCTTTGTAGTCTGTTACCATGGAGACAGATCTACAAAAGAGATGTATACATAAAATGGTAAAAGATTTTTAATCAGGACTATTTTCAAAGTTGCTTCTTTTTCCCATTTTAGATGCATTGTACATACCCTTTAGAGAAAACTAAGGAGCACTGACAAGTTCCCATAGATCAGTCACATAAGGAGGATGCAACATTTTATGGTCCCAAGAATATTCTCTTTTCTATTGCATTGTATTGAGTGTATAACCGATAATTTGCAGGGTAATGGAGTCCACAATTCTGTGGGTTATCAGACGTTACTAGGTAGAGGGGGATCTGCAGCTTGTAATGATCATTCAAGGGTTTTTTGTTTTGTTTTCTTATATGAGGCTAGGGAAGGTGAAAACATTTTTTTAAAAACCCATACTAACTTGTCCCCGATGCTCCGGTCCTGCTGCTCCGCTGTTTTCTTCCGGTGGAAGTCCCCACTGCAAGTGACCGCTGAGGCCTATCAGCGGCCTCAGCAAAGGATATGGGACATCACAGGTAGCTGCCGGACCGGACACACTGGGAGACACCAGAGCACCGGCCTCAGAAAAGAATTATCCTGGACAACCCCTTTGAACAGTGGGTAATAGGACTTAACCATTAGGTCGTTGTGCAATATCTGCGGGACTTTGATTTACCTGTAGGTTACTCTGATCACAGACAGCAGAAGAGGACACGGTATGGTTTATTACTGTACAAATATAGGGGTACAATGGAGGGTCTACACTAATAAGCCATGTGTCGCTCAGATCAACTGATGTGTGGCGGTTCCAGGTGTAGGACCCTCAACAATCTAATACTGATGACGTATCCTATAGAAGGGTTATCAATAGTCCTGAAAACCCCCTATAGAGACAAATAGATATCATAGAAAGGAGTGCCCTGTGTTACGCTAACCACGCACATATGCATACTCACCTGTCACCCAATGTCACAAAGAGCGCAAGACTTTCAGCGACGAGGGCATGATGCGAGACCGAAAGAACAGCAGCGGCAACGACAGGGTGCCGAAGCAGGAGACTACCATCTTTTTTTCTTTTCTGTTACACCTCCACGACCTCTTCTGTAATTTTTCCAATACCTGGACAACCCCTTTAAACATTAAATGGTTGACCAGCCGTATGGAATTCGGGCAACCTACATCTAAGGCCACGTGCACATCTGCGCCAGAGTCTCTGTCGCAAAAATTGTCAGAAATCGGTGAAGAGAAAAGTCACGCATGGTGAACTTTTCCCTCCGCTAGATTCAGTATAAAAACAGCGGACCCCATTATATATGGGATCCGCAGGTAACCATTGTTTTAGCGGTCCGGCTCTCAGTCGTTCCCCTGATGGACCTGAATGACGAAGAGCCATGCACAGATGTCAACCTAGCCTAATGTATAGGGTCAGCTTTAGAGTCACCCTATAACATACTGGGTATAGCATTATGGGTGCTTTATATGCACAATGACCAAAAAAAAAAATACACTTTCAGAACTAGGGAAATCTGGTTATTTCTATTTACAAGAAAAAAAAAAATCATTGCTCTTTTTTTTTTTTTTTTTTTGCTTTCCTCTTTTCCTACTAAAATCTATCAATTTCCTTGATAAAGCCCGCTGTGCGAGTCAGTCGCAGCTTTGCGAGTACTTCAAATAAAAAAAAAAAAAAAAAAACTGCTAAAAGAAAGTCCAAGTAATTGGTATAACGTCTCGTATGTGACATATTCGGCGAGAGAGGTTAACAGGTCTGTTATTACCCGGCGCCTGCTCTCTTTTTGCAGGAGAGGTTATCCTAGCAAGCACCCTCTGGCGCACTACAAGGAAATTCGCCAACTTCACCGCTGGGCTCGGGAGCTGAGATTTTTTAATCGCAAAATCCTTTATGATATGAAACGTTTCTAATTGAACTTCTGAGGAGAATCCCTTTAATGAACCGTAAGAGAAGAGAGACGTGCAGCGAGCGGTGATTAAAAATTAATATTGCCTAGATTGCACCTTTCAACATTTAATGCACCAATCCCTCCAGAAAAGAAATTATTTTATTTTCCCCAAATATACACCATAAAATGATTTCCTACCAGGAGCCCTTTGTTCTATCCTCTTAACCATTTCCAACCCAAGGCGCTACTTAAAGGAGAATAGTACATAGTACGTTGTCATTTGTCAATAAGCTACAGCTTAGGGTGTGAGGGTCTATATTATGGACCCTTAAATGGGACCTTTCACCACCTCCACCCTTTTGCATCCTTTTATAGACACTTCTCCATTGATTCTGGTGCAGTTGGAATTTTTTTCTCTAGCCCCCACCATTTCTGAGCAATTGGTGCTGGTAGTTTCAGCACCCCAGTGAGCTATTTAGGTTCTCTGCTTTCAAGTGGGCAGTCCCAAACTGTCTGCTACAGCCAAAGACCGCCCCTCTGACAGTAGACAGGCTAATTTGCATAATGGGTGCTGAAAATAAATGATTGCTCAGGAATGGTGGGGGCTAGAGAAAAAATTCCAACTGCGCCGGATTCCGTTGAGCGCCACCTACTGAAGGGTGCAAAGAGTTGATGTTGGTGGAAGGAAACCCCTGCAGCTATGTCTCATGCTCCTGTTTAAGCACCACACATGTTCCTGGAAGCCATAAGGTAGAAGGAGGTATAATATGGGCCTGTAGAAGTCTATGGGCAGTGTGCTATGGAGGCAGACTATTATTAAATGGTCACCATCTTTTCAGTAAACTTTATAAAAATTCATAGTACAAGTGAATATAAGAAACTTTGTAATATATCCTATTAGAGAAAAATGCTAAATTGACTTTCACTCTGAAATCTCTGCTGAATTCCATCTAGCTAGAGCAAGAGAGAGCACAAAGGTGTCATGAATCAGGTCACAGTAGGAGGCTATGGAGAGGGGAGAGTAAGCGGGAACTGAGTGAGAGAAGAAGCCCAGGCACAGACAGATCCTTCTGGAGGTGAATAGGAAGTTTGTATCTCACCCCAATTGCTTTATTCACACAAATACAGGTAATGCCCTATATGATCCTGCAGAATGCACATGACTGTGTGCATGTAGCCAGGCCGTGTTTAAACGACATGGAAGACATCAGATTTTAAGCAGAATGGGGGATAGAGTCCCTAAACGCTAGTGTGAACCTAGCGTCAGCGTGCTAGCCATGTTTATCACGGCTAGCACACTAACCCATTCATTTCTATGGCCCCATACACACAACCTTGTATTTTCAAGGTCCGGCGTATGAGGCCGTGAGCAAAACTAAGGACAGTTCCTATATCTGTGCAGTTTTGGGGCCGTGCTCACTGGCCCCAATGTATGGGGCCGCAGAAACAGGGTCCATGCACGGATGACATCCATGTGCCGCCCATGCCGTTCATTCACAGCTGAAGACATGTACATGGTGTGCATGCCACCTAAGGCTGGGCTCAAATGCAGCATTGGAGACTGCGTAGCAGAGACCACCGAAAATCAGAAGACTTTCAAAACAGTGGACCCCATTATAGTCAATGGGGTACACCGGGCTCTGTGTGTAATGCTGTGTTAGCAGGAGGAGAGCCTGGTGCTAATGTGAACCAAGCGTGACTCTGCTACCTCTGTATTACACTGTGTGTGCGCTATTCTCCGTGCATATGTTGCACATAACAATAATTCCACATGTACCCATACATTGTACAGGCTGCGAGATTCCATTCGCTTTTGCCTTCTTTATAATCCACACTTTGCCTGTTTTCGCTGAATTACAATCTGCCTTTACAAGCAGTCACAAGATGTTCTCCGGCACAAATTAATCAGTAATTAATTTGCCTGGCTTTGTCATTTGGATCCTATATAATTCTGAGCCAAGAAGTAGAATGCACGGCCTAAAATGACACTAAAAGAGGAAAAAAATGACAATAAAAAAAAAAAAATAAAATCCCGATCCATTCCCTGGAATTAGAGATTCTGAGAACGCCGAAAAATCCCAGCATTGCTCGAAATGACTTAATGAACGTTCCCGGAGTCTTGAAAAACAGACAAACATCTGCAGACGGCTGCGTCGCTTCCCTCTTTAACTTTTTATGATACGTTTGTGCATAGTTTTCTGCCTGCATTAGCAATCAGCCTGGAGATCACTTTGTGAAGGTTACGTGAAATGTAATGTGTCCGCTAAATAGCCTCGCTTGTCTCTCTGCCAGCTAATGGCTTACTCCCCTTAAGGTAAACATAAAATCCTCAGTAAATACGTCTTTTTACAGATCATTGTGTCTTTCCTGCTACAGATTTGCTAAGTAAGATGGTTTCAGTCAGTAATGTGACAGGACAAATGCCTTCACGGCAAGACCGGCCAAGAAAAATGTCACATTCACCATTCTTGTAGGTTTTTTTTTTTTTTTCTTCCTGTGTCTCACAAAGTGTCATTAAGGAGACGTCTCCATACTTATTACACCACTCATGTCCTGCAAAGAATTCTGGGAAAAGAGTATGCAAATAAGTCCTCAGAACTTGCTCTAGCGCCACCTTTGGGAGAGAAGCTCTCTATAGATCAATGCTTGGTTTTCCTAAAACCTATATACATATTCTTTTCCCAGAATTCCTAGCAGGGCATGCAAAGTCTAATAAGTCCCTGTACACAGCAAAGTAGGTCTCCTTAATAGGAGGGAATTTATTAAAACTGGCAGTTCTTAAAGAGGACCTTTCATGGCCAGTCTTAAAGGTGTATGGGGTCGTGAGCAAAACTCAGGACAGGTCCTATTCCTGTTCAGTTTTTTGGATGTGGTCACTTACTGGATAAGTGACCAATCGTTGGGCACCCAACTGCCAGTGTTTAGGAGGACGGGGGACCGAAAGCCCCCATAAAAGCCTCCTTGTGAATGGAACGGTAATGCCCTTTCAGACGGCGCACCTTTCACTTCGATGGGGCTGCGGGCACTACCGGAAAATACAGTCCATGTAGCTCCATAGAAGTGAATGGCGCGCCGGCCATGCAAGTGAACTGGCACTCCATTCACAAGGAAGCCTTAAGGAGACTTTCAGTTCCCTGCCCCCCTGATGACTAGTGATTGGGCCCCCAGTCATGAGACTCTTATCCTCTGTTCTGTGGATAGGGAATGTTCCCATAATGGGACAACCCCTTTAACTCATTCCCCGACCGTTGCATGACTAGCCAGAATTACTAAGAGGCTCGGGCCCAAATATAGGCCAGTCCCTGGTATAACTCACTCCAGTTTTCTGATGTAAGTTATAGTAAATCTGGTGGACCGAGGCGCAAATAATTGGGGCGCCAGGGGACCCTATTCTATACAGTAAGAAGGTTTATTTGGTATAGGGAATTCACTGTGAAACTATCTCCCCCGACATAACCCCTTTTAATGTAGAAAGGTTGTGTCACCCAGATAACCCTCCGTATATGCCCTATCAGGACAGTATCAGACCCCTCTATGAGACAGAAGAGAAGGAGGAAAGGACCGAGGCATCACAGGACCCTGAAAGCAAGAAAAAAGTATTAGTGGCCCCTGTTCTAGCAGTCCTGGGACCACGAATTGTCAAGTATCGCCCCGGCCTACCACGTTACTTTGGCATGTCGATGCTCACATTCTGCTCAATACTAACCTCATATGTATGGCCTAGGTTTAATCTATCAGACTCCAACCAAACCTACTGAAGCAGCACAAAAACCCCAAAGTAAATGCTGATAAATAAAACAAACTGCATTAAACATGAACATCCAGAGAACTGAGAACTATAGAAAGAACAAAAACCATCAAAATATTCTCATTTACAGCGAAACCCCCCATAGATGTAGAAGCTGTAGGAAGACGCAGGGCTTTGTTCGCCCGGTGAGGCGCGCTCGCTTCTCGATGACCCAGGTGAGTCAGTGTAACATTTAATATCATTACCCGGTTGTTCATTCTAAAGGTCATTGCAAATTGCAGCCTTGTGCAGACAGATCAGCAGCCAATGCCACTTGTAACATACATCCATTCCCACAAATATCACCGACATCTATCTCACATCCTACAGACAGGCCTACATTAAACCCAACACCTCACCCACTCCCCGAGTTCTCGCTATTAATCTGCAATGTCGGAGATGAAATAGCAGAACGTATGAACGTTACATGTCACATCAACGGTGTCTGCTGAGCCCAACGTGCCCCAAACTGTGGGAAACCGACAACCCCCATCATGCTGGAAGCTTTAGATTTCCGCAGCCACAGGTTGGAGAACGTCGGCTAAATCCAACATAAGACAAAGACGTGAGCCATGCATTGAAGGTCACCGGGTTCGTGGCCCCTAAAATAGCAGCATGTCCTTACGGGGGTTCAGAGCCCCACAATCTGGTGACCTCAGCCCCATACGTCTCGCTGTTGCAGAATTTTTTTTTTTTTAAGTATTAAAGTGCCAGAGAGGAGTCCAGGACTTATCTACGGCAGCCCTGATGTATGTGCATCACGACTTTGAGGTTGAGGAGAGTAAGCATAGGTTGTGAATATCTGGTGGGGGTCTGAGACCCAGCACCCCCAAAGACCAGCTGGTTGAAAAGGATGCAGCTCTGTGGCCTCTTCACTGAATACCAAGCACAGTGCTGTACATATGGTAGGAGCTGTGCTTGGTATTGAACGTGGCATCATAGGTACATGACTATGTCTAATCGGTGAAGGTCCAACTCCCAGGACCCCTGCTAATCAGCAGGTTGAACAGGTCACATTTTTTGGATACCTACTGTGGCCTTTTCACTGAATACCAAGCACAGTGCTGTACATATGGTAGGAGCTGTGCTCTGTATTGAACATGGCGTCATAGGCACATGACAGACCTATATCTAACAGGTGAGGGTCCAACTCCCAGGACCCCCGCTGATCAGCTGTTTGAAGAGGTCACTGCACTCAGGTCTCTTCTCTGTGCTGAGGTCGTCACGTTCATTAGTCACATGGTACAGTAGTAGCTCAGTCCCGTTCAAGGGACTGGGGCTAAGCTGCAATGCTAAGAGTACAATATGTACAGTGCCTATACGAGATATTTAGTAAAGAGGCGAGATCTCACTTTAATGCTGCGACCCGTTTATATGTGGGAATCCTGGGTGTCGGACCTAAGGATAGATCGTCATAAATAGGCCACAGAAAACCCATTTAAAGACGCATACCAACAGAGAAGAGCCCAGAACTCCAAAATGGTGTGGCGTATTGGGCTCAAGTCTCCAGGTTTTTGGAGTCCTTAAGCCCAGCAGCATGAAAACATGCTGCAGTTTTAGGGGCCTAATCCTGGTGACAACTTCTCTTTAATACGTCAACACCAAAATCAATGGCGTCTATGTAAGTAGAGCTTCATGCGGTAAAGATAATGGGGCAAATGCCTTAAGACTGGTGTTTTGTACGCCAGTCTTGAAGAGGACCTTTCATGTCCTCTGACATCAGTGGTATTAAGCCGACAGCCCATGACGTGTCAGAGGAGCCAGCCTTACAGCGCAGGGTCATCACTGGGCGGTTAGGATCGCCCCCCGCTGGTGATACTCTTCCATAGGTGCAGGATAAGGCAGATTCATCAAGAGCCTCCGACTCTTCATAAATCAGGTGTCAGAATGGTGTAGAAATCTGGCAGAGGGCTTGACAAATTCCCCCAATGTATATATTGTGATCAGAACTAATGGGTTTCCTGGGCACGCCACTAAAAAAAAAAAAAAAACCTATACAATTAATGCAGATTTCAATCCATTTCCTATAATGTGACGGTTAAATAAAAGCCGCACTTTCCCTATAAACTGTCCTGAGATTGTTAAATCTATTTAATCACAATTATTGGATCAAAAATCGCTTCCAGCGTCTCCCGCGCTACGTGACCAATTTAATGTTTACTGCCTGTTGCTTTAATTGCAAGGCTGCTCTATATCCTGGGGTAAAAGAAGAACGAGAAAGAGACATTTTCCTTCCAATGGTATATTTATGTATTTATTGTAAGAACACATCAAGACCACAAGAAATGCATTTCTCTTATTTCCCAATGTCTCGTATGAAAGAGCTCTGACAGGGGCAAGGTGAGATACAGCGCCATTCTTGTGCATGGGCTGTGGCTGGTACTGCAGCTCTGTCCCATCCATGTGTAGGTGCAATACCACACATGGGCCCTAGACAAGAGGGGCGCTGTTTCTAGGAGGAAGCAACAAAGTTCTTTACTCTCATCCTGTCCCTTTAAAGTGAAGGATCACTTTGATATATGTTCAATTAGAGGTATTGTCACTGGGGGTCTGGGATATGGGACCTCTACTATAAAAATGGGTGCCACACATACACCCTGGCAACACCACAAGGCATGACCTAGGCTAATGGCTAATGTCACATTGTGCAGAAGATCTGGAATCGGGGAGGGATACAAATGCTGGAAATGCTCTTTCAACCATAACCGTATAGGTTTTGGATTTTCCAGTGTCCATGGACTGTCCCTACTAAATAAGTAAAATCTTAAGGGGCAAGTCTCATGAAGACAACGCTGTCCACATACCCAATTAAAGGGAGGCTTCCGACTCTCACTTTCCCCCAGATTCTATTGCAGATGAGCCATGAACGTCCAGGCTGGTCCCAACCCCAGGTCAACTGACCAGATTCCGCACCCTGCCCTCAGAGGCGCTCCCCTCCGCTCCTATGTTCACTGTTGCGTGTATCATGGGGGCTGGTGTTATTATAATGATGTATTCAGCCAGCCCCCATAGTACAGGTAACTAGCAGTGAACACGGGAGAGGAGGCGGAGCTACTCGGGGACCGGGTGCTGGATCCAATCACATGACCCACAATTGGAACCAACCCAGAAACTTGTCCGCAATAGAACGCAGCAGAAGTAACTAAGTATTATAACCCTCCCAGGAGACCCCCTTTAAGGCATATCAACGCCACAGAGGTGGGGAACAATTCATGGCTGTATCTTTCCCTAGCAAAATAAACCATTTGCTGGAGGTGGTGATGGTCACCGTGGCACCTTTAACAAGCGTACAGAATGTTCCTGGTGTGATATAAGAGCTGTACTGTGTGCTCTGAGCCAATCAGATGTCTCCACTTGCTGCTTCCCCTGTTCTCTTGCTGGTTCACACTCAGACTGCAGCTTCATCCCCCTCCTATCCACTCTTTCCAGTCTAGTATTTACTGTTTTATACTAGATGGATTTTCTGGGGGCTGAGGAGGGCTTTAAACATTTACAGAGCGTGTACATGATGGGAAAGAAAAACTACAGGCTAATGACAAGTGAAGAAGCAGCCATTTTCCAGGCAAAGCTACACTTTAAAGGAGTTGTGGAGACTTAAGCTATTTATGGCCAATCCTCAGGCTAGGCCATAAATGCCCGATTGGTTGGGGACGAAAAGTTAGACCCCTGACTGATCATCTGTATCAAGCCACTCGCTTCCAGCGCCCGTACTATACAGCAATGGAAGCAGAAGGCTCTGTCCCCTGTAAAGGGGCCGAACAAAATCACTGCAGCTCAGCGCTCATTGATGTCAGTGCTGCAGTGATGGCGCCCGGCCACTATACAGGGGACAAAGCTTTCTGCTTCCAGCCCTGTATAACATGGGCACTAGAAGCGGGCATGTGCGGCCAACCAGTCCGGGGGCCAGCTCTCGGCCTCCCACTGATCAGGTATTTGTGATCTATCCTAAGGATAGGCCCCCAGATTTCTTACCCTAAGGCTGGGTTCAAATCTGCGCTGGAATCAGTATCCATTGAAAGTGGATGATCGAAAAAGTCCTGCAAGTCCAACTTTTTTTGTCCGGCAGCTTGTTAAAAAGAACGGATGTGTGATGTTCCCCCATATAATCATTAGGGGTCCATTGGGCTCTGTTCGTGTCTGCTGTTTTAGCGGTCTGTTTGGCTGTTATGATCCTCCAACGCTTTGTTTCCTAGGGTTACACTAGGTTAACACAAGTCTTAAAAACAGAAGAAAAAAAAAAAAAAAGCCCTTTTCCATTACATGCGGACACCATTAATCATGCAATGCTGAGACACGGGGAAATCCGCTCCGACTGTAGGAAACGTCCGCAGATAACAATAGAACCTCTTTAATTTGTGAATAAATTCATTCCTGTCCTAAATCTTCAAAATCCTGATAAATGGTTGTTTTCTGTGACCTGAAAATGTCTACTGGCAGAGACCTAGCGGCTCACATATGGGAGGCTGCAGCACCAGCGCTGCGCCCGCAGGACGAAATACAACAGCCAATTTAGAGAGTATCCGCGCTCTTAATATCTTCAGGGAGCAGCGCTTTAATACCTCGGCCTTCGATTTATGAAAACTTTAACCTCATAATTTTAAGTGATATTAAAATGATATTTTTAGGCAAAGGCTAATAACAAAAGAGAATTTCTTGATATTTCATGCGAGAAGTGAACAATGTATTCGGCCTTATCAGGGAATAAAGGGAGATGAGAGTGCGGCCCCATTATTAACACGCACCTTTCCTTAACCTGATTTAATGGCTTCTAATAGACGTACTTAGCAACTCCTCGACTAAAGGAAGACTTACAAGACGGCATGGACATCTTGTTCACAAGCTTTCTTCCAATGGGAGTGATAAAGTGTTGCAGATTTATTAAGACTGTCATTTCATATGCCAGTCTTAACAAAGGGCCAACAGGTGTAAGGCATACCTGATGTATCAAGCGTCTCCTCAAGAATCAGACGCATGTCCATGCACCAGAATGTAAATCTGCATCAGTTAGGAACGGACATAGATTTCCCCATATAACTTACGCTAGAAAATGGCCGTGAGTTACAATGAATGGAAAATGGTGAGCGAGGTGCAGAACAGGGGATGTATCACATATTTGGAGCAACTAGGGGCCTTGCACCAAAGATGCACCACATTATCACATCATCGATGAATCCCCCCATATTGTGTAACTTTCTGTATTACAATAATACTCAATTACAGACAAGCCATTGATATGCTGGAACCTTTTACTACTAAAATATTCCATTGACTTCTTTTCCTATAGGGCTGATGTGATCTGCCGGCTTCATTGCGTCCTATGACTACATACTCCTTATACTGATTCCTTATTATGTAACTGACATGTTGTGTTTTATGTTGTGTTTTTAATAAAGATATAATGTTAAGAAAAAAGCTGCAGGTGTCATGGACACAAATGGTCGCGGATGCGAAGCCAGTATTTAGGCCTTACCAATATAGAGAGGTCTCATGTTGGTCCAACCTGGAGACCATATTTATAGAGGAGGAAGATAAGATGGAGGAGGAAAAAGAGGAGATCGCAGTAAACTTCAGAGTGCCGAGAATGTCCCAGTGAGGAAGAGAAAGACATGGAGGTAGAGAAAGTAACTGAGAGCATTGAGGAGACAATGAATCCTCCTTTAGGACATTGTATGAAGGAGACATGGCCGAGTGCAGACCCTGTGATACCTCAGAGAAAATGGTGGGTTCCAAAAAGTTTACAAAACAGCAGGACAAAGACCACCAGAGGAGTAAGAACATTACACAGCCCCTTCAGTCTTGATATCAATGTGGAGGAAGAGGAGGACAGAGATAACATCTGTGAGAGACGACATGTGAAGGAAGCATGGCCGGCCAAGGATTCATCTACACCACAAAGAAAGTGGTGGATCCCAAAATGTGTCCGGAGGAACCGCAACCAGACATTAGCAGAGGCCCGGCCATCAGGATTCTGTAGGGCAATTCTGTGCTGCTGGGACTGGAGGACATTAGGCTGCCAAAGCCGACTGCGCATGCCCAGGCCGCCATTTTCCGGTGGTCTGTTAGTGCGCTGCGTCCGATGCCTGCGAAAGGCAGAAGATACGGAGAAGAGGAGGAGGGGAGTGAACACAACGAGCTATGACGCGGCGGCTGCTCGGAGTACAGGGGGAACGGCCCTCGTAATTAGCATAACAGAAGAAACAGATTTTATCAGAAACAGCGGGGAGAAGAAGAGAATGGAAGGTAGGAGTAGAATAGACTTTTTAAAGGCTATTCCAACGTTCCATTAGTTAAAAAGGTGTTTTTCTAATGACAGAATCCCTTTAAGATGCTCTGGCCTAACAAAGGGGGTTATTAGCTAACAGTCCTAAAAGCCCAATTAGTGTCTTACACATGGTATAATGTCCCATTGGTGCCTCCGCACAGTAAAATGGAGCATTATACAGTGTGGTGGGCACAGTGTGGGTTAAAGTAATGGGACATTAGTGCCCTCTCACACAGTATAATGCTCTTGAGCGCCCCCATCACAGACCTGACAAATCGCTTATAGTGCCCTTTTAGCACTAATACTGTACATGACAATACAATAGTGGCACCAGGGATTGGCAATCGTCCCTGCTGACTGCACATGAGTACTGTGTCCTGAGCAGGCATCAGAGAAGATTACCGATCCCGGCAGCCACTACTGTAACGTATCAGGACTTAGGGGACAGCGGTCTGATCGATCAGTGTGGGGCAGGGACGGAGAGAGCTGTGCAGCCCTATAGCTCGCTATGTGATCCAGAAAAGCGTTTTATCAGCGATTGTCCCAGGATAATGCAGCTTTGGGCCATAAGACACAGGGACTTTTTAGTTGGGTTTTCCTTGCTAAAAAGTTTGTCTTATAGTCCGAAAAATACGGAAAATAATAAAATCTTAGTAGTTATGAAGAAGGGTCTGGGGAGCCCAGGCACTAAGTGACAAAGGTGCTTACTACATCACAACGTGGGGTTCAGGTCGGGTTCATTATTCTCCAGGATCCTTGGCATGCCGGCAGATAATAAATTATGGATTCAGCGCCTCCCTGATTTTAGAGTCTGTGTGATGTGGAGGTTTGATGTTGGATGTCCCACGCTGTTCAGTCAGGAAAATAATGATTCATGTACCATTCTGTGATGCCAAACAAAGACGCTGCAAAAACTGCTGAAAAATCTTTATCCCCGGCATTAAATCACTGAATAATAACGAAAATAGATAAAAATACGGCAACAATAACATACAATAAAAGTGTCCTTACATTAACTTTCACGGCCTTTAGGAAAAACTTGAAAGAGACGAACTAAAGCCGGCCATAGCGGTTAGGTAAATGCCTGTTTGGTTGAGAGCTAATACACTAAATTCCAATGTAAACATGCACACCCGGCTAATTCATACGGTACGGAATAGGGGCTACTTGGCAAGTAGACCTGCAACAGCAACGCAAGGCTCAACCTTGGATTTCTGCTGCTATCTCCACAGCAAGGTCCAACTTCACATTCAAGATGCAGATATGGCAGAGGTCAGTAGTCTTCAGAACTCCAGCTGAAACTATAACTCCCAGCATGCACCTTTCACTGCTATGGGAGAAAGTGTGCATGCTGGGAGCTGTAGTTTCACAACTGTTGGCATGCTGATCCCTGCGGTATGGTATACAGCACCATCAAACTAGTTCACCTACAGTGTGGGGACTATTGTATAATACAGATCAGCAGGCCTCCAGGACGGATCTCTCAGGGCTGATGATTAACTAGAATAACTTCACAAGTGAAAAAATACCCTTTGACAAAGGTAATAAACAAGCCGGCTCAGCAAATCTCACAACCTTTAGCCAGCACTCCCAGCCTAAAAAGCAGGTGGAGGGGCAAGAACGACAAAGGCCAGATTGTCACCTTCAATGATTTGGAGAGAGACTCCGGTTGGAGCCAGACCACATAGGACAACCCCTGCACAGAAGATGATCTAGGAAACATAGCTAGAACGTGCACTCATCCATGTGGGGTGAGCATAGTCACCCACACTAAGGATAGGGTCACAAAGTGCAAACACTATGAAGAATTTCTCCCAGGGAAATCCTGCAGCGCGCTCTCCTGCTACAGCAAGAAACACCCAAAATCAGCTCACCGGCAGGTTCACCTAGCTTTGCATTGCAAAGACTGAAATCCTTAGGTATAACCCGCAGCGATAACTGACATGCTGCAGGTTTTATTTGCAGCCTGTGGATGAGATATGTATAATGGTGTTGCTATAGTGGATAGTAGAGTGTTTAGAAGCCAGGTGTGCACCAAAACAAAAAGCAACAAAAACTCAATGGGGGGAATTTATTAAGGTCTCAAACACACGACCAAGGCTCTTCCGGCTTGTGTGCCAACGCTTCGTTCCATTCCAATATCTATAGAGCATGTCCTATAAGATATCGGAATGCAACAGAACATCGGAAGAGCCTCAGGCTACACCCTCGGTCATGTGCACGAGGCCTTAGGCTGGGGGTCTTCTACGCCACTCTTTATAAAGTCCCCAAGGAGGAGCGACCTCCAGCCTCTTCATAAATCACGGACACTCCCAGAATTGAAATCTACAGTAGGCTGGAACAGGCGTAAATTTCATGTATGACAATTGTCTGGTGCAAGTCGTACTAGAATTGTCAGACCATCTTTCTCTCCACCCACTTTTGCAAAAAGCGAGGCACATAATAAAAGACATGGCGCAAGAAAGAGCCACGTCATGCTCCACATGGACATCCATCTATGCCTAAAGACTGGATCAACATATTCGCCCCAGTATGTGTCTCCAGCCCATGGTGTCATGCACACGACCGTGTGTGTGACGCCAGCTGTGACTGAACAGCTTAGGTGGCACATGGATGTCACCTGTGTGCTGCCCGTGCACCAGCTATGCTTTGGCGGCCCCATTCATTGGGGCCAGCGAGCATGGCCGCAAAAACGGACAGGAATAGGACCTGTCTTGAGTTTTTTGGCTCAGCTGTCGTCCCGTACACGGAACTGTAAAAATCATAGTTGTGTGCATGGGCCCTAAGACTGAGGCCACACATTGCAGAAAAGTTGCATTTTTTTTGTTGCAGATTTTGCTATTTTTGAGCCAAAGCCAGTAGTGGATTCAAAAGGAATGGGGATATACGGAAAGCTCTTATACTCTTCCTCCCTGCTGAATTCACTCCTGGCTCTGAAAAATGCAGCAAAATCTGCACCAAAAACTGAAAACTCCATATACGTCTCCAGCCTGAGCTGGCAAATATCTGTCCGCCTTGAATGCTTATTCCAGTTTGCAGTGCTCTGTTTGCTCCTTATCTGGTCAGGTCCGGCTGGTACAGACAAACAATGGAAAAACAACCGGCAGGAATCCTTCACGTGACCTGCGATTAAACATACGAGAAGCGGAGAAGACGAGCGGCAGCAGCAGCAACAACATGCCCCACACCGAGTCCCATCAGTCCTATAGCAAGTCACTGCTACACAGACACAGAACAGACTTTCAGGACTTTCCAGTTCTCTGGTTTGTTGGTATCTGGTAAATATGTGAACCCTATACTTAACCTCCAGCACCGCAGGGCATAGGACAATGGGAAGGACAGCCGCCTGACACTAGCCATGCAGCCTGTCACTTCTCACCTGTGCCCATTACTTGTTACTTAAAGAAGGACTCCAAGCCGAAAGAAGACAAAAAGACTTCTGGCTTATGAGTTTTTAGGGTTTCCCGCACAATTATTGCCTAACGTAAAGTAGTTCAGTTTTGTAATATTCTTTGTACAACAATATTCCAAGGTTTTAAAAATCTCCGCTTGCTGTCAGTAAGTGCAAATTATTTCTGGTCGGGATCAAAAGGCGTTCTAAGATTTTAGGCTCATTTCACACCAAAACAGTGTCCGCCTACAGTTTCCACCAGGAGAATTTAAAGGGGGTTTCCAGCTGTAAATGGACCTTTCATACTGATGACCTATCGAGCCTCTGTGTGCCGGAACCTGCTAGTGGACGGGCAGTGCGTGCAGCATTGGTCCTATTCAAGTAATAGAAGCAGCTGTAATTCCCCAAAATCACCACTATGCAGTGGAGGGGGCTGCTGCACCGCTCCTATTCAACGAATGTAGTACTGCCCGTTAAGTAGCGGCTGATATGTGCATAGTCAGGGTGTCAGACCCCCCCTAGATCACATAGAGATGTCCTATACTGTGGATAGGTGGTCAGTACGAAAAATCCATTTGAGGCCAGAAAACCCCTTCAAGGAAAAAAAACAGTGTGTGCATACATTTAATGGGCGCCATTTGTCCCCCATAGAGACAAAACATGGCTGCTTTCTTCCAAAAAAAAAAAAAACTACTACCATACCTGTGCACAGTTTGTATGTGGTCCTGCAGCTCAGCCTCATTCACATGAATATATCTGAGCTGCAATACCAGACCTAACCTGTGGACAGGTGAGGCGCTGTTTCTAAACATAAGCAGCCATGTATTTCTAATCCTGTACAACCCCTGTAATGTCCATACATCACGTGATCAAAGTGATGGTTTATTTCATCTCATGACGCTTGGGACTGGATTGGTTACAACCTATAGAAGTGTACGTGATGTTACAGTAGTGACAGGCGGAGCGCCAGAGCCACGGTCCGGTTGATCATTTCTTCACACATGTTGCCATCAGCTTCCTGTGCACAATTTACTTTTCTTAGAAATTGCAGCACAGAAAAATCCTGCCCATAAAATCTGCATTACTGGATGTCGGTGGCCGGGATCACACCAAGGTCATAGTGATACCGCTAGAGGTCACCGCAGAGGCTCGCTTAACTCTTTGTGCACTACATAAAACCTCAGGCGCTATCGCTGTTATCACAGCATCCTGGGACTTGTAGTCTCACATCCTAAGTCAGAACTAGGGAATGTTAAAGTGGTTTTCCGGTATTGCAATAATGATGACCTACCCTAAGGACAAGTCACCAATACCAGATCGAAGGGGGTCCAACACTCTGGATCCCCACAGATCAGCTGTCTGAAGAGACTGCAGCAATGTGACAAGTATACTACTTTCCAAGGACAGCGCCATATATTGTATAAAGGCTGTGCTTGGTGTTGCAGCTCAGCCCCATTCACATGAATGGGACTGAGCTAAACGCAGGCCAAGGAATATGATATCACTGTCGATCACCGGGGCACCACTGCACTCAGCAGCAGCGGCTCATCTGTGGCGAACCCACATGTCAGACCCGCGCAGATCAGATATCCTAAGGATAGACCCCAATCATCTCAAGAATGGGGGTGCCCCCTGCACTCAGCCCGATCGCCACCAAAAACCTGCATACTGCCCACGTCAAACACCCCGATCCCTGAAAAAATCTGACAACCGCCCCTGGACAATAGTACAAGAACCACTAATAAAATATATATAAATAGGCTCCAATGCTAAAAAAATTCCAATACCATCAAAAGTGCTAAAAACCTCCATTTATCATAAAAACACCTCCATGCAAAATGTACACAAGACCCCCACTTACAAAACCGCTGACCACTTATACGAAAGCAATGGGTCCCCCCAGGGGGTGTGATACCCTAAACTAGTTGTATGAGGGACTATAACACTCAGCAAGCTGTCAGTGCATGCTGGGAGATGTAGTCCCCCTGCAGCTGGAGATCAACAGGTTCCTATACCAAAAGCTCGGCATATAATAATAGAAGTGGTATATAGATGACATACACGTATACACTGTATGCACAGAGCACAGCAGGGTAGTCAGGGACAGAAGTGTCATACTCTGCAGCGTTCCTGCAGCGGTACCGCACCGTCTATGACACCCCACCATCTTCCGTAACCGCAGCCCCTGCCCCCCCTGCAGCCTCCACCGTCACTTCTTACCTTATTTCTTCCCAAAAGTGAGGTTTTTGCAGTAAAATGTCTCAGCACTTGCCCTGCCATGGAGGCCGCCATATCTGACCGGAAGCGAAAGTGAAGCTCCACATGGACACGTTCAGTGTGTAACGCTACGTCACGGGCAGAGCGGCGGAGGACACGCCCCCCTCACTGCTGATTGGACGGCTCTGCCGACCATCTGTCACGCCCCCTGTGCTTTGTCTCCCTTTCCCGTCCTTGCTTGTTTTATGGGTTTATTTACGAAAAATTCGTAATTTGGTGACTTTGATTAGAAAATAATCATTATTAAAATTGGTTCTGGAGAAATTCTGTTTACTTTTGTTTTTAGAAGATTATGTTAAGAAGTGTTTTAAATGCGTTGTTCACACATAGATACATACCGCAGACGTATAGACCTTCAATTTATAGCATATATTTTAGCTATTTTTGATTGGGTCAGATGAGCTCCTCATATATAGTGCATGGGTGTAGCTATTGGGGATGCAGCAGTCACTACCCTGGACCCTGCAGGGACTCCAAAGGTCCCTCTGCCACCTAAAATATACCAGGAGCTTCAAGTTACATCTCCGCCTCAGGGGGTCTTTTGGTAAGTGCTCATCCTGTGTTCAGATCATACAAGGGTACATCCTCATCTAAGAGGGCTGTCTGATGAATTACCTAATATAAAGGGGTTTCCCGTAGCCATCCTTTGGTTTGGGGATAATTTACTGATTGACATGGGTCTGATCACTGGGACCCCCACTCATCACTGCTCCCAAGTTTGAATAGAGCAAAAGGTCGTAAATGTATGCCTGTTCATTTTAATGAGACCACTGGAGGTAGCCAAATTACAGCACTGTGCTACGTCTGGGGGATACCCAGTGAAATGAATGAAATGGGGCACACATTTACGACCTTCCATTCAAACTGGAGCATACCTCCAAATTTCAAAGGACTGAAAGCGGATGCAGCAAGTTTAGGTATTGTAAGCCATGCCTCCAGCGCTGCCCACACACATGTTGACTCCACTCATTGCCAACCATGTCCCTTTGTGCCCCCAAACAGCATAGTGTACCTTTAGTGGCCACAACAAAACAGTATCATGCTCCTTGTGGTCCCCGCACAGTATAATGTCCTCCTGGAGGCCTTTCCAGTATAATGCGCACATACAGTGGGGAAAAAAGTATTTATTCAGCCACCAATTGTGCAAGTTCTCCCACTTACAAAGATGAGGCCGGCCTGTAATTGTCATCATAGGTAGACCTCAACTATGAGAGACAAAATGAGAAAACATATCTAGAAAATCACACTGTCTGATTTTTTAAGAATTTATTTTCAAATTATGGTGGAAAATAAGTATTTGGTCAATAACAAAAGTTCATCTCAATACTTTGTTCTATATCCTTTGTTGGCAATGACAGAGGTCAAACGTTTTCTGTAAGTCTTCACAAGGTTGGCACACACTGTTGCTGGTATGTTGGCCCATTCCTTCATGCAGATCTCCTCTAGAGCAGGGATGTTTTGGGGCTGTCGCTAGGCAACACGGACTTTCAACTCCCTCCAAAGGTTTTCTATGGGGTTGAGATCTGGAGAATGGCTAGGCCACTCCAGGACCTTGAAATGCTTCTTACGAAGCCGCTCCTTCGTTGCCCTGACGGTGTGCTTGGGATCATTGTCATGCTGAAAGACCCAGCCACGTTTCATCTTCAATGCCCTTGCTGATGGAAGGAGGTTTGTACTCAAAATCTCACGATACATGGCCCCATTCATTCTGTCATGTACACGGATCAGTCGTCCTGGTCCCTTTGCAGAGAAACAGGATCTGAGTCCCTGGCGGCGTAGTGTGTTACTGACGGTAGCCTTTGTTACGTTAGTCCCAGCTTTCTGCAGGTCACTCACTAGGTCCCCCCGTGTGGTTCTGGGATTTTTGCTCACCGTTCTTGTGATCATTTTGACCCCACTGGGTGAGATCTTGTGTGGAGCCCCTGATGGAGGGAGATTATCAGTGGTCTTGCATGTCTTCCATTTTCTAATTATTGCTCCCACAGTTGATTTCTTCACACCAAGCTGCTTGCCTATTGCAGATTCAGTCTTCCCAGCCTGGTGCAGGGCTACCATTTTGTTTCTGGTCCTTCCACAGCTCTTTGGTCTTCACCATAGTGGAGTTTGGAGTGTGACTGTTTGAGGTTGTGGACAGGTGTCTTTTATACTGATAACAATGTCACACAGGAGCCATTACTACAGGTAATGAGTGGAGGACAGAGGAGCCTCTTAAAGAAGAAGTTACAGGTCTGTGAGAGCCAGAAATCTTGCTTGTTTGTAGGTGACCAAATACTTATTTTCCACCATAATTTGCAAATAAATACTTAAAAAAATCATACAATGTGATTTTCTGGATTTGTTTTCTCATTTTGTCTCTCATAGTTGAGGTCTACCTATGATGACAATTACAGGCCGGCCTCATCTTTTTAAGTGGGAGAACTTGCACAATTGGTGGCTGACTAAATACTTTTTTTCCCCACTGTATAATATACTTCCCCCTCAATGTATCCCCTCAGTATAGTGTCCCCAGCAGTATAATGCTCCCCTTATTATGGCCCCTACATTATAATATCCCCCTTATTATGGCCCCCACAGTATAATATCCCCCTAAATGTGGCCCCTACAGTATAACTTCCCCCTTAATATGTCCCCACAGGATAATGTCAGAAATCAGCTGATGATTGGGGGTGTCAGACACCAATTGCATAGAAATGACCTATCCTAAGGATAATCTTGGACAACCCCTTGAAGTTTTTTAGTAAGGTACATAACATAAAATTTCACCTCCGTTCTTCCCTGGTATGAGATGTTGTAGTTAATAGGCAGAAGTTTCCCTGTCTCTCTTTATTACACATAATTGCAGGTATTTATTAACGGGATGATCTTTTTGCATTGCTTTTCTGTTTACTTAATAGAGGTGCAGCCATATAAGACATTGATTTTTGGAGAATACGGCGCTTCTTGTTGAGTTTATTCCCATATTTCACAGCGGTGCAGCCATACAGAGCGCCCGGGGACATGGTGGATGTTTATTGTCATTGGTCTTTATTGTCAGTTGCAGGCACAATACAGCAAGTTATATAAAACGTAAATGTTTATACCAGTCTGTGCCGGGGCAATTAAAAGTTTATATCACACTATGTCACTGGGTATGTGCCGAGGGTGCCACAGACAATGCCAGTGATGAAGAGCTGGACACATACATACATGTGCATTGCCCAAGTTAAAGGGGTTGCCCAAAACCCTGGCAAAATGGATACTGATGACCTGCCCACAGGATAGGTTACCAGAATCAGATTGGCGGGGGTCTGACACCCATCTGCTGTTTTGGCTTTATACAAGATATATGACCAGAAGCAGCTCTGCTCGTATTCAAGTGCATGGGAGAAGATGAAGTTCTCCGGAAAAACCGCCAGAAGCTGTAAACAGTGTGCAGAGCCCCCTACACTGTAGTGGTGCCATTGGGAAACTGCAGCTCTACTTCTGTTCACTTGAATAGGAGCAGAGCTGCTTCCGGTTATATACCTTGCAGCTTCCAGCAGCCAAAACAGCTGATCAGTGTCGGACTCCCACTGATCTGATATCTTGTGGATAGATTATCAGCAGAGATAGGCGAACAGATTCGTTCCAAACTGGTTTCAACCTAAATATCCCAAATTGACGGAAATGCCCACGCCTTCATTGCTTCAAAGAGCTTGACAAAAATGTTGATATCTTGGCAATGGAGTCACCGATTAGCAAGCAGGAAACAGCATGTGATTCAGGTGACCCTAACCTATGGTGATACTAACCTATCTATCTGTGGGGCTGGGGTGATATTCTGGTTCTGGTGACACTAACCTATCTATCTGCAGGGCTGGGGTGATATGCTGGTTCTGGTGACACTAACCTATCTATCTGCAGGGCTGGGGTGATATGCTGGGTCTGGTGACACTAACCTATCTGCAGGGCTGGGGTGATATGCTGGGTCTGGTGACATTAACCTATCTATCTGCAGGGCTGGGGTGATATACTGGGTCTGGTGACACTAACCTATCTATCTGCAGGGCTGGGGTGATATGCTGGGTCTGGTGACACTAACCTACCTATCTTCAGGGCTGGGGTGATATGCGGGTTCTGGTGACACTAACCTATCTATCTGCAGGGCTGGGGTGATATGCGGGTTCTGGTGACACTAACCTATCTATCTGCAGGGCTGGGGTGATATGCTGGTTCAGGTGACCCTAACCTATCTATCTGCAGGGCTGGGGTGATATGCTAGTTCTGGTGACACTAACCTATCTATCTGCAGGGCTGGGGTTCATATGCGGATTCTGGTGACACTAACCTATCTATCTGCAGGGCTGGGGTGATATGCTGGTTCTGGTGACACTAACCTATCTATCTGCGGGGCTGGGGTGATATGCTGGTTCTGGTGACACTAACCTATCTATCTGCGGGGCTGGGTTCATATGCGGATTCTGGTGACACTAACCTATCTATCTGCGGGGCTGGGTTCATATGCTGGGGTCTGGTGACACTAACCTATCTATCTGTGGGGCTGGGGTGATATTCTGGTTCTGGTGACACTAACCTATCTATCTGCAGGGCTGGGGCGATATGCTGGGGCTGGTGACACTAACCTATCTGCAGAGCTTGGGTGATATGCTAGGGTATGGTGACACATTCCCTTTAATAATTCTGGTGCAACTTGCACCAGTGCGCATACACCAGCTCACATAGACGTCATAGATAGTTCTATTCACATTATATATCTTGATGTTCTGGAGATTTAAAACCCAACCTATTGGCGTTGAGATTTTGTGTGCTAGATGTAAGGCATCCCACAGTCCTCTGCGCCCACACACAAAGTGTTACTATTCATCAGGGTCCATTGGAGGATGAATGGAGGATAATAGAAGGTGCAGATGTGGTCAGCTATGTAGACAGAAGACATGACTATGTCATTAAACAGGACTAGCTCTCACCGCAGGGACACACATCTGTGTGTGATCCGTGTGTCTGAGTGAGTGTATGGGTGCGCACGTGTGTGACTGTGAGAGAAATAGGAATGAGGATATTTCTCTTGTTCTGTTGCTCAGTTCCTTCCTCTAAGCTCAGAGCCCATAATGTTCCAAGATTGAATCATCAGGATTGCAGCCACGTTCCAGAGATGAAATCTGTGCAGTAAAGTAAGATTTTGTAACCCACAATTTCCTGCTATTCACAGTGTATTTGCATCACACGGAACAAAGAAAAGTGCTTGGTAACTTATGCAGAGGATAGTTGTAAAACACAATTTTATAGAGATGTGAGCTGGCATTTTCTGAGAGATATTTCCAATCCAGTGATGAGTATTCTAAGCATGTAACTATCTCCTAGGTATTTAGGTATATATCACCTACCTATCTGTCTATCTATTTACATATCTAATTGTTATCTATGTATCTAATATCTATCTATTTATCTTCTATCTATCTATCTATCTATCTATCTATCTATCTATCTATCTATCCCATATCTATTTATCTATCTATTCCATGTCTGTCTATCTATCTATCTATCTATCTATCTATCTATCTATCTATCTATCTATCTATTCCATATCTATTTATCTATCTATTCCATGTCTATCTATCTATCTATCTATCTATCTATCTATCTATCTATCTATTCCATGTCTATCTATCTATCTATCTATCCATACCTCCCAACTTTTAGAGGACAGAAAGAGGGACAAAATGTGCGGCGCACTATGCACGCTGCTGCAAATTTAGCTCCACCCACTTCTAAATTGACTTCCGCCCATTCCCATCCATTTCTCTTTGTGCTCCCTACACTGTATAATGCTATTATAGTCACCTTAATATTATATGCCCCTATGTTATAATGTTGTCTTCAAATTGACCCCACAGTATAAAGTCTCTCTCCTGATGCACCCACGGTTTAAAGTCCCCCTCCAGTTGCCCCAGTTTAATGTCCCCCACCAGCTACTACAGTTTAAACTGGAGGTAACTAGAGGGGGACATTAAACTGGGGCAGCTGGAGTGGGACATTAAGGTGGGGGCAACTAGATGGGGACATTAATCTTCATCTGCCCCCACAGTTTAATGCCCACTCTATCTGCCCCCAAAGTTTAATGTTCCTCTTCATATGACCCCCAGTTTAATATATCTCTTCATATGCCCCTCCAGTTTAATGCCCCCCTCATCTGCCAAAGTTTAACATAAAAACACTGATACTCACCTCTCCTCGCTCCCCTGCTGCGCAGTCTGCAGTCTCTTGTCTCAGAGTGTTGAGGGAGCTGCAGGCGCGATGTGAGTGACGTCATCACATTGCGCCTACAGCTCCCGGGGCCGGAGCGCAGAGGGGGCAGAGTGGTGAGGCAGGAGCTGTCCGCTGTATGGAGAGGATGCAGATGAGTTGAATCCGGGACATACCTCCCGCTGACCAGGACCGCGGGACAGGACTGACAATCTGGGACAGTTGGGAGGTATGTCTATCTATCTATCTATCTATCTATCTATCTATCTATCTATCTATCATATCATGTCTATCACGTCATATCTTTTTATCCATCTTATTTCCGTCATCTGATCCTTTCCGTTAGGATGATCCCTCAAATTTTCTGCTCCCGGGACATTCAGTGATCAGCACTAATTGTTATCTAATATCTATCTAATATCTATCTCAAATCTATCTATCTATCTATCTATCTATCTATCTATCTATCTATCTATCTATCTATCTGTCTATCTATCTATCTATCTATCTATCTATCTATCTATCTATCTATCTATCTCTCTATCCATCCATCTACAGATGCAATACTGTTTAACATGACTTTCTGCAGCGTGATATCCTATCTCAGGAGACACCAAAAGCCATTGAAAACCCATTGAAATAGTTGAGTATACACGCTGTGCCACAGTGTTGCTAACACGTCATGAGTCATGATAACCTTTGCTACATCACTACGTCATATCTGTCTATCCATCTCATTTCCAGATATCTACCTACCTTATCCTTTTTGTTAGGATGATCCCTAACATATTCTGCTCCTTGGTCGTCCAGAATCACCTGCAATCTGTGAGGAGTTTTGTCAAGTGTTCAATTTCTCTGCAGCGCCACCACAGGGGTAATGAATAATTACACAGTTTTCATTAAATTCTATGGGGTCAATGTGTAATGCATGGACATGTCGTGTCCTCCAGAGCAAGAGACGCTCTTTGTAACAGTTGTCTCCTATCGGTAATAGATTAAGGGTTTTTTTTTTCATGGAGTATCCCCAAGACTTATAACTCTGAATTCCCTGATAAAGAATTTGATATCTACTTTTTTAAACCTTTCATTCTACATGATACGTCCATATATTATAGGATCTTCTATACAGCAACATGTATTTGAAACAAAAGTAGGGCATTGTCAGGAAAATCAGATTCTCCCCTTTTGTCCTGCAGGCACACGCTGCTAGTTATGACAGCCTGAACGCTACCTTTGGTGCAGAAGAACAGACAGTTATAAAGCGGTTTGTGTCTGGATTGGGAAATTGCAGAGATTTTGATTTCCTCTGTTCTGTCCTGTTCCCTAATACTAGTATAATAGGGACATGGTGCTCTGCTGGAAGAGATAAAGGCTGCACTGAGAGCAGGATGGGATAGAGGGAGAAAAGCTGAGATCTGTGAGGGTCAGTTCAAGGTTGGTGGAGGTCCTTGGGTCACAAATTTGCCGGGCCCCACCCTGCAATTTTTTTAAAGGGGTTTTGTCACGAAAGTAAGTTATCCCATATCCATAGTTATAAAGTTACATAGTTAGTATGGTTGAAAAAAGACATATGTCCATCAAGTTCAACCAGGGGATGGGAAACGTCATGACAGTCTATACATTTCCATAACCATCAATGCTATTTTGCTCTAAAAAGGCATCTAATCCTTTTCGAAGCTGTAAGCTGTGACCGCTGTGACCAGCTCCTGGGTAGGCTATTCCTTAGACTCACAGTCGTTACAGTATAGATTCAGCTCCTGGGTAGGCTATTCCACAGATTGACAGTCCTTACAATATAGATTCAGCTCCTGGGTAGGCTACTCCACAGATCGACAGTCCTTACGGTATAGCTCCAGCTCCTGGGTAGGAAATTCCTTAGATTCACATCTGTTACAGTATAGATTCAGCTCCTGGGTAGGCTATTCCACAGATTCACAGTCCTTACAGTGAAGAAGCCTTGTTGGCTCTTGAGAATAAACCTTTTTTTTTCCAGATGGAGAGAGTGCCCCCTTGTCTTTGAGGGGATTTTACATACAACAGATTTTCCCCATATGTCTTGTACGGGCCATTTATATATTTATACAGGTTTATCATATCTCCCCTTAAACGCCTCTTCCCCAGACTAAACAGATTTAATTCCTTTAGTTTCTCCTCATAACTGAGGTCCTCCATGCTTCATATCAGTTTTGTGGCCCTCTGTTGAACCTTTTCCAACTTTAATACATCCTTCCTACAGTATAGTGTCTATATCAGTATGTGTACATAGAAGGTTGTCAATTATCCTGTGTGGGCGGGGTTATCAGGACTCTGACTGTCTCTCCTAGGAGTCCTCTTAGGATTTACTCTGCTTTTCACTCAAAAATTTGGCTCTAAACCTATATATCATAGAACCCAGCTTCTCTCGTCTTATCCTGCTCTCACACAGGGCAAAAGAAATCAGATTTGCTTTAGATTTCGAAAAATATATATCTACATTTGCAACAAATTTTCTATTTATCTAAAAAAAAACCCCACAAAGTAACATTTCAATAGTCTTCATTAAAAATCTCCTACAAATTTGTGTCTGAAGTTTTTATGTAGACGTTTTTGTCTCCATAGCAACAGACTACAAAGAAACCCAGTGTAGTCTGGTCCTCTTCCAGCTGTCTTCCATAGTCAGACTCACTTCCATCTGTCCTATTTTTGCTAATTTTTGTCTTCTGAAACTATGGAAACACATATGACTGAATAATTGCTGTAGACACAAAACAGTAGGATATTTTTTAAGCAAGACTACATTAATTTAGATGCATCGCAAGAGTAGCAAATTAATAAAATTGGACATACCCCTTAACTAAAGCAGTATAAGATTACAAAACAGTGAGATGCTAAAGAAAGGGTGTGATAATAATCCCGATTGAGTTGCATGTTTCCTGGAACACTATTCACTAAATAGCGCCCCCTGCTTATGCAAGCTTGGGATGCAAAAGACAAGATGAATGTCCTGTCAGTCAGTGCAGTAGCTCACTGCTACATCCCCTATACAACAGCATGACCATTACTGACTGATGAAGGAACATGCCTGTAAGTATTTTCCTCCACTCACCTCCAATTTATGTGTCAAGCAGTTATACGGTAAGGGATTTGTGCAGCGCCATTAGTGCAGGTTCTGTACTCCGCATCCCCTTCAGGCTACACCAGAGCAAGGCGACCAATTTCTCTCTACTAAAACTTCTAATTAGAAAAGAAATAACTGTCAGGTGTCCTAAATGTTTAATGTTTTCAATATCGGAATTTGGGTTGGAGGTAACATGTTTGTAGACAACATGCAGTTATGAGATGATTTAAAATTCTCCTGGCATGTGTTTCCCAGGAAAGGTTACTGAGATTTTATTGTATCGTCTAGCAGAAAATCATTTCTCTCAGTTAATACTTTATTTACTTGCTGTCAACATGTGAGCAATGCCAGTTTTGGTGTTGTGGAAGTCTTGAGATAGCAGTGTTTCAATTTTCTTTCTTTCTTTCTTTCTTTCTTTCTTTCTTTCTTTCTTTCTTTCTTTCTTTCTTTCTCTCTCTCTCTCTTTCTTTCTTTTTCTTTCTTCCTCCCGCATCTCTCCCTCATCCCTTCCTTCCTTCCTTCCTCTTGTTTCCCTCCTTCCTCTCTTTCTTTCTTTCTTTCTTTCTTTCTTTCTTTCTTTCTTTCCTTCCTTCCTTCTTTCTTCCTCCCGCATCTCTCCCTCACTCCTTCCTTCCTTCCTTCCTTCCTTCCTTCCTTCCTTCCTTCCTTCCTTCCTTCCTTCCTTCCTTCCTTCCTCTCTCTCTCTCTTTCTTCCTCCTGCCTCCCTCTCTCCTCCCCACCTTCCTTCCTTCCTTCCTTCCTTCTTTCTCTCTCTCTTTCTTCCTCCTGCCCCCTCTCTCCTCCCCACCTTCCTTCCTTTCTTCCTTCCTTCCTTTCTCTCTCTCTCTCTCTCTTTCTTCCTCCTGCCCCCTATCTCCTCCCCACCTTCCTTCCTTCCTTCCTTCCTTCCTTCCTTCCTTCCTTCCTCTCTCTCTCTCTCTTTTCTTCCTCCTGCCCCCTCTCTCCTCCCCACCTTCCTTCCTTTCTTCCTTCCTTCCTTCCTTCCTTCTCTCTCTCTCTCTCTCTCTCTTTCTTCCTCCTGCCCCCTATCTCCTCCCCACCCCTTCCTTCCTTCCTTCCTTCCTTCCTTCCTTCCTTCCTTCCTTCCTTCCTTCCTTCTTCCTTCCTTCCTTCCTTCCTTCCTTCCTCTCTCTCTCTCTCTCTCTTCCTCCTGCTCCCCTCTCTCCTCCCCACCTTCCTTCCTTTTCTCTCTCTCTTTCTTCCTCCCTGCCCCCTCTCTCCTCCCCACCTTCCTTCCTTCCTTCCTTCCTTCCTTCCTTCCTTCCTTCCTTCCTTCCTTCCTTCCTTCCATTCTCTCACTCTCTTCTCTCTATCTCTCTCTTTCTTCCTCCTGCCTCCCTCTCTCCTCCCCACCTTCCTTCCTTCCTTTCTTCCTATCAAGTCTCTCCTGGACCAATCATTTGATCTATCTATCTATCTATCTATCTATCTATCTATCTATCTATCTATCTATCTACATATAGAAAAGGCTGCAGTACAAAGGTATAAGGAATAGAAAAGCATTACTGCTATTGTTGCAATCAACTAATATGATCTATAAACAACACATATAAATTACGGGTTCTTTGTTATACATATTTGCACAGGTTTATTTACTTGGAATAGAGTATATATAGTTTTCATTCCCCCATCTGCCTTAGGCTATTTTAAATGGAGTAAGCTCTGGATCCTACTTGCCCTGAAATTTGTAGACCTGTTCTGGGTCCAAGAGAGGTTTGTTTATTTAGTGTAGGGTCCCATCTGAATGAAGTCACCATGTCGGTGCAGGTACAGGGCTTCTTACTGTTTGATCAAAGATGTACAAGAACCTGTAATTTATATGTGTAGTTTATAGATCATATTAGTTGATTGTAACAATCGCAGCAATGCTTTTCTATTCCTTATACCTTTCTGCTGTGTGCAGGGGGCTGCTGCATTTTCTATATTTATATATTGCCACAGTAGTTAGCACTTTTTCACATTGGGATGTTCAGTCCGAATTCTCTATTGTGTATCTATCTATCTACTGTAAGGGAATTGCTAGAAGAGCAATTCCCCAGTAGCTGTTGTTGAATCCTGGGATAAGGGGAATGACAAGACATTGAGTCCTAAGCTGAACCCTGTCCCTGCCTACTTGTCTCACTGCCCTAGGCGACAGAGGGCAACTGGGCGGCAATTCCTTCTTATGATATAGGTGATAACACAGATCGCAGACAAGACAAACAACAACAAACGGGAGGTCAGCTAGCCAAGGGGTCGGAACCAGTTGAGCAGCGAAGTACAGAATCAAAATCCAAGAGAGTAGTCACAAGAAAAGCCAAAGGTCAGAAATGTAAATACAAACAGTAACAGTATAGAGCCAGCACGCACAGAAAGGCAATAGCAAGCACAAAGGTGAGGGTGGCAAAACAATATATAGGAAGAAAGAACCCACCCCAGACCTCATTGGAAGGAAAGATGTCAATCACACAAGTAAGGCTAAGATTAACTATTTGAGGAGCAGAGGGAAACAAAGGTGTAAGAGATGGGTGTGGTGGAAAATCAATTACAGAGGTGAGGGAATAGAACAGTGTTCAGACAAGAACCTAAAGCAAGGAATCATAGCCAGACATGCCTGCTGCTCCGTAGCATGTGGCCGGAGAATGGCAAGGATGTTACACCTATCTAATGAAAAGAAAGTCCAAAGCAGCGCAAGATATACCTTAATGGTAAACAGGTGCAAGCTCACGGGATCAGGCTAATAACTCTCTGGAAATAATAAAGAAAAATTCTATCTATCTATCTATCTATCTATCTATCTATCTATCAATCATATATCTATTTATCTGTCTATCTCATATCTATCTATCTATCTATCTATCTATCTATCTATCTATCTATCTATCTATCCATCTATTTCCTCTATAAAGACATTGCTGTCATCTGTCATTGCATCCCTGTCCTCTAATAATAAAGAGATAATTCTGCTACCTATGCCCCAGTCTACACAGTAAAGTTGAAAAGTTGAAAAAAGGAAATGTTAGCTTATTTTGTGTTCCCAAATGACCAGTGTGAAAACTTTTTAGGATATTTTTTTAAAAATTGATTGTCACATAAAAAATTTTTTAGTGTTTTTTAAAATGGTTAAGACAATATTTTAAATAAAAATGTTTTACTTTACATTTAAAAATGTAATTTCATTTGAAAATCTAATTTAAATGAAGAACATTTCTGATGACACATCGGCCTTTCTATATGATGTTAGCGGCACGTAGCCAGTCAGCAGAATATACAGTGAGCAGTGTTAAAATTAGCCTGCCACACTTGTAAGGAGCAGAACTGTAGCGCGAAAGTCAGCCATGCGTTTCATGACTATTGACATCATGTCCTCCTTGCGATCGATACGCTTCATGCCAGTACACGTAATTTCCCCAAACAAATCTGTCCAAGAAGTTCTGGAGTCACGGAAAGCCGTACTGTCTGTTTGTTCATTTCTGTCTTTGTAAAGTTCACAGATGGAAGACGCACACCTCAAGACGATAACAGGATACCGCATTGTATTAAAAAGTAAGAGCTGCGGGATGAATTAATAACATCCAAATGGTGCATCATGGGAGTACTCCTGTTTTATTGAGCAGGAAGATGGCATAAAACAGATGTGATGTTTTTCTATATAAAGTTAAAAAGCAAAATATCACTAGTAAATATAAGTCCTCCAATTGTCCTCCTCGCTCAGGTCCTTGACAACTCTAAGCAGGAATTTCTGAAATAAAGTGGGCATCAACTGATATTATTGCGGTCTCACCTCGAAAAGCATTGTCACCCAGCTATATCTTCCCCCTCTCTGCAGTTGACATGACAGTGGTTTGCAACTTGTTGCTCTAGAGGTGGCAGAACTATAACTCTCAATGTGCCCTGACAACTGCATGCACAGAAACCCTAGCTGCAGCATCACCAGCAGGTGTCAGCTATAAATAACAGCCATCAAGCCATTGTAAAGGCGCCCATAGCAGCAAAATCAGCTGAACCCTCCGCGGTGGGACCAGCTGACTATCTTATGTTTATGGGAGTGTGCCAACTCTCCATGAAACATAATGTCATGGGAAGGGAGGATAGAGTATGGCAAATTTTAACATGCCCAATTGATTTGTTCTCAAAGGAGATATGCCACCACCTTTTCCCACTGAAAACACATGCACAATCTGTGTATGGGAGAGCCGGGAGAAATACCTAATGGCTAAATGAGCATTTGGCCATCAGCTATTGAAGGTGTATGGCCAGTTTTAGGGTCTCAACTGGAGACAATTCTGAGCAGCCTCTTTAGATGCTGTGATCAATAGAGACTGCAGCACCTAAGAGGTTTGACAGAGGAACTCCCTCTTTCACCCCATTTTTGCCCTTATGACACAATCATGGGGTACCATTGGGTTACCATAGTCTTAATAGGTTGCCGTAATACTGACATCAACTTTATCTCCCTCGGACAGTTTCTGGGATGGGTTACGTGCTTGGAAATAGCGCCCGGCCAATCCGCCTCCTTGTCCATGATCACTAGCATTACCTGTCCTATGGGGGCTGGCAGACAATCATTGTAATAGTAAAACCAGGCCCCTAGGACTGGTAAATACCGGTGAACATGGCAGAGGAGGCAGCCGCATTGGTCACATGCAGGTGGGATTTCATTCACACAGCCTTATAATAAAGCAGACTGGAGACGTAGGTTTAGGAGGTGCAGAGTCCGCACCCACACCTCGTACTTCCTGAGTCCTATAAGCCACTTTTTACATGTGAAGGCACAGGAATTATAAATGGCACATTTTAGGTTGAGCTCCGTACAAGGAGAAGAGAGCGCCGACCCAGCTGATAAAATCTTTTTCCAATGCCCATGTCTTGGGATGAGATAAAAGTAATTGGTTGATAAGACGCCATGTGACCCGGAGCCCTGCCCTATAGGAAAGTCTATACCTACTATCATTCCCTCATAGCCTCTCTAGTTTTCAGGGCATGCTGGGTATTGTAGTTTCTCCACCTATGTGGTCTAGGTCATGTAGCAGTGCCAGAAGGCTGACTATAGCCTCCCTATTTTACCCGGAATATTTTCTTCTGTTAATAGCCGTTTCCTCTACCCTAATAATCGGAGCGACCGAGTTTATTTCCTGCGCACGGAGCAGAGGGTTGGTAAAACTGCGGCTTCTAAATTATCTTCACAATATGAATGATTTAAATATTGATGAGAATTTGCTAGTTTAATTTTGCTCCAGATTATCCTTGCAAGGAAACAGGAGCAAACCCATATGTTTTATCGTACATTATTCAAGCCTGTCTCTCCCTCCTTAAAGCTATTTTGATAACCTTGTGATTGCTCTCCACATGGCTCCCCACAGGGGTGTGTTATACAGAGAGGAATTACCGCCAAGATTGTTATTAACAAACACATCTTCGCAAGTTTTCTTAAAGCCGGGACTGTCACACTTTTCAGTAGCGTGTCCAGGCAGTCACATGTTATTAGGCTGGGCTGAAAGGGGCAAAAGCTGAAGAGCCTCAACTACTTAGGGGGCATAATCCCCATATTGCTTAAAGTGCTTTCCAAACATTTCCTCCAGTTAGAGCCTCTTGTGTCCCATCTGCTTGCATTGCTCACTTGCATTGCATGCTTATTGCCATGGGCATAAATGATTCAAAGATACATTTGGCTTCCAGAAACATAATTTTATGTTCCTGGGTCTTAATACAAAATCTATAACCGGGTGCCAGTCTACCATCTGCAATACAGGTGTCTCTTGGGGTCCCTTAAGGCACTAGTGTCTGGGTGTGACTAGTGCCCCTGTAGACCTTGTGTCCTTGTGTCTACTCCTCTGCTGGTTCCACATACAGTTCTTCCAGAGGACCAAAGGAGAACTGCACAGTTCATGTTACCATTAAGTGTGTTGGTTGAAGAAGGTAAAGTCTTGGAATTATGGAAATCACAGCGTGGATAGACATGCTAATGATTATACAAATGATAAAAAAATGGAAACAAAATATTCAAAAATTCTCATTTTATTCAGTAGCAGGTATAAGCGCCACATGCTGAAATATACACACATCCATACCTTGGCCTGCTATCGATGAGGTTATTACGAGTCTGAGGAACATTATGCTAAGCACTCGGGCCTGCAAGTCATCAAGATTGGCTGCCGATATCTCCCTTTGCAATTGTTGACCAATGACGTCACAGATGTGCTTGACGGAAGACAAATCTGGGGATGCTGCAGACCATGATAGCAAATTTAGGCCACACAGCTCACATTAGCACGAGCAATGGGCAGCCTGACAATGTCCAATTGAAAAAAGGCTTCACGATTTGGTTCCATGACTAAATCAATGTAAGGCCAAGCTAATAGTGTACCAGAAATGAAGACTAGAGGGGTCTGGCTACCATACATTATGCCACCTCACACCATAAAACCAGGAGTAGGACTCTGGTAAAGGCCTCTTCATGGCATTGTCTATGTCATATCCAAACCAATCTCCTGCCATCCTTGTGTCCAAGACAAAAGTGGCACCATGTGAACCTTTGAGAGCGGCGGTGTGAGACCAGTGGTTCACTTGTGGCTGGATGTCTGGCTTGTAGCCCAATGTCATGCAGACATCTTCTGATGGTTTGCGTCAACACTGTTTGCCGTCCAAGGCTTGGGATGTTATCTCCATTTTCACTTGCAATGGATCACTAAGTGCTATTTTTCCAGTGGCCAACCCATCTGTGGATAGGTTCTCCTCCGTGCACCTCTTGCTGTCATTCTACGTCGTTGTCATTCTTCCAACCACTAGGACACGCAGAGTTTAAGATTGCCAACATCTTGGCTGAGGCACGTGGCATAGTAATAAAAAAGCAGACAATTTAGGCAGCCTGTGACCCCAATACACAAAAGGCACTGGATAATGGGTAGCCGCTGTACTGACACCAAACAGCGGGAGTCGAGAGCCAGACCCGCATCAGTGTCATCAATATTGGAATCCCCAAAACCCTTTTTAACATTCATTTAAAAAAAAAAAAAATAGCCGCATATTACAAAAATAGTATATTTCCCTTTAAATGACAGCGGACGGCAGAATTATGATAGACTCTTTTCAATGAATTTCCAGAAATGGGGCGTAGAGGTCTCGGATGACCCCTGCTTATGTGGTAAGAGGAAGATATGTTGTTTTACTGGAAGATGATGTTGTATCTATCATTATTATTTCTTTTTAAAAAAAAATGTAGATCCATCAGCGTAAATCCATCAGTGACATTATACAGGGAGGGAGATGGATGGATAGATTTGTTAGGCTATAGGAAATTGCACACAACTGACACCGAATCACCTGGGACTGCATGCAATACACGCATCTCACATTCTCAGATGTAGCCTTAGCGGATGATAAATGTCAGACTTTAAGCTGTCTTTGTGAAGAAACTGCTCAATGTTCTCGTCAGAAGCTAAAAATGGTCGAAATCTTACGGTGAACTCTGAAAATAGCAGAATAATACAGAATAATAGTCATTGATTACCATATTCTCTGCTGCGCTCTGGAAACCTTATGTATTCTATGTTTATTAAGCAAGGTAGTGATATTACTCCGGCTCCGTGGCTATCGGGGCATACTGAGCGTTGTAGGTTCGCCACAGCTGGAGAGACACCGGATGAAGACTACCGCGGCAGATATGTTGCAGAAATTTCTGCAACTGTCTCTTCTTAGCAAGAATACCATGGAGGTGCAAAGAATCTTATTGGCCATAAAATGATTCTTTGGGACATGTGTAAAATAATGTCCGTAATTGTAAAATACTTTACAATTGAATGAAATCCTTACTCACGTGTTGACCCCTAAGGTAACATTATTGGAGGACTCAGCTTCTTATAAAACGTGGAGATTTATTGAAGCCTTCATGGAAAAACAGATACATGGAAAACTTCCAGCATAACAGAAACATCAGTCAATGTCTTACATCATAGAGGTGTAGCGTTAGGTTTCTTCAATATGGTTCCCTTGCAGACATCTTGAACTCAAGCTTATTCATCAATGTGTGTTGGTCTTCTGCAGGACGATTCTGCCATCCTTCCAAGATCTCAGAGGAAGTGGACCCAGGTTGGGAGAGAGACACCCAAAGTGAGGGACAGAGACAGGCCCCCACCGAGAGTGAGACCCAGACATGTGTGCCTGTCAATCCTTTATATTCATGAGAGGGGGTGTTTCCCAACATCCTTATACTTTCTACTACTGTATTTGGACAATACTAAAATAGTCATATCCCATCCACACCCATGCACCATAAGTTACAAGAGTTATGTCAGCAGAATACAATTAACCCTTAAAGGTCTTGAATATTGTAGAATAATATTATTTAACAACATGTATGCAACCTAGCTATCCTCCAAAAAAAAATGCATGTAGTAGCGCCAGCTGAAAGGTTGCAATCCTATAAGTCAACGTCAGACCCTTTCAACAGGTCTTGGGAAATGATCAGGGTGCAAACTACATCAAACGCTCATCTACAGACAGTTGTTTTGGGATCATTTCTCTCCATCAGTGCAGAGCAGCTTCAAAACAGCTGTCTATAGCAATCCTATAAGTCAATGTCTGACCCTTTAAACCCGTACTTTGCAACGATGAAGGGCAATCCATCTGAAACAGCTGTCTATGGCAATCCTATAAGTCAATGTCCGACCCTTTAAACCAGTACTTTGCAATGATGTAGGACAATCCTTCTGAAACAGCTGTCTATAACAATCCTATAAGTCAATATCCGACCCTTAAAACAGTACTTTACACTGACGAACGGCAATCACACAGAAACAAATGACTGTAGTTAATGGGGTTCTCTGGCCCCTGGTGTTTTTTTATACTGATGACCTATCCATGACATACAGGTGCCTCTCAATAAATTAGAATATCTTTGAAACGTTCATTCATTTCAGTAATTCAGTAATACAATCCATAATCAGCGTCTTCCATGATTGTGTGTCCTACTGAACGAGACTGAGGGACCATTTAAAGGCTTAGGAAACCTTGGCAGGTGACACTGAATTTACAATACTGAACTTTTTTACAATATTCAAATTTTCTTAGATTTGGGTTTTCATTACCTGTAATCCATAATCAACATTTACAGAAATAAAACACTTGAAATAGAAGACTCTGTGTGTAAAGAATCTAGAAAATATAGGAGGTCACTTATTTAATTTAATTACTGAAAGAAATAAACGTTTCAAAGACATTCTAATTTATTGAGATGCCCCTGTAGGTCATCAATATCCAATTGGTGGCGTTCTGACCTTGCACTGATCAATTGATCCGGTTGCATCTGGGCTCCAGAAGCTACTGCACAGGACAGGGCCGTAAGCAACTCTGATCCTATGCAAGCAAAAGGTGCAGGGCTGCAGCCACGTCCACTCTATCGTGGTGGCCCCGAGTACTAGCGCTCTGTGCCTATTACTAGAATAAATGTAGAAATGGTAGGAGTGACTCCAAAAAAAGAGACTCCAAAAAAAGAGAGGTAGGGGACCGCGCTTCACCAAGGTTGCTTTAATAAACTCTAAAACACAACGCGTTTCGAGGATCAATGGTCCTCTTTATCAAGTGTACAAGAGACTGGTTAAAAAAGGAAATAAACATGAACAAATAAGAATAGAAAAACAGATAATGTTCATCAAATAATCAATGTGAAATAAAATAATAATAATAATAATAATACACATATACAGTACTTATAAATTGATTAAAACTGAGAAAAGTGGCTATGAATGTGTATCAACCACAATATGAATTATTTAAAGGCTATGTGTAATAAATAAGGCGGACAATAAATTAACAATTAAAATCGTATAAAAAGTGGCTATGAATGTGTATCAACCACAATATGAATTATTTAAAGGCTATGTGTAATAAATAAGGCGGACAATAAATGAACAATTAAAATCGTATAAAAAATGAAAACAATTAAGAGAAATATTTATAAATGTGGGTAACATTAACAATATTGAGTATAAAGGAATGTTAATAAGTAACAAAGATATGAATAAATATCAAAAGAGATACATACATAGTAACAGAGATACGGAAAATAAATAAATCATGAATTGCCAATGGTAATAGAATTTGGTACTTGGAGATTATTAAAACATGGGTAAAAGTGTGTGTGAGGAGTTGTGGAGGTTGGTACAAAAAAGAAAAAAAAAAAAAAAAAAAAGAAAAAATATATAAAATAAAGACTGGGAAAGTAGTGTTTGGAACTTACCAGCCTCAAAGGGTTAGCTGTATTTGTAGATGCGGGTAACATGAAGGAAAACAAAGACTGGTAAAGTAGTGTTTGGAACTTACCAGCCTGGAGGGGTTAGCTGTAAAAAGCAGAAGTGTGTGGTAGGACCATTTACTTGGGGGTTTATATAGGTATACCTGGCCAGGTTGATACACATTCATAGCCACTTTTTATACGATTTTAATTGTTAATTTATTGTCCGCCTTATTTATTACACATAGCCTTTAAATAATTCATATTGTGGTTGATACACATTCATAGCCACTTTTCTCAGTTTTAATCAATTTATAAGTACTGTATATGTGTATTATTATTATTATTATTATTTTATTTCACATTGATTATTTGATGAACATTATCTGTTTTTCTATTCTTATTTGTTCATGTTTATTTCCTTTTTTAACCAGTCTCTTGTACACTTGATAAAGAGGACCATTGATCCTCAAAACGCGTTGTGTTTTAGAGTTTATTAAAGCAACCTTGGTGACGCGCGGTCCCCTACCTCTCTTTTTTTGGAGTCTCTTTTTTTGGAGTCACTCCTACCATTTCTACATTTGGAATACCGTTTGGATCCAGGAGATCCTGACGCCTAGAGGTCCCGCTGCTCCCTCATCCTGTGACATAGTTTGGACCATTCCACTAAAATATACGACATTATACCATACCTAACCATTCAAGGTGAGAGCTTATCTACACTGTGGCCAATCCACTACTAGTGGGCTAATCAACTGAGGGGGTATTGATATACACTATACCCATTCAGGTGTATGCCCATGCATTGTGGACCCACTCTACCACTTTATCCACCTCCTCTCAACCTTTATTAGTGGACACGTCCTAGTCACTTTATTCTTCCCACGTTTTCTGAACACAATTTACATTGTGTCATTCAACTTTTTGTAAAAACAATATTACCCTATGTGCCGCTCGGCGTTGTTGTTTTTGTTTTTTTACCTAAGCCTATTACTAGAATAAGAGCTGGGCTGTAGTTTCCGATGAAGCCAGCTCAGGTCATCTGTATGGGGTCCAGATATCAGACCCCCACTGATCAGATACTGATGGCCTATGCTGTGGTATAAAAAAGACATCTGGGGGCAGATGGAAAACTCCTTTAAAGTCTCTGGTTGGACATAGACTTATAGAACACGTAGTGTTATATGTACAGCTTTCTTTATTTAGGAAGGGGAGGTCATTTTGTTTGTCGGACCCCAACCGATCTGTTACTGATGGTCTACGGTATATCAATTTTCTTCAGATGTTGCACAACTCCTTTAAAGTGTATGTTCACCTTTGCTACTAATTTTTGTTTTGCTCCAATGTATCTAATTACAAAATGAGGCAACTTAATATTATAAATATTAATATTAATATTAAAAATATCCTTCCACTGTGTGTACATAGCACCTATGCTGACCTTTGTGTCTCCCTGGTAACAGACTACAAACATAACCTGCGTAGTCTGTTCCTAGAGTCATTCAGTGGATTCCATGATCCAGTAAAACAAACCTAGGGCAACTCTATGTTTCCCTGACAACTCCAGGGTGCAGAAAATTGTAGGAAGTTCCAGGGTGGAGAACACTGCACTGGAGCAGACTTGCTACAATGTGACAGCGATATTGCAAAATCTGAAGCAACAATTTACTGTATTACAGCAGTGCACGCAGCTATGGATGCCATATGGCCTAACCTACATCAAGATACTGTAATATTTAGTATATATGTTCATATATTATGTAAGTTCACCACCGGTGCCCACCAGTTATATCAGGGGATAGTCGAATCCGGGATCCCAGGTCGAAGACGTGTAATTCCAAAGGTATTCGGCTGGACAGAGTAGTTCAGCAGTGTGAAGAAATGTACTTTCTCCTAAATGTTTTACAATTTATTATCCTGTTGGGGTAAATTGTGCCGGAGGACAAGGCCAGAGTACTATATTAGTGTATTTATATTTAATGAGCTGGGGGACGAGGGACTCATTAGTATGGATTTCACCAGACCCAGTTAAACACATCTTGTATTTTACTGATGAATTTGCTTTCGATGTCTCTCCTATTACTGTTTGTATTTTTAGCTTAATTTTTGACTCATTTTTGATATTTTTTTAATCCTGCATTTGCAGGTTTGTGCCGAGCGCCTCACTGCAACAACAAGCCCGATGCTCAAATCACATCATATCCTAATAAATCTCTCGACTTCTCTCTGGTTGAAAACCGTCTCCTGTCGCAGTCATATATTTTCACTGAGTTATATACGTTCTTCAGTTTGGTTTGTTTCAGTCTTAAAAAGAAAGTCTACTTTAGGTTAAGGCAACACCTTGCGAAGCGCAGCAAAAAAAAAGAAAAATGCGGAAACGCATCATGTTTTTTTCTGCAGCGTTTTTCACTGCGATTTCACAGATTTTTCCCTATGGACTTTCTTCCCTTTTTATATCTATATGGAAAATGCCGTTTGTGCAGGTATAATTGACATGTTGCGATTTTCAAAAACATAAGCGTTTTTGAAAACGCAACGTTTCTGCTGCGGATTTTTTTTTCTGCAATGTGTGGATGGGATTAGCCAGAATCTCAACCACTTTGTAGGTACTGTATAATGCAGCGTTTTTTGCAGCGGCGTTTCCACTGCGGCCAAAATGACGTTGCTTTTTTTGCAACGTGGGTCCCCAGCCTTAAAGGGGATGTCTGGTTCAGAAACCAATTTTCTTAAATTAGTTCTCACCTATTATCTGGAGAGGAGAATTGCTAAAAAGAGCGGGAGTTATAATAAATCAGTCGGGACAAGGTAGGGACATCTTGGTCCACCCCAAACCTTGTTCCAGCCACATTTGTACAGTATGGCGGGCAAGGCGTAGATTTGGGCTTGTGGTGCACATTTGGTGCAAGAAGGGGCCGTGCACCAATTGTGCATCTCAATATCATCCCTCTACATCAGAAAAACTGATGTAGAGGGAATGAGGTATTCAACCTCGTGTCTCTAGTTCTGGGGAACCCAGTGTGCCCGTGAATTATAAAAACAGCTCAAAGATTTCAATGAGAACAGTGTAATACTTAATTTACCCTATGGGGGCGCTGCAGTTTGCTTTGTTCACAGGCTGGAGGATTACAGTTGAATGTGTTGGGTCCAAGTAGTGGGACACTGGGTGATTTTCTTCTAAAAGAAACGGGTTGCACAAAGTGGACGATCCCTTTAAGGGTAGTGACTGCAATTTTTGAAATTTACTCTTTTGGGTTGAGGTTTTACACTGTTCACCATATGGCATAAATATTATGTGACCAAATTTACATAGTACTTTTTTTAAATACTTTCTGCATAATATGCTAAATAAAAACACTTACAAATGTGTTTTTGTGCTTCCATTTTCTGAAAGTCATATAACTTATTTTTGTCACTGACTATGAGGGCTTCATTTTTGCAGGATGAGTTATTGCTTTCATTAGTACCAGTTTGGGCTACATAAGACTTTTTGATTGCTTTATATTTTTGGGAAAGGGGGTAACTAAAAACAAATTCTGCTATTGTTTTTTGCTTTTTATCATATGGCATTCACCATGTGGAATAAATAATGCAATCATTTTATAGCTCGGGTCTTTAAGGAATCAAAGGTTTAGCATGGGAAAAAACACAACTTTTTTTTTACCTTGATTTATTTTATTTTTCTAAAACATTTAACTTATCTTTACTTTTCAACTTATAAAATTAATTTTAGTATTTTTTTAGCCCCATCAGGTGGCTCGAACACAGTAGTTTTACATTGCAGTGTATTATGCCTGTCAGCATAAAACTGACAGGCAGTCTTTTAGGCAATTTTTCTAGCAAAGCCTGATAGGTGCACTAAGATGCAGGACTGGGAGCTACTGCTAGGCTTTCAGCTGCGATGGCAATTCAGCAGCATGCTGAAATTACTTTGATGCCACACTTACAATTAACCAGTGAATCCAAGGGGGGAAATAGCCAGGAATGTTGGACTGAGATTTCTTGGGCCCACCAGATAAAATGATTCATGGGGGCCCACCCACCACCAACCCTTAGGAAACAGACGATAATAACCTTCAAATTTGGTTGTCTTCTGCTCTTGTGTCTGCTTCGGAGTCTTCTGTTCTTGTGTCTTCTGCTCCTGTGTCTAGTTGGGAGTCTTCTGCTCTTGTGTCTGCTTCGGAGTCTTCTTTTCTTGTGTCTTCTGCTCTTGTGTCTGCTTGGGAGTCTTCTGCTCTTGTGTCTTCTGCTCTTGTGTATTCTGCTCTGATGTCTTTTGCTCTTATGTCTTCTGCTCTGCTGTCGGCTTAGGAGTCTTCTGCTCTTGTGTCTGCTTGGGAGTCTTCTGCTCTTGTGTCTTCTGCTCTTGTGTCTGCTTGGGAGTCTTCTGCTCTTGTGTCTTTTGCTCTTGTGTCTTCTGCTCTTGTGTCTGCTTGGGAGTCTTCTGCTCTTGTGTCTTTTGCTTGAGAGTCTTCTGCTCTTATGTCTTTGCCTTTTGTTTGCTTGGGAGTCTTCTGCTCTTGAGTCTTCTTGGGAGTCTTCTGCTCTTGTGTCTTCTTGGGAGTCTTCTGCTCTTGTGTCTTCTTGGGAGTCTTCTGCTCTTGTGTCTTCTGCTCTTGTGTCTTTTGCTTGGGAGTCTTCTGCTCTTGTGTCTTCTGCTCTTGTGTCTTTTGCTTGGGAGTCTTCTGCTCTTGTGTCTGCTTGGGAGTTTTCTGCTCTTGTGTCTTCTGCTCTTATGTCTTCTGCTTTTTTGTCTGCTTGGGAGTCTTCTGCTCTTGTGTCTTCTTGGGAGTCTTCTGCTCTTGTGTATTCTGCTGTGATGTCTTCTGTTCTTCTGTCTGCTTTGGAGTCTTCTGCTCTTGTGTCTTCTTGGGAATCTTCTGCTCTTGTGTCTTCTTGGGAGTCTTCTGCTCTTGTGTCTTCTTGGAAGTCTTCTGCTCTTGTGTCTTCTTGGGAGTCTTCTGCTCTTGTGTCTTCTGCTTTTGTGTCTTTTGCTTGGGAGTCTTCTGCTCTTGTGTCTGCTTGGGAGTTTTCTGCTCTTGTGTCTTTTGCTTGGGAGTCTTCTGCTCTTGAGTCTGCTTCGGAGTTTTCTGCTCTTGTGTCTTCTGCTCTTACAGTGCTGGCCAAAAGTATTGGCACCCCTGCAATTCTGTCAGATAATACTCAATTTCTTCCAGAAAATGATTGCAATCACAAATTCTTTGGTAATAATAACTTCATTTATTTTGCTTGCAATGAAAAAACACAAAAGAGAATGAAAAAAAAAGTCAAATCATTGATCATTTTACACAAAACTCCAAAAATGGGCAGGACAAAAGTATTGGCACCCTCAGCCTAATACTTGGTAGCACAACCTTTACACAAAATAACTGCGAACAACCGCTTCCGGTAACCATCAATGAGTTTCTTACAATGCTCTGCTTGAATTTTAGACCATTCTTCTTTGGTCAATTTCTCCAGGTCCCTGAGATTTGAAGGGCGCCTTCTCCAAACTGCCATTTTGAGATCTCTCCACAGGTGTTCTATGGGATTCAGGTCTGGACTCATTGCTGGCCACTTTAGAAGTCTCCAGTGCTTTCTCTCAAACCATTTTCTAGTGCTTTTTGAAGTGTGTTTTGGGTCATTGTCCTGCTGGAAGACCCATGACCTCTGAGGGAGACCCAGCTTTCTCACACTGGGCCCTACATTATGCTGCAAAATTTGTTGGTAGTCTTCAGACTTCATAATGCCATGCACACAGTCAAGCTGTCCAGTGCCAGAGGCAGCAAAGCAACCCCAAAACATCAGGGAACCTCCGCCATGTTTGACTGTAGGGACCGTGTTCTTTTCTTTGAAGGCCTCTTTTTTTTCCCCTGTAAACTCTATGTTGATGCCTTTTCCCAAAAAGCTCTACTTTTGTCTCATCTGACCAGAGAACATTCTTCCAAAAAGTTTTTGGCTTTCTCAGGTAAGTTTTGGCAAACTCCAGCCTGGCTTTTTTATGTCTCTGGGTCAGAAGTGGGGTCTTCCTAGGTGTCCTACCATAGAGTCCCTTTTCATTCAGACGCCGACGGATAGTACGGGTTGACACTGTTGTACCCTCGGACTGCAGGGCAGCTAGAACTTGTTTGGATGTTAGTCGAGGTTCTTTAGCCACCATCCGCACAATCTTTCGTTGAAATCTCTCATCAATTTTTCTTTTCCGTCCACATCTAGGGAGGTTAGCCGCAGTGCCATGGGCTTTAAACTTCTTGATGACACTGCGCACAGTAGACACAGAAACATTCAGGTCTTTGGAGATGGACTTGTAGCCTTGAGATTGCTCATGCTGCCTCACAATTTTGCTTCTCAAGTCCTCAGACAGTTCTTTGGTCTTCTTTCTTTTCTCCATGCTCAATGTGGTACACACAAGGACACAGGACAGAGGTTGAGTCAACTTTAATCCATTTCAACTGGCTGCAAGTGTGATTAAGTTATTGCCACCACCTGTTATGTGCCACAGGTAAGTAACAGGTGCTGTTAATTACACAAATTAGAGAAGCATCACATGATTTTTCAAAGGGTGCCAATACTTTTCTCCAACCCCTTTTTTATGTTTGGTGTGGAATTATATCCAATTTGGCTTTTTGACAATTCTTTTTGTGGTTTTCCATTGACGACAAATTAAATGCAGATATTATTACCAAAGCATTTGTGATTGCAATCATTTTTTGGAAGAAATTGAGTATTATCTGACAGAATTGCAGGGGTGCCAATACTTGTATAATGTATATCTTCTGCTTTTTTGTCTGCTTGGGAGTCTTCTGCTCTTGTGTCTTCTTGGGAGTCTTTTGCTCTTGTGTCTTCTGCTCTTGTGTATTGTGCTGTGATGTCTTCTGTTCTTCTGTCTGCTTGGGAGGCTTCTGCTCTTGTGTCTTTTGCTTGGGAGTCTTCTGATCTTCTGTCTGTTTTGGAGTCTTCTGCTCTTGTGTCTTTTGCTTGGGAGTCTTCTGATCTTATGTCTCCTGCTCTTCTGTCTGCTTGGGAGTCTTCTGCTCTTGTGTCTTCTGCTTTTGTGTCTCGTTGGGTGTCTTCTGTTTCTGTCTTGGATGTCACCCAAGAAGACAAAAGAGCAGTCCAACACTAAGCCAGGACTGTATTTATCTCCATCTGACACCAGATGGTATGGTCTCGTCTCCTGAGCCCATGCCATTATCATCCATAAATAAAGGGCAGATGTTCACAAGTACTTCTCATACAGAGCTCGACATGTATAGAGGATGCCCATAAGGAGTTAAAATTAAGACACTCTATCTATTGTATGGATGTGACAGGTCTTCCAAACCAAAAAGATACTCCTTGTGGCATGATCTTACTAGTAGACAGGGATCCTGAATGGGGGAACTTCTTCCCTAATAGGGTGTGTGAAAAGGGTTTTGTAAACTTACATTTCCTGAAAATAAATCATTTTATAATCTTCGCCAGTGATACAATATATACAGTAAGACCTTGCTGGATCAGAAAGCTGGTGCTTTAGTCGTACCCATCCCATGTTACACGTTTACGTCTAAGAGAAGCAGATGGTCATTTTACCGTTTTATTGCAATAAGCATATAAAAATGCATAGTATATATGTACGTGACGGAATAGCCACAAAGCCATGCTATGCATTTTGTATCCCATATTAAAATGACCATCTGTTCCTCTTAGGTATAACGCTAGAACAACGAGATCATCTGCTGCCGTGATTTTTAATACCCATATTTAGGAAAAGTTTACACTAAGGTTAATACCCCTTTAATATACCGTAGTTATATATAATGACAGGCAGCATACCGGGGGGTGAATACGATGTGTGCAGAATCATGCAACCCCCAAAATCACTTGTTATAGAACATATGTGCCTACAGTGAATACAGCATGGCAAATCCTAATGTTTCTGTCTTACTTATCGCCATACCCACAGCAGTGCTGTCATGACTAGCTGCATAGTTAAAGGGATTGTCCACTTTGGTTGCCAAGAATAAGCGGATGACAGGGTGTCCTTCTATTGAGATTACCAACAATCAGCCGTTATCTGTTGGGTAGCAAGTATTCATTTCCTGTACAGCGCCATCACAGGGCAAATAAAGCATTACACAGCTCCCATTGGAATCAGTGCACTAATCATGTAAAGTCTGGACGTTCTTGTTCCTCCAGCGCAGGAGACGCTCTTGTCATGCACACATGTAGATAGAACTGTCCTTGGTTTCCATTACTTATTCTTGAATGCCGAACCCTATTATGGTAAAGGGAACGGGTGTCCGCCCTCCGTAATAATATTAACCATCTCAGAAAATGTTGCAGAACAGAAGACTATCAATAGTCATTCAGTATTGAGCGAGACTCAGTTACGTGTAGCCACATCCACCTTTCCATGACACAGCCGGCCTGGATTATGAACTATGTCGTATTGATCTTAATTCACACTTTTACATTTAATGCAAACCTTGTTGTTTTTATAGAGGGATTGATCTCATCAAGGAAGGCGTCCCTGGAAAAACACATTACAGCCATTGGATTTACAATGACACAATGAATGCAAAGTTTTCAAAGCGCATGGCTGTGTCTGTAACAATATCTATCTGTCTGAACCTGGCTGTAAATGTACAAGTTATATCGATACTTTAAAGGAAAGCTGTCATGTTGTACAAGTAGGCGGCATGTTATAGAGCAGGAGGAGCTGAGCAGAATGATAAATAGGTTTGTGGGAAAAGATTCAGCAGAACTAGTAATTCATTTATCGAAATCTCTTCTCATTCTGAGCTTAGGAGTCCAGTGGGCGGTCCTACTCAGTGATTGACAGGATTTCCTGTATAAGTGTGTGCACAGAATTCTGGTGTAATCTGCTCTAAAAAAAAAACGTGGCACGTGACTTACAACACATTTATTAAACGTTCTAGATACTTTTTGCTCCTCGACTGAAAATGTGTGTGGCTTGGTGGAAAGGGGGAGTGGCTAAGTGGTGAAGAGGTGTGGCTTAAGTTACAGAATTATTGATAAAAAAAAGTTTGGCGGCATTTTTTTTTTTTTTTTTGCATAAACTAAGCCAATAAATAAGTGGTGTACAGTTAGATTGGACACTGTAAAAGATGCCACCCAGGAATACCCACAAAACCTTGCAGGAATGCCGATTTGGGGTATATTCACAGAAATCCCATCTCCCTTTTGGGATCAAATGAATCCCATGTAAAATGAGAGGCTGAGACATATGGTCTAAAGGTGGCCACATATCTCAGATAGCTGTCAAATTCTCCTTCAGCCAACATATCTTTCCCAATCAAACCATAAACATGGACTCTTTGACTAGCCAAGGGTGCATGTTTTTTAAATGGGAAGACAGTGGTAAGCCGCTGCCAGAGAAGAGTTAGAACAAAGGAAAGGGCTTGTTTAAATCCACTGGAATCGGTGAGCAACATTGGCTGAACCCGCCGATTCTAGTGGATTTTAACAAGCCTTTGAGCAAATGATTTATCCCCTATGTATAGAATAGGGGAGATATTGCTGATCCGTGGGGGTCTCACTGCTCAGTCCCGAGAATGGGAGTGTTTTACCCCTTGTAGTGAATGTAGCAATGGACGCAGAAGGCACAACCCTCACCATTCATTTCAATGGGAGTGCCGGAGAGAGAGGAGCGCTGTACTTCAGTCAATGAAGTGAATGGAACGGGGTATGCATCCTACGTCCACCGCTACATTCACAATGGGGGTAAAATGGCCCTGTTCTTGGGATTGGTGGGTCTTAATGGTTAGACCACTAACCATCAGCAATTCCTCCCCTAACCTATGGATAAGAGATTAATAATTTTTTGTAACATAACCCCTTTAAGGCTGAGGCCCCACATTGCGGAAACACAGCTTTTTTGTAGCAGATTTTGCTGCGGTTTTTTGAGCCAAAGTCAAGAATGGCTACAAAAGGAATTGAAAATATATAGGAAGTTCTTAGACTTCTCCCTTCTGCTAAATCCACTCTGGACTGGCTAAAAAAATGTAGCAAAATCTGCAACAAAAAAACGCTGCGTTTCTGCAACGTGGGGCCTCAGCCTAACACAGTTCTGCTTGGGCTAATCTGTCAGGAACTTTGCTCAATGCCCAAGCACAGCTCTGGCAAAACTGTTAAGGGTTAATTTTATGTGTATGGGCACCTTAAATATTAGGCACCTCCTGCTGGTCTTATGGTGTATGTATATGTGGAGATACTGCATGCGGCCATTGGCATTATGTTCATTCATTGATCCCTATAGAATCCCTATGAGTATATTACAACATGAGAAAAGAATCTAGAACTATTATATATATATATATATATATATATATATATTATATTCCCAGTGATCCCCATAGGAAGAGCTTCTAAGCCCCTCATCCCGCCCCACCCAATACAGTTTATTTGGATTAATGAACAACATGTCCCAGTTACCCAGTCCATTGTTCTAACCCCTTAACTTTTACGCCATCATATATTTGGACGTTTTCCGTAGAATTTTCCCACTCAACAATTTTGTTATTATTATTTTAATGCAGATCTGTCAGATGGAAATAATAAGCCGTAGTAGATGTTAAAGACTGTAGCCGGTAGGTTAAGATGTCATATTATATGCACTGAATGTCAAAGAAACATTAAGTGGAGTCTTCAAGGCTGACCTTACACTGCACCTGAAATTCTCCCTGACACGCGGCGCAGGATCGTATACCTTAACTGCGCCGTTAACATACACAGATTGCATTCTTTTCATTAAAACAATGTGACAGCCGCCCCATAAACAAGACTGGAGATAAAGACACAGGAAATAACCTTATAGCTAACAGCCCAGGGATGGATCAAACTATTCATCCGGGAGACATCGGATTCTTTAGCTGGAAATGAACATGCTACATTGTATCATAAAAACGAGGCTTCCTTTATATGTGCATGCCTCATTGATCTGTCCATAGAGAACAGCTTGCCTTCAAATTGCCCCATACACACCTCCGTACCCTTCTGAGGCGATTGAATATGCATTATTAACTCTAAAACTGCTGAGTTGTAGGCTATGGATTTCTTCCAATGACAGCATTCAGTAAACATCATGGGATGGTGGTATAAGCTTGATGTTCCTGTTCTCCGCTGCAAAACTTATGCCTGGACTTTTCACAAGGAGGCAAAACATTATATAAAGCATAGCAGATAGCACATTGTTATAAGGACATTAATGGAAATTATGTAATAAGAAGTATATAACAATAAAAATATAGTTGTCCCCCATTATTTGGTCATCAGCACCAACACAACCATACCATAACTCGGTCAATGGTTATCATATGCTTAACCTAGACACTCTCAAAATATGGTCATGAAACTTTCAACCCAAGTATAACCATAATTTGGTCACTGTACCCAAAACCTAGATATAACTTAGCTTTAACCTTAAACATACCCATAACTGGGGGCGTGGCCTGGACGCGCATGGAGTAGCACGCGCGCAGGTCCTTCTCCGCTCCTCCGCTCACTACTGAGACCCGTGGACCCCTCAGCAGGCGCAGTATGGGCAAGCGCTTACCGAGGAAGGTGGCCCCGGGCACCCCAGCGCCCGTGGAGAGGTCTGGGGGGGGCCACCCTGGACGCCTTTCTGGCCCAGCGGCCTTCTCTACCGGGCCAGGCTGCTGCGGGGTGGCCATCTTGGATTTCCTCCGCTCTCCAGGCACAGGGGTCGCAGCGCAGCTTCTCTCCTCCCGCGCTCCCCCTGTCAGCCAGCGGAGCGCCGCTTCAACAGAGATCCCTGTCGGCGCCTGGGCAACCCAGAGTTTCCCCAGCACGAGTGCTCCCACAGTCTCCTCACCCTGGGATGTCCCAGCAACTACATTCTGCTTCACCAGCACTCCTGGCAGAGCGGCATGAGAGGACCCCGGATGTCTCCAGCTTCTCAAGGAGTTCTGAGGTCAGTGGCTCTGCTCCCTCCTACACCGCTGATGAGTTGCAGCCTGTGGCCACAGAGCTGGTCTCTGTGGCCCCCCATCTACTATCTTCACCCATCGCCCCTCCCCTCCATAGCTCAGGGGGGGATGGCGCGGTGGAAGGCGCTGGCGTAGGGGCTCCTCCGCCCCACACTCCCAAGGATTATGCCTCCCCCCCCTCCAGTCCTGCACCCCCAGAGCTGCATTCCAGGCCCATCTTCAGCACCATCATCCATGGCGGACCTTCTTCCTCAACTTCCTACTAAACAAGACCTTAAAAGTATGGTTGCGGAAATCACAGCATCCTTCCGATCTGAAATTGCTACCCTCCGCACTGATTTACACTCCATTGCTAACCGAATGGACACGCTGGAGAATGACCATGACACTACCAAGGACTATGTTGCCTCACTGCATGATACTACCACTGAACAGGGTTCAGCTATACGGGACATGCAACGCCACTTGGAGGATCTTGACAACAGGGGCCGGCGCAACAATATACGCATCAAGGGACTCCCAGAGGCTGACCAATCTGAGGATCTGCCTGTTCTGCTGGAGGCTGTCTTCAACACTATACTGCAGGAGCCCCCGTCCCACAAAATTAAGTTTGATAGGGCACATCGAGCCCTTCGACCCAGAGGATCTTCCGCCACACCCCGTGATGTCATCTGCTGCCTCCACGACTTCACCCTTAAAGAGGCTATAATGAGCAAAGTGCGCAAACTCAAAGACTTCGAGTTTCAGGGAGCTCCACTACAATTCTATCAGGATCTGTTGCTAATCACCCTCCAGAAACGCCGCCATCTCCGACCCCTCCTCCAGATTCTTCAGGAGCACCAAATTCCTTACCGGTGGGGATTTCCGTTTGCTCTCATTGCTCGTAGGGATGGTCGCTCCGCTACGCTTCGCTCCTTTGCGGATTTGCCTCTCTTCTGTGACCTATTGGATGTTCCCCTGCCGGATTTAACAGACTGGGAGCTATTCTCTCCACCCCCTCCCCCACCACCGGTTTGGCAACGATTGGAGCCCAGACGACGTCATGCATCCTCCGCGGTGGTGACCACTCGGAGGCCCCGGCTGGAGACTGATCCCTGAGGAGGCTGCCCCCCCTTGAGACGTTCTCCCTTTTCTCGGTGGTGCTTTGGAATCTGCATGCCTTAATGTTATGTTTGCTTCTTTTTTTTTCTTTTTTTAGGTCTACGGGTCTCATCTATTATGCTTATTATTGGATTGTTTTAGCGGAGTGGGGCGGGGTGGGGTTCCAGTGACTCCCCTTCCTTCCTTCTTTTTACTGGTGGTTGGGGATCCACCGCCTCCCCTCCGACCTCCTGTCCACGCTCTCCCCCCTAAGGGGATACTTGGACTGTGCGGCCATTGATCCTGATTGGACCTCTGGCTGCCCTCATTGGTCCCCAGGCGAGTGACTTAGCCTCGCCCACAAAGTATTGTTTAACTGTTTTTATTTTTACTTTGTCATTTATGATGTCTTTTGCCTCCCTCCCTCCCTCTCTTTCCCCCCCCCTCCCTGATCTAGAGACCCTGCCTCGACTTTGGGTTCCTGTTTGTGGATTGCCCTTTTGCCTCTCCGAGGGAAACTTGCCAGCGTCATGTGAGATGGGTGAGCTTATTGCAATCCGCCACTGTCCTCCAATCCTGGGTCCCAATGGTTAGGTGCGTGACAATTAATGTCAAGGGCCTGGGTTCCAACATTAAAAGGCGCCATGTCCTTAGAGAACTCCGCTCCTTACGAGCGGATGTGGCGTTTCTTCAGGAGACTCATTTTGACCGCGCTGGTACTTTTGCCTTCGCTAAGCATTATTTTCCCGTAGCTTTTTCAGCCTTCCACAATCGACGCAGAGCTGGGGTGGCTATCCTTCTTTCTCGATCCTGCCCAATTACAGTGACGACTTCCCACATAGACCCAGGTGGCCGGTTTGTTATCTTGGAGGGGCTCCTTTATGGTGCCCCGATTGTTTTATGCAATGTCTATGCCCCCAATTCAGCACAGATCCCGTTCTTGCGCCGGGTATTCTCCCGTCTGCGCGCTCTCCCACCATCAGCTTGGCTGGTGGGGGGAGACTTTAACATGGTCTTCTCTGAACGGGCGGATCGTCTGGCGTTACCCCAGGGCCCAACCCCCCATAGGTTGGCCCAACTTGCAAGGGAGTTCCGCAGGCTGATCCGCGCCCACTCTTTGTATGACCTTTGGCGAGTGGACAATCCTACGGCGCGCTCCTACACCTTCTTTTCTCACCCTCATAACACTCACACCCGCATTGACGACTTCTTTGGAAATGCTCCCGCTCTTCGTTTGCTTAGGGACACGAACATTGGCCCTCTCACCTGGTCTGATCATGCCCCAGTCGTGGTTACCTTATCTACGACTCCAGTGCCTACTCGCCAATGTCATTGGCGTCTTAACGAAACACTGCTCAATTCGCCGACCTCCCTCGAGACCCTGCGCACACACTTGATAGATTATTTTAGGGACAACTTAGGCTCGGTAGACTCTCTTGCCATTCTCTGGGAAGCCCATAAGGCGGTCATGAGAGGATGCTGTATCGCATTGGCTTCTAGGCTTAAAAGGGACAGACAGGCCCAGGAACAGCTCCTCCAAGCCCGTATTCGGTCCCTTACGACGACTTTGGCAGCGCATCCATCCCTGGGGGTTCTTCGCCGTTTGGTCCTGGCCCGGGCGGACCTCCGTGATTTGGAGACCCGCCATGTGGAACGACTTCTCCTTTATACCCGTCAGCGGTTTTTTGAACGAGGTAATAAATCTCATACCCTCCTGGCAGGAACCCTCAGGGATCATCGGGCCTCTTCCACACCACACTCTGTCCGTGACCCCGCGGGTACTCTTCAACATCACCCTGATGCTGTGGCGCTGGCGTTCCACTCTTACTACTCTAAGCTGTATGACTTACCCCCCCCCCACGAGCACTACTCCCTGGGGATGACTCAACACTACTGGAAGACTATTTAAAGGATTGTTGTCTCCCACGCCTTCCTCCTGAGGCCCTAACCTCCCTGAACACCCCCATCACCAGGGAGGAACTAGAAGGGGTCCTGAGGGACCTCCCAAATGGGAAAGCCCCAGGCCCAGATGGGTTCACTTACAATTATTATAAGGTTTTCCAGGGTGAACTCTCTGCTCATCTATTGTCCCTCTTCAATTCCTTCCTTTCAGGTTCCCCTATACCCCCGACTATGCTCTCTTCACTACTCACATTGGTCCCTAAACCGGGTAAGGACTTGCAGGATTGTGCTAACTACCGACCGATTGCTTTGCTGAACACGGACCTGAAACTTTTCACCAAACTCTTAGCCAATAGACTGAATGCTTGGCTCCCTCTGCTTGTCCATAAGGACCAGGTGGGATTCATCCCCTGTCGTCAGGGTGGTGACAACACCAGGAGGACTGTGGATTTGGTGGAGGTGGCCAATCATTATTCTACCCCGGCCCTTCTCTTGAGCCTGGACGCTGAAAAGGCTTTTGACCGCATAAATTGGTCGTTTATGCATACTACGCTTAAGGCGTTCGGGCTTACGGGACCTTTTCTCACAGCTATCCAGGCCCTTTACTCCTTACCCTCAGCAGCAATCAAGCTTCCCCATGCATCTTCGCCCTCCTTCCCTATTCGAAATGGCACTAGGCAGGGTTGCCCCCTGTCACCCATCATATTTGCCCTCTGCATTGAACCGCTAGCGGCCAAGATTAGGCGAGACCCTAATATCAAGGGCATCATGGTCCAAGATAAGGAATTTAAGATATCTCTCTTTGCGGACGATGTACTCCTCACTCTCACCTCCCCTCATACTACCCTTCCAAACTTGCTGCGCTCGCTAGAGACCTATGGTGATCTCTCAGGGTATAAGGTGAACCCCGCGAAGACTGAGGCACTCCCACTTAACATCCCACGGGACCTTCTCCTTCTCCTCCGCAGTAATTACGATTTCCAGTGGCGGGAGTCCTCTATCCGCTACCTGGGAGTCCATATATCCACTTCCTATGCGACCCTCTACTCGGCAAACTACCCGCGGTTGTTTTGTGAGCTAAGAGCCCTATTGGACAAATGGCAACCCTTGCCCATCTCCCTTTTGGGGAGAATTGCTGCGGTCAAGATGACTCTCCTCCCGAAGCTACTGTATTTTTTCGAGACGCTCCCAGTCGCGATACCTCGGGGAGAATTACGGAACCTACAGAAAGCTATCTTCCAGTTTATCTGGAAAGCAAAACGACACCGAATACCTAGATCTGTTATGCTGGCGGATAGGGGGTCTGGGGGTATGGCTGTCCCACATCTGTTACATTATTACTGGGCGGCCCACTTACGCCATATCCCATTCTGGGCGGCTATGCCAGCATACACCAGATGGGTGCAGATAGAGAAGCTATGGCTGGCACCCATGCATCCTAACGCGCTTCTGTGGGTCAGCTCCCCCCCCACCCCCCCCCTGCCTCGTACCTGTTGGGCCCCATTCGGTTTACTAGATCTATCTGGTCTACCTGTTGTGCTAGATTCTCCCTGATGTCCCCGCGCTCATCTATGGTCTCCATACTATACAACCCCCTTCTCCCAGAGAGCCTGACTTCTGCCATGACTAAAGTGTGGTCTGAAGCTGGCCTTTACCGGATTGCTGATATGGTTGACCCTGGAACCTTGGAACTCAGGTCCTTTGCTTATCTTACAGCTAATCAAAACCTGCCAAGTACTGAATGGTTCCATTACTTGCAGGTGGTTCACTTTGTCCGCTCCCTCCATGGGTCTCTTAAGGTGTCACTCCCCACCGCTTTTGAAAAGATTTGCCGTGCAGGCATGTCCACTAGGGGCTTTATATCCTCTATTTACCAACTTCTTAACTCACAAACTACAGGCTCTCCTGTTAATCATCGCTATATGCTTAAATGGGAGGAGGCGGTGGGTAAACCCATCTCCCAGGAACAGTGGCGGATTGTATGGTCTCGGGCCCAGAAATCATCTCAGTGCATTACGTTTAGGGAAACGCAGTATAAGCTGTTGATGCATTGGTATCATACTCCGGCTCTCCTTCATACTTTAAACCCATTAGTTCCCCCATGGTGCTGGCGCTGTGGAGCTGCGGTGGGTACCCTGCACCATATCTTTTGGACGTGCCCTCTCATCCTCGGTTTTTGGAGGGAGGTCAGGACTCTGACGACTGCTCTCTTTTTGCAAGAGGTTCCTCTTGACCCTCTTCTTTATCTCCTGAACCTTCCCCCCAGACACCTGAGCAATAAGTCATCCAGGCTTTTCTTGCATCTTTGTACTGCAGCTAAAACTCTCATAGCTAGAAACTGGAAGAAGGTGAGTCCCCCATCTAGTCTTGAGCTTGTGGCTAGAATGAAGGATGTGAGGAGTCTTGAATACCTGACTGCTGGCCTACATAATTCACGGGAAGCCTTTGGGGCTATTTGGGCACCCTGGGACATGTATTGTACATCACAGGGTCTCTGATCTCTAGTCCTCCTCTCCCTCCCCCCCCCCCCCTTCCCTTTGGTCCTACCCTTGTCTTCTTAACCCCTCCATTCCCCCCTCCCTTGTTCACTGCTTAATTTAAATGCATATTGCTTAAGGGGGAGGAGGCAGATAGCCTCTATTTACCTCAATGCTTCCTGTTTGTTTGATTATTATTGTTTTTTTGTTTTTTCTTTATTCCTTGTTAATGAAAAATTTTTCAATAAAATTACAGTTATATAAAAAAAAAAAAAACATACCCATAACTGGTCATCAAATCCATAACCTAGACTTTAGTTGCATAACCTATAGGATAGGCCACATCTACATTAATACGCCATACTAAACTGGAAGTTCAAGGAGACAAGGATCTATCTAAAGGCTATGGACACCTTTGTTTTTTATTTTAACTGTAATGCATGTATTTGTGGCAAAATAAACTTTTTTGTAATTGGATTTTATTAAAAATGTTTATCTGCTGCATCCTGCATATATTCTCATACATTGCAGGCAGCTCAGTTGTGTTCTTTGTAAAATCTGACAAACAACTCTCTACTGTAGCTCCCCCTCTCTGCTCACCTGAATGCTCATAAAACTAACATCCCATTTGATTTCAATTTGTTTTATTTGGTTGTAAACAGTGTCAGACTGGCCCATAAGAGTACCAGAGTAATCTCCATTGGGCTCGGGTTGGATTCGCACCTATGCTCGGTTTCCGTTGGATTTTCCGTCCCCCATTCTGCTTGAAAAATACAGAGAGAAAAGTCCTGAAAGCAGGACTTTTCTCTCTGCATTTTTCGAGCGGAAATTGTGCCGAAACCCGGCAGACTCCATTATAGTCTATTGGGTCCAGGGGTTCCCGTGTAATCGCTTTTTAAGCGGATTGGGTTTCCATTTAGGTGCAGGTGTGAACCTAGCGTCAGGCTCTAAACAATAATGGTGCAGCAGAAGACATCCAAATTTTGAGGATGCTATGGTCTGCTTCCTTGGGATTGTTGGTGGGTCAGCCTGACACTGTTTGTAAAGACATGAGCCTGACCAGGCTTTGTTTGACAAATTGTTCACTGCATGGGACTGAGCTGCTTGCAATGTATGAGAATTCATGCAGAATGAAAAAGACAATTGGAAAATCATTTTTAATAAAAAGTAATTACAAAATAGATTTTAGCTAAAAATACTTGCATTTCAGTCCAGACATGCCTCCAAAGATATTCATAGCCTTTAAAAATGAATGTGCATTTCAAAACTATTTTCAAAAATGAGAATTTCCCCTATAGTTGGGGACAATCTAATAATGGCGGTGAATGCTCCATATAGCTTCGTATATAGCTCCAGGGACATGGGGATTTCTACTTGTTTGTTGCAGGATCTGCTAAAAAAATATTTCATAGACTGGACTTCAGGTAAATGCCTATTACATGGCAGCCATGTGAGCCAGTGCTGCGTCCCCCGGGATTGTGGAGCATGACCCGGGCTTGTGTTATTATTGTGTCAACATAAGACTATCTCATGCCGCGTAAAATCGCTAGATAAGATATTGACTGACCTGTCAAACATATGACATTTTCCAGGAATCTTCTTTTCTGATCGGAAATCTCTTAGTTGTACATGTATGACCAGAAATTCAGTTACAAACATATTTTTGATTATGGTCGCCATAGATGCATTACTATCATAGCAATGGAGCATTCTTCTCTACTGTTTTGTTCACATCAGACCCCCCCACCCGTTCTGGCGATCGGTGACCAACCGCTTTATATTTGCTAAAAATGTCAAAGGTTTCTTCAAAACTGTCACTCTTTCCGCTACTTTTATAGATGTTGCCCAGGATTAGAAAATGAGAAGGGCGCTGTTGTTGTAGAAGGAGAACCACTCTTGTCCATGAGCTGTGCCTAGTATTGCAGTTCAGTTCTATTAGCTTGAATGGTGATGAGTGCAATAGCAGATATAGCCCACTATTCAAGAGTGGCGCTATTTATGAAAAAGTAGACCCTTTTCTCTAATTCTGGACAATCATTTAGTCTGCAATTCTTTCCTATACCCTTAAACCTGTTGCAAAATGTTCCTATCATGCATTTATCGAGAAGAAAATATAGAGAAAATGTCATCCATCAGACCAGATCAGGCCGTCTTCTTCCATTGCTCTATGATTCAATTCCATGCCCATTATAGGAGCTCTCAGTGGTGGGTAGGGATCAGCGTGAGCACTATGGCTAGTCTGCGACTATATGCTCCCATGTGCAGCAAGGCTGGATCAATGGAGTAACTAAAGGCTGTGGGCCCTAGTTCAAAAGCAGAACTTGGGGCCCCCTGAACAATTTCTTACAACCATCAGTTGCATCCTATCCATACATTATAGCAGTGTTTACATTTCCCTTCATGGCCCAGACCACCATGAAGACTTGTTCACAACATGTCTGTAGATACAAGCTTCCCATAACTCCTATCCCCTGTCGGTGCCCTAACTTAGTAATTGGGCCCCCTTTTGTGCCACAGCCTTCCCCACAAAATCTGTTCGTGACTATATGCTCCTGACCAACTTTTACTTTGCCATGCAGAGGTTTATTATCTCCTTTCTGACAGTGGAAGGCTATGTATCATAAATCTTCTCACTCCAGTGCACCAGGGGGCACGAGGAATACATTTACAATACACAGACTACCAGCCCTGAAAGGAAATCAGAAAAGATACCAAGGAAGTGTAACCCACCCTAGTGTGTTGAGTCTGTGGCTTCTGGACCCATTTGCAGCTGAGACCACAGTGACCCCTATAGTTATGCCAGTGGCTGGGAGGCATTATGTATTTTGATACCTTTCTATCATAGCCACCAGGAACTTTTTCAGCAATTTGCTCACCAGTAGCTCTTCTACGCAATTGACCAGATGGGCTAGCCATCACTCCCAACGCTCATCAATGTCCTCTTGGGTGCCCATCACCATGTTGTCGGTTTACCAGTTTTCTTTACTTGGGCCATTTTTGGAAGGCACAACCTACAGCACACGAAGACATCTACAAGTCCTGTCATTTTGGAGATGCTCTGACCCAGCCGTCACCATCACAATTTGGCCCCTCAGGTCCTTACGCTTGCCCATATGTCTTGCATCCAACAACCCACATTCGAGAATTGACTGTCTTCCAGCTACCTCATATATCCCACCCCTTGGTGGGTATGACTGATCGGTGTACAGTATATTCTCCTATTGCTGCCATCAGTTTGGCCCCCATAGTCTCTGTTCCGGAGTTTGCATGCAGCCGAGTTCTCACTATAATGGGTCCAGACTATTAAGGCTTTCTTACTTGTTTGAAAATGACAGCGATTCCCAAAGGACCTAAACTCATTTCTCAACAATGTAGTAAGAACCGCAGGAGAATACGCCAATTTATCCTCCCCCACCTGCCCCTAAATTGCACGCTCGAATCCCCCCACCCCACCTGAATGGAGCCAGATAACCTCGTAGTGAACTTTGCCTATGGATGTTTTATCTACAGTCATGCCGTAATATGGATTTATTTTGGCAATATAAAGGACATTTAGCAGATAAAGTTAAAAGCAAACATTCCATTAGCGGGCCTCGTGTAAGTTACACATTGCCTTCAAATGAATTTCGCCTCTGCTACTATGATAAAGCCGGTCTGGTTGCAAAGATTTGTCCACTTGCTCTTCTTCATATTGACTTTTAATTATTTATGGCTTAGGAAAAAAAAATGGACGGAGGCCATGCGGTCACATGCGGGATAATTAACACTGGACGGGCGTATCTGGCTGGCTCGAGCGATGCAGCAGGGAACAATAAGAGATAATGAAATGGGAGGATAGCAGGTGTCACGGCATGGACAGAACGCACTCCCCATGTCTTTAGATGTTGGAAATTCGGAGCGTATGTCTAATTGGCTGCGAACATAAGTCATTGCATCAATGTCAGAAGTATTTAATGTGTCCATCAGCGCCACGGACTCTGTAAAACATACAGTTCTAAGCATTGCTGGCCCAGAACAGATGGGTCCAAATTATATTAGGTACAGCATGCCAAGCCAATACACATTTGCAAAATTAATATTTAACCTAATGTTCAAAGGTGCTTGACTTACTTAGACGACCCTTTTTCATATGCCCTGTATGGACCTCATGGGTGGGCAGCATCACCTCCTGGGACTCCGCTCTATGTGCTAGACCAGATAGCCACTATCAAAGAGGGGACCTTCCATATATAAATATAATACATAGCAGGTGTGGACCCACTGTGTCACCTAACTGGATTGACTTTGGGCTACTCCTGAGTGCGTTGTCTGATTGGTCTCCTGGTTTCCACCTTTGAACCCTTATACGGGGTCTTTGCTGCAGGGGGCTATCAAGTTGCTAGGCCTAGAAGTATACCCAGCTGAACCCAATGGGTCAAGAGACACCAGTGCATGTAACTGAGGGAACAGGCAACAGCATAGTCAAGGTACAGGCCGAGGTCAGGACAGGCAGAGGCAACAGGTCATATAGTCAGCGGAACACAGAAAAACACTTTCACAGGAATCAGACTAGGCTAGGACCCTAGATTTCACAGGCACCTTCCTCTGGGGAAGGTGCTTTATATAACCAGGGACCACTGGGATTGGATGGAGACACATTATCCTGTGCACATGCTGTCCCTTTAAGAATCAGCAAGGGAGCTTGCGTGTGCCGTATACAGTAGGTGTGCAAATTGGTTATCCTTGTTCTCCACAAAATAGTGCCTCTAGCACCTTATACTGGAAAGCAGCAATGCTATAAACCAACAGCCCCACCCAAAACTGCATCCCTAGTGCCACCTATTGGAAATTGGCAACCCTATAAGTCAAGTTCAATGTTTAAAGAACTCTTGCAACATGACTTGGGATGTAAGACAAACCAGACAATGATGAAAATATACCCATCTTCAGACAGCTGTTTTGAGGTTCTTGCTACTTGTCGGTGCAGAGCAGGGATTAGTTGGCTTGGTGAGAAGCCATTGTCTTGGGTCAGGACCGGTAGTGTGTCTCCTTGTGGAGACCACCATATAGGTGTAGAGACTTACCAAGTGCTAGTGCATTTTGGTTCTGGCATGGTAGTACAGCGCTATGAACCACCACTAGAAAGAGTCCTCGCCTGCCGCAGAGCGTTGAGCAGTAACCTATCATTACTTATAATAAGTTCCACTTCTCTGTACGATGTAAAATACTGTTACAGGCGTCTCGGAGCTTCTTATGTAATTGCATCATTTACCATATTACATTTCAATATGATGCTGATTAGTTACAGAGCAATTAGATTCCTGCTAATATTGTTACAATGAAGAATTGTGGAGTCATTGGGAAATACAAAGTGTAGCAGTTTTTAAAGTTTATTTCCAGAGCCTTGGGATTTTTAAGCAGCATAGAGGGCCCTACTCAGCGTGCAATGGAAGACATGAGTAGTGTAAGAAACTTTAAAGGGAACCTGTCACATTGCAAATGCAGTACAACCTGCAGGCGGCACATTAAAGAGCAGCAGGAGCTGAGCAGATTGATACATGGTTTTGTTACAATACTTAGTATTGTAAACATTTAAATCTCTTCTTATTCTGGTCTAAGGAGTCCAGTGGGCGGTCCTACTTAGTGATTGACAGCCTGTATGAGTGTGTATACAAAGATAGCTGTGGTTCAGTAAGTAGCACCTCCCACTGGACTCTTAAATCCAGAATGAGCAGTGGATTACATGAATAAATGACAAGTTATACGGAATATTTTAGATACTTTTAAGATGATAAAACTCTGACTTTCTGCAGCCATCACTAGGGGGAGCTGATTGACTAAGATAGATTGATACAACTACCATTTTATTTAAGTAGAAGCAAGTATGTAACATGTTACTCTGATACACGCTCGCAGCAGATCCGCAGCAGAAATCTGAGATTTCTACCACTAAAATATAAGTTGCCTTTTAATAAAGCCATGAATTGAGCCTTATATAGTTAGAGAAAAGGGGTGACCCAGCCACCGCACCCTTCCTGCTCTGAACATAAGCTGTACAGACCTTTCAATGGAGTATTCAGAAACAAAGGGCAATGTGGAGCAGAATTTGGAGGTGCTTTATAAACCTTTACAATGTTGCTACATTGTTAGAGCCGCAAATTCTATGAGGCACTTCCTCACCCCATTAAGTCTCCGGCATTACAAGCCCTTAATTGGGCGTAGACTTGTTGTAGCAGCTCATGTATTTTGCAGTACGGCGTATATCTGAAGATCTCCGTCTGAGCCATTCGGCTTTCTGTGTTCCAGTCTGGTTTGTGAATTTATGTCAATAGTGTCAGATATTTGGGTAGTGACTTGAATGTGATTTTCCTCTCTCTTTGATCTCCGCACTTGACGGTTGAAATCCAATATGGCTGTGTTATAGAAAATGTAAAAGCTTATTATATCAACTAAGGGATATGGATTTTCCTAGTCAATTTCCCCCTCAACAAAATCACCAGTACATATAAGCTCTTCACTTGTCAAGGTGTTAAAACTTCGAGTTTTTCTTTACCGTTATCTTTCTCTTTCTAGTTATGTTGTTGTTAGCTTGAATGACAACCAATATGGCAGACTTTCAGCCCCCACCATGCCCTACCAAATAAGACACATCACGACAGGGCGTGCTACACTGGAAGGTGCCCTCTGCTGTGTCCTCTATTGACGCCCCATATGCCGTCATACCACGAGCAATTGACTAGAACCCACATTACCCTAATATCACATAGCATGGTGCACAATAATTTGGCCAAATAACACACGTACATTTATGGAAGTAATAATCCTATTTAGTGACACCATCATAATAATACCAACATACATTGACCTGCGTGTCCCAGGGCCAGAATGGAAATCCTGGCAAGGTGACTCCCACTTCACCTACAGTACATTCGCACAGGTAGAGTTGAGCGAACCCTTCAGAATTTGTTCTCATTTTGGACTAAAAGTTGGACTTGTTCCTCACCTCTCTTGGTCATCTTCTGGCCTCTTCCAGCCTCTTGGGTGACGTCAGCTGCCTTGGAGGATATGATTGGGCCTCAGTGGTTAAGTAGGGTGCGCCAACGTCATGTGCCATGACATTAGCACATTCCATGTCCCATGTTGTGGCTGTGGACGTCACCCAGGAGGCTGGAAAAGGACTGAAGAGGAACGTGATGGATTGCTAGAACGCCATGAGAGAGCCCAGGAGAGGACAGGGAAGGAGAGTATGAGTTTATTATTTTCCCGTACCTCCTCAGGCTTCCTATTATACTCCGGTGTGTGAAGAGATGCCAGAGTATAATAAAAGAACTTCTGGAATCGACACTACCAAGTGAACCTCACGAATATTCGTGAAACGGGTCTCATGAGGTTTTCCCTTCTCTAGTTATTATGACTTGAAGAACCCTAGGGACCTCATGTATAACCATACAGAACCTATAAATACAGCTTTGCCATGTGCACAAGGCCTTATAGTGCAGAGAAACGCTCGAGGACATTTATTTACTGGTGATTTTTTAAGCTTCAGAAGAAATTTTGTTTAACTTTATTTTCTGAGAGAATTTGTGATTGGTGGCATGTCCAAATGATGGAGGCATTCGGGGTAGCGGCACGCCATTCATCAGAGCTGTTAGAATGACATTCAATTATGAAATTGTAGAGCCATTCTGTTTGTTCAGTGGAAATACATGTAATTTTCCACCTAGAGCAATCACAGGCACACATGAACAGGTCGGCGCGGAAATGCACTTGAAGAGCAATCTGTACCTACTTTTATGGTATTGAAAATGGAAAATGGCAGTACTCTAAACATTTAGACCCACATCACATCCCATTAGGACACGGAGAGCCGGTGACGGTAACTGTCCATTATGTCTCTGTCCTCTGTCAGTCACTGATCCCTGTATCCATATTCTAAATATGCTTGTACCTTTATCAAGTCCCCTGTTTAATTAAAGCGAACCTGTGATTTATACCGCCATATCTGTGACTATTATAGAGGGAAAGAAGCTGAGCTCTGATATATAGGGTTATATGATAGAGGAGAGAAGCCGAGCTCTGTGATATATAGGGTTATATGATAGAGGAGAGAAGCTGAGCTCTGTGATATATAGGGTTATATGATAGAGGAGAGAAGCTGAGCTCTGTGATATATAGGGTTATATCATAGAGGAGAGAAGCTGAGCTCTGTGATATATAGGGTTATATGATAGAGGAGAGAAGCTGAGCTGTGTGATATATAGGTTATATGATAGAGGAGAGAAGCTGAGCTGTGTGATATATAGGGTTATATGATAGAGGAGAGAAGCTGAGCTCTGTGATATATAGGGTTATATCATAGAGGAGAGAAGCTGAGCTGTGTGATATATAGGGTTATATGATAGAGGAGAGAAGCTGAGCTCTGTGATATATAGGGATATATAATAGAGGAGAGAAGCTGAGCTCTGTGATATATAGGGTTATATGATAGAGGGAGAGAAGCTGAGCTCTGTGATATATAGGGTTATATGATAGAGGAGAGAAGCTGAGCTCTGTGATATATAGGGTTATATGATAGAGGAGAGAAGCTGAGCTCTGTGATATATAGGGTTATATGATAGAGGAGAGAAGCTGAGCTCTGTGATATATAGGGTTATATGATAGAGGAGAGAAGCTGAGCTCTGTGATATATAGGGTTATATGATAGAGGAGAGAATCTGAGCTCTGTGATATATAAGGTTATATGATAGAGGAGAGAAGCTGAGCTCTGTGATATATAGGGTTATATGATAGAGGAGAGAAGCTGAGCTGTGTGATATATAGGGTTATATGATAGAGGAGAGAAGCTGAGCTCTGTGATATATAGGGTTATATCATAGAGGAGAGAAGCTGAGCTGTGTGATATATAAGGTTATATGATAGAGGAGAGAAGCTGAGCTGTGTGATATATAGGGTTATATGATAGAGGAGAGAAGCTGAGCTCTGTGATATATAGGGATATATAATAGAGGAGAGAAGCTGAGCTCTGTGATATATAGGGTTATATGATAGAGGGAGAGAAGCTGAGCTCTGTGATATATAGGGTGGGGAGAAGGGGGTAGGTATATGATAGAGGAGAGAAGCTGAGCTCTGTGATATATAGGGTTATATGATAGAGGAGAGAAGCTGAGCTCTGTGATATATAGGGTTATATGATAGAGGAGAGAAGCTGAGCTCTGTGATATATAGGGTTATATGATAGAGGAGAGAAGCTGAGCTCTGTGATATATAGGGCTATATGATAGAGGAGAGAAGCTGAGCTGTGTGATGTATAGGGTTATATGATAGAGGAGAGAATCTGAGCTCTGTGATATATAGGGTTATATGATAGAGGAGAGAAGCTGAGCTCTGTGATATATAGGTTATATAATAGAGGAGAGAAGCTGAGCTCTGTGATATATAGGGTTATATGATAGAGGAGAGAAGCTGAGCTCTGTGATATATAGGGTTATATGATAGAGGAGAGAAGCTGAGCTCTGTGATATATAGGGTTATATCATAGAGGAGAGAAGCTGAGCTGTGTGATATATAGGGTTATATGATAGAGGAGAGAAGCTGAGCTCTGTGATATATAGGGTTATATGATAGAGGGAGAGAAGCTGAGCTCTGTGATATATAGAGTTATATAATAGAGGAGAGAAGCTGAGCTCTGATATATAGGGTTATATGATAGAGGGAGAGAAGTTGAGCTCTGTGATATATAGGGTTATATGATAGAGGAGAGAAGCTGAGCTATGTGATATATAGGGTTATATGATAGAGGAGAGAAGCTGAGCTCTGTGATATATAGGGTTATATCATAGAGGAGAGAAGCTGAGCTCTGTGACATATAGGGCTATATGATAGAGGAGAGAAGCTGAGCTGTGTGATATATAGGGTTATATGATAGAGGAGAGAATCTGAGTTCTGTGATATATAGGGTTATATCATAGAGGAGAGAAGCTGAGCTCTGTGATATATAGGGTTATATCATAGAGGAGAGAAGCTGAGCTGTGTGATATATAGGGTTATATGATAGAGGAGAGAAGCTGAGCTGTGTGATATATAGGGTTATATGATAGAGGAGAGAAGCTGAGCTCTGTGATATATAGGGATATATAATAGAGGAGAGAAGCTGAGCTCTGTGATATATAGGGTTATATGATAGAGGGAGAGAAGTTGAGCTCTGTGATATATAGGGTTATATGATAGAGGAGAGAAGCTGAGCTCTGTGATATATAGGGTTATATGATAGAGGAGAGAAGCTGAGCTCTGTGATATATAGGGTTATATGATAGAGGAGAGAAGCTGAGCTCTGTGATATATAGGGCTATATGATAGAGGAGAGAAGCTGAGCTGTGTGATGTATAGGGTTATATGATAGAGGAGTGAATCTGAGCTCTGTGATATATAGGGTTATATGATAGAGGAGAGAAGCTGAGCTCTGTGATATATAGGGTTATATAATGGAGGAGAGAAGCTGAGCTGTGTGATATATAGGGTTATATGGTAGAGGAGAGAAGCTGAGCTCTGTGATATATAGGGTTATATGATAGAGGGGAGAAGCTGAGCTCTGTGATATATAGGGTTATATCATAGAGGAGAGAAGCTGAGCTGTGTGATATATAGGGTTATATCATAGAGGAGAGAAGCTGAGCTGTGTGATATATAGGGTTATATGATAGAGGGAGAGAAGCTGAGCTCTGTGATATATAGGGTTATATGGTAGAGGAGAGAAGCTGAGCTCTGATATATAGGGTTATATGATAGAGGGAGAGAAGTTGAGCTCTGTGATATATAGGGTTATATGATAGAGGAGAGAAGCTGAGCTCTGTGATATATAGGGTTATATGATAGAGGAGAGAAGCTGAGCTCTGTGATATATAGGGTTATATGATAGAGGAGAGAAGCTGAGCCGGCATAGGGCTATTGATAGAGGGAGAACTGGCTGTGTGATGTATAGGGTTAATGATAGAGGGGAACGAGCTCTGTGATATAGGGTTAATGTAGAGGAGAGAAGCTGGCCTGTGTATATAGGTTATATATGGAGGGAGAGCTGACTCTGTGATATAGGGTATATGGTAGAGGGAGAAGCTGAGCTGTGTGTATATAGGGTTATATGATAGAGGGGAGAGCTGAGCTCTGTGATATATAGGGTTATATCATAGAGGAGAGAAGCTGAGCTGTGTGATATATAGGGTTATATCATAGAGGAGAGAAGCTGAGCTCTGTGTATATAGGGTTATATTATAGGGGGGGCGGCGTGGTTAGGATAGGTGGGGGAGCGCCGATGGTATATGATAGAGGAGAGAGTTGAGCTCTGTGATATATAGGGTTATATGATAGAGGAGAGAAGCTGAGCTCTGTGATATATAGGGTTATATCATAGAGGAGAGAAGCTGAGCTATGTGATATATAGGGTTATATCATAGATGAGCGAAGCTGAGCTCTGTGATATATAGGGTTATATGATAGAGGAGAGAAGCTGAGCTGTGTGATATATAGGGTTATATGATAGAGGAGAGAAGCTGAGCTCTGTGATATATAGGGTTATATGATAGAGGAGAGAAGCTGAGCCATGTGATATATAGGGTTATATGATAGAGGAGAGAAGCTGAGCTGTGTGATATATAGGGTTATATGATAGAAGACAGAAGCTGAGCTATGTGATATATAGGTTATATGATAGAGGAGAGAAGCTGAGCTCTGTGATATATAGGGTTATATGATAGAGGAGAGAAGCTGAGCTGTGTGATATATAGGGTTATATGGTAGAGGAGAGAAGCTGAGCTGTGTGATATATAGGGTTATATGATAGAGGAGAGAAGCTGAGCTCTGTGATATATAGGGTTATATGATAGAGGAGAGAAGCTGAGCTCTGTGATATATAGGGTTATATGATAGAGGAGAGAAGCTGAGCTGTGTGATATATAGGGTTATATCATAGAGGAGAGAAGCTGAGCTGTGTGACATATAGGGTTATATGATAGAGGAGAGAAGCTGAGCTCTGTGATATATAGGGTTATATGGTAGAGGAGAGAAGCTGAGCTGTGTGATATATAGGTTATATGATAGAGGAGAGAAGCTAGCTCTGTGATATATAGGGTTATATGGTAGAGGAGAGAAGCTGAGCTCTGTGATATATAGGGTTATATGATAGAGGGGAGAAGCTGAGCTATGTGATATATAGGGTTATATGATAGAGGAGAGAAGCTGAGCTCTGTGATATATAGGGTTATATGATAGAGGAGAGAAGCTGAGCTCTGTGATATATAGGGTTATATGATAGAGGAGAGAAGCTGAGCTCTGTGATATATAGGATTATATGATAGAGGAGAGAAGCTGAGCTCTGTGATATATAGGATTATATGATAGAGGAGAGAAGCTGAGCTCTGTGATATATAGGGCTATCTGATAGAGGAGAGAAGCTGAGCTCTGTGATATATAGGGTTATATGATAGAGGAGAGAAGCTGAGCTCTGTGATATATAGGGTTATATGATAGAGGAGAGAAGCTGAGCTCTGTGATATATAGGGTTATATGATAGAGGAGAGAAGCTGAGCTCTGTGATATATAGGGTTATATAATAGAGGAGAGAAGCTGAACTCTGTGATATATACAGTCATATGAAAAAGTTTGGGCACCCCTATTAATCTTAATCATTTTTAGTTCTAAATATTTGGGTGTTTGCAACAGCCATTTCAATGATATATCTAATAACTGATGGACACAGTAATATTTCAGGATTGAAATGAGGTTTATTGTACTAACAGAAAAGTGCAATATGCATTAAACCAAAATTTGACCGGGCAAAAATTGGGACCCTATCATTTATTGATTTGAATACTCCTAACTACTTTACTGACTTACTGAAGCACAAAATTGGTTTTGTAACCTCACTGAGCTTTGAACTTCATAGCCAGGTGTATCCAATCATGAGAAAAGGTATTTAAGGTGGCCAATTGCAAGTTGTTCTCCTATTGAATCTCCTCTGAAGAGTGGCATCATGGGCTCCTCAAAACAACCCCAAATGATCTGAAAACAAAGATTGTTCAACATAGTTGTTCAGGGGAAGGATACAAAAAGTGGTCTCAGAGATTTAACCTGTCAGTTTCCACTGTGAGGAACATAGTAAGGAAATGGAAGACCACAGGGACAGTTCTTGTTAAGCCTAGAAGTGGCAGGCCAAGAAAAATATCAGAAAGGCAGAGAAGAAGAATGGTGAGAACAGTCAAGGACAATCCACAGACCACCTCCAAAGAGCTGCAGCATCATCTTGCTGCAGATGGTGTCACTGTGCATCGGTCAACAATACAGCACACTTTGCACAAGGAGAAGCTGTATGGGAGAGTGATGCGAAAGAAGCCGTTTCTGAAAGCACGCCACAAACAGAGTCGCCTGAGGGATGCAAAAGCACATTTGGACAAGCCAGCTTCATTTTGGAAGAAGGTCCTGTGGACTGATGAAACAAAGATTGAGTTGTTTGGTCATACAAAAAGGCGTTATGCATGGCGTCCAAAAAACACAGCATTCCAAGAAAAACACTTGCTACCCACTGTAAAATTTGGTGGAGGTTCCATCATGCTTTGGGGCTGTGTGGCCAATGCCGGCACCGGGAATCTTGTTAAAGTTGAGGGTCGCATGGATTCAACTCAGTATCAGCAGATTCTTGAGAATAATGTACAAGAATCAGTGACGAATTTGAAGTTACGCCGGCGATGGATATTTCAGCAAGACAATGATCCAAATCTACTCAGGCATTCATGCAGAGGAACAATTACAATGTTCTGGAATGGCCATCCCAGTCCCCAGACCTGAATATCATTGAACATCTGTGGGATAATTTGAAGCGGGCTGTCCATGCTCGGCGACCATCAAACTTAACTGAACTGGAATTGTTTTGTAAAGAGGAATGGTCAAAAATACCTTCATCCAGGATCCAGGAACTGATTAAAAGCTACAGGAAGCGACTAGAGGCTGTTATTTTTGCAAAAGGAGAATCTACTAAATATTAATGTACTTTTCTGTTGAGGTGCCCATACTTTCACCGGTCAAATTTTGGTTTAATGCATATTGCACATTTTCTGTTAGTACAATAAACCTCATTCAATCCTAAATATTACTGTGTCCATCAGTTATTAGATATATCAAATTGAAATGGCTGTTGCAAACACCCAAATATTTAGAACTAAAAATGATTAAGATTAATAGGGGTGCCCAAACTTTTTCATATGACTGTAGGTTATATGGCAGAGGAGAGAAGCTGAGCTCTGTCATACAGTATATAGGGTTATATACAGGGCCGCATCTGCCATGAGGAAATATGAGTATCTCACCACAGGCAGCAGATGACAGAGATCCTGACTGGGTGGCATCTATAAGAGGATTGGGTGCAGACAGTGAGTGCCAAGCTGCCCCACTCTCTGCCCCCGAGCTGCAAATTGCACCATTTAGAACTCCTATCTAGCTGAAAAGAGGTGGAGATTTGGCCATTCACTTGCTTGGCTTCGCTTTTTTAAATCTAAGAAAGTTGTAGGCTCAGCGGTCTCTATATCTCAGACAGACTCCAATGGATAGGACCAAGCATTTTTGCATCCACTTCCATATTTGACTGCAATAACTAATCTTAATTCACCCCTGCATACTATAAATATAAACTCATGAAACAGCTCATTCCTGTCCTCCAATATATTCCTGTGGCCTTCAAAATAGTGGCCTTTTTGGATTTCAGGTATAACTCACATCAGCTGTCTGGCATGAGTTATAGTAAATCTGAGAGGGATCCCCTTAAACCCTGCCTCGCTCTGCCCACTTTACTCAAAAAGTTGGAAAATTGACGAAGAGGTGCACTTTTGGAGCAAAAGCGCCATGCACCAAATATGTGCCACTTTATGCCACTTCTTGCATACTTATTTGAATCTGCCCTATGTTCCTTGTATCCCAAAAATCAGGTCCAAGTGTCCTACATTGATTTGGCCAAACAATTGCTTCAGATAGCAGCTAGATGATCTTCTGTAAGACTGTTGTATCACTTCATTACGTAAAAGGAGGTAAAATCTTCAGTGTATCAAACAGCTGAAATTCATATCTCGAGAAAACAGATACATTGCGATGGCAGCGTTCCATTTATCGTTGCCAGTTCCCAAGAGTTTGTACTATTGTCTCCATGCCATAAGAAGATGTCTGGATTTCATGAGATTACCACCACACGAAGAGTTCTGGTCTTCATCCAATGCCTCGATTTCATAGACTTCAGGAAAGATCAAAAATCTGTTAAGCTACAGTGTCATTCTGTCATGTGGCCAGGGTAATGGGGTTTGGTTTCCGGTAAAGAATGAGATATTGTACAGAAGGAAAGGTGCACAATGAAGGACTTGGTAAAATAGGGCAGAATTTGAGTTTTGGAAACAAAACCCAGTAAAATAATCTCACACTGCGGAACCATCCACCGACTATTTTTAACTTTGTAAGAGATGAATCGCTGTCCAACTCTGACATTTTCAGAAACTTGAAGGTTGTCTGCTTTTGTCGCTGGCAGGTTCGGCATATCTACCAACTATTTTATTCAGTTTGAGACAGTTCTTTTATATATCTTGGCTGCTCAGTCAGAGTCCCATAAATTGTACGGAAATAACTCCAGGAGAACTGTTCTTCTTATGTTTGTTTTATAACAAGACTCCATTCCTGTTCCTGTATATTTTGTAGCTTGTCCTATTAACCGTGGTTCACATGGTACAGGAACATTGTGATAATCTGACATATTTGGGGGCAACAAAGTGGTCATTTTTCAAATGAATGGATCAGTATAGGAGGCAATTTTGTACTATATAGCACAATTTGTTTCTGTTTCTTCAAAGTGGTCAGAAGTCTTGGGAGTAAAGTGGACAACTCTGTCCATTGCCATCTCTAAGGCCATGAAATGTGGAACCCCAATGCGAAAAAGTATCTACCAAGACCTTCCTACCATGTGCCATACAGGTGTCTTCTTATGTGGCACAGGGGCATTTGGGCACCCTCAGGGAACAGGATCCAGGTATGACTACACCCCTGGTATTTCCCCTATATCTCCTAAGAAATGGCAATTGTTTAAGATAGGAGCTTCATTACCAAGGAGAACACTTCCTGAAAAAAAGTCTTGATATAATTTCTATGTAGAGGCCAGGGGTCACAGGCTAGGCTCCACTCTGACATACCCAAAGACAAGACATCCGACATCTCAAGAAATACACTCTATTCACACAGGCACATTGTCATCAATATAGATGTAGAGGTAGATTATATGCAGCACAAAACAGGTGAGGCTAAGGTCACATATGCACTGGGCTGTCTGTTGTTTAGCAGACCAGAACAATGGACAGGTGAACTGCTAAAATATTGGTTACATACGGAGCTCAATGGACCCTATTAACTATAATGGGGTCCATTGGGTGTCTCTTGTTTTTAAACTGCAAGTGGTGGAGACTCTTAACACAGATGAGAACAGAGCCTTAATGTCAGATGCTCATCAACAGAAAACAGCCAGGATCAACAGCAGCAGAACATATACAGTAACAGGATCAGAATACTTCTCTTCTTGTGAGAATGGCACACACTGCAATTGTCCAGTTTTCAAAGGGGTTTATGCTCAACACTCATGGGTAACCGGTTGTCAGGCACACAATGGATTCACCACACTTGGCTTTATTGTACTGAATGGAATGGAATACCAGACAGAAGACACAAAGTCACCGGAAAAACTTCCTTTTATACCAGAGGCTTATCACCTGACAGGACTACGAGGTGTCAGGTCATAGCACACAACCATGTTTCACCATTTGGTGAGCCATTGTGCTGCCCTTTTTCTAGTAAACACCAGACCAAGGTAGACGTGATGACATCAAATACACAAATAAAGTGACCATGTAACATCATACAGGGCAGTAAGTCCTCTGCATATTCTGCAAAATACATGCCATAAAATTCTCAATATGCACAAATGCAACAATTATACACATAATAGTTGGAGAGGCCAATCTTGAGTAAGAAAGGGCCCAAACAAGTCACCCACTTAAGGTCATTTTCTAGGAGGTGGCACCTACCGCCTTACATGTACACAACCTTTCTCAACAAGCCCCTCAATTGATGTAAAGAGGCAGAATTGACCATTGATCACCTTCTTAATTCCAGCCTCTGGAACCTCTTTGCTTGCATGTAGGACCTGTTCTATACCTTCTCAGGTTGTCTCCATTTTGTGTGGTGGGACAGCTCCAGACCATAGACTATGGCTAATGGCGGATAACATGCCTGATTTTTCCTTCACCCAACATTATATATTCGGTGAGAGTTAGTTAAACTTGCCGATATCGACAGAATCAACCAACTATCTTATGTTGATGGGGGTACCCCCTGACTCTCATCATATTGGCTCCCAAATCATGTTGGGGGAACAAAGAAAGTTGAATTTTACATACTTTTGTTCGCAACGGTCATAATCTGCTGCCCTAGTTGTCTGGTAGCAGATGACTCTGCCCTTTCCCATGGCAATACATATATACTTGATCAAATCATTGGGGGACTCGCGAAACCCAACAATTGATGGAAAAACCATTTGGTTGACAGTTTTTGAATGTTCATGTCCACCAAATTCTAGTTGTACTATTTTGGTGGACAGAAGTTTTCAAGGTTTTTTCACAGCTCTTTAACATCATTAGAATGAAGTATGATATTATATAAAATTTCAATTCCTATACACAAATATTAAAGTCAAGCTAGATTTTTCTCTTAAAGTCATAAATCATCCAACATTTGCTCAGCAGATGTGTCACACATATTGGTAAATGGTAATCTTTACTATAACCTTGAAATGTCATCTTTGTCGACTTCAGATGAAGAAAGGTAAAAACAAACTGGTTTGCGGCTTTAATTGGTCCCACAAGGAGAATTTACTTTGTCGATTTTGTAAAAACATTTAGTGGGCAATCTTGTTAGGAATTTTTTGGTTTCTAAGCTAATGATAAAGCAGAGAAGATCTCCAATCTTCATCCTAAAATGTCCCCAGCACCTTTTGACTGGTAGGGACCTGGGCAACTTGTACCATGTGGGAAATTGACTCAAGGGTCAGAACAAAAGTCACGATCCATAGACACAATACAAAACATTGGTTGGTGCAGATGATTTGGTGGAAACTCTTAGAATGCTTGAGATGTTTTAAGATTAATGTCTTAAAGGGGCTGTCCACCAATCAGCTGGTGTCATCATAGGAAGAGGATATGGAACATGGTAGCCATCCTAGTTAGTGGTTACTGACAGTATATGGTTATTTCTACACTATATGTCCATACCATGAGCATCATCTAATGTAGAAGGAATGTCTTGCCAATTTTTGAAACATATTTATTAAAGCCAAACAGTAAAATATATCAGTTTTTATCTAATCTATTTTAATTTTCTGATTGTAGATTTTTTTTATTCTATTTTCTGTACCTGATTATGGGGGCGGCCATCTTGCCTGAGCTTTTCCTCTGCTCTTTTAACAACATTTAGTGATCTGCTTTACTGCACAGTCATGACCATAGACAGTAATAGTCTCGAATAGACTCATTGGGATCTAGGGGAGAGTTTTCTAGACATGCTCTGTGTGCAGAGGGGAAGTAGATAAGCTGTGACATCATCTATTGTCAGTAGTGAATGCAGTGATAGGTCAGTGCTGTTATCTAGAGAGGTGTTATCTTCTATTGTAATCCTGTGTTTGATGTAAATGAAGTGACTGTTGCAAATACAACTCCTACAGAATTGGTAAGCATCAGTTTATTATTAGGCTTAGTGGCCAGAGAGAAAATTGCATAATATAGTTGTTGTTTTTTTAACAGATTCTACAGAATTCTAAAAATGATGTTTAACTTAAAAATATTTTTTTTTTTAAAATAGGTCATGTCCTGGTAACACGTTTCCTTTAAGACTGGCCATGGCTAGACTATACAGTGATTGCACTTTTTTTCAATTCTTGGCCATTGCTACATTGACGATGTACTGAGTCTCCGAACCTAAGGCTGGATGATAGGTATCAGCGTCATGGTAGCAGCCGTTCTCCGAATTTCGAGTTACGCATTGATGAGCACCTGTTTCCCTTTGAAGGAAGATGAGGCGGCAGAACACATAGACTTCTGATTCCCAATCATGTCTAGACGGCTCATCTGCCCTTCTCAACATTAATCAATTGCACAGATGAATAATCTGATCTGCTGGAATTCTCAAGATGTTAACATAAGTGTCACCTCCTTCTTCCCCAAGTGCCAGTCCATCTCCATTCATTAGTATTTGGTGATATTGTCGTAGAATAATCTGTCCTTTTCAGTTTATAAATTACCTATGACAAATTGCCACTTAGCCATAATAACTGAAGTACGAAAGAAAAGGACGTGCAAATTATGGGAAAATGTATCTAAGGTAACGCACAGTTTGGTATTGAAAGGATCGGCTCACTTAATAAGATATATAGACATACGGCCATGAATCCACAAGCCATATTCTCAGGTCAAATTATATTAACACAAGGAAAATCAGAAGCAATGAATAAAGCGCTCTAATACCGTCAGAATGGGAATTGTATAATTAAGTCTCTTGTGGCATCGTTTACAATAAAATGGAAAAAAAAAAGCTGAAAATGGAAAAATTGGAGATGAAAAATATTGTTTACAGAAATATTGAGATGTATGCGACCTATTATATGGATTAATAGATAGTTATATCAGGCTCTTGCCACAGTGTCCACCGAGATGTCAAAAATCTGGCTGCAGAGAATTAGAGGGGGGCTGGAGTTGTAGGGGAGGAAAGAAGCGGATGGGCACACAACTCCTTCTCCGAGTCTCTTGAGGGCACCACATACATGAAAAAACACCAAAATAAATAAGTGGATGTGGTCTCGACATATAGAAAAATTCCCTGTAATTTCGTATCTAGAAGACTGGAAAATTAGAGGTGTTGGAAAGAGAAGTGTGTACAAATGTGGCATGACTCAGAGGGCTTCCGCCCCTACTATGTTCAGGCAAGCCAGGATAACCATTCCTGGGGCATTTCTGCACCAAAGGCTTTCAAACTGGCCATCTTGTGGCTTCTATCTGATGGCTGTAGGCCACCCTCCAACCTCTATGACGCCAGAATGACCACTGGTAAGAATAGATGCTACACTTTTGTCTTAGCCAAAAGGCCAAGAAGCATTTAAAGATCTCAGTGGCCAGCACACCCAGAGTGCAATGGATGAGCCAGACCCTGGTAGAAAACCTTAGTGATCATGGTATGTCTCCTGCCAGATTCCTTTTATCATAGTTCCTAGGAAAGCATACATGGTTTCTAAGTTTTCCTATGCTGATATAGTGATGGGAAGCTATTCAATGTAGTCATCGAAGTAGATTCAGAATTTTCTATTGCTGATGCTGCGCCTATGTCTAGTACCTACACCCATATTTAGTACCCATGCCTGTGTCTAGAACCTGCACGCATTCTAGTTACTGTACCCATGTCTAGTATCTATGCTCATGTCTAGTACCTATTCCCATGTCTATCACCTGTATCCATGTCTAATATCTATGCTCATGTCTAGTATATGTACTCATGTCTATTATCTTTACCCATTTCCAGTACCAATACCCATGTCTAATATCTGTACCCATGTCTAATACCTGTACCCATGTCTAATATCTGTACCCATGTTCATTTCCTGTTTCTGCAAAACACTGAAGAGCTAAAAAAAAATATATCCTCTAGTCCTTTAGGATGATGTCACCAACGTTCCTGGATGGTCCATGTAAAGTGGGGGAGGTAACGGAAGAATAGTGACCTGTCTGTGAGAGAGGGGGGAACTATGGGCAGTATGTGAGAGAGAAGGCCTATATGTTCAGACTATGAGGGAGAGGGGGTTATAGGGAACAGATTATGTGAGAGAGAGGAACTATAAGGAGCATATTATGTGAGAAAGGGGGCTATAAGGAGCAGATTATGTAAGAGGCAGAGGAGGAGCAGGGATGCATTCACAGAAGAATAGGGTTGATAAATCTGAGGTCACGTTGTAGATCTTAATAGTATCTGCTGGAAGCCGAGAGAGACCTCCTGTTTGCACAGCAAACCATGCTAGAAAAAAGAAGTCACACTGTGATCATGTGAGCTATTAAAGAAGGTGAAAAGCTGGATAAGGAAAGGCACTGTGTACAGACAACTATTACCAGTAAGGGAATGATTTTTCAGACAATTTAATGAATCAAAAAAGAAAATCACCAAAGTCTCCCTTTAATGAGACAGAGTACCCCTCTTGACCTATGCAGTTCTACTGTCATAAGCCGACGTGGGATCCCAGAGTTAAATATTCCAGGTACATGTAGGGTATAGGTATGATCCTACTGCTGTTCCCATTGCCTCTTTGTTTATTATGTGCAAGGAAATAAATTTATTTTTATATTAAAATGAAAAAAAAAACTTTAGGAAGATGAAAAAAAAAATTGGTGCCTTTTAATCTGTTTCATATGTTGATAAAATATTTATATGCTCTCCTACAATTAATTAGAGGAGACCATGTAACACTGCAGGAAACAAATTGAAAATGTAATAAAGTAAGTTCACTTTCAATTTCTTTTGAAGAGAGAAGCTAATTATATCGGGTTCTAGGATTTTAACTTTAATTAAACTGCAATTTAAAATATTCCGGAAAAAAAATATTCCAGAAATAGTTCAAACACGTCTCCCTGACGCGGATCTGTTCACATGAAGCGCTTGTAGTCAGAGCTTAGAAATCTCAGTCTTTACAATTTTAATAAGCAATTTCAGTGATAGTCATCACAGCGAGCAGCTGTAAAAGAAAATTTTTAGGATGCGCTAGATAGATGTAGTAGCAGAGACACAGATGTAGCGGAGTGGAATGTGTTCGCCGATTTAACCTTCCCATATGGCATTCTGAAAGTAATTTCGATATATGAACAATCTCTATAAGTGTAAAAGAAAGCAATGCACAGAACTGTTACAATATTATCAAGGGCTGATCTGGCTATAACAAAGGACACACAACTGTGTGGGGCCCCAGAGATCCAGAGCCAGAATGGTGGGTTGCATGGGATGCAATATGGCTTGGATTTTTTTTTATTGGTCATTACTTATTGGATTATTCCAACAAGTAATGGACGATATTTTACTCACCGATCCCCTGCCTCCGATTTTGAGCACATAGGCGGCTGGAGCCAAAGAGAAGGTGGGATTGTAGAGCAGTGGGGATCGCTGAGTATTGTGTCACTGTGTGGGGGCCAGTAAAAGGGATATACACTATGTGGGGGCTAGTAAAGGGGGCAATATACCTTGTGGGGGGCGTAAATGAGGGTGATATACTGTGTGCATGCCAGTAAAGCATCAATATACTGTGTGGGGGCTGGTAGAGGGTGAAATATACTGTGTGGGGGTCACTAAGGGAGCATTATACTATTTGGGTGCCAATAAAGGAGGCATTATACTGTGTGTGGGGGCCAGTAAAGTAGGTAATATACTGTGTGTGGGCACTAAGGGACCATTATACTGTGTGAGGGCCAGTAAATGGGGGTGATATACTGTGTGGGGGCCAGTAAAGGGGGCCAGTAAAGGGGGCAATATACTGTGTAGGAGCTAGTAAATGGGGGTGATATACTGTGTGGGGGCCAGTAAAGGGGGCAATATACTGTTTGGGGGCCGGCCTGTAAAGGGGGCAATATACTGTGTAAGAGCTAGTAAAGGGGGCAATATACTGTTTGGGGGCCAGTAAAGGGGGCAATATGCTGTGTAGGAGCTAGTAAAGGGGGCAATATACTGTATAGGGCCTAATAAAAGAGGCATTATACTGTCTGGAACAGTCCTGTGTAAAATGTGGATGGCTGCAACATATAGAGCCTGGCATTTTACTAGACAAGATAGCACAGTTTGTGGTACTATTGTGTCCAATTTTATAGCTTACTAATAGGGGTCCCTGTTAAAAAAGGGGGCATGGTCTAAATAATTTTAATAGGCGCCCCCCAGACATTACTTTGTTTGGAATCCAAAAGTTCTAAGATAGGGTCTATATGTCCCAGAAATTAAAATCAAAATTTTGGGATGTATTGGCATAGCAGGCCTCTGCTCGTAGGCTGCCCCAGGCATAGGCTACACAGTAAATTTGTTAAATTCTGGGTATTAAGAGTTTTTTTTGGGATCAGCACATTGCTGGCCTGTCCATGGGACGCCAGTCATCAATATCAGATCAGCTTCTTCACAGTCTGCACTGCTCTGTACACCCGTACACCATCAAATTAGTAGTGGTTGTGCAGGGTATTGCAGTTTGACCCGAGTTTTCCCAAAAAGTCTCAGCATCTGAGCGTAACTGAGAGCTAAATATATAGGAAACAATATCTCCATGCCCAGCCAACATCATCCGTACTGGCATTACAGTCTGCAGCTACTTTGCCTATGAAATCCCCAGTGGTTTCACACAATGGCAGCAGATCTCATCACTGAACATATGTTATATTTTTCCAAACATAGAAGTCGCTTCTTACTTAACCGTCTGTGTAAGATGACCCATAACAATATTGCTTACTGCTCAATTATAGCAGTTTAAGGAGACGCATCATCTACAAACAAATTGGCAGCTGCAGAAAAATAATCACGGGAGATGTAATTGGTGTAAATTATGGATTTTGTGAACACAAGGTTTAACTTTGTTTGGAGAAAGATAGGAGAGAATTATAGATTCCGCATAGACTAATATTTAGTTTGGGCTTCAAAATGCTAATTCCAGCCAGTGTTCTAATACTGCCCCCTCCTGGATATATTCCAATAGGGGTGTGACCAAGTGTGCACTTAAAGATGGACATGGGACAATCTTGGACTGGGCCATTTCAGTTTTAGTTAAGAATTTATCAATCAGTTGCGACATTCATAACAAATCTGTCTTATCACAAACCACTTTGCACGACACTGTTTTGGAGGTCTGTATTGCGTTAGGGATTCTAGTATGGGTCTTTATTTACGGAGTCTATATTAGTTTAGACTGTCTGGGGTTTGAGATTGTTCTAGGGTCTGTTCTGGGGTCTTGGTTTGTTTTAAGGTTTGGTCTGGCGTCTTTGTTTTAGGGTGTGGTCTGGGGTCTGTGCTTGTTTCAGGGTCTATTTTGGAGTCTTTATTTTAAGGTCTCATCTGCGGTCTGAGTTGTTTTAGGGTGCGGTCTGAGTTGTTTTAGGGTGCGGTCTGGGGGGTTTATTTTAGAGTCTGGTCTGGCATCTTTTTTTTAGGGTCTGGTCTGGGGCTGTGTATATTTTAGGGTCTGGTATCTTAGTTTTAGAGTCTGAACTGGGGTCTTTTTTGTTTTAGGATCTTGTCTGGAGTCTTTGTTTAAGGGTCTGATCTGGGGTCTGTGTTTGCTTTAGGGTCTAGTCTGGTGTGGGGTCTGTGCTTGTTTAGGGTCTGATCTGAAATCTTTGTTTGTTTTAGGGTCTGGTCTGGGGTCTGTGTTTGTTTTAGGGTCTGGTATCTTTGCTTGTTTTAGGGTGTGGTATGGGGTCTGTGTTTTGGGTCTAGTCTGGGGTATGTCTTTTAGCGTCTGGTCTGGGGTCTATGTTTGCTTTAAGATCTGGTCTGGCATCTTTGTTTGTTTTAGGGACCATTCGGGGGTCTGTGTTTGTTTTATGGTCTGGTGTCTTTCCTTGTTTTAGGTTGTGGTCTGGCATCTTTGTTTGTTTTAGGGACTGTTCGGGAGTCTGTGTTTTTGGGTCTGGTCTGGGGTCTGTGTTTGTTTTAGGGTCTGGTGTCTTTGCTTGTTTTAGGTTGTGGTCTGGCATCTTTGTTTTAGGGACTTTTCAGGGGTCTGTGTTTTTGGGTCTGGTTTGGGGTCTGTGTTTGTTTTAGGGACTGTTCGGGGGTCTCTGTTTTTGGGTCTGGTCTGGGGTCTGTGTTTGTTTTAGGGTCTGGTGTCTTTGCTTGTTTTAGGTTGTGGTCTGGCATCTTTGTTTTAGGGGCTTTTCAGGGGTCTGTGTTTTTGGGTCTGGTTTGGGGTCTGTGTTTGTTTTAGGGACTGTTCGGGGGTCTCTGTTTTTGGGTCTGGTCTGGGGTCTGTGTTTGTTTTAGGGTCTGGTGTCTTTGCTTGTTTTAGGTTGTGGTCTGGCATCTTTGTTTTAGGGACTTTTCAGGGGTCGGTGTTTTGGGGTCGGGTTGGGGGGCGGGGGTTGGTTTGGGGGCTGGTGGGGGGGGGGTGTTTTGGGGGTGGGGGGGGGGGTCTGTGTTTGTTTTAGGGTCTGGTTTCTTTGCTTGTTTTAGGTTGTGGTCTGGCATCTTTGTTTTAGGGACTTTTCAGGGGTCTGTGTTTTTGGGTCTGGTTTGGGGTCTGTGTTTGTTTTAGGGACTGTTCGGGGGTCTCTGTTTTTGGGTCTGGTCTGGGGTCTGTGTTTGTTTTAGGGTCTGGTGTCTTTGCTTGTTTTAGGTTGTGGTCTGGCATCTTTGTTTTAGGGACTGTTCAGGGGTCTGTGTTTTTGGGTCTGGTTTGGGGTCTCTGTTTGTTTTAGGGACTGTTTGGGGGTCTGTTTGTTTTTGGGTCTGGTTTGGGGTCTGTGTTTGTTTTAGGGACTGTTTGGAGGTCTGTGTTTGTTTCGGGGTCTGGTTTGGGGTCTGTGTTTGTTTTAGGGACTGTTCGGGGGTCTGTGTTTGTTTTGGGGTCTGGTCTGGGGTCTATATTAATTTTGTGTTTTGATGAAGGGGTCAAACATTCACTAGGTTGGAGGTGTATCCCTTTTCAAAAGTGACTTGGGTATTATATTATATGGGCGAATGCGAGACTATGGATACAAATTCCCAAATGTTGCATTCTCTGTTTTTCGATATTAAAATAAATAAAAATGATATTTTTTTTTTCCAATTCAGTCGCCGATGGGCAGTGCGTCATGCACACGACACGTATAAAGTACATTATTTCTAGTCATTAGTCACTCAGTCCGGGAACGAGAGACAAATGAAATGTTTAAGGACATTTTACTCACCTGTCGCTTCTGACTAAATGACACTTTTTAAGTGATGGCCAGTCAAAACCGCAGGATCTATTAGAAGCCGCGAAATAAGTGTGGAGGGACGCGGCTGCCCAGTAGAGACTGAAAGTGGCATCTATCAGACTTGTCACATCATCGCCAGTGGTAATAAAGGCATTCTTGTTTTATACCGCAGTGTCCATTGAGAGTAATAATTTGACACTATTCTGTAGATAAAACTGATATTGCTGCATTTATCACGCAGTTTGATCTGGAATGGCCTAAAAGCATACAAAATCACTAGTTATTATTTCCCTTTTAATATGAAATTCTCATAGATGGATTCTAAAAAAAAAGTTTGCTTTTAACATAAAAAGGTTTTAAACTTTCAGCTCTGGAAATGACGCCATTTATCAGCTAAATAGCTGGGTGCCGAGAGTTCCTATTACCGCCAACGTCGGGGAGTCAAATCTAAACTATTGGGTCATCAACCTGTAACTTTAAGCACAAATTCTATCAAGAATTCAGCGGTTTCCAGCTTTTCCATAAAGGCCTGGGAGGGGAAGTAGCTTTTATGAAAATGATGGGGTTCACCATGTTGTACGGATACATTACAGTACAATACATTATACTTAGACTTTCCTGAATGTAGGGTAATAAACAGCGAAGGGGAAGAAGAGGTATTTATTACCGTACATGATACATTGTTGTATTGGGCTTTGTCTGTTGGGTTTGGGAAAAAATAACTAATGTCCAAGACTAGAGAGGTGCGAAACTCGTGAGATTCGTTTCTCGAATATTTGCAAGGTTCATCCGCCAATATAAGTTCAGACCTAACTTGTCCAAACCAGAAGTGATTATTACAATCTGGAGTCTCTTCAATCCCCAGAGTAGAATAAGTGGAGGACCAGGGAAGGTGAAGCAACATGAGAAACACTGATACTCACCTCTCACCTCTTCTGGGCACCTGGAGCTTCCTTTGTCTCCTCTTTGGGTCTATTCTGGCCTCCTGGCTTAAGCCTGGGACTGGATTTTAGTGGTCAAGTAGGGAGCGCCGATGTCATAGAGCTTTATTGCAAGCATCGTGATGTGACACCTGAGGCCCGATCACAGTCCTAAGTGATACCACAGGGCCCATAATATCACCGAGGAGGCTGGAGGAGGTCAGAGAACAACTGAAGAGGACCACGAGGAAGCCCAGCAAAGGTGAAAGAAGACGAGTATTAGTGTTTATTATGTTTCATCACCTCCCCTGGGCCACCGCTTATTATACTCTGAAGTCTAAGGGACCACAGAATTACATAATAATTCATTGTTAGCAAGCCACAAACCTTTGGGAAATTCAGGTTAATTCAGGTTCATTCTAGACAAATTTGCTCATGTCTATCCATGAGGAGTATACCAGATACAAGATATACATACCTCCAAACTTTCAGAGGACAGGGGCAAACTTGAGGCCTCTAACCCCACCAATGCCCCCTCTGACTTCGCCCAATCCAACCAAGCCCCTTTATGCCACCATACAGTATGACATCCCCCCGTACCCCCACACAGTAGAATGTCACTCTTGTGGCCGTCACACAGTATAATGTCACCCTTGTGGCCATCACATAGTATAATGTCACCCTTGTGGTCATCACATAGTATAATGTCACCCTTGTGGCCGTCACATAGTATAATGTCACCCTTGTGGCCGTCACACAGTATAATGTCACCCTTGTGGCCATCACATAGTATAATGTCACCCTTGTGACCGTCACATAGTATAATGTCACCCTTGTGGCCATCACATAGTATAATGTCACCCTTGTGGCCGTCACATAGTATAATGTCACTCTTGTGGCCGTCACACAGTATAATGTCACCCTTGTGACCGCCTACACATAGTAGAATGTCACCCTTGAGGCCATCACACAGTATAATGTCACCCTTGTGGCCATCACACAGTATAATGTCACCCTTGTGGCCGTCACACAGTAGAATGTCACCCTTGTGGCCTTCACACAGTAGAATGTCACCCTTGTGGCCGTCACATACTATAATGTCACCCTTGTGGCCATCACACAGTATAATGTCACCCTTGTGGCCATCATCACATAGTATAATGTCACCCTTGTGGCCGTCACATAGTATAATGTCACCCTTGTGGCCATCGCACAGTATAATGTCACCCTTGTGGCCATCATCACATAGTATAATGTCACCCTTGTGGCCGTCACATAGTATAATGTCACCATTGTGGCCGTCACACAGTATAATGTCACCCTTGTGGTCGCCGTCACATAGTATAATGTCACCCTTGTGGCCGTCACATAGTATAATGTCACCCTTGTGGCCGTCACACAGTATAATGTCACCCTTGTGGTCGCCGTCACATAGTATAATGTCACCCTTGTGGCCGTCACATAGTATAATGTCACCCTTGTGGCCGTCATCACATAGTATAATGTCACCCTTGTGGCCATCACATAGTATAATGTCACCCTTGTGGCCGTCACACAGTAGAATGTCATCCTTGTGGCCGTCACATAGTATAATGTCACCCTTGTGGCCGTCACATAGTATAATGTCACCCTTGTGGCTGTCACATAGTATAATGTCACCCTTGTGGCTGTCACATAGTATAATGTCACCCTTGTGGCTGTCATCACATAGTATAATGTCACCCTTGTGGCCACCACATAGTATAATGTCACCCTTGTGGCCGTCACACACATCTATCTATCTATCTATCTATCTATCTATCTATCTATCCATCCATCTTTTTTTCTTATCTATTCGTCATATCCTAGTATATTCTTCTTTATTATTCCATCAGTGCCCCCTGAGTACACAACACTACACACAAGACTTGATTCATCACATAAACTGAGTAAATACCCCCCCCAATACAAACAAGTATTTAATAGCTATGAAGTACTTCTGTTATTTATTGTCACATCCAGCGACCCCAAGGGTTTCCATCTTGCGCTTAATGGCATGTACCAGGCATGTAAATGACTTTGATTTCCATTTTATATTCGTGTTTGTAGCGGAAAACCGCCGACTAGTAATTACTTTATGTGAAATCCATGTTTTAATTTCAAATGTGCATAAAACACAAATTACACATCATGTTATTGTTTGTTAATTCCTTATTCTAGGGAGAAATCTTTGGTGCGACATAATTATTCATACTGCACCGAATTCTCATAAGTGACTACGATTTTCATAGACTGATATAAAACCCTCGCTTCAGCATTGTTCTGTGCTTATTCTATACTTAATTACATAAAACGTAGGAGGAAATTATTGTCAAAATATTTGGAATTCAATAATGTGCGATCAAAGCCAAGTGTGAGGAGGGTTCAATGTATTCGCATCACACGCAGAATTACAAAGAGTTGACTGAAATTAGAAAGATTTTCTTTTTTACAGAAACAGCGCCACTCTTATCCATTGGCTGTGTATGGTATTGCAACTCAGCCCCATTTATTTTCCCCTAGACATTGGATATGGGTCTATTTCTAGAAAGAAATCGGATCGTTTTTTCAAGTCCCTCAAACCCAATATTGGTGTTGCAGATTGTACAGATTTGATTGAGGACCCAATTCCCCATTTTTTCATGAAACCAATTCAATACAATATCATAACTTCACAGCAAAAACCTTGACAGGCTGCAATGCACAACACAACTGCTAGGTGGCCACAGTTAGACAAATATAGGATAGACATCTTGTTACAGAGTATCACTAAATAATGTTCTTTCTAAAAGCTGGTCATCTCGTGCCACATCTCAGGATATGTTGAGCCATAAGGAAAGAGAGGGAAGGAAACATTGATTCAGCCTAATAAGGACTTGTTTTTATGGGACTTGTAATTTCTGTTTTTAGCAGTTTGAGATATATACACATAAGAAGTTTAAGCTATAAATTTAATTTGGGGGGTACAATAAAAAAAAACCTCCATGATTGTTTTATCCTGTTGCTTGTTGTCCTAAATCAAAGCAATACTCTGGGAAAGTGACATACTTTTAGTTAGGGATGAGCTAACCGGTACATGACTGGGTTCAGTTTGAATTTTTCAAAAATTTTGGGTTTAGTCCAAATTTTTGGGGGTTCACCAAAAACTACCACTCACCACCACTATTATACTCTGGGGTCTCTCCAGACCCTAAAGTGGTGGCTCATAACAAGTAGTCATACTCACCTCCCCTGAGCTTCATCACAAGTGTCATGACGTTGGCGTGCTACACGTGGCCACTGAGGCCCAATCAAGTCTTAGTGGCCCTCTGCTGAGACCTGTGATTGGACAGGGTCAGAGAGCTCAGAGTCACACCCCTTTGCCTAAAACTGCCCACATGACAGTAGAGAGCCTAATGAGGCACCAAAACTAACTGCACTTATTACTCAGGAATATTGGGGGCTAGAAGAAATTACAACTGTGCCAGAATCAATGGAGCGGCATCTAGTAAAGGGTGTGTGAAAGGTAGCGAAATGTCCCCATTAAGTACACTTCCAGGTTTTAACGTTTTTGACAATTTTTGACTTATTGATCTCCAAAATTTATCACAAGGCCCCCACCGACCATTTGCTATAATAATGGTCTTTTTATGGGACAGAGAGCTCTTTGAGTCTCCTCAGATCCCAGGGCCTAGGGGACTGGGGTACAGAGTAACTAACCTATGGCTCAGTAAAATTTTCAATAGCATGCCAATTTTTGGTTGACTGCAAATATGACCCCATATTTTTCTCCGGGGAAATATTTTTTTTTAAAATTGCAGTTGGACTAGAAAAGACAAAAAATGGTTAAAAAAATTACAATTGGGAGATGACATTCAGTGATGAATTTGTTGTATATACACTGTAGGTTCTAGTGTAAACCAGCTGTGGCTGTAAGAGACAGCCAATGTTGTCCTAAGCTTCATTTGTCTGTATAAACTGTTAATGTTGAATGTATTTCTGTGATTCTGTTCCTTTAAGACAGCAGCCATTGTAATTGTGACATGATGCTGGAGTGACTCCCCCCCCCCCTTTTATGTCAGCTTGCCTGTTCTGCAGACAGAATGTGAGCAGAGAAGCAGGAAGTGACGAGACAGAGAGCAGCAGCCATCTTAGCAAGTGTTGTATTGAACTGGTGTGGATATTTTTCTGTACAGCTAAGCTGTATCTTGGTCCAGAGACAAACAGATTGTAAAGAGACAACAGGACTAGTGAGTCCACGTGAAAGGAACTGTGCTCAGTGGCTGATCAGTGAGACTGACATTGTGACGGTGTATATGGATACCACAGATAGAGACTCGCAGTGCTGTTGATGTACTGGACAGCACCTGCTAAACCCCGGCTTACATCCCAGCTCAGTGTATGGATTCGGCAGGACTGTCAGTGTGCTGAGTGGAATCTGCTGTTGGATTACATTGCATTCATTGGGTTTCCCTGTTAAAGAGGACTTCATTTCTCCCAAGATCCTGATAACAGTGAGGAGAGGACGTTTCACTATAAAAGAAAGGAACGACTTTGGGCCCCACCGCGCGCTTCTACAGACTGTAAGCGGTCCACCTGGACCACTGGGGAAAAGGGGGTGCACCCAAATGTGATGTCAGGGTCAGTTAGGGATAGTTTTGAGTATATTGTTCATTCAGTGTCCATACTGCAGAATTGGACAGAGTAAAAGTAGAAACCATTGCAGAATTTGCCTTGAAATTGTTCATGCTATATTGTATATTTTGCTTGTCTTTATCCCTGTCATTTTACCTTCAAATAGCCTTTATTAACTTATAGTAAATATATATTCTTTTCTTGAACTACCGCGTGTGCGTTCATTTCTGGTTGCGGAGACCAAACCACCTGCCTTGCTCTCGGTTCACAAATTGGCGTAGTCGGCAGGATCCGCTTACCAGAATGGACGGTGACGCACCCGTTCGGGAGAATGGTGCTGGAGGAAGAATGCCAGCAGGGGCTATAATGAGTCAGTTAGCTAAATTTGATGGCAATAATATGTCAGTGAGTATGTGGGTGGAACAGATACGAATGATACAGCGAATGTACCAGACCGCACCAGAAGTACTAGTAGAGCTAGCAATATTGACATTACAAGGGGATGCTAAGACCACGGTGATACTGAGGCCATTTGAACAAAGGCAGACATTTGAGCAAGTAGTCCAGATTCTAGAAACCATTTATGGAGAAACTGCATTGCTGGGGTCTCTGCAGGCTCGGTTCTTCCAGAGGGTACAACAGGAGAATGAAAGCCTTCCCCAATATGCAAATGCCCTACAAGAACTGCTCCGAGATATTCAAGTGAAGGAAAGAGGGGGCTCGCCAGCCTTCTGTAACCCTGATCGGACTCTCCGTGACCAGTTTGTCCTGGGGATACGTGACGGCAGTTTAACTGTGACTATGCAGGATTTTATACGACGAGAGACTGATGCTAAATTCCATGATGTACAGGTAGAGGCCATCTCCCGTGCCAATAGTATGTTCCCGAAGCCCCAGACCGCAGTTGGAGTTACTTTGTCACAGGGGGCTAGTTCTGGCTCAGAGACAGTAGAAAAGGGGACGGTTAAAGAAATTCTCACAGTAATGCAGAAACTGCAAGAGCAAATGGAACACTTGCACACCCGTTGTGATGAACATTCTATGAAAATTGCAGACTTCCAGAAAACTGGAGGTGAAAGGGTGAGCCGTCCATACCCAGAAAATCAGAATCACCCACCACCCCGCTGGAGGGATGAGGATAGGACCTACCGAAGGGGTCCAAATCAGTTAATGCAGTGCTCAGGAGAAATCGAAGGGGCTTACTGAAGGGGCCCAAACAGATGGCCAGAACGACGGGAGATACGCTGCTGGGAGTGTGGACGGATGGGCCACGTTGCTGCTAGATGTCCAGAGCAGCGACAAACTTATGAGAGACCGCCGTTAAACTGAAGTCCCCTGCTGCTGTAGGGCGTGTAGTAGGGGAGACTGACAAGGAGACTATGTGGGGAGAATGCCCTAATGATGACCTGATCGCTGCAAGTCCTGTTATACAGGTGGAAATGGAGGGTATTCCGGTTACCGGGATGATTGACACGGGTTCCCAAGTAACGACCTTGAGTAGAGACTGTTATGAACGGTACTTCCAGCAACATGTGAAATATGATCCCCATACATTCGTACGAGTGGTCGCAGCTAACCAGTTACCAGTTCCAGTCGTGGGAGTGGCCTGGATGAATGTCCGGGTATGTGGCCAAGATCTGGGTAGGAAAGGCATTGTGGTGGTACAGGAGTCACATGAAGTAAAGGTCCCTGTCATTTTGGGGATGAATGTGTTAAAAGAATTAGATCAGATCCTCTTTGAAAAGAAAGGTCACGGTTATTGGAAAGAAACCACCACCCATCGGCCTACTCAAACAGCTTTCCAGCGGCTGATCCGGACATGTGGCTTACAGAAAAGTTCGGATGCGCAGCGTCCTCTGGCTCGAATTTCAGTTCCTTTGCATACAAAAGTTACACTGCCACCCAGTCGGGAGACAATAGTGTCTATGCCCGTAGGCACCTGTCGGAAACTAGAGGGCATAGCTGTGTTGGTAGAACCACTGCAGGCAGCCGAAGGAGGTGTTGATCCGCTAGTGGCCCGTTCCTTGGCAATAGTTCGCAATGGAAGAGTACCACTTCGATGTGTAAACACTCAGGACCAGAGTGTGGACCTGACCCCAGGGAGGCAGCTGGCTAACATCTATGTGACTCCGGAGGAAGTAAGGAAAGTAACTCCAATGCAGCTGAAGCCGACTGAAAGGGATGAGTGGACCGTAACTGTGTCCATGGGAGAAGATGAGGAACCCACCTCTGAATGGAATGGCCGTGCAATTCGAGAACAGATGAAGATGGATGCAAGTTCATGTTCTCTGGAATGTGTGCAGAAGGTAGATGAACTGTTGTGGGAGAACCGAGCCGCCTTTTCACGGTATGCTGAAGATTTTGGATGTACCACAGGGATCTACCATGAGATTCCCACAGGAGACACCCCTCCAATTAGAGAGCGCTACCGACAAATTCCTCCACAGTTGTATCAGGAAGTAAAAGAACTGTTAGCTAAGATGCTACAGGGTGGGATCATCCAAGAAAGCCAGAGTCCCTGGGCAGCTCCTGTGGTGTTAGTAAGAAAAAAAAGGGGGCCCGGGGGTTTGGGGGGGGTTGGGGGGAAGGAAAGTGGAGGGGGGGGGGGGATTTCTTTAAAAAGGGCGGTTGTTTGGGGGAGGGAGGGAAAAATAGAGGCGCAGAGCGGGGGCCCCTTGCCTCGGATTGAGGAGTCCCTCTCAGCGCTGGGGAGAGCCCGGGTCGGTCTCCCTCCCCACGAGTGGGGCGGGGGGGGGTGGGGGGGGGGGGGGGGGCAAAAAAGGCGGGGGGGGGGCGGGCTTCCGCCCGGGGGTGGGGGGAAACGGAAGGTGGCGGGCGGGCGGGGGGGTGGGAAACGGGGCGGGGGCGCGGGGGGGGGGGGGGGGGGGAGGGGGCGGGGGCACCTAAGTTGGCGCTCTCCCCCTCTTGGTTGGGGGTATAGTTTATGTTGTGCGCGCGGTGGGGGACCCCCCCCCGCGGGGGGGGGGGGGATGGGGAGGGGGGGGGGGGGGGGGGGGGGGAAAACCCGGCAAAAAATGGGGGGCGTTCCTTTTTAAGATTAATGGGGGGGGCGCGGGGGGGGGGGGGGGGGGGGGGGGGCAACGAGGGGGCGGCAGGGGGGGGGGGGCGGAGGGCCCCCCCCGCCCGCCCGGGGGGGGGGGGGGGGGGGGGGGGGGGTGGGGGGGTCTTTTAGGGGGGTTTTTATGGAGCGGCCCCCGGGGGGGCCCCCCCTCTCCCCCCCCCCCCCCCCCCGCGCCCGGGGGGGGGGGGGCGGGGCCGGGGGGGGGGGGGCGGGGGGGGGGACAAGATCTGGCTAGTGGGTTTTGGCGGGGGCCGGGGGCCCCAAAAAAAAAGGGGGGAGGGGCCTTCCCCCTCCCCCCGGGGCTATCCGAATTTTACCGGGCGCCCCCCGGGGGGGGAAGCGCCCCCGGGGCGTTTCGGCGGTTGGTGGGGGAGTGCCGGGGCGCCTCCTTTTTTGGGTTCCCCCCCTCCTTTTTGGTTGTTTTTTTTTTTTTTTGCCGGCCTTGGGGGCCCCCCCCCCCCGGGGGGGGGGGTTATTTTGAGGGGGGGGGGGGGCGGGGGCGCAATAAAAGCCCGTTAATGTGTGGTGTTTTTCCTTATTTTTTTGTTTGGGTGGGCCGCGGGGGGGGGGGGGGGGGGGGGGGGGCAAGGGGGGGGGAGGGGGGGGCCGGGATGGGCCGCCCCCCCCGCCCCGCGGGGGGGGGGGGGGGGCGTTCGTTGTCGCCGGCGGTTTTTTTTGTTTTTTTTTTTTTTTGGCGGCGGCGGCGGCCGCCCCCCCCCCCCCCGCCCCCGGTGCGCCCGGGGGGCGGGCGGGGGGGGGGGGGCGGGGAAAAAAAAAGCCTTCCAGGCATTAAAGGATGCACTGACAACAGCCCCAATCTTGGCATATGCTGATTACCACTTGCCGTTCCAGCTGTATACGGATGCAAGCCTGTATGGTCTTGGAGCAGTGCTTTCCCAGCTTCAGGATGGCCAGGAGAGGGTCATAGCGTACGGCAGCCGGTCTTTGAGAGATTCTGAAAGAAACCCCGAGAATTATAGTTCATTTAAGTTGGAGCTGTTGGCACTGGTATGGGCCATGACCGAGAAATTCTCTGAATATTTGACCGGTGCTGAAGTTTTAGTACTGACTGACAACAACCCACTAGCTCACCTGGAAAATGCCAAGCTCGGGGCGTTAGAGCAGAGGTGGATAGCCCGAATGACTAAGTTCAATTACCGCATTAAGCATCGGTCCAAGACAGAGAACCAGAATGCTGACGGGCTTTCTAGGGTAACCGCCCAGACCCCCACAGTAGACGTGGATCATGAGTTGGAGCATGTGGAGGTGCCCGACTTCAGCAGATTTTCACAGGCCTTGGCCGCCGCCTATCAGTTTGGGGTGGGGGGGGGCGGGAGGGGGCCCTTTTTTTGGTCCCCCCGCGGGGGGAGGGGGCACAAAAAAAACAAACCCGGGGGGGGGGGGGGGGGGGGGGCAGGGGGGGGGGGGAGGGGCGGGAGGCCCGGGGGAGGGGAAAGAAAAGAGGGAGACGGGGGGAATTTTTTGTTGTGGGGGGGGGGAAAAGGGGGGGGGGAAAAGGGGGGGGGTGCGGGGGGGGGTTTTCTTCTTCTGGGGGCGTTTGGTCAAATTATGGTGGGTGGGGGGGGGGGCGGCCGGCGGTGGGGGGTGGGGGGCCTTAAAAAAAGAATTTGGACTTGTGGGGGGGGGGGTGTTTCCGCCTGGGTCTTGCGAAAGGAAGGGGGGGGGGCGGGTGGAAAAAAAAAGCCCCCCCCCCCACCCCCCCGGGCCCCGGAACCAATAAAACAAAATGCCCCCCAAGGTATTGCCTCGTAATGGTGGATCACTTCACCAAATTTGCGGTGGTAACCGCCACCAAGGACCAGACAGCTGAGTCAGCAGCTCGTGCTCTGTGCCAAGATTTCATTCGAGTATATGGGTGCCCTAAACGCATCCACTCCGACCAGGGTGCCTGCTTTGAGGGACACGTAATGAAAGAAGTTCAACGTATCTACGGGATAAAGAAGTCGCACACGACTCCATACCACCCTCAGGGAAATGGGGCCTGTGAAAGATTCAACAGAACTCTGCTACAGATGCTGCGGACTCTGGAGGAAGACAAGAAGTTACAGTGGCCTCAGTTCTTGTCTGAAATGGTGTGGGCCTATAACAATCAGGTCCATTCTACAACGGGGTACTCTCCTTATACACTTCTCTTTGGGCGGTCTGGGCGAAGTGTAGGAGAATTACAGTTGGATGATGTGGATGGGTTCCCTCCGAGGGATCCAACCTCTTGGGTGCGGGCGCACCGGCAGAGACTTGAGACGATCCATCGATTGGTGCGGCAGCGCCTGCAAGAACATCCCCATCCTGATAAGACCCCAGTGCAAGAAGCACCATTGCAACCAGGCGACCTGGTGCTAGTTCGTGTCAAGAAACCCCAAGGGAAATTGGAAAGCCGATGGGAGGCTTTGCCGTATCGTGTTGTTGGCCGCAAGTATGCAAATGGGCCAGTGTACCAGGTCCAGAAAGAAGGAACTGATTGTGTTCGAGTACTTCACCGAAATATGTTGCGCCTGTGTCATTCTGAAGGGACAAATCATGATGGGCTTGCCAATGTGAATGAGCTCCCACAGTCAGAGAATAGAGGTGCGGAATGGGCCTCAGACGAGGAGGATGATTGTTGGCCGATCCCTGCTCCTGGGGATGTTCCACCTGTGACTACTGTATCTCCGGCCTGTGCCCCCTCTGGTGCGGAATCCGCTGGTCCTTCTCAACCCATAGCTGCAGCACCCCATAATATACCACCGGTCCTCAGACGGACCACTAGGCCAAATGCTGGTATTCCCCCTGTTCGGTATGCGCAGGATGAGTTTGTTTGGCCTGCCATACATCGGTATACTACCACCCTGTGCATAAAAGTACAACCCTCTGGATATACAGTCATAGGCAGGGACTGCCAATCTTAAAGTGGGGGGGAATATGTAAGAGACAGCCAATGTTGTCCTAAGCTTCATTTGTCTGTATAAACTGTTAATGTTGAATGTATTTCTGTGATTCTGTTCCTTTAAGACAGCAGCCATTGTAATTGTGACATGATGCTGGAGTGACTCCCCCCCCCCTTTTATGTCAGCTTGCCTGTTCTGCAGACAGAATGTGAGCAGAGAAGCAGGAAGTGACGAGACAGAGAGCAGCAGCCATCTTAGCAAGTGTTGTATTGAACTGGTGTGGATATTTTTCTGTACAGCTAAGCTGTATCTTGGTCCAGAGACAAACAGAGTGTAAAGAGACAACAGGACTAGTGAGTCCACGTGAAAGGAACTGTGCTCAGTGGCTGATCAGTGAGACTGACATTGTGACGGTGTATATGGATACCACAGATAGAGACTCGCAGTGCTGTTGATGTACTGGACAGCACCTGCTAAACCCCGGCTTACATCCCAGCTCAGTGTATGGATTCGGCAGGACTGTCAGTGTGCTGAGTGGAATCTGCTGTTGGATTACATTGCATTCATTGGGTTTCCCTGTTAAAGAGGACTTCATTTCTCCCAAGATCCTGATAACAGTGAGGAGAGGACGTTTCACTATAAAAGAAAGGAACGACTTTGGGCCCCACCGCGCGCTTCTACAGACTGTAAGCGGTCCACCTGGACCACTGGGGAAAAGGGGGTGCACCCAAATGTGATGTCAGGGTCAGTTAGGGATAGTTTTGAGTATATTGTTCATTCAGTGTCCATACCGCAGAATTGGACAGAGTAAAAGTAGAAACCATTGCAGAATTTGCCTTGAAATTGTTCATGCTATATTGTATATTTTGCTTGTCTTTATCCCTGTCATTTTACCTTCAAATAGCCTTTATTAACTTATAGTAAATATATATTCTTTTCTTGAACTACCGCGTGTGCGTTCATTTCTGGTTGCGGAGACCAAACCACCTGCCTTGCTCTCGGTTCACATGGCCTTGAAGAGGTTAAATGGCTTTTTCAATCACACAAAGCATCTTCCCAGTTTGGGGTCTTCTGTGCGTCTTAGGGGCACTGTTCTTTCTTGTATAAAGCCTTGACCTTGGAGTACAATGAGGCCGGACAGATAGTTTGATTGCACCTGGTATTATTATGTGTGCGCTTCACGGCCGCAGAGCAAATCCCGTCAGGCAGACGGCATCGCGGGGGTTCACTTAATGGCCGCAAAAGCAGCTGACTTCCCTCATTGTACTGACTTATGCCCCACTGACATTCATTATTTTCATGCAACATTGTTGTCTGTGTTCTATAAAACTCGACTGATGTCATGGCTGAAAGCTTCTCCGTATTAGATAAAAAAAAAAATCTGAATTTTCAGATCAAGGAAGCAGGCTTTAGATTCAGGATTAAATGGACCTTGTCAATGAGAATCAAACGCTCTAGCCCGCCGTGACCACCCTACAAAGCGTTCATCAGCCAACGCGGATTATTGCCTGGGATTTCATGGAATTTGAACAATACCTGTGATCTGCTACCCATAGCGCAAGAAGCCATGTTTGATCATCTCTAGTAAACATCGTACTAGTCTGAGCTCCCAATGGGTCTGAGACAAGTGATTTATTATTCACAAGTAGAGATAATAATCTGAAGTGATGATGTGTATCTGTTTACCCGCAGGCTCAGGCAAGGCTTAGTTCAACCCCATGCTTTACACTGCAGCTATACTTATTTCAATTTATTGCTGTGTAAGAGCACAAGCCAAGCAGAAAGTACAGCAAATGGAAGGAGAAATGATTGCAAGATTGCATTATTCTATTCCAAGAAGTATAAGAGTGAATTTAAAGGGAATCTGGGAGACCAGAACCCACGCTTCAGATAGATAGGTTAGGGTCACCTTATAGATAGGTTAGAGTCACCTGAATCAAACAGTGTTTTCTCCTTGTGAATCGCTGTCTCTGTTGCCAAGATATTGCCGTTTTTGGCATATGCAAGGAACTCTTTGGAGCAACGAAGGCTGCCATTGCTCCAAAGAGCTCATTTGCATATTGACCAAAAGAGCAATATCTCGGCGACGGAGACAACAATTCAAAAGGGGTAAACACCATTGGATTTAGGTGACCCTAACCTGTCTGTCCGCAGATTCAGTTGCTATGCTGGGCTCTGATGACAGACTCCTTTTGTTTAACCACAGACTCACTCATCCCCTATGCTTTACACTGAACCTCTGCTCATTTAAAGTGTACCTTTCACCACCTCTGCAACCTCCAACTCTTTGTATCTTTCAATTGGTGGCGCTCCACTGATGGCATGAGGTCCGCACCCCATTCACAGTCTGAGCAGTCGGACCCCACCTTTCATATAGATATCCCCTACCTTATTGAGAGGGGATAACTTCTAAAGCCGTCCATATGAACCAATGTACATTTTTTTACAAAGAGTGCAAGACTTTGTAATCCTTTTCCCCCAAAGCCATTTCCTTTTTGTTTTATATTCTTCACCTTCCAAACTCCGCAACTTTTTTACTTTTCTCTTCACAAATCAGGGCATGTTTGTTTGTGGGACTTAATGTATTTCCTAATGTCACCATTTAATATTCTATACCATATACAGGGAAGATGGAAAAAAAAATTCTGAAGAGGATAAAATTGGAAAGATTTCTAAAGCCTTCTCAAAACATAACCCCACTCAACCAGATCTTTTGACTCGTGCTTATAGAATGTCTTTTCTAGAATTCTGGAATACCCCTTTAAGTCGACAGCTAAGACAAGAAATATTCACACATTGTAGTTGAAAGGAAAATATAAATTGCTAATTTTACCTTCCAGAAATAGAGCAAAGTTTGTATAATGTAAGTCATTAGCGCTCAGATCTGTCACTAAATTTACAAGCGGCTTAGACAATATATTTACACAAGCTCGCTGTGTCCTTCTTTCAACGTCTGTTTTATTGTCTTAAATCCTCTCCCTTGGGTTGTTTAACCCAATTACCAATCTGAGCAAAACGCGAATTGTATTCATTGTGTAGAACACATTTTATTGGTGACATATGTTGGTTGCGTAGCTCAGATACTCACAATTTCTCTCATTTTCTCATTAGGAATCATAATAGTTTTCTATAGGTTTGTATGATTTTTTATTTTTTTTTTACATACATTGACATTAGTACATTGACCATACAACAGGAGAGACTGGGGAGGCTATACAAATATGATTATTTAAAGGGAATTATTATTTATGTATTATCCCTGTACTGTGACATCACTGTGTTTATTATCCCTGTATTGTGACATCACTGTGTGTATTATCCCTGTACTGTGACATCACTGTGTATATTATCTCTGTACTGTGACATCTCTCTGTGTATTATCCCTGTACTGTGACATCACTGTGTCTATTATCCCTGTTCTGTGACATCACTGTGTGTATTATCCCTGTACTGTGTCATCACTGTGTCTATTATCCCTGTACTGTGACATCACTGTGTATATTATCCCTGTACTGTGACATCACTGTGTGTATTATCCCTGTACTGTGACATCACTGTGTACATTATCCCTGTACTGTGACATCACTGTTTATTATCTCTGTACTTTAACAGCATTATGATGTTATTTCTTGTTCTGTGACATCATTTTAAGCATTACCTCTGTACATCCTCTGTCTCTCACTTTGTAATGAGACATATTGTGCGGTCTCTCTTTTATTACAGGTAAGCAGATGTTCAGTAATTGATAATGGGCAGAATTATAGGGGACATTGGAGTTTTACTGTACATAGTAGTATATATAAGATGTAAAGGTCTGGAGCCTTTTGCAAGCTGTGGGAGAATTGAAAAATGATAAATAATGTATTTTCAAGGACTTATCTGAACATCATTGAATGGAGGATTTTTTCTTTTAACCTTTGGATATTGAGTTTCTTTTTTGTTGGAGGACAATGTAGTAAGGTACGGAATTTCATCACATCGAGATTCCACATATGGAGATTTAGGTGAGAAATTTAATATAGATGTATAATTGTAAGGCACACAATGGTCCTCATGTCCCTGTTTACACTATGAACCAATGTACATTTTTTCCTTGAAGTCTACAAAGAGTGGAAAACTTTTTAACCCTTTCTGGCACAGTCATATTTCGTTACGTTTTGTCCTCTCCACCTTCCATTACTACATCCTGTTTATGGCTCAATGTGCTCAGATACCCCCAGGACATAACAGTAGGGTCGAATTGCACAAAGGCTTCTATGTTCGGGGGAAGCCCACTGGCTTAGGTGACAAAGGATAGGGTGAATCATAGGCAGGGCCAAGGAGCCCTTGAGTCGGTCGCTACTAAAACTTAAGCTAGCCATAGAAATAAGACAAAAGCGGACCAAACCATGCCATTGGAATGACCAACTAATGTGTATGGGGGCCTCATGATTCTACCCAGATGGCAGATATCAGAGGGAAGGAAAGATCGGGCATGTTGGACATGATCAGCACCCTTGATCCTTAGTTCCCATAGGAGATGACCTACTGCCAAAGTAGTCTGGTCATAGCTTATTCCCCTTTCACTACCGAAAAATAGTGGCATCAGAATGAACACCATAGGAAGTGCCTATGGCAAGTAAATTCATTATCACATTTTTAGCACGTGCCAGTTGGATGTCATGACTCCAAGTCCCAAAGATACTCATGGGAGATTTGATGGGTTCTCAATTCAGGATAGGAGAACCTTATTCCCTATCATTATTGTATAAAGGAGTAGAAGGTGGAGTGAGCATGTCATGAGGAATGGCCCAAAGGGTTTGTCTTTGTTTCCTGTACACCTGTCCCTGTCCATTTCTTCATCTGACTATTCATTCTTGATGGCACCAGATACTTTATGATTTAGACAATGCATGACAGTGATTTGCCTATCATTATTTCCATGGCCATTAACTTGATCAAAACCATGTCAACATTGGTGCAGCTGACTCTATAGATATTTCCAGTACTGAAACTCCTTGGATAGTCTATGAGTGAAGATCCAAGCTCATATTCCACTGCTAATGTCATAGTTTCTGATGCTACATTGGTGGGGTATTTTTCCATGGGACAAAGTATGCAAATTTGCACCTCACTTCTAGAAGGGAAAAACTCTCTCTATTGCCACCTATAGGTAACTACCCTGTAAGTCAATGTTCTAGCCATAAATAAGCCTGGAAACATAACTAGGAACAATAGCCAAACCAAACTCCCATCTGTACACAGCTCTTGTGGAATTCTTGCCCTTCATCAGTACAGAACAGGTTACAGGTTGGTTGGTTAGATAAAATGCTTTTGACCCATCTCTGGGAGTTCTTGTTCTTATCGAGGACATTCAGCTGATGGTTGGAGTCAAGGATTAGGATCACACGGCGGATTTTGCGGTGGGACCCGTCATGCAAAATGTGCCATGAAAATTTTCCTGCCAGCAGTAGGAAGATTTCCTATTCCCATTCACTTCAATATCGAGTTAGCGGATAATAAAGTATCTTCCCCCTGAAATGAATGGGTGATAGAATTTTGATGGAGGATTCTGCCACCAAATCTCTACCATGAAAACCTAGTCTTACAGGCAATGCTCCATGGTAAAAAAAAGAATGCAAATTAGATTTCCTCCTAGAGCAGGGGTGTCAAACTCATTTTCTCCGGGGGCCACTTCCGCCTCACGGGGTACCTTGAAGGGCCAAGATTATTTTACACATGTATAAAAGTAACTTCCCCTTAACAGTTAAGCGAGCTATTAAGCAGTAGTTACATTTGTACATTACTACTGTTACAATCATCCCTTTGAGGTCAACCAGGAAGAACATAATGTATTATTAAAACCTAAGACATTAGCATGTTACATACTATCCTCATCCTTTCTGAATATATCAAAAATTAAGCACTATACAAAATACTGTTTACCCCTGCAAACGGTATTATGCTCTATAGTTGCCTCTGCACACGGTATTACGCCCCACAGAGGCCCCTGCACACGGTATTATGCTCCATAGTTGCCCCTGCACACGGTATTATGCTCAATAGTTGCCCCTGCAACTATGCACAGGACCCCCTGGAGGACAGAAGGGTAAGCAGAGGTGGCCGTGAGCAGGAGCAGGGATTGGCAAGTAAGGCTAGAGTATTTGTTGGGCGAAACCCAACAAATACTGCTATTATTATACTCAGGAGGTCCCTTCAGACCTCAGAGTATAATGATCGGAGGCCCAGAGGAGATGAGCAAACATAAAAACCAGTGTCACCTCTCCTGGGCTCCGTCGTGACTCCATGCTATCTTCTGTAATGATGTTACAGATGTCATGTGGGTCAGGATAGCGTCATGAAGGGTAATGACGCCGGCATAACCCACGTCTGTGACGTCATTGAAAGGGTTGAAATTTACGCCCCTGAGTGCCTCCTATAATTGGCAGTCAATATCCAACTATTCTTTACATAACACGTAGAGATGAGTGAATTTTTCAAAAATTCGATTCGGCAGCTTCGCCGAATTTTCTGATACGATTCGATCCCAATTAATTTGCGGTGAATCGCATTAAAAAACAGCTATTTCCTGGCTGCAGAGAGCCTGTATAGTGGTGTAGATCACTGTGCCATGCAGATGCATAGGCTGACTTCCTCACTTCTGGGCAGGATCATCCAGGTACTGGGGGCTATCAGCAGCCCGTGGTCACTGGCCAGACCCCAGGCTGCAGAAGATGTATATCACCACCCCCCGATCTTGATGCGGGAGTGCTGAGGGAGACATGTAGCATGGTGTCCAAAAATGATCGTAGTATCCAAGGGGTTAAAACCCGCGATCGGAGCTGTGCTCCGACCGGGGGTTATGGAGAAGGGTGTTAGCTGTCAGCTACAGCTAATACCAGCTCCCGATGCCGTGGGCGGTCGCGAAGGGGTTAAAGGGCTGTGACATCACAGGCCTGGCTGCTGATTGGCAGCCATTTTATGAAAAAATACGATTCGTTACCACGAAGCGTGAGGAGATCCAGATTCGATGCGAATCGAAAATTTGCTGGCTGAAATTGGGATCGAATTCCACTTCGTCAGCTTCGATTCGCTCATCTCTAATAACATGCATGATGAAGAGCCTTAGAAAGTTTCAGAACCTGAAGACAACTTGTGGCAACTGACAAGAATCCACTCCCTTCATCGAAACTTTTCAAGATGGGATGTTGAGTTGGTTTTAACAGGACAATACATGTGGAGTTAATGAGAAGCAATTCATTTTCCCAGATTAAGGTATTGAACCTCGGCAGTTCCTGTTTCTGCCGTTCCTTCTCCTACTCTCAGCCATACCTTGCCATGCGCATGCATTAGTAATTGTGGATCAATTATTCAATTCTTTTTAAGTATTGAGGTGATAGCTGGACTGCTGAGTTGTGAAATTAAAGGAATGCTGCACTGAACATAGAAGTATCCAGACAAAAGCATCTCAGAAGACAGGCACATATGATGCCCGGCTCTGCAAATGCCAAGGAGCTGGCATTTAACATAAAAAATGAAACCTGTAGCAAAATATCTTTTCAACCTGGGGATATGCTCAGTATGTAAAACTCACTTACGAAAGATGGGTTCATTACAGTCTGCCGCCTTACTGCGCGGGTTATTGAACACCTCCATTTAATATTTAATGATGAGTCTGAAGTGCAGAAAAAGTCACAGGGAAAAAAATCAGATTGAATAAAATAACAATGTAGCAAATGGTGGAATTTCAAGATTTCGAACTTTTTGTTTCTAAATTTTTTATTTTTTTGAGATGACTATTTTTTTTTTTACATGGACTTGGTCTCATTTCCAGCGGGAGTCACGAGATTTCCCAATCAGATCAATACAATCACTCGCTAGTGTGCTACAAGAATATAATTGATAGTTTTAGGCAGAGAAATGGCTCATTACAGCCATTACAAGGAGATAATGCCCCCCTGCTGTAATACAATAGCCCAGGGAAAGTGATCTCTACTGCAAATAAATATTGAGGTGAAATTGGGGGATTGTTTTCTTACATTTAAGCTGGACACCATTAAAAGGCTGTTATTTTCTCCCAGAGGCGGCATTCCCATTACACCAGATGAGGAGAGGCAAAATGATACATGCTTTATAGAAGCTTTGGCCGGTCTCCAGCAGGATTGCTGGCTGATGGCTCTGTCATGTATTCATTTGGAGTGTTCGTGCATGAGCTTTTTTTTAATGTAATGTTGTACTTACGGGTTTTTAACTGCTGCAGGTATAATATTTTAGGTTTATATGGGACCCATATGGTCTCTTGTTTCACATGAACAAATATTGCCCTTTGTAGGACACTTATAATATGCTTTACGCTACATCATGCAATGATGTAATGTTAGTGCTCTGGAACTTCACTTTTGTGCCCTGGAAATTCCATTCATTTCACTTTTACACTTTGGGCACACTCCTCTGTCCTGATGTGCCCTGGATCTGGAGTTCATTTTACTTTTACACTTTTGGATGACATATCTCTGTTCTGCCCTAGAACTTAATTTTACTTTTACACTTTTGGGTGTGCAACCCTCTCTTCTGCCTTCTGGAAGACCCTATGAACAAAAAAACAAAACAAAAGCGACAGCAATTCACTAAGTCACCAACTGGCCCTGCCCAAAGCTCCTGAGAGTGGACACTTTGGGAAAATAAATTGTAAGGGCTTTTTAAAGAAGCAGGTAGCAATGCAAGGATGAAGACCAGTGCCGCAATCTATCACCCAAGACATTTCCAAGACGGACTTCTCTGCTCATTTGGAGCTCTATGACCACTGACAAGAGAGAAGTGAAGATTGGAGTTTTCTGCTGAAGAACAATGGAGGAGTTCCTATAATGGAACAGGGAAACAGCCAATCCTGCATAAGGATCCTACACAAAAACCCCTAGTCAGGAGAGGTACATTATATATTATCGTATCATATTATCACTATATTAAATACTACTACTGTATCTGGAGCTAGTATTTCCGCTTAGGTTATCCACACCCTTTGTATAAGTCATTCCTCATGTAAATGCTACGCCCCTGTTTGCTGCTACCGGCTGTACGAGCATCACCCTGTGTGGGGTTTAGTCTCTTCCCAGTTGATGTTTCTGAGGTTAGTAGATTGTGAATAAGCTTAGACTAGGTTAGTTATAGAGGAGCACACATTGTGACAACACAGATACTGTATAACACTATGGCAATTTTTTCAAGAAATCCAATATGGCTGCATCTTTCCAATTCAGAGTGATACTGGGCCAGATAACCAGTCTGTACTGGTCTTGAAACGCATTGCCTTGTTTTGAAATAAAATACGTCTGTCGCTCTGGCGCCCAGCAGAGATCCACAGATTGTTTTTCCTTGTTCAGCCTTATTGCTGGCCTTCTGGCTTGGCATAGCATGGATGGCCGGGCCGTACTTTATGGCACTCTGATCATTGATTTTTTTTTTTTTTTTTTATTTGTTACGTGTCTGCTGTGTTATCGAAGCACAGTATACAAGGTACATTTTGGATGTCTTGACAAATATCCTGTGACTCTAAGGCTAAGGTCCCACGTTGTGTTTTTTTTTGTTGCAGATTTTGCTGCGTTTTTTTGAGCCAAAGTCAAGAGTGGATTGAAAAGGAATGGAAAATATAAAGGAAGCTACAAGACGTTTCCCTTTTGCTAAATACACTCCTGATTTGGCTCATAAAACCGCGGCAAAATCTACAACAAAAGACTCTGCATTTCTGCAACATGGGGCCTCAGCCTAAGGCTTACCATGTGCATAAGGTAGTCAGCCAACAGGTATTCCTTCCAACACCCTATTACTTCCATAATTTCAATAGGTAAAGGTGAGTAAACCATTGGAAACACATCTGGGCATAATGAAATCCAACCAGCTGATCTTACTCTTCTGTAGGGGCAGAGTCCAGAGACCTCATACATTTTAGATGGTTGACTGGACCTTCCAAAATTGGTGAGTTTGTCCAACATTAATCTAATATCTGTGCACAGCTTTCAGCTATTTACTCATCTGCAACCCTAAGAGAACTAGACTTGGGCTTTTGTGCCCTGGATGGTCTTTGGGTACCAGGTTAGGCAGACATTAAGGCATAGACTGGTCATTAGAAATGAGCAAACCAGTTTCTAACCAAGCCAGACGCCGGTGACATCACCTAAGAGACTGGAAGAGACTGGAAGACGACTGGGATGTGGCACTGGAAGCCGTGAGAGAAACCAGGAGAGGTGAGTGAAGGCGAGTATCAGTGTTTATTATGTTTCCGCACCTCCCCTGGGCCTTACTATATTATGGGGTCTGCAACGAAGCTGGTGAGGTTCACCCATCTCTACTGGTCACCCTGATCTTCAGCTGTCTACTTAAACTTGACTTATTAGTATTACAGTTGTATTATGGACACCATCATCTGTCTATATCATGGCCCAATAAAGATCCTATTCTATTGTTGTACTTATTGATGTATTTCTGTTCCCTCCATAGATGTAGAGCAAAAGGAGCAAAATATGGTAATGCCAGTGTGAAGCATGAAGGTAAAGGAGTGTTTGTGCTGTCAAAATGTAATACATGTATACGTCTTCATTTGTCCAAAGCCTTTGGCAAAGACTGGTTTCCCCTAATGTGTACAGGCTGCAAAAAATACACAAGCTCTTTTTTTGTATCATGAACTAAACATATTTTGCCACCATTGGATGCTCGTCGTATATTTCATCTGTCGTATTGTTATCAGAATATGCCACATGTTGCGCAGACATGAAAACCCCCTTTTTGAGAAGCTGTCATGTTGCATGCCTATTCTGCAAGCTGCACACACTTCACTTTGCTTGTGCTGATGTTCTTGCAAGATACAGTGGCGGAGCGGTGACAGGCAGCAACAGACTGTGCAGCTCCGAGAATTATGTGTCCACTGACAAAGTGCCTGCGCGCAGTACTGAAGATTACCTAGACAGTCACGGCAAAGAAGAATCTCACTACATGTGGACCAGACAGGATCATTAAGATGCTCGGAGATTTCTTTGTGTAATGGAAATGTCAGACCTTCACCTATTCATTATTCTGCCTTTTGCAGGGCTAGGAGGATTTCAAGTTCTTGATACAAACAATTGCTTACAATGGAGAGTCCTCTAATAGGTACCTGCCGTTAACCCCTGGCAAGGTTATATGTGCTGCAATAACACTGGATTCACCTGAGAGTAAAATACGATGCAAGATTTAGCCCATTAGATGAAATTGCGTAAGGCTGAGGCTCCACGACATTTTTTGTTGCAGATTTTGCTGCGTTTTTTTGAGCCAAAGCCAAGAATGGCTACAAAAGGAATGGAAAATATATTGGATGTTCTTATACTTCTCCCTTCTGCTCAATCCACTCCTGGCCTTGCCTCGAAAAACTGCAGCAAAATCTGCAACATAAAAAGCTGCATTTCCACAAAGTGGGGCCTTACTCTAATAAAAGGGGTTTTTTTTGCATTAGGTGTAGGATTATTAGATTAGATATTCAGGATTATTGGATATCATGGATCAGTATATAAAACTCACTTGTAGGGCTTTGTTCACACATAGCGTATTTGTACTGAATTCACATTGAAATGTGACACCAGAATACAATATAATTCAAGTTAATTGGACCCCATTCATAAGCAGCAGGTTTACATTATGCCCTATCTGTTACCAATTTCGATGCATGTTTCATCCATTTCTGCTATTGTTGCACCCCTTAACACTCATTTAGGTCCTATTCACACGTCTGCATTTTGCAGATGTGTAATGCATGCACACTTATTGATTTTAATGGGCACATGCAGACGCCCCTTCATTTCCATAGACCAACGACCCATGGAAAAAAAAAGGAGGCATGCTCTATCTGGGGACATTTTGCGGTCCACAGAGCTCCATTAAAGACTATGGGCCTGTAAAAATTGCAAGAATCACACTGATGCCATTTTTCAAGGATCCACAGACATAGAAAAGTATAGGAAATGTAAAAAAAAACAAAATGGATCAACAATGAACTGCACATGACGCAAAAGTAAACAGGATCATGTGCTAGCCATGATTATCATGGACAACACATGACTGCAAAATGCAGATGTGTGAATAAGGTCTGACATCGAGCAGTCTGCCCCACTATTATCTCAGATGGCTGTTCTTTTCTGTATCATGTTCTGCAATTATTTGTAGGATTTTTGATTTGGACAACATTGTTTTGGGATGGGCTGACTCCATGTAGCTTCCTGTTATTTCAAACAGTTTTATTGAATTTTAAAGATAATATAACAACACATAGGAATATACTAGCATTAGCCAGCCAAAGTAGATATACATTGCAATAAACACAAAGTGATCAATAGAATAACATGTAGAGGAGCTGCCGTTTGTTATCTAGGGGACAGAGATTCCTTGATCAATGAAAGGGGGTAATGCAAATGCATAGCAATATAAGATAACATTGACAGTAATCTAAATAATATTAATGTGATACTACAGGGGGGGTAGTAGGATGGAAAGGAGAAGGTCAGTTCTACAACTGGTGGTTGTGGGTGTATAGTGTCCATGAATGCCAATTTCTTTGAAACTTGCTGTCCCCAAAAACTCCATGTGAAAGGATCTTCTCATGTTGATAGGTCTGCTCCACCATATTCACCAAGTCGTAGCTTCCTGTTAAAGCAGGATATCACTGGAGAATGGAGGGAGGAGTAACAACTACCTCCTTCACTGTCCTAGTCCACCAGGGACTTTACCATGAACCCCTTTACTATCCTGGACCACCAGGGATTTTACCATTAACTGCTTCACTGACCTGAACCTCCATGGACTGTACTATTAGAACCTAGAATACTCCAAACCACAAGGGACTTTACTATTAACCATTCCACTGCCTGAAACCACCAGGTTCTTCAGTAGTAAAGTATCCAACTTTTAAAAATTGATGGTCTATCCTTTCCACTCTCTATACTTTAATAGTGGTGGTTATGGGTACTGCAGAGGTGTCCCATAGACTTGACATAGACACAAGTGAGCAGCGCCGTGACCGTCATATAAATAATAACAGGAGCTGCGGGCTTTGGGGCAAGGTACCCGAACTTTCGGCCCCCGCCAATCTGATATTGATGGCCTATCTCTATGAGAGAACATCAATTTGTAAGAGCAGGATAACCACTTTAGTTACTTCATTGCCATAGACCACCAGGGACTAAACTATTAACCACTTCCCTGTTCTTGACCACCAGGAATTTAACTATTAACCACTCCACTGTTCCTGACCACCAAGAACTCTTTTATTAACCAATTTACTATTCTGGACACCTGGGACTAGAGATGGGCGAACCTCCCAAGATTCATTTAGTTTCAGGTTCGGGTGTGTTGGGCCCCTGATTTGTTTCGGTTCGAACAAGTTCAATATGAACCGGAAGTGAAATTATTATACTCTGGGGTCACTTTAGTAGTATAATAGGTGGAGGCCCAGGGGAGGTTAAAAAAAAAAAACATTTATACTCGGCTTCTTTTTCCTCTTTTGGGCCTCCAGCGCTCTCTCTCGGTCTCCTTGGTGACATCATGTCGCCTGTCATTGGGCCTCAGGGGGACATGGGCACACTGAGCACCATGACGACAAATCCCTAATTGTTCAGTTTCATTAAAAACTGAACAATTTGCGATATTCCAGTTCAAGCCGGCTCATGACAAAGCGTTTCGCCCATCTCTACCTGGGACTAAACCCTTAACCTCATCAGTACACTAGACCACTGTAAGAGACAGCCAATGTTGTCCTAAGCTTCATTTGTCTGTATAAACTGTTAATGTTGAATGCATTTCTGTGATTCTGTTCCTTTAAGACAGCAGCCATTGTAATTGTGACATGATGCTGGAGTGACTCCCCCCCCTTTTTTATGTCAGCTTGCCTGTTCTGCAGACAGAATGTGAGCAGAGAAGCAGGAAGTGACGAGACAGAGAGCAGCAGCCATCTTAGCAAGTGTTGTATTGAACTGGTGTGGATATTTTTCTGTACAGCTAAGCTGTATCTTGGTCCAGAGACAAACAGAGTGTAAAGAGACAACAGGACTAGTGAGTCCACGTGAAAGGAACTGTGCTCAGTGGCTGATCAGTGAGACTGACATTGTGACTGTGTATATGGATACCACAGATAGAGACTCGCAGTGCTGTTGATGTACTGGACAGCACCTGCTAAACCCCGGCTTACATCCCAGCTCAGTGTATGGATTCGGCAGGACTGTCAGTGTGCTGAGTGGAATCTGCTGTTGGATTACATTGCATTCATTGGGTTTCCCTGTTAAAGAGGACTTCATTTCTCCCAAGATCCTGATAACAGTGAGGAGAGGACGCTTCACTATAAAAGAAAGGAACGACTTTGGGCCCCACCGCGCGCTTCTACTGACTGTAAGCGGTCCACCTGGACCACTGGGGAAAAGGGGGTGCACCCAAATGTGATGTCAGGGTCAGTTAGGGATAGTTTTGAGTATATTGTTCATTCAGTGTCCATACTGCAGAATTGGACAGAGTAAAAGTAGAAACCATTGCAGAATTTGCCTTGAAATTGTTCATGCTATATTGTATATTTTGCTTGTCTTTATCCCTGTCATTTTACCTTCAAATAGTCTTTATTAACTTATAGTAAATATATATTCTTTTCTTGAACTACCGCGTGTGCGTTCATTTCTGGTTGCGGAGACCAAACCACCTGCCTTGCTCTCGGTTCACAAATTGGCGTAGTCGGCAGGATGAGTTTGTTTGGCCTGCCATACATCGGTATACTACCACCCTGTGCATAAAAGTACAACCCTCTGGATATACAGTCATAGGCAGGGACTGCCAATCTTAAAGTGGGGGGGAATATGTAAGAGACAGCCAATGTTGTCCTAAGCTTCATTTGTCTGTATAAACTGTTAATGTTGAATGCATTTCTGTGATTCTGTTCCTTTAAGACAGCAGCCATTGTAATTGTGACATGATGCTGGAGTGACTCCCCCCCCTTTTACTGTATGTCAGCTTGCCTGTTCTGCAGACAGAATGTGAGCAGAGAAGCAGGAAGTGAAGAGACAGAGAGCAGCAGCCATCTTAGCAAGTGTTGTATTGAACTGGTGTGGATATTTTTCTGTACAGCTAAGCTGTATCTTGGTCCAGAGACAAACAGAGTGTAAAGAGACAACAGGACTAGTGAGTCCACGTGAAAGGAACTGTGCTCAGTGGCTGATCAGTGAGACTGACATTGTGACTGTGTATATGGATACCACAGATAGAGACTCGCAGTGCTGTTGATGTACTGGACAGCACCTGCTAAACCCCGGCTTACATCCCAGCTCAGTGTATGGATTCGGCAGGACTGTCAGTGTGCTGAGTGGAATCTGCTGTTGGATTACATTGCATTCATTGGGTTTCCCTGTTAAAGAGGACTTCATTTCTCCCAAGATCCTGATAACAGTGAGGAGAGGACGTTTCACTATAAAAGAAAGGAACGACTTTGGGCCCCACCGCGCGCTTCTACAGACTGTAAGCGGTCCACCTGGACCACTGGGGAAAAGGGGGTGCACCCAAATGTGATGTCAGGGTCAGTTAGGGATAGTTTTGAGTATATTGTTCATTCAGTGTCCATACTGCAGAAGTGGACAGAGTAAAAGTAGAAACCATTGCAGAATTTGCCTTGAAATTGTTCATGCTATATTGTATATTTTGCTTGTCTTTATCCCTGTCATTTTACCTTCAAATAGTCTTTATTAACTTATAGTAAATATATATTCTTTTCTTGAACTACCGCGTGTGCGTTCATTTCTGGTTGTGGAGACCAAACCACCTGCCTTGCTCTCGGTTCACACCACCAGGGACTTTACTATTAACCACTTCAATGCCCCTTCATGACTCTAAATACCACCAAGGGTATTTCTACTAACTACTATACTGTCCTAGACCAGCAGGGAGTTTACCATTAACCACTGTACCAGGAACTTTTCTTTTTATTAACCACTTCACTACCCCAGACCACCAGGGACTTTACCATTAATCCCTTTATGACTCCAGACCACCAGGGGTATTACTATTAACTATTTCACTGTCCTAGAACAGAAAGGAGTTTACCATTAACCACTCCACTGCTCTAGACCAAAAGGTACTTTACCATTAACCCCTTCATGACTCTAGACCACCAATGGCATTATTATTACTGCTTTACTGTCCTAAACCAGCAGGGAGTTTACCATTAAAGGGGCATTCCTATCTTAACTTGTTATGTTATGGATAGGGGATAATTTGTAGATTGATGAGGATCCAACTGTTCAGACATCCACCGATTAGAAGAACGCAGCAGTGTAGTGCCCTGTTCCCACCGGCCCGACCACCACTCAATTCAGAACGGGGGAATGAATTTCCTCTCCCTCCTGATCGGTGAGGATCTGATCTGTCAGACTGTAAATTATCACCTATCCTATGGATTGAGGATAACTTGTTACGATAGAAAGACCCCTGTATTGTATGGATGTACTATTATTGAGGCACCGCATGGCTGTATTATGTGGGCATTGTATGGCAATATTCTGGTATGAAGCGTCAGGTAGACAGTTTTGATTGAATGTCTTCTGAAAGTGAAAAACCCTTCCAATATTAATGACCAGATGCTAAATACATCCTGTAGATTATTTATTCAGAGATAAGTAGCAGAGAAAATCTACACGGACCTAATAGGGATAACATTCTTTCATCGGAAGCGCACCATTGTGGCCCTTTACGTCTGGCTTATCTTGTTCTTACAAATCCTTGTGAATTATCTCCAAGGCTTGTCTCTTATTACATTATTAAACACTATGCCGCACGTCCCGCTATGTCGTCTCTCTGTCTGCTTCTTCCAATACACTCCACTATTTTTAGATGCCACCGTCGAGTGTCTGAGGCTCCTCATTTAGACGCCTCTTGTTGTAATATTTTTTGAGTAATATATTGGAGTTTTGCATGCAACAAAGAGCGCGTTTTATTGTCCCGCGCAGCTTAATAAGCGTGACACTATTTTTGCTCGGCATAGAACATCATTCCCCTCTCAGAAATCAATACGTTGCAGCCTGCGGCATTATGTTTTGATTTATGCCGTGTCGAAGCGCTGTGGGGAAATGACTCTGTTGGATTTGTAAAATGTTATTATTCTTGCCCTATCTCTTGGATGTGATGGCAGATGATGAGGTTCTTGTTTTTTGATAATTTCTTTGCTTTGCTAAAGGTGAAAAGCTTTTCTTTTGGTCTAGGGCTGCGTTCACATTGCCCGTTGGAGCCTCTGTAGGAAGCTGTGTCAAGGTTTTTATTGGTTAGATGGCAAGGTTAGCACTGCATGGTGCCTTGTTCTTGCTGTCAAAATATTGGAAACCTCAAGAGAATCCCATCAGAAGTCAATAGGGTCCATCGTACAGATTAACTCAGCGCCATCGCTTTCTTTCTGCCAGTAAGAATATTGCCTAATGAAAGGCCATCATGGGAAAATCCCCTTAAGGTTGCAGCCCCACGTTGCGGAAACGCAGCTTTTTTTGTTGCAGAGTTTGTTGCATTTTTTTGAGCCAAAGCCAATAGTGGCTACAAGACGAATGGGAACTATATAGGAAGCTCTTATAATTCTACCTTTTGCTCAATCCACTCCTGGCTTTGGCTCAAAAAACCGCAACAAAATCTGCAACAAAAAAAGCTGCTTTTCCACAACGTGGGGCTGCAGCCTAAAGGGGTTTTCCAGGCAAAATTTTTTTTTAAAAAAAAAAGGTCTGTTAGTGCTATTAATGGGTTAATGAATGCATCCATATACCTTTAGCAGTGTTTTGAGTGATTTCTGCGTTTCTCTGGGAGCTCCTGGTATCTTCTGCATTTGTTTACATGGTGTAGCTTTCTGCTGTGTAGCTTCCACACTAGCTCCCTCTCACCTCACTCCCCATTCCTCTTTCCCTCCCTCCCTTACACCCCCTCCCTGTTTCTCTAGCTATCCCGCCCACTACTTGCCCTTCTCAACTAACTAACTCAGCCCACCCCTCCACCCCATCATACTTACCTCTCTTCCTTCCAGACTTCCTCCTGTGGAACGGCTCCTCTCTCTTTTTTGACTCTGCCAACGAGCACAATAGTCCCGGCACTACTCTGTGTCCGGCAATCCACCTCTACTGTGCAGGCAGGAAGTCTGGAAGAGAGGTAAGTATGATGGGGTGGGGGGGTAGACTAGTAGTGATGCTCAGTTTCCATAAACGGGGAAACGGAATGTCACCGGTAACCAGAAAATGTCCCTGGGGCGGTCACATGAGCATATGGGTAAATATACATTTTTGATAAATTATGTAATTTAGAAAGTAGGCGGGGGGGAGGGTGTTTATATTAGTGTAGGAATTACTTTTTATCCCCGACAACCCCTTTAAAGCCGGGGCCCCACGTGGTGTAAACGCAGCGGTTTGGCTATGGCGGAAACACTGCATTAAAAACTGCAGCGTTTTACAGTCACTGAATCCCATCCACACCTTGCAGAAAAATACGCACAGTGGACACACTGCGATTTCCAAAAACGTTGCGGTTTTGTAAATCACAGCATGTCATTTATACCTACGGGAACGCTGGTGGTTTCCCTATAGGTATAATGGAAGCAGAAAGTCCACAGAGGAAAACTCTGCAGACTTTCTGTGAAAAGCACTGCAGGAAAAATCGTGATGCATTGCTGCCGCGGTTTTTCATGCAGCGCTTTTTGCTGCGGCCCGCTACATGAGGCCTTATCCTAAAGGGAGTATAATTCCCATAAAATAATTCTGGAGAATCTCTGCATTGTGCAGTTCCTCCTAGAAATTTTAAACATCAAAAATTTTGGAAAATTTGGGTTGGATCAGGTTCCATCCAAAGGGGTTCACTCATCTCTAGCTGCAACTCTTTTCCCAAATTTCGGTATATTGTACTGTAGATTCCAGATGGAGCAGACCACTTTTTTAGTGGAACCTAATAAGCAGTCCTATAATACAGGGTAAAGTATGTTGCCAACATACACATGTGAAAACGATTTCTTGGACATGCAAATACAACTCACTAGAGGTATGCGAAATGAGGATAGATTTAATTAGTATATTCAAATTAGCAAATATTAATTAAGTTCTACAAACGAATGATTAGTGCTGTGAAGGCTTAGCAATGAGATAAAGAGTTGGCAAAAGTCGTGTTTATAGCGGCACTGTCACATCGCACCAGCCATGCTTTGCATGTATGTAGTCTTAGAGGGCTGGTCCCAGAAATGCACAACCCCATGACCTGTACTGTATGGTGCCACAGTGAGGACTACAGTATGTACCCATAGGCACCCATAGTCAACATAGTCATTCTTTGTGGTACAGAGGTAGCAAAGTTTAAATTGAATCTGATAACTTGCTGCAGTAGAGATGGGAGAACCTCACAAGATTCGTTTCATGAATATTCACAAGGTTCACACACCAGTTTAGTTTCGGACCAATTTGTGTTAAAGTGTCATGGCGAGCCCCATGAGACCCAATCACAAACCTCAGGAACAATGACATCACCGAAGAATCTGGAAGATGCCTAGAACAAATATCTCAGGAGAGGTGGGTATATCTGTTTATTCTTTTTCTGCACCACCCTAGGGCCTCCTCCTATTATACACTTGGGTCTGAGTATAATAATGATTCATGGATGGCATACCCCAAAAATTTCAGGTTTGGCTGAGCTCAAAATCTTAGCAAAATCTGTAATGAATTAGCGTAAAAGCCATGAAAAAAGTTGTAGTTATTTTTGTGAAAATCAGAATTTTTACGCAAAAATGTTGTCTTTTTATGACCACTCAGAGGGCCATCGTCAGATTTATCATCATTTACGCCAGCAAGGAGCTGGTGTAGATTTTGGTATAGACGCACGGACCACAGAGGATGCACCTAATTTATGACAAGACGTCCTCTACAACATAAATTAGGCACAAACTCCATTGGGGCGGCATTATCCAGACCGGTGTGGATCCATACGTACAACTCTAGTCATCAGTGTTACTCCCCTTGGGGTCAGGAGTGATTTGGAAGCACTTTCTGTACTTGGAGGTCACTGTTTTACCTTGCAGAGACGCCTGCTGATGTAAGAAGTCTTACAGGCAATGCTTTCTGGGAAAAGCGTATGTAAATTAGTTCTCCCTAAGAATAAAAACTAACTTGTTTATAGAACGGTCACCAAGCTAGTTGCCCTGTAAGTCAATTACCACCCACTAAAGGGCATTGAAACAAGACTCGAGATAAGAGATGAGTGAAATGAGTTGGGTTCATTACAGATTTTCCCAGAACCCCAGGTTAAGCCAAATCCGAGATTTTTGTGGTTCGCCACCCACGAACCACGAATCACTATTATAGTTTGAAGTCTCTTCAGACCCCACAGTATAATAAATGGAAGCCCAGGGGAGGTGTGGAAAAATAATGAATAGTTATAACTCACCTTCCCTCATCTCTCCCAATGCTCCTTCATGGGCATCTTTGTTCCTCTTCTGGCCTCCTGGGTGACATCAGCAGACCCAGGGGGCCACTGAGGCCTGTTATTGGGCCACAGCCGCCACATGGAGCATGCTGACATCAAACCATCATGACATCAGCCCGTCCCACGTGACTGCTGAAGCTAGAAGAGGAAGTTGGCTCTGAAGGAGCATGGGATGCCACAAGTGAGCCAAGGAAGGGTGAGGGCAGGCATCACCCGTGCTATGAAGCTGCCCCCTTGCTTATGGGAAGACTAGTTGCAGCTGTGCTTGTATTTACAGGTACCTGTGAAATTCTTCCACCACTACAGGCCACTTCCATCAGTGAGAGATTTCGGTGGCCATGACCCCGCCCAAAAACGCCATATTATAATCCGCTACAATCGAGATATTCGGTAAAACTACTGTACGTGTCTGCGGTCTGTAAACAACATGGCGTACATTCACAAAGCTGGACGCTCACCAGCGGGTGAGATTTTAGTGGCTACTACGAGCAACTGGAAACCACAGCGACAAAAATAAAGACTAAACGCGGCCTCATATTAATATCAATAGGGACGTTGTGGCGGAGAACAGCAGACGGAACGAGACATTTGTAAACCTATTAGTCAACAATTATTTTAGCCACATTAACTGGTTACGGAGCTATTATGAAGCCGATGGATTATTTATCATTTAGTTATTCTGCGGAGCGCTCAGCTGTAAAGGCCATTTATAATTGTGTGTGTTTTGGCCCCATTCTGCAAACACAAATTGCTTATGGTGTCTCTTTGATAGTCTGTGAGCCGTGCACAGGCTGGGAAAGGGAGGAAAACGCGGATCTGCATTGAAACATTACAGATTAGTTTGTGACCCTCATTAACTAATAAGGTCAGGGTACTAATTGCCTGGGCAATGCCATTCTGTCTATTATTTCCTGCCTACATGTAACCCGTGTTTTATGTTTAGAACTGGGGCATGTTCTGTTACCAGACTGATGCTCTATGCAATTCTTTAGAAAAAAAAAAAAGAGACATTTTAGCTCCCCTCACCCACCCAAGGGGCATTTTAATTGCAGGGAATCACATAGGGGAGAGGGTTTTACAAGCATACACTTGTCATACAGTGGCCCAGAATGAAAGGGGCTTTCTGAGACTTATATATGATGAACTGTCCTTAGGTTAAGTCATTAATATGTCATGAGTGGGGGTCCAATGCTCGGGTTGAAGAGGTGTTTGGGTGAAGAGACCAAGCACAGCTCTGTAGGTAGCACCTGAATGGGACTGAGCTCCTGCTGTGCCATGTGGCTGATGAACATGATGTCATCAGCACATAGAAGAGGCCACACCTCTAGCTTGCGCCATGGACTTTTCAAACAAAAAATATGTGGGGGTCCCAGGTGTTGGACCCCAACCAATTACATATATAACCTATTCTAAGGATAGGTCAATAAGTAAATCCTAACCCATAAATATATAGAATTTCCTTTATCTGTCCCATGTTAATTTATAGAATGTATGCTGGAGAGAAGTAGGAAAAAATAGTAGCGGGTATAACTACATAGGATCAGACTACATAGGGTCTGTTTGTAGTCTGATACCATGGAGACATATAAGTCTGCATAGGTGCTGTACACACAATATGTTACATTGCTAATGTAAAGTGAGATGCAGTAAGATGCGCCAAATCTATTAACATTGGTGCACTAAATTTGGTGCATCTTTGGCTGTCCATGCACTAGAAAAATCAGATTTATTTTAGCTATGAGATGGTTTAGATTTGTAGGAATAATTTAAGGGAAAGAAATTTTCCTCAGAGGAGAGGCCCCGCCCATTTTTTCTAAGCCTGCCCACTTTTGCTAATTAATAAGGTGGACATTTTTGGCATAGGACGGGGGGATTTTGTAGTACTGACAATAGTTGATGAGGATCATATGGGCCACCCTTGGACTACCACTCTGTCTCGCTCTGCTCCCTGAGATCGACCACTTTGTTTGTCCGGTGGGTTTCAGGTACGGGTTAAATGCCAAGCATGTGTACAGTCCCCAGTAAAATAAAAAATCTCAGCTTGCAGCCATTTGTCTTCTGTTCCAATGCATTCAGTGTTTAAGAAGCGTATATAAAGATCCTGTCAGAGGAATGGATTCTCTCCAAGTATAATTACAGGGGACGAGCAGAATGTGTACATGTAACCAACATGGCAGCTTGTCAGATGTGACATCTAGAAGAGTCAGAATGATTATATTAACATTGATTTCAGACCTCTTCCCCCCACGATCGCGCCATAGGAGCGTGTAACCTGGGCCTGTGCAGGCGCAATAGCCCGCGCTTAGCTTTTATTCTATTCTTTGCCTTCTTTTACGCTTATATGAAGATGGCCGGATAGTATATACTCAGTAGCAATCTGGCCACAATATCACCATCATCATCATCATGAAAGTCACTCGACAACAAAATCATCACCCAGCTACATAGAGGAAACAATGAGACTAAATGGGCTCAGTATTAGTTGTGAGGCCGGTGCACACCGCCATAGTTTTGGTTTGCTACCTGTTATTATGGGTCTGTAATAATACATAGTATACAGCTCCATATATTTCTATGGTCCTATGCAAGCGGCTTTATTTTTTTAAGGATCCGTGTGCAGGATATAGGACCAAGCTACAAATATGAAGCAGGTCCTACTCCTGTCTGCATCTGAGGCCCGATTCGTCTTTTATACTGACAGCGTAACAGACTGAACACGGATGTAATCCAAGTGTCATCCATTCCCTTTTCCACACGTGACTGTGGTTGTGTGCATGGGGCCCTAGAGAATGACATGATATACTGAATATATAGAGTTACGAGAATATATAGTGCATCCATATGAAGGGTCAATGGAAATATCTACAACAGCCAATGCAAAAAACAAGGGAGTTTCCCCAGTAAACAGATAGAAGTGTGGGTCCCAATGTAAAATCTGCAACAGGGCTCCCACCTACATGTGAAGTGTCTTATATGGCAGAGAGAATTTTGCTCCCATTCCAAGGTTGTGGTCTATTACCTCTGTATCCATTTAGCTGTTGGGGTAAAGGTGATGTTGTCCCCCTGGCACCCAGCATCACCAGGGTCATAGAGGATAGAGAAGTAGTCACAGTAGTAACAATCAATCATGTGGGTCATATGGTCATGTGGACAAACCATATGGTCTGACTGTGGATAGCAGACCCATATACAGGGAGATATAAATGACACCAATATCTATCTATATAAAATTATACCAACATCTATCTATCAATATATATATATATATATATATATATATATATATATGTATCTATATATAATTGTATCATTTACACATTATGTCTATCTATCTATCTATCTATCTATCTATCTATCTATCTATCTATCTATATATAATAAAAGAATAGTCTGCTCTCCATTACTGAAAAAAATGTATCTATATACTGTATAATTGTATCATTTTATCTATATTTATATATTCTATCTTATCTATCTATCTATCTATCTATCTATCTATCTATCTATCTATCTACAGGTGCATCTCAATAAATTAGAATATCTGTGAATTGTTCATTCATTTCAGTAATTCAGTAATACAATCCATAATCAGCGTCTTCCATGATTGTGTGTCCTACTGAACCAGACTGAGGGACCATTTAAAGGCTTAGGAAACCTTGGCAGGTGACACTGAATTTACAATACTGAACTTTTTTACAATATTCTAATTTTCGTAGATTTGGGTTTTCATTACCTGTAATCCATAATCAACATTTACAGAAATAAAACACTTGAAATAGAAGACTCTGTGTGTAAAGAATCTAGAAAATATAGGAGGTCACTTTTTAAAGTTAATTACTGAAAGAAATAAATGTTTCAAAGATATTCTAATTTATTGAGATGCTCCTGTATGTATCTAGGAAAAGGAAAACTCAAAGCAGCACAGCACTATACCATTGGTGGGTGCAAATCCAAAAGGGGTACAGGGATAGACTTTGACTATCGTCTATCTATCTATCTATCTATCTATCTATCTATCTTTCTTTCTATCTATCTATCTATCTATCTATCTATCTATCTATCTATCTATCTTTCTATCTATCTATCTATCTATCTATCTATCTATCTATCTATCTTTCTATCTATCTATCTATCTATCCTTGTATCTATCTATCTATCTCATATCTATCTATCTATCTTTCTATCTATCTTTCTTTCTAGCTATCTATCTATCTATCTATCTATCTATCGTATCTATCATATCTATCTAGAAATGTCTGCAGGATTCTGTAGTAACTTGTGACCTACTTCTTCAGAAACTTTGCTCTGTGGTTCTAATTCCCACTTATTAAAACTTCAGACAATCTATGGTAGAATCTTCCACCCTAAGTCTAGTTGGTAGTTGGATCATTTACACATGCTGAATATCTCCTCATATAATTCACATTCAGTGCAAAATAATCTAACACCAAAAATATTGCCTTCCAAATGCAGTAAATTGACATAATGAACCATTACCTGGGAAGGAGAAGAAGATAAGAAAGTGATGTGTTACTTTTTTAGTCTCCTGCATTGGTGGTTATACAGCTAGAATAAAATGGCATGTTGTGTTCCTGGTAATGTTACATAACAGATATATTAGTATACTGTATCATTGCCTATTAATATTTGACTCCGAACACCTACAGAGAGCTGAAAATGAGCCGGAGTGAAATAAAGAATGTGTTTTCATATGTGCACAGATGCTGCAATGTTCAGTTATTTTAAGTTAATCATCTTAATAAATTGATGACAGCAACAGACTGAGGCGGCACAATTATCCCGCTCGCTCCCATAATCCTCTTCACATTCATGATACAGCTGTGTGTACAAAATGCATGCAAATGGGAGAATAAATTAGACTGAGGGGAAACGAAGTCGGAGCCCACCGCCTCGCTAACCTCAGTTAAAGGTGAAACGCAACTCGCTACGTAACGGGTGGACAAAAGTTTTATTTGGATACTTTTGTGGATTAAAGGGGTTGTCAGGGGTTAGGGAAAAAGTAGGACATAAAAATACACAGCTGTAGTTTTAGGGCACTGGGCCCAATGGGGGATTCACTGTTACCCCAGTGGGCCAGTCTGTGCCTGCTGTGGTCAAAAGTGCTGGCAGGCCACATATTACAGATCTTATGACTGAGACTGGAAATTTGAACACGGGCTACGATTGGCCCCCAGGCCGGACTTTGGACATAGACGCATCAGACTGAGGCCACACAATGCGTTTTGTGTTGCCAAAGACAGGAGTGGATTTAACAGAAGTGAACCTAGCCTAGATGTATAAGCGCTTGCTTTATATTCCTATTGAAGTCGCTCTTGGTTTTGACTCAAAACCCATAGCAAAATCTGCAACAAAAAAATTTGCAATGTGTGGCCTCAGCCTTAGACAGTTTTCCTAAATCTGCCCTGTCTCCCATGTTTTACACTTCCATTATCTATACAGCTGGGGTGTGGCCGCTGAACCTCAGCTAATAAATTAGGATAAAGCCAGTGCAAGGAGGCCAGAGCTGCCTCTACGCACATCGCCTCTTCCCGCGTCTCCGCAGTGTAATGTAGTCTTCTGTCTGTGACCCCTGTACTAAATCAGTGAATAAAGATGACTGATCTGCAATTTGCATCCGTTTTTCAGTCCATCAACGGAACATTATTAAAGCTAGCGAGGCGCGATGCATTAAGGTGACACTCGCATGTGTAGCAATGGATGGATCTGCTTGTTCCTCCATTTTATGCTCTGTTATAAGACTATAAATATTCATTGTAATGTAACTGAAAATTATTGAAGTGCGAAAAAAAAAGGGTAGCAGGGAAGCCATTTGCTTCAATTCATAAACAGCATCTGTTAGGAAGTTATTCATAGATTGCTTCGGGCCCTGCTGAGCTGAAAACCAATGGAAAAAGATGCCATTGCAAGTAAATTGGCCAAAGCGGGCTACGGAGACGCTATTAAGCACGACTCGCTGACAGGCAGGGAGAATAATCAGGCGGTGGCGTATTTCATGTCTTTTATCACGGTGACACAGAAGTAGCCCCAAGCCAAAGTTTGAAGCCATACAGAATAGAAGAGTAGTCTCCTAAAGTTTATTGCGGTCTAACTAGCAGATAAAGGTATTACATTACTACACTAAGATGGTTCTCAGGATTGGGCCCCTTTGTTGTACAACATTTGGTATTGGCTTGACCTCTCCAGTTGACGTCTATATGTTGGTAAGGTTATCCCAACTTCCTTTAAGCGAGTTGTCCTGGATTTGAAAAAGTTTTACTTATTTGGTGAAATAGCGCCACCCTTATCTACAGGCCGCTTCTAGTATTGCATTTATAGTATTCAAGTGAATGGTGCAATATCAGATAAAACCCATAAACAAGAGTGGCGCTATCTCTGGAAAGCATGTGGTTAGTACTAGTGGCCAGAGAGGGAGGCAACAAGTCATTCCAACTTGACCAGGGTATTTAGATATAGAGCTTGGGCAGCGAACTAAAGAAAAGCCTAACGTCATCCTGCTTCACTTCTCCCGAAGGTGCAAAAATAGTAATTATGGCTACTGTACAGCACGGTGCAAAAGTGTAGTGATATATGTCTGACTGCTTGGATCCCCCTTGGCTCTCATGTCATACAGATGTATAATCTTAAGGGTCTACAGTGCTGTGAAAAAGTTTTAGGCAACAGTAAAAAAATACTGTAAAGTAAGCATGCTTTCAGAAATAGAAGGGATAATAGTTTATTTTTTGAATTAACAAAATGAAGAAAAGAGAAATGTAAATCCCATCAATATTCGGTGTGACCTTTGCCCTTTGCCTTCCATCAGTTCTTCTCGGTACTTGCAGACAGTTTTTGGCAGAACACGGCAGGAAGGTTGTTCCCGCCGCCATCTTGGATCTTCTGTGGATGTAGGCTTGCTCCAATCCTTCTGTCTCTTCATGTCATCCCAGACAGACTGGATGATGATGAGATCAGGGCTATATCTGTGGGGGCCGGATCATCACTTCCAGGCAGAGACGTATCCTGAAGCTCCTGGGCCCCTGTACAATATATGTAATGAGGTTCTAACTATCTTGTGCCATTTAGAATAGGTGAATATTTTATCTGGTAGAGGGAACTTTATGGCCCCCACAGGGTCCAGGGCCCGGAAGTGACTGCTACCTCTGCACCTTATAAAGCAACGTCCCTGCTTCCAGGACTCCTCCTCCACCAAATATTGATGGAATTTAGATTTCTCTTTTCTTCATTCACTTCATCTTGTTAATTGACAAAAATAAACTTTTGCATCATTCTTTCCCCAGCTTCCTAAAACCTAGAACTTTCGGTCTCTCTGCCTGTGGATTCTTCTAAGCTCGGATACATTTTCCAATTGGGATCCACAAAGCAAATAACCAGAGTTGGTCTGATTTTGACCACAGCCCCATGTACACACCTGAGTGTGCTGCCCAATGTGGAACCAAGTTTGTAACAAAATTCACTTGGATGACACTCGGAATGACATGTGAGTGTATTCTGTGGTGTACTTACCCCTATGGGGGCTTCTGATGTGTTCTGTTGCAATGGCACAGAGCAGAATAGGACCTACTCTACGTTCATTGGAACAGAAATGACCATCAGGCGGCCCCTCGGAGGAGCATCAGATGGCACACTCGTTCGTGGGCATGGGGCCTTAAAGAAGTAATCCAGGAATCATCGTAAACTCAGGGGGTTGGTGTAAAACAAATAAAAAGGTCTAATTTGCTTATCTTATCAAAAAGGTTTCATTTGTACTGTCCTGGACCGCTTTCCCTCCCATCAGAGGTGTAACTTGAAGCTCCTGGGCCCCAATGCAAAATCTGTAATGGGGCCGCTTCCTTCCTTGTCCCATTTAAAATAGCAGAGGGACTTATGGGGCCCCCTCACGGTTCAGGCCCAGTTGCACCACCTATAGCTTCACTGTTGCCTCCCGTGCAGGGACCGGAGGTGCAGAGGTTCACATGACTACTGAGGCCAATCTCTAGCCTTGTCAGTCACTGATGACATCATTCAGATACGTCACCGGCCCCTCAGTGAAAGCCTCAGCACTCATGTGAGCCTCTCCGATTCGGGTCCAGCAAGTCCATCCGTTGGAGGGAAAGGGGTTCAGGATTTTCCGGGGATAAGTGTGTATGTTTTTTTTTTTTTTTTTTATGTTACACCCACCCCAGACACCCCTGAGCTTCTGCTGATTCCAAGTTAACCCCTTTAATGCTGCAATGCTATGTTAAGGGCCCTATTTGGCAAGTTGGTCTTTGGCTCATATCCTTCACATAAAATGAAGATTAACCTGGTGCCGAGTAATTTTTTTCCCCTGAAGCCTTTAGATATCATGTTATATTGGAAAGCAAATAGAAGCCGCCTATTAGAAAGCCGCCTCGTCCTTGTACCGCTCATGATATAGAACAGCCACTTCCTGCTGATAGATAATTGTGCTTATAACTTACTCCTCTCTGACAGCTTACAAAATATACTCTGTGTGACTGCCGCTGTGTACGCCGCCATTCTGCGGGCCCGACCAATAATCAGCTAATAAATTCACCAGGAATTAGGAATATCACTGAGGCATGAGAGAGTATAGGGAATAGAACCGTAAAATCTGTGACAGACATAAAAGTGCCATCCATTCAGAAGATTTGTAGCAGATGTAAGTATCAGTCAGTCACCTTTCCTCTTATATCCAGATGTTTTATAATTATATCTGATTCTTGAAAAGCTGGGTGACAGGGATTGTCACCCAGCTTCCCTGCTGTCCTGGAAACTAATAATCTTAATGTTAGTGTTTTGGGTCTGGGGGATATATTACTGCACCATTAGTTAGAAGCCATAAATTGATTAAAAATCTTCTATCATTTTGTGTATACATCTCAGATATAGAGCTATGTGTCTCTATGGTTACAGACTACAAGCAGATCATGTGTAGTCTGATTTTAGATCATGTAGTGTAGATATATAAGAGGGGCCAAAGGGAGGACAGAGTAAGAATGACTGCAGAATCAGACCACATAGGGTGCGTTTGTAGTCTGTAACCATGGAGATACATTGATCTGCTTGAGAACTATATTGTAGACACTTCACTTTTTTATTTTAAATGTTCTAAAGCAATATTAGTAGTGGTGAGGGTGTGCATACACTCTAAGAAAATAAGATTTTCATACCCATTGTACACGTTAGAAGATTCAGGACAATTCAGGAGCCTCTTTTTTTTTTAGCGCTCTGTGTTGTGCTGTTCCTCTGTTATTTCTCCTAGTAATGTATGATACATTGACAACTGGGTGTTACCATTCCCGTTGTCAAAAGGGAGTGTTCCCTGTACATGTTCTGACTGGACATTTTCATATTGTGGAAGGTCACACCCCCAACTGGTAAAACCAGTTGTCAATTTATTCAGAAATTGGTAACAGGAATAATAGAGGAACAGGACAACATAGTGTTAAAAAAAAACATATGCTCCAGAATTATGTCATGATATATAATAAGATATGAGCAGAGGCCACACATCTTTCTTAAAGAGGACCTTTCACCACCTCCACCTACTTCAATTTTTGCATCCTTCTATAGGATTTGGGCACAGCTGGAATTTTTTTTCTAGCCTTACTATCATTCCTGCTAGTTTTGGTGCCTGATATGATAATTAGATTCTCTACTGTCAAGTGGTCGGTGTCAGGTAGGAACAAGCAAGGGGGTGTAATTCTGAGCTCTCTAACAGTGTCCAATCAGTGCTCAGAATCACGACTCCTTATCTCCTACTACCTGACTCCACTCACTTGACAGACAGCCTTATTGGCATCACTAACTGCACTGATTGCTCAGAAATGGTGGGGGCAATTGACAAAATTCCAAAAGTGCCAGAATCAGTGGATCGGCACCTATTGCAGGGTGTAAAGAACTGGATTTGGTGGAGGTGGTGAAAGTTTTTCTTCAAGTGCTATTTTCTGTAAATATATTTTACTAGTTTTCTATAAATTACATATTTTAGAATATAGTTTTTAGGATTTTCTAGGAAGTATTATAAATAGCTACAGCTTAGAAACTTTATAATATTTTCTAATATATATTATGTTTCAATTTCTAACCATTTTCAAGATTTCCACTTGCTGTCAGTGAATGAGGCATTTATTTTTACATCCGGAGGCTGAAAAACTGTCCAGCTGACACCGCTGTATTGTCTGTTACAATGTCTCATATCTTTCTCATGTAACAAGCCCTGCATCTGTATGAGCGGCACAAGACCAGGACAGGCTTTCACCCTCAATCAGGAGGTTAATGGATTCTTCCCATTCACTTGCAGGAAGCAGAGATCTTATAAATTTTGAGGAACTGAATCGTAAAGAATGTTAAAGTTCTGTAAGTTTTATTTATTCAGGTAAAACTGGAAATCATCTTCCTATCTTATTACAGTACTTATTACAGTACAGCTCCAGGTACACTGCGGACGGCAGCGCGTACCCACTGACAATGTTGTGTTGCAATATATGTCACATTCATTCATTTTGCATTATCTCTATAGGAGATCTGATTGACATAACACAAATGTCTGTTATGGGAATATGTCTTTAATAGGATTGCCATGAATATGTCCCCAGTGTATACGGCGCGCTTTAGTGCACATCTGTCATAGTGAATATAAATTGTGAGGACAGAACTAATGTGATTAAATCCAGTGTATAGCATCACTATATAGAATGTCAGGGCTATAGAATAAGGGGGTGGATTATCCTACAGCCTTATATAAGAGTATTAGAAACATTTCTGATGTGTATAGGAGCAGATCTGTCAGACCCCCTGTATGTGCAATGATTATCCTGCTTCTAGTACCATAAAGTAGTACCTACAATACCTAAAAAGACTATTTTTGGGTCACTGCTTCTCTGTAATGCATGATGGCACCGTTTTGGATACTTACATGGGTTTTCCAAGACTTGATATTATTGGTCTATCCTTAGTATATGCCATCAATGTAAGATAAGTTGGGTTTGACACCTAGCACCCACATCAGTTGTCATGACTCTGGATCTGCAATGTATGGAGCATAAAGATGGCTCTGTACACTGTGTAGTGACTGTACTGAGCTCACATTCAACTGAGAGATGAGTGGAAGAACCCTATCCTGAGAATACCAAGAGTCGGACAACTCCTTTAAGAGTGGTCATTGAAGCAGCCATGCACAAGGCCTACTTTATATTGGATGGTGCCTTGTTTTTCGTCTGGCACTATTCCATACGTACCATCATACAGTGACCAGGACTAACTATATGTCCTCCTTCAGTTGCCCTCAGTTTAATATCGCCCTCCAGCATCCCCACAATATAATATTCCCCTCCAGTTGCCACCAGTTCAATGTCCTCCTCCAGCTACCCCCACAGTATTATGTCCCTCTCCTATCAAACAAACATAAAAAAACACAACTGCTCTGTAAGCAGTCTCTGGTCTGGAGCCTTCAGGGAGCTGCAGGCGCGATTTGAGTGACATCATCACATCGCGCCTACAGCTCCCGCAGCAGAGACTGGACGAATGGCAAATCAGGGAGCGGATGGCTCCCACTTCCTCACTGTATGCAAGTCATCGGCATCTGGAGAGGATGCCGATGAGTTGTAGCCAGGACAGGACCCAGAATCCGGGACTATCCCGCTGAATCCGGGAAGGTTGGGAGGTATGCACTAATACTAGTGAAAGTGATAGTATTGTGACCCTAAGGTTGCCGTAACTGACTTTCAGTCACAGCTTAAACCTTTTGCAACTTGTAGTCGTAGTCAGGTCAACCTCCAGGTCACAGTATGACCCCAATCACCTGCATTAGTGCAGGTGTCGCAGAGTGACACAGTGGTCTTTGGTTGTGTGACAGGTGTAGCCCCAGCTGTATAGCAAAGACCCTGGATGCCCAGTGTTGTCAGTGTTTAGGGGGTGTTTTATCCCCATAAATCCCTCTTAATGTCTTCCTATGTATTACACTACCCATACACACTATCTCAGTTCATTTCATTCAGCATCCAGATAATACAGCTGTGTTCTGTACATCATAAGGTGTGCTATAAAAGTGTAACAATGCTGATTATAAAGTGATGATATCACCGTCTAAATGCGGTTTTATCGCTGCTTTCGCCTTGCAATAATATAATTTACGGGGGGACTTTCACAGCGTGAACATTAATCATCTATATTAACACAGGAACATATTGCATATTTGTTCTTGCTTGTAATGTAGCAGATGAAAACATTTCACAGTTACATTTCGGAAGATATTCGACATTACTTAGAATTAATTTTTTTAAAGATATTAACATCTGTTAAATATACTTAAAAGTAACTCAAAAAGTGCAATATTAATATATTAAAAAAAAAGAGAATAAAGGAATTTTATCACAATGGATACAAAAGAAAATGGAGCGTTGCCTATAGCAACCAGTCAGGTAGCAGCCTTCATAAGGCCTTTGAAAAATGAGATCTGGAATGTTATTGGTTGCTATGGGTAACTGAATAGAGAAAGCTGGAGCGTGATTGGCTGCAATGGGAAAGTGTAAAATGAGAGATGAAATTTGATTGGTTGTTATGGTCAACTTTAAAATGAGAGGTGGAATGTTACTGGCTGCTATGGGCAACTGAATAGTGAGAGCTGGAGAGTGATTGGCTGCTATGGGCAATTGTAAAAGTGAAAGCTGGAATGGTATTGGTTGCTGTGGCTAACTGAATGGTGAGAGCTGGAATATGATTGGTTGTTGTGGCCAACTTTGAAATGAGAGCTGGAATTTTACTGGTGGTTATGGGTAACTGAGTAGTGAGAGCTGGAATGTGATTGGCTGGTATTACCAACTGAAAATGAGAGCTGGAATGTTATTAGTTACTATGGGATACTGAAAAGTGAGAGCTAGAATATGATTGGTTGTGATGGGAAACTGTAAAATGAGAGCTGAAATGTGATTGGTTGTTATGGGCATCTGAAAAGTGAGAGCTGGTAGTTAACGGTTGCAATGGGTAATGGTATAGTGAGAGCTGGCGTGTGATTGGTTGCTATGGGCATCTGAAAATTGAGAGCCCAGATATTATTGGTTGCTATTACCAACTTAAAAATGACAGCTGGAATATGATTGGTTACTATGGACCTCTGAAAAATAATTGCTGAAGTAGGATTGGCTGCCATAGTTTTCTGCTCCACTTTTTCTCTAATTTTGAGAACTCTCCCCAATATTTTTCCTCTTATAAACAAATATCAAAAATAAAAATATAATAAATATAATATAATAAAAATAAAAAAAATATATATATTAATATATATAATATAATAAAAATAAGATAAAAATATATAAAAATATGAAGTTTTAATTATTTAAAGGGGATGTCTGAGGTTTGAAAAAAGTGCCATTTTTTTCCTTTCCAGAAATAGTGCCACTCTTGAATAAAGACTGTTCCTGGTATTGCAGCCCCACTCAAGTGATTACAATACCAGACACAGAACTGCAGTCCCAAAAGTCTGATCTCCAATAACCATATTGTTATAGAGTACACTGGTAATTTTCCTAATATATCTCTCCTTATATCAAGTACTTGGCCTTATGGATATCCTATTCATTGCATGCCTCGCACCATGGCACATTTTGCACAAGCACTATTCACACATCAGTCACTTTACTTAAGCCAAATTTACCCACTGTTGACCCTTTTAACTTGCCATTATTGTGCAAATGGCTTGCAGGAGACATTTTTTGGCTAATGCCATGCCCCCATATTTTTGGTGGGACACTCACCTGTTTGTGTGCACCACAGACTCACGCCACTTTTGGGACGTGGACAAGTCTATGTGCTGGATACACACCTTTTTCAGGACAGTCACTTGATGATAGAGAGCACAGCGGATCAGGGAGCATTCCACCAGGACCGGGAGATTTACCCACTGTTTTGAGACCCTGGGAGCTCACCCTTTTTTGTCATGAGCCTCCCAAATTTTCCGGGAGAGTTGACAAGTATGCCCTTGCAGTCAGAAGAGAGACGTCTCCGACTGTGAGCAAGCCATGTCCCTGATACGACAAGCCATGCTCCATACTGGTAAGCCATTCTGCAATACCAGTAAGGGTGCGTTCACATTTGTACTGTTGTCTCCTACGACAGACCAGAAGAATGGAAAACTGTTCAACTAATGATGGACAACAACAGATCCTGAGGGACCCCATTACATTGGATGTCCATAATTCTCAGACATCACTAGACAAAAAAGTTGTGCTTGCAAGACTTTCTCATATGGGATTTCTGATGGACCTTAGTCACTTCCCTCTCATTGGCACATTTACCTTATCCTACTAGCTCTTTGTGACTGAGAGTGCCCCCTTCCTGTCATGCCCCAGTACATCTGTGCTCACTGCGGAGGTGGCATGTCTGCCCCACACACACTACGTACAAAAAATCAGTAACAGGTGCCCCAACTAGGATGTGCCATTAGTAATGCTGGTGTCTTCTTAGATCGTAGAAGGGTCTTTGAGGTTCCTCAGGCACAGGTCTCGGGGATGACTGCTACCCCTGCACCTCCTATAGCTACGCCTCATGTCTCTCTCTGCACCCACAGTCTCAGACATCTTTTATGCTCCCCCATTTGAAGCGGAAGGTAAATGTCTCTCATTCCATACTGTGTACTCAGCCAAGATCTCCATATGTTAATAGTTGTTTTAAGACAGATTTCTCGACTTCAGACAATTAGAACACAGTCTGTTCTAGAAAACCGCTGACAAAAACAACTGTCACGTCCTTCTTGAAATCTCTCCGCTATTAAAAGAATTGTTCTTTTGATGAATGTGAACATAAGACTCCGGGAAAGCAGATACTTTGCTAAAGGTAGAATTTTCAGAAGTTAGATCTCTTTGGCCTTCCAGGATTTAACAAGTCAGTGCGGATGAGAAGTTTTTTGCCCCAATTAATGTCTTGCAGGTTGTGAAATGGATTTGGTAGTGATCGTAAAGGTTGGATGAAATTTCAAAGAAGGATCTTTTTTTGTTTTCCGAAGAACACTGCCTCCCTAGTCCATGGATTGTGTCTGGTACTGCAATGTAGTTCCATTTGCTGAGCTGCAATACCAGGCGCAGCCTATGGTCAGTGGTGCCGCTGTATCTGGGACAAAAACAGCCCCTTTTTGCCAAATCCTATACAACCTTTGCAAGGGCCAGGAGATCTTGTCATATACATAGTTGTTAGTGATAGAGATTTGATGTACTAGGATGTGGATTAAAATCTAACCAGGCAAAATAGGCAAAGTGGAAAATCTGGGGGGGGGGGGGGCATGGTGTGGGCTAAAAATAAAAAAAAATATTCACCTACCCTCGATCCTCTGTTCTGGTGTCGAGTCGCCCATTCCATTCTGGGCCTGCTGGGTCAGAAGTGAAGCAGCTGCGGCCAGTCAGTGACCTCAGCAGTATCCACAATGTCAACGCTGTGGCCAGTGATTGTGCCGGTATGGAATGGAATGAGGTATCCAATGCCAGAATGGAGGACCAGGGTTCTTTGTCTTTTCTGGAAATTCCAGTGTAACAAGATGAGCCCAGGAAGTAAAGACCAGTGGGGATCCAGTGGGTGCAGAGTTACGCCATGTTGGCCTTATATGGAGATATTTTTTGTCCATTGGCGCATGACTCCAATATTGACCAACCATAAAGAGCAATAACTTTGGACTGTAACCATTGCTCTACAGTGAAAATGTGATGGTTAAAGTGCTTATTCATTGATGACAGTCCCTGTTTGTGAGAGGGGTCCAGGACAATAAGCTGATCATAAAGTGTCCCCCTGCTTGGACTTCCAGCAATCATCTGTAATCTGTGCGGAAACTTGTTCCCTTTCCCTGCAGCGCCACCACAGGCGCAATTAAGCATTATGCGGTGTCCGTTCAAATCTACGGGTTTTCAGGGTAATGCAGGACAGGATAGGTCCTCCAGAGATGGAGACACTCTTATTAGCTGCTCTCTATGAGATTATAAAGCAGTGCCACTTTTGTCAATGCGCTACATCTGATATTGAATGTGGCTTATCTGCTATACCAGGCACAGAGTCTGGACAAGGGAGACTCCGTTTCACTTAAATGAGATCTGCAATACCAGACACAGCCAATGGACAAGAGAGGCGCTGTTCCTGATGAAAGTCTAGTCTTATACAATCCTTATAACTGCAGCCTCATTGTGTAAGGAAACCATCCGCAATACAGATGAAATCATATTGCTTAATAGAAACCGCCATTGATCGCTTATAAATATATACGTGAAACCAACATTCATTTCTTATAGGCTTCATTGTTTAAAACAAATCACCTTGCCAGACCCATAAACTAGTGTTTCTGCCGTCTGGTATTAAGTGGCTTTAAAAAGCAGCCGGAAGGTCAAGTGATTTATTCGCGTTGCCAGAACATCAGGATCAAATTTCATCTTGATAACAAGAACATATGCATTATCAGAAGACCTCGGGTAATGAATAGAGGAGCGTGCACATCAGAGCCAGGAAAACACTGTGTTTATAGGAAACATTCTCTGCTCCAGAAACCTGAGCATCATAAGTGAAGTTTTTTATAATGTATTTCTGGTGCAGAAACAGCGATAATCAATGTCAGGTCATGTAAAGATCCCATTCACAAGCAGCAAGTTCTTAGGAGTCAGGATGCCAAGAACATTGTTATAAAATGTGGAATATAGACTAAAAAAATGTGTGCATCATAATTTGTGGTGTGGAAGAACTGGACAGAAGGTGCTCAATTTTTCTGCAGTGCCCCCACAGGAAGAATGAAGCATTACACATGTCAAAAGTGGGCACTGCATTTACAGGGAACCTGTCAGGGCCATTTGGAACACTAAACCACCCACAGATCCTTGTGGACAGAGGGTTTAGTGCCCCAAATCATCCCTATGTAAAGTCATACATGCCTGCAATAAAAAAAAATAAAAGCTTTATACTCAGCCTGCCGCTGTACTGAAGCTAGTGATGTACCTTGGGCACATGCTCAGTGAAGCCGGGGTGTAGGTCCTAATGCAGGCATGGATGGCTTTAGAACAGGGCGATGTGGGACACAAAACCCCCAATCTATAAGGACCTGTGGGTGGTTCAGTGTCCTAAATCGACAGGTTCTCTTTAAAACAGTTTGATCACCTTGCTGACAACTAGAGGACTCCTTAAAGGGCTAGTTTTATAAAAACAAAGCCTCTCCGTATGTTCGATTATGGATGTCATAAAGGGGATAACCCACTTGGGACCTCCTTTTATAAACCAGAGTGCAGAGGAATTTACAAAAAGAATCTCTTGCTCTGGTTGGTCCAATCCATCTATATATTATATATGTTTGACATGGACAGCCATTCAGTGAATGCAAAATTTATTGTTGGGGTAATGCAGAGCCAGTCCTAGTTCACCCAGCAATTACACCTGACCACTTGGGACCACAACGTAATTTGGAGAGGAATTTCAGGTGGTCTATCCAAATTCTGTCCTTGTGTAATCTGCCATGGCTTTGCTGCCCGATAACCTTCCAAATCAGCAAGCAGCAGATTCCGTCCAGATTCTGCCTCCCATTGTTCTCAATGGGAGGCAGATTTACACAATTTTCCTCTGTGTATTCTAGCCATTGCTCATTGATCATAGAAGCTGAGATACATAAATCATGATCATTCTTGTGTTATAGAATCCAATTTACGTACAGGGTCATGGAATACGTTGGCGCTACCAAATAACGGGTAAGAAATGATAGCTATTATTTAGGATGACAGCCTTCTATTATATACGAGGTTCTCAACTACGGCATCAATCCCTTTCTAGATTACAATGGCCTCAGATGTCAATCTATAAATCTTAAATTTGCCGTGGATTCTGGAATCAAAGCGGTAATGTTCCCCAATCGATATCCAGCCCCACATAAACCACAAGCACCGACAATAAATAAACCATGTCTTGTATTAATTCTGAATAATTGATCTGTAACAGAAGATCATCTGGCGCTCCGTGGGGATATCAGACTGTCAGTGTCAGAGGAGCAGGATGACTTCAGGATTATCAGCCAGTCTATTCTCCACCGGCCCTATGGGATTTCTGCATCTGACTGTAAGTACCCTCCAGTAATGGATATGCTGGCAAGGCTGGGACCCGCAGTGATTACACCATGGATGAGAAGAAGTCATCCAGAGCGGATCAGGACAGGATGCATTGTCACGCTACTTCCTCGCCATCTTGTCATTACCTCTCGCCGGTACCAAGCCCCCGGTTTACATTCATTATATCGTAGGCGAGGTAGAGCTTGGATCCGCCGTCCAGCGGGCAGCATGCCTTGCAGAATATAAATAACTTCCACTTATACATTATTAATAAAAAAAAAGCTTTCTTTTCATTTTTTCATACTGACAGCAGTACAGAAGGATTGATATTATCGGAGCTGTATGTTTTCAGACCGTCGCTGTTACAGAGAGTACAAGAGCAACGCCATGCTCCAGCAAGTACTACAGACAGAGAAAACATCCGGGAGAGATGGATTCCGTGAACTCATACATATTGTATATGGGTAATGGGGGGCACTGAGTTCTAGGATCTGATCACTTGCTGGGGAGCAATTGCTCCTATTTTCACTAATACTAATGCAATAAACCTGGACTTGATGCTGGATGCCACCTTTACTACCAAAAAATAATGGCCCGAGTGGACTAGTGTGCATAGTGGTCTATTGTATTGAAGTAGTCACTATCCCTGGAGATTTAAATTCATATATAAGTGGCATAAAAGTGAGTTGGTAGACTGAAGTGGGTGGTAGACGCCTTTATAGAGGACCTTTCACAACCTCCATCAACTACAAATTTTTGGCGCCGTTGGAATTTTTTCTCTAGCCCCCACCATTCCTGAGAAATCAGCACTGTAAATTTTAGCACTGAACATGCTAATTAGACTCTCTACTGTCAGGTGGGTGGTCTCAGCCCAAGACAACCCACATGACAGTAGAGAGCCTAATTGGTGTATTAGGTGCTGAAAATAATAAGACTGATTTCTCAGGAACGGTGCGGAATCGAGAAAAAAATTCCAACTGTGTCAGTATCGTCAGAGCAGCGGCTATTGATTTATGCAAAGAGTTGAAGTTGGTGGAGGTGGTGAAAGGTCCCCTTTAAGAACACTATAAATTAAACTGATGCACAGAATGATACAAGGATACAATGCATATCAGGGGAGTGCTCCTCCACTATACTCCACCTGTACACAGTGCATCAGTTTTGTTCAGAAGGTTCCTTTAGGATACTAGACTTAGTTCTATTTGATGATACAGTATCCATATACTATACAATTGAAGTGCCCTTTCTGAATGCCCTGCATTAACCCGCTGTAGTGTCATATCCCACGTGCACAAGCTGGTTTCTAGTCAACATCCATAAGCAGACATGACAAACAGTATAAAAGCATTATATGTATGGGAGGCTGCATATAGATCTCTTGTAATCCAATTATTCTTCCATAAATCAATACAATGGCTCCAACACTTCACACTCAAACAGTTCACTGGTAACTGGATTAGATGGGTCCTCGCTGGTACTTAGCACTCTAGAGAACACTTCAACACAGCCCTGACTGCCGGAGAGATGGGGGATGTAATATTGTAACAGTAGTGGAGATATAAATCTGAACTATAACTTCAACACAGTATCGCACAATGTCAGTAGTAAAGTGAAGCCGGTCAGAGCGCTCAAGCATTTAGGGGTTACAATGAATATTTACTCTGCAGTGATGCTCTTCGACCTGTGTATCACCAGCTGCAGTGGAAGTACAACCAACCCCCATTATGCTCTGTCACTCCGCACCTCATCAACATGAGCACATTGGATTATTCACCACCAACAACTGCAACTAAAGATGGCCATACGCTTTACATGCTTGTCAGCAGCGCTTGTCAGCCTGACTCCCTCATATAAATGTATGCTTGGCTGAGTGGTGCATGTGCACTGAATTGGAAGAGGGGATACCTTGGGCAGCAGCTTATTACCTCAAGAACTAAAGGATTGGGAAGTTGAAATCCAGATGAGCAATACAGATTAATCGGATTCAACCCAAAATTTACAAATGTTTCAGGTTCGACCCAAACTCAAAACCGTTGGTTTGTCACTCACAAAACATTATTATACAGTACTCTGTGGTCTCCTCATACCCCATAGTATTATAAGTAGAGGCCCAAGGGAGGTGAATAAAAATAACAATTATACTCACCTTTTCTGGACATCCTCATGGAGTCCTTTGACATCCTCTTCTGGCTTCTAACTGGCTTCACGTCTGTCATTGGACCTCCCCGACTTCAGCAAGGCTGGGGAAAGTTGGGAGGCCACCATATACATTAGATGGTTGAATTAATCAGAATCTGCAGATTCAGCTGATGCACATCTGATGCTAGGTTCACAACATCGTCTCCTCTCCATTGTTGGGTCCAATCAGGGGACCCAAACAACGGAGAGACGGACTGCTAAAATAGTGGTAACACACGGAGTTCGACACACCCCATTGACTATAATGGGGGTCCGTTGTTATAAAACAGAAACTGACAGAGGAAAAGTCTTCCATGCAGGACTTCTTCCTCTGCCGATTTTAAGGTGGACACTGTTGACGGGGACTCCGACGCAGACGTAAACCTAACCTAATATGTATGGCCAAGGCCATGGCCTTCTAGGAACCTCTAGAATTCAGAGTGGCTTTCACAGGCTAGTTTGTCTATTGAAGTTAGTTTGCGTTAATTAAAAAACAGCTAAAATTAAAGTAGATCTAAATGAGAATAAAGACTGTATTGAATTAATGAATGGTGGTTAGGGGACCCTTTACCTCCTCCTCTAAAAATGTGACCTCATAGCCAATCACTGACCACATCAATGATCCAGCCAGTGAGCAGTCCAGGAAGTAGAGACCAGCAGGGAGCCTGTGAAGCATGGGGCCAGGAACAGCAGGGGAACCATGACATATTTTTGTTAAATTTTAAAGTCATTCTTACCCTTTACTGGCTGGACTACTTCTTTATCTTTTATCGTTTTTTTTTTTTTTGTTTTTTTTTGTTTTTTTTTAGGATTTTGGCTTTAAATCACAGTTTAATACATTTTCACTGGATTTCTTGAGCATAAACAACCCCCTGTATCTATTCCAGTTAAGTGGGTAAAGGCAATGCAGGGAGGTGAGGAAGGCTTCATTTTAGTCTGGTTATTATAAAGGTGTACCTGCAGAGCAAAGCGTTTGTAGGAAAGTCAGAACTGGTGAGACGGAGATATGAAATGTGGGGAGAATATAGATTATATCTGCCTCTATACCATGTATTTTGTGTATGTAGTGTCAATGAACATCATTATAATATTATTATTACCAGTCATGAACTCTACAAAATCAACAATACAGATCAGCCAGGTTCTGCTCCTCAATATCTCGGTACAATCTTGTACTGTATATTTTTCATCATCTTGGATAGGAGGTAGGTGTCTGAGAGCCCATAGGGCTGCTTTTACTGTCCCCAGGGTGCCTAGCATGCCTCCTTACTGTCCAGATTTGGGGTGCTATCCCAGGTAGTGGGCTGGATTTCCTGGTTTCAGCGGAAACAGATGGTACAATGGTGAAGCAGGGAATCATCAAGGGTGTCTGCTGGCATTTTGGAGGCAGGCAGGCGCAATGTAGTGACATCACGATATTGCGCTTGCTGCTCAAAGCTGCTGAGAGACAAGAGTGACCTCTCGATGAACGGGACAAGGCGAGTATTTATTAGTATTTATTTAGAATTATAATGTTTGGGGGCCACAAGGAGGACATTATATTGTGCGGGGGCCACAAAGGGGACAATATAAGGTGTGGGTGCCACAAGAGGACTTTATGCTGTGTGGACGCAACATGGGAACATTATGCAGTGTAGGGGCTTCAAGGGGATTTTATATTGTGAGGATGCCACCATATATTATACTATGGGCTGGACACATGGGAAAATTATGCTCTGTGGGGGCCACTGGAGGAACATTATACTGGGTGGGGGCAACTGTGGGGATATTATACCTGTATGGGACCATAGAGGGAATGTTATCTAATGTGTGGGTGCCACAAGAGGACTTTATGCTGTGTGGGCACAACAAGGGACCATTATGCTCTGTAGCGGACATTATATTGTGTGGGGGCCACAAGGAGATGTAATACTGTATGGGGACTACAAGGTCACATTATGTTGTGTGGAGGCCACAAGGTGGAATGATACTGTATGGGGATCACAAGGGGACATTATATTGTGTGGGGGCCACACAGGACTATAATAACATACAGGGGCACTAAGCAAGCATTACTCAGTGCAGAGGCCTTTTAAAATGGCAATATACTGGGATAAAGGGATTGGGTACAATTGGGCAAGTTCAAATAGGACAAATTTGTGGATTTTGTCCCTCTTTCTAGCATTTGAAAACTGACGTGTCCTATCCTATAAGGTCTACCTTATTGCCAAACCCTTCAACTCCCATCCCCACCAGAGTACCAGAGGATCCATCTGCGGCCCCAGGCTCTAACACATTAATGGTCCAGCAGAAGACACCCAAAATTGAAGGGCACTATACTGTAGTCTGTTCCCTAGTTGTTGGAGGGTGGGCCCCAGAGCAATTTTATGGTGGGTCTAAGGACCCCCAGTCCCACACTGCATCTCCAGCAGGTGTCTTGGGAATCATCTACTGTAACTTCTCATATTTAGGCTTAATATAAATCAATATATTACAGGTAAGACGGTAACAAGCTGTGTAGCAGTTATATTGCCCACCCTAAGAAATATACACGAACACTTCCCATATCCTTGGAAATTCTCATTAAGGTTACTAATGAATGTACTAATGACTAATATCATCATATGATCACGATGTATCCTGCAAGATCTGTTAGATTATAGGACATGTGATACTGTTAAATAACCGCAGTTCTGAGACTGAAGACGAAAAATCAATCTGAAATAACTTGTATCCTAAACATGATTAACAAGTGCGGTAATTGGAGCCTGAAATGAGCAGCGCCCCCCATCCCTCGCACCCTACATAACAGCTTATCCCCAGGGGGTTACAAAATCTATGGCGGCAAGCAGCTGAATAATGGAGCATCTTAAAGGGATATTCCCAACATGGACATTTACAGCATATCCCCAGGAAATGCCATAACTGACTGATCAATGCAGCTCTTTCCATGTACTTCTATGGGAGCTACGGAAACAGACAAGCCGCTGTACAGGTGGCAGCCACATCTCCATTCATTGACCGTCTGGACCTGGTGGGTCAGCGGAACCTGTGTCAGACATTTACAACATACTGTATCCTGTGGATATGCCATTAATATCCAATTTGGGAATACCCCTTTAAGTCTAAAAAAGGCTAATCCTTTATTGACTAGTATGCAAGGAGGGCAAGTAATGCACAATATACAATGGAAGATATACCTGGCCATATGCAATGCTGTGCGAATATTTTAGGCAGATGTGAAAAAAATGAGAAGGGAGAAAGCCACATATCTAATCCTTCTTTGTTCCCTAAATATCCCTTCTGATACTGCAACCAAGAACATCAACTGGTTATCTACCATTTAAAGCAGTTTTTTAGGATTTGCTATAGGTTAGCCTGTGAAGAATAAAGGAGCTCATACATTGCTTAGTCAATATACATACTAGTGTAGCCATGTCAGGCACTGAAGCTCAGTCCAATAGAAGGTAACTGCAGATAGCGCTATGCCTGCAGAAACAATGAAGGGACAAGGGCTTCTTCTGCATGTTGTGGCCGCTACAGTAAGTGTCAGACTCCCACTGTTCATACAAAAGGATAGGCCATCATCTGAAAACCTTCAATCTTTAGCCTGTGTTAGTCCGTGTATCGGCAGGTTGTGGCCCCACTGTCACGCCAAACCGGGTTGGCTTTGGGCCATTTCTGACTCTCTAAACCCAGTACAAGGATCAGGACTTCTTTGTAGGGAGACCACCAGGTCACAACTAGAGATGGCTGAATCTTGCGAGATTTGTTTAGTGAATATTTGCGAGGTTCGCCTACCAATTTTCTTTACTAGTCTAAGGTGCTTTTCTTATACTTTGGGGTCTCTTCAGGCCCCAGAATATAATAATAAAGTAATAAACATTGATACTCACCTTCCCTCACCTCTGCTGGTATTACCTGGGACTGCTGAGACTTGTGATTGTCCCACTGTGGTCACGTGGCACATGCCGACCTCATGATACCCTAAAGATCTCTGGTTTGGCAGACCCTAGATTTTTGGAAAGCTAGTAGTCACAATCTCTTGGAGTGATCCCAATGCTGGTAACAGTTGGCTGGGGGTCAAGAGATATTGGTGCAACAAAGGGTCAGATAAGAATGATGCCAGAGAACAGGTTGAGATCTGGACAGGCAGAGTTTATGCGTAGTCAGTGGTCTGGGCAGGTAGATAGTGCACGGGTGCATTAGTCAGGCACCAGCCGAGGTCAGACACAGGTATTCAAGGATAATACATAACAGGAGACAGAGACGAGGTCCTCTAATGGGCCAGGGTCAAAAACAACAGTAGACACCTTAGCAGGACAGTGGATAACCCAGACCTTTTGGTCAGGTGTCTTGCTAAGGGAGTAGTTAGATTGTATAGAAAGAGCCTAGCTGGGATTGGATGGGGACAGATAAGTTGGTGTACATGCTGGCCGTTTAAGAGACAGCAACAGCAGATATATACACCCTATGAGCAGAGGAAGGAGGAGAGGACGAGAAGTGGGCATGAGAGTGTGGAGTAGGTAGAGCTCTATGGGAACAGTATCTAGGCTGGTAGCCTTACCGTCTGTATCAAGAAAAACCACAAAATGAATAACAACATGACAATAAATACCGAACATTTACATTTTAATAAATGCAATAAAACAACCAACATTAACAATTTATTTCCTATAACAGGTAAACAAAAAAAATCACATGACGGATTGCCATCGATCGGCCAACGCCGTCCTAGGAAATGCAGGATAATGCAGTATTTATTGAGATGTTAGTGTCTCCAGATTTATAGATGATAAAAAAAAATCTGCTTCACAATCCTGTTAGTTTTTGCAAATAGGAGATAAATTGTGAACCTTATTCCTTCCCATTGATGGCTGTGTTTTATTGGCTCTGCAAAATGCACTTACATTGGCATGAAGAACGCCGTGATGGATTTGCAATAGATTGAGGCATCCTACAAGCAATGGGTGCTTCTGAACAGGAAATGGCAAGTATATTACGAGCTCCTTGCCTTAAGTGCAGTATAAAACAACTTTAAGAAATCCCCATTGACAGACTCATACATTTAAGTCAGTGCAACTAATGGAACATTCATTTAAATTTTCTCTTATGGTAATAAGTTACACCGACACTCGGCAACCCAGCTGAAAACTTGCCTTTGTGTGATATTGTTCATCTCGGGGCATTCGGAGGCAGTGACTGTTCAGAACATTGTGCTTTGTAGCCTTTTTTGTAGCAAAATAGCATTAAACGGCCATCAATTCCTCCACTATTTACATTTTTACTGCTCCTTTTCAGTAAGGTTTTTATTTGACTTTGCTATAAAATGAACGACTGGTGGATGTTAAGAATTTTTAACAAAAAATAAAATGGATTGTGTTTATTGCTATAGTTGGAGTAAGTAGAGGACCGGGTTTTATATGCTGGGTTTAATAGTATTCTGTTTTAGTGTTTTATATTGTGTTTTACAATGTGGCAAAATGATTCTATTTCTTACCTGTAGCTATGGTGACTAGATCCAGACTTTTACTAATACAGCAAGGTGGAATTTGAGTGGCAGCACTACACATGTGATTGTTTTATTACGTTTTATTGGAGGTAGAGATGAAGCTCCTGTATGGTACTGGTGCAATAAACTGTATGGATGTACATGGGGGGGAAGCCCCATAACAAAACTTGTAGTGGATCCCCTATGCACATTGACCACTTTCAGCTTCAAGTTCACTATGTGAAAAGTCTATGTATATTTTGGTATTCTGTAAGCACAGGGATAACAGTCACACAATGACGTCAGGGAGAATATACACAGTGATGTCACAGTAAAGGGATAATACACACAGTGATGTTACACTACAGGAATAATACACACAGTTATGTCACAGTACAGGGATAATACACACAGTGATGTCACAGTACAGGGATAATACACACAGTGATGTCATGGTACATATATAATGCGCACAGTGATGTCACAGTACAGAGATAATACACACAGTGATGTCACAGTGCAGGGATAATACACACAGTGATGTCACAGTACAGGGATAATACACAGTGATGTCACAGTGCAGGGATAATACACACAGTGATGTCACAGTGCAGGGATAATACACACAGTGATGTCACAGTGCAGGGATAATACACACAGTGACGTCACAGTACAGAGATAATACACACAGTGATGTCACAGTATAGGAATAATAAACACAGTGGTGTCACAGTACAGGGATAATACACACAGTGATGTCACAGTACAGGGATAATACACACAGTGATGTCACAGTACAGAGATAATACACACAGTGATGTCGCAGTATAGGGATAATACACACAGCGATGTCACAGTACAGGGATAATACACACTGTGATGTCACACTACAGAGATAATACACACAGTGATGTCACAGTACAGGGATAATACACACAGTGATGTTACACTACAGGAATAATACACACAGTGATGTCACAGTACAGGGATAATACACACAGTGATGTCACAGTACAGGGATAATACACACAGTGATGTCACACTACAGAGATAATACACACAGTGATGTCACAGTACAGGGATAATACACACAGTGATGTCACACTACAGGGATAATACACACAGTGATGTCACAGTACAGGGATAATACACAGAGTGATGTCACAGTACAGAGATAATATACAGTGATGTCACAGTACAGGGATAATACACACAGTGATGTCACAGTACAAGGATAATAGGGCAGCACGGTGGTTCAGTGGTTAGCACTGTAGCCTTGCAGCACTGGAGTCCTGGGTTCGAGTCCTGCCAAGGGCAACATCTGCAAGGAGCTTGTATGTTCTCCCCGTCCTTGTTTGAGTTTCCTCCCACACTCCAAAGACATACTGATAGGGAATATAGATTGTGAGCCCTATATGGGACAGTGACTGTCAATGTCTGTAAAGCGCTGTGGAATATGATGGCGCTATATAAGTAAGCATAATAATAATAATCACAGTGATGTCACAGTACAGGGATACTAAACACAGTGATGTCTTGGTAAACATAGTAAACTAAAGCGAAAATGTGCCCCATAGCACAGAGGCATGCCAAAAGGTTACCATACAGTATATGCTATGTCATTACAGCCTAGATACAACAACATATAATGATGATGTCACATGCAAAGAGTATGATCCCAAGAATGGAAAGTGCTAAACTGAGCCCCACAGTCTGATAGTCAGATAGAGAATGAATGGAGCGGTAATACATTCACACAGGCGAAACAGGACCCCATTCCCAGCTCCTGTGGATAGGCCATACCTTGCTTTGGCAGCATAACCCCTTTAAGCCTTACAAAGATGTATGGACTTTGCTACTTGGAACCCCAGATCTGAGACTTGGTGCCAGGGCTTAGATGTGGCTATAACTTTCCCCCTTCTAATATCTTCGCTTGGTATAGCAAATCTAATCAAGCGTGTTATTGCTATTTTATCCTGGTTTGGTAAGAAGTGCTGAGGTTTGAGGCGCTCTTTGTCATTGTGATCACACATCTGTCTTCATCTGAGCTATGAGGCTAGTTTGCAAACTTTGCCATAAATCTGTATTTCCATCAGACAAGTGACAGTATAAAAACAAATGAGGCGGCAGATCCTGTTAATTACAGATGGCAATAAACAAAGCGCGCTATTATAATGAGGTGTAATGTAACATCTGGCTGCATCTTCTTCAGCTATTATGACATATGAAAGTATAAGGATGTCACGTGGTTCAGCTGAAGACACGATGTAAGAATGTTATGTAACATTGTAATGCAAATGTCCCAACCTAAAAGTTGCATGAAGGTGTCGATGTGAAAAAGCGTCAGCGTACACTTTTAACACTTTTAAATCCAATGTTCTGTTCTGAATCATTTCTTAATATATCTTTGTAGAAGTCAGAGCTCAGTTTTTCTGATTCACAGCTTCACATCCTCTGCATAGACCTAGCGTTAAATGATAAAATTCTGTCTATCTGTAGCCACCACTAGGGGGAGCTTAGGCGCATACTGTTCTATTATAGGGTTCTAGTATAAACAGTAAGCTCTTAAAAGGAGTATTTCACCCAGCCCCAAAGATAGATAGGTTAGAGTCATCTTAATCAAATGGTGTTTTTCTTTTTTGAATGGTTGCTCCCATTGCTGAAGGTGTTGCTCCAAAGAGCTCATTTGCAAATTGACCAAAACAGCGATATTTTGGCAACAGAGGCAGTGATTCACAAGGGCAAAACACCATTTGATTCAGGTGACCCTAATGTGGTTTTGGGGTTGGGCCTCTGTTGCAATATATCATGCAATGTTACCGCCCACTTGTCTAATAGACTCCAATTTGCAACTACTCTAAAAGGGTTTATATCTTTGGAATAGCTGAACAGATGTGGATAAACAAAACACCCAAACACTCAGGATGACAGCGTCGATCAGATGAGAGATGTCATTGGGCTCTTTAGGCCGGGGGGCCCCACGTGGCGTAAACAGTGAATCCCATCCACGCAATGCAGAAATATACATGTAGAGGGAATGCTGCGATTTCCAAAACCGACCAACGCCGGCGGTTTCCCTATAGGTATAATGGAAGCAGAACCTCTGCAAACTTTCTGTGAAAAGCGCTGCAGGAAAAACCTCAATGCATTTCCAACGCTTTAATTCCCGCAGCTCTTTATCGCTGCAGCCCGCTACGTGGGGCCGTAGCCTTAAAAGATTTGCCCCAGTTTCTCAAACCTCTTCTTGTACTGTCGCTGTTAGCTGGATGAATGGCTAATATTTTTGCATTCCTCTAACAATGAGCATGCCGTATGGACAGGGCTATTCCAGTTAATGGTTCTGGTTCCCAGCGCAGAGAAACATAGAAGATTGATGGCAGACATAACCCCTCGGACCATCTAGTCTGCCCTTATATTATTACCCCTGTATCTTAGGATAGACATGTGACATGCTTAAATTCACTTAGTGTAGATTTCCCGTCTACAGAGCTACAATATCAGGTCCTGCTGTAGATTTACGCTTGGTTCAGGTGGCGATAGTGTATCTTGCTTGCTTTTTGCTTAGGTGATACAGAATTTTTTCCTCTCTTTCCCTCTACATAAGAGACGCTGCCTGTGGGTACAATCCTCTACTCTTCAGATGTGAGCCGCGTACATGCAATAAATATTATATTACATGCCCTTAACAAAACTCTGCGTTTAGAATCCTCCCAGCGTGAGGAACGACCAAAATAGTTTGACAATATCACAGATGTTCCGTTGCGCTGTTAGCTAGTTATTGCTGCTTTAAATGATGTTTTAATACAAAAACACAACTGTTGTTTCCATTTTATGGCTGTCAAAATGTTGCCTCATATTTAAGGAAATGAGTTTTCTAAGCAGAAGTTTTATTGATGGCTTCTATTGTTCCTAGGACTCCATAAAGAGGATCATGCCGTAACCGGAGAATTGCAGCTGCAGTTTCCCTTCCCATAGTTTAATAACACGGTTGGCATTTCAGGACGCGTTATTGGGCGGTAATGACCAGTGTGTGTTGTTGGATGTGTCGTTGCTGGAGATCTGTGGGGATTCTCAGCACTGTGTGCACTAGTACATTGAGAAGACATCTAGATACACTAATGTAGGCTGATGTATTTTCACACCCCCTCGCCTGCCAGACGATTCTCCAAGTCACTGTTCTTTTTGTTTTTTCTTTTTCTGCAGATGTTCCTCAACACGTTTATAGCCAACTGCATTTCAACGCTTTTTGCCTTTTATTTTTCACCACTTTGTAATTCTGTATTAAATCAGAGGTTGCTCTTTTTTTTCGAAGCCTAAGGCTACATGTACACGACGGTATATTGTGGTCTGTGTGTTGTTTGTATACCGGATAGTACAGGGACTCATTCATCTCTGTGGCGCCATACACTGCCATGATGTTCATGGGGTCGTAAGGCTGGCCATCAACAACTCAGGACATGTCCTATTATGGTCCTCATTGATTGAAGTGTATGTGTCAGTGGAAAGAGTGGACAACACAAGGATGACATCCATTTGCCATCCCTTTTGCTTTTTCACTGACCCAAGAGGCCTAAAATTGTGGAATGAACATGACAAATTTTTATACCGGATTTGGTTGCACCTCATATCTCTTATTTATGGCACCATGACAAAAAGGGGAAGGACCCAACATCTACAAAGTTGACCTTTCCATGGGCAGGGGGTGCAGGTGTATGGGGTGTAGAGTTAGCAATCACTTCTCGGCCCTGAAGCCTACAGCATAAGAAGACAACAGTATTATAGGTAGCACATATAAAGTGGGGCCTCTGGGCTCATAGCAGCAATGGTTCCCAATTGCTCCTGTTTGGTAGTTTTACTCTTTTCATTCAACTCTAAAGATTCCCATGTACCATCAATGATTGTTGGATAATTGCTCATTTAGCTGCCAGCTTCCGTAGATTCCACAGACACATGCACACTCAGTTCGGCCGAGTATTTATAGGTTTTTAATCAGGAGAGGGGAGTAGGCAGCTACAAGACAACTTTTGCAGCATATCTTCCAGGGGACAAAAGATCTGGCATGATGCAATCCAGCATGCATAATTCTTCTTACATCTGTTAGGCAAGAACTGGGAGACTCCCATACACATGCCAGTTCCACCAAAATTTACACATTTGGCCAAATTTTTTTCTTATGTGTATGGGGGCCTTCATCTCAGTACTTGTTTATTGCACCCTGGTCCAAGATAGAAGGTGACTCCTCTACCTTCCAAACCCATGTAGGCCAGAAGGGTGGTAAGATGCTGAGACTGATACTCCACTCGATCACATAGTCATTTGTAGTACCTGCGGAGAAGGCTAGCCATTTGAAGATGACACCACCCATGATAAGAGTTAGGTATGTTTTTTTCTATAGATATTTCCTTAACTTAGCTCAAATTTGAATAAGGACTCTAAGTTTTCATTAAACTAGCTCACCATAATATGACAACGTGCCCGCAAAACCTTTAAAAGGCTGCAATACACAACACAACCACTGGGTGGCCACACATAGACAGAGATAGGATATCAAGTTGTCATACAATAGCACAAAACTAGATTGTCTCAAAAAGCTAATTATCTTATGCCAGATATATCTGGACATATCCTGCCTAGAGGAAAGCTAAGGAAGGACACATCTGTAGGGTCATTAGTCTAGTCTGTGCTGAGTTATTTCTAAATATCTCATCATAGTAGTCCTCTCTGTTTTCTGATACAGGGCTCCAAGCTTTTGCATTGCCATAGTATGAAATGATAAAAATTGAGATGCTTACAGCCACCACTAGGGGGAGCTGAGGACAGAGCTTACTGTATACTGTGTTCTTGGTGCATTCAGTGTATACACAGTACTTCAATCCCATCACTTGTATCCTCTTGTACACAAGACTGTTTTCTGTATGGTGCAGGCCCGCCAATAAGAATCAATAAGCAGAGGGGCAGTTTTTTAAAATAATTTATGTAAAACTTGTTATATTTTGAGTAAATTAATATGGCATCATGTGACAACCCCTTTAAGAAATCAGTTGTCACAGAATGATGGATCTATGAGATGAATGAATGAATGAGAAATTCCAAAATCCTAAAATCTTCCTGGTTCTGATTTTAAAGGGGTTTAGGGTAGGCCATGGCAGGGGTTACAGTAATATAGGTAAGAATGTATACCCACCTGTCCTAGGGTCCGCCAGCCCAGCTATAGCTCCTCAATCGTCTAGCGCTCCTGAGAATATATGCATTGGCCTCCATGTGACTGCAGCAGCCAATCACTGGCCTCAGTAGGTGGTCGGCTATGTCATCACTGCAGAAAAACGGAAACCAGATGACGCACCCAACCACCCACAAATGACCGCTAAGGCCAGTGATTGGCTGAAGCAGCCACATTGGTCCAATGTACAGTATGTCATCGCTGAAGTGCCAGAACAGAAGACCAGTGCCATGGACTGGGGAGCTGCGGCTGGGATCTCAAGGTCTAGGACCGGTATGCTTTTTTATTACTTTAACCCCTTCCCTAAATTTTGACCAAGGGCCAAGAAACCCCTTTAACCAATTTTCGGCATCGTCCTGATTGATTTGTACTGAAACCCGACATTTCAGGAAAACACCGCAGCAACACAAACTAGTAAGAAGGGAAAGCAAGTTAAGCTGCTCGGTATTGAAGGGACTCTCGGGGGTGCTCATATTTATTTGCTCATATCTTAGTCTGACATATTAATGAGATCGGGTTGATTTCTGGACTTAATATGGAGATACAGTACATTTCAGAGAGCCGGCGCACGCCGCTGATGCCACTTTAATTCCGGGAGATTGGCACATGTATAAAGACGCTTATGGTCTGATTATGTCAATGTGTTGTAATTAGTCTGCTTTATATCAGCTATATAATCCAGCATATTAATGACATGCACCAGCAGGACAGTAAGATGAAGGACACTTAAGATGAACATATTCTACCATCTGTATCTAATTGCCATCGCTCTGAAATGACTGATACAGTGTTAAATATTTACAGGTATGGATTCAGCAGGATTACTAGCTTTAATTATCTCAGTCGCCTTAAAAAATATGGAGGGAATTAGAGCCGTGTTAATAAAATATATTATATCGCGGTGGGAACTGACCTGAATGTGAGCGGCAGGAGAACGTTGTTACTGGTTTGTGAATGCAGCCAAAGTCTCCAGGTCATCAATCACAGGCTTGGATTAAATGTACAGTGATGGGGAGCTGTCCAATATTCTGCAGAGCTCCAGTCCGCCTGCGTGCGCTCAGTTACCAAAGCGATTTTACGCTGAAGAATAAGCACTTAAAGGCTATATCTACCCTCCCAATACATTTTTTATGGCTCTAATGCATCTGAAATAAAAAATGAAGCAACTTTGCTAATAGTCTTAATTAAAAATTGCTTGTCATTTTGTGTCTTTAGCTTTTAGGCAGACCTATGTGTCTCCATGGTAACAGACTACAAACACCATGTAGTCTGAGTTGACAGTCAAACTTCCTTCTATCTGCCACCTAATTCTTACTAACCTCAGCAACTGAAATAAAAAATGAGGCAAATTTGCTAATAGACTTAGTTAAAAATTGGCTGTCATTTTATGTCTATAGATTCTATGCAGATCAATGTGTCTCCATGGTAACAGACTACAAACACCATGTAGTCTGAGCTGACAGTCAAACTTCTTTCTATCTGCCCCCTAATTCTTACTAACCTCAGAAACTGAAATAAAAAATGAGGCAAATTTGCTAAAAGACTTAGTTAAAAATTGGCTGTCATTTTATGTCTATAGATTCTATGCAGATCTATGTGTCTCCATGGTAACAAACTACAAACACCATGTAGTCTGAGCTGAGAGTTAAACTTCCTTCTATCTGTCCCCTAATTCTTACTAGCCTCAGCAACTGAAATAAAAAATGAGGCAAATTTGCTAATAGACTTTGTAAAAATTGTTTGTCATTTCATGTCTTTAGCTTGTAGGCAGACCTATGTGTCTCCATGGTAACAGACTACAAACTTCCTTCTATCTGTCCCCTTTTTCTTACTAATCTCAGCATCTCAAATAAAAAGAATGAAGCAACTTTGCTATTAGACTCAATTAAAAAGTGCCTGTCATTTTGTGTCTATAGCTTCTATGCAGATCTACAGTATGTGTCTCCATGGTAACAGACTACAAACACGGTGTAGTCTGGCAGTTAAACTTCCTTCTATCTGCCCCCCATTTCTTACTAACCTCAGCATCTGAAATAAAAAAAATGAAGCAACTTTGCTAATTCTAAGTCTTAATTACAAATCTCCTGTGGTTTAGTTTCCATAGCTTCTATGCAGATCTAAATATCTCCATGGTAACAGACTACAAAACAAACTGTGTAGTCTGATGCTGCAGTCAAACTTCCTTCCATATTCCTTCCCCTATTTCTAATTTAAATAGACTCAGCTGATAATAAGAAGGAGACATTTATGGACATTTATGTCTGACATTGTTTTAGGGACATGCATTCGGTTGATAATAGGAAGGAGACAAGTGAAGGCAATATCGCTGCAGGCTCAATAATTTTGTTCTGACATGTTTGTATAGTCTGCACTTCCTGTTATAGAGCCTAGTTTGACCTCTGGCACAGAAAGTGGAAGTTATATTTTAGCTATCACATGGTGGTCTTATGATAGTTTACTGGAAATGCGGTTTTCTAAGTCGTAATCCATTTGGCATTGGCTAGACTGCGGTGCAGAGTCATTTGCTTTTTAGAGTAGTCATGAATTAGTGGTAATAGTGGTAACAAAGTAGCTGCATAGTTACAGTAGGAAAGGGCAAGATATTCACTCTTAGACCAATCAGAAGGGAAGCGGTCAGAGAATGAGACAAGAGCATAGTCAGGAATGTAGCCAAGGGTCAGAGACAGGAGTTGGACAACTGGTATCAGGCAGACAATCCATAGAACCAGGCAGGAGTATGTTAAGGATAAGTCATCAATAGCAATAGACAGGAACAAGAAGTCAGGAAGGTATGAACCTCAATAACAAAGCAAATCGTGGCAGAACAATACCCCTTTCAATTGGGCGCCAGGTCTGATGTCATCTTTTGGTGCTGGTTACTTTGACACTGTGTGATACAATCAGTAGATCCATGACCTGAACCAACAAAACCACAGCCAAGGCCAAACACCGGTGAAGTATCTGGTGGAGTTGAAACCTGGCACAGTTATGGGGAAGAGCTATGGACACTCCCTAAGATGGGGTGCAGGAACTCACTAACTCACTGTTTGGTTAGAACTGTATGGGGCCATTTCTGGTTGCCAACTTCTTGAATCATGGTGGTTGGGATTTTGGTGGGCACAGTGTGGGAGCAAACGCCATTCACTAATATTGCTGTTTCTGACTTACATCATTATGGGCATGGCATTGTTTAGGTGGGCACTGGATGATACCATATGAAGAGCATTGTAGCAAGCAATGCCCTGGAGGAATTCATGTCTGGTATTGTTATGGGGACATTTATAGCTGACACAGTTATTGGGGCATTTTTAGCTGAGACAGTTATGGGGGCATTTATAGCTAGTACGGTTATGGGGGCATTTATAGCTGAGACAGTTATGGGGGCATTTATAGCTAGTACGGTTATGGGGGCATTTATAGCTGAGACAGTTATGGGGGCATTTATGTCTGTTATGGGGACATTTATAGCTAGCACAGATATGGGGGCATTTATGGCTTTTCTCAATATTATATAACATGGCGCAAGATGTTATTACAAGGGACCCATAAGCTCAAACATTAACAAGTTCCCAAATTAAAGGAACAGAGACACAGTATGGTCTAAGACCAAAAATATTAGATTCTCCAATTATATCACAATTGTCTACACCAGGCTGTCTCTAGGTTCTGGACCAAGACTGACCCTCTGGGGTCTTGCTTGTGGTTCCTAGCTTTCCTGGAAGTCAAATCGCCTGTATTGAATGACTTTTGAATAGTGTTTAGGCCACAACCACAGCGGTATAATAGTAGTAATAATGCAGGAGTATTGATGCGGCTACTTGAACAGAACTGGTGTATATATAAATAGAAGCTGTCAGGAAGGCATGCTTCCTCCAAAGAAAAAATCCCTCCATAAGTAACAACCGTCCTGATACAGCGCACACATTACATTATATATTAATGCAACCGCAGAAGCCGTTCATTCATTCTCATTCAGAGAATATATCTTAAGACTTCATGCACACTGCAGAGCCATCTACGCAGAGGCTGTATGGCAGCAAAGGGAGTCCCAGTACTGAAGAGCTGTAGGCACCATATACTGTGTGCAGGACTAGTGTAGAAGGTGGGAGACGAGGCAATGATAAGGAGCCCCACACACTTCTTCATCTATGTCTTCTCCTTACCATATTCTATTATCTTCTCTATCTATCTATCTATCTATCTATCTATCTATCTATCTATCTCATATCTATCTATCTATCTATCTATATCCATATCTATCTATCTCTATCTATCTATATATGTGTATCATATCTATCTATCTATCTATCTATCTATCTATCTATCTATCTATCTATCTATCTATCTCTCTATCTATCTATCTATCTATCTCATATCCATCTATCTATCTATCTATCTATCTATCTATCTCACATCTATCTATCTATCTATCTATCTATCTCATATCATATCTATCTATCTATCTATCTATCTATCTCCTTCCATTGTCAGTATCTATCTATCTATTTATCTATCTGTCTCTCTCTCTTTCAATGTCAGTATTATCTATCTATCTATCTATCTATCTATCTATCTATCTATCTATCTATCTATCTGTCTCTCTCTCTTTCATTGTCAGTATTATCTATCTTCCATAGTATTGTATCATGTGTTACTTCTACTCCTGTTTTAGACTGTAATACTCATTTTCACACACGCTCCTGTCCTCTATGGACCTGGCTCTTCCATTTCCTTTCCTTAATTTAAAGCAAATATCTCTCCTTACCTCCCTCCATGTAGTTTGCACTTCCGTCCTCTGTGGGATTTTATCAGTAGTAACACTGTGTTCCTGGAAACTCACTAGAAACTATCAGGCTTCTAATCCCAGAGCATTTACACACTTCCATGATGCCCATGAACTTCTAACTCTCTCTATGAGCATTGCCACTTAGCGCGGAGTGACAGGGGGCTCCGCTAATGGAGAACGTTAACACTTACATGCCCTGTGTCTGCCTACTGTCATCTCACCATAGTCATGGCTGGGAATTAAGAAACAAATAATAAAACATCTGCATTGCTATAAACTATAAAAATAATAACCTGATTTTAGGAAACATTAACAAGAAACTTCTGTCAATTATAGGATTTCTCCATGTTAAGAAGCAAATTTGTACTCCTAGGGGGCAGTATTTTTTAAAAAAAATTTGTGCTAAATAAAAATATGATAACCACAAGGCAACTCCAAACTATGTGTATTGCATAGTCTAGGCCATTAATGGGGCTTAAGATATCGTAGATATGGTTAAATAAATCTGTAGTAAGTAGTAGCTATATCTAACTCACTGCAGGGGGGTACTATGAATCTCCTGGCTCCAATGCAAAATCTGTAAAAGGGCCCACAAATTATCCTACACTTCCTCTTGACTTTCTTTCTTAGGCTGTGACTCAGGATCAGTACAGGATAAGTAATGTAATGTATGTACACAGTGACTGTACCAGCAGAATAGTGAGCGCAGCTCTGGAGTATAATACAGGATGTAACTCAGTATCAGTACAGGATAAGTAATGTAATGTATGTACACAGTGACTGTACCAGCAGAATAGTGAGCGCAGCTCTGGAGTATAATACAGGATGTAACTCAGGATCAGTACAGGATAAGTAATGTAATGTATGTACACAGTGACTGTACCAGCAGAATAGTGAGCGCAGCTCTGGAGTATAATACAGGATGTAACTCAGGATCAGTACAGGATAAGTAATGTAATGTATGTACACAGTGACTGTACCAGCAGAATAGTGAGCGCAGCTCTGGAGTATAATACAGGATGTAACTCAGGATCAGTACAGGATAAGTAATGTAATGTATGTACACAGTGACTGTACCAGCAGAATAGTGAGCGCAGCTCTGGAGTATAATACAGGATGTAACTCAGGATCAGTACAGGATAAGTAATGTAATGTATGTACACAGTGACTGTACCAGCAGAATAGTGAGTGCAGCTCTGGAGTATAATACAGGATGTAACTCAGGATCAGTACAGGATAAGTAATGTAATGTATGTACACAGTGACTGTACCGGCAGAATAGTGAGCGCAGCTCTGGAGTATAATACAGGATGTAACTCAGGATCAGTACAGGATAAGTAATGTAATGTATGTACACAGTGACTGTACCGGCAGAATAGTGAGCGCAGCTCTGGAGTATAATACAGGATGTAACTCAGGATCAGTACAGGATAAGTAATGTAATGTATGTACACAGTGACTGTACCGGCAGAATAGTGAGCGCAGCTCTGGAGTATAATACAGGATGTAACTCAGGATCAGTACAGGATAAGTAATGTAATGTATGTACACAGTGACTGTACCGACAGAATAGTGAGTGCAGCTCTGGAGTATAATACAGGATGTAACTCAGGATCAGTACAGGATAAGTAATGTAATGTATGTACACAGTGACTGTACCAGCAGAATAGTGAGCGCAGCTCTGGAGTATAATACAGGATGTAACTCAGGATCAGTACAGGATAAGTAATGTAATGTATGTACACAGTGACTGTACCAGCAGAATAGTGAGCGCAGCTCTGGAGTATAATACAGGATGTAACTCAGGATCAGTACAGGATAAGTAATGTAATGTATGTACACAGTGACTGTACCAGCAGAATAGTGAGCGCAGCTCTGGAGTATAATACAGGATGTAACTCAGGATCAGTACAGGATAAGTAATGTAATGTATGTACACAGTGACTGTACCAGCAGAATAGTGAGCGCAGCTCTGGAGTATAATACAGGATGTAACTCAGGATCAGTACAGGATAAGTAATGTAATGTATGTACACAGTGACTGTACCGGCAGAATAGTGAGTGCAGCTCTGGAGTATAATACAGGATGTAACTCAGGATCAGTACAGGATAAGTAATGTAATGTATGTACACAGTGACTGTACCGGCAGAATAGTGAGCGCAGCTCTGGAGTATAATACAGGATGTAACTCAGGATCAGTACAGGATAAGTAATGTAATGTATGTACACAGTGACTGTACCGGCAGAATAGTGAGCGCAGCTCTGGAGTATAATACAGGATGTAACTCAGGATCAGTACAGGATAAGTAATGTAATGTATGTACACAGTGACTGTACCGGCAGAATAGTGAGTGCAGCTCTGGAGTATAATACAGGATGTAACTCAGGATCAGTACAGGATAAGTAATGTAATGTATGTACACAGTGACTGTACCAGCAGAATAGTGAGCGCAGCTCTGGAGTATAATACAGGATGTAACTCAGGATCAGTACAGGATAAGTAATGTAATGTATGTACACAGTGACTGTACCAGCAGAATAGTGAGCGCAGCTCTGGAGTATAATACAGGATGTAACTCAGGATCAGTACAGGATAAGTAATGTAATGTATGTACACAGTGACTGTACCAGCAGAATAGTGAGCGCAGCTCTGGAGTATAATACAGGATGTAACTCAGGATCAGTACAGGATAAGTAATGTAATGTATGTACACAGTGACTGTACCAGCAGAATAGTGAGTGCAGCTCTGGAGTATAATACAGGATGTAACTCAGGATCAGTACAGGATAAGTAATGTAATGTATGTACACAGTGACTGTACCAGCAGAATAGTGAGCGCAGCTCTGGAGTATAATACAGGATGTAACTCAGGATCAGTACAGGATAAGTAATGTAATGTATGTACCAGCAGAATAGTGAGTGCAGCTCTGGAGTATAATACAGGATGTAACTCAGGATCAGTACAGGATAAGTAATGTAATGTATGTACACAGTGACTGTACCAGCAGAATAGTGAGTGCAGCTCTGGAGTATAATACAGGATGTAACTCAGGATCAGTACAGGATAAGTAATGTAATATATTTACAAAACAACTTCTCATATAACCTTATTCTTTACATAAACTATGTTATGTTTAATGATGGACGTACACATGTAGCAAAGGTTAACATAACTCATTACCTGTTAACAGCACTATGGCACATTGTATTAACCCAACTCTTCTGGATTTTCAATGGCTTTTGGCTTTTGTTGTCTTCTGAGATGGGATATAACTGAACAAAATATTATCATGCTGCAGAAAGTCAAGTTAAACAGTGCTACATCTGTAGCTATTAAGCTTGTATCTCTAGCATCTCCATAGCTCAGAGCCTCCAGGATCATTTACATACATAGATGCTCTAACAATTCCTTTGACTACACTATTACAAGCTGCCGAATTTTAGTTTTGTGGCTCCTTTAATTCCAGCTTTATTTTAGAAATATAGAATAGATTTACAATTCATTTCTTGAATGTGGAACTTTCTTAAATACACATTAGCTTTCCTCCTAGGATTCTCTCTCACCACTTATGACATTTCCACTATTTGTTACAGATGCCCTGAATGTTCTTATTGGTTTCCGATAAAAAACAACAAATTAATATTTATATTGTTTCAGGCTATATATCTTCTGCATCCACTTGTACAAATGAGCCACATTTTATGCGGGTAAAAGTTTTGGAATAAATTCTCTTCTTTGTATATGTATAACAATGCACAACCAGTCAGCAGGATATAAAAATAGATTATAGATACTATAATGACTTCTCCACTCGCTCGGCCTAACAAGCCCACAATGTGCCTCTATATTACATATTGCAGTAACTACAGGGCAACTGGGGTGAAAGAGAATCTCTAGGCTCTCGCATGTTTACACATAGACAGTGGATTGGATCCATTGCAAAACTGGATTGAGGGTCCAACCCACTGTGATCACCTTCAACAGTAAGTGACTTCAAGACATGACCATCGTATACTGAACTGAGGAAGTGGAACGAGCCTTTGGCAGTTGTTTAACCCCCAACCCCTCTCCACTGCTGTCCATCTCTCCACCTATATGCATTGCCCATTGGTTGTGAATCATTCCTTCTCTGGCCTTTATTCTCTATGCTGCTCACCCTGGATTGTTTCCATGTTGACCATGATCCTGACCTCAGCCTTGTTCCTGGATATTGCCTTACCCCTTGGATTGTGTATCTGGTACCTGGTGTTCTACTTCTGGTTCTGACCCTTGACTCTACTTCTGAATATACTGCCATCTAATTTTCTGACCATTCTCCTTCTACTAACCTTTGGTTCTGTTCTTGACTGAGCTACTTTAGTATCAGCACTACTGCCAATAATCCAGGGCTATACTTAGGTTCGAACCTTGGGAGGGTCAAGTGTAAAGACTGAGAATCCCTTAGATTTCACACCCCAGTGTAGCTAGCACCATATAAATTATGGAACATAGTCAATATCTAAAATACTAACTATGACAATCGGAATGCATTAATAGTACCCAAATGTTAGATGCCCTTTAAACTCTAATAATCTCTTAGTACATAAAATGCAGGTAATACAAAGAGTGTGTCTCTCATGTACCATCTGACATGGAAATCCAGTGAAACCGATGAGTTGAATGTGATCTATATACATTTGTCTACAGGAGGATCCCTCTAGCTGTGGGTCATCATTTTACATATAAAGGTTCAATTACATAGAGAGAAGTGTTCATCCTGGTTTGGCTCCTTACTGACCATAATTCTGACCTCATCCTTGTTACTGGATATAATCTCTGTCTTATTCCTTGTATTGTGTTTCTGGTACCTGTTATTCTACTCCTGGCTCTCACCCTTGACTCCAATACTGAATACACAGCCTTCTCATTCTCTGGCTGTTTTCTTGACTAATCTCCCAGTAATGGCCTTTGGCCTCTTCTTGACTTTTCTACTTCAATATCAGCACTATTGCTGACAAACCATGACTACTTGCTGGCCATAATCCCGATTTCAGCTTTTCTCATGGATATTGTCTCTGCCTCCCCCTTGGATTGTGTGTCTGGTGCCTGTTGTTCTGCTCCTGGCTTTCACCCTTGACTCTAATCCTGAATGCTCAGCCTTGTCATTCTCTGGCTGGTTGTTTTCCTGACTATTCTCCCAGTAATTTCCTTTGGTTCTGCTCTTGATTTTGCTACTTCAATATATCATTACTGCTCCCAATCCATGGCTATTCTAGGGGCCATACCCTGAGTATTCTCCTGTAGCAAAGTCCATACAGAAGCTTCTTTCAAAGGTCACGTGTGAAGACCAAGAATCGCTTAGACTCCTGGACCCCTGTCTAGTCAGCACCAAATATATAATGGCCGGTCATCCACACCTGTTTTTTTCAATTATTTAGACAGTAGTGAGGCTTAAGAGCTCTGTATATAAGAAGTACCAAGCCAAATTTAGAGTCTGTGGGATTAGTTTATCAAATGTAATAATTTATATAAAAATTAAGTTGAAATATCCGCTGTTATCAGTCCAGTGGTAGATTGCTCGCAATGATTTACGATACGTTGGATTATATACTTCATGTAAAAGCAAAAAAATCCACATTTTATTTTAGCATGGCCCCCGTTCAGCTGTCCCTGCTCTCTCTCCTGCTCTTGCATTCACTCTTATGTTTGAAGAAAGACGACACGGAGAGAATATCTGTGACAGTTCTTTTCCTTTCTCAATTCAGAAATTCAAACAAAGATTGATAAGTGCAGGTCTATGTTGGGATTGTAGCCTGCCACTCAGTGGGGTTGCTAAAATTGAAAATTTAGTCCGCATGTTACAATGAGGCTTCAATGTCTCCAATATTTTTCACGGGAATCACATGTTGTAGATCTTAGATGACCTCAATCTGCCTAGAATTCTGCTTTGAAATGGCTAGTATTAGGATATGACAATAGAGCCATGGGACACTGCAGAGAAATACTGTGTATAAGGATACTGTTCCCAATGTGTCAGAAGAAAAAGTCATTTGTCATCTACACAATCCTCCGAATGTTTAATACTTATTTTCTTCTAGCAAAGAATCAACCATAAGTGAACAATATTCATTGCAAAATCTTATAAAACTTATGAATGCATCTTGATTAAATGAAAATAAAATAATTTTTGAAGCTTTTTTAAATTGTTACTTTATCACCCTGGTTATTTCATTGCAATAGTCTTGTCAATTCTTTAAGGTTTTTTTTTTTTTTTCTTTTAAAGAACAACACCATTCTTGTCCAATGACCGTGTTTTGTGCTGTAATCCTTTGCTCTTGACTTGACATGTCCAGATGTGTGTCAGGAGATGACCAGCTATTCAAAATAACACGATCTTGCAACATTGTATGACATGATGTGTCTATCCTATATGTACTGTATCTATGTGTATTGCAGTCTTTCAAGGGTTTTTCTAACATGTGACAGTATTGTATCGAATCGGTGTCATGAGAAATTAGAGTACTTAACCAAATTCAAGCTAAAGTAAGGAGGGACTCTTCTGAAAATACAACACCAGAATAAGACTGAGGACATGATAGCTGCCGATTCTGAAAAATAAGAAAACCAGAATCCTTTTCTAATCTTTTTCTAAAGAGGACTCTTTAGACCTGTAAGTTTTAGTAAATACTTGTATTTTCCAATGCAGCCAGGGTATGGAGCAGTACTTACCTTCTGAATCTCTCAAGAGCAGTACTTACCTTCTGAATCTCTCAAGAGCAGTACTTACCTTCTGAATCTCTCAAGAGCAGAACGTACCTTCTGAATCTCTCAGGAGCAGTACTTACCTTCTGAATCTCTCAGGAGCAGTACTTACCTTCTGAATCTCTCAGGAGCAGTACTTACCTTCTGAATCTCTCAGGAGCAGTACGTACCTTCTGAATCTCTCAGGAGCAGTACTTACCTTCTGAATCTCTCAAGAGCAGAACATACCTTCTGAATCTCTTAGGAGCAGTACTTACCTTCTGAATCTCTCAGGAGCAGTACTTACCTTCTGAATCTCTCAGGAGCAGTACTTACCTTCTGAATCTCTCAGGAGCAGTACTTACCTTCTGAATCTCTCAGGAGCAGTACTTACTTTCTGAATCTCTCAGGAGCAGTACTTACCTTCTGAATCTCTCAGGAGAAGTACGTACCTTCTGAATCTCTCAGGAGCAGTACTTACCTTCTGAATCTCTCAAGAGCAGAACATACCTTCTGAATCTCTTAGGAGCAGTACTTACCTTCTGAATCTCTCAGGAGCAGTACTTACCTTCTGAATTGCTCACCAGGGTTTGTTAATGGGGCTGCAGCCAACCACTGGACTCAGCAGTGTACTGCATTTGTCTGTAGCCAGTGCGAAGTACAGTAGCAGTCAACTGTACATTGAAAAGTCATATCGAAGACATGAAAACGATGAAGGAAGACAAATGGAATTTAGTAAACCAAATTGTGTTCAATAATATAGAATATGTTTTACTATGAGAACTTGATATGCCCTATTAATTTGAGAATATGTTTTATGTTTTAGATTCTGCAAAGTAGACCCCATTTTTCTTTCATAACAACTTTGCATACTCTTGGCATTCTCTCAATCAGCTTCATGAGGTAGTCACCTGGAATGGTTTTCGAGTAACAGCTATGCCTTGTCAAGAGTTAATAAGAGTGCAATATCTAGAGTTAATAAGCATGGAATTTCTTGCCCCCATGATGTGATTGAAACCATCAGTTGTGTTGTGCAGAGGATCTGTGAACAGCTCCATACTGTTTTCAGCCCTATTTGCCCAAGAAGTAGAGTGATGGAGTGCTTCATCAGATGACATGAGCACCATAATTATCTGAACTAAACACAATTGATATGTTTTGGAATGATTTGGACCCTAAAGGAAACACAGCCAACAAGTGCTCACCACCTCTACTATTGGGAAACTATGTAAGAAGTAATGGTAGCCCAGAAATCAAGTCCTCAAGAGTTCTATTCATGCAATGTATGTCCGCAGTGATCCAACTGGCAGAATAGTGAGTGCAGCTCTGGATAATACAGGATGTAACTCAGGATCAGTACAGGATAAGTAATGTAATGTATGTACACAGTGACTGCACCAGCAGAATAGTGAGTGCAGCTCTGGAGTATAATACAGGATGTAACTCAGGATCAGTACAGGATAAGTAATGTAATGTATGTACACAGTGACTGTACCAGCAGAATAGTGAGCGCAGCTCTGGAGTATAATACAGGATGTAACTCAGGATCAGTACAGGATAAGTAATGTAATGTATGTACACAGTGACTGTACCAGCAGAATAGTGAGCGCAGCTCTGGAGTATAATACAGGATGTAACTCAGGATCAATACAGGATAAGTAATGTAATGTATGTACACAGTGACTGAACCAACAGAATAGTGAGTGCAGCTCTGGAGTATAATACAGGATGTAATTCAGGATCAGTACAAGATAAGTAATGTAATGTATGTACACAGTGACTGCACCAGCAGAATAGTGAGCGCAGCTCTGGAGTATAATACAGGATGTAACTCAGGATCAGTACAGGATAAGTAATGTAATGTATATACACAGTGACTGCACCAGCAGAATAGTGAGTGCAGCTCTGGAGTATAATACAGGATGTAACTCCGGATCAGTGCAGGATAACTAATGTAATGTATGTACACAGTGACTGCACCAGCAGAATAGTGAGTGCAGCTCTGGAGTATAATACAGGCTGCAATATAGTACAAGATAAGTAATGTAATGTATGTACACAGTGACTCCAAACGTAGAACAGTGAGTGAAGCTCTGAGGTATTATACAGGCTGTATTATAGTACAGGTTAAATAATCCAATCACAAAGACAGTAAACCTTTAGGTAGATTACTTCCATATGTAAACTGTACAGTAGTCCTCAAAGGATAACCTGACATATAAAGAAGTCTTGTACCTCTCTTTTTATCCCTTTGATCCTATAGCCCAGTCCAGGGTTTACCATAATTTATTCACAAGACAACAAATCTTCAGGGACATATAGAAAAATATCTGACCTTGAGTAAATGACCTTTCAGGGCCATTGCTGGGTATTCGCATGCTTTAATGTGACATGGAATTCACTTAAGGTCACATCCATTTTAGGTTATTCTGTCGGTGACCTTTATAAAACAGGCGTATTATAGTCTAACAATCCTAAATACGGCTCGTATAAAGTAAATACTCAGGACACATAAGCAGGCGGCTCGGATATCTGAAGGAATATTAAGTCCAATCTCTTTTTATAGCTGTATGAGAGGCTGTTTGGTATTTGTGTATTGCCGGTTCTGCATACTTTAAAGATACATCAATGTCCATTAAACTAAGCAGAAAAGTATCGCGCTAACTTTAATGTATCCAGCTATGAAGTTTCTTACATTGCCACTACTCAATTGTGCATGAAAAGGGAGTTGGGAAATAGCAATGTTTTTCACTCCAGACTCGGGCTTATTTAATATTACAGAGCTGTGCAGAGATCCAGGCAATGAAAGTATTTTGGACAGAAATGGAATTACAGAACTTTAGAAACAGGTAAACAACTGAACACGGTGTTCTAAGCGCATACCGCCATCACAAAATGAAAACTTCAATGTGCGTTTCAATACTTTTTTCTTATATGGGCAGGGATTTGTGCTTCTCCCACCGTCCACTTTAGTGACAGGACGAGGCTACCAGACAGGGCAATTCCTTGTTATATACCCAAGTTTAGTTGCACCCATTGATCGGCCTTAGTTACTAGTGCAGATAATAGATTGGCTGACTTCGGTCCCATAATGAATCGGGTTAATTGGATATTTAGACGGGTTTTTCCAGGAGTGGAATATTGATCACCTGTCCTTAGAATAGGTTATCAATATCTGATAGGTGGGGGCCATTTTTCCCATGGAATATTGCTGGAAAAATAAGTCTCCATACTCTACTGTGTGTCTTCAATGAGAAAAGTAGTCAACAAAGGTGAGTTCTCAGGGAAGGTAAGCCACCACCAGAGGGGTAGGATCTATGTCCTTACTGTATGTCGTACTTCTGTGCTACTTACTATGCTGGAGATCTCTATGGTGCTGTGTTCTGCCCTATGCTGTGTTGCAGTACTCCATATGTTGCAATTTGATAACTGACTGTAAATAAAGCTATTCAATCAGCCCATTCAGTAACATATAGTCTAGGACGGGGGTCAGCAACCTTCGGCACTCCAGCTGCTGTGAAACTACAACTCCCAACATGCTCCATTCACTTCCATGGGAGTTCCAAGAACAGCAGAGCAAGTATGCATGCTGGGAGTTGTAGTATTACAACAGCTGGAGTGCTGAAGGTTGCCTACCCCTGGTCTAGGCCTGCGCCTTTACTGTATTTTGTTCTTCTTGATACTTAGTATGTGTCAGATATTTATTGTACTATGTTCCAGTCTACACTGCGTCATAGTACATTGCAGGTTTACAATTTGACAATTGTCTGTAAATAAATTTTCAGAATATTGATGTAATACGGGATGTAATATATAGTGTAGGATCGGTGCCTTTGTACAGTATGTTCTGTTTCTGTGCAACTTAGTATTTCGCTATCAGTTACTGTCCGTTATAAGTCCGTTACCCATAGACTTCAATGTTAAAAAAATAACAGACACTTGCTGTCCGTCAAGAATCCGTTTTTCCAAATGGACAAAAAAGTCCCTCATGTAGGATTTTTTGTCCGCAGAAAAAAAACGGACTTCTAACGGATTGGGTGTAAACAGACACAAATGGACACAATATAAAAACCCATTGAAATGAATGGAAATTTTAACGGATTTCTGACGGTTCTAGCTAGTGTCCGATGCTAAAATCTTGTAACGGACAATAGCAACGGACACTACTGACGGTCACCAGCGCTAGAGTGAACGCCCCCTAAGATATTTATTGCACTATGTTCCAGCCTCTGCTGTTACATTGTATGTACAGTACACTATATTTTTGCAATTTGACAACTGGCTGTAAATAGTTATTCAATCTGCGTCCTTGGGGGCCACCGCAGAGGTTTTACTCCATTGTCCCCATTCAGAAAACAGAATGTTGATGTAGGGCAAAGTGTAATAAATAGTGTAGGATCTGCGCCTTTACTGTATGCTCTACCTCTGTGCTACTTAGTATACATGAGATATTTATTGTACTATGTTCCAGCCTCCTCGCTGTCACAATAACTGCAGGTTTGCAATTTGATAATTGACTATAAATAAAGCTATTCAATCAGCCCATTCAGAAAACAAAATAACGGGGATGTATTGAAGGATGTAATATATAGTGTAGGATCTGCGCCTTTACTGTATGGTCTACCTCTGTGCTACTTAGCAGGATATTTACTGTACTATGTTCCAGCCTGCACTGCATCGCAGTGCACTGTATTTTTGCAATTTGACAACTGACTGTAAATAAAGCGATTCATTCAGAATGTTAGTGTAGTGCAGGGCGTAGTACACAGTATAGGATCTGTGCATTTACTGCATGTTCTATGCTATTTAGGAAGATATTTATTGTTCTATGTACCAGCCTGCACTTACTCACAGTACATTGCAGGCTTGCAATTTCACAACCAATTTGTCAGCCAATTAAAAAAAATCTGAATATGATGTAATGCAGGGTGTAATGTATATTGTAGGATTTGTGCCTTTACTGTATGTTGGGTTTCTGAGCTTCTTAGCATGAGATAGTTATTATATCGTGTTCCAGCCTTCATCGTGTCATAGTGCAATCTCTGTTTGCACTTTGAAAACTTACTGAAAATAATCAACCCATTCGGAAAACATGAATGCTCAGCCAAGCTGCATGTGTATGGGCGATTAGGAAGGAATAGCTGTTGGCCAATAGTTAGTCAAGGTATATGGGCATAATATGATACAAATACGATGTCTATCCGAGACACAACAACGCATGGCACCTTGGTCTTCATAAATGTGTAAGAGTTAATCCATAGAAACATCATACATGGAATCCATAATTCCAAGGTCTTGCATCTTCTTCCTAACAGTAAACACTTAAAAATAATCCAATTTCCCGCAATGAAATTCAGATTGCAATTATAAATCCAACAGTTGCAAACACTTCAAAGCCTCGTCTCTAATGAAATGATTAGTTCTTATGCTTCACCAATAAGAAACAAAAATATATTAATGAATTTCGGAGGGAACGTCGCAGTCGCTGGAATTTTAAATCCTCATCTGTGAAAACAAGTGAACGCTCCAGCCAAACGGCAACCAGCTTTGATTTGTTATAGTGAGACGGATCCAGTCGTCTTCCCTCTGTAAGGAATGTATACGATTTCTCTGCGGGTTTACTACGATCATAAACTATAATGCCAGTTTTAAGATGCAGCATCATTTCATAGCCATGTATCAATCCATTATGCCGTCATAATCCCGCCATAAATCCAGATGTAATAAGATTCTAAATTGACAGAGGGTTCTAGAAACAAAGCAAAATCTGCGTTCTGGTGCTTAAGGGATTTTAGTTAGTTTTGTCATAAAAGTATTTGAAACAAAACATTACTGCTTTAAAAACCTAAAAGTAAAGGCAGCATTGTGTGCTCCAGAGCTGCTCTTCCTACTGTAACTGAAGACGAGAAGTGGAAAACATTGTCAGCCATTTTGGAGTCTTACAACCTAGCTAGCTGGTCACCCATTCACTGAACTATCTACTATCACTATACAGACACCTGGTTGTGGGGGGAGTGACGGAGCATGTGTGTCCACCAGTAGCACATAAGGTGGACATGCACATTGCTATACCCTTTGAACCCCAGGGGGTGCAATACTACGTAAGAAAATGTAATAACTCTACACTAGATCATTTGTAACAGTATGTAAATGGGAAATATTGTTCATTTTTACAATAAATATGATATTTAATGGTGGGACAACCCCTTTCGCAATTATATTTCCTACATCAGTCTGTTGATCACATGATAACTAGAGATGGGCAAACCTCCCAAGATTTAGTTTTGGGTTCTGGCTGGCTCGGGTTCCTGATGTGTTTTGGGTCAAACAAATTAGGTACAACTGGAAGTGAAATTATTATACTGTGGGGATTCTTCAGACCACAGAGTATAATAGGTGGAGGCCCAGGGGAGGTGTAAAAAAAAAAAAAAAAAACATTTATACACACCGTCCCTCACCGCTTCCTTGCAGCTCCTGGTGCTCTACTGTATTTTGATCTCCTTGATGAGGTCATGTATCTTGGGTTACCGCTGAGGCCTGTGATTGGGCCTCAGGGGTCACATGGCCATATTGAGCATGATGATGTCATGACGCTCAGTGTGCCCATGTGACTGCTGTGACCAAGATTTCTTCCGTGATTTTTTTTTAGTTTTTTTTTTTTTTAGAGTGAATGAGAATGGAGGGGGGCTGTGTCTTCATCATTCACTGTTTGATTAATGAGAGCAACGGATTATAATGATGGTAGTGTGAACATACTCTAAGTCAGTAACCCCTATAGCCGAAACGTCTGAGACCATAACTTCCATTCTCCTTTATACTTGTCTGTTCCTGTAAATTCCAGCAGTATTGGTCAGGGCAGGGATCAGTTATTCCCATCTGGGCATCAATTTTCCAAGATAGGAACAACCCTCTAAATTTCCATCTTGTACTTTGGTTCTTTTGATCTAATCTCCATTAGGACTGAGCTGTTATCGGTGACTACAGCTTAGCTACAATGTATACAGGGAGGCTACGGATGTCTGACACACTCGTCCTGTCTCATCATTTCATGATTATAAAATACAGATTACACTAGGTTCACAGTAGTGCGGGTGTCCGTTCTTCTGGTCCATTGGAGGACCAAAAGAGTGGACAACGGATTGCTAAAATAGCAGACACCAATGGAGTACATTGACTATAATGGGGTCTGTCATTTGTCTGTTCCTTTTAACTGAAATTGGGGGCAAAAAAAGTTGGACCTGATGTGAACCCAGCCTTACTGCTTAGAAGATTATCAGCGACTGGTATACATATGTAGAATGAGACAAGAATTTAGCACTCCGACCTTTGTAAAGATATATGGTGCCGCTATGCCCCCCAGCTAAGCTCCTAATAATCCACCTATGATGTTAATCCAGCAGATCCATGCGAACCTAATTTGAAGAAGCGTGATAATTCATCATCATGTTATAAATTCTTCAGATTCGCCACCATATAAATAATATTCCCAATGTCAGCAGATTATAATTAGATAATTGGAGGGTACATCTCCTTATGCATGACATGGCACTTTCCGGAACTTTCCAGATTCAGATTTAATTGCCTGTGCGTTGTACAGATTGTTTCACAATATTGCAAAATCTTAAAGCTGGGGATCGCGTCGGAGAAGTCTGATTTACATATCATTTAATTTGTTGTTGCAAAGAATAGAAAATAGGGAAGAATTTAAGAAAATTTGTCAAACTGAAGCCTTGAGCTTTGTTCAGCCATTTTGTCGCTATATACCATATGGTATGGAAATACCGTATGTGCAAGGAGAGGAGAAGACGTTGTAAGAAGACCTCGGAAGCTTTGTATCCAGGAAAGTAGCTCTTTCGATGTGTGTGGAGGATGATATATTGTTTTTATGTGCATTATCTTTGCCTCAGATATTAGATGTCTGTACATATATATGAGCTCTTATGAGATGTCTGGGAGAGATGTGCAATGGAATTTATTACGGGGCCGGGATAATAAGACCACGCTGGCATCTGCATGTATCTGTAGGCAGAACAGCTTTTCATTTCTTTCATTTATTACTTTGTTCATGCAAATACAGTACAAAATCACTGATAAAAGATATAACTGATTGAAAGTAGGAACATACATACTCCGCCGCCGGAATGGGGTTTGTTTGTCTTCTTAATGGAGAAAAATATTGAATATTTAGTTGCTTTAAAAGGACACAAATTCCATAGTATTTCTCGATTTGTGCTACAGGCGAGGAACGTGAATCATAAAACACATTCAGAGCCAACGAGACACAGGTAACCAACGCTGCAGTAAGACACGGGAGTGATCGAGGTACAGCTAGGGCCCAGACCGGGGGTAGGCACTAAAAAGGCCAAATAAGTCAGATGTCTTAGAATCCACCCACGATACACTTGACATGGTGGAATGTGGAGCAGAATTGGATGCAGTCTTTCACCTCAAAATCCTCTCCAAAAACAGGATGGAATCTGCCCCCCCCCCCACATTGGTTCTTTTTCTGCTTGATCTTGCCTCGGTTTCTATGATGGAATCATGATGATAACCGTGGCAGGAGGACTCACACTTGGTTAGCCCCATTGTATGTGAGGCTAATCAAATGTGTAAACCCATGGCACAGAGCCAAGCCTGGGTTTCAGCTTTCTGCCATGGGTTGTACATGGGTTTTTTGCTACATCAGTGGGGGTTTGCCACTGATTGCCAAAATGGAGGACCCTGGTCATCCGTTCTACACCTCCCATATACTAGTATAGTACAGTATAGTATAGTACAGTACAGAACAGTACAGTATAGGATAGTACAGTGTGGTATAGTACAGTATAGTATAGTATAGTATAGTATAGTACAGTATAGTACAGTATAGTATAGTATAGTATAGTACAGTATAGTACAGTACAGTATGGTATAGTATAGTATAGTATAGTACAGTATAGTACAGTATAGGACAGTATGGTATAGTACAGTATAGTATAGTATAGTATAGTACAGTATAGTACAGTACAGTATGGTATAGTATAGTATAGTATAGTACAGTACAAAACAGTATAGTACAGTATTATAGTATAGAACAGTACAGTATGGTATAGTATAGTACAGTACAGTATAGGACAGTATGGTATAGTACAGTATAGTACAGTATAGGACAGTATGGTATAGTACAGTATAGTACAGTACAGTATGGTATAGTACAGTATAGTATAGTACAGTTCAGTATGGTATAGTATAGTACAGTACAGTATGGTTTAGTACAATAAAGTATACTAACATAGTATATTTCTATGGCACTGATGAAGCTGAGCATTGGGAAGAGCAGGATCTACATTCTGGGAATTGGTGGGGGTCCCCACTGATCTAGAAATTATTACCAATCCAATGGATAAGTCACAATTGGCTAACCATAAAACTCCTTTAAGTCATTGTATATAATAGCTTTAAAATTTTTGTCTGCCCTGAAAGGGGTTTTCAAGACTAAACATATTGCTGCAGACAGGTGAGACACTACTGCTGTATAATGTACAACAAAGTACTGTCCATGGTCCTGAATCCTCCTACAAGGTTATGATGTAGGGGTAGATTGAGAAAGGTCTAGGGTCTAGGCCCACAGGCAACTACAATTCCCAGTATGTACTGACAGCCCATGGCTACCAGATCACAATAGTAATTGTAGTTGCTCTACAGCTGGAGAGCCATAGCTTAGACCAGTGATGGCTAACCTTTAGAGCTTGGTGTGTCAAAATTAATAAAAAAACAAACCTAGCTTAACTTGGGTGCTGTGTCACATCTTTTTATGGCCCCACACAGTATGTGAACCCTTTTTATGCCCCAACACAGTATGTGAGCCCTTTTTATGCCCCCACACAGCATATGATCCCCCTTTTTTAACCTCCCCACACAGCATATAATCCCGGTATAGTGGCCAATAATTTTTACTTACCTGTCCACGCTCCAGTCCTGCCCATCCTTCACTGCCACCTCCAGGGTCCCCTGTAGCAGACACCCAAGAATGCAGGGATGCTGTATGTAGCGTCCCTATATTCTTCAGCGTCGTGACGTAAGTGTAGCTGCACCTAGAGGAGGTAGCGGCCAGGACAGGAGCGGGGATAGGTGAGTAAAAATTATCTGCAGATGCTTATTGCAATAAAACAATAAGTAGCTGCCGATTAAAAAAAAAATACCACCACCCAGTTTATTCCATGACCTCAGGTCGCCTTATGGAACATGTGTCTCTGCGGCTGCCACTTGGTTTGGACAAAGTGAGTCACCCAAAATGTCTTGGCATGTCACCTTTGGTTCACCATCACTGGGTTAAACACTACTGCTCTATAATGTAGAACTAGATGCTGTCCATGGTCCTGAATCCTCATGTCAGGAAACAAGGTTATATTCCGGGGTAGACTGAGTCTAGGACAAGGACAATAATAGTCATCATTGGCCACTAACCAACCACCATAGTCATGATAATACTATAGCGGGACAGTGAATTATATATCATATGAGCCTGGTTGGTTTTTTGTAGATGATGTAAAGGTTTGGAATTACTCTAGCCATAAGTGCTTGGGTACTACTAATGTCCAGATGGCACTGCACCAGCATTTAAGCTTCACGCCACTACCCAGTATACCACTGTACAACCCAGGTATCCATCACTATAGCTTACAGCCTCTATTGAAACCCTCAAAGCTATAACCAATGATAGATCTGCATTACAACAGAAGTATCTATATTGTCACCTTCATTTATTTCTATACTACATGTTTTATTCATATTAAACCTTCTTATATGCCAGCTTTTAATATATACCTTTAATGTTCTCCTATATCAGCTTTATATAGCCTTTAATATACCAATGCACCAGTTTTATTCTATGCCCTGTTGTATTTGCAGTCCTGATTTTTTTTTTTCATTTTGTCAAATGTCACACTAACCTTTCACACATATTGCTCCAAGTTTGTCAGGTGCTAAAAATGTTCTGTAATATGCGACATAACATGTGTTTGTCACCTGCAGGGCAACCTCTGGAGGATGTGTAATATCTTATAGTTTCAGAAAAGATGAAGAAACAGTCTGCAAATACAATTTAAAGCAGAAGCTCTTAAAGGGGTTTTCCATGCTTATCATGATGCTGGTGGGGACCAATCCTTAGGTCTTTATTATCAGATCAGTGGAGATCTTACACCCGGCACCCCCAGCTGTTGGAAGTGGTAGCAATGGGTGACCTTTGCTTTTGCATCACTGCCCTGTGACATCATAGTCATAGGTCACATGGCCTGATTTCAAGTGAGTTGCAATACCAAGCAAAGCCACTACACAATGTATGGCACTGTGATTAGTAAGCAGTAAAGAGGTTGCAACGCTCACCCAAAAGCTATGGTCTCTCCACATGACTCATTGGTGGGGGTGCTGGGTTTTGGGCCAATATTGATCTGATATTAATGACTTATCTTAATGATTGGCCACCTATATCGATAACCCTGCAAAACCCCTTTATGTATAGACAAGCCCCAAAGGCACAATAAGCCCAACACAAGACAGGTTTTTCAACCTAAGACTGCTTTATACAGTGCCAGTCCATGGACTATGGCTGACATTGCAGTTTATCCCTATTTCAGTAAATGTGGGGAAAACAAGGATAGGGCATGTTGAATTTCAACATGCCTGATCCTAGGTTCCCATTGACAGTTGCTCATTCCTCCACTGTCACGTTCAGCTAAATCGGGCATGCATAGTTAGAATAGAGTTGGGTAGAATAGGTGTTTGCCTGACAGATATCTTTGTGGCCTCCTTTCGTGCTGGGAATCACTTGTGGTTCCTGGTGATAGATTTCCACCAATATTATTATCAATCGCTCTCTAATAAAGATATATATATGCGGTAGACCTTAAATTCTTACTTGAGGCTTGTTATGTAGAAACCTTAATGGTTCTTCTGGCTTGATCCCACCAAATATAAACTTATATAGAGATAGTAGATTATAATGCTATAGCTCTACTCATCCCGGTCAGATACTGAGAGCTCGGATTCCTATCTGATAATTCCCCCTGATTTCTGGTCCAACTGCAGGAGGAGGCAACTCATAGGAAGTAAAAAGACTCTCAGCTGTCATTACTAATGCGATGTGCAATGTATAGGCAGGACAGGAAGTCTGCAATGTGTTGTTTTAGCCAATAGCTGCAAAGCAGGAAGTGACCTCTGAGAAGGAGGAGTCATGTTGGAAATGTCTCCTTTATAGTCATGGAACATACAGCTATTTTGTTATTTCCTTTATTATTAAAGACATGTTAAAGGGGTTTTCCAGGATTTTGATACTGAGCTTTTGCATTTGATTTGGACTTTGCTGTAGCATAGCCATGTGACCAACACACTAGATATCACTTCCTGAGGAGAGAAAGTAGAGCTCAGTAACACCCCTTTAAGTAGAGAATATCTTTTCCTTTTACTAATTATGAAAAATTATCCAGATTTTCCCTTTAAGTGGGTGTTTCCACTAATAACATTTATCATAGACCAGCTGACAAGTAGAGATTGGCGAAACTCTAAAGATTTGTTTCAGGTTGAATAATTATTACTATACATGGGGACTCTTCAGACCCCAGAGTATAATAGGTGGAGGCCCAGTGAGGTGTAAAAAAATAACAAAAAGTTATACTCACCATCACTCACCTCTCCTGGACATCCTCACGGCATCTGCCGCTCCCTCTATATCCTCTTTTGGCCTATTGGATGACTTTAGTGCAAGAGTCATGACATTGGCATGCCCCATGTGACAGCTGAGACCCAATCACAGGTCACAGCGGTGACCCATAGGTGAGTTATGTCACCCATAGGGCCCCAAGGGAGAGCCAGAAGCGACGAGGAAGAGGAGTGAAGGTGAGTATAACTGTTTCCTATGTTTCTACACCTCCCATGGACTTCTGTTTATTACACTATGGGGTCTGAAAATTTCATTTCTGGCTCATATGTGATGAACTCACAAATTTTGGGTTCGTGTTGATCCAAAAACTTGGAAAATTTTTGTTAAATCTGGTTCCATCCAAACCAGTTCACTCATCTCTAATAAGTGACTGATCACTGGGGGTCCGACTGTGATCATGAGAATGTGCCCAATGTGAATGGCCTGGTGGTGTATATGGTGGCCACCGTTCCATTCCTTGTGACAATTGGATCAGTCCTATGGAGATAAGTGGTCACACATTCACACTCTATTCACATGGGGCACTTGGGACCCAGTTCTTATGATCGCTCTGACCCCCAGTGATCAGACAGTTCTCCCCTATCCTGTGGGAAGACTCTATTAATAAAAAAAACTATTTTAATTCTTTTTATTTCATTATCAGTATTCTCACAAAAAGGACGCGTATTTCCCCAAATAAAGCGGCATGGCTGACAGGTGTCGCCAAGATAACAAGGAGGGGATATTATTTAATTATACACCCATTGATTGTTTTATTCCCTGATGGTTTTATAAATTGCAGATTGTACGGTAATCCTCCTGTACATCATGGCAGAGGAAGTTCTCTCGCTGCTTGTGTAAATATACAGCTTTGTCCACGAGCGGTAGGAAGAACATCTAATAATAGGATCGTTCTACTCGTGTTTGACATGTGATGATTTTCAAGAAGCGCAGAAAAGTCACAGAACAGAATTAGGGCCGACAAAATTACAATATCCTGGCTGCAATCTGCAAAGCGACGGTCAGAGAGCAGAGATTAATATGTGAGTATGCAGAGAAATCGCCCGTATGCTATAATACTGGGTGGGGCAAAGCTGAAGAGTCCAGATATGGAAGGGTTAACACCTGGCTGTACAGATCCCATGGAATTAATCTATTCTTATCCATCATTTACATATTGACCGGCCTAATGGGTGAGTGAAGTCTAATAATAGGGACAAAAAAATGGCCCCTTGGGTCTTGTTTTTGTAAATTGAACAATCGGGAAAATGAGGAGTTAAAAGCTTCGAGTAAAGAGAAACCTGCTTTTACAGGGGTTGTTCACCTTGTAAGCAATTCTAGATCCCTCCAGTGCATCAAAGATAAGAAATTACAAAGATTATAAAAATTTGAAAAAATATATTTACAAAAATTTTAATTTATAATTTACAAATAGTCTTGGTTTTGCGTGTGCAGCTCTTATGCTGAACCACAGTGCTGTGCAAGTTGCAGAGTAAGAACGCTTTCAGAAATAGAAGGGTTAATAGTTAATTTTTGTCAATGAACAAAATGAAGTGAATGAAGAAAAGAGAAAAGTAAATCCCATCAATATTCGGTGTGACCTTTGCCCTTTGCCTTCCATCAGTTCTTCTCGGTACTTTCAGACAGTTTTTGGCAGAACTCGGCAGGGAGGTTGTTCCCACCGCCATCTTGGAGAACTAAGCACAGATCTTCTGTGGATGTAGGCTTGCTCCAATCCTTCTGTCTCTTCATGTCATCCCAGACAGACTGGATGATGATGAGATCAGGGCTATATCTGTGGGGGCCGGATCATCACTTCCAGGACTCCTCCTCCAAAGGGCAAAGGTCACACCAAATATTGATGGGATTTACATTTCTCTTTTCTTCATTCACTTCATTTTTCCATGCCTGCCTAAAACTTTTGCACACTGAGATTTCTAGTGAGTTTTGAGTTCTTTGCCAGTCTTGCACTAAGAAATCAGAGAGGTCTCACTGCGCTTACATTAGTCGCAGTGAAGGGCAGTTCGATGTCTCATGACTGGGTAGAATAACCAAAATCAAGCTTTATAGTCTCAGATATAGGGACGGATGGGAGTAACGCTCGGGGGTTCTTTATATTTCATGCTGTGATGGGATGGTTTTTTCCATTCTCTACTGCAGTGGTCTCCAATTTAAGGCTCCCCAGCTATGGCAAAACTACAACTCCCAGCATGCACTGCGAATCCAGAACATCAGAACATAGGGAGGACTAATCTGCTGTGTAATGTAGCACTAGGTGCTGTCCGTGGTCCTGAATTTCATGTTTTGATGAATCTCCTCCGCTGTATCTCTTACTGACCTATCCCCAACCCAGCAATGGAGACTGGCAAGACATAGATGGCTAATGGCAAATATCAATACACCAGTCCTTATGTTCTACAGCCACATATTTAACTATATATGATCATCCAACAATTTGCAAATATAATTACAAATCTACAGTAAAGACTGACATCCACAAAGCTGTAAAAGATGTCCGCTTTGCAGGTATAACTCCGCTTATCAAGAAGGCTGCATGTAAATGTGACTGCAACAACTGTAGGAAGAAGCCATTTACAGCACTTTTTGATCACAGACTAGAAATAGCAGCAAAAAGTCCCAAAGGAAATAATGAAATTGTATGCAACTAAGACAAAATGTGATGTTAGACAACTTGATTAAAGTTGCATTTATTACAACTATCTTCATTATCTGTTTACTGTGTTTATTATCTTTGTACTGTGACATCACTGTGTGTATTATCCCTGTACTGTGACATCACTGTGTGTATTATCCCTGTATTGTGACATCACTGTGTACATTATCTCTGTACTGTGACATCACTGTGTGTATTATCCCTGTATTGTGACATCACTGTGTACATTATCTCTGTACTGTGACATCACTGTGTGTATTATCCCTGTACTGTGACATCACTGTGTGTATATTATTCCTGTACTGTGACATCACTGTGTTTATTATCTCTGTACTGTAACATCACTGTGTGTATTATCCCTGTACTGTGACATCACTGTATTATCCCTGTACTTTGACATCACTGTGTGTATTATCTCTGTACTGTAACATCACTGTGTGTATTATCTCTGTACTGTGACATCACTGTGTGTATTATCCCTGTATTGTGACATTACTGTGTACATTATCTCTGTACTGTGACATCACTGTGTGTATTATCCCTGTGCTGTGATATCACTGTGTATATTATTCCTGTACTGTGACATCACTGTGTTTATTATCTCTGTACTGTAACATCACTGTGTGTATTATCCCTGTACTGTGACATCACTGTATTATCCCTGTACTTTGACATCACTGTGTGTATTATCCCTGTACTGTCACATCACTGTGTGTATTATCCCTGTGCTGTGACATCACTGTGTGTATTAGCCTTGTACTGTGACATCACTGTGTGTATTATCCCTGTACTGTGACATCACTGTGTGTATTACCCCTGTACTGTGACATCACTGTGTGTATTATCCCTGTACTGTGACATCACTGTGTGTATTATCCCTGTACTGTGACATCACTGTGTTTATTGTCTCTGTACTGTGACATCACTGTGTTTATTGTCTCTGTACTGTATAGTCAACATCACCCAGCTTTTCCAGAAGCAGATAGAGAATAATATACTGACAATAGGAGATTTTACAGAGGACTTTTTTATTTTACTGGTAAGGCTTCCTTTATTGTCTTGCACGGTACTGCACACATAGCTCTGGGATTGCACCGATGAGTGGATTTTCTGTAGGGAGATCTATGACATTAGGATAGATGAGGTGCACATAGAATAAGAACAGGAAAAGACAGTGAATTATTTAACCTTAAAGATGCATTCATTTTGCAAATCAGTGAAAATATGGCCAATAAGGGGCTTAGAGTTTATACTGAATGGAGCACAAAGATAAGGGGAAACATAAATCACAAGACTGTGCTGCTCTGGGTATAAGGAGGAAGCAGCGCCAAGTTATTGTCCCCACAAGCTAATCCGCTTTCATTTCATTATGTACAAACAATCAGTGCAAGCAATGCCATGAGATCCTCAGTAGCACATGCATACAAGGCCCGGCTAAGAACCTAAGCATGTACAGATGTAGCAGAGCTGAGTTTGTCATTTGACATAATATAGGGATTTGCTATCAGTCAAGTGCATTGCAGCATTTAACTAGAAGGACAAGGGGTCCTACAACACACAATATTAGGAAGGTAATGCTATGTCAGATTGAGGTATAGTCTATAGAAGCATGGGGACAATTTCTGCAATGTTCACACGATGCAGACCATGGGGCATTGGAGCATTGAGCAATGGAAGCTGGCTGTGTCTGTGTGCACACTTACCTGTGCGACAAGGGGTCCTACAGTACATAATATCTGGAAGGTTGTTCCAATGTTGTCTCATCTAGGTACAGTATATAGAAACTGGTGAAAATATCTGCCATACTTACTGAATGCAGACCCAATGACCATGTCAAATTGGACCATGAAGCAATGGATGATGGTCAGGTGTATGTGCACACTTACCTAAGGTGACAAGGGGGCCTACAACACACAATATCAGGCTGGTGGTTTTCATGTTATGACTGATAAATATCCAGTATATACAAGCATGGCAACAATTTCTGCAATGCTCACACAATGCAGACATAATAACCATAGGACAATGGTCCATTGAGCAATGGATGATGGTCAGGTGTATGTGCAGACGTACCTAAGGTGACAAGGGGGCCTACAACACACAATATCAGGATGGCAGTTTCAATGCTATGTCTGATCAAGGTATAATGTATAGAAGCATGGTGAACATTTATGCAAGGCTCACACGATGCAGACTTTGAGGTTTTGGCCCATTGGGCAATGGAAAATGTCTGGGTCATTGTGTACACATATATAGGGGACCTACAGCAAACCATATCAGGAAGGTTGCTTTAATGTTGTCTGATAGCGGTACAGTATATAGAAGCATGGTGATAATTTCTGCAGGGCTCACACAATGCAATTTCCAATGACCATGAACCATCGCACCATTGAGCAGCTGGGTGCATTTGTACACATACCTGGGGGCACAAGGGGTCTTGCAACACACAATATCAGGAAGGTGGTTTTAACGTTATGTCTGATTGCGGTATAGTATATAAAAGCATGGTGACAATTTCTGCAATATTCACACAATGCAGATCCAATGACCAGGGGGGACAGGACTATGGTGCAATGGAGGATGGCCATTTGTATGAGCACACGTACCCCCCTAGGTCCTACAGGGATGTATAGCACTATGAACATTGCTGCAATGCACATGATTCAGCTCCAAAGAGTTAAATGACACATCCAGCTCTGCTACATCTGCATTTCAATAACAATTATCAACTCTTTATTGAAAGCTGCTGCAGACATCAAAGCAGGTTGAGGTACCTGTGGTTCACCAGTTGGTGAGCACCGCGGCATTGTGGGACTTGCACTGCAACAGCAGGAAAAGCACAATTTGCCTATATCTACTTTAAGCTTTTACCTGGCAGGGAATAGAGGATGGCGGAGTTTAGAGCACGTTGATACTTGTAAGATTACAGCTGGGAAGCCACAGGTTTTCTTATATGTGCTGCAGAGAGTGTCCTGCAATTATACCTGAGCTATAACAGAACATAGGCAGGGGGCTGCAACAACATGGGGGCCGCAAAGATGATTCCCACATTATCGCTGCTACATTATTCACCTAATGTGTGGTGGGGAAAGAAAATTAGGATTTGATGATGTCATATTCAGCACAGCTGGGTATCCTGTAATGACTCTACACTACGGAGTAGGAGTAAGGTGAAATATCTGCAGTGTATCCATTACGATCTGGCCCTTACTGGGGGTGGGGAGTGGATATAGATATAGAGGACTTATGGATCCAAGGAGCTCTGAAATACTGGCTACATGCAACTGCTGAATGGCCCACTGGATAACAGCTCTAAATATTCCAAACTCCATAACCAAAGGGTATGTGCCAATAACCACTCCGGACAACTAAAACTGCCACTATGAATCCATATACAACACTAGAGCACCAGGCAAATTCATGAACATAACCATATATGCATTTATAGATAATTAAAAGTAAAACAATTTTGCATAATTAAAATTTTTATAGATTTTCTCTAACCATCTTAGTGGTGATATCTTTTGTCTTGATAGGTTGCCAATGGATGCGACCATGAATGCAGGAACTTTCTATGGTCTGGAACTTATTGTGGTCAGGTTATCTTCTCATACATGTAGTGTCCCCTCCTGATAACCTGCCATGATGTCCTTATTATGGTCGGGTTATCTTCTCATACATGTAGTGTCCTCCTGATAACCAGCCATGATGTCCTTATTGTGGTCGGGTTATCTTCTCATACATGTAGTGTCCTCCTGATAACCAGCCATGATGTCCTTACTGTGGTCGGGTTATCTTCTCATACATGTAGTGTCCTCCTAATAACCAGCCATGATGTCCTTATTGTGGTCAGGTTATCTTCTCATCCATGTAGTGTCCTCCTAATAACCAGCCATGATGTCCTTATTGTGGTCGGGTTATCTTCTCATACATGTAGTGTCCTCCTGATAACCTGCCATGATGTCCTTATTATGGTGGGGTTATCTTCTCATACATGTAGTGTCCTCCTGATAACCAGCCATGATGTCCTTATTGTGGTCGGGTTATCTTCTCATACATGTAGTGTCCTCCTAATAACCAGCCATGATGTCCTTATTGTGGTCAGGTTATCTTCTCATCCATGTAGTGTCCTCCTAATAACCAGCCATGATGTCCTTATTGTGGTCGGGTTATCTTCTCATACATGTAGTGTCCTCCTGATAACCTGCCATGATGTCCTTATTATGGTCGGGTTATCTTCTCATACATGTAGTGTCCTCCTGATAACCAGCCATGATGTCCTTATTGTGGTCGGGTTATCTTCTCATACATGTAGTGTCCTCCTGATAACCAGCCATGATGTCCTTATTGTGGTCGGGTTATCTTCTCATACATGTAGTGTCCTCCTGATAACCAGCCATGATGTCCTTATTGTGGTCAGGTTATCTTCTCATCCATGTAGTGTCCTCCTAATAACCAGCCATGATGTCCTTATTGTGGTCAGGTTATCTTCTCATCCATGTAGTGTCCTCCTGATAACCAGCCATGATGTCCTTATTGTGGTCGGGTTATCTTCTCATACACGTGGTGTCCTCCTGATAACCAGCCATGATGTCCTTATTGTGGTCGGGTTATCTTCTCATACATGTAGTGTCCTCCTGATAACCAGCCATGATGTCCTTATTGTGGTCGGGTTATCTTCTCATACATGTAGTGTCCTCCTAATAACCAGCCATGATGTCCTTATTGTGGTCAGGTTATCTTCTCATCCATGCAATGTCCTCCTAATAACCAGCCATGATGTCCTTATTGTGATCGGGTTATCTTCTCATACATGTAGTGTCCTCCTGATAACCTGCCATGATGTCCTTATTGTGTCCGGGTTATCTTCTCATCCATGTAGTGTCCTCCTAATAACCAGCCATGATGTCCTTATTGTGATCGGGTTATCTTCTCATACATGTAGTGTCCTCCTGATAACCTGCCATGATGTCCTTATTGTGGTCAGGTTATCTTCTCATACATGTAGTGTCCCTCCTGATAACCAGCCATGATGTCCTTATTGTGTCCGGGTTATCTTCTCATCCATGTAGTGTCCTCCTAATAACCAGCCATGATGTCCTTATTGTGATCGGGTTATCTTCTCATACATGTAGTGTCCTCCTGATAACCTGCCATGATGTCCTTATTGTGGTCAGGTTATCTTCTCATACATGTAGTGTCCTCCTGATAACCAGCCATGATGTCCTTATTGTGATCAGGTTATCTTCTCATACATGTAGTGTCCCTCCTGATAACCAGCCATGATGTCCTTATTGTGGTCGGGTTATCTTCTCATACATGTAGTGTCCTCCTGATAACCTGCCATGATGTCCTTATTGTGGTCGGGTTATCTTCTCATACATGTAGTGTACTCCTAATAACCAGCCATGATGTCCTTATTGTGGTCAGGTTATCTTCTCATCCATGTAGTGTCCTCCTAATAACCAGCCATGATGTCCTTATTGTGGTCGGGTTATCTTCTCATACATGTAGTGTCCTCCTGATAACCTGCCATGATGTCCTTATTATGGTCGGGTTATCTTCTCATACATGTAGTGTCCTCCTGATAACCAGCCATGATGTCCTTATTGTGGTCGGGTTATCTTCTCATACATGTAGTGTCCTCCTAATAACCAGCCATGATGTCCTTATTGTGGTCAGGTTATCTTCTCATCCATGTAGTGTCCTCCTAATAACCAGCCATGATGTCCTTATTGTGGTTGGGTTATCTTCTCATACATGTAGTGTCCTCCTGATAACCTGCCATGATGTCCTTATTATGGTCGGGTTATCTTCTCATACATGTAGTGTCCTCCTGATAACCAGCCATGATTTCCTTATTGTGGTCGGGTTATCTTCTCATACATGTAGTGTCCTCCTGATAACCAGCCATGATGTCCTTATTGTGGTCGGGTTATCTTCTCATACATGTAGTGTCCTCCTAATAACCAGCCATGATGTCCTTATTGTGGTCAGGTTATCTTCTCATCCATGTAGTGTCCTCCTAATAACCAGCCATGATGTCCTTATTGTGGTCAGGTTATCTTCTCATCCATGTAGTGTCCTCCTGATAACCAGCCATGATGTCCTTATTGTGGTCGGGTTATCTTCTCATACACGTGGTGTCCTCCTGATAACCAGCCATGATGTCCTTATTGTGGTCGGGTTATCTTCTCATACATGTAGTGTCCTCCTGATAACCAGCCATGATGTCCTTATTGTGGTCGGGTTATCTTCTCATACATGTAGTGTCCTCCTAATAACCATCCATGATGTCCTTATTGTGGTCAGGTTATCTTCTCATCCATGTAATGTCCTCCTAATAACCAGCCATGATGTCCTTATTGTGATCGGGTTATCTTCTCATACATGTAGTGTCCTCCTGATAACCTGCCATGATGTCCTTATTGTGTCCGGGTTATCTTCTCATCCATGTAGTGTCCTCCTAATAACCAGCCATGATGTCCTTATTGTGATCGGGTTATCTTCTCATACATGTAGTGTCCTCCTGATAACCTGCCATGATGTCCTTATTGTGGTCAGGTTATCTTCTCATACATGTAGTGTCCCTCCTGATAACCAGCCATGATGTCCTTATTGTGTCCGGGTTATCTTCTCATCCATGTAGTGTCCTCCTAATAACCAGCCATGATGTCCTTATTGTGATCGGGTTATCTTCTCATACATGTAGTGTCCTCCTGATAACCTGCCATGATGTCCTTATTGTGGTCAGGTTATCTTCTCATACATGTAGTGTCCTCCTGATAACCAGCCATGATGTCCTTATTGTGATCCGGTTATCTTCTCATACATGTAGTGTCCCTCCTGATAACCAGCCATGATGTCCTTATTGTGGTCGGGTTATCTTCTCATACATGTAGTGTCCTCCTGATAACCTGCCATGATGTCCTTATTGTGGTCGGGTTATCTTCTCATACATGTAGTGTTCTCCTAATAACCAGCCATGATGTCCTTATTGTGGTCAGGTTATCTTCTCATCCATGTAGTGTCCTCCTAATAACCAGCCATGATGTCCTTATTGTGGTCGGGTTATCTTCTCATACATGTAGTGTCCTCCTGATAACCTGCCATGATGTCCTTATTATGGTCGGGTTATCTTCTCATACATGTAGTGTCCTCCTGATAACCAGCCATGATGTCCTTATTGTGGTCGGGTTATCTTCTCATACATGTAGAGTCCTCCTGATAACCAGCCATGATGTCCTTATTGTGGTCGGGTTATCTTCTCATACATGTAGTGTCCTCCTAATAACCAGCCATGATGTCCTTATTGTGGTCAGGTTATCTTCTCATCCATGTAATGTCCTCCTAATAACCAGCCATGATGTCCTTTTTGTGGTCAGGTTATCTTCTCATCCATGTAGTGTCCTCCTAATAACCAGCCATGATGTCCTTATTGTGGTCAGGTTATCTTCTCATCCATGTAGTGTCCTCCTGATAACCAGCCATGATGTCCTTATTGTGGTCGGGTTATCTTCTCATACACGTGGTGTCCTCCTGATAACCAGCCATGATGTCCTTATTGTGGTCGGGTTATCTTCTCATACATGTAGTGTCCTCCTGATAACCAGCCATGATGTCCTTATTGTGGTCGGGTTATCTTCTCATACATGTAGTGTCCTCCTAATAACCATCCATGATGTCCTTATTGTGGTCAGGTTATCTTCTCATCCATGTAATGTCCTCCTAATAACCAGCCATGATGTCCTTATTGTGATCGGGTTATCTTCTCATACATGTAGTGTCCTCCTGATAACCTGCCATGATGTCCTTATTGTGTCCGGGTTATCTTCTCATCCATGTAGTGTCCTCCTAATAACCAGCCATGATGTCCTTATTGTGATCGGGTTATCTTCTCATACATGTAGTGTCCTCCTGATAACCTGCCATGATGTCCTTATTGTGGTCAGGTTATCTTCTCATACATGTAGTGTCCCTCCTGATAACCAGCCATGATGTCCTTATTGTGTCCGGGTTATCTTCTCATCCATGTAGTGTCCTCCTAATAACCAGCCATGATGTCCTTATTGTGGTCGGGTTATCTTCTCATACATGTAGTGTCCTCCTAATAACCAGCCATGATGTCCTTATTGTGGTCAGGTTATCTTCTCATCCATGTAATGTCCTCCTAATAACCAGCCATGATGTCCTTATTGTGATCGGGTTATCTTCTCATACATGTAGTGTCCTCCTGATAACCTGCCATGATGTCCTTATTGTGTCCGGGTTATCTTCTCATCCATGTAGTGTCCTCCTAATAACCAGCCATGATGTCCTTATTGTGATCGGGTTATCTTCTCATACATGTAGTGTCCTCCTGATAACCTGCCATGATGTCCTTATTGTGGTCAGGTTATCTTCTCATACATGTAGTGTCCCTCCTGATAACCAGCCATGATGTCCTTATTGTGTCCGGGTTATCTTCTCATCCATGTAGTGTCCTCCTAATAACCAGCCATGATGTCCTTATTGTGATCGGGTTATCTTCTCATACATGTAGTGTCCTCCTGATAACCTGCCATGATGTCCTTATTGTGGTCAGGTTATCTTCTCATACATGTAGTGTCCTCCTGATAACCAGCCATGATGTCCTTATTGTGATCCGGTTATCTTCTCATACATGTAGTGTCCCTCCTGATAACCAGCCATGATGTCCTTATTGTGGTCGGGTTATCTTCTCATACATGTAGTGTCCTCCTGATAACCTGCCATGATGTCCTTATTGTGGTCGGGTTATCTTCTCATACATGTAGTGTTCTCCTAATAACCAGCCATGATGTCCTTATTGTGGTCAGGTTATCTTCTCATCCATGTAGTATCCTCCTAATAACCAGCCATGATGTCCTTATTGTGGTCGGGTTATCTTCTCATACATGTAGTGTCCTCCTGATAACCTGCCATGATGTCCTTATTGTGATCGGGTTATCTTCTCATACATGTAGTGTCCTCCTGATAACCTGCCATGATGTCCTTATTGTGATCGGGTTATCTTCTCATACATGTAGTGTCCTCCTGATAACCAGCCATGATGTCCTTATTGTGGTCGGGTTATCTTCTCATACATGTAGAGTCCTCCTGATAACCAGCCATGATGTCCTTATTGTGGTCGGGTTATCTTCTCATACATGTAGTGTCCTCCTGATAACCTGCCATGATGTCCTTATTATGGTCGGGTTATCTTCTCATACATGTAGTGTCCTCCTGATAACCAGCCATGATGTCCTTATTGTGGTCGGGTTATCTTCTCATACATGTAGTGTCCTCCTGATAACCAGCCATGATGTCCTTATTGTGGTCGGGTTATCTTCTCATACATGTAGTGTCCTCCTAATAACCAGCCATGATGTCCTTATTGTGGTCAGGTTATCTTCTCATCCATGTAGTGTCCTCCTAATAACCAGCCATGATGTCCTTATTGTGGTCAGGTTATCTTCTCATCCATGTAGTGTCCTCCTGATAACCAGCCATGATGTCCTTATTGTGGTCGGGTTATCTTCTCATACACGTGGTGTCCTCCTGATAACCAGCCATGATGTCCTTATTGTGGTCGGGTTATCTTCTCATACATGTAGTGTCCTCCTGATAACCAGCCATGATGTCCTTATTGTGGTCGGGTTATCTTCTCATACATGTAGTGTCCTCCTAATAACCAGCCATGATGTCCTTATTGTGGTCAGGTTATCTTCTCATCCATGTAATGTCCTCCTAATAACCAGCCATGATGTCCTTATTGTGATCGGGTTATCTTCTCATACATGTAGTGTCCTCCTGATAACCTGCCATGATGTCCTTATTGTGTCCGGGTTATCTTCTCATCCATGTAGTGTCCTCCTAATAACCAGCCATGATGTCCTTATTGTGATCGGGTTATCTTCTCATACATGTAGTGTCCCTCCTGATAACCAGCCATGATGTCCTTATTGTGTCCGGGTTATCTTCTCATCCATGTAGTGTCCTCCTAATAACCAGCCATGATGTCCTTATTGTGATCGGGTTATCTTCTCATACATGTAGTGTCCTCCTGATAACCTGCCATGATGTCCTTATTGTGGTCAGGTTATCTTCTCATACATGTAGTGTCCTCCTGATAACCAGCCATGATGTCCTTATTGTGATCAGGTTATCTTCTCATACATGTAGTGTCCCTCCTGATAACCAGCCATGATGTCCTTATTGTGATCGGGTTATCTTCTCATACATGTAGTGTCCTCCTGATAACCTGCCATGATGTCCTTATTGTGGTCAGGTTATCTTCTCATACATGTAGTGTCCCTCCTGATAACCAGCCATGATGTCCTTATTGTGTCCGGGTTATCTTCTCATCCATGTAGTGTCCTCCTAATAACCAGCCATGATGTCCTTATTGTGATCGGGTTATCTTCTCATACATGTAGTGTCCTCCTGATAACCTGCCATGATGTCCTTATTGTGGTCAGGTTATCTTCTCATACATGTAGTGTCCTCCTGATAACCAGCCATGATGTCCTTATTGTGATCAGGTTATCTTCTCATACATGTAGTGTCCCTCCCTGATAACCAGCCATGATGTCCTTATTGTGGTCGGGTTATCTTCCCATACATGTAGTGTCCTCCTGATAACCTGCCATGATGTCCTTATTGTGGTCGGGTTATCTTCTCATACATGTAGTGTCCTCCTGATAACCAGCTATGATGTCCTTATTGTGGTCAGGTTATCTTCTCATCCATGTAGTGTCCTCCTAATAACCAGCCATGATGTCCTTATTGTGGTCAGGTTATCTTCTCATCCATGTAGTGTCCTCCTAATAACCAGCCATGATGTCCGTTATTGTGGTCGGGTTATCTTCTCATACATGTAGTGTCCTCCTGATAACCAGCCATGATGTCCTTATTGTGGTCGGGTTATCTTCTCATACATGTAGTGTCCTCCTGATAACCTGCCATGATGTCCTTATTATGGTCGGGTTATCTTCTCATACATGTAGTGTCCTCCTGATAACCAGCCATGATGTCCTTATTGTGGTCGGGTTATCTTCTCATACATGTAGTGTCCTCCTGATAACCAGCCATGATGTCCTTATTGTGGTCGGGTTATCTTCTCATACATGTAGTGTCCTCCTATAACCACCAGAGCCTTATTGTGGGATCCATGTAGTGTCCTCCTAATAACCAGCCATGATGTCCTTATTGTGGTCAGGTTATCTTCTCATCCATGTAGTGTCCTCCTAATAACCAGCCATGATGTCCTTATTGTGGTCGGGTTATCTTCTCATACATGTAGTGTCCTCCTGATAACCTGCCATGATGTCCTTATTGTGGTCGGGTTATCTTCTCATACATGTAGTGTCCTCCTGATAACCAGCCATGATGTCCTTATTGTGGTCGGGTTATCTTCTCATACATGTAGTGTCCTCCTGATAACCAGCCATGATGTCCTTATTGTGGTCGGGTTATCTTCTCATACATGTAGTGTCCTCCTAATAACCAGCCATGATGTCCTTATTGTGGTCAGGTTATCTTCTCTTCCATGTAGTGTCCTCCTAATAACCAGCCATGATGTCCGTATTGTGGTCAGGTTATCTTCTCATCCATGTAGTGTCCTCCTGATAACCAGCCATGATGTCCTTATTGTGGTCGGGTTATCTCCTCCATGTAGTGTCCTCCTGATAACCAGCCATGATGTCCTTATTGTGGTCGGGTTATCTTCTCATACATGTGGTGTCCTCCTGATAACCAGCCATGATGTCCTTATTGTGGTCGGGTTATCTTCTCATACATGTAGTGTCCTCCTGATAACCAGCCATGATGTCCTTATGTGTGCCCCAGTGTGTCCCCCAACCGCCCTGTTATCTCCATCCATGTAGTGTCCTCCTAATAACCAGCCATGATGTCCTTATTGTGGTCGGGTTATCTTCTCATACATGTAGTGTCCTCCTAATAACCAGCCATGATGTCCTTATTGTGGTCGGGTTATCTTCTCATCCATGTAGTGTCCTCCTGATAACCAGCCATGATGTCCTTATTGTGATCGGGTTATCTTCTCATACATGTAGTGTCCTCCTGATAACCTGCCATGATGTCCTTATTGTGGTCGGGTTATCTTCTCATACATGTAGTGTCCTCCTGATAACCAGCCATGATGTCCTTATTGTGGTCGGGTTATCTTCTCAACAGGGCCCGCCGAGCTGGGGGCGAGGCCCCGATAACCGCCATGATGTCCTTATTGTGGTCGGGTTATCTTCTCATACATGTAGTGTCCCTCCTGATAACCAGCCATGATGTCCTTATTGTGTTCGGGTTATCTTCTCATCCATGTAGTGTCCTCCTAATAACCAGCCATGATGTCCTTATTGTGATCGGGTTATCTTCTCATAAATGTAGTGTCCTCCTGATAACCTGCCATGATGTCCTTATTGTGGTCAGGTTATCTTCTCATACATGTAGTGTCCTCCTGATAACCAGCCATGATGTCCTTATTGTGATCAGGTTATCTTCTCATACATGTAGTGTCCCTCCTGATAACCAGCCATGATGTCCTTATTGTGGTCGGGTTATCTTCTCATACATGTAGTGTCCTCCTGATAACCTGCCATGATGTCCTTATTGTGGTCGGGTTATCTTCTCATACATGTAGTGTCCTCCTAATAACCAGCCATGATGTCCTTATTGTGGTCAGGTTATCTTCTCATCCATGTAGTGTCCTCCTAATAACCAGCCATGATGTCCTTATTGTGATCGGGTTATCTTCTCATACATGTAGTGTCCTCCTGATAACCAGCCATGGTGTCCTTATTGTGGTCAGGTTATCTTCTCATCCATGTAGTGTCCTCCTAATAACCAGCCATGATGTCCTTATTGTGATCGGGTTATCTTCTCATACATGTAGTGTCCTCCTGATAACCAGCCATGGTGTCCTTATTGTGGTCAGGTTATCTTCTCATCCATGTTGTGTCCCTGCTTGATAACCCGGTCTCAATAAGGACATCATGACTGGGTTTCTGACAAGTCCCAGACCATAGAAAGTTTCTCCATTCATGGTCATATCCATTGGCAACTTATCAAGACAAAAGATGCTAAATTTTTAATTATTTATATTTGCAAAAAAGTTTAATTTTGTAATTGTCTGCAAATTTAAATATGGTTATGTTCATGGAAAACACCTTTAATGTTAACCCTTTCATCACTTTAGACCACCAGAAATATTAAAAGTCTCTGCTTTACAACCCTAGACCAGATATTATCTACCAGATATTATATCAGTAACCCATATTCTAAACAAGCCTAATACCTTTAGCTCTTGCCCCACCCTGTACTATAAAGTATGTTACCATTATTATACTACCATTATTATATTACCGTTATGTATCCTAGCAAACTAGGAATAAAATGTACTAACCTTTGTACCAACACAGACAACCAGATGTGTTAACCCTTAATCTACCCAAGACCACCTGGTATGTCACCATTAATCACTTCACCACCCTAGGGAGAGAATGTTCTAACCAGTACAGACCACCAAAATATAATTATTAACGCTTACTTCTCTCTTACATACTTAACATATTAACATTTACCCTTTTTTCATCCTAGACCACTATGGTTATTACATTTACCCCCTCTACACCACTAGGTATGTGTCTATTAATCCCTTCACTACCCTAAGAAACCAGGCATAATACCTTTAACTCTTTCACCACCCTAAAATATCAAGTATGTTACTATCATCCACATTATTACCGACGGAAATCTGGAAGAGTTATAGCAAGCTGTAAACCTCCAAAAATAAACTCATAAACCAATAAGTCACCCTAACCCACTTGACATGTTACCATTACCTCCATCACCACTCTAGACCACCAAGAAAATGACGTTAACCCCTTCACCACCCGAGACCACCAAGTATCTTGCTATTATCCCAATCCCTACCCTAGAACACCAGGAATAAAATGTATTAATGACCATGAGATCCACTCTAGACCCTCAGAGTTATTAGATCTAACCTAAAGGGGTAATCCAGGGCTCATATATTGTTGACCTGTTTTTTTGGATACATCATCAATGTGATTGTTGGGTGTCTGACACCCAGGACCCCCAATGATCAGCAAGTTGAAGAGGCTGCAGTTTTTGGGTGTGTGCCGCAGCCGCTTTACTGAATACCGAGCACAGCGCCGTACATTGTGTAGGGGCTGTACTTGGTATTACATTTCAGCCCCATCCACTTGCCAGCATCAAAATACACAGAAAACACATTCATTAAGACCAGTGTGCTACTCTGGCGGCCGCCAGTACCCATGTCACACCAACTAGTTTAGAGATTGTGTGGCCTGCGGAAAGTGGGGGAAAAGATGCAACTCTCTGGCACAAATCTGCCATACTCCAAAAATTACGCTTGTTCTCTTGCAGATTTAGTTTGATAAGTGTGCCCCATTGTGATAACACCATGAGCTGAGATGATCTGGTCAGAGCTGGCACATCTTTATTCATATGTAATACTGAGAAAGAGAGAGGAAGAAAAAGAGAATAATCCGACTATTTACATAAATAAGTGTATTTGGGTGTAGATCTGAGAAACATGTATGATGAATGTATGCGTGATCTATCTGTATGTAAATATCTATCTATCTATCTATCTGTAAATATGTATCTGTCTACCTATCAGTAAATATCTATCTCTTTTATATCTATCTGTAAATATGTTTATATCTGAGTATCTATCTATCGATCTATCTATCTGTAATTATCTATCTATCTATTTATCTATCTCATATCTATCTATCTATAATTATCTATCTATCTATCTATCTGTCTGTCTGTAATTATATATTTATATGAAAATTTCTATCTGTCTATATGTAAGTATACTTCTAAAAATATCTGTCTATCCATATGTAAATATTTATTTTTGTTCCATATGTCTGCTATCTATCTATCTATCTATCTATCTATCTATCTATCTATCTATCTATTTATCTATCATCTATCTCTTTCATGTGTATCTTTTTCATATCTATCTATCTACCTATCTACCTACCTATCTGTTACTATGTATCTATATGTAAATCTTTATCTGTCTATATGGAAGTATCTATCTATAAATATCTATCTATTATCTATCTATATGTAAATCTCTATCTGTCCATATGTAATTATCTATATATCTATAAATATCTATCTTTGTTTCATGCATCTATCTATCCTCTATATCTTTCATGCCTATTTTTTTCATATATCTATCTGTTAATATCTGAGTATCTATCTATCTATCTATCTATCTATCTATCTATCTATCTATCTATCTGTAACTATGTATCTATATGTAAATCTTTATCTCCCTATATGTAAGTATCTATTTATAAATATCTATCTATTTATCTGCAAATATATATCTTGTTTCATCTATCATCAGTTTTTGTGTCTATTTTTTCATGTCTAACCATCATCTATCTCTTTCATATCTATCTTTTCCATATTATCTATCTATTTATCTATCATAGCATTTTCTATCTATCTATCTATCTATCTATCTATCTATCTGTAACTATGTATCTATATGTAAATCTTTATCTGTCTGAATGTAAGTATCTATCTATAAATATCTATCTATCTATCTGTAAATAAATATCTTGTTTCATCTATCTATCTATCTATCTATTTATCTATCTATCATCTATCTCTTTTATGTCTATCTATTTTTTCATGTCTAACAATCATCTAGCTCTTTCATATCTATTTATCTATGGTAGCATTTCCCATACACAGACAGCATGTGCACATAGTGTGTGTATACAATCTTTCAATCTATCTGTTTCAGCTATAGGTATGTGTGAATATATGTGTGCTCAGTAAGCCAGTGACATCTATTCCCCACATTGTAGAGAAGCCATGTATATTCTGGTAAACCTAGCATGCACAATTAGCTTCATCTGCCATCTGCTCCTCCACATCCTCAGCCTTCCTCACTACATACTTGGAAGTAATAGAGCACATATTTCAGATGAATTTGTGTGGCTCTGGAAAAGAAATCGATTTGGGTAATGAGACACTTCAGCTGACACTGGAAGTTTTGTGGGCAGTCACAGAAGGCTGGGCAGTTTACAGGAGAAATAGTGTGGTGCCCCTTTAAGACATAGACTAGGCTCCAGAGGAGGAATGCACAGAGTAGTCACAGGCAGCAGTCACAGTATAGGCAGCACATAGAGAGCTGCTGCGTCCTCTACACTGAGGCTCATCCAGCACTGCAAGCAAAGGATCTGTCCTGCTACAACTAAGGCTTTGTGCACTACAAGGTGATGCTGGAAAAGGATTGAAAGGGAGGAAAATGAGCAAGATACCACCCTCCAAATCTTGGCCACTTTTCCTGACAACACAGTCAGAGCTGTGATGTCTCTTTCCTCTTGTGCAAATCCTGTAGGAGTGAGCAGCAGAGCACACAGCACCTTGTACTAATCCCCAGCAAGAAGATTATTTGGGAAAAGCTTTGCTTCAATGAGGCTTATTTTGGTGCAAATGGATTTTAAAAAGTGTTAGATCATTCCAATGAATGCCCCTGGAACTCCATGCCCCTGGCTGGATTATACAGGTAAGAAGGAGCCACACAATGCAGATGGCAAAAGTCATGGGCTATAGATGACAGAGCAAGGAGGGACAGGAGCTGCCATGAAATGACTTATTGATCCTCTATTAGAAGGGGTCTGGAGAAGCCAGCAGGGGTGATCTAGTGGATAATGGGGAGCAGGCAGCAGCAGATATGGGACAAGTTTATAGAATGCTGTGAGTAGATAGATGTATAGATAGATGTAGCAGTGCTGAATTGGTAATAGGTGATATCCTAATCACACCACATCATAAACTGGTCTATACTATGCAGGGCACATTCAGCTCTCTAGTGTGTTAAGATATTATTGGGAAAGCTTAGTCTAAAGTGTGAATTCTGGAGAAGTTCGATGGATTGACCAACTTCATCTGTCTACTGTACACTGCTTCTGTCCATGTGTCCTGTACAGAGAAAGCATAACCCACTAGATGGGAATAGAGCAGGGCAGCAAGGGTAATTGGGGTGGACGGATACATAGGATGGATAGATAGATTTAGAGTGTATACTCAATATATATGCATACTCTATATCTATTGATCGACCGATCTATCTATCTATTTATCTATCTGTCCATCTAGATAGTTACTAGAGTGTAGAAACTATATATGCTTCTGTCTGTCCATCCATATCTAATTTCTATTTACATGTATGTAATATTTGTAAACATAAAGGAACATGAATATAAATATGTATACAATTATATAGATATACTGTAAACATTCACACAAGCACACAGGTGTATATTTATACACAAACAGAAATGTACATATTTTTACTGTCAATATGAATGGAAACTGTATATCAAAAATCTGTGTACATGTCTTATATGTGTCTATCTAGGAATCATCTGTAGTATGATCAGCACATAGGACTGACTAATGACTAGCCCATCTATCTATCTATCTATCTATCTATCTATCTATCTATCTATCTATCTATCTATCCATCCATAAGGAGACTGCACACAAAATAACACAGTATATACATACATTTGGACCTATGTGCAGTCTATGCTTTGTATTGGACACTTAATATCTTCCAGCATCTTCTGGGTTACACAGTAAGTGGTCAGGCAATTCCCCAGGGTCAGGGAGAGGTTTTACCATTTCTTCCAAATGAATAAGCATTTTGGTGTGAAGAAATGCCCCCTTCAGACTGGCCTGCCACATCCCTCAGTCTGACTACTGCACTATTAAATAAGGGGCCCTAGCAGTGCGATTGGCTGAATATGGAGAGTGTCTGCGCCCTGATTAATTGTCTGATATGTAATAATATCATAGCTGATGATGTGCTGAGGAGAGGACTGAGCTGAAGGACATAGTCACTAGTCAGCCCCATGTGCTCATCACACTACAGGTGACTCCTACAACATTTCCTTAAAAATTCCAAATGATCAGACCCAGCCTAAGAGGGTCAAATGTCAATCAGGGTCATAAGTCACATATTGTTTCTCCATATTCAGTAATGAAACATTTCACAAGGAAATCTATCTAGCCATCAATATCTATCTATCTATCTATCTATCTATCTATCTATCTATCTATCTATCTATCTACCTACCTATCAATATCTATTTATCTATCCATCAATATCTATCTATCTATCTATCTATCTATCTATCTATCTATCTACCTATCTACTCCTATCTATCTATCTATCTATCTATCTATCTATCTATCTATCCATCAATATCTATCTATCTATATATCTATCACTTAACATATGTACTAGCCTTACCCGTAGTAGTCATGACATGCTTCAGTGATAACGTAACATGTGTGTGCTATTTGCATAGCAAACCATTCATAGACTTAACATGTGCAACACACATAGCATTACATTAATGGAATTGTGTAAGTAACGTTTGTTTGGCGCTTGCTACGTTTGTATCTTTCTCCAATCTATTACCTAAAAACCAGTCTTTTTTGTATCTATCTGGTTCTTTCATATCTATCTATCTATCTATCTATCTATCTATCTATCTATTGTCTATATATCTATTCATACATATATGTATCTATTCATACTTCCCATATCCTTCCATTCCTTTCACATTCATCTATACATTATCCATGTAATATCTATCTGTGAGAGATATATTTATCTATATCTATCTATGTATTTATTCGTCTACTTATCTACCTACATACTTCATATTTATCTTTATATCTATAGATAAACGCAAGCAATGTGTAAGTTCACACACGGCAGATTTGTTGCAGAAATGTCTTTCACTGTCCCATTTATATGAATGGGTTTAGCACAATTCCATGCACAAGCCGCAGCAAACAAATGCATGGATGTGATTTTCAGTCTCAGAATTTTTTTTTTTAAACTCCTGTATGTGAACAAAAGTCTAGGGTTCATGGGTGAAACAGAGCTTCTCCGATGTAGCAGAGCTGAGTTTGTAGTTTGCTTATTGTATCACATTACATTATCTTATAGGTTCTCTTATGACTGCAGGTAGAATTTCATTGTGTCTATACTGGAACATCTCAGCCCCAGACAGAGCATTGACACATTCAGCTCTGCTACATCTGTGCATTGGTATAATCTGCCATTATTATTTATTTATTAGCAGGTTGTAAATTTGTCTTGACACGGACCTGCAGACGGTTAGTTTATTAGAGAGCCATTTGTAGTAGTAAGTGGTTCATCTGTCCCTGCTGGCTTTGACTCTTTCCTGGGCTGTCTTTCTGCTCTTAACCTTTCTGTTACTATTATGTGGTGTAGCAGAGCAGACTGCTGGGCCATCCAATATATTGTAATTGTTACCATGTAGTGAAGGGTCAGGAGAATAACTCATCATGTCCATGTTTCACCTAGAGAATGGCGATGGTCTGTGCAATGTCTTGGGTCGTATATTTGTGGATAAGTGCCTGCGTGCTGTTACTGTGTCAGGGATCTCTCCATCAGCAGAGCTTTCAACATCATCTTCACCGGCCAGGTAAGGAGCCTTCAGGTCTTGACCTTTCTTATCATGGCGGCTTAATGTATTCGTATTGCCATTGGCCATGAAATATCATGGTCATGTAGCTGAATACAAGCTATTCCTCTAAGTTATCATCCCTTTTAGGTGGGGGGGTCTGACTGGTGTATTGTTGAATGGACTGACTGGCAAAAAGTCCTGAACAATCCCTGACCCTCCCTCTGGCCACTCCTTTATGTCACTTATCTCCAGACCCCATGGGAACATTTATATACACTTGTATGACTGATATGGTGACAAATTGATTTATAGTGATTCTTCATATGGATTCAGACTGATGTATTTGGTTTTTAAGAGCTTTATTATATTATTTTATATTATATATATATATATATATATATATATATATATATCTATAGTAATGTGCTATTATATATATATATATATATGTATATATTGTAATGTGCTAATATATATGTTTATATATATATTACACACATAAATATATATATATATATATATATATATATATATATAAAAAAATTGTATAGATTGTCAAAAAGCCTTATGAAATGTCGATGCAGAAGCAGCGCGGGCTGAGTATGTCAGCCCCCATAAATCGTTGTAAAATCAGACTCTGCTGCAATGGCCATTTCTTATTATATGTACTGCACTTTTAAGACAATCACAAGGGCCGTGTATTATAAGACATGTTGGTTGTGCTATAATTATTTCTGTGTCTTTTGGATGTGTTTGTTTCACTATGTACCAGTCCAGATACCTTTATCAGCACATTGGGTGTGATGGTCACCATGTTGTAGTGGTTCATGTAGGTCTGATCAAGATATTATTGACCACTAGATATATAGACACATCCTACACATGTATATTGTATGTGTAATGTATGTAATAAATGAATACTATATATTATGTAATATTCAACCCTGCTAAGTAAATATATTGACTGTTTGCAGTAAAACTTGTCATTTTATGTACACTATAGAACTAGTTTTTAGGATAGTTCATTGTGACACCATTTGCCAGAAAAACAGGGGTCCCGGCACCAAAGATGTTAACCCATTCAGAGAAGCATCTATGTCCAAATGTAGCAGAACTGGTAGTGTAGTGCTGGGGTAATCCATCTTGGGTAACACATTGCGATGATGTGACAAACCACAAGCCCTCATGCTACCTAATAAATGATTTTTCTTGCTATATTGAGCTTTCTTTCAGAAAGCCTGCAATGGGGGCTACGTTGCTGGATGGTGGCCCTTGGGTACTTAAATCTACAGATATTAGGAGTAGATAGAGAGTGTCCAAATGATATAAAAAGCTTGAGAACATCCAGAATGTATGCATTATAGCGTTTTTAATTTCTTACAATGTATCATGTGGCTTCCAGGTTTCCTGTCATGATGTGACACAGTGAAACCTCTTAGAGATAACTGCAAAAACTTGCATTGAAAAGTGGTCTCCTATGGGGTGGTCTTCTCAAAGTAGATGGCCAGTAAGTATGATATGGTGGAGCTGAAAACCTGTCTCAGGAATTCTGACCTGGATAAGGGATCGTCATTTGGAGAGGTTTTACTGTATTAGTTTGATGGCCGTGGTGGTGTCTACTCGTGATCCTTGATGATTTACTGAAAACTTGATATTCCTATAGAAGTATTTACAGCTAATGAAATACAATATTAGTATTCTCATTGTCAATCATGTAAAGACATTTTAGGAACTTGGCTATATTTTCTTCACCATATCTTGAAGAGGTTTGGTGGAATAGTGACCAGCAAGTCCTATGAGGAGATGTCCGTCAAGTCAAATAGCAAAATAATCATTTCATTGATGGATTTTGTATGGAATGTATATATTCCCCCTCTTTGGGCATAGACTTGTGCCAGATACCGTGTTGTCCTTCTACCCAACAGAAAGCAGTGTTGGTATCATAAGTTTTAACGGGACAAAGCAAAGTATTGAGGACATTCATGGTACTAGATAACCATGGTAGATGCTTATCAGGGGATCTCCTCTTTGAGATGATCACCCAAAAATTATATTGCAAATAGGTTTTCTAGAAGGATGGGCTTCTCAAACTAGGTGCAAAGTATATGACAGAACTGAAAATCTTACACAGGAAATTTGGTCTGGTTAAGGAGGTGGTCTTCTGAATGAAGGGTTCTTTTGGAGAAGTTTCATTGTGTCTCTTGTTGGACACATTTGCCCATGGATCTAGTAATGTATCTACCACTGCTGCTCATGTGAGGTTCCAACTATGAAGTCCACCATCTTGCCTCTGGCCATCTGGGAGTGCTCGGAGTTCTGGTTTCCCAACAACTGAGGAGTCAAAGGTTGGCGACCACTGGCTATCACCCTGGAAAAGTGAGTGATGAACTCAACAGGCTCGCCTTCCAAATTGTCTCCAAGTGTCTGTTTGCAGGACTCAAGATTCTTAGATGACTGTCCTAAGAGCATTGGCTTTGATTTCGCACCATGTGGCTAGGTGACCACTTAGGACACCAGAAGCCTTACTATGTATCTCTTCATAGGCCTATTCTTGTATGGGTCATCTCTAAGTTTCCCATATAATGGGTTCTGGAGTACTGTGCATGTGTGATGAGGAAAGGCCTTATAAACAGCATGGAAAGCTCCAATGCCTATTTAACAAAAGTGATCCTGACAACCAGAAACCATATACATATTGAATCTTTGGTCTCCTGCCAAGGAAGACCTTGTTTTCACAGATGAAGACAGCATGTCTTATCTGCACTGAATATCTCCCGATACTCAATAAACATTGTAGAACCACTGGATAACACAATTTCCAGTTTGTTAAAATCAACCCAAGCAAGTGGCATTATCGGAGCAGGACAGGGAAAAGAGCACACGGGCATCTCGGCAGCATTTGCTTAAGCCGGAGCAATGACCTCTTTTATGAAGCAGGAGCTGTAAGATGCCAAGTGCATACCAAGTACTAGGGAAATGTAAAAATGACATATCTTTCACTCAAGGCTGTGATATAGATAGAGTGAAGCTTTAACATTTGCTTCATCACCTGGTTAGGAGCGGCTTGGCTCCCCCCTCCAGCGCGCCTCTTTTAGTCTCCTTCACCATACCCTATGTGAGTAAGATTGATGGGACGCTGAATCTAGGCAGCCAATTTCAGTCTCTTAAGAAATAATCCGCAGCATTGACAGATGAGTGGAATTGGACGATCGGCTTGCATCATTCACATGTTGCACACCTGAAGAACAAGCCAAGGAAAAATATTTGGCAACCCCTTTGAAACTGTGATTTATAACGTCCCCATTGGCTATCACCCAGCTGGGGGTGCTGTAAAATAATAAAATGATAAATGATTACCCCTCAAAGATTCCTCTGGGCTCCATCTAAGGATGTAGCTAAAGAATCGCAGGTCCTGCTGCAAAAGCTTAGCCTGGGTCCCCCTGTGGCAACTTCTTCTTATAACCATCAACCATGTCCCATCCTTACATTTAAGCATAATTTACATTTTACTTTCCTTCCTTTCTGGGCCCAGACCACCGGGAAGACTTCTTCATAACATGTCTGTGCACACAAGCTTCTTATTCCCTCTTTTGTGCCATGACCTCCTGCATAGAATCCCTCCTATATGCTGACCAACTGCTATTTTTTGACATTGCAGGGTTAATGTTCTCCTTTCTGACAGTGGTAGGTTGTGTATCATAAATTCTCTCACTCCAGTGTACCAGAGGACAGGAAATAGATAGGGGGAATAAAACAATACACAGACTGCCGGCTATCAAAGGAGATCCAAGAATCTTTATCATCCTTAGCGTGGTGTGTGTGACCTGGGGGCCCCCCTGGCTTATGGGCCCGGTCACAGTTGTGACCATTGCAACCCCTATGGTTACTCCAGTGTTCCCCTCCAGCTCCATCCTCTCTGCTCACTTGCTGGTTAGCTGTTCACATGCTGTCCAAGCAGTCACGTGCCTAGATGTCAGGGTGTCAGGGCCGATGCAGCTAGTCACATAATAGAAAAGGAACTACAAAGGGTTTGTCTCTGTCTAAAGGACCTGACACTTGTGTACATTACACTGACAGCCTATTGATCATAAAGTCCACCATGTAATACTTCATTTCTCCTGTGGAGGCGCTGCAGGTACATTGAACACTTGTTACAGGACAGATTACACTTGATTGTTGGAACAACCTATGATCAGTGTATTGTCTATGGTCCATCCATCTAAAAAGGTGGATGTCCTAAGCAGACCATCCCTTTAATGGCAGAATGGTTACAGTTATGTAAATCCAGAATGCCAGGAAAGCTGTTTTTCATCTAATCGTGGTTATCAACCATCCTTTCCAGAAACAGATAGAAAGAAAGAGAAAGATATTTAGCAACTGAAATAATATGGAAAGTTTTTGGGGATTGGCCTCCTATATATACAGAATATCTCAGTGGTTATCATGTAATGCTTCATTTGTCCTGTCGGGGCGCTGCAGGGAAACTGCTTGATTTTATTATAGCTGATCGCTGGGGTTTTAGCAGATGGACAATGAACATCAGCTCATTGCTGGGAGATCTTTTGAGCAATATACTACAGGAAACCATTATCTAACTGTACAACTGCGCCCATAGCAACCAATCGCAATATAGCTTTCATTTTTCCACAGCAGCTTTTGAAACGAAAGCCATGATTGGTTGCCAAGAGCAACAAAGCTGGTTGGGGCCATATTAATACGTTTACCACATACTTGCCAACTTTTTAGGATGGTGGCCAAGGAGAACCAGTGTGCGAAGAGCGCTGTGAAATTTTTTGGGTGATCCCGGACAAAGCTGCTGCCCAATTGAGACATAACGCACTCATTTCTTGGGTGAAACACCATTTTTGTGATGTTGACATGAAATTTGCCAGTCATGCCCCTTTTCTGTGACATGCCTGGCACATAAAGTTCCCATATCACTTGTAATATGATCAAGGGTCGGGCGCACAGGAGATTTGCCCACTCTTCCGGGGTGTCAGGAGGTCACCCCTTATTGTGGGATCCTCCCAGATGTTTCGGGATGGTTGGCAGGTGTGGTTTACTATAGGTAAAGGGACAGCTTCAGGCAAACCTATAGACACCTATAGGCACCGATTATGTCGATGGAGGACAAAAAAGTGTTCTGTTGGCCACTGTGGGGCGCTGTCCTCTGGGGCTTTCATTTTTTATAGGTGACAGAGGCCACTGTATGGCGTCCGTCACAGGTATCTATGCGTATGTGGTAAGCATACACTGCGGACCCTAGGCTACATGCACACGACTGAGTGCGTCGTCCGTGCTGGGCTCCGATGCTCCGTCTGATCCGATAATTATAATGCAGGTTCTATCCTGCTGTATCATACTGGATCGGAAGGGACAGAACCCTCCATTGAAGTCAGTGGGGGACGGATGTCATCTGAGTGTGATCCGAGTGCCTTTCGTTATAAAATCGGCCCCCTCTCGGCCTGCACACTTGGCCGTGTGCCTAAGGCCTTAGCGGTCACCCAGCTTTCCCACAGACAGAAAACAACAGCAAACACTACAAATCTAAGGACCTGGTTTGGGAACGTAATGCTACATAACAGTAGAGCACGGTAACATCTGCATCGCAGATATAATTTGTCATTCACAAGCTATTCGGGCCGGCCCATTACTTTCATTTAGTCGCTCACAAGTTTACACCATCCAATAATAATAAAATCTGGATAGGAGGTAAATAACAGTTGTCACCCGGGATTATACATTTTGTCATCAGCTCCGTGGCAAGTTTCTCGTAATGTCTGTCGATGACAAAATGATCACATTTTTAGGAATTATGCGGCGGTAGGTAGGACACTCCATCTACGGTGACATAATGAACAATTACAACGCTATTATGGGAATGCTGCGTGATTAGCTAATTGCAAAATCGCTGATTTAATTTTTCTTCTTCGTTTTGCAGAGCTGATATGGCGAGATGCCACTTGACGGTATACACAAGCCAAAGCTGCAAACAAAACATATACTGTGTAGCGCTATACGTGCAGAAAGTTCTTGCACAGTATGGTCTATGTGGTACATGATTTACAGAACGAATCCTTGGCCATATACTATAGAGGGGTGTCATGGCCAACAGTTGTTCCTTCCAACCCATCCATGCACATGCACACTTGACTCGGTGAAGCGTGCATGTATTCTGAATGGGAAGAAGGGAGAAAGGATTGGACATGTTGACTTCTGCCTAGCATCTGCCATCAGAGGAGGGGTGGGAGGCCCCCATATATATCTGAGGGTTAAAATGGATGGGTGTGGCTGACATTAATATAATATGTATGACCAGTTTAATGCCTCACGTGTGGGGCTGTGCAGAGACATGCTAGGACTCTTGATAATCCCTGCATTGCTGGAGGACAAACCATGTCATAAATCAGACGTATCCTCCCGTAGGCCATTGCACCTACTCTGCAATTCCCGCCAGCTCATAGCGGGTGTAGATAATGAGAAATCTGGTGGGGTCGATGGTCACACCCACAGTACACCCAACCACACCCCCTTTTCAAAAAGTGGTGAGAGTGGCATAAAAACCGCCCCTTGTTCCCAGTTTTCGTTGCAAGTGTTTTTTTAAAAAGTTGCAAACCCAATGAGTCTTTGTTTTACTGCAAAAAGTGGCATAGGAAATCCCCTCCATTGACTCCTCATTGCCCTATGTTAAGGAGGTACAGGTCTGTTATTCTGTGCGGGAAGTTTCGGCAGTTATTTGTGGAAACGCAGCTTTTTTTGTTGCAGATTTTGCTGCGGTTTTTTGAGCCCAACCTAAGAGACGCTACGAAAACAATAGGAAATATAGAGGAAGTTCTTATACTTCTCCCTCTTGCTCATTCCACTCTGGACTTTGGATTATAAAACCACAATGAAATCTGCAACAAAAAAAGCTGCGTTTCCGCAACGTGGGGCCTCAGTCTAAGGGGGGTGTTCACATGTAGAAATTTGACGTTGAATTTGTCAAGCAGAAAATTTCTGCTTCAGGAATTTGAAGCAGATTTTTTTCTGCTTGTTAAAAACCTATAAGGATTTTGACGCTGAATTTGAAGCAGATTTTGACGCTGAATTTGGAGAAGATTGCCTATTTTGCCTTTATTGGGCAGGGCCAAATTCCGCGTCAAATTCTGCATCCAATTCTGCACCAATGCAGCATTTTACTGTCACATCAAAGTGGATGGGATTCTAGTGAATCCCATCCCCACTTTGCAGTAAAATTCGCGCTGTGGACACGCGGTGATCTCCAAAACCGTTGCGGTTTTGGAAATCGCAGCATGTCAGTTATACTTATGGAAATGCTATAGGTGTAATTGAAGCAGAAAGTCCGCAGAGGAAACTTCTGTGCAAAGTGCTGCGGGAAGAACCATGATGCGTTGCTGCCGTGGTTTTTCCCGCTGCACTTTTTTGCTGCAGGACGCTACATGGGGCCTCTGCCTAAGGCAGATTTTGAGGTGGAATTCAGCATCAAATTCAGCGTCAAATTCCTACACCCCATAAGGGGCATAAAAATGGCTGACATCTCCTACACTTCTTACCAGATCTGTAGGGACGCTAGGAAAATAAATTTGGCACGAGGAATATTACCAAGTATCCCAAATTCTTTTTTATTAAGCTAAATAAGATCAACTGGCTGTGTTAAGATTCCTTCGTGCTTGACAGAAAACCTACAGAACCCTGTAATTACTCGGCTTATTTTTGTCGAGGAACATCTGAATTTGTAGTCACGAAGGACTTTTACATTATTCATCCTGAAGTCCCCGGTGCCCGAGTTTTCCTCTATCAACATGGATTGTTAGTTTGAAGCATGTATTCTCGATTATACCTGGGGCATTATATATCAGCGGACGTCAAGTCGCAATGACAAACACTCCGTACAGGATTCGCCACACTATTACACAACATCCCATGGACATTACGAGCTCCGGCTTCTGCTTCACAGGACATTGGCCAGATGTAGCACTAGTAGGGGCCTCGCTCCGAAAAATGCAGAGGGTCAACAGGCTGTTGTATCAGCGATTGTCAGATGAAGATGTACAGATGTAGCAGAGCTGAATGTCATTGAGCCCCGGGGGAGATGTGTAGTTTGTTGAATGTGTTGTATGTAAAATCATCACTAACACAATGAGATATTTGGATGAGTCATGATAAATGGCAAACTTAGCTCTGCTACATCTGTACCATGATGTATACCTGTATCGCACTTAGGGTGACTTTTGTGAATGGAGTCTCCACTTTAAGATCCTGGGACCCAATGCAAAATCTGTAATAGGGCCCCTACCTACCTTGTGCTCTTTAGGATAATGGTATATTTTATGTGGCAGAGGGATCTTTGGGGTCTCCTCAAGGTCCAGGGCCCGATAGCGGCTGCTACCTCTGCACCCCTAATATTCATGTCCCTATTTGTCACTATTAATGCCATTGGGTCAGCGTTTTGTAGCATTATGTGCAACCTTAAAGGGGTTCTTAGGGGATTCTGTCAATACCTACTTGTTTCAAGGCTTTTAGGCTAAGGCCCCACGTAGCGAGACGCAGCAAAAACAGTCTGCGGAAAAAAAACGTGGCAGAAATGCATTGTTTTTTTTTGCGCCGCATTTTTTACAGAAAGTCTGCAGAGTTTTCCTCTGCAGACTTTTGGCCCCCATTATACTTATACGGAAAATGGCAGTGTTTCTGCAGGTATAGTTGACATGCTGCGGTTTACAAAAACGTAAGCGTTTTTGAAAACACAGCTTTTCCGCTGCAGATTTTTTTCTGCAGTGGATGGATGGGATTAGTCAGACGCTGCATTTTTTGCCACCTTGGGTTACAAGATCAGAACCAGCCTTTGCCCCCCGACTTGCTCCACCTTCTCCTCTTCTCCCATGTTAACAAGTAGTTGTCTTTGCTATCTGGAATTGGCAGACTGTTGTAAAACCATCTGTAAAAACAGAATAGGACGGAGGAGACCAAGCGACTTGGAGTCCTAGTGCTGCTTCTAGGACCAGGGTAGGAACCAGCCCAGAACCCCTTCTAAAAGCCCCAGAGGAAGTAAGTATTCACAAGCTCCCTGGAGAACCCCTTTAAGGTTAAACTTGACTTTATATTACATTTGTACAGATGTAGCAGAGCTGAGTGTCATTTGGGGCTGTATCTGCCCAGTGTAAGAAGATAATGAATTAGATTCCCCTGCAGTCCTGAGCCGAATAATTTCGTGTATGACGACGCTTACCATAGAGTCCTGTCTCCCATGATGCCCTGGAGACCTATAGACAACCCAAAAACAGGCATCTGATTGCAAACACCACACTGTACCCCCTACAGCTACACATTGAAGTGAGAATATTCAGTAAGTCTGGACTGTTTTCTGTATACTTATATATATACTTGTAATTCCTGCAATTGCTTCTTCAAAGTATCTAATTTGGAAAACCTGTACCCATACACCCTAGTAGGGGATTCTGAGTTAATAGAGGGGGGTTCCTCTTTTCAGGATCCTCATCTCTTGGCTGACATGGAAAGTGGTTACAAAGAACATTTCTCTCTGGAGGACTTGTCCTATGTCGCATTACACAGAGCCCATTAATATGAATGGACAATGTGTAATGCTCAATTTCCCCCATGGGGGCGCTGCAGGGAAATTAGACACATACTGCAAGGTTTCTTTACAGATGCAACTGATCGTGGGGGTCTCAGCGACCCATAAAGGGGTCACTTTCTTTTGCTAACTTATACCTCCACTGATCATATAGATAAAGCCAGCAACTGAAATTTTATAAAATCCCTTTAAGACTAATATATGGGGTACAGGAGTTCTGTAGCTAGAGAGGATGACCCTATAGGACAACCCTGTCTCTAGGCACTATGGGGGTTATAGACATACTTGCCAACTCTCCCAAAATGTCTGGGGTGACCTCCTAGTGTGTTGGCAAATCTGCTGGGCCTTTCGGGAGCTCCTGCATCTGCCTGGCTCCGGGTCATATTCTATGTGACATGGGCACTATATATGCTGGTGACTTAACAAAGAGGGGCATGACCCACAACAAAAAGGGATGTGTAGCACCCCAGGCTGGGTTGGGTTTCGATAAAGGGGGCATTGTCTTTTGAAAATCTTTCCAGTACACTGGGGGCTCCAGGATTCCACTCGCCAAAAGTGGGCAAGTATAGCTATAGAAGTTGTAAGCTCTGCTCTAATGAGTATGGCCATCTTTACTCTATAGGGGCCACGTTTACTCTATAGGGGGCGCCCTCTACAGTCTACATTGGATAAAGCTTCCCAATGACAATTCTATTTTCCTGTAACGTGGCTACGATTGTGTACACTGGCAGAGCCATCTGTTTCCTAGGGCACTGGATGACTATCTACAATCTATCAGCAATGAATAATTACCCGTAAATACTCGCTATAGGGTTTCACTTTGGAGCCCTCGAAGTCACATGTTTTCTGGTAGAAATGTAGCGCCGAGGAGATTTGTTTTATTACCATTAGCTATTTTTTAATAATAGTAATAATAATATCCTTAATAGCCCACAAGGGGAAATCAGTGTGTTACAGCAGCAAAGTAAGCAGTACAAATCAATACAACATGTACAGGAATATTCCAAGGTGAGAGGCATTACATTGTAGCAGACAGACAGTAGGGCGATTTTTTATCGCATGAACTGAGCAGCATAAGAAATCAGTGAATGGAACGAGACCTATCTAGTTACCAGATAAGACAGATGTTATTGTGACCTTAGATATTGTATTGATTTAGGATATAGCACATTTGTGACTGTCTGGCAGCCTGTCCTCTCAAGGTTTCCACTCTCTCGGTGATGTATCTATGACTTCTGGCACTTAAATTGCTGGAGTGATACAGTGTGAATTTTCATTACCGATAACACAGAATGTGTCAAAAATACCATACGTTACAAATAAATATAGTTTTAATTACTTTCAATTAGGGATCGCTGCAGCCGGGATCCTGTTTTGGGCGTTTTGGAGATGTTTTTTGCATAAGTATTTTTGGGAAGGGTCACAGAAAGGTCCGCTGTACACTGATAGGGTAATGAGGCCAGAATTGAAGGGTTATTTCTAGCTGATAAAGTGTTGGCATATATCACTGGATGTGCCATCATTTTGTGATTGGTGGGGGTCTGACCCCTGGGACCCCCAACAATTCTGAGAACGAAGGGGACAAAGCTCTGTGCCTATGAGACTCCAACAATTCTAAAAATGAAGGAGATGTTGTAATGCTGCATCCCCTATAATGCTTTCCCTGCACACATTTTTGGAGCTCCATTAATGGAGCGCTGCTGTCGCCCTGCGCTGCAGGAGATTAGGGTGCCACGCGGCAGGGAGAACAGCGAAGGTTGGACGCACCACTGACTGCAAATACTTGGTAAGCCACCCATGTGAAAAGCATTGGCGTGTGAAGCCCCTTTTGTCTAAACCCCTCTCATTTTATCCAAACCCCATCACCTGTATGGAACCGACACATCCTTGTTATTGCGTGCCGTGCCCCTTTTTCTGATGTGAACATGCAATGTGTTGGTCTCTCCCATTTTTGTGATGAGTCCAGCACATAAAGGGCCCATGTCATGTAGAATCTGACCATAGCGGGTGCGTTCTGCCGGGTCCAGGAGGTTCGCCCATTCTTCTGGGACACCAGGAGGTCATGTCTTTTTGCAGGAGTCTCTGAGACATCCTGGAAGAGTTGGCTAGCACGGTGATAGTATCCTAGCAATATGCCGTCACTTTATAAGATGTGAGTAATCCTTTAAAAAATATATATTCGGACACCATTTGTACCCTATTGTACAATCTGTCAGTATATAATATAGCTTTCCTCCAAAAAGTGACTACGATGTAAATCAATGCCAAACATTTCACAAAGCCTTCAGCAACTGAGGTCCTGAACAAGCAGGGGGTGCTGGAAGATGTGAAGTCTAACCCATCCCTGTGTTTTTAATGCACCTGTACCCAGTTTTTTTATCTTCTGATCTAGTCTTATGGACTCTCCTTTGTACACACTTGTTGTATATGTGCTGTATTTCGGGTGTATCATTATATATTGTACGTTATATATAAATCTGTTTGCACAGTCTGGCTCTTCAATACCTCATGTACTACTATATAACATTTCCTTTCTTTACATCAAATCGCTGGGGGGTAGAAAAGGTGATATTACTTCCCTTATATTCCCCATATATTCCAGACATCTCATTTTCTGTGAGCGCCATCATCACTCCCACCGCTCATCCTAGCTACATCTCTGTCATCGCTGCCTCATCCCCTTCCCCAGTCTCAATACCTAACTCTTGTCAGTTTCATCTTTGTATCATGTCTAAGATACATCGACTCCAATCACAAGGATGACCAGAATCCTAATCCTCACTCTTATCATCTTACATCTTGACTGGTGGATCTGTCTACTAATTGGGTTTCCTCTTCGTAGACCGAGCTCCAGCCTGTGATGGAGAGATTCATCTAACTGATGGGTTCTCCTCTACGCCGATGACAATGATGACCGTCTTTCCAAGAACATATTATAATGGAATACAAGGACATCTATGGAGTCTAATGCAGACAACTCAATGTTGTCATTTCCATTGTTATTTTTTTTTTTATGTCCTGTTAACACCTTGTAAAAACAAGAGTTAATCTTGGTTATCATTGGACGATTTCATGAACTTATCTCCCAAGGCTCAGTGTGTACGAATTTTGACATTGGACCTATGCACATCCATAGTTGCATGGGCTTTCTTGGGAACATAGAATTTTTAAAATCTATTTTTGAGACGTTTAGGTCCCCATCAAGCCCTAATGAACATATACAGATGAAAGGGTCTGGTTTGCCATCAGATAGACCCTATGGGTATTGTATAGTAGGACGTCTTATTGCTCATGCTACCAGCTGAGACAATCTTTATTAGCTAAGAATTGAACAGTGCTGGGAAAAACTTTTAGGCAGAAAATGTAGAAAGGCAAGAACGCTTTCAGATATAGAAGGGTTAATAGATTATTTTTGTCATTAACAAAATGAAGTGAGTGTAGAAAAGAGAGATGTAAATCCCATTAATATTTGGTATGACCTTCGCCCTTTGCCTTCCATCAGTTCTTCTCGGTACTTGCAGACAGTTTTTGGCATAACTCGGCAGGGAGGTTGTTCCCGCCGCCATCTTGGAGAACTAAGCACAGATCTTCTGTGGATGTAGGCTTGCTCCAATCCGTCTGTCTCTTCATGTCATCCCAGACAGACCAGGGGTTATGAGTGGCGGCACCTCTTCTTCATTGTATACCAGGTAAATCGCCTTACATAGTAGCTTACTTGAATGGGCTACAGAATGATCACAAGACTGACTCTCTAAGAGACCACAGTGCTCTCCCAAACACTGCAGTGAGGATGTCGGACCCACACCAAACTGATATTGATGACCTACCCTAAGAATATTGATGACCTACCCTTAGGATAGGAATTTCCCCTTTAATATATAACCACATGGATATTGGGTTATACATAGCACCTCCTTCACCAAAGTCATCTCTAAGACTTTCCTTTAGCCCATTAGCGACCTATAAAATATAAACATTTCTAAGATATTTCAATGCTGACTAATATATTACAGAAACACATATGCATACATATTCTATGATGTAGTTTACTCCCACAAAAACACCATAAAAAACATTTACAATAATAATAAAATATAGTAATAAATATTGTAAAAGCTCCAGTATCCCTGCCCGCCTCCAGGCATCTTTTCCCTTTTCATGGCATACAAATAACCCCTCTGCTCCTTATTTTTTTTTTCTAAATTTTCACTATAATTAATATTATTTCATGACTTAATTATAGGTTGTATTCATTATATATAATTACATGGTGCAGCCTTCCCCTGAGGAGTCACATACAGCACCCAGCTTGTTTTCAGCCTCAAATTCCCGAGGGAAAAAGACTAAAAAAAAAAAATCAAGAAAGAGACTAGTAAAACACAAGAGAGGGAGCTGTGCAATGTGTTCTGGGTTTAGTCCATGAACAAAGGGATACCGGGGCTGCAAGAAAGAATATTAAATAATGGAGTAAGATGGAGGGAAAAAAATGACAGCTCATGAGGAAAGATTCATGCTGGCCAAAAATTATTCATACAGTTGTAAACCATAGTGGGATTACAAACTCATATGTTGATGTTTAATTTATCAGAAACCGAGGGCCAGGAAGCTACAGATTTGTGGCTTCGAGATGCAGATGTGAAAATTTTTGTTTTTTATATGGATTTTTTTAACCAAGTGGAGAATTAAAACAATAAAAAAAAAAACAATTTAAACAATAAAAAAATATCTAAGCCTTTGTGAATTAAAAAAAAAATAATTTAAAATATTTTTTAATTTATTTTTTAATTTATTATTTTCATAAATCTATAGGACAGGTCAAGGGAACAAATCTTGCAATATACTTCATTGCAGAAAATAAACCTTTTAAGTATTTTAAGTATTACTCCTGTCTTATTGGAGAGATTTTGTTCTGTAATCTTTAGTCAAGCAGATAAGTTTACAATGAACTCTATGGAGAGGAGAGAGGGAGGAGGAGAGACACAGAGATATGAGGTCGGACTTACTTCCGGATAACCCAGCTGTCTCTATACAGGGCAGATGTCTCTCTGCTTTGAGGTGCTCTCCTCCTTCTTATCCTCTCCTCTCCATAGACTTCTATTGTACAGATTTTATCAGTGCCAGAAGGTGGCAAATAAGTAAAAAAAGAGGCATGTTAATTTAGTTAAAACTATATTACAAAGTTTTTTTTATCTTCACGTGCGCCATAGATTTATGAAAAAATAAAAGTTGAATTTTTATGCATTTTTCCAATTGATCATCAGTAGTTGGAGTTTGCATATTTTTCTTATTTCGTTCCTATGACCATTGTGTTTGAGAATATTTGGTGGTCCTGGAATTTCAGATCTTCCACCAACCCATTCAAGTGAATGGGGCAGATAAGTTTACAATGATGTCTATGCAGAGGGGAGAGGGAGGAGGAGAGATATGAGGTCGGACTTACTATTGCGGATAACCCAGCTGTCTCTATACAGTGCAGATGTCTCTCTGCTTTGAGGTGCACTCCTCCTTCTTCTCCTCCTTCTTCTCCTCCCCTCTCCATAGACTTCTATTGTACAGATTTGATCAGTGTCAGAAGGTGGCAAATAAGTAAAAAAAAGAGGCATGTTAATTTAGTTAAAACTATATTACAAAGTTTTTTTATCTTCACGTGCACCATAGATTTATGAAAAAATAAAAGTTGAATTTTTATGCATTTTTCCAATTGATCATCAGTAGTTGGAGTTTGCATATTTTCTTATTTCGTTCCTATGACCATTGTGTTTGAGAATATTTGGTGGTCCTGGAATTTCAGATCTTCCACCAACCCATTCAAGTGAATGGGAAAAAGTGTGGCATGGCTACTGCACCACTTCCGGCGCAGAATACAGCTTATTAGTGGTGGTGCTGGGTGTTGGACTCCCACCGATCTCATATTGATGACCTATCCTAAGGATAGAACACCTTTAAGAACTTGGATCAGGCCTTGTTTTATTAGCAACTTTACAAAAATCCTGTCACTAGTACAGGCCCTTTAGAATTATTAGTGGGAGCGATCGAGTCCACAAAATGACTATTGAATGTGCCAGAAGGGTTATTTACTTGCTACCACTGGCCCTTGTCCAAGCTGAGGTCAAGCCCAGATCCTATACGGTGGCACAAGTCTCCAGTCGCCTGTCCACCAGAGTCTCAAAGCTTCTGACACAGTAATGGGTCCTACAAGTCCGGTCTGGAGAAGACAACCCCATTTGGAGGTACAGTATGGATCCATATCAGTCTATAGGTCCCATATTATTAGAGTCATGTGCATAAGTCCTATATATTGTTAATTCCAAAACATTTAAGGTAAAATGTATATAAAGATTTTGCAGCGGTTTTCATCCAAATGTTTTAGGCAGAATCTACATGTAAAGGTTTTGCAGAGAATTTGCTGGCAATTTGCAGTGGAGTCCGCCACGTCTGGAAATATCCTAATTGTTCTTATTCTAAGATAAAGAACAGTAAGAAATAAGATACAAAATCAGCTCCAGCTTCAGGTGTAATTCAGAGGTTACTCCTCGATGTGTCTGCGTCTAATCTAGGCAGGCCTGAACACCGACGTACCATGGACAGAAAGCAATCCTGCCCTGCTTTATTGCATTTTGGAGTATTTTAATGGGTTCCTATCCATTAACCCGGCACCACGCTGACTGATCTGTGGTGAAAAATAGATCTAAACTGGAGACTTTACAGGAAAACTGAAACTACTATTTTTATTATTCTAGTAATAACTGCTATTTTAGTGGAAAGGACGGACTGTGGATTCTCACACCAGAGGGGTCTATTACTGACATAGCAACAAGGGAGTCTCTACTGCTCCTGCTAGCTGGCGATTTATCTATCTTCTATCTGTCTGTATTGTCATTTCTTATTGTATCTGTCTATGTATGGATGGGATAGATAGATAGATAGATAGATAGATAGATAGATAGAGAGATAGATAGATAGATAGATAGATAGATAGATAGATAGATAGATAGATAGATATGGGATAGATACATATGGGATAGATAGATGAGAGAGATAGATAGATAGATAGATAGATAGATAGATATGAGATAGATAGATAGATATGAGAGAGATAGATAGATAGATAGATAGATAGATAGATAGATAGGAGATAGATAGATAAGTCCAATAAAGACTGCACCAGTAGCAGTTGGTGCCAGCCCAGGGCATAGGCTATGTACCAAAAATATCCAAGGAAAAGATAGATAGATAGATAGATAGATAGATAGATGTTTAGATAAATAAAAAAGTTATCTATCTAGCTAGCTAAATATCTTGACATCTGCATTTGACAATGGCCCCTGTGTGGGCCGATATGCGGTGTTGTTTGACCTAAAAAATAAGCTCCATCTTTATTGCTAAATGCTGGTGGACTTTCCATTGTTTGCTGCTGGTTACATATGCTAGAAAGGGGTAGTTAGTGACCGCTGTACAGTATAGCTTTAACAATATCTATCTATCTATCTATCTATCTATCTATCTTATATCTATCAAGACAAAAATATTCATCTGCATATTGTATTTTATATGTAGATAAGATAAGGAGGATAAGATGGGTGCATTAATGGATAGATAGATACGAGATACAGTGGGGAAAAAAAGTATTTAGTCAGCCACCAATTGTGCAAGTTCTCCCACTTAAAAAGATGAGGCCGGCCTGTAATTGTCATCATAGGTAGACCTCAACTATGAGAGACAAAATGAGAAAACAAATCCAGAAAATCACATTGTCTGATTTTTAAAGAATTTATTTGCAAATTATGGTGGAAAATAAGTATTTAGTCAATAACAAAAGTTCCTCTCAATACTTTGTTCTATCTCCTTTGTTGGCAATGACAGAGGTGAAACGTTTTCTGTAAGTCCTCACAAGGTTGGCACACACTGTTGCTGGTATGTTGGCCCATTCCTCCATGCAGATCTCCTCTAGAGCAGGGATGTTTTGGGGCTGTCGTTGGGCAACACGGACTTTCAACTCCCTCCAAAGGTTTTCTATGGGGTTGAGATCTGGAGACTGGCTAGGCCACTCCAGGACCTTGAAATGTTTCTTATGAAGCCGCTCCTTCGTTGACCTGGCGGTGTGCTTGGGATCATTGTCATGCTGAAAGACCCAGCCACGTTTCATCTTCAATGCCCTTGCTGATGGAAGGAGATTTGCACTCAAAATCTCACGATACATGGCCCCATTCATTCTTTCATGTACACGGGTCAGTCGTCCTGGTCCCTTTGCAGAGAAACAGCCCCAAAGCATGATGTTGCCCCCCCCCCATGCTTCACAGTAGGTATGGTGTTCTTTGGATGCAACTCAGCATTCACTCTCCTCCAAACACCACGAGTTGTGTTTCTACCAAACAGTTCTACTTTGGTTTCATCTGACCATATGACATTCTCCCAATACTCTTCTGGAACATCCAAATGCTCTCTAGCAAACTTCAGACGGGCCCGGATATGTACTGGCTTAAGCAGGGGGACACGTCTGGCACTGCAGGATCTGAGTCCCTGGCGGCGTAGTGTGTTACTGACGGTAGCCTTTGTTACGTTAGTCCCAGCTTTCTGCAGGTCAGTCACTAGGTCCCCCCGTGTGGTTCTGGGATTTTTGCTCACCGTTCTTGTGATCATTTTGACCCCACGGGGTGAGATCTTGCGTGGAGCCCCTGATGGAGGGAGATTATCAGTGGTCTTGTATGTCTTCCATTTTCTAATTATTGCTCCCACAGGTGATTTCTTCCCACCAAGCTGCTTGCCTATTGCAGATTCAGTCTTCCCAGCCTGGTGCAGGGCTACCATTTTGTTTCTGGTCCTTCCACAGCTCTTTGGTCTTCACCATAGTGGAGTTTGGAGTGTGACTGTTTGAGGTTGTGGACAGGTGTCTTTTATACTGATAACAATGTCACACAGGAGCCATTACTACAGGTAATGAGTGGAGGACAGAGGAGCCTCTTAAAGAAGAAGTTACAGGTCTGTGAGAGCCAGAAATCTTGCTTGTTTGTAGGTGACCAAATACTTATTTTCCACCATAATTTGCAAATAAATTCTTTAAAAATCAGACAATGTGATTTTCTGGATTTGTTTTCTCATTTTGTCTCTCATAGTTGAGGTCTACCTATGATGACAATTACAGGCCGGCCTCATCTTTTTAAGTGGGAGAACTTGCACAATTGGTGGCTGACTAAATACTTTTTCCCCCACTGTAGATAGATAGACAGCTGAATTGAAGTATAGTAGATGCACCCATAAATCTTTTTATTATCTATCTCCAATATCTCCAATGACATCTATCTATCTATCTATCTATCTATCTATCTACCAATAGATTAAGAGAGTACCTTTAATTATTCTACCTATTAATATATATCTATTCACTATGAGTTATGTTGCTGTGGTTTTTAAGTGAATAAAGTAGAGTTGTTTTATTGCTATTGGAATGATAGTCCGTGGTCTGGGACATGCATCCTTTTCCAATACCAGTGTGGTCTTTGTTTGGACATTTGTTATCTATCTATCTAGAAAAGCAAAACAGCAGCCCTCCAAACTGGCAAAAATCAGCGAATCTCTTTATTCCAGTGCAATGTTTCAGTCCATATGTGAAACTTTGTTTGAAAAAGGTTCACATATGGACCGAAACATTGCATTGGAATAAAGAGATTCGCTGATTTTTGCCAGTTTGGAGGGCTGCTGTTTTGCTTCTCTATTAATGGAGGGGATATGCCAATCTTCTAGGATTTGCACCCACTGACCTCTGAAAGGTTGTATACTCTCTTGTGCTGCCTTGGATATTTTTTCAAAATATCTGTCTAACTATCTAATTCTGTTCACCAGGATTATCTATCTATCTATCTATCTATCTATCTATCTATCTATCTATCATTCTGTTCACCAGGATTATCTATCTATCTATCTATCTATCTATCTATCTATCTATCTATCTATCAATCATTCTGTTCACTAGGATTATCTATCTATTTATTTATCAACTATCTATCTATCAATCATTCTGTTCACTAGGATTATCTATCTATCTATCTATCTATCTATCTATCTATCTATCTATCTCTTGTCTATCATACATTAGCAGTGAATGATTTTCAGTACCACATGTGCTCATCTAGCGCTGACTTGGTGCACTCCCTGCCCAGTCTAGCAGTCATTCCCTGCGCTGCCTGCACAACAATCAGGGTCATTTATCGTCATTATTAAAACAGGAGAAAAACTTCTTGTAAATGTTTTTCTAAATCCTGGGTATTATTGAGTAATGTGTGAGCTCAGGTCCTAAATCCCACAAGTCAGTAACATAACAGCGTGTTCACATCACTCAATCAATATCTCCTTAAATCCTTTCAGTCGGGTTCAGAGAAATTTGCTTTAATCTACTGTACACACTTCCTAGGTGTTTTGCTTTGGGGGTAGGATCGTGAGATTCGCAAGTTTTGGCTTTCTCTTAAATTTATTTCTATGATATGGAAACATTACTAGCCTAAAGAGGTGACGCCCTAATGTCACTGATCCCCGGCCCACAGGATAGGTGGTAAGTGTGTGATCTCTGGGGGCCCCACTACTTGTGAAGACCCCCACCAATCACAATAACAGGAGTCCTTTGACACCCCTGTCACACATGCACACCACTACTCTTCAATCCATTTCAGTACGTGACAGCTCAAAAAATCGGAAACCACCCATCCGAGCTCATATGAAGGCCCGCAAGGATCTATCGAGAGCAATGGGACTTGGATTTGGCGCAATTTTCATGCAGCATTCCATGTAGATCCTAAAATCTACTCAAAATTTCCTCCATGTAAACATATCCTAAAGCCTTATTCACATGACGCATGATGGCCTTTTTTAAGTGGATTAGGTTTCCGTTCGGGGGGTCCCCAAGCGGATCCGACGCACAGAAACTCGAACGCAGGTGTGAATCTAGCGTTTCTCTGTTTTTATGGACACAGAACTAATATAAATCAATGGCTCTGTTTTTAACAGATGTAAAAACAGATTAAGGTCCGAGTTACGCCCATTCAAAAAGGATCCATTTTGTATCTGTTTTTAACGGACCATTAAAAAAAAAAAAAAAAAAAAGGATCAATTTCATCATCTTTGTTTTACCCAACCCCGGTCCGTCGATCTGTTTTTATGTCCGGTAAAATCAGACCCATTGATTTCTATTGGGTCTGTGTGTCCATCAAAAGAGACAAATATAAGACATGTCCGATTTTTTCATGGTTTGTGTTTATGTAATGACGGTAATTTTGTTTCTCTCTGGCCCTGGGATTGGGGTGGTGAAAGGAAAAAAAAATCTTCGTCTTGCTAAGTCAAAATGCACTGCTCTGAAAGGGTTAAAGTACTCTGGATCAGACACATAATAGGCTCCTTCCCAGTCTTGCGATCAGATTCACACCGGCCTTGCCGCCACTATTGCCCTTTAGTAGTAGTAGTGTCAATGCTATGGATTTCCTCTACACGTGTAAGTGCTGCCTTGGGAATGTGCAGGTGTAAATTGGTCTCAAACATTTGACCAAATACGTCCTCAGATACTGTAGCTACAAGCATTAGAGGCGATTTCTGCTTGTTCAGGATGGTTCTATATATATATATATATATATATATATATATATATATATTATATATATATATATATATATATATATATATATATATATATATATATATTTATAGATGCTTCTGACCTGCACGTTTTGCCTCTTTAGCTACTGTGAGACTACAACTCCCATCATGTGATATTATTCTGATATCCTCTGGTATATTCTGTGCAGAGAATTACACAGGTCTGAAATGCCCGAATCTGTCCTGTGTATTCTGTCATGTTCTTCTATTATACTCTTACAGAATCTTAATAGAAAAATGGAATTCTAGAAATATTACTTCTGCTATATTCAGTATGCTGAGGACTAAGAGACCAGTACACGGGCAGAGGAGGAGGAGGAGGAGAAGGAGGAGGAGGAGGGAAGTTTTGTGGTTTGTTAGAATATTTTGTGAGCACTGAAAATCTCAGCAGATTTCTCTTAGTTCTCTATCTATCTATCTATCTATCTATCTATCTATCTATGTAAGTCTCATATATCTCTTATATCTATTTATAAATCTATTTCTCTCATGTTACTCTCTAATATCTATCTATCTATCTATCTATCTATCTATCTATCTATCTATCTATCTATCTATCTATCTGCATTAGCTGTTTCTTTGTTTAGTCCGAATCTATTTTTCTATCTCTTTGTCTATTGTTTATCTCTCAGTTCTATTATCTACCATCATCTATCAGGGGTGTAATTGCAAGGTAGTTCTTAAACCTGGGTCAAGGTGAAAAGGGGAGTCTATCTATCTATCTTTCTGTCTATCTATCTTTCTATTATAAATCATCAATCTCTTATAACTATCTATCTAAGAAGAAAAACAGAGATGGGAGAATAAAGTCTGTTTTCCTTTTTTTCCCGCCATTTTTCTAATTTTATCTCTTAGTCTATCTATCTACCTGGTTATCCTTCTTTCTTTCTTTCTTTCTTTCTTTCTTTCTTTCTTTCTTTCTTTCTTTCTTTCTTTCTTTCTTTCTTCCTTCCTTCCGTCAGATGTGCCCACACCAATCTCTTTAAGGACTCCAATTTAAATATTTGATTATTGATCTATTTATTATCTCAAATCTGTATTTTGTCTTTTATATGTATTATCTATGTTATTTATCTGTCTTCTGTATATGGGGTGTATGTATAGAAGATGCAATGGTACCATTTTTACCTGGACCTTTGATCTATCTATTAGCTATTTCTCAATCTATATAAATCAAGTCAATGTTATTTTTTCTCATATCTATCTATCTATCTATCTATCTATCTATCTATCTATCTATCTATGTAAGTCTCATATGTCTCTTAGATCTATTTATAAATCTATTTCCCTCATTTTCCTCTCTAACATCTATCTATCTATCTGTCCATCTATCTATCTATCTATCTATCTATCTAGAAACAAAAAAATTCAAGGCAGCACAGCTAAAGACAGATTGGGTGCAAATCCAAGAGAGGCGGCTCCTTCCCAATATACAAACAGATCAAAGTGGCAGCACTCCAAAAAATGTGTATAGCCAGTGTGTTTATTTCAAGGCCTGAAATAAACACACTGGCTATACACATCTTTTGGAGTGCTGCCACTTTGATCTGTTTATCTATCTATCTATGTATCCTCAGTATTACATCTATGTCTGATTTGATAGAGCAAATAAAGAATACATTAGAATGCACATGTTAGAGGTTAGAGAAACATATTACCTTGATATGTGCCCCATGCAGAGAGTGTGTGGTCACTTTTATGCATGAGGAGATCCTCCCTTGTTGCTCTCATTTGTACTTGGCAGGCAGAAAAATCAGTTATGGATCAAATGGAGCCATTTGTCACGGATTAATGCATTGCAATGCTTTGATAACAGTGGGAGACAAAAGCGAGGAGAGAGTCCGGGCTGAGAAGGAAAGGAAAGAAAAACTAATGAAGGGAAAAAATATATATAAATCTGTATATATATAAATATATATATATACGGAGAGAGAGAGAGTTAAACACAAGAAAACTAGTGTCTGTGATCATCTGATGAGTCACTTTATATGTTTGCTGTAATGATGCATATTGTGGGCAATGTCTGTAACGGACTGCAGAGAGATGTGGTTAATGTGGGGGCATCAATCCTCCAAGATCACAGCTAGGACACCAGGCATACAGAATAAGACATTGCCAAAGTATTCATATGGTGCCTAGAATTAAAAGTGTTTCTGACCACAGACTGATACCATATAAATGACTGAAATCAGGGGGGACCGCCCCAGGACAGAGTCAGGTGATGGTGGTTGACAGTGGGGAGACTGGGGTCCTGCTTATACATAACTCTATATATGAGTATCAACGTGACCAAGAAGGAAGTTTTAAATTGACACACACCACTATGACAAGTGCTTGCTAGGTATTCCCTAAGATAGAACTGCTCTCAGCTCAATGATGTCACAGTACAGAGATAATACACACAGTGATGTCACAGTACAGAGATAATACACACAATGATGTCACAGTACAGGGATAATAAACACAGTGATGTCATAGTACAGAGATGTCACACTATGGGGATAAAGCACACAGTGATGTCACAGTACAGGGATAATACATACAGTGATGTCACAGTACAGAGATAATGCACACAGTGATGTCACAGTACAGGGATAATAAACACAGTGATGTCATAGTACAGAGATGTCACACTATGGGGATAAAGCACACAGTGATGTCACAGTACAGGGATAATACATACAGTGATGTCACAGTACAGAGATAATACACACAGTGATGTCACAGTACAGAGATAATACACACAGTGATGTCATAGTACAGAGATAATAAACAGTGATATCACAGTACAGAGATAATAAACACAATGATGTCACAGTACAGGGATAATATACACAGTGATGTCACAGTACAGGGATAATACACACAGTGATGTCACAGTACAGGGATAATAAACACAGTGATGTCACAGTACCGGATAATGAACACAGTGATGTCACAGTACAGAGATAATACACACAGTGATGTCACACTATGGGGATAAAGCACACAGTGATGTCACAGTACAGGGATAATACACACAGTGATGTCACAGTACAGGGATAATATTACAGGGATAATATACACAGTGATGTCACAGCACAGGGATAATACACACAGTGATATCACAGTACAGGGATAATACACACAGTGATGTCACAGTACAGGGATAATACACACAGTGATATCACAGTACAGGGATAAAACACACAGTGATGTCACAGTACAGGGATGATAAACACAGTGATGTCATAGTACAGGGATAAAACACACAGTGATGTCACAGTACAGAGATAATACACACAGTGATATCACAGTACAGGGATAATACACACAGTGATGTCACAGTACAGGATAATATACACAGTGATATCACAGTACAGGGATAATACACACAGTGATGTCACAGTACAGAGATAATATACACAGTGATATCACAGTACAGGTTCTGATCACAACATACCTGGTGTATTAATGTGCATTCTTCATTGTGATTTTTAGATGTAACGCTACATTGGCATGTAAATCCTGCTTAAATTTTAATTGTACAGTGTGTTTTCTCCTCTCTGTGAGCATCACTGCTTTGCCCTCAGCTCTTTATAATTCAGAAATCTTAAGTTCTATAGTATTTGTTCTGCCCCGTAGAGACGCGTTCTCGTATTATGACTGGTATCTATCTCTCCGGTTCCTTTCATCCATTGGATCGTGTCTCTGCGTTCCTAATGAATTCATAGTAAATAAAACATGGAAATAGAGAAGCTTTATTTATAAGGAGAGAAAATTCATCTGCGGAGCTGTATTCTGCTCTGCAAATTAGCATCACAAAACCCAAACCTGATGTTACCTATTGACAAGTCAGCTGCTTTGTCATATGAGGACAGACTGTATTGTTCCTCCTGCTGCGCGGTGAGCAGCAGCTGGAGACGACGTCCTCTGTTTTTTCCTTTTTTTTCTAAATTACGGTGAATAAAAAGTAAAAGGGAAGGATCAAAGATTCATAGCATTAAACTGCTTGACTTATTTTATTGTTGTGCTCTCGCAATGATCCTATTACATGTAATCTTTAGGGGGTTTTATTTGCCGGTTCCTTCATATTCTTATTATAAACAAGTCGACTGGAAGGAGGAAGCCTTATCAAAGGATGGATGGAACTTAAGCAGCAGGAAAGGTGAAATCAAGGACTTGTAGGGAATATGGATTTATACTCCGCACTCTAAGACATTGTGGTCCGCTTTGGGCTCCTTGAGACACCTGTTCTCATGATTGGTGCCATGGCCAGCACTGGAGCGAACTCTAGTCTTGACCCATTCACCGCCACTATCAACATAGACATCACGGCATCTAAGCATTTAGAGAAAGGGAGGTCTCTCTATCAACCCATCACTGCCCAACCAGGAAAATATTGGGTGCTGAAGGGTTTCTAAAGCAACTGGAGGCCCAAGAAAGATCTGCTTCTTATTAGACCCCAAATCACTACACATATCTGTCTATTACCATGTTGTATTTGTATTTGTATCTGCTTATCTTATCTTTGCTGCTGTAACACACTGAATTTCCCCACTGTGGGACTATTAAAGGACTATTATTATTATTATTATTATTAATAAACCTATCCGGCCTCCCATAAAGAAGAATCAAAAGTGATCAAAAAGTTTTAGGCCAATTCAATTTTTTCAAGAGTTTTGGTTTTTGAACTTTCCTACTTCAAAAACATTCTTGGACAAAAGTCACCAATGAAGCTTATCGATATAATTAAAAAAGATTCTTGGACAGCCAGCACAATCCATAAAATATCTCCTTCTTAAAGGGTTGGCTCATCAAGAAAACCATTTTTCAGATCGAAGTTGACCAGTGGTATTATCATTATTACATGCTTAGTTATCGACTCTCTACTGCCAGTCAATAGAGGAGGCCCAAAGTTGGGGATACCCTTCTATGAGGTCACAATACCCTAATAGGCCATACGGAGAGGGGTTTCTAGATTTTTTTTATTTTTTGTACTTTTTCTGCCCTGTTAGTGCACAATTGTTGAACATATCTACAATCTGTCATTTAGTTGCCTGCTCCGGTTTGCATTACACCGGACCTGACAGGGCTGTCAACCTCAAATTCCATTACCATCTCCTGACAGTTTAACATGCTGTAATATGCTATATTTTATTGAGCATTATGCTGAAATACAGGACCATAAAGAAAAAGTGAGCGACCGGTAACACGATGGATGGATATTATTACAGACATCATGAACATGACATGGAGAAGCCTGAAGGCCCAAACAGAGTACAGGCCATTCTAGAGAAATAATATTTATATGGTCTCCAGGAGTTAAAACTGAATTGAAGGCAGTCACAATGCCTAGAAATAATAAAGCCTCTCATATATAGTCACATATCAAAAATGTTATTTGCTCATTCTGGTAAAGTGGTAGTTTTTATTATGCTATATCCATACACCTTCGATAAACTAAGGAGAATGGTTGTTGGTTTCTCCGGAGATTCCAAACTTCATCTTGCGTCTTTTTTGTAGTTGTATGACTCAAGCAAAAACTAAGTAAGTGGTCAATTTGGCAGTCCATGATGGTTCAGCAGCTGAGAGTGCTCTAAGACCCTTTTGAGCTCATTGTTAGTGGTGGAACCGTGAAGCAAAATCCAACCAGAAGCCAGTAGAGTAGACTTCTTTCCATTCTGTTGATAGGTGGATGAAGTGATTATTCCTAGGTCAGCTAAGTTTACTGTAAGTTTCTCTATAACCGGTCTTCTTAGATTTATGCCTCTCTTTGTTGCGGTGCGATGATGCAATGCCCAAGGCAAAACGTCATCACACCATGATGTCACTATAGATGGAATGCCACGGTCAAAATTGTCCAGTTGGGTCTTAGGCACCTTCTTTATGAGCATCAAATCCATAGCATGTTCATTAGAACAATATAACTGTTACAGAATTGGGTTCATGGTGTCATACGAAGGTTTGGCTAATATTTACTATTCGTTAAAGGGGTTGTCCAGCAATAACAACTTGTCACCTATCCACAGGATGGGTAATAAAGTTGCACCATTCAAAAGTCAGTCCCATATAGAATGAATGAAGCAGCAACATGTACAGGGCCCTTGTTCTTGTGATCGGTGGGAGTCCTGGAAGTTGGAGTCCTGATCACCTAATCTTGTGTTTAGGTACAGCACAGTGCAGAAGTTTAGGCAGGTGTGGAAAAAATGATGCAAATTGAGAATGCTTGTAGAAATAGAGGGGTTAATAGTTTATTTTTGTGAATTCAATATTCGGTGTGACCTTTGCCCTTTGCCTTCCATCAGTTCTTCTCGGTACTTGCAGACAGTTTTTGTCAGAACTGGGCAGGGAGGTTGTTCCCGCCGCCATCTTGGAGAACTAAGCACAGATCTTCTGTGGATGTAGGCTTGCTCCAATCCGTCTGTCTCTTCATGTCATCCCAGACAGACTGGAGGATGATGAGATCAGGGCTATATCTGTGGGGGTCGGATCATCACTTCCAGGACTCCTCCTCCAAAGGGAAAAGGTCACCCCAAATATTGATGGGATTTACATTTCTGTTTTGTTTGTTCCCAAAAATATGGAATTTTTCCTTTGAAAATTCTTATCATTATGGTGGAAAATACTCTCCAATATGCACAATTTATTTGAAAGGTGTAGAGAATATTTAGCAGAGGTGCAATGTGTATTAGCTTTGTCATTAGCAGGGTTTGTGTATTTACGCCTTAATTGAGGGTGTTGCTAATATTTAGGGAACCATGATGTATCTTGAGAAGAAGAAGGGGAAGGAGACAAACTTATCACACAAAATATAAAAGCTCGCACACTTCTATTCCAATCAACACCTTTTACTACACACACATCTTCCTGACAACACTGCGCTTCCCACCCCCATCATTTCTGCAAATTGTTGATAACTAAATGTCACAACACAGTTACTTAGTGGAGGTGTATTCCGCACAAATTGTGCGATATTCGTACTTTAAAGTTTTTCACACTGTGGTAGAAATGAAAATATGGGAATCCTATTAGTATGGGAACAGTGATCCTAATATAGAAGTACTGGAAGAGGACAAGGAAAATGAAGTCTATTCTTATAATATCCAACCTTTACGTAGTGTTTTTTGTGGAGTTTTCGCAGTTTTTACACTGACAGAAAACTGTTTTGTCTACATCACTTTTACACATGCCACAGAGCATGCCCACAACTCTATTATAGATCCAATACTGACAATAGATTGTAGACTTAGCTCACTGCCTCTGCCTATATACACAATGACGTCTGCACATAGAGCATGCTCATGAAACCACCACTGATAACAGATAATGGACATAGCTTACTTGTTCCTGTCTCCCCTTCTCTACACTGTGAACTCTACACATGGCACAAAGTATGCCCACAACAGCAGCATAAATTCACCACTGATAATAGATAATGAACATAGTTCGCTTCCTCCTGCCTCCTCTTCTCTGCACATTGACTTATGCACATGGCACAGAGTATGCCCACAATATCACCATAAAACTACCACTTACAATAAATCACAGGCATAGCTCACTTCCCCTTCCTCTCTCTCTCTTTCTTCACAGTGACCTATGCACATGGCACAGAGCATGCCTACAAGAGCAGCGTAAAACCACCACTGACAATAAATCATGGACATAGCTTATTTCCTCCTGCCTTCCCTTCTCTATGCAGTGACCTCTGCATATGGCACAGAGCATGCCCACAACGTCATCATAAAACTACCACTGACAATAAATCACAAACATAGCTCACTTCCTCCTGCCTCTCTCTACACATTGACCTCTGCAAGAGTCACAGAGAATGCTCACTATGACCTTCTATAGAAGTCAATGAACAATTTTCTGACGTGCTTTATTTTGGAACTCTAACAAGATGTCTGCTCCCATAATGATGTAAATAGTGCAGAATTAAAAATATATCCGTTTATAAAATTCCATGCGGTGGTGACAATCTAAAGGTATATAAAATGGAAGATATTAGAGGATTTGACACGTTCTCTTTAAAATGGAGATCATAATATGAGAATTTATTTCTGATGTACATTATTGTATAGATTTCTATAGACTTGTCCACACATATAGTAACAGTTCTGGGCCCCAAGTGCAGTACTATAAGAGAACATCTTAAGACGCAGCCTGTAAGAGGTTATGCTTAGTTTTCTACTATGGAAACCAATCAAAGATTTATTTATAAAATTTCCAAAATGCTTCTTGTAAATGACAAATCTGTTTGTTTTCATCTCTCCTTTAATCTTCTTACTTAGATTTACTCATCATTTGAAGTTCACAAATAATCAAAGTTAATGCAGAAATAATTCAGAAAAGTTTAATAATAAATCTCGTAATAAATAAAAAGTTTTTCAAAAAGGAGACCATGCTTTTCTTATAAAGCCATTAACTTAAATGTCCGCATGACAAGACTAGATGGAGCTTAGTGCATAGACATTGAGCCTGGTAGATATCAGTTTCAGCTCTTGCAGAATTGTGAATGCAGCTCTGGAGTATAATAATAATAATAATAAAATATTAGTGAGGTGTAGAGAATATTCAAAGGGGTTGTACTATATTTACCGGTTATCCCTTATCGATACGGTAGGGGATAACTTCTTGTTCGGTGGGGGTCCGCTCACTCAAATCCACTCTGATCCTGAGATTCGAGGTCCGGTTCGCCTGTCCTGATTGAACATGTACCCTGTTGCTCCATTTATTCTCTATGGGAGTACTGTACTTGGCTATCCGTGGCACTCCCATAGAAAATGAATGGACTGGCTAGGACAGGGGAACCAGATCCCAATTCTGGGGATCAGTAGGGGTGTGGGTGGTCAGACCTCCAGTGATCATGAGGTTATCTCCTACCCTAAACTACCAAGGTTGGTACAAACCCTTTAAGTTCTACCTCCAACACTACCTAGAGACAACTCCATGTACAGCATTTGCATATGCTCCACCTCTAAAAGGGACAAACAAGCGCATTACAAGGGTATTCTGGCTGATTAAAATATTTGAAAAGAGGCCGAAGACAGTATCAAATATTGAAAAAAGCAACTCTTACCTGACCAATCCCCCATAGTTCCTGTTCTGATCCTTCCCGATCCCCTGCCAGTTCCTCCTAACACATACACACAGGAAATGACTGGTCAGGAAATCACTGTGTGAGGTGTGTCACTGCTGCAGCCAGTGATTGGCTGAACAGTCATTTCCTGTGTGTTGAGTCCGGCGGGGGACCAGGAAGCATCTGATCGGGAGTAGCAGGGGATCGGTGAGGATCACTTCTTTTACAACTTATTGTCTAACTTTTTTCAAAAGTTTTTTGGGCCAGATGACCCCTTTAAATGTAGTTGTTGTATAATGCATGCATTATTGTTTTACATGTACTGTCCTTGCAAATTTATGAAAAAAAAACCAGCATCCTGCTTAAGAGCTGAATCATTGGGGCTTTTATTGGATTTCATATAGTTAGTTAAAGAACAATTTTATTCCGATTTTGCTTTTCACCGGTTGCAATCTGCTAATAACAGCTCTTTACATCTCTGCTGCTAGGGTACAGTAATCCCAGTAGGCCTCCCTGATCCCCTCCATAGATTAGCTGTAAGTGATCATGCTTTTCGTCCAACACTCTGTTTTTTAATATTTCAGATGCTAAATGGCAGAATTGTTCCGTCAATCACTTCAATAATTCTTTGTGAATTGCATGCTGGTTTATTCTTCTTCTGCCATAAGAGTCTCCAACAGCTGAGATTTTGCTACTTACCAGTATTGAAGAACATAAAATGCTAAATGCCTGCTATATAATGGGGCAAAGTAAAAAGGAAATAATTACCAGGTCCGGGATCGCGGTATGGTGGATGTCTATGAGTCAGCGCCACCCTTACATTTACAATGTATTTCTTTTATCTCAAGTAGCATTTTGCTTCAATAAAGTAATAACTGACGGACAAAGCCGAAAAGTGTAGCTGGCAACTATACGCCGCGGGGCGGGGAGGTATTTAGTGGCAATCAGATGTATAACTAGGAATTTGCAAATGTAGCAAAGCTGAATTGGTCGTGTTAGGGTTGTCTTGTTTTAGGGTTCAGATGATGGAGAAGGTTTATCCTCATTACTGTGCAAAACTGTAGATATTTTATGCTAGTCAGCTCTGCTACATCGGCATGTGCCCTGGTCATTGGTTTTTGTAGCTAGAAAACCATGTACAGTAATCTTAATGTTTTATTGTATTATACCCCAATACTAAAGTTATATTATATCACACCCTTAATCTTAATGGTGCATTATATCATACCCCTAACCTTAAAGGGGTTGTCTGGGATAAAATCAAAATTAACCCCTAAACTAAACCCCCTCCACCCGCCTAACTTCTAATTTACTTTGTTTTAAAAAAATATATATAATTACCCATATCCCTGGGGTGGGCATGTGACCACCCCAGGCACACTTTCTGATAATCCGGTGATGTTTTGTTTCCCCATTTCCGAAACGGAACATCACCAGTACTCCTCCCCCCACTCCCACCCCATCATACTTACATGTCTTCCTCTGTGGGAGCGACTCCTCCTTCTTTCACTCTGCTAGCACTCGCGCAGTCCGGAGGTGCCTCTGGCTCTCCATCTCTACTGCGCAGGCGTCAGAGGCACTTCCAGTCTCCGTAAGTGCCATCAGAGGTGCCATCTCTACTGCGCAGGCATCTCCGGCCTGCGCACAGCCAGAAGAGCAGAAAGAAAAGGTTGAGCCGTTCCAGAAGGGAAGTCTAAAGAGGAAGACAGGTAAGTATGAAGTGGTGGGGGTTAGGCTGAGTTAGTTAGTTGGGAAAGGCTAGTAGTAGGCCGTATAGCTAGAGAGACAGGGAGGGGGGTGTAAGGGAGCGAGAGAGGAAGAGGAGGAAGTGAGATGGAGGTAGTGTGGAAGCTACACAGGAAGCTACACAGCAGGAAGCTACACCATGTAAACAAATGCAGAATATGCCAGGAGCTCCCAGAGAAACCCAGGAATCACTCAAAGCACTGCTAAAGGTATATGGGTGTACGTATTAACCCATTAATAGCACGAACAGACCTTTTTAAAAAAAAATATTTTTTGCCCAGAAAACCCCTTTAATGGTGTATTATATATTATATATTATACCCTTAATCTTAATACTTTATTATATCACCCCCTAATCTTAAAGTTTTATTATATCACACGCCAATGTTAATGTTATTGCACCCCTCAATATTGTTTACATATGTGAAAACATGCAAGGGGTCATGTAAAACAAAAAAATAACTTAAAGTAACATGTGTCCCATTTCAACCAGTCATGAGCTTGCTTGCGTTCCCTACTTGGGGTTGGTTGCCATGCTGCAGCAATTCCACCTATGAGAAGGAAACATCACTGAATGCAACTTAGGCTTAAAGTACTTGAGTATATTCAGTCCCATGTGTCGTTCTTCCTCTCCATAGACCAGGGGTCAGCAACATTCGGCACTCCAGCTGCTGTGAAACTACAACTTCCAACATGCTGCATTCACTTCCATGGGAGTTCCAAGAGCAGCAGAGCAAGTATGCATGTTGGGAGTTGTAGTTTTACAACAGCTGGAGTGCCGAAGGTTGCCTAACCCTGCCATAGACACTTTCATTTCATCATTGAGTCTGGCCCATCGGGACCAATTCTGGGTGGAGTCAGAGTTGGAAAAAAGTTACCAACTCTGACTCCAGCTTTCAAAATAAAATGATTCATTCTTAAATATTACATGATACAATTATTGATGTTATCAGATATCATCTCATGGTCTTGTATAAGGAGTCAGAGTTGGTGGTTTGGCCAATTATCTCCCCACAGCCCTGCTTACTTCTAAGTGAAACTGATGGATCCAGGACTGGGGTTCTCTATTTGAGATGGGGTTCCTTCACAGGGTAATACTTGAGAAGCAGATCAAGGCAAATTGGGAGACATTTTAGGGTGTTATTTATATTAATGGCTGTAGTTAAATATATTCCAAATCTCATTATATCAATATAAGGCCCCAGACCAGACTCCTGTATTAAACCTAGACCCCAGATCAGACCCTTCTTACTTGGACCTCTTGCCCCATTCATTGCACTGGGTTCTGGGTTCCAGATGTAGCAGTGCCAGGATCAGGTAGGGTAGGTAAACAGATCATTATTGGATTAATCCAGTAGATAATGGCTGATTTACTTTTATTTTTATAATATCTTTTTATTACATTAAATTAAAAATAATAATAAAAAAATAATAAAAATAAAATATAATTAAAATCTATAAATCACCAGGGAACTGGACAAGGGAGGGCGAATATAGGGGTGAGCGCTGTGTGTTGGTCATACTATAGATTTGGGTGGTAGCTTGACCAGCATAAAGCAGGAACTTGACAATCGGCACCTCATATCTCATTCTGGATATGGAATTGTATCGAGTAGAGGGATCTTTGTGTTCTTTTTTCTTTGCATTTTTTCAGTTTCAGTCTAACATTTGTGGATGTGTTCTCTGCCGGCTGTAGCACATTTACTGAACCATTTAATTCATTAGCACTTACTACATTAATAACCATAATGGAAGCGTTTTCTCGCAGTGCGCAGTCTTGAGTCAGAACCGCGCAACACATGTCAAAACAATCCACTTGTCAAGTAACAATAAAATCTACTTGTAGCTATTATGCTTAATCGGAAAAAAAAAAAAAAACTCAGTCTAAAAAATGCAAATGATTTCTAAAGTTCAGTTTCTGGTAAATGGAGAACGGAGTAAAAAATACTTAACATAAATTATGACCTAATTAACATTTCCATGGCGATTCGGCTTCCAGCCGCTTACCCAGCTAATTAGCCTATGACTAATAATCAGATTGCAAAATTTCAGCGATCGGAGGCGCATGGATTCTTGGTTGGGGTTTGTAGGGGCGTATGAATAGATTGTATATTCTTCATGTGATGTAGTGGTGACCCGGCGCCTGCGGTGATGTTAATCTCCCTGCAGTGTGAAGCCTTCGACAACAGATGTCTGACTGGCTCCGTGCAATGGCATTTCAATAATTAATTCTTACTTATAGGAAGAGAAATCTGTTTGTGGTTAAACATTATTTAACAGGTTCGTTTAATATCCCCGCGCCATAGCGCAATCGTATGGTAACCCATAGCAACTATAGTCGATCAAAGACACTTTATGAGAAGGGGGGAAATCTAAGGGGTTGAAAATCTCTAAGGCTACGCTCACATCTGCCGCGGACTCTTCATCGCAGTGTACATCGGGCGAAAAAAGTCCTACACAAATGACTTTTTTGCCCAGCACTTTCAATTAAAATATAATGGACACCTGACGCACCCCTTTATAGTCAGTGAGGTCCGTCGGTCTTTGTTTGTGTCTGCTATTTGAGCAGTCCGTGTGTCTCCGTTGTTCTGGTTCTCCGATGGTGCATGGTATGAATGTAGCCTAAGCCAGTAAGGCTCGATTCACACCTGCGCCCAGATTCCGTTCGCAGATTCCATTCGGAGATTCCATCCCGCATTCCGCCTGAAAAATGCAGGCAGGACTTTTCACTCCACATTTTTGCCGGAAACCATTATAGTCTATGGGGTCCGCAGGTAACCTCTTTGTAAGCGGATTGGGTTTTCGTTTTTCAGGTCCCCAAGAGGACCCAAAGAACGGAGACTCAAGCACAGGTGTGAACCTAGAGTAATGTTTGACGTTTGGAAGTTTGGCATATGATGTATAGGAAATATGGCTGCAGGGGGCCATTATTTTTTTATCTAAATCGGCATTGTTGGGGTTGTGTTGTTTTTGGTAGCAGTTTGCTGCACTATCCTTTCCATCAAAATGCTAAAACGTTTATGTAAAGGCTTAAAGAATGTCAGTGGGAACCTTCACTTGGTTTCCTCCAAAAAGCAGCCCAGGACCAGGACTGAAGGAGACTGGCAAAAGATGACATGAGACTTGTGAAAAGGGAATTCAGGTTAGTCCAATATCCCTTGGTTGGTGTGAATATGCACAGGGTTCTTTTCTCCATAGGTACATGAAGACAAACCTATGAAATGGACAATTATAAAGGGGAAGGGTGCAAATTTTACCCAAAGTGGCCATCAGACTTTAAAGGGGTTGTCCAGGAGAATAAAATTTATAGCCCACAAAGCCTTGTTGTCAATGTTGTCAGGAAATGGGCGGGAAACAGGGCATGACCAAATGCAAAGGGGATGGTGTTTGGGTAAAGTTAACTCTGAAGGCGTATGTGGGCATTCCTAGGAAGGAAGGAGATGTTTGAGGGTGGGTTATACGTGAACCATAGCATGGCTAAAGCATCCCAGGATCATGGCCAGAAACAAAAAGAATCAGTACTCATCTCACTTTATGGCTCCTATTTCATTGCTTACCAGATCCCCGCTGGTCTAGACTTCCTGGACCCATCATGACACACTGGAAGTGCCTGTTCAGCCATTCAATATGTTGAGATGTTATGAGGATGTACCGTAGAGACCAGCAGGGACTTGGTAAGCATCGGTGGGGGATCGCTGAGCACTCCTTTTTTCCCTCTGGACAAAACGTCCCTTTCTTAAAAAAAGTTACTAATTATGGGTACGAAGGAGATAGAACTTGCCTTAGGGTGCATTCACACGTTACTATCATCTACGGAAATTTCTGCAAAATGGGTTTGCCAAAAAATGCTGCAAAGAAAGTGATTTTAGAGTGTATTGTAAAGAGTGTATAGTGTCTCATTGGCCTAGTCTTGTACATTCAATGAGAGGGGATGTTGATCCAGTATTTGGCACAATGCTTTGAATTATGTTGGGTGGTGGATAAACCCCACATGATGAGTTTTTGCTATGGATCCACTTCTCTTGTGTGTTTTTATGTGTTCATAGCACTTCTGCCGCATCGTTCATCCATTATTAGTGATGACTTGTGCTGCAACAGCCCCTTTAAGTCTTCCTAAACCCATTGTATTCTTAAATTCAATAACTAACATGGGCTCTGCCATGCCAACGACCTTGCGTGATAATTCATTGAGTGGTCTTAATAACTCATATAATTACCGCCTGCTATGCCAAGAAAAGATAATACGCAAAACCGAGGCGAATAATTATTCTTTATCAGGTCATTCGGTAGCAGAGCGGCGGCCTCAAAGAGCAATCGCCTTTTTTTTCCGAAGCATTAACAAGCCTCTTTCTGGTTGTTTACGGCCCTCTCTCTTTTAATTCATCAAATGTAAACTAACTATTGTACAACTCCCACGGCATGGATTTGCTTTTATACTCTGCAAACCAGATCACATTCATACCGTGGAGGCTATTATTCCTTGGCTGATAGTGGGGGGGTACGTAGCATTGTGCGGAGCGTTTTAGTACACAAAACCGAAATTGGCTGCAGCTTTATTCTCCAGCGTTAATATCTCATCTGCTGGTGTTTCTTTGCCAAGTACATTAAGGCTTATATGAAGTAAGCACAAGGAGTCTTGTACAACAATGGAGAAGCCTGATACATTCCGGTGCAAGGAGCTGTGAGATATAGCACATTCGGAGCGCAGCTCAGGAGGCATTTACATCTTTATACTGTTAAAGCTTAAAGGAAAACTCCGGTCAAAAGGAAAATCCTCTTTCACATAGGTCTTCCTGATCTACATAATGTAATGGCTTTGTGCTTTCGGATTCATTGTTACAGTATAGTTTCCACATCGTAACAGCGTGACTCATCTTCTCCCACATCAGCAAATATATTTCAGATTTCGTCTATTTAAATTATTTTTCTTTTCAACCTCCGGCATCAAGTGGACATTATATATATATTCATTGTTAGCGCTATCGATTTCTGAAGTGCTTTACATAGCATAAAATTGGGGTGAGATGCTGGAACAAATATGAAAGAGAGTGCGGACCCGGAAAGATGAAGATAAACGTGTTTATGAGACACCGTGAAATAAAACTTGCAGAGATGAGAGTGAGATTATAGCAAAGAGATGGTTAGGATGCAGAATTGAATGGACTGTGTATTTGTATAGGAAGAAGAGTGATGGAGGTTGGATTCGTACCATACCACGGACTAGATGAGACTTAGACTGGATGCCTCACCCCACACGTGTAGCCTACCCATAATACTTAGAACCTAAAAGGAATGGAGGATAGGTACAAGGGAAAGGAGAAGAAGCAGCTCTAGACGTGTCCAGTGGAGGAATGGTGGTTGGTGGTCTCTTCAGGACAGAATAAATGAATGCTAGGATAGGTAAGTGTATACCGGTGGTATGAAGATTTGGAGGATTGGAGAAGCTAAGATCGAATGAGGTAGATAATTCCGGAAGAGAAGAGAAGCACAAGAGAAGTCTTTTATGTGGAGTGTGAGGAGGGGATTAGAGTACAAGAGTAGGGGTTGTCATAGGCTGTACTGAGGTTGCAAGACTGTGGTATCTGGGGTTTTCTGGTACTATCCTTAGGATAAGTCATCAATATGTGATCAGTGAGGGTCTGACACCCAGGGCCCTTACCGATCAGTGGTTGCTCATGAACACTGCCAGCTGATCTCTTGGGGTCCTGATTATCAGACCTTCACCAATGACATATTGGCCTATTCTAAGTCCCAGAAAACCCCTTTAATTAGATGAGATGGGGAAAAGTCGGGGACTTTGTAGTTTAAACTGAGCCTGTGGTGTGGCTTAATGGTAAAAGGTGTAGCGTGATTGGAAGAGGGCGGGCCCATTGGCTCAAAACTTTGTTGCAAAATAAACCAACGAATAGGTGGTATAAACTTAGTCTAGACTATCTAAAATTCAACGATCATCCAGGATCAGTCACTGTGATAAATCTTCATAATGTTTCCTTCGTGGCCAAAAATAACACTTTCCTAAATGTCATCAGTCCTGTCTTTGTTAAATCTTCTCTTACAGGGCGGGATACACATATCCTTTCTGGTCACTTTAATATCTATTTGAGCAAAGAAAAAATTGCGGCTGTCAGACGGAAACAACAAAAACTCTATGATTGTAGATGGATGGAGGAGGACATGTCTCGGTTTCATATTTTTCTGCACAAATAAACAGAGAATTTGGGACACAATTCCTGTTGTGAAATGAGAACCACAAAGATATAATACAACCACTTCTATTGCTCCAGTATGTCTAAAATTTAAGAAGCAGCTGTGCAAATAATCTTGATTTAAAATCTCTGATTGTTTCATGCACACAGCTTCTATGCAGACTTATGTGTCTCCATGGCTACAGACTACAAACAAAACCTTGTGTAGTCTGATCCTGTAGTCATGCTCCTTTCCACTCGTCCACTACTTCTTGCTGAGCTGCCAAGTATATGTTAGCAAAAAACAAGGGGCAAAATAAGAGAGTATGAGAATAGGCTTGGAATTATTGATCAATTTACAAAGTTGCAACTTTTTTATGTTTTTGAATACATTGGAGCAATAAAAATATGTAATGCAACATTTTCTACCAATCTTTAGAATAGGCCTATAAATACTGGATCCCATGCACACTGTTTGACCAATCGTAACATATAGGTAGAATTTGCCTACAGTAATCTGATGTGTACGGTGTAGGGTCCATCATTTGCCTAAGAGATCATTGATCTATGCAGAGCATTGTGTAGTATTGCAGACTAGGAGAACAAATGTCTGTATGGTAAGGAATTCTAGCAATACAGATAATATGTTGCACTTTTCCACCCTTTTCCACCCTTTTCCACCTTCAGGTGTGCAGCAATATGAGCAATGGAACATTACAGACGTTGGTTATTTTTAGGGTTATTCTCCTGAGTTTGAGGTCATAGAGCAGGGCTTTATATGTCTGCAGTGAAATGACAGCAATTGTTCGTCTTTGTAGTCGTGTTCCTATAGCCAGCATATCCAGAGGGAAGCCATAGGTTACACATCCTATAGTCTTCACTATTGTGCCGGTTGCCTCAGTAACTGTACTGGCATCACCAGTGGTCCAACTGAGAGCAAAGATGAAAGGCTTTACGCCTGGAGACATTGCTGAAGGATGGAGATTAAAAGTGAATGAATGACATAGTTGAGCTTTTGAAGTTTTTTTTTATGAAGCCTCACAACAGAATTTGCATGTATGGAAATGGTTCTTTAGTTGTACCTTGGTGCAGCGTCATAAAAATTAGTATAAAAGATGTGGAAGTGATAACATCTGTAATAAATATGACAGATGGTGTTGACTGGGTGCAAATTTTGGTCCTAGTAGTTTCAAAGTGATCTGCCTAGCAATATAATAAGACATGGTGGTTTAGGATCCAAAAATGACCTGACCCTAAACCGCCACCATTCTTTACTACATGAACTGCAGACAGTTCTTGGCAGAGCTCGGCAGGGAGGTTGTTCCCGCCATCTTGGAGAACTAAGCACAGATCTTCTGTGGATGTAGGCTTGCTCCAATCCGTCTGTCTCTTCATGTTATCCCAGACAGACTGGAGTATGTTGAGATCAGGGCTCTGTGGAGGCCATATCATGGATGATGAGCTGGATGATGTTGAGATCCTGGACTCCTCCTCCAAAGAGCAAAGGTCACACCACATATTGATGGGATTTAGATTTCTCTTGGTCAAATTTTTGTATCATTTTACATTTCCTAGGTTGATTCGTTTCATCTTGGGTTCTGATGACTCGATCCTCTGGTTTGTTTTGGTCCATACTTGTCCGGAGAGAACTGGAAGTGAAATTAATATACTCTGAGGTCTCTTCATAGGTGTCTCCAATAAGTGGAGGCCCAGGGGAGGTAAAAAACAAAAACATATATACTCGCCTTTCCTCACCTATTTTGGGCCTCATTTCAGCATCTGGCACTCTCTCATGGTCTCTTTGGTGACGTAATGATGCCCAGATTGTCCCTGTGACTGGTGTGGACCAATCACAGGCCTCAGTGGTAACCCTGGGTACATGACATCACCAGGAAAGCACAGGAAGCCAAAAAGAAGTGTAGGGAAGGTGAGCATAAATGTTAACTTTTTGTTTTTTCACCATACTTAGCATGTCCATGTGACCGGTGTTGCCCAATCATAGACCTCAGTGCATGACATCACCCCAGCGTATAATAATTTACCACAATTCATGCTGCGGCGGCCATTTTAGTTTGTCTGAGCAAATTACAAATTGTTTGATTTTGTTATAAACTGAATAATCTGGAATATTCAGGCTGAACCCAGCTCATATCAAAGTGGTGTGCCCATCGCTAGTCACCAGGTTTTGCAGGGGGCCTAAGTAGATACTAGTCTTCCCATGGTCTTCCTTGAAGACCCAATCCCCAGTAACTGCCAGGGAGCAGAATATTCGTAATTCATATGATTATTCTAATGTTCTATGTTCTAGACTTTTTATGAGTTGATCTAATTGTAATCCCAGAGACGAAATAGCGAAATACATTGAGATTCAGATCAGATGAAGTTTTTGCCCCCGCTGTTTGAGCCGCAATCACTATCCACATAATCAGAATCCGTCTCTTGCATTTTGACCTAGATAGACACCATTTTCCTGCTTTGCTTTTTGGTACAGAGAGAAAGAATATATTATTTTTAGAGATAGTCTATGCACCTGACCTAGTCTTGGCTATGAGAACATTTCAAGCTTTTTGAGGAAAAGTTCCGTTGAGCTCTGAAAAGTATTGTTAACACAGAATAGAGAAATGTTCACTGGGAAAATCAAGTTTATTGTGCTATTATCTGTTGCCGTGTATTGTGTGCAAGGCCATCAGTGAACATACAAACAGGGTCACCGACTATTAGCTGTGATGTGAAATTGCAGTCGCTAATGGTGCATGCAGTCTCTTAGCTCCATTAATGTGCACAATGACATCACAGTACATGCTATCAGCACTCGAGGATTGTACATACAGATGTGTCCTTCATTATCTTTCCTCTTAGCTCAGCACTTTCTGAGCTATGTGGTGTGAGGTGGCCAGCTTTTAAGAAAAACTTTTGTTTTTGATATTCTGTTCTGAGATGTCTATCCTGTCTACAGTGGTTGTGATGTGGTTGGCACCCTGGCAGGGTTTGGCTTCCATGTTGAGCTATTGTATTGAGCTTGTTTCATGAAAAATTGGAGTCCTTAAAGGGGATGGCCAAGATTTTTTAAAGACCTATTCTTAGGATAAACCATAAATGCAAGGGGTGACATGTGGCAACATCTGCATATTGATTTAATTGGAAATGGTGTAATGCTTCATTTCTCCTGTGGTAGCGCTGCAGGGAAATTCAACACTTGCTGCCCAGTTCTATTTTTCCAATGAGATGTCCTCAGATCTGATAAAAACCAGTTAAAGGGTTTTTTTTAGACTAAAATATTGATGGATCATCCTTATCCTTAGGTCCTATCCTTTTGATCAGTTGATCTGTGGGGGTCCCAGGTGTTGTACCCTCACCAATTTAATATAGCCCTAACACTGGTGTCTTCATATGTGGCAGAGGGGTCATTGGACCCCGCCTGGCCCCAGAGCCTGGTTGAAACTGCTATTTTTATAGTTGTTCTTCTATATATTCACCTCAATAGCACAATTGTTTGCGCTATCATTTAGATTTTTGCATTTGACTCCTCCTTTTAGACCTCCCCCCAAAGATCTCTTACACCTTTAGGAGCAACATATTGGTGTGAACTAGAGATGGGCAAACCACTTTGGCACGAGCCAGGTTTGACCTGAGTATCCCAAATTGTTTGGTTTTTAACGAAAATGAACAATTGGGGGTTTGTCTCAGACCAAGTAAAATAGCTGCCACGACAAACATTACTGTAAATTATTATAGTCTGGGGTCTGAAGAGAGTGGAGGCCCAGGGTAGGTGAATGATGTCACAAAGGGGACCGAGAGAGACCGCCGGATGCCACGAGAAGGCCCAAAAGAGGTGAGGGAAGGTGAGTATAAATGTTTTTTATTTTTGTCACCTCCCCTGGTCCTCAACCTATTATACTCTGGGGTCTAAAGAGACCACAGGGTATAATAATTTCACTTCCGGTTCTGTCCGAAGTTGTTTGATCTGAGACGAATCAGGGACCCGAGCCACCCAAACCTGAAACGAAACTAATCTTAGGAGGTTCACCATACCTTTTAGTGTGAACATACCTTGAATACTGCTGGGGTGAACATTCCTTGAACACTACTGGAGTGAACATACTTTGAGCACTACTGGGGTGAACATACATTGAACACTATTTTTGTGAACATACCTTGAACACTACTGGTGTGAACATACATTAAAGTACTGCAGTTATAAATACGAGGGACATAGTCATGTTCACAGAATGACATCCGATCGGGACTTACAGTATGGTATCATAGATAAAACCATTATATTGATTTGCCTGGTGTAGCTTTTGCTGCTTACTTGTGTGTATTGGGTCACATCTCATTGGATTTTTTTTGATTTATTTTAAAACTTTAATTGTTCATTCCAGTAACAGGAGGACACGAGGTCAAAGGATCCTCATTAAGACGAGCATGCATATTAGATGAAATCCTTCCAGGAAGCTGGATATACGAGAGGCAGTCTCTAGGTAGTATAGTAATGTGGACCCAGGTTAGGTAAAGTAGGATGTATACACTGGGAATAGCCTAGAGCAATTCTGCAGCACAGCCGCTACCTGGATAGCATCATGCCACTCATCAGCTCAGCGCCAAATAAAAATATGAAAATCTATGTAGACATGTGGCAAGCGGAGAACAGCAGCGAGCGGCACGGGGGGGATGTCTGTTATACATAAACTTACATTATTGGCCATGGTTTCTGCACAATTGTCTCCAAAATGTTAAAGAGGTTTTATAATGAAAGATAATATAATGGATTGGGTGAGATTTCACATTTGGTAATACCCCGCGAATACAAAATGATGCTTCTATATATTTTGCTGTATATGTTCTTTATCCAGGTGCTCAAGGACTAGTCTATGTAAGGAAAAAAAAATCGGGCAGCCAATTGGAACTGATACTAAAACGTATAAGGAAGACTTGGTAAAATAAATGCCATATGCAGTGGCGTAACTAGGAATGGCTGGGCCCCAAGGCGAACATTTGACATGGGGTCCCCCCCAAGCCGCCGCCCCCAACCCGCCAAAGCCGCCGCCCCCAACCCCCCAAGCCGCCTCCCCCAACCCCCCCAAACCGCCCCCCCCCCCCCCCCCCCCACACACAAATCGCATTCCTGCGCACACTATTATGCCCCATAGTGGCCCCTGCACACGGTATTATGTCCCATAGTGGCCCCTGCACACGGTATTATGTCCCATAGTGGCCCCTGCACACGGTATTATGCCCCATAGTGGCCCCTGCACACAGTAGTTTGCCCCATAGTAGCCCCTGCACACAGTAGTTTGCCCCCATAGTGGCCCCTGCACACAGTAGTTTGCCCCATAGTAGCCCCTGCACACAGTAGTTTGCCCCATAGTAGCCCCTGCACACAGTAGTTTGCCCCATAGAGGCCCCTGCACACAGTATTATGCCAAATAGTGGACCACCCATGAACGATTATTATACTCTGGGGTCTTTTCAGACCCCAGAGTATAATGATCGGAGACCCAGGGGGAGGATACAAACATAGAAAACACTGCAACTTACCCCTTCCTCGCTCCGGTGCACTCTCGTACGCTACTTCGGCCATCTTCAATGTCGGACCGGATCTCGCGCGATCCAGGCCGGCGTCGCGACGCATAATGACGTCGGCTGACGTCTGGGACGTCACCAAACAGGCCCGAAGCCTGCGGAGCGGCGGATAGGTGAGTTACAGTGTTTTTTATGTTCGCTCACCTCCAGTGGGCCCCCGATCGTTATACTCCGGGGTCTCAAAAGACCCCGGAGTATAACGATAGCAGTGTTTGTGGGGTTCGCGGTAGCGACTGCCACAGGGCTCCGGCCCCGTAATGTTCCGGGCCCTGTGGCAGTCGCTACCACTGCTACCCCGGTATTTACGCCCCTGACCATATGTGTGTACCTTAAAGGGGTTGCCAAAGACCTAGGCATAGTCGATACTGATACCTTTTAAGTTGGCCATATACTGTACATTAGATGAATGTTGCCCAAACCTGCCAATTTTGCAGGACATACTGACCAACTATTGCAGTGCAAGGGGGGTGTCCTAAATTTGTCCCTACTTGTCCCTTATGGAGCATGCAAGGAAAGAAAAGTATGGCTTGTTAGATTTCAACAGACCTAATCCCAAGAGAGACTAGACACAAGTCACCACCAGAGGTGTCTGGCAGCAGTTTATTCCTCTCTTCCTCCTGAGTAGAGAAGGGTGAATCTCTCAATATTCGTTTTGGGTTTGGTGGCTCAGGTACCTGATTCGTTCCATGTCGAACAAGTTCAGTATGAAACGGAAGTGAAATTATTATACTGTGGTACCTCTTCAGACCCCAGAGTATAATAGTTTGAGGCCCAAAGGAGGTGTGAAAAATAAAAAAACATTTATAATAATGTTCCGTAACCTCTTCTGGGCCACCTCATCGCATCCGGCGCTGTCACTCAGTCTCCTTGGGGATGGCACAGACCTGGAGTCACCGTTGAGGCCTGTGATTGGGATTCATGAAATCATGACGCTCAGTGTGCCCATGTGACCAATGTTGCCCAATCACAGGCCTCAGCAGTGACCCCAGGCACATGACATCACCAGGAGAGTGCTAGAGGGTTGAAGGGGCTGCAGGGAAACGAGAGGAACAACAGTTCCAGCCTCCACAGCTGCCCTCCACATAGGTAATAAACCCAAAATTGAAAATATGTTTTAATATATGATCATCAGCGATGGGTTTATCACAGATTGCAGCATATAGCAATGTCAGATAATATCCCAGAAGCTTCATCACATCTTTGAGCGATAAAACTTCATATCGGCTTTGACGTTCCTATCAGTATCTTGGAGTGGATGCCGGGGACTTTTGTGCGGTTCGGGATTTGTAACTTATGATTGAATTTTGATTGAATTAAATTAAACTCAATTAATTAATTGATGTAAAATTCATTCCTGATATCTAATAACTAATTACCAGAGCCAAGGTTAATTCAGTCAGAGAATGGAAACCCCCAAAACAGGCGACAGGGCTCATGTGTGGGAACGTAAGACATAAGAGAATCTAACTTTGGTGGTTAAAGGGATGGTTACCCTTAAAGAGTCTACACATATTGTAGGTACTAGAAATTCTCATACCTAGCAATTATATACTGTATTAAAAGGTGACCCATTAAGTTTAAAGAGGACCTTTCTCCTCCTCCACCAGTTCTAGTTCTTAGCATCTATTAATAGGTGAAGTTCTGTAATGTTAGAAGGGCGGTGTCAGGCAGGGGAGATGGATTCAGAGGCAGCCAGTGTCAGAGCTCAGAATCACACCCATTCTCTGCTCCTGCCTGACACCGCCCTCCTGACAGTACAGAACCTAAATAGCATATCAGACACCAAAACTAACAGCATTGATTGCTCAGGAATGACAGGGCTAGAGAAAAAATTCCAACTGTGCCAGAATCAGTGTAGCAGTGTCTATTAAATATTGTGAGGAACTGGACTTGTTGGAGGTGGTGAAGGGTCCTCTTTAAAGAGTATTTCCATGGAAAAAAATAAAGTCCCATGATTTCTGTAATAAGGGTATCAATGCTAATAATAATGATGGTCAACATTGGTGCTCAAAAATTCAAGGCAGATACTGAACTCAGGGGAAGACATTCAACGTGTGCAGAAGTAGAAGTCATATCCAGTCTTGGTGTTCTGAATGGGTCCAAAGACCCTGCGCTTCATTAGATGGCACCAGTATTATATATGGCACATGGTAGATGAGAGCATTGAGGTATAGAAGCTTTAAGATGTGTCTCTGACCAAAATCCACTGAGCTTAGGGAAGGGGCTGTAATGAGGGATTGAATGGAGGCAGGAGAAAATGGGGTTGGGACTTCAATTTGGAATGTTTTTGGGTGCATTTTAGGTTGAAAATGTGACTGGCACTAAAATGGGGAAGGTGCTCGTAAGCCCTGAAAAAGTAAATTTGGCTGTCACTATAGTGGGGAAGGTGTTTATAAGTCCTGAAAGAGAAAATATGGTTGGCACTATGGTGGGGAAGGTGTTTGTAAGCCACGAGAGAGTAAATGTGGCTGGCACTGTAATGGAGTGGAGTTCGGAGGCACTGTGAAAGGAGAAAATGCGGCTGAACTTTTTGGGTGCATTGTACAGGGGAAATGTGCCTGGCACTGTACTGAGGGATCTATGAAGATAAAATTAAGTTTGCACCATAACAGGGGAGGTGTTTGTAAGCCCCAGAAGCAGGGGCGGACTGACCATATACTTTACAGGGAAGAGTCCCTGTGGGTTGCTTGTTTTGATTACACATTGGACCACATGGTCCACCTTCTAACCAACTGTATACATCATGCTTATGTTTATACTTTCTTCATAGTGTCTTCTACGAGGACTTTGGCCATAATTTAAGGCTCAGGTCAGTGAACCTGAACTCTGAGCCTGTAAGGTGTTGACTCATTGATGTGTTAGTGTCCTGTAATCCCACATAGAAGACATGTGCATCAAGTATAAATCATGATAAGTGCTTTGCTCTCTATACCTAGTGACCCTCACTGACCTCCTGCAGAGATAGCAGCCCTCCCTGACCAAGTGTCCAATCTGCTCTTAGGAGAAAGAATGGGTTGCACAATAATGGGGAAGTGTTTGGTAGAAATATAAGGAAGAAAGGTGCCTTGTATTGTAGTAAGGGAACTGTTTGGTGTACTATAAGATGTAAACTTGGCCCATAATACATGGTACATACAGTATGTGTTTAGGGGAACTGTGAAAGGAAGAATTGAGACTGAATCTGTGATAGGGAAAGTGGTTGGGCTCTGGAATGGGTGAGCTGTTTGGAGTGTTGTAACTAGAAGGAGTCTGGGACTATAATGGGGCACTATAAAGGTGAAATAAGTTGGCACTGCAATGGCAGAGTTGTATGGAGGCACTGTCAGAGTACATATACATAAATATAGCTTATATATTTGGAACCATTTGTGGGCATAGTAAGGAAGCACTGTAGGTGGCATTATACTGGAGAGCGCTTTGTATGGCACTGTAGGGGATGACTAAAAGTCGTGTCTCTGTAGACAAGGTCTAAGAAGTTGAGTTAATAGTTTGTCCACTATGAATATGCAGCCCAATATCCTGCCAAATTTAACCTTCCTGAAATATGGATGAAATTGAGACCAATACAGTCCATCATGGGAGCTGAAAATGAAGCAGACCTGTGATACAACTCCTGTAATGATGAGTTGAGCCAATTCTTGACCAACTTCCTATTCTTAGAGTGCAATGTTAATAAAATCCTGGAAAGGATCATTATCTTCCTGGTAAGAGGGTGACTGTTGACGTGTATGACAGTAAGGAGCACAAATGTGTGCAGTTCACAGAGCGATTCTTAAGGCTCCGACCCTGACTTGTGAAACTTGTTGAAGGCTCAGGATAACACCGCTTCTAGGTCGGAGAAGAGCAGATAATTGGCAGGTGGTGCAGGAAGATTAACCCTCTGACAACCTGACTATTCACCACAGTCTGCCCTAATTAGATCCATTAGTCAATGAGACATGGCTCCGTGTAGCACTGTTGAAGCGCACTTCAAGCATACAAAGATTTTGTCCTATAATTAACCTGCTGAAGGTGAAGGAGACCGTCATATCCTTGTGCTGAGTCAAGACGTCTGTGTTTTATATTGTGAAAGGTTTCTTGGTGCGATATCCAAAGGCAAGAAGCCAAAGAAAAATAAAAAATTCTGCCATATCATAAATTTAAGGAACTTTCCAGGCAAACCTAAAACTATGTTATACCATGATGGGATATGGCATAGAATCATCACAATATCAGAATATTGTGTTTGATTCTGATATCAAGTATCGTATTGAGATTCTCAATACCAAACCGATACTTTGGAATGGAGCCAACCTAGTCATTCTAATGCCAATTGTGCCATGTTGGGTTATGCCATTTGTATGATGATGTGCTGCCCCCCTCAGGACCTGCACTAGACATAACATACTAATTTTGATCAGAGTATTCCTTTAAAAATGTAATATCCCTGAGCCATGTTTTAATAATCTATGGATACAGGGTTAAAGGTGTTGTCTAGGAACAGCAACATTCTTGGTCATGGGCTGTATCAGGTACCACATGATGTCTATGATGGTAAACTGTAATACCAGACATGGCCCAAAGGGAAGAGTGGAGCTGTTTCTGAAAAAAAAAATCGGATCCATTTTTCTAATTCTGGAAACCTCCTTTAATTTGGCGTCTTCCATGGATCACAGTTGAGGACCATAAGTGACCACCATTACTCTAGCTGTGTAGATTTTCATCACCATAAAGGAAACCATTCTTCTGCTATGTGGTTCTGGTATCATCGCTGGGAAAGTCCCACCTTTGGAACACCCCCCAAGTGTCCAAAAAACTCCCACAAACCACCCACTTGGGGGTAAACATATCCTGCTTCTTTGCAGCCCTTCTGTATTGAGTGCCAAACCTTGAACCATGACAGGGGCCATTTTAGCATTCCCTATAATTTCTTCCCTTGTGTCAGTCTGCACTGTAGTCTAGCATTATATGGCTAAACACTACTATAGGTCATCCATGAATTTGATTTGGGGCTACAAAAAAATTTCACTGTAGTATTGAAGAATTTAAAGAAAACTTGTCATAAAGAAAGCGCTTTCCAACTAGAATAATGAACAGGAAGAGCTGAACAGATTTATATATAGTTCTGCGGGAAAATGTTCACAATAACTTGTAAATTAGTGATTGAAATCCCTGCTCATTTTGAGCTTAGGAGTCCAGTAGGTGGGATCACACAAGGATTAGGACCGCCCACTGGACTCCTAAGCTTAGAAATGGCAGGAATTTCAACACTAAATTACTAGTTATACAGAGTCTTTTGTCACAATACTATATATCAATGTGCTCAGCTCCTCCTGCTCTATAACCTGCCGCCTGCAGAGAGGCCTGAATGTGCAATGTGCAATGTGACTGGTTGCCTATAAGTAAGATGAATAGTAGGCAATGTACATAGTATTCATGACTTTCATTTACTGGCGCCTCACGGTATAGCTGAACTTGTTAGTAAATCCTGGGGAAGAAATATCAATTTTAATATGATTATTATAGAAAATAGTGCAAATCCGCATGTCGGCTTATAAAATATATGTACGTGCCACCAAGCGAAATCCGAGCAATGCTGCGCTGAGAACTTCTGTATAGATCAACTTTATTGAGTCATTTTACTTCCACCAGAGACAGAAGATTTATGCAGTTTAATATAAGCAAACTCGCCAACAAATGTAAATTTAATACGCGTTACTATAATGCATTTAGTGGCGTAACTTCCAAAAATTAAAAGTCCTTAACTTTCTCATTCTCAATATATTCAGATTGATTGGCTACTCGGCTTCATTATTCTCCCCGCTATGATTTATGGACTGGTAAATAATTCTGAAAGCTTACTATGAACAAATTAGAGGATATAATAAAATGCAACATTATCTGATTTGGAGAAGAAAAATGGAGCGCGCTCTAAGACGGTTCTGCTGTTATTAGGATTTTTAGCCGTAAGCTGTGGTATAGTATAGAGGGGACGGGGGTTGCAGCCATACATGGACCCAGCTGCCGCTGAGCGGTCCTGTGTATCTTTATTTTTTATATCCATTATGTAGCGAGCCGGGAGACAACCAGTATGGCTTCCATTACAGCTTCGGCAGCTTTCTGAAATCCTGAAAAGGCAGTTATACTGTATATCACCCCGATTGCTGATATCACTATTGAACAATGACATTATTGGGATTGTCCTGCAAACAAAACCATAAAATGGAGTGGCTTATGTGAGGGGCGTACACAGAAACCGCCCCCTCGCTGAACCTGGTCCCCACCGCTGTCCTAAATGTTGATACAGGAGTGTGGTGGGGGTGGTGGCAACCAATGAGTAATGATGGATGCCTTCATTGGTTGCTTTGGGGTCCGCACGTGAGTGTTGAGTGCAGTTCACAGTACTTACCACTCCTTGGACGTCCCATTCCTTCTCTGCACCGGAGTTACTCTAATGTAGGCACCTTGACTAGAGGAAGTGGGGAATCCAGGGATGGGTAAGTACTGAGAATCATACTTACCGCTATAGTGTGTGGGACCTGGGGGGACTGTATTGTTTGGGTCCTGTGGGACACTAAACTATGTGAGGGCATTTAGTGAACACTATAGTGTATGGTGGGAATCCCCCTCATGATACATGCCTGGAATCTACCCTCTTGTAATTTGCATTCCTTAGCTGGGTGGGGTTTTTGAACTTGCCAATGTTTGGTCACACCCCTTTGCATGATCTCAGCATCACCTCCTGAATCTGCATTTCAATGCAGGGGCTGTGCCTAATGACACAACTTCTTAGCTTCATACTCATAAAGACCTTGGAACAAGGCTTCTTCAGTTCCCAGAAGATTTGCTAACTCTTTCCAAGAAGTCTCCGGGAGTCTCCAGGTCATTGTGGAAATGTTGGCAAATACATATGTGGCTAGGTAGATTTTTCTTTCAGCGGTTTATGCAATGGCAACGATATTGCTTATTACCCAACCTACCTAAAAACAGACATTTTTTATGGGTATCACCATCATAATAAGTAACAAAAGTGACCCACTCATGAAAAACTGACTTTGCATATAGATACTCAACATTGTTCATCTTTGTTTACCATATTACAAAATAAAGGGGGATCCTTTGATTTGGGTCCTCCTCTCTTGACCAAAGAAGTAAGTGTTTATAAAGAGAATCTCCCTTTTTGGAGGACCTGTCCTTATCCCCCTCTCTGGAGGACCTGTCCTATCTCCCTCTCTGGAGGACCTCTCTTATCCCCCCTCTCTGGAGGACCGCTCTTATCCCCCCTCTCTGGAGGACATGTCCTATCTCCCTCTCTGGAGGACCTCTCTTATATCTCTCTCTGGAGGACCGCTCTTATCCCCCATTTCTGGAGGACCTCTCTTACCCCCCCTCTCTGGAGGACCTGTCTTGTCTCCCTCACTGGAGGACCTCTCTTATCCCCCCTTTCTGGAGGACCTCTTTTATCTCCTCTCTCTGGTGGACCTGTCCTATTTTCCCTCTCTGGAGGACCTCTCATATTCCCCCTCTCTGGAGGACATGTCCTATCTCCCTCTCTGGAGGACTTCTCTTACCCCCCTCTCTGGAGGACCTGTCCTGTCTCCCTCTCTGGAGGACCTCTTATGTCCTGCATTACATAAGCAGCCTTTGATTGGAATGAAAATTGCATAATGCCTATTGTCCCCAATTTGGGAAATGAAACACTTATTACCAGGTTTTTCCACCGATTACAGCTGAGATCCCAATAGGGGGCCATGCTGGTGATCTGCTTAGTCAAAGGACAGTTTACAAGTAATGATGCTAATGTGAAAATATCCCCCAAATTTCTATTATGACCTGATGGGGTGGCATAAAAAAAAATAATAATAATAAAATGGCCCGGTCATGAAGTAGTTAAAGGAACTCTCCTGGAAAAACTTATATTTTATGCAATGCCTAGTGCAGGGCCTCAGGAGTCGGTACTTGACACCAGTTTTTTCTTTTTCCTTGTGTCATGCACTGACTGCCCTCTGAGTCCCTGCATTAGGCATAATATATAGAATATAGATTTTCCCCGGAGTCTTCCTTTAAGAGATTTATAGCTTACTTTCTTCTTCAGATTGGACGCTATTGTCAGCCATCTCTCACTCCTTCCAATCCCGGCGTTATCTGCGTCCTCATTCATCTCATAAATTGCAGTAATTCATTCATCTCCAAAGTAGTCCACATTAAAAGGAACATAAAGATACCCGTCAGTAGGAATCTGCGAGATTAGATAAACGGAGGGGAAAAAAAAACTTTTATCACTTTTTGTATTCCAGTCCTTGGTGATCACAGCTGACATTATACAAAGGAAACAACAACCAATTCCAAATGGCCTCAATTATCTAGATAGAAGCCCCGGAATATATCATTTTCTATTAGTAGATAAATAAAATCAGCGATACAGATCAGACCGCGGCTCTGCAACTTATCAGCAGCTGCGACAGTCCGCGGTTGTAATCTTGACTCCTAGCTTGTAAGGTGGAGTATTTCTGCAGTAAGGCTCAACGTGATGCAGCCGGTGTAAAAATACTCAATAAAATAAATTACGGCATCTGTAATTCCGGGAGATGTGACAGGTCGGGGGTCGCGCTGTGTACTGGAGCCATTCTGACTATACAGATGTTAGAACATCGGTGGCATTTTCATACCGTCATTGGTTAAAGGTAAACGTGACAGCAGGGGTCATACAGCAGGCAATTCTGGGTAATTATGGTGGTTACATGGTAATTGTAGAGTACATAGATACCCGTGACATCGTAGGCCACACATATCCTGCATACAGTGTAATGACGGAGAGCATTTTAGTCAATGGGGTCCAATGGGATCCATCGGTGACGGGTTAATCTTTACAGTTCTATCCGTTCTTCTGTTCGTATGAAGGAACAGAAGAAGAGACTAATATTAACGCTTATGTGGACTTACTATTCTGAGGTCCACCACCATGACAAAAGGGGTGTGGAGGGCAAGGGGCCCACTAATTTGTCACCAGAGGGGTATGAAGGAATGAAAACGTAGGTGTGGTCTCTTACTTGCAACTGATCTGGCCATATTTCTCCAATAGCCGCAATGCTCACAAGGTCAACAGCTATTCCTCATGATCCCCCCAACTCTAAACACATATAATGTATACACATATAGACGTTATACACATACATATTATTCACATATATACACATTACACACACGTAAATATTACATGTACATATATAAACATTACACACACATACCCGTTACATGTACATACAGTCATATGAAAAAGTTTGGGCACCCCTATTAATCTTAATCATTTTTAGTTCTAAATATTTGGGTGTTTGCAACAGCCATTTCAATTTCATATATCTAATAACTGATGGACACAGTAATATTTCAGGATTGAAATGAGGTTTATTGTACTAACAGAAAATGTGCAATATGCATTAAACCAAAATTTGACCGGTGCAAAAATTTGGGTACCCTTATCATTTTATTGATTTGAATACTCCTAACCACTTTTTACTGACTTACTGAAGCACAAAATTGGTTTTGTAACCTCACTGAGCTTTGAACTTCATAGCCAGCTCTCATATGCCCAGGGTCACCACATATAGCTATATACAGGAATGTTTTTTTGTGTGTCCCATGAGATCAGCCATGTTCCCTGTACCTCCTCCTCTTCACACTCCTGTGTCCGGTTGTAAGAAAACTGCAGCAGGAGCCTCTCCCTCAACCCTGTCCACAAAGATTGTTAAGTCCATCTGCTAAGCCTTTCATATAGTCACAAGTGACAATCTGACCAGGTCAGCAGATTAACCCCTGTGTTCCAGGCAAGTTTCTGCAAGACTGATTCAAGAGCATGCTGCAAACTGGGAGTAAGGGTGACTATATTTCTTTCTTGCATTAAGAGAACCAACCCAAGGGGTGAGGGCATTGAAAAGAACAAAAACACAAGTGTGACCTTTTTTAATTGAGTACCGATATATTAAGGTTTACTGTGAATTTAGGAAAAGTAGATGCGTCTCCTCACTCAAACAAAAATGTTACCATCGGGATTGACCACCAATGGGGCAAGAAGTTGGAGGTGAACCAGGTCTAGTGGTAGTGTGTGCCGTATGCCCCAACAGGTGTGCCTTTTTTTAGGGAATATGGTCCACTGTAATTATGGTAGTAACACTGGGGTATATACATCTCATCTTTACATTTATATGTATCAAACTGTATCCTGTATTATACCCTCATTTCCATTTCCATGACCCAGATCTAAATATATTCGGCAAGAAGAATGTTTGATGTCTCCTAAACTAGAGCAAGCTGACTCTTCCTTCTGTCAAACTAATAGACAAATTGTCCTGGGAGATTAGTTGAGTCCCTTAAGTTTGCTTAAAAATTTCAAAAGGCTTAAATAAATTGTGAGTTGTCTAAAATTTTATGGCGTGAGTCATTGATTGGTAAAATCCAAGGGACGTTTCTGTGGACACAGCACAACATCTGCTTGTTTAGTTTCATAGCAGCAAAAATATTATAATTCATATGTGCGGAGAGCAAAAACCTAAGAAAACCAGGGATAGCTTGAAGTGCATTGGCCCAATGCAAAATGTGCAACAGGGCCCCCACCTACCATGCCATTTATAATATTGGTGTCTTATATGACAGGGGAGCTTTTTGGTTCCTCAAGTACCAGGTCCTGAGTGAAATGGCCACCTCTGCGCCTCATAAAGCAATGACTCTGAGTAGCCCACATCGACCCTGTCCAAGACTTGGTTTAGTATAGAATGATTAGCTCATAATGTAATATGAATGATCAACTACTACCTGCTTCGAGTGTCAAGAAGATTTTGTTGTGGATCTTAATGTTTAAACAGTATGTATGAGCTCCCCCTACTGGTGGTGGCATAATGGCAAAGTTTTATCATTTTAAGTCTACGTAGAGAACTGGATCTTCTTTATACCTTCTGCCCCATCTTTTTGTTTACCTGTGATATAGTAACACATGGTTGTATGATTAGACTACACAGAGTTTGTTTGTAGTCTGTAACCATGGAGATACATTGGTCTGCCCTTTGTGTTTATACAGCTCTAACCTTTGGTCTAGCCTTTGTATTCTAATCCTGCATGTTTTACGCCACTCCATCTCCCCCCCCCCCCCCTGTAGGCTAACACAAAGAGTGAGCAGAGGCAGAAGAGTAGCACATGACTTCAGAATCAGACTACACCTAGATTGTTTGTAGTCTGTCACCATGGAGACACTGAGGTCACCAAATTTGAAGCTGGCAATAAAAATATTAGTAGAATATTGGTAAAATATTATTAGAATGTTATTTATTCTAAATATTTTTAGCTACATCAGAGCAATAAAAAATTGTTGCAAAGTGTATGTACCTTTTAAGAAAATCATCGATCCAAGTGAGAGTATTCTAATATTCATTTCATGGTTGGTTTCTTAAAGGGTTTCATTTGTCAGATCACGTTATTGATGACAGTTTATTATTTTTTATACTCTCGATTCCACATGAGCACTTTCTCCCGCAATACAGTGCAATTAATAAATCTTACCAACACCTTGGCTTTAAAAATAAAAATTAGACACATTTTTGATTCTGTAATTCACACTTGCCAACAGTTTTTCAACAATGATCTTTAGCAGCTCGTTCATCCCAATGTGATTTTTTGTTGTGACTCAGATCAGCACAATTTAGAAAAAAAAATCTGATCTTTAAATGCAGTGTTTGTGAGCTGGTTATGGTCTCCAGACAGGAATACACCAGGATTACTCCACTGTCTAAAACAATTTTTATTTCAATTGTTAGTACCCAATTATAAAAGAATCATTTTTATCTACCTTCAATTAGCCCAACCGTGCAGCTTCAACCATCGCTATTAAGATACTTACCACTCGGATCACTTGTTTTATGGCCAAAACCTTGACTAAATTTTATTTCATGGAAGGAATTCTAAGAAATAGAATTGGTGTTATGCTGAGTCTCATATTTCTCCATCCATTAAGTGTTTATAGGTCAAACCCAGGGTCGATGGATTTATGGCCAAAACCTCAAACATTCTGGATTGATGGCCAAGTATACCTTTGTATTTATTTTCTTGGAGCATGGGTCCTACAAAATATTGATTTTCTATTATAAATATCCCTGAAGGTTTCATATTTGTTTAGAGATGCCTTAGGAAACAATTGGCGTAACAATTGAATGGTCTCAAAAAAAGATACCTCTTTGAGAAGACCATGATCTAGATGAGATTTTTCAGTGAAGGATTTTTAGTTCCTTTATGTTCTTGAGAGGATCACCCTTCTGAAAGTACATTTTTGAGTGTAGTTTTTGGTTGGTCATCTCTAAATGGGCCTAACATATCAAAAATATGGTCTAGGCCACAGTCTTCACAATTATTGGCATCCACTTTACCTCTTTGAGATAACCACCCAAAATTATGTTGAAAAATGGTCTTTTTGAGGGGTGGTCTTTTCAAACAAAAGTGCACATAGTATATGAGTGAACCAATAATCTATTCACCAAAGGGTGAATATCTCAAAGAGTTAGACTTTTGGAGAGCCTCTTCGAGAGGATTGCTTTTTGGGAGGACCACTGCTCAAAAAGACCATTTGCCTTTGCAATGTTGGGTGGTCGAGTGGTTTGGGTGGTTCAATGGCTTACTCAATACATTGGCAGAGCTTCAAGATGTGTTAGATATGAAAAAAATGACCAGTCCGTTAGCAAACATGTAGTCTAAAGTTTTACTGGTGCTATGCTCTTTAGACTAGGGCTCCACGCTGAATTTTGGTTGTGTGATAAAATTGCATGTTCCTATGAACATCATGCAACCCTAATATTTCCTAGTTGAGAAAAGGGATATTTAACAATCACAAGAATTCTAACAAGATCATCATAGTTGCAACTTTTTTACTGAAGGAGAAACATTTATATTGTAAGGTAGTTCAAAGGACCAAGGATCTAACTATGGTGGGTGCAGAGGTAGTGACAGAGCTCTGGAGCCTCAGGGGACCAAAATCTCTCTCCACAACATAAGACACCAGATTTAGAGATGGCACATGGTAAATGGGGCCCTGTTACATATTTTGCTTTGGGCCCTAGGACCTTCAAGTTGCTCCTCTATTTTGCACCACTTTCTTACAGTATAATAGACTATTTTAAAAGCAACAATGCCAGGAGAGAGTGCAAACAGTTGAGCGAAGAATGGATTACATGTATCTGGAGCAATCCATTATTTCATTCTATCGCCGAGACCCCAGAGAATAAGGAACGTCTGAACATGAAAATATTTAATGGTAATGCAGGTTGCATATTATTTTATTATGAAAAGATTTCGGCAGTCTTAATTGATTCCTTTTAGATTCTACATAAAAAGAGAGTTCTTTGACGAGTGACAAGATAATTTTCTTGGTTTATTGAATGGATAGAGAATTGCTATAATTTATTGTATTGCTTTTAGCATTTATTATATTTTTTTAAATATCTCTTTAGCAATAAAAGAGATGTCATTCATGTCTTATATTGTGCTACATGTTGTACCCTAAATACAGAATCAAACTGTCCACCAGGGTAGCAGAAGGTCCTCCAGTGGGCTAAGCCTGTGACACCAAGTAGGTCCTGCAGAAGACAATCCCTAAAGAACTCCAGGGTTCCAGGAATCCCAGGTGAATATATCTGTATGGGGTTTGGTTGCTAAGTAACCACAGCAGTGGTTCGCAGGTGACAACCTAGGGTCTCCATGCTCTTGTGAAGATCTAGCATACCTAATAAAAGATATAGTGGCCTGTACTGATATGTACCACAAATCCTGTCTGCTAGCAAGAACATTCTGTCCTGGACAAAACATTTGGTGGGCTCAGGGATCGATAGCAAAGGAAATGAAATATTTTCCTATACTATAGGAAAATAATAGCTAAAAGACAAGGCTGAAATCCATCAAGTTCTTGGATGTTGTCAAAGAACCATCGTATTCCTCTCTTTTTCTTTATCGAACATGATCTTTCCTTCCTATATTGGGAGACAAAGGAGAACTTTATGCTAATAGGCGATTCCCATCATGGGGCATCCAAAAACATAATTCAGAACAACTTGTTATCCTCCTCCTACATGACCCAGTTCATACTCATTGATAAAAGAAAACACTTACCTATCGTTCTATCTGGCCATAGTTTATGTATAATTTATATTATAGTTTTTAGTAGGAAATACATTTTTAGAGATAAGCGATTGCTCCAAGGATTTGTTCTCATTGCAAAATTTGGAGTCCAAGGTTTTTCCCCCTAATATGGTGTAATTGGCGACTGCCTTATTGGGTGTTTTGTCTTCTTCTGGATCAACGTTGTAGGGATATAGGTTGACTTTGATAGAACTGCGTCTTTATTCCATCTTATCAACTACGTAACTATGGATTTGTATTTTATGTTTCTGTTTTTGGATTTCTTTTTGTTTCAATAGACAACTTTCTCTTATTAATTATATGGAGGTTTTAGAGCAGTCCAAACGGTTTCATTGTATGGGTTGAAATTGATAGATAAATATGGCTGTACAACTTTGTTGGCCAAACCAACCAATCTTGGCAAGACCAGTTGACCAGCTAATGTATTTGGAGTTGTGCCTACTCTCCTTCAACAGATAACTAGGATTGAACATGTTGAATTTCAACATGACTGACCGGCTTGCAGCAATTTACACCCCTCACTCTATTGAGAACACATGCATGCTCTGCCAAAGGGCGTGTGTGTGTATTAGAGAGTCAGGAAGGATAGCTGTTGGACAAACAAGAGTTTTACTGTTAGGTATATGGGCACCAAAAGATTGCTGTTGGCTGGCAGCTATTCCTCCCCATATGTGTGCATGCTTAGCTTGGCTAAGTGTACATGTGTTCCCCAAAAGCAGAGGAGAATAGCTAATGCTGGACACCATGAGTAGAATAGCTAATGCTGAACACCATGCCAGCCTCCATTTGTGTCTGTCAAACAATGGGTCTGTTTTTCGGTTCCCCTGGTCCGTCGGAGGAATCACCGACGCCTGTATGACCCTAGTGTGTAAAGTCTACGTCCACAACCTTTATTAAATTCTTCCAACATTTGTATTATGAATTAGCATTTCATGACTCTTATTTTGTGATGGGTCAGAAATATAAAAGTAAATCTTGTAACAGCCTAACATGGATGATATCCCAGTACGGAACAGAAGAGAATGTAATCTGGACATCAATCTCTAAAGCTTTGCAGAAACCATAGGATTATTGAATGTCTTTTGATAATGAATTCAGCATATTAACTATGATAATGGAGCTGGCAGATCATCCTGCATTAGCTTAAAAATCACAATGTCTTTGTTATTTCCCGTTAAATGGAAACCATTGTTTTATTTGACATTCTGAAAGATTTAATCAATTTAATTGACTGGTTCTTTTCTCAACCTGGATCCGACCAATCCCTCTTGGAGTCAACTCTTGTCACGGAGACAGAGTAATCGATAGCAGGAAGTTTTGTACAGCTGGGTATTCTGTGGCATTACTAATGTCTCACACCCCGCTCTGCACAGGCTCATTTGTAGCTTCTTTATCTCGCACTTGTTATCTTAGGTATTTTCCATAACAAATACATTTAGGATTGATACAAATGACTTAATTAAATATATTATTATTCCGAGTGGAAAGTCAGTGGTGAAACAATTAACTCAGATCATTCCGCTATTCGCAAGGGCATGCCCTGTTAAATAAAACATATTCTTCAGTGTGATACAAGTTATCATCGGAAGTAAAGTCCTAAAGGCTGCTCTGTCTGCTGCCCGGTGGCTGGACCAAGTTATGCAAGGAAATGAATATAAAGTAATATCCCGTCTGACCTCTAGAAAGCTGCAGAAGTTTGGCCCCAATTCTGGACACGCGTGGAATGGCATCAACTCCAGACAGATGTCAAGATCCACTGGGCTTAAAGGGGTTTTCTGGGACTTCTAAATTGATGACTTATCCTTAGGATAGGTAATCAATTGAAGATCCGTAGGGGTCCAATTCCTGGCATCCCAGTTGATCAGATGTTAGGGTGGGTTCAGACTTGCATCGGCACTCCGTCCGTCGCAAATCCGACCTAAATGTCGGAAAACTGGATAGGGCAAGGTTTGTGATGTTTTGCTTAAAAACCCATTCACTTGAATGGGTTTTTAAAGCAATGTGCGTGTGTGCGCTTACACCCTCTGTGCCGCAAAGCCGTTTTTTTTTTCGTTGAAAACAAAGTCGGACATGCAGGACTCTGTGTCTGATGAAAAAAACGGCAGTGCCAGAAGTGGCAGCGCCGTTTCCACTTTACAGGCCATGTGACATCATGTTCATCGGTGACTCTTGTATGGCTGATGAGTGCTGATTGGCTAGGGTTCCAGGTATTGAACCTCTGCTGATCTTTAATTGATGACCTATCTTAAGGACAGTTCCTCAATTAAAAAGTCCTGGAAAACCTCTTTAAGGCTAAGGCCCCACATAGAGGGCCGCAGCAAAAAAGTGCTATGTGTAAAAATGCAGCGGCAAAGGTTTCCTCTGTGGACTTTCTGCTTTCATTATACCTATAGGGAAACCACCGGCGTTTCCGTAGGCATAATTAACACACCATGACTTCCAAAACCACAACGGTTTTGGAAATCGCAACATTTCCCCTCCAGGTATTTTCCTGCAATGTGTGGATGGGATTCGCCAGTGACTGTGAAATGCTGTGGTTTTTGCCGCGCCATTTCTGCCGCGTTCATACCATGGAGTTTATGCCATGTGGGGCCTTGGCCTAAGGCTGAGGCCCCACATTGCGAAAACGCAGTATTTTTTGTTGCAGATTTTGCTGCGTTATTTTGAGCCAAAGTCAGGAGTGGATTTAACAGAAGGGAAATGTCTAGGAACTTCCTTTATATTTTACATTCCTTTTCAAGCCACTCCTGACTTTGGCTTAAAAACCACAGCAAAATCTGCAACAAAAAACACAACGTGGGGCTTTAGTCTAAGGGGTCCATGGTGAAATGGCTTAAAGTGCTTGGCACTTGTCAAGTCATGGGTACACGATAAACAAAGGAATCTCTACTGCCAAAGGGCCCAACCTTGAGCTGAATTTAATATCTTTTAATACAATGTTCGCCAACCAGTGGTTTGGGAGTCAATGGCAGTTCACGAATTGGTGGCAACTCTAATACTATTTTGCCCTAGTGGTATTTAGTCGTGTTATCTTCTTTTACATGTTGTGCCCTGTTTGATAACTTGTCCACAATAAGGATATCAGTAAGGATCCCATCCACAGCTTTGGGACTGGCTGTCCATGTAATGTGTATGGGGGCCACCCTACAGGACGCATTTCTAGGTGTTCTACTATTTCAGGTCATTAGCTTCAGGATCTTTAGAGATGGGTCGTTGATACAAGGATTTTATCTGATCGCTAGGGTTGGAATCAGAAAGGATAAATAAACTTGTCTTCTTCTTCATGCATTTTCTTGCCTTCTTCTGGTTCAACATCGCAAGATAAAAGGCTGAACTAGAAGGACATATGTATTTTTTTCAGCTGTACAAATATATTTCTGACTTCTAATTCTGCCTATTCACCTTCCACCAATACATGAGTTGGTCTTGTGCTTTCCGTCTTTCATTGCCAGATAAGCTCCTCATACTTATATCTTATTACACCTTACAATATCCTTCTGTCTGGTACAGAATGTTCAGTATATCAATGTTCTATGCACTTTTTCTACAGTTTATTTTAGTAATTTCAATGTTTCAGACAGGGTCGGCCCTGAACAATGCGTTTCGGTCATCGGCTGGTAATCAGAATACGGCAGCAGAGAAGTAGAAGAAGAAGAAGGGCAGTGCCAGGAGGCGAGGCGCAGAATACTCAGTCTGTATAGAATTGATTTTAGAGCAGTGTTCTCCTGTGAGAATCTCCTAGGAGAAAGCAATTGATTGATGGCTTTGCTGTAAGTACATATGATATGCCCAGAGAATAGTGCGACTTTAATACATCTTAAAGTGAAATTTCTCCCCTTAATAATTGTCATGGCATTGATTTATAGTCTTTAGCTGTATTCCCCATACTCGGGGAAACCATTAGGGATCCAAGGATTGCTGGCTTTCTGCTGTAATAAAGTATATATCTTCTGTGGACAGGCACACAAAGAGGAATGATCCTTCGCATCTATCATAAAATACTTTTCTTCATGTTCCCGGAGTTGCTCCACCATTTCTGAAGATTACTGCATAGATTACTATATTTTCCAGTGTTAGCCCCATAGTCATTTCCTACCTGTTGCCCTTATATAATCTCTAAATCCATAATCTCACCAGATTATAGTGGGCAACCTATTGATTTCTATAATCACTGGCATCTGGTTCCCAAAAACATCCCCCCCTTATCTATTGTCTGTGTTTGATCTGACAATTTATTGACTTGCTTACTGGCCTGCAGTACCAGACACAGCCTGTGAGTAAGAGTGGAACTCTTTCTGAAAAAAAAAACCAAAAAAAACACCTTTAACTATATAAATTACCGGGACACATAAATTACATCTGGATCATGGCTGGACACATTTTCAGTATTTTTGGTACATTTTTTTTAAAGTCTATAATTTTTTTTATTTAGGTTTATAAAGCTAATTTTTTGGTTAGACATAGGGATTTATTTTGATATTTTTATTTTTGCAGTCCTTTTTGTTTTGTTTAAATATCTAGATAAATATAGAAAAATAGGAGGATAAAAATGTGTCTTTTTTACATTTTTCTTTTAATATCAAAGTACTATTTAAGTTTTAAAAAAATATTAGTTTTCCTCTCCATTCCAGAGATATTTTTTTATTTGTAGGTGACATATTGGTGGCAGAGCTAGAACCTCTGATGTGGGCTCGGTAGTGACATTCTTTTCCTTTTTTTATATTTATGTTTTGTTTTTTTAATTTGTATTTATTTTTTTGTGCAATAATTGGGGACCATTTTAACATTTTTTTTGTTTTTGTTTTGTTTTCCTCTGTAGATAGGGCTGATACATTACAGCTACAGGAGGAATACCGCCTCCTTGTATACACTGCACAGCCGATCTGGGTCCTCTAGGACCCAACACCTCCTGCAGTTCCTAGACAATCGCATGATCGGGTCGGGAGGAAGCTTCATCATGGCGGCTTCCATAGCTGGAGGTTTGCTCGCTGAGTTTATATATATATTTATCATAACTCTTATAATGTCCGACATCTGCAAAGGAAAATGCTCATCCTTATCCAAGACCATAGGTCTACAAGGTTACGAGTCGGAATTGTATCTTTAACCTTCTAATCAGGCAATTTCCTATATTTGGCATATTATATAACATCTAGCACTTTTTTTTATCAGCCCTTGTAACCTTTCAGTGATCTAAATACAATATAATAATATAATATAATATAATATGTGCTGCATCACAAGGAATCGATGCAAGAAAGTTACTAGAAGGAGGAAACTAGGATATGTTTTATGCAAAGAAATCTGCATTCTCTCCGCAGTGATACATCATGTAAAAAGGTCACTTTTCCTATTCTTTACCGGTTGAGCGTCGAGCCTTGGTGTCTCTGCCCCATTAATCCAAGTCTTATCTAGTGTTACTATAGTGCTTTTAGATTAAAGGAAACTTCAGTAAAATCCTTACTTTTCCATGTGCCTTTACTGCAATATCAATATTCGTGTGGTTCACCCGGCAGTTTAGTTTAGGACTGAACTTGTTCAGTCTGAACCATAAGTGCTATTATTATACTCTAGGTCAGGGTATTATTATACTCTAAGTCAGGGGTCAGTAACCTTCGGCACTCCAGCTGCTGTAAAACTACAACTCCCAACATGCTCCATTAACGTCCATGGAAGTTCCAAGAACAGCAGAGCAAGTATGCATGTTGGGAGTTGTAGTTTTACAACAGTTGGAGTGCAGAAGGTTGCCTACCTCTGCTCTAGGGTCTCTTCCAACCCCAGAGTATAATAAGTGGAGACCTAGATGAAGTGAGTAAACATAACAGTCATACTCACCTCTCCTGTGCATTGTCACGGTGTTTGGCGAGGGTCCTTGTCCTCTTTGGGCCTCCTGAACGTCTAAGCGTCATGACATTGGTGCATTCCATAGTCCCCTGGCAGACAGAAGAAACCTCAGAGTAAAATAGTAGTTTGTGGATTGCGAACCCCCAAAATTTTGAAAGTGGAAATTTCAATATAATCCAATATGTAAGTACAGGGTGGCCACTTCTTGATATTTGCACTGTGGTTGACCCACCAACATTATTCATATTGACCTCCCCACATATACCTGGCCATTGTACTGAGAATGAAGCAGGATACAATGTTTTCAACATGTTCTAAACGGAATAGAAGTTTGAGGAGCTGACATAAGACATGCAACATTTTGCAGTGAGTAAACACCGAAGTAGTAAGAAATCTGTCGAACTCTTGGTATCTGGGCCAGCCTGATTTATCCTTATTCTCCCCAGTCAAAGAGCTGTCAGCTTTTCCTGCTGGCACATAGACATTTCTCTTGGTCTTGCACAGAGCTGAAAGGTACTTTCTAATGGTGCCAGCTGATGCCAAAGCTATTATTTGTAATGACCTGTCAGAATAAGGTAGTAGTAATGTGTCTGAGAAGCTCCGTCTCCAGAATCTACACTGAGTGTCATTTTTCTACCATGGCAGCCCCCAGCAGTAAAAAACACCAGCAAATGTCTCTGCAAATATAAGTCACTTTACTTAATGCCTTGAAATGTTTTTGACCTTAACTGTGCTAAATTGACTCAAGATTGTTTTTGCTGTTTTAAAAGGCTATATCTGTGTAGGCGGCTTTAATGTCCTGTCAAATCTGTAATAACATATTGTGAGAGGTGCCACATTGATCCCAGCATTGGATGAAGAGACATGGAATCCAATGGTTCAGATACTGTAGTGGTCATAATAAAATTATCAGCTCAGATCTGGCTACGTGAATTTTTACTCTGGAATACCATTTAGATATTCTAAATCAAAATTGGTAGAGTTAATAGAGTTATGTGATAGAATTGTGTCTGCCTGTAGCAACCTCTAGGGGGAGCTCACTGCATATCCTTTATACATTGAAATCAATAATGAATCTGTGTGCCGTAAGTTCCCCCAGTAGTGGCCACAATTTTATACTTTAAATGGGTTGTCCAGTTAAAGTAAATGATCTTTAATGTACTAAAATAGCATGTTACATTAAAAGCACCATGGTCAGGCAAGAGAATGGTCAGGTCTAGGCAGAAGGTCAGGGCAGGTAGCTGCAATTTAGGAGTCAGGAACAAGCAAATGGTCAGGACAAGCGGAAAAGCTTCAGTGGTCAGGTACAAGCCAAGGGTCAGGTACAACAGGTAAGACAGGATCAGCAGAATGGAGCAAAGTCAGGAATAAGTCGAGGGTCAATACACTGGCCGGGATAGGCGCACCTAAGGAGAGTCTAGCATACTGGAAACTTATCGCTTAGGCACAGGGCAAAGAGCAGAGCACACATATAGAGGATATAGCAGCAGGGATTGCTTGGGGACAGGATTGCTGTTACGTGCTGGACTTTTAAGAAGCAGAAAGGGTCCATACACACCCTATAGGCACCGTTCACAGACAGGGAGAAGGGGAAGGGCACTGGAGGAGAGTGGGAAGGAGCTAGACAGGGGCAGAGAGGAGCTAGGTACTAGGGCACTGACAGAGAGGTGAGCGGGGAGAGACAGGCAGCAGTAAATCAATGGTGTTACAGATATGAAGCTTTAGAAATACTCTTTAGTAATGACTATCTTATCATTTTGTGTCTTCAGCTCCTATGTAGCACTATGCGTCTCCATGGATACAGACTACAAACAGACCCCATGTAGTCTGATACTGCATTAAGTTTTACCTTACATACTTTTTGCTACCCTACTCAATGTATGTTAACAAGACATATTAGGAAGATGGAAGGGACTAAGACATGGCTGCAACATCAGACTACAGTAGAGTTTGTTGTAGTCTGTCACCATGGTGACACATAGGGCTGCATAGGAAATGTAGACACAAAATGGCAGATTTTTAATCAAAGCTAATGACTGGAAATATTCCTTAAGTTACACAGTGTCTCGTCTTCTTAAACCTGGAGATTTGATGGAAAGTATCACACTGTTTTTCTTCATTTCTTTGTTGCAATTATGAGTAATAAAAACCTCTTCTATATTTTGTATCATTCCATGTTGTATCATTTAGGTGATAATTATGACGCTTTGGCGTATCTTCTGATGATAGACTACATTGTCTTCTCCTGATCTTTCCTGCATCTTCCTCCAGTTATGGCCCATGGGAAGATGATAGCAGTATAATGAATTATGGCATTAAATATGCAGTATTCATTTTTGTGCTACTCACATCTCGCATGAAAGTATTGAAATAAATGATATTCCTGGTAGAGTACGCTGATAAAATGATACCCTCTAAGAACACAGATATTAAAAAATTCAGCTCAATGCTACTGGCCACTTATTAATCAGAATATAGCAAAAAGCAAAGTGATGGAAGTCATGTTTCTGAGGATGAGAGACGGATTCTGTGCTGGGAACATAAAAATGGATCCTAATTAGTGAAATATAATGAAAGATTCTAGAAGAAAACATTGATTCATTCTTCTTATTAAAAATAAGCACTTTAGGTTATTCTTACTAATTCACACTCTATCAGTATATACAGTGTCTGGGGAAAAAAAAACATAATGTCATAACCTGACCATTATACAAAAAATAGCAGTGCCAGGTAGGTGCCACCTATGTCTCCCTGGAAAAAGTAGTCTGTCATAGATCATTTTCTGGCAAATTCCTCCATCTGTGCCAACCATAGATTGATACAGGAACATCTCAATAAATTAGAATATCTTTGAAACGTTTATTTATTTCAGTAATTAGATTAAAAAAATCACCTCCTATATTTTGTAGATTCTTTACACACAGTCTTCTATTTCAAGTGTTTTATTTCTGTAAATGTTGATTATGGATTACAGGTAATGAAAACCCAAATCTAAGAAAATTAGAATATTGTAAGTTCAGTTCAGTCTTGTAAATTCAGTGTCACCTGCCAAGGTTTCCTAAGCCTTTAAATGGTCCCTCAGTCTGGTCCAGTAGGACACACAATCATGGAAGACGCTGATTATGGATTGTATTACTGAATTACTGAAATGAATGAACGTTTCACAGATATTCTAATTTATTGAGATGCACCTGTATGTGACATAGCTGTGCTCCCTCCCTGCTAGCAGGTGCACTGTGTATTACACAGTACTGTGTCCCAGCTGCTGCAGAACATCATAATACACACCTCCACTGTTGCACAAACTCATAATAGTACATATGTCACATGCTGCAAAACATAATAATAAACACCTTAGGTGCTGCACAAGATCATGATACACAGGTCAGCTGCTGCAGAACATCATAGTACACACCTCATCTGCTGCGGAACATTATAATACCCACCTCAGGTACTGCAAATCATCATAATATATACCTTAGGTGCTGCACAAGATCATGATACACACCTCAGCTGCTGCAGAATATCATAATACACAACTCAGCTGCTGCAGAACATCATAATACACACCTCAGCTGCTGCAGAATATCATAATACACACCTCATCTGCTGCCAAACATCATAATACACACCTCAGCTGCTGCGGAACATTATAATACACACATCAGCTGCTGCAGAACATTATAATACACACCTCATATGCTGCAGAACATTATAATACTCCCCTCAGGTACTGCAAATCATCATAATACACAATTTAGGTGCTGCACAAGATCATGATACACAGGTCAGCTGCTGCCAAACATCATAATACACACTTCAGCTGCTGCAGAACATCATAATACACAGCTCAGCTGCTCCAGAACATCATAATACACACCTCAGCTGCTGCAGAACATCATAATACACACCACAGCTGCTCCAGAACATCATAATACACACCTCAGCTGCTGCAGAACATCATAATACACACCTCAGCTGCTGCAGAACATCATAATACACACCTCAGCTACTGCAGAAAATCCCCCCATCATAATACACACCTCAGCTGCTGCAGAACATCATAATACACACCCCACCACAAACCAAATAAACACAAAAAATAAAAACACCCCAAAACCCAACACACCCCCCCCATAAAACCCACCTCAGCTACTGCAGCAAACATCATAATATATACCTTAGGTGCTGCACAAGATCATGAACACACCTCAGCTGCTGCAGAATATAATAAAAAACAAACCCGCCGCGGGGGATCATAATACACACCTCAGCTGCTGCAGAACATCATACTACACACCTCAGCTGCTGCCAAACATCATAATACACACTTCAGCTGCTGCGGACAAATACACACATCAGCTGCTGCAGAACATTATAAAACCCCCCCCAGCTGCCGCAAAAAAAAAAAACCCCCCCCCCGGGGGCCACAAAAAAACAACACACACAAAGTTGCGGCCCACAAAAATAAAAAAAACACCGCCGGCGGCCCCCCACAAAAAAAAAAACCCCCCCCCCACATCATAATACACAGCTCAGCTGCTCCAGAACATCATAATACACACCTCAGCTGCTGCAGAAACATCATAATACACACCACAGCTGCTCCAGAACATCATCATACACACCTCAGCTGCTGCAGAACACAAAACACCACCCAGCTGCTGCAGAACATCATAATACACACCTCAGCTGCTGCAGAACATCATAATACACACCTCAGCTGCTGCAGAACATCATAATACACACCTCAGCTGCTGCAGAACATCATAATACACACCTCAGCTGCTGCAGAACATCATAATACACACCTCAGCTGCTGCAGAATATCATAATACACACCTCAGCTACTGCAGAATATCATAATACACACCTCAGCTACTGCAGAATATCATAATACACACTTCAGCTGCTGCAGAACATCATAATACACACCTCAGCTGCTGCAGAACATCATAATACACACCACAGCTGCTACAGGACATCATAATACACACCTCAGCTGCTGCAGGGACATCATAATACACACCTCAGCTGCTGCAGAACATCATAATACACACCTCAGCTACTGCAGAATATCATAATACACACCTCACCTGCTGCAGAATATAACTTTTAAAACAGAGGTTCTACTGCAGAGGTGCTTTGTAAGGAATAATGTGACTCCTTCTGTGAATTATGGAGAATATGAGGAGTCAACTCAGAATATCTTTCTGGGCATGCTGATAGTTGTAGTTTCATCAACAGCAGGACAGTCCACTCAAGCATGTAACCATCCATCACATCTTCTACCATCAGACTTTCTATATGTTGCGCCTTTTACCAGATTGCTTTACTTTAATTCAGCTGGAATATTCTGTGCCTCGTATTGTTAGTATGTACAGTCATGGCCAAAAGTTTTGAGAATGATACAAATATTAATTTTTACAAAGTCTACTGCTTCAGTTTTTCTAATGGCAATTTGCATATACTCCATAATGTTATAAAGAGTGATCAGCTTAACAGCAATTACTTGCAAAGTCAATATTTGCCTAGAAAATGAACTTTATCCCCCAAAACACATTTCAACATCATTGCAGCCCTGCCTTAAAAGGACCACCTAACATCGTTTCAGTGATTGCTCCATTAACACAGGTGTGGGTGTTGATGAGGACAGGGCTGGAGATCAATCTGTCATGATTAAGTAAGAATGACACCACTGGACACTTTAAAAGGAGGCTGGTGCTTGCCATCATTGTTTCTCTTCTGTTAACCATGGTTATCTCTAAAGAAACACGTGCAGTCATCATTGCACTGCACAAAAATGGCCTAACTGGGAAGAGTATTGCAGCTAGAAAGATTTCACCTCAGTCAACAATCTATCGCATCATCAAGAACTTCAAGGAGAGAGGTTCCATTGGTGCCAAAAAGGCTCCAGGGCGCCCAAGAAAGACCAGCAAGCGGCAGGACCGTCTCTTAAAAATGTTTCAGCTGCGGGATCGGGCTACCAGCAGTGCAGAGCTTGCTGAGGAATGGCAGCAGGCAGGTGTGAGTGCATCTGCACGCACTGTGAGGCGGAGACTCTTGGAGCAAGGCCTGGTCTCAAGGAGGGCAGCAAAGAAGCCACTTCTCTCCAGAAAAAACATCAGGGACAGACTGATATTCTGCAAAAGTTACAGGGAGTGGACTGCTGAGGACTGGGGTAAAGTCATTTTCTCTGATGAATCCCCTTTTCCATTGTTTGGAACATCTGGAAAACAGCTTATTCGGAGAAGAAGAGGTGAGCGCTACCACCAGTCTTGTCTCATGCCAACTGTAAAGCATCCTGAAACCATTCATGTGTGGGGTTGCTTCTCAGCCAAGGGAATCGGCTCTCTCACAGTCTTGCCTAAAAACACAGCCATGAATAAAGAATGGTACCAGAATGTCCTCCAAGAGCAACTTCTACCAACCGTCCAAGAGCAGTTTGTCGCTCAACAATGCCTTTTCCAGCATGATGGAGCACCTTGCCATAAAGCAAAGGTGATAACTAAATGGCTCAGGGAACAAAACATAGAGATTTTGGGTCCATGGCCTGGAAACTCCCCAGATCTTAATCCCATTGAGAACTTGTGGTCAATCATCAAGAGACGGGTGGACAAACAAAAACCAACAAATTCAGACAAAATTAAAGCATTGATTCTGCAAGAATGGACTGCTATCAGTCAGGATTTGGTCCAGAAGTTGATTGAGAGCATGCCAGGGAGAATTGCAGAGGTCCTGAAGAAGAAGGGTCAACACTGCAAATATTGACTTGCTGCATTAACTCATTCTAGCTGTCAATATAAGCTTCTGTTACTCATAATATGAATGCAATTATATTTCTGTATGTGATAAAAACATCTGACAAACACACATAAAAACCAGAGGGCAGCAGATCATGTGAAAATAGAATATTTGTGTCATTCTCAAAACTTTTGGCCATGACTGTACAGATACCAAAGGAGGGGGGTGAAATAGCTGTATCTCCTCTCTTTCATATCATATAGAATAGTGGTTCTAGTGTCATATGTTAGCTGAGGAAATGGAGATATTAGTTGGGATTTTATGCTTTATAAGCAATTGTCCAGCTAGTGAGAACTTGAGAGTCTGTTTTCTACTAAAAGGAAGTAAAATAGGTTAATAAAGTATATTACTAAAATATTCCACAAACATCTTTCAACACAATACACTTACACTTTAAAGTGAACCAGTTACATTACAAATCCAGATTTATAGATTTCTGGGCAGAGATTTAGTATATTTTGTTGTTTATTGGTCTAAATCTAGGTTCATAAGCTTAGGGGTCCAGTGGGCGGTGTCATTTCCCTGTATGAGCATGTATATAGGCATCTCTGTCAATCACTGATTAGATCCGCCCACTGGTCTCCTAAGCATACAAAGCGGAGAGATTTCAATCATATACTGAATCTTTTCCCATAAAACTATATATCCATCTGCTCAGCTGTCCTTTATCTACAACTTGCTGCCTGTAGAATAAACTGCATCTTTAACCCTTTAAGAATTTTCACCTATGCTCCTAGGTGAATCCGATTTATGGCGGCGGCAGGCTAAAGTGAAGAGCCATAGAAAATCTGGATATTTTATTGTTTTAATTTCGGAGCCGCCCTGGGCGTCAGCATCTCTAGACTTTCTCCAGACTCTCCTGATACTTTTGCCACAAGCTAGAAAATAATGAAGCTCCAGTGTTACATTTCGGGGGGACCGTCAGCCGCACGCCGCTCCGTGTTGTATTATTATACATATTTCTTAGTTTACCATCATTTAAACTTTGAGTCCAGACACCAAATAGGGCAGTGGCGGCTTTTCATTCTCATAAATTGGTTTGTGAAAAATTTATGTCTGCTTTAGCGCTGATGACAGAATGTAATCTCTCTTGTATTGAATCTTCATAGGGTAAAAACAATGTTAATGAGATTTTTTTTTAAGGGCGCCTTGAATTCATCTCGGGCGTAAGACAAATAGAGGAGACTTTTTTTTTTTTTTTTTATTCTAATTTCTTTAAGCCTCGTAGGGTAAAAATAAAATAAATCTCCAGCCGAAGGTGCGAATATTTCACTCAAGGACAAAACAAAGTGTTTGGTTTGGAATTCTGCGGCTTTTGTTCTTCTTCGTGGAGTCAAATGGCTGTGTAAACAGACAAGTGAAATGCTACATCTTCAGGTACTTTAAGACATTGTGGTAACACACTTATGAATATTTAGTGTAAAATATGTCAACTCGCTCTTTATTGTCAACCAATTTAACCTGCCTTGCAGCACATGACTGAACTCATTGCAGTAAAGTCACATTTTATATATATATATATATATATATATATATATATATATATTTTCCTAGTCTCAGTTAAAGGGGCTGTTTCATCATAGACAATCCCTTTAAATGGGCTTTTTGAGACTTGCATGTTGATGACCTATCTTTAGGATAGTCACCAATATGTGATCAGATGTGGTCCAACTCCCAGGACCCCTACCAATCATCTGGTGGAAGAGACCACATTTTTTTCAGGTGATCGCTGCAGCCTCTTCACCGACTAGCACAGTGCAGTACATGGTATAGTGGCTGTACTTGGCTTTCCAGCTCAGACCTATTTACTTGAATGGAATTGAGCTGCTGTTAAAGTAACACCATTAATATTTTGCCCTTGTTCACATGGAAACCCATGACCCCAGCACTGTAGGGCAACAGTACTAACCATTGAGCCACTGTGCTGCCCAAACCCGCCAATTTTTGCAAGATTGACCAACTACATACGTGGACAAAATTGTTGATACCCCTCGTTTAATGAAAGAAAAACCCACAATAGTCACAGAAATAACTTGAATCTGACAAAAGTAATTTGCCAAACTACATGTTGATAAGCCACAAAGCTTCTGGGAGAATGTCCTATGGACAGATGAGACAAAAATCGAAATTTTTGGCAAGGCACATCAGCGCTATGTTCACAGATGGTAAAATGAAGCATATCTTAAAAAGAACACTGTCCCTACTGTGAAACATGGAGGAGGCTCTGTTATGTTCTGGGGCTGCTTTGCTGCATCTGGCACAGGGTGTCTTGAATCTGTGCAGGGTACAATGAAATCTCAAGACTATCAAGGGATTCTAGAGAGAAATGTGCTGCCCAGTGTCAGAAAGCTTGGTCTCAGTTGCAGGTCATGGGTCTTGCAACAGGATAATGACCCAAAACATACAGCTAAAAACACCCAAGAATGGCTAAGAGGAAAACATTGGACTATTCTGAAGTGGCCTTCTATGAGCCCTGACCTAAATCCTATTGAGCATCTTTGGAAGGAGCTGAAACATGCCGTCTGGAAAAGGCACCCTTCAAACCCAAGACAACTGGAGCAGTTTGCTTATGAGGAGTGGCCAAAATACCTGCTGAGAGGTGCAGAAGTCTCATTGACAGTTACAGGAATCGTCTGATTGCAGGGATTGCCTCAAAAGGTTGTGCAACAAAATATTAAGTTAAGGGAACCATCATTTCTGTCCAGGCCTGTTTCATGAGTTTTCTTTCTTAAAAAATTCTGTTGAAGCCTGGTTGGAAAGCAATGTCTGACTTTCATTTGTTCATTTTCATAGAATTTTTATATATTATTACTTTTATCAGATTCAAGTTATTTCTGTGACCATTGTGGGGACCAACAATTTTGTCCACGTGTGTAATTGTTCTATACTCTCCCGAGACAGATGATGCCAGGGCAAAGATAGTTATTCTGAATATTACAAACCCATTCTTTTTTAGTTCTCACAGGAGCTTCTAGAAGGGTTTGTAAGCACCTAAGCCCCTTGCACACAACCAAGTGTGCATCTGATGTGGGGCCGAGTTTACAATGAAATGTATTTGGATGATACTCAGAGTGACATCCGAGTATATTCCGTGATGTTCTTACCTCTATGGAAGATTCTGATGTGTTCTGTTCTGATGACACAAGCAGGATAGGCCTTGCTCTTTGTTCATCGGAACAGAACAGACTATCGGACACCCTCTCAGAGGAGCATCAGATGGCAGGCTCGGTCATGTGCATGAAGCCTTACTCTACTTTCCCCTCATACAAGCATGCATGTGTATGGGGAAGTTGGAAGGAATAGCTGCTGGCTGAGCATTTTATAGATGTTAAGGTATCTGATCATTTTAACAAGAATCTTTCACAACCTCCAATGACCCCAATTCTTTGCATTCTTCAATAGATGTTGGAATTTTTTTCTCTAGCCCCCATCATTCCTGAGGATTCAGTTCTGTTATTTTCAACACCCAATATGGTCATAGAGCTTTCCACTGTTGGGTGGTTCTTGGCTGGAGCAGATACTCTGAGCCCGCCCATTTGACAATAGTGAGCCTAATTATCGGGTGCTGAAAATAACAGCACCTATTTCTCAGGAATGGTGGAGGCTAGAGAAAAAATTTCAACTGCACCAGATTCAGTGAGGCGACACCTATAGAAATTGGTGGAGGTGGTGAAAGATTTTCTTTGATGTTGAAGGTCTGGGTCCACTAATGTGAGAGATGCCGTTTAGTCGTAACTCTCCGCTCTGGGTTATAGATATCTTTATGCCCCATGGCATGTGGATATCTGTGAACCGGGGACTGCCAAGATGAGATGATACATAATGGATGCAATGGTTCTCAGTTGCACTCGATGTCCCTATGTGAACCCTGTAACACTCACATTCTGCAATGCAACAAAGTAGGATCTGCTGATTCAGCCGGCATCCTCCTGATTGATGTCTTCTAAATAACAAGAACTAACAGACAGGTCAAGCAGAATTCTATCGGACGGCCGCAGACTGCCAGTTCCTATACAAATGTGAACTTCTCCGAGCAAGTGTTACATTGATATTTAATTACGATTTGTTGTGTTGTCATCATTGGATATTCATTAAGATATTGATTTATATCAGACACCGAGAACACAATTCTAATTATCCATTTCTGAGTAATTGGAAATCTCATGGTATTAAAAGCCGGCAAGACGGAATACATTTGTAATGGCTGACAGCTCTGTAAACAGGGATTTTCTGGATAATACTTTTGTAAATGCCGTAATATTTTAGAGATGATAGTGTTTTATCTGATATGTGTCTCAAAATGCAAAATGGTTCTCTAAGATCTCTATTATACCATGGGGAGATTTATGACACCGTCTAAAAGAAAAATGGTCTGTTGCCCATATCATCCAATCACGGAGCGGCTTGCCGTTCGTATTCTTCTCTTGCGTTGTGATAGGCTGCTATGGCCAACAAAGACAGGTTTTATTTCAGACAATTTTTATACGTGTTTTAAAGGGGTTGTCATATTTTACTATATTTATTTAACCTTTGCTTAAAGGTGCTTTTCAGGTCTGAAAACTGACCTAGGATAATATCAGATCAGCGTGGGTCCAACACTAGGCACCCCCACCGATCAGCTCTTCAAGGTGGTATTGTTAGGTGTTGGAATGAGCTCCGCTTCTGCTTTACAAGCCAGTGATGTCACATGGCCTGTTTGCAGCTCAGACCCATTCAAATGAGATGCAATATGAAGCAAAGTCACTATACACTACTTACCAAGCACAAAAAAATTCCTTTCCTTCCAAGTCCCTTGGTTAAAATGCTATCCCAAAATTTGCTGCCGGTAGTTCCTATAACCCTTGATATTATTACTCTCGAGAAAGGCATCCAGGCCCATCCTTAACCAGCACAAATCATTAGTCATCACCATGTCTATGTTACTATGTTACCTATCACTAGTGACGTCACAATGGATGGCAGTGCTATGAGTAGTGGTTGGCTGTGTTTTTTTACTTATGGTTGTTATAACCATGGGCATGGAGGAGCAACAGTATAGTGAGGGATATCTAAAACTGGGATGGGGACCAGAGCTACTGGAACGGATTCATACATAGAAGCAGAACCATTGATACAAGTTGGGAGACCAAGATGGAGTCTGAGGTCCAAAGAAACTTGGCAATATCAGCAGAGAACTTTATTCCTCTAGTGAACTTTTTCTTTAGCCAGTTAAATGGGTGAATATAAGTTGGGGTGACGTCAATGAATGGGACAAAGCAGCGATAATGGACACCACCACTGCTGAGTAGACATTGTGCAGGTAGACGGATCCATGTAAGCAATGCCTGTAGTCTCTACCAATGGCTGACTGGTGTGAGTGCTGAGAGGTGGGTGACCTATTTTGAGGAAAACCCCTTTAATTGTCCCACCTTAGAACCAAGAACACACTAGGGACTTTTCTGACCTGTTTTTCCTGCTATGTTTTTTTTTGCCAAATTTATCTTTCGCTGGTTCGTAGATTACCAGTAGTTTCAATTCTCTAGGGTTACAGCTCCAGAGTTTGCAAAGGATTTTTGGTATATTAGTCAAGTTAGAAGTGGCCTGTGTTTTTGCAAAAATTTTGTAACTTTTTCATAATGAATTAGGTTTGCACCTATGTGCCAGCTAAACCTTGCCCACGTTACAAGTCACTTTAGAAAAAGGGCACATTAAAAGGGAGGTCACGCACACATAGATTAGGTGCAAACAATAAAAAGTTGCAAAATAGAACAAAAACACTCCAGAATTCAACTGCAAAAGCAATGATAAATTGGCCCCACTATTATTACTTCTCAGTGGTTACATTGGTATAGTCCAACTTTTTGGAATACTCTACTTGCTTGCCTCAGCACTGCTTTCTGAATTATTTCTTCCCGTGCCAATTCTCCCATAGCGTCTTAGTCGGATATCGTGTCACTTTCGCAGAGCGTGCTCGGTCTCATTGTCATATGCCATAAAATCAAGTGGAATCTATTAGCTTCCTGCAATACAATCAACAATATGCAATTAGCAATAAACTTGTTCAATGGGCCCTTTAATGTAGACTATTCCTCCGAGAATTCTGATGGAATTGATGTCACCTGCATTTTTTTCAATGCAAAAATCGCCTGTAAAACCTTATATGGTGCCACTTTTTTCCTTTTAACTGTTCCTGGGACAATGTCACTTTGAGAAGGACCCACAGGAATAAGATCTGGCTTTTATTTCTTTGGTTAATTACCAATATAATCTCCAGATAATCTCTTTTCGGTATCTGCTCGGAATGGTCGCCTGGATAGAGCGGGAGAATGGCTGTTCTAATTGGATCTAAACAGTACATCATATTACATGTGGAACTGATAAAACTCTCCATTCATTATAGTTAAAGGTTACCGTTAACCTTTTTTTAGCCTCTAACCTTTCCGTCTCTGACTAAATGTGTCCTTCACGGCACATATCTGTTAGGAGCAGCGCTCGGTTCATTTGTATGCTGTTGCGGACTACAATAGACTTCTGCTGCAAGGACTTCTTGTAATTACGTGGCCTGGATCCTTTGTACTGTGTCACTAGTTGACTATGATTTAAAGTGTAATTCCATTTTTTACAATAGTTCACATCTTACATCTACATAAAAAGAGGAGTAACTTTTCCATAGCTTTGATTTACCTCTTTTGTACCCATTTTGAGTTATTTCGTGTCTTCTCCATTCCCATACATAGCTCATTTCTAAATTGGAAACAGGCAGCAATCCGTCTCCACTGTCGGTCATGTGACCTAATGGTGGAGTTTCAATTTAGCTTTAGATGTCAAAGAAGAAGAAAACAGCAGAATTAGTCAGAAGATGACCATATACAGATGAATGGCGGACTAATCGGTGGGACTGGCCAACCATCTAAGATATATGGAGCATCCCAATTTTAAGATGGATAAGGTTGTTGAATTTCAGCATGCCCTTTATCCTCAGGGAAGATAAGTCACTGTCAGAAGTGTCTGGAAGTGGCTTACCTCTCTTTCCCCATTCAGGACACGTGCACACTTGGCCTGGCCAAGCATAGATACAGGGGTGGATTTGGCATTTCTGGGATGCCAAGCCTCTCAAATGCTGTCACACACAGAATTCTATCCTCTTAGTGCCACCAGACATAGTATAATGGCCCCATAGTGCCCCCAAACAATATAAAGCCACCTAAGTGCCCTCTACTAAGTATACTGCCCCTTTAATGCCCCTACACACAATATCATGTTCCTTTAGTGCCCCCTTGGTGCCCCTAAACAGTATAATGTCCTCTAAGTGCCCCCAGACACAATATTCTGACTCCTTAGTGCCCTCCCACACAGTATAATGGCCCCTTAGTGCTCCCAAACATTATAATGTCACCTTTGTGCCACCACACACAGTATAATGCCCCTTATTGTCCCCACACACAGTATAATGACCTCTTAGTGCCTCAAACAATATAATGCTACCTTAGTGCCCACACACACAGTATAATGGTCCCTTAGTGTCTCAAACAATATAATGCTACCTTAGTGCCCACACACACAGTATAACTCTCTTAGCACTCCCACACAGAGTACAATTACCCCTTACTGCCCTCCCCACACACAGCATACTGCCCATTAGTGCCCCCAGGCAGAGTGTATGACCCCTTAGTGCCCTTACACAGTATACTGTATCCTTATGATTGAATGAACCAACGATGTTATGTGTGCACAGTATTCAGTCTCTATGCTGGGACTACCGGAGATAGTATTCTGCCATTTTTTTTTTTTTTTTTTTTTTGATCCCATAGACCTTGAAAGAAGTGAAGCGCACATGTGCCACCTCCGCTCTACTGGTTGCCAATGCAACATTTTATTGGGACAGTCACTTTTTGGAGTCATAAATAGAAAATGACTAGGCAGATTTGTCATTCAGGAGTACGGGAAAGCTGAGTGACCATCCCTGAAGGAGCTAATAGAGGTCACACAAATCTTCCTGAAATAGATTCCGATCTTCAACAATTTGACAAAAACATAGAACGACTGAAAGACTTACAAGGCCGACAGTGGAACAAGAGATTGATCCTGAAATTAGTCACGGATAGATATTGTGTACGTAAAGCTCAAAACAAGAACAAAAAGGGTAAAAATAAAGGGAACTGCTTGTCTGGCAAAGAGAAAACCCGTCTGAACCTTCGTTAATACCAACTATTGACTGACAATTCAATTTATTCTTCAGTAAAAAGTACTTTGTGTGAGAATATTGAATGGCTCCATTTGTGGATTCCTACTCTAAGCTCCGCGCACAAAGCGCTGGTAAGACTTTCTATCCTGTTCTGGAAATTTGTAGACTCAACTTCACTTACTTGAGAACTTTATTAAACCAATATATACAAGAGCGCCTGACATTGTATAGAGAGTTAAAGGAACACTCCGGACAAAGCTGTAATAGTGTAAAAGTGTAATATTCCTAGCGCAGGGTCCAAGGATCACCATAAAGAGAATCCCTATGTCATGCCATGCCTCTCCAGGCCCTGCACTAGCTATAGTGAATAATTTTAGGCAGAAATATTCTTACACTTCATTTGGTTATTATATGGACCTCTTACTGTATATAAGTACTCTACATAGAATTTTTTTAATGTTCTTTCGAAACAATATATGATATCCTTACAGACATGTAACTTGTATAGTATGCTCTACATATGGAACACCATGTATAATGTATGCAAAAGCACAGGGAAATCATACAGTGCCCATACAGCACACTATATATATGGTATATGGAAGTATATAGAAGGCTGGGTTCACATCTGCGTCAAAATCTCTGTTTTCTTGCAAGCCAACTTTTTTGTCCAGTGCTTTCATTTAAAAAGAACAAACACCCGACGGACCCATCATAGTCAATGGGATCCATCGGACGCCTTTGGTGTCCACTATTTTGTAAGTATGTTTGTCCATTGTTCTGGTCCTCTGACTGAAAAGAGAAGACACCGATACACTAGTATGAACCTAGCTATAACTTGTATGATGTCTACACAGAACACCATATAGAACCCATACAGAAGTACACAACTAAAGTAGCACCTGTATAGATAGAACACAATATGGGACCTGTATGTTATACATATAAACACTGTATAGCATTTATAATGCATGGAATTTGTATGGAATCTGCATAGTACACCATATCGAATGCATAAGTATACAAGACTTGTAAAGAACATCATGTGGATTTCAGAATTTGTATGGTATCCATACAGAACACCCTATGGAAAGCATACAGAAATACATAAAACTGACACAGTACTTGTATGGAACATCATATCATTCTCTTACAGAAGAGCATGGACCTTGTATGGTATCCATATGGAACACTATATAGAACACACACAACTCGCTACAGAAACACATAGAACACATAGAGTACCTGACTGGAACACTATATGGAACTGTGTAAAGATCGCTATATGGATTTCATATGGAATAGTGTACATAGAATACTACTGTATATAGAACACATACAGAACCTGAACACTACACATACGAAACATCATATAGAACAAAACTCATACAGTACATGCACAGGATACCATATAGAAACATGTGCTTAAAAATATGTTATCAGTGTAGTGTAGTTCCTTGTAAAACATCTATATACTATACCTCTAAATTTACTGAAATGTTTCTTACACATTCCTAATACAGTAAAAAAAAATGGTGAAGGTGTCGTGCGGCGTCTCGTAGCGGCTTCTTTTCCAGAATATAATAATTAATGCAACTATGCTAAGGTATGCAATAAAAACAGCAAACACGCATTTCTAATTAGTCCGGAGAAAACATATTTTATGCAAGTAGGGCACGCAGCGCCTCGAAGTTGCCTATATATTTTAGCCAATTAGTCAACAATAAACCCTCACATGAACTATTACACACCGGATAAGTGGCGGATCAGCACTAATTCAGCAAACTTTGAGACGCCTGCACAGTGCACATAATTATTAGACCCAGCATACAGTAGTATGGTGCCGGCCGCTGTCAGCCGCCATAGATGACTTGTTTATATAAGGTCGACAGGACAGATGGCTGCACGTTAGTACTAGTTATGGGGTATATATCTTTGTCATCACATGACTAGAAGATGACACCTTCATTACCCATAGATGTATATAGTCATATACAATATATATGGTAAGCTAAACTTATGTTCAGAAGAAGGCTCCTGCACTATGCATGGTATGGAGCACATAGAGCATATAATCGAGCTGTAGAAGGCTCCTGTAATGTGCATAGTATGGAGCACGTGGAGCATATATCTGAGCTGTAGAAGGCTCCAGCACTGTGCATAGTATGGAGAACATGGAGCATATAACCAAACTGTAGAAGGCTTCAGCACTGTGCATAGTATGGAGCACGTGGAGCATATAACCAAGCTGTAGAAGGCTCCAGCAGTGTGCATAGTGTGGAGCACATGAAGCATATAACTCAACTATAGAAGGCTCCATCACTGTGCATAGTATGGAGAACATGGAGCATATAACCAAACTGTAGAAGGCTCTAGCACTGTGCATAGTGTGGAGCACATGAAGCATATAACTCAACTATAGAAGGCTCCATCACTGTGCATAGTATGGAGAACATGGAGCATATAACCAAACTGTAGAAGGCTCTAGCACTGTGCATAGTGTGGAGCACATGGAGCAGATAACTGAACTGTAGAAGGCTCCAGCACTGTGCATAGTATGGAGAACATGGAGCATATAACCAAACTGTAGAAGGCTCCAGCACTGTGCATAGTGTGGAGCACATGGAGCAGATAACTGAACTGTAGAAGGCTCCAGCACTGTGCATAGTATGGAGAACATGGAGCATATAACCAAACTGTAGAAGGCTCTAGCACTGTGCATAGTATGGAGCACGTGGAGCATATAACCGAGCTGTAGAAGGCTTCAGCACTGTGCATAGTATGGAGCACGTGGAGCATATAACCAAACTGTAGAAGGCTCCAACATTGTGCATAGTGTGGAGCACATGGAGCATATAACTGAACTGTAGAAGGCTCCAGCACTGTGCATAGTGTGGAGCACATGGAGCAGATAACCAAGCTGTAGGAACCTCAAGCATCTATCTATCGTGCCTTTATCATCCCTTCAGCCATTCCAAAGATATAAGCCCTTATAGTGTTGATGCAGACAAGACTATATTAGCCAAGTGGGTGATGGCATACAACACAAAGAGACCCTGCCCCCAGACAGACCACAGTGTTACCGCCCACTTGGCTACTAGACCCTAATCTGTATCAACACTAAATGGGCTTATATCTTTGGAATCGCTGAACTTATTTGGATAAATAAAACACCAAAATGCTAAGGGTGACAGCGTCGTTCAGGTGAGCGATGTCAATGGGCTTTTAAAACAGAGTGACAGGTCCCCTTTAAGGAAACAACGGTTACAATATTTCTTTTTTACGTTGGACTAGAGTAGAGACTACAACTTAGTCCATAAATCTTTCCTTATCAGATTTGTATTGAGCCGTGTACACATTGGGTTAGTATTGAGCTATTAATGGTAATCTTGATGTTATTCATATATAATCTCCTCTATCACTTAGCTGTGATGTAATTACTATAGATAGCTGACAACCAGAATTATGGATTGAATAAGAAAACACAGAAAAAAACTAATAAATGATGCGTTTTATTAGCAAGTATAATTGATCTAAAAACAAGTGGAGAAGCTGAAAAACTGCCCGACTATCGAGGACTAGACGACCGTCATACTCCATCCGTTAAACATCAGCCCCGGGGCAGGAACCTACTAATTCAATTGCAAACTACTGTAGAAAAGTTCCAAAATTTGGCACAATCCACATTTGCGCCAAATTTTACAACTTTTTATTTTGTCGTTTGCTAAAAGTTTTGCCTCTGGTAAACATGCCTGGCTGGGGCAGGACAGATTTACTATAAAGGATGGCAGTAAATGGCAAAAATTATATTGTAAATCTTTGTCAGCGAGAATTTGCTAAACAAATTTGGAGCATTTGACTCCACTCACTGGTTTTTAAATGAGTGGTATGTTTTTTATATGTTCTATCCTCCATTTTCGATCCTTATGCTTTTCACCATTGTGTTGTTAACTCCTATCTCCAACCATCTCCAGCAGGCCATACACATTAGTCAGATGTACCCGCTGATTTTGATGGGAACGGCCAACCATCTATTGTGTATTGAGCCTGACGACTACCTCTGAAGGCAGGGATTGGGGAAAAGAAGAATTTGGAATGTTGGATTTCAACATTCCCATTTCTTTGTGAAGCTTACAAGAATAGTCCCTGCTTTATTATTAATATAGGGCATGTCCCCGGAGTCCTAGAGTTTACCTCTGCAGAGCACAGCGGGAGGAGTGGAATGGTGTGAGAGCCGTCTCCTTTGCAGCTGGTTCAGCTCTGTCTGACGTCACCGACTCGCCTCTACTCCTGCTGCGGTTCCATAGGGTAGAGCAGAGTCAGTCATGTGACAGAGAGTCGGAGCATCAGCAGGACAGGTAGAGGAATGAGAGTCCCAGCCTGTCCTCTGCAAAGGTAACCATCGGGGCTCTTGGCTATTTCTGTAAGTGCCACTTTTGGGTTCGGCAATTTGCTGGAAATAAGCTTAGGGCTAAGACCCCACGTAGAAATCTGCGACAGTTCTTAAAATCACAGAATTTCTGCTGCAGATATTTTTCTGCAATGTGTGGATGGGATTAGCCACAATGTAACCCAATTTGCAGGTACTGTAAAACGCTGCGTTTTTTGCCGCGGCATTTTTGCAATGTGGGGCCCCGGCCATAAGAAGACATCTGTATTATAAACATTACATGGTAGACTTGTTACATACTATACAATAATATGGCTCAACAAGGTAAAATCTATAGTTGCTCTGTCCGCAGGGCAAAAAAAAACGCGCGCCAAGAGGGCTCCCATGGCGGTAACTTGTACAAGAGTCCTATTATATTATATGCTTATCTCGTATGTATGTGTCATGTATTTCTTTGCTTTTTTCCCTCTTCCGGCTTTGATATTACCATACTTATTACCTCTTACACTGTGGTTATGACTTTTACATTCTAAATATGTTGTTATTTGTTTCCCATTACACTGCGAATATCGAGCAGGGCTCTTTGGGCTTCCGATCACGCCTCGGTTGCGGTGGTCTTCAATAATAAAATATTTTCTTGAATGTATAATTTATAGCAGAATGACAGGCCTGGAATTGATATATTTTCTTTGCAGTGGCACAAAAAACGTCTGTAAATAAATCCTGTCAGGGCATAAAGGAGGCGCCGATCCTTCAGCTGCCGCTGACACCTGCTACATTGTTTCAGTTTTTCAATCAATATGTCAGTGACGCGCTTCATCATATTTAAAAGCGTCGTCTAAATGTCTTTTACTTTCTAAAATGTCATCTCCTCGCTACGATTGCCCAAGATCACCTTTTTATTTGCTCCCCAAGTGCCTGGCGTTCTGTTTTGTCCGTCAAGTATATGCAGCAGAGCAAAGGTTAATGACTAATAATACGACTTCATTAAGTAATGATAGAGAAGCCCGACTTACTAATTATTCTCAAGGATTGGAGAGCAATGTCATAACATCAGGAGGAAAACAGGATGGGAAGAATTTACAGGAAAATGTGCTGAAATCATCAGGCAGGGCAATTATTGCACCCACAGGGCCCCGCAGACAGCTGGTAGGTGTCATAGAGGCAGGGCACCCCCCTTCCCCAGTGCCATGGAGTTCAAGTGTATCTAAACTTTCCAATAACTTTAGATTTTCTGGCAGTATTTGTATCATTAATACATTTTGTTAATATACTTTATTAACAAATTTTGTCTCCTTTTTGTGAAATCCCATGGCGAAATCCAATCTCTAGCCTTTCTTTCTGCTCTGTTCCTCTCTTCCCAGTAGTACATGATGTAGGTTTTCTAATGACTTTGTGTAGCGATAGACAGCTGCCGTAAAGAACTGACTGCATATACTGTATACAGCAGCCATTCCTGATTATGTCCTCAACTGGTGCTATCTTTAGTTTTGTCCAGGCCAAACCACCGACTACGACTACGCCTCTATTTTTCCACTGCCCAACTTTTCCTCCAACTGACAGCCATGGTCCTACAGAAGCAGTAAAGCTCCTCTAAGGACCAGTTCACATCTGCGTTCTGTTTCCGTACAGGAGAGTCCACTTGGGGACCCCCCGAATGCAAACCTATACGCAGAGAGAAGCGGTTTACATAAAGAAACCGCATGTTTCGTGCAGAAACCACACGGACCCCATTATAGTCTATGGGGTCCACAGGTTTCCTTATGTAAACCACTTCTCTCTGCGTTTAGGTTTCCATTCGGGGGGGTCCCCAAGCAGACTCCCCTGTACGGAAACCGAACGCAGATGTGAACCGGCCCTAAGTCACAAAAAAAAGTCAGTGATTGAATTCCTATGGAAGTAAATATGCAACAAGATTCTAATTAATTACACAATATTGATAATATTATTTAAGATAATTTTATTTGGAATCCGGAGGCGGAGTCTATTTTGTGATTCCAAACTTTACTATGACTTTGACACCAGATCCACTGTTTTAGGTGGCATAAAGCCTGAGATACAGCTATATGACTTGCCCCCCTATGGCCTAAGCATACTCTTGGAGATGTAGTCGTAGTCAGCGGTTTGGCCTACCAACTCCCAGTCCTGGATAAAACTAGAGATATCACCAGTTGAAGACACAGCCAGGAATGGGTGCTGTATATATGTAGTACGTGCTATACAGGAACAGCTCACCTGTTAGCAAACCTACACCATGTACTTCTGTCAAGAGAGAAATGGGAGCAAAAAGAAGGGCTGGAAAGTGGATTTCAATGTAGGATTTTACAGAAAGGAGACAAAGTTTGTTACTAAAGTACGCAAGTGCTGCCAGAAAATCAAAAGTTGGTCAAAAATTTAGGTACACTTTAAGTCTACATTCAGGTACAAAATGGTATGGTGGCTCAGTGGTTGGCACTGGGGTTGAATCCAACCAAGATCATCATCTGCATGGAGTTTGTATGTTCTCTCCATGTTTGCGCGGGTTTCCTCCGGGTACTCTGGTTTCCTCCCACATGCCAAAAATATACTGATAGGTAAATTAGCTCCCCATAAAATAATGACCCTTGTAGGTGTTGGGGCTGAGCACCTGTACGGCAGTCACTAACTCCCTACTCCACAATGTTTCAGTCCCTTGTGTGAGAAAAGCGCATTACAATGATTGTCATGCATGGGTTTTTTGCACCCAAGGGGCACCCATTTTCACTGATCGCTCAGTGAGGGACCCATCAAAACAGACAAAAATAGGACATACAGTGAATCTGATACAGCCTTGTGAAAAAGCCTGATCTTCACTGTCCTGTGAATGTAGGCTAAGGTAGCCATACATATTTTGGCTGAATCAGAGTGAGCCCGGACACACCCACTACTGGTAACTCCCAGCTGTCAATTTATTCATGCATTTCTAGGAGGAGTGACAGAGGAACGGCACAATGGAGAGTTCTTTAGAAAAAATTTTATGGGGAATACAGACATTTACTAAAACAGATAGGTCATGAGAGCCAGCAGATCATTTTTAAGGTTTATTTACATGCACCTGGAAATCCCCTTTAAATGCAAAAATGAGATCCAAATTCCACTGTGGCTTCTGAGCATTGTTACTTTGAAATGTGACAGAGACAAACAGCAGTAACCAGGAATATATGCCTGGGATGTTAACACCGGGCTCATCTAATGGAGTTCTGTCTTGGCTGACAGATTAATGACACTTGTAGGCGTATTATGTGCCTCTCTGGTCTGCGATCTGCACCCAGAGGAACAATATGCATTACAGGAAATGCAGTTCATTTTCCCGGCAGCAATGACTATTGGGGGCATAGAGAAAGTGCTGTAATGATTTTAGTGGCTCTGTGTAATTAAAGTGTAAATAAATAGGGCAATGCCAAAGCTTCTGTTCTGCTGTGGATGCCATAAAAATGTAACCACATAAAGCACAGTATAGGAAAATACCGAAAAATTCATAGAAAAAAAAACCTTAACGTCTACCTCCAAGTATAAAACAACTTTTCATAAATGAATTGTACAGGAAAATATAAGAAACTTTGTAATAGATCTTATTAAAGAAATCTGTTTCCGTCTCCACTTATCAGGCTGAGTAACGTTTTACATAGAGGTCTATGGAGAGGGGAGGGGGAAGAGTCACAAATAACGGCAGCTGCTATACTGTGAGTGAGGGAGCTATTATGACAGTGTTGTATCTTCCAAGATAAGACTCTGCCACTACACAAAATGAGGCAATAAATCAATTCTCAGCCGCCTCCTCCCCCTCCCTTCTCCATAGACTCATGTGCAAGGGTAAGTATAGTAGGGATTGAGTGAAGATAAGGAGGAGGAGAGTACCTAATAATTGCAGAAGGAAATATTTCTTTAATAAGATATAATACAAAGCTTCTTATAGCTCCAATGCAGTGTTTTTATAATTGGAGGTACTCATTAAAGGGGTGTTCTCATGAGAGACAACCCCTTTAAGTTAACCTAGAAATGATTGAGCCAAGTTATTAGAACTTAAAGTCTTGAAATGTCTCATAATACACCTTTAAATATTTCCCTACCTTCTATTTTTACCTACCCTGTATCATGGTTGTTCATCCTGCTCTTTTTGGTTCATGTACAGTATGCTAGAATTACAGTGAAGACTGACACTCATTTCAGTAATATTAGAGATGATGGGGCAGAAATGTATATCTATGTAACAATGCAGATGTATGTACAATTTAGTAAGCCTTAACATCTGTGAGTACTGTGCCAGCTGTAGTCATTGTCACCCAGTATTTGACAAGTATCTGTATCTCTCGTGACATGTCTATTTAGTAAGTAATTGTATTCCCCATGAAATAGCAATTGTGGAGCATCTTTACTTATTATTCTACAGTGTTCTGTTCCTCTGTTATTCCTCCTAGACATTTATGAATAAATTGACACCTGAGTTTTCCCAGTTGGGGATGTGTTGCTGCTCAGTCTGACACTGTCCAATCTGAGCTGATGGTGCCAGATGTATAGTGACACATGCCGTAATGGAAAAATATTACAATGCCCGAACTGCTATTTTTTGTTCTCGTCCTCATCCCTTAAGAAAAAAATTGAATAATAATAATAATAAAAAAAAAAAATTAATGTACCACAAATGGTACCATTAAAAACTACAGCTTGCCCCACAAAATAAAACTCCACACCCGGCTCAATAGATGGAAATATTAATAAAATTATAGTCTTGCTGGTACCGATTTCTGGCACCCAGTGAGGTCATTGTGGTCAGGAGGAGGGAACGATGTCTCATATTTGGTGGGGATGCCCGATTCTGCAGGATTTTTGGTCCCAAATAGTATCATACATGTCCACTATATCACTCGCAATGCACCGTGATATTTTTTGTTCAGAAGCCGCGACTTCCCTTGTGCTTGGACACTTTTCTCTCTTCTTGGAAAATCAATAAAGTGAATCTGGAAAAAAAAAAAGTTATCGTGACACAAAACATTTTCTCTTCGATGATTTTATTTTTAGTGTAAGTGTAAGAAAAACAAAATAAAACCTATAAATTCGGTATCGCTATGATCAAACTGATCTGCAGTATAAAATGAACATAATTTTATTTTTTTACGCAATTTTTACTGCAAAACTAAATCAAAAATTCCCGGTGGAATTGCATTTTTTCCCCATTCCCATACAGTTTCCCAATACAATAAATGGAACAATAAAAAAAAATACAACTGTCCCACAAAAAACAAGCCTCCATAAGGCAATAGGTACAAAGTTACGGGTCTTGGAAGGTATGGAAGTAATCAAAAAGAGAAGGAAGGAAGGGGTTAATGAAGACTGCTTGATTTTCTTAAGATGCATCTACATCCTTGAACATTTCTTGGCTGGTCCAGAAGACGTACTGTATGTTTATAATCTTGTGTTGAGTCATTGGAGCTGCTCCATATGTAACTGCGCGGTGATTGAAAGAACGTTTCATAGGAAGAAGCAGACACCAACCACTGACGGTGCGGTCGTGATTGGCGGCTCACTGACGGCACGAGTGAATTTATGCTCCGCAGAAGTGCCACTGGCAGAATATCTGGGAGCAGTAGGAAATTCAACAAATCACTCTCAGTAATAAGAAGTGCAGTGAGGGATGCTAGGCACAGGCATGTGAGATCTGGTTAAGAGAAGGAGAAGAAACATTAAAGGAAGGATTTTTTTTCAACTACGCACATGTAATGTTCTTAAGAGGCTTGAACGTACGCAAGAGAAGCTTAGGAAATATTATAATGGGCCCAGGACTAGGGGAAGTCATGTGCCCGGAGGTTCTGTCTAGTCAGACCGCGATGAATCGAGTGTTCGCAGAGAATACCAAGTGCTGAAAATCCTCATTTTCAGCAGAACAGTGATCAGGGCATGCTGGGAGTAGAGATGAGCAAAGTGGTTCGAATGGAACCAGGTTCAACCTGAATTTTCCAAATGTTTTGGGTTGAACATGAACCCAAAACTTTGTGGGGTTCGTCACCTGTGAACTGGAAGTGAAAAAACTAATATAATAGGTGGAGGCTCAGGGGAGGTGTGGAAAAAATAGCAAAACTTCCCTCACCTCTTTTGGGCATTCAGGTGACAGCCATTGCTCCCTTTGGGTCCTCTTCTGACCCCCTTGGTGACCTCATGCCTCCTGAGGTCACCATGGAGGCCTGTGATTGGGCCTCAGTGGTGATCAATGGGGAACATGACGTCACCCAGGAGGCCAGAAGAGGTCCCAGAGGGAGCACTGGACACTGCCATAATGACCAGTAGAGGGAAGGTGAGTATAATTGTTTGCTATTTCCCCACACCTCCCCTGGGTCTCCACCTATTATACTCTAGGGTTTGAAGAGATCCACCAGTATAGTAACTTCACTTCCAGTTCGTGAAGAACTAAAATGAATCATTGGGCCAAACCACCCAAACCCAAACTCAATGAAACTTAAGAGGTTCGCCCATCTCTAGCTGGGAGTTTTAGTTTTGCAACAGCTGGGGAGACACGTTGGGGACCAGTTCTATAGAGAAGTATTTTGTGCTGTGCAGATAACAATAGATAGTCAATTGGGGTAATAATGAGAGACTTTGACTATATGTAGGCCAGATGTCCAGCTGACAAAGAGTCCTCCATAGCCTGCAGAATGGCGGTCTGTGGTGGATTCTACTTATCTTGACTTACAAAAGTAAGATCTGCGGTGGAGCACAAATTGGAAATTGGGCATTCTATATATTGTTTTATATAGAATGCCCAACCATAAAAATTATGACATATCTACCATAAAGACTCCTCTCCGGTCAACAGAATGGGGGTCCCCTTGTACACATCGGAGTCCACAGAAGACAAAAAGGAGAAGGCTATGTGTTTCCAATGCAACAGAAGATACAGGACCCTATTCTAATGATGGGTCTGGACCAGTCAGGCCACCACCAATCAAAGGTACATATCATATAGGGTGGTTTTGATTGGTGCGATCTAATCCCTGATTTCCACATGTAAATGATTTCTAACAATTGGTTGGCCCTTTCAAAGGGTTAAGCAAATCTAAAAACCCCTTAAATCTGTTGTCTTATTTAGGAAACCCAATATAAACACCCTATTGGGGCATTCTGAGTTTGCATAAGACTATAAAGAGTATGTCTCACTCTGGAGGACCCAGCACATTGATTTTAATAGGAATCCTGTAATGCTTCATTTCTCCTTTGGGGGCACTGCAGGGAAATGTAACAGGATCATATTTTTGAGACATTGACTAACAAAAAAAGAATACTTTATAAGAATTTACATGTAGTGGGAACTTTTTGATTTAAGGTGGACTAAAATAAATTAGTATTAAATGTCTTCCACTTTTAGAAAACACATCATAAAACATTATAAATTTAAAGGAAATTTAGCACTTCTTGCAGCCAAAAAATAATTGTTTTTCCCTTTGTTTACAACTAGGAACAGAAGAAATTTATACAGTGTGTAATTCACCTTCGGGGAGATTCAAAGTTACTGTGGAAGGTTTCCTTTCTTGTTTGTTTCTTTAATTTTACTACAGCCACTAAAATAAGCATAGATTTCCCCGTGGGGAATAAATGATTCCTCTTATTTATAGTGGGAGCGCAGCTCATTTGTGTTTTTCATAACAAGCTCATGCGCCACATTGTTACTGAATTATTGTTACCCTTTCCATTGTGACATTTTTCCAATGCAATTTTCTACCGAGACTGAACTGGAAAAAGTTGGTTCTCATTTTAAAACACAAACAATGCAAATCTTGGGATTTACTAAATGTAGATAGAATCTGATGTTGTCACCAACTGGAGTAATGAAGGCGGCATAGTCGTTTGTTGTGTTGATCAATGTCATAGATATGCAATGCACATTGATTAAAGTATATGGAAAATTTGTACATAGACCTTACATATGCATATACGCATATGTGCACACATTGCACACACATGCACATATTAGACATGTACAAGTTAAACACATATAATGTATACACATATAGACGTTATACACATACATATTATTCACATATATACACATTACACACACGTAAATATTACATGTACATATATAAACATTACACACACATACCCGTTACATCTACATACTGTATATACACATTACACACATACATATTATTCACATATATACACATTACATACATAAATATTATTCACAAATATACACATTATACACACACACATACATATTACATGTACATATATACACATTACACACACATACATATTACATGTGCATATATTCACATTACACACATACATATTAATCACATATATATACATTATACAGACTCTATCTGTACATATATACATGTTACACACTTACATATTAATCGCATATATACACATTACACACAAATACACATTACACGTACACATATACACATTACACACATATTAATCGCTTATATACACATTACACGCACACATATACATGTTACACACATACATATTAATAACATATATACACATTACATGTACACATGTACACATTACACACTTGTCCATACTATTCACATATATACACGTTATACACACATATAATTATATGTAGCAGATGCAGTAGGAGGGCAAACACAGGATTGAAAGCTTCCTATAAGCTTCCTGATCTGTTCTAAGCCCTCTTATGCATCTGCAGCCATCACCCCCTTCTGGTCCCAACGACTAAGTTTGCTGCATGTTAGATTATAACAGCAGGAAGAAGCTCTGGCTGCTGTAATGGCTGTTCTGTGTATTCACCATCCCTGCATTGCTACATATAATGAACAGTGTATTTGAAGCTTATGTGTATTCAGACTGATCCCTTCGTTTTGGGTCAGTCAGTACTTTCCCCTCTCCCTAAATAGAATATATGCACACTTGGCCAAGTCGGGTGTGCATGTGTCATTAACTGAGACACAGTAGCTGTCAGCCAGATGCTCGGATAGCTCATGTGCATGACCAGCGTAACATATAAATTCCATATCTTCATTCATTTTGGAAATTGCTGATTAAAAAATGACTCATGAGCCTGTTGTTATACACCGAGACTGCATCACTGAGCAAGATCAAGCTCTCCTGTAACATTACAAGAAGAATACGGGAAGAATGTGGCGGATATTATTTCAGAATGTTCTTGAAGAATGATGAAATGAGACAGAAATATCTTGTGGTCAGGAGGTGACTTTAACATTGGAAGGAGCCGCACTAACAGTAGATTAGAGAGCCGACAATGAGATTATACTGTAGGAACAGAGGCAGATAACATCAGCTGTATCTGCATAGATAAGGACGGATGGAAGTAAACTAGAGTCTACAGACAACCACATGTTTGATTGATCGGGGAAGATTGTATCTCTTAAAGTGGCAGTCCAAGACAATAGAAGATTAGGATTTTACTTGCCATACTATGGATCAGTGATTTGCACTCCTGTTCTACATTACTTTAGGGAGTTTCATTACAATATAAGATTATTGAGATGGGACCAAACTATGGCTTCGCTTAAAGTGGTGGCTCCATTAGGACAACCCTTTAACTAAGACAGCTCCTGTGATAGGGAGATGATGAATGATGATCAAACTGCATAATTGGTGGATTTCCACCAATGTTGTGGAGAAGCTGCCGCCATATATACCCATCCACCTGAGGGTCCTAAAGAAACCTCCGCCATATAAGAAGTCACCAGTAATATAAATTGGCACTATGGACCAGAAGCTTTAGACTATGTCTCTATGGATATAGGTTCTTCTTAATGCCTTCAATGAAGACAGGAGAGGTCATTTTAAAAAGAATTAAAATACTACCCTGCCAGGGTAAGTAAATGGGGCAAAACTTACACTGTCAAAAATCTACCCAAGGTTACAGTCAAAGTTGTTGTATGGTCTTACATAGTCAACTAGTACTTGAAAGTGCCCATAGACCTTCTAGAACGAAGCCAAACATTCATTAAGCTGAATGACTGGGAGCGACTCATCTTCCGGGAAACAAAGGATTAAATCTGATGAAATTCAACATGGCCGATCCTTTCTTCTTGTGACATCGACTTTACTGGGTGGGTTGGGATAGTTAACTGGTCTTACCAAAATCACTGGGTTTGAAGTTTTCTCTTATGTGCATGGAGACCTTAACTCTTCTCAACCCTCTCAACTTACTGGTCATCAAGAACTAAGCAATTGCCTGCACCACAAGAACTTTTTGTAAGGTGAAGAGCTTGAGTGTCCTCAAAGGGTAGCTTGATGGTCTCTTTAGAGGGTAGAACTAGAGTAATATGTATAGTAGCCTGGATGTTTGTGCTGTAAACCTTAGTTCCTGAGTTCCTTGTGCTGTAAACATTAAATTTTTAGTTCCTATTGACCCCTCTATACCATATACAAGATATCTAATAATATTATGGCTTAGCAATAGTAGGGAAGAGGTTATCTTGACATGTGGCACAGGTCCCGGATGGTGTCCTATAGCCCATCTTCCATATGACCCCATTTTGATGGATATGCAGAGGGTTGGGGGTGCCCTGGTTTCACAATAGGTTTGCAATAGGGTTCTTTAAATTAAAAGTCTTCTTCAAGACAAAAACATTGATGCCTGTATTTAAAATATGCCATTATGTTTGATCGATGGTGGTCATTGACCAACCCCCAATGACCACCATCAACCAGAACAATGAAGGGTCTTCTTTGTTAGATACAAAAAAGCTTGTCCTTATGAGTGGCTACTCCTGGTAATGCAGATTCTGCCGCAGTTGTGTCTTTACTGTGCTACGTGGTCGGTCCACCATCAGTCAACCATTGGCCTGTCCTTAGGATCGGTCATTAACGTTTATATCCTATAGCAGGATAACCTCATCTAGTCTTTGTGCCTTGGTCTATAGAATTTAGTACATGGTGGTAAAGGAGGATGGAGTTCCATTAGTCTCAGAAGCTCTATAGGTCTTTGGCTATTAAAGAGGTTCCTTTTTTTCCCCCCTGAAACAGCGCCATTCTTATCTATGGCTATATCTGGTATTGCAGCTTTTCGCCATTCACTTGTTATGATTTCTTTTCTGTATCACCATATGGCATGTGAATATTCTGTATATTGTAGAGCTTGTCAGGAAAGTAATTACTCCCATCATTGTTAATACTAATGGCTTACTATACTCAGCAGCAGCTCTTCATTTCTTTGCATTCGTTCCTCCTCCCTCAAATTTTTAGAGCGAGATTTTTCCAATAAAGGGATTTTCAACTGTCGACGTTAATTCCAGTTCATTATGTTTTTAGGCTGTTAGGCTTCAGAGCGGTCTACACAAGAATTCGGCTACATTGGGGAATTTAAGGGCGCAGATTTTTATTTATTTTTTTTATTTATTTTTGTACGAACGGAATGGGATGCTTAACAAGCCGGCAACTGGAGGCAAATAATCAATGTATACTTTGGTTTTATGGATCCAAGCTTCTTGCAGTCAGTTAATTCACTTGCCGAGATATTTTATGATGGTCTATAAGGGATGGTGAATGGAGACAGCAATTGCCCTTTATACCCAAACACTTTCTTAATCAGGCATAGATTTTTAACTTCTGTTGTCCATGAGCAGTTCTCATGTGCAGAGTCTATTAATAGGGTTATCTTACTTAGACAACTCCTTTCTTTATGTCCAGATAGGTCATATGGACCGTATAGCAAGGGCTCATGCTCAGGTGGACCTGGTCTGTCCATGTATTACACAGACAGAAATTCATTTGAAAGATCACCATGTAATACTACATATCCCCTGTAGTGGCCACTGCAGGGTAAATGCTAGCCTGTGAGAAGCCTGACTTGCGACGATCAGATGATCCCCAGACTGGCTTCATGTCAAAAAGGGGTTGTTATGATAATGATATAATAATTTTCAATTGTGTGACCTCTAAAGCCATTAATCTGAGTGGTTATATTGTAATACTACATATCGAGTACAGTAATATGTGTCATGAACATTACCTGCTTACAGTTGAGGATAGTCAGGATTCCATGAAAGACAGTGGTGTAGTGCTATCAGGACTCATGGGGGTGGAGAGTGGTTTTCTATATTAAATGACTGATACAACCCAGCAAGCTGTGTACAAGTGGGCAGGCTGTGGCAGAGAATAACCTCTCAGACACCTATAGCGGCACAATAGGATAGACTAAGAGCTAACAGTAACTTTGGTGTAAACCCAATTTAATGGGCTGTCTGGCAGAGATTGAGGTTCCTAATCCTGAGTTAAGGACTATTCAAGAAGGTACTGCAACTGTTTAATAATACTGGTGCCCACTTAAAGAGGACCTTTCACCACCCCCACCAACTCCAACTCTTTGCCTCCTTCAATAGGCGCTGCTCCACTGATTCCGGCGCAGTTGGAATTTTTTTTCTAGCCCCCATCATTCCCAATAAATCAGTGTTGATAGTTTCAGCACAATTATGTTCTCTGGTGTCAGGTGGGCAGTCCCTGTCTGTCTACTCCAACCCAGGACCGCCCACCTGACAGTAGAGAGCATAATTTTGATGAATCTAACAGCACTAATTGCTCAGGAATGGTGATGGCTAGAGAAAAATTCCAACTGTGCCAGAATCAGTGAAGCGGTGACTATTGACGGATGCAAAGAGTTGGAGTCGGTGGAGGTCCACTTTAAACTCAGGGCAAGCAATGCTCTATGTCTAGCAATCAAAAGGGTAGAGGGCGCTACTGAGGCAGAGTATAGAAGGACATAAATTATTGAGTCGGAATGATGACATGAATCCTACACCCCTGTCTATGGAGGGCACCTGGGTAAAAAGAGCATCACAATACTATAGTCGTCGCAATTGCGTTTCAAGCTTTGGCATTGTTTTCTTCTATTTTAGTAATATTGATGGTTTCCCAGAATCAATAACCCCGTTATTCGGGTAAATGGAGAAACATATGCTGCCTCTGTTCATTACAATACACATCATGTAACCTTTCTGCGCCTAGAACAAAGCTCCGCAACCAACTCTCCTTCATCGACAGGATGTGACATAGAAAAATGTTTCCCCCTCGGAGAAATCCCTTTGTGCATAGGCCAAATCCGGCGTGATGGGGGGATTTCAGGAACAAGGGACCTCCATAAGGCTTAACTTTATTGTGAATTGTGTTACAATGATGTATTGACCGTCAGAATTCAGATGACAGATTGCTCAGGGTGCGGCAAAGAGTAATTTCAGAGAGCCGGGAATGGGGGAAGGTGATATTTACCCAGATTGGATAAACACACGTGACAGTCGGCAGGGAGCAGACGCGGGTTTACAATCATTTTACATGACAAAACACATGTCATAAAGTAATCTTCAGTGCTGCCTGTCTCAAGGGATGAAAGTATTTTTCTCACTAACCTCAATATGGATGACAGGATGACTATGACAAATGATGAACACACAGAAAACACAGATATAGGACCGAAATATTATCTCGCTAAGTAATAATGATCATTATGGCCAGCGCCGGCTGGTGGGCCTTGGGTCCAGCAGAGCAGATCATTCAGAGAGATGGCCATCAATCTACATGTCTGTTAGACACATAGGTCATATCATTAGGCATAGAACCAGCAGCGAGTGATGGGCTCCAAATAGGGATGTCTTCAGATCAGCCTTGAGGGGCTTTATTGTGCGTCCTAAAGGAAACCTAATAATAATGCAGGATGCAATGAGGAATGACATAATGTGACCGCGGCAGCGTGCTGTTTCCCTGTTCTGCTCTCAATATTGCTCTCTGAATAGGAGTTGTAGTCACAACATGATTATGGACAATTACAGGCTCAGCACTAAATCATGGCGTCTTATGTCACTATAAGCAAAGGCAAAGTGAGTTTGATTTATCTGTCTGTCATTTTATCTGTCTCACATCTATATATCTATTTATTTATCTGTCTTTCTAGCCATTTATGTCATATCTATTTATCTACTGATCATATCTTATTTATTGTGCTTACTTATAGAATAATATATAATATTCATATTATTTATATATATATATATATATATATATATATATATATATCATCATAAATTGTGGTCATTGTCTCATATAAGGCTCACAATAAGGGAATATACAAACTCCTTGCAGATGTTGTCCTTGGCTGGATTTAAACCCAGGACTATAACACTGAGCCACCATAATGCCTATATCTCATATCTATTCATCATACGGTGATCAATTTATCTCTTTTTTGCATTCTGTGTCTATCTAATCTATCTATTTATATCATATCCATATTGTATCTTTCTTTCCTCCCTTTCTTTCTCCTGTCTACAGTATTTATATGTCTAATTTCTGTCAATTTATCTAGTATCCATGCATCTCAGATTGATCTATCTATCTATCTATCTATCTATCTATCTATCTATCTATCTATCTATCTATTCTATATCTCATCTATCTATCTATCTCTCTATCTATCTAATCTATCTATCTATCTATCTATCCATCTATCTATTTATCCATCAATCTCAAATTGATCTATCTATCTACCTACAGTGCTGGCCAAAAGTATTGGCACCCCTGCAATTCTGTCAGATAATACTCAATTTCTTCCAGAAAATGATTGCAATCACAAATGCTTTGGTAATAATATCTTCATTTATTTTGCTTGCAATGAAAAAACACAAAAGAGAATGAAAAAAAAAGTCAAATCATTGATCATTTTACACAAAACTCCAAATATGGGCCGGACAAAAGTATTGGTACCCTCAGCCTAATACTTGGTAGCACAACCTTTAGACAAAATAACTGCGAACAACCGCTTCCGGTAACCATCAATGAGTTTCTTACAATGCTCTGCTGGAATTTCTCCAGGTCCCTGAGATGTGAAGGGTGCCTTCTCCAAACTGCCATTTTGAGATCTCTCCACAGGTGTTCTATGGGATTCAGGTCTGGACTCATTGCTGGCCACTTTAGAAGTCTCCAGTGCTTTCTCTCAAACCATTTTCTAGTGCTTTTTGAAGTGTGTTTTGGGTCATTGTCCTGCTGGAAGACCCATGACCTCTGAGGGAGACCCAGCTTTCTCACACTGGGCCCTACATTATGCTGCAAGTGCTGCAAGTGCTTCAGACTTCATAATGCCATGCACACGGTCAAGCAGTCCAGTGCCAGAGGCAGCAAAGCAACCCCAAAACATCAGGGAACCTCCGCCATGTTTGACTGTAGGGACCGTGTTCTTTTCTTTGAAGGCCTCTTTTTTTTTTCCTGTAAACTCTATGTTGATGCCTTTTCCCAAAAAGCTCTACTTTTGTCTCATCTGACCAGAGAACATTCTTCCAAAAAGTTTTTGGCTTTCTCCGGTAAGTTTTGGCAAACTCCAGCCTGGCTTTTTTATGTCTCTGGGTCAGAAGTGGGGTCTTCCTGGGTATCCTACCATAGAGTCCCTTTTCATTCAGACGCCGACGGATAGTACGGGTTGACACTGTTGTACCCTCGGACTGCAGGGCAGCTAGAACTTGTTTGGATGTTAGTCGAGGTTCTTTAGCCACCATCCGCACAATCTTTCGTTGAAATCTCTCATCAATTTTTCTTTTCCGTCCACATCTAGGGAGGTTAGCCACAGTGCCTTGGGCTTTAAACTTCTTGATGACACTGCGCACGGTAGACACAGGAACATTCAGGTCTTTGGAGATGGACTTGTAGCCTTGAGATTGCTCATGCTTCCTCACAATTTTGCTTCTCAAGTCCTCAGACAGTTCTTTGGTCTTCTTTCTTTTCTCCATGCTCAATGTGGTACACACAAGGACACAGGACAGAGGTTGAGTCAACTTTAATCCATTTCAACTGGCTGCAAGTGTGATTTAGTTATTGCCACCACCTGTTATGTGCCACAGGTAAGTAACAGGTGCTGTTAATTACACAAATTAGAGAAGCATCACATGATTTTTCAAAGGGTGCCAATACTTTTGTCCACCCCCTTTTTTATGTTTGGTGTGGAATTATATCCAATTTGGCTTTTTGACAATTCTTTTTGTGGTTTTCCATTGACGACAAATTAAATGAAGATATTATTACCAAAGCATTTGTGATTGCAATCATTTTCTGGAAGAAATTGAGTATTATCTGACAGAATTGCAGGGGTGCCAATACTTTTGGCCAGCACTGTATCTTCTATCTATCTATCTATCTATCTATCTACTGTATCTATCTACCTATCTTCTATCTATCTATATACCTATCTTATATCTTTCTATCTATCCATCTATCTACGTATCTCATATCTATATATTTATCTATCTATCTCTCTATCTATCTCATATCTAACTATCAATCACATACCTATCTATCTATCTATCTATCTATCTATCTATCTGTCTGTCTAGCTATCTATCTCTCTAGTCAAAGGAACGGGCAGCACTCCAGAAATCCAAATGTGAAGTAGATCTTTATTCTGCAGCATCTTGTTACTTTAAAGCTTGAGAAAAATCTGTAAAGAACCCAAATGTCACATATGGAATAAAGAGCCACAGTGTTGCCTATTCCTTTGACCACATACAAGGGAACAGTTGCTTGCTTCAATGGGCTTGTACCTACCCTGTTGGTGGGTTGTCATTCTTTCTCACTGTCTGTCTATCTATCTATCTATCTATCTATCTATCTATCTATCTATCTATATATCTTTCTTCTTTCTTTCTTTCTTTCTTTCTTTCTTTCTTTCTTCTATTTGATATCATTTATCCGTCTGTCTAGCTCTCCCTTTTCTATGTATTTATTTTGTATCAATCTATCATCCTGCATGTAAGCTCGCACCCAGAATACATCAATTCATATCCTGCAGATATCTTTTTTTCCAGCCCCATCAAAAACCCGTTCAGACCCTTGACATCTGTAGATATAAACACGCTGTCCTAAGCCAAGCAGGTCAATGGCTCTCCAAGGAGAGAACCCAGCGGGTGATTGACAAAAACAACACTTTAGAGATGTCTTAATAGACATGTCTTCAGCACGGCGCCCCTCCCCTCCCCGCTGAACATGCCACTGCTGCATTTCGATGCTTCATTGAACATTTTATATTTTTTTACTTTTATTTGTTATTCATGTTCTGGTTGTGAATTCTGAAATAATATTGACACTGAGGAGGAAAAACATCTTGTAAAAGTTTGAGCACCGCAGGACCGCAAAGTGGTAGATGAATTTTCATTTGACAACGTCAAACCATCTGGCACTTGACTTGTTAATGGCCTCTGTCCAAAACTCACAATTCAGCTCAGCAGATGACAGGATCTAAAATTTTGTGCGGAGCCCAAGTCAGGCTGCAGATATACTGCTACTGGCTGTAATGTGGATTTTACTACCATACATCATTACAGGAAGCTTCGCTCTGAAGCCGCTTTAATTGTATTAGGGAATTGCAATGTGAGCCATTGTCTCATAGAACTTTATTATTGGAAGGGCTCCTATAGTCGGAGGGGTGTACACACATACCTGTCCAATGATACATCCGATTCCAGTCATACTAATAGGCTGTGCACTTGGCACATTGGTTAGATATGCTTACAAGTTTTCATTGGGGGTATGCTCCATGGTGAGAATCCCCTGTCCTCCCCAAGTACAGGCACCCCAGGGAGCAAGAGGTAATCTGTATTCAGTACTCACCACTCTGCGCCATGCTTCCTCTCTGTGACATCAGCACTTGGCACCCCAGAGCAGAGAGGAAATGGGGAGCAGAGTGGTGAGTACTGAACACAGCTTATCTCTCACTCCCCGGGGTGCCTGTACCTGCAATGAGTAACTCTATCAGTACTGATGGAAGGGCTCATAACACTTGTAAAGTAAGGATGGCAACCGCAGATGTTCAGAGCAAACACTGAACAGAGTGACTGCAATGAATGCAGCTTACCACTCACTCCTTAAGCATTACTGAGTGTGGGGGCTATTATATTATATGTGGGGCACTGTGGGGGCTATTATATGTGGGGCACTGTGTGGGTCAAATTTATATTACATGTGGGGCACTGTGGGAGTCATTATATTACATATGGGAAACTGTGGGGTCATTATATTACATATGGGGCACTATAGGGCCATTATATTACATATGGGGCACTGTGGGGGCCATTATATGACATGTGGAGGCATTGTGGGTTCATTATATTACATATGGGGCACTGTGGGGACATTATATTACATATGGGGCACTGTGGAGACATTATATTACATATGGGGCACTGTGGGGTCATTATATGACATATGGGGCACTGTGGGGACATTATATTACATATGGGGCACTGTGGGGACATTATATTACATATGAGGCACTGTGGGGCCAATATATGACATATGGGGCACTGTGGGGTCATTATATGACATATGGGGCACTGTGGGGTCATTATATGACATATGGGGCACTGTGGGGGCCATTATATTACATATGGGGCACTGTGGGGTCATTATATTACATATGGGGCACTGTGGGGACATTATATTACATATGAGGCACTGTGGGGCCATTATATTACATATGGGGCACTGTGGGGCCATTATATTACATATGGGGCACTGTGGGGACATTATATTACATATGGGGCACTGTGGAGACATTATATTACATATGGGGCACTGTGGGGTCATTATATGACATATGGGGCACTGTGGGGGGCCATTATATGACATATGGGGCACTGTGGGGTCATTATATGACATATGGGGCACTGTGGGGGCCATTATATTACATATGGGGCACTGTGGGGTCATTATATTACATATGGGGCACTGTGGGGACATTATATTACATATGAGGCACTGTGGGGGCCATTATATTACATATGGGGCACTGTGGGGTCATTATATTACATATGGGGCACTGTGAGGTCATTATATTACATATGGGGCGCTCTGGGGCCATTATATTACATATGGTGCACTGTGGGGGCTATTATATTACATGTGGGGCATTGAAAGAGCGTGAAGGCCATGTGGGGGCAATGAGTAGGCCATTACATAACTGTTGATATAGGCTCCACATAAAGCCTTTTGGGGTACTTGGTCACTACATTTTCTCACTGGTGCTTTGCTTGAAAAGTTAGGGAGACACTGGCCTAGGAGACAGTAGACATTTATCTCGAGCAGTTACTGCGTCAGCCATTTTAGCCGTTTAGCGCATTCCTGTATTTTATAGATAATAGATGCATGTCGTGTATAAATGGTTTCTATTTCTGTATTCTTCTCCTTCTATTGATTTTGACTGTGTTCGATAAAGAAGTTTGTGTCACCAGATTGCAGCCTGGAAGGGATACATGACAACGAAAATTAATCTGTGTTTTCCATGTTCTGATAGATGCTTTGTTAGCCTTTCCTTGTATAGACCCACAAATGTTCTAACACCTCCACTGTTTGACCTCTAGGAGCGCTGTTTGATAGATAGTTTGACCTCCTGGTTATATAGGAAACACTATGTGTTACACATGAACAGAGGTGATGTCAGTGCACCAGATGAGAGCACATAACTTCACAGTAGTGCTGCTTGTAAGTTACTCAAGAACATAACACTGGGCACAGGTTCGTTTTAAATGGAAGAAAAAAAAATTACTGGAGTGCTTTTTTGATAGATCGATAGATAGATAGATAGATAGATAGATAGATAGATAGATATGAGATAGATAGATAGATGATTGAGAGATAGATAGATATGAGATAGATAGATATGAGATAGATGGATAGATAGATATGAGATAGATAGATAGATAGATAGATAGATAGATAGATTTGGTAGTAGATAGATAGATAGATAGATAGATAGATATGAGATATATAGATAGAGAGATAGATAGATATGAGATAGATAGATATGAGATATATAGATAGATAGATAGATATGAGATAGATGGATAGATAGATAGATATGAGATAGATAGATAGATAGATAGATAGATAGATAGATAGATAGATAGATAGATAGATAGATAGATAGATAGATAGATAGATTTGGGTAGATAGATAGATAGATAGATAGATTTGGGATAGATAGATAGATAGATAGATAGATAGATAGATAGATCAATGAGCAGTTTCATAATAATGAATTTTCCAATAATTTCAGTTTAGGACAAAACCAAAATTTGGGGGGTTTGCCACCCACAAACCATTATTACACTCTGGGGTATGATAATTGGAAGCCCAGGGGGGTGCCCTGTTATTGGGCTTCAGTGACCAGGTAGGGTATGTTGACGTCATGACATTGAAGCTCCCCACAGTCCCAAACACAGGTCTTTGTGGTGACCTGGGGCAGATGTCATCATCCAGTCGAGGTGAGGGATGGTGAGTATAAGTATATATAATATTTCTGCCCCTCCCCTGGTCCTTCAATTATTCCTCAGACCCCATAGCATAATAATATCACTTCCAGTTTGGGCCAAAGAAGTTTGGTCCGAAATTAACCTTGTGGGGGAACCCCATGAATCTGGCAAGGTTTGCCCCTCACCGATAGATATAGACTGACTCTGTCTCTCTAGGTGTCTCCCTGGGGCATGCCTGGAATCTCCGTCTATTGTACCTACATACACCTCATAAGACTCATCAAGAGTAGAATTATTTTATCATTTCATGCCAAGGATAACCCGTCTGCTCGCCCATGAAAAACAGGAGCAAGTTCTTATAAAGGAGGAGACTAATTTTACATCTGACCCCAACGCCTCCCACCTCTACATCCCATCCTCTTCTTATTTTTCATTATCTTTTACCTTTTGAGATTTCTTTACTTTTTAGCTTTTTTTTTATAATATTTAACTGACATTTTGAAAGTAATGAATTCCGTGAGCCGCGCGCTCTGATCTCCCGCTCAGTCTTACGTTTTGAAGTAATCCCAGAAGATTGTCAGTGACTATTGTGTTAGGTAATGAGGGGGAAGATCAAATCTTAAGTATGTAGCTGTCTTTTTCTTCACTTCTTTTTGTTTTTTTTTCTTCTATTTTTTTTTCCCGCCCTGAATAGATTGTTCCGTAATGATAGAACAAGTATTGTTTTATATGTCCTGACATGAAGTTAATCAGATCAGGTTTATTCAGAATATGTCACAATAGGCAGACAAGGTTCTTTGTCAGAATGACATCAAAGATCAAAATGGAACCGATTTTTTATTCACCCCGTTTCATAAGAGACGACATGAATAAAACATCCAAGGATGGACTGTAATAATTCTCAATTATTTGAATAATGTACAATGCTCCGAGCGTCCCTACAGAATTACAAGCGCTCAAATAATAGATCTTCATCTTAAAAGGCTTACATTTCTGAGTAAGCAATTTGCCTGCAAAGTGGGAAGCAGTGTTTTTTTGAATGTAACATTGCAAGCAATTTTTTTTTCCTTGAGGTCTCTTATATAACATGTCCGGTTAAACAGGAACTTATTTGGGCGCATTAAGTTACATACTGACATCCCATCAAAGAAGACCTTTCACCACCTCCACTCTCTCCCAACTCTTCAATAGCCACCGATCTACTGATTCCAGCACAGTTGGAATTTTTTTCTCTAGCGCCTACCATACCTGAGCAATCATTTCTGCAAGTTTGAGACCCAATAGGCAAATTAGACTCTACACAGTCAGGTAGGTGGGTTCCAGATGTTTTGTTCCATCCCAGGACCGCCCACCTGACAGCAGGGAGTCTTATTTGCACAGATTGCTCAGGAACGGTGGGTGCTAGAGAAAAAATTCCAACTGTGCAGGAAGGATTGGTGGGGGAGGTGAAAGGTCCTCTGTAAAGGCGTATTCGCATAGTCTTATCCCTCCAGTGTAGTACTGATGCCAGAATGATGGCACTGACGGTCAACCACAATAACTCCAACAGATTAGGCTCAGTGTTGCGTCAGCCAGAAAACATCCAATATAAAATGATGGGATCTATTCCGGCATCACATAAGTAATATATATGTGAACATACCCAAAAGCAGGTGTAGGCAACCTTTGGCACTCCAGCTGTTGTAAAACTACAACTCCCAGCATGCATACTTGCTCTGCTGTTCTTGGAACTCCCATGGAAGTGAATGAAGCATGTTGGGAGTTGTAGTTTCACAGCAGCTGGAGTGCCGAAGGTTGCCGATCCCTGCCCTAAAGGGTGATTCTATTCACGATTGACATTACTATCCATGATACATAAAGCATTCTCAAGTTCAATGGTAGAGAACTGGGGGGACATTTTTTTAGTTTTCTAAATTTCACTCCCACTCCTGAATTTTCAGTAACAGTCTTGGCAAATTTGGGCATATCCCTGCCTGAAAATGGGCAGAGTTTACCGAAACCCCACCAAAAAATGTTAAAGTTATCCAAATCCCAGGAAAATAGGTATTCTGCCCTAGATTGGGGCAGCTCCAGGGGGTAGGAATTAATTGCGGAGGTGCATTTGTCAGTGCTCTTTGTTGCCCCCTGCTTTGTAGGAGGTGCCAGAAGGATTGAGCAACTGTGCCCCACTCAATTTAAAGGACACCGTGACTTATATTATACAGACTACAGAATCCAGACGCATAATATGGATACATATTGTCCATACATGATTATGGGGGAAGCCATGTTGCCTAAATTTCTGCAACAGCAATTCCTAAGATTTGCTTTCCAGCTTGAAACTGTATCTAAGTAAACTTTGTAACAAAATGATATATTGACTTCTATGGGAGAATTGTGGGCATGCCCTGTGCTGTGCAAAGGCCACATTGCAGAGAGAGGGTGGAGGGAGGAGTAGCTATCTCCATTATCCCTAATATCAATGGTGGGATCCTGTGTCTTCTGCCCATAGTTTTATATTAGTTCCTATCTGTTCTCCCCCCGCCCCCCAAGTATAGGCACCAGAAGCTGAAAAGCAATCTCTACATAACAGGAAGTATCAGCCTATTACTAGGGCTCGGTGGTGAAAATTGTAATATTTCATGTTTCATATAGAATATGACATGGAAAATTTATAAAACTATTCATTCTCTTAAAAAATGCCATAGGGCTGTACCATGGATGTTAATATCAGGTGTCACAAGACTTGTTCGCTACGCAGTGGGGGTGATAATATATCCTTAGATATTGCTTTCATGGGCAGCGCTATCCAGATGCAATTACCTTTGGAAAGGCATTAATATGCACATATATGCAAATGATATGCAGGCTGTAGATAAAAGATGAAAGAAACCCAAGTCCCAACGTCCCCCGACTGCCATGATTTATTTAATGTGACTCCCTTGAGCAGAATTTTAGGTGTAAAAAAAAAAGATAATGATTGTAATCCAGGCCCAAATGTGTTATGAGCGGGTGCATTAAGGTCACAGAATGTCTAATGTATGTCATCTCGTGTAGATAGACATTTTACAGTCATGGAGTTAGTGCATTATACAAGAGCTAATATAATATATAGAAACTGCAATTCAACGTGTTACTCAATAGGGGGCGACAAAACTAAATGTAGAAGCTCCTCCCATAATATGAAATCTGTGCTGCACCCTCTGAAGGGAGTGAAATGGGTTGTCAAGGAATTATAGGGGTAAAACAGACAAAAATCATACATACCTATCCTTGGGGCTGTGTTATAAAATCCCGATCCCGGACCCTGCTGGGCTGGGGCTGGAGCAGAGAGGCACACATAACTGCATTACCAGGGCACAGCTATAGGGGGTGCAAGGGAGCAGTTGTACCCAGGCCCTGGTGCCTATGGGGGTCTTAAGACCTTCTGCCATATAAAAACACACAAATATTATAAAGGGCTCCTGTAATATAATGTGTTTTGGGAGCTTGATGGTACGCCTCTACTCCTTACAGTACAGTTATCGGAGGTCTCTCTTGTACGGCGTACAGCTGTAGAATCCACGTATATGTATCATATGATGGCGCTTTATGAATAAATGATAGGAATATCTCCCAGCACCTGCAGTGATGATGACTCCGCTGTAAGGGAACATTATCTGTACAGTCTGGCGATATATGAGAGAGCTTTATACAAGCATAACCCTGGAGGAAATATTTTTTTATGACTATAGTAAGATAGATGATGTATCTATAGATTATTTCATAGAGGATATGGCAAACTAGTAGAACCATTAAAGGGGTTGTTCCATGAAGGCAACCTCTGTTCATATGGGCATCATAGAGGAGGAAAAAAAGGGACTTGGGATACCTTTCTTCTATAGCCATTACAAGCAGCTGCTGGCCATGGCATGTGGTTGGCCATGGTATGGGGTATATCTAGCTGGCCGTGACAGTCCTCTGCAAAATGAATTCGCTAAGGTCCTTGAGAGCCAAGCCTACGGCAGTCTGTTATGCTGAAGTTGCCATTTTGTAAAAGTGACAACATGAAATGCATCCAGTTGACACTTTTGAGAAAACTGGACCCAAGTGGTAGCCTGATGGTAAAGAACAAAAAGTGGAAAAATCTACTTTGGTGTTAAAAAGTTGGCAGATGGTTCATGACTTTTTAACGTTACTTGTGACTTAAAAAGAGGTAAGTGGGGTGGGGCAAGGGCGAGACTTTTGTGGCATACATGATGGTAGAAAACTATGATAGCAAGAAGCAGTTGAAGAAGCTGAACCCTCGGAGAATGTAACTAATTCATGAAGAGGCATCTTCTGTCAGCACAGGGGGCATCAAGAACTGAGTACTTGGTCTTGATGAATCCTCCAGGGAATGCTAAGTATACATAACATACAGGTGTACTCTCACGGGGCTAGATTGTGGGCACAACTCCATTTAGCAGCTCTCCATCCTATGGACATCCATCCCAAGGACATTGAGTCTTCAGCTGTGTGGTTGACCAACGAAACCCTCTTAATGACTCCTAGCTGGTTCGGTAGGCACCAGACATAGAATAAAGATTATGACAAAATCTATTGGTTCTGCTCTCTTTCCCTGAGATACCTGATGAAGACCCCATGCCAGGGTGGAAACGTGTACTTATGGTTATCAATGAAGCAACCCGTTATCATTCCAACCTCTCTGGAGATATCTCTTCTATTGTACCGTCATTCTTTTCATCCTTTGTCAGTTGTCACTTTTGAGTATACGTCTCAAAATCTATTGTCATTTTTCATCATTATGTTCAATCGATGACAAAGTGACGATTTACAGAGAAGATCTTTCAAAGCCGGCAGCTAACACCTCTTCACCTGTTGTCGCTTTTGTAACAATGGCCGTCATAAGAAAAGAGAAATATAGCAATATCTGAGGAGTTAACAAGATACTACGTATCTCACTTTGGGCTCTCAGTGCTGATCTTGTGATCGTAGGGATGGTCTTATGGAACAGACTTTAAAAGAGGAGGAGTCTATGCAAATGAGACATGACATAGGATGGTCTCTAGGCATTACGATCAAGGGGGCTAGTTGGCAGTCATATGTTGGTAGTGATGAATGAACTAGTTCATGACAAACCAAGTTCATTACAAATTTTCCAAAAATTTTGATTTTGGCTGAACAAGAATCATCATTATATTTTGGGGTTTCTTCAGGCCCCAGAGTATAATAACCAGAAGCCAGGTAAGGTGTGGAAAAATCCAGTCTTCTTACCCGGCCATCTGAACCCCAGAACTGTGGCAAAGGCATCTCATCCCACCAATCGGACCTGGCGACAGGCAATTGCCTAGAAATAATCATCTATAGATGGGTGTCTCTGGTTTGGCTAATATGAGTTTTCCTCATTCTGGAGAAGAGCTCATTAGCATACTCTTTCCCATAAAGCATTGCCTGTAAGTAAGTCTCTCTTCAATGAGAATCAGTACCCCCTGGTACTCTATGCTATGATAGATAAGGTGCTGAAGTTCAGGAGGAGCCCTTTAAGTTAGTAAAATTTTAACTCCGGACAAATAAATTATCTAAGAGTAGTTTTTATTCTCACTCATAGTATACAAAACGTCTTCACATTAAGTCAGCAGTGAAATTGAGTGAGATGAGAGCGGTGTAGGTTATAACACATTAATCCCATAATGCTCCTGTTATCTTGGAGAGATGCCACCATTGGAATATTGTATCAGCTTTCCGTAAAATAAAGACGGAATGTGTCTCCGCTGGATTATCGTATTTGCATAACTGGCGGTCATTTTGTGAACTATGACTGAAAATTGAATTTGCCAAAAGTTTTCTGCGCTAGAGATAAACACAATGGAATTGTCGACTTTGTGGAGCTCTCGCGGATATATCACTGGCTCCTCTTCAATTGTTCTGTCTGTAATTAATACAGAAATAACTATGTAAAATATTCAAGGAGGCGAGAACGAGAGCGGACTTATATACTATACGCTGCAGTGGGTATCACCTATGGATGATGATCAGGGTCAGGGCTCATACACATGACTGGGACCTTCAAAGACAAGGCTAGTGGAGCAGTTGAGGTCAGGGCAGGTGTAGTAGGTTCAGAGATGGGTAAACAGGTAGAGGTCAGGCAATAGGCAACAGATCAGAAGATACAACAGACCTTTAAGGGACATTAGAACACTAGGAAACTTATTGTTCAGGCACCTGGTAGGTGCCGTAAATAACCTACATGGTGCATGGAACACCATTAGAGGAGCATGCAACAGAGGAGAGCAAGATCGGGCAATGGCCTCGGGGTAAAAAAAACTGCAATAGTAACTGCCATAGTGGTGTGAGCGAGGATTCTGGTCATCATTGTATCCCTACAAAAATCTCAATTTCTCTTAAAACTTGCTGATTTATCTAAAGTGTGTTTGGGTCTCTGGACTCTCTCAGACTCAGGAGTAAGAAGGATCAGGCATGTTGGATTTCAATATGTCTGATTCCTTGTTTTCAGTGAAGTCTCACAGCTACTTACACAATTTCTGTGTTGAGAACATAGCTAAGCTAAGCAGGCACGTGTATGAGGGGTCGGGAGGAGTATCAGTTGAGCTAAAATAGTGACCATAGAGGTAGACATTTGCCACTTATCCCATCGATATGGCTGATAACAGTGAACAATAGATTGCACTCAAAATAATCCTAAAATTAGCTTCTGTTCTTCAGATACGTTTTAGGCTCAGTGTATCTTTAATAATGACATTTTAGAATTTTTGTGATGGAAAAATAAGCAAGACGTGGCTGACAGGTATCACTGCAAACTGAAATATTAGGCTGAGTTTTCTCTCTTTCCTCCTCCTCTTGTTCTATAGAATCAAAAATGTCAGGCGAAAACAAGCTTTTATAGCTTTATTTTGGTATCTTCCTGACAGCATTTTATCCCTTCACTAAGATTTCAAAGTGAATGAGATTAAGCTGTAGTACCAGACGTGGCCATTGGATGAGGGTGGCGCTGTTTGTAGAAAAGGAAAATAAAAAAAAAAAAACAGACTATTTCTTCTTATCGTATAAACCCCTTCATGTTATACACATTTGTGTCATTTTAATATGGTATTATTATTAGAAAAAATACATTATTTGCCTATATATATATATATATATATATATATATATGTATGTATAGCCCCCTCCTCATCTTTCTGGACTGTGTAAATACCAGTTCCCTCTCAGACATACAGTACTGTGCAGTTTTTATCTTCACCTCGTGATTGACATTCTGTCTTCCTTCCAAATATTTATTGAATTTGTTTCACCATAGCTATGAAGTTAAAGACGTCAGATCTTGGTTACTGACAATTTACTCCAGACTTTCAAGCACGGAGAGTGTCCCTTGAAGGAAAATCATTGATGTATTTCGCTTCAATCTTGTAGAGCAGAGCTAACTCGTTTCTCTGTCTGTGTGACTAGGACAAGCTCAGTTCTTTTGCTCCATTGACATCCAGAATCTATAGATATATAATATAGAACCAACTCGCTCCCAGAAACTAGACCATAGACCGTATAATCTCTGCAATGCAGTCACGGCCGAGTAACAAATATAAGTGCTTTCTATCCATTGCATAAAAATCAGTGGAGGGTGTAGGGGGGCTGAAATCTAAAAAAAATCTAAAAACATATAATCTCCCTTAAAGGGAGTGTGTCATCAGAACCCAATATATTAACCCAGCCCTGCAGATAGACAACACATTTCACCTGAATCAAATGGCGTTTTCCCCATGTGAATTGATGCCTCAGTTGCAGAGATATTGCCATTTTGGAGCAATGGCAGCTACCTTGTTGCTCTGAAATGTTTATTTGCATATTGACAAAAACAGTGATATCTCGGCAACAGAGTTAGCGATTCACAAGGGAAAACGCTGTTTGATTCAAGGGACCCTAACCTATCTATCTGCGGGGCTGGGTTCATATGCTGGGGTCTGGTGACACTAACCTATCTATCTGTGGGGCTGGGGTGATATGCTGGCTCTGGTGACACTAACCTATCTATCTGCAGGGCTGGGGTGATATGCTGGCTCTGGTGACACTAACCTATCTATCTCCAGGGCTGGGATGATATGCTGGCTCTGGTGACACTAACCTATCTATCTGCAGGGCTGGGGTGATATGCTGGGTCTGGTGACACTAACCTATCTATCTGCAGGGCTGGGGTGATATGCTGGTTCTGGTGACACTAACCTATCTATCTGCAGGGCTGGGGTGATATGCTGGTTCTGGTGACACTAACCTATCTATCTGCAGGGCTGGGTTGATATGCTGGGTCTGGTGACACTAACCTATCTATCTCCAGGGTTGGGGTGATATGCTGGTTCTGGTGACACTAACCTATCTATCTGCAGGGCTGGGGTGATATGCTGGTTCTGGTGACATTAACCTATCTATCTGCAGGGCTGGGGTGATATGCTGGTTCTGATGACACTAACCTATCTATCTGCAGGGCTGGGGTGATATGCTGGTTCTGGGGACACTAACCTATCTATCTGCAGGGCTGGGGTGATATGCTGGTTCTGGTAACCCTAACCTATCTATCTGCAGGGCTGGGTTGATATGCTGGTTCTGGTGACACTAACCTATCTATCTGCAGGGCTGGGTTGATATGCTGGGTCTGGTGACACTAACCTATCTATCTCCAGGGTTGGGGTGATATGCTGGTTCTGGTGACACTAACCTATCTATCTGCAGGGCTGGGGTGATATGCTGGTTCTGGTGACACTAACCTATCTATCTGTAGGGCTGGGGTGATATGCTGGTTCTGATGACACTAACCTATCTATCTGCAGGGCTGGGGTGATATGCTGGTTCTGATGACACTAACCTATCTATCTGCAGGGCTGGGGTGATATGCTGGTTCTGGTAACCCTAACCTATCTATCTGCAGGGCTGGGTTGATATGCTGGTTCTGGTGACACTAACCTATCTATCTGCGGGGCTGGGTTGATACACTGGGTTCTGGTAACACACTCCCTTTAAGCCAAGCTTCCATTAAATTATTATTCCAAATGAAAGGTCACGCGATGGACAGCACCACATCAACCATCTGTGGTGGCCAATGGACTCCGGTTTACCTACAATATCATTCAGCTATTGGCCACTGGAGGTGGATGGGGGTTTAGACATCGTGGTGGATACATGGTGGCCCACATCATATGACCCAAAGGACCAATCAACATTTCCTAATTTCTACATATTCCTTAAAATATTTGAAACCAAATTTTTAAAAGTAGACAACCCCTTTAATAAGGTCTGTACAAACCAGTCAACTGTGGGTTACAGATTGTACAAGGCTTCTACTTCTCCACGGTGTTCGGTTCTCTATAGCTTCCATATTGTGTATTGTCATGTAGCCAGTTGGAACTTTCTGAAACACAAAGGTGCCGCAGACTGTACACGACTGAAAAACTTTTGTTCCATTCTATGACTCAGCGCCCGTCATTGTAGAAATAATCCAACTTTTTTTTTCTTTTCCGAGTGCATTTTAAATTGCAATTGCCGAAAATTCCAAAACTCCAAAAATTCTAAAGTTTCAACAGTGAAACGTAGGTGGAATTATTCTCCATCCATGCTAAAGAAAGAAGGGGGTTGTATAGAAAAATTATAGATAACCCATGGGTTTAGCAGCCAGTCTGCAACGATTAAGGAAAGAAAAAGATCTTGTGAAGGTCACCTTCCAGATGTTCATTTCTTACTCTTGTCAACAGTGGACCATGATGACAAGGCAAGCAGAAGGTTGTAATGAGACAGGTTGATTGATCAGTGAATGTCAAATTAATTCAGCTGGATGAAAGCCAAGCCAAAGCCTATGACTGCATGAATGGAACACTGACTCCGAGAGCTCGCGATGAACACCGCTCTAATGGGATGAAAAAAGGAGAAGAGACAGAAGAAGAAAAATGTTATTTTTTAATGACTTTTATGCCATTCATCGACGCTCCGTCCGCACAGCTATCATGAGACGATGCAACGGACTCTGCTCAGCAAATTAAGTGTTGGTATGGTCAGAAAAGTAGAATTCGTAACCCCGGTGTCAATATGGATTATTATTTTCAAGTACTGGATGTCAGCCAGGCAGTGGATACATTTCAGTATCTCGGTGACAACCGGATCAAATATAAATCTATTATCCCTCTGGACCAGATTAACTAGATGCATGGTATGTCCACCTTGGCCAGCTGCCATGGTTGCAAGACGGTCATACTAAATTCTTCATTTTTTTTTTTTTACATTTGGTGCCCTAGATAAATTTTTAATATAATTTTGTCATGGTTTGCGGTATGTTTTTGCTGAACTTCTGCTTTATCATTGAGTGAAAATCTTTACAGTGTCAGATGAGCCAAGTTAGGTCATGATGGATGGGAAAAGAGAATGAAAGAACGCAAAACAGTAGAATAAAGTCATTACAAAGTTTCTTAAAGGGGATGGCCCATGATAAACCTCCACAGCATAGGTGATATATATACATTATTGATGGAGGATCTTTTGCTGGAACACCAATCATCAATGTGGGTTGTGTGGGTTGAATGAAGTGCTAATCAAGCATGTGTAAAGGACTGGGGGAGATACAGATGTATCCACACTTAACGTATCTCAAATTTGGTACAGGACTCCAGTTTCTCATGTAACCAGTTCAATATGTTATCCCTACATGCTTGCAAAAGTCTTGAAAGTTTGCAATTCTCAACACAACTATTGGTTGGTCCAACATAGACACATATAGTATATCACTTTGTGATATAATATCAGGAAACAATATTGTTTTAAAAGTAATTTTGCTAAAAGTGTTTATTTTTTTTTCGGTGAATGCAACTTTATTAGATATGTATAGATTTATTATGTTTGTTACAGATCTCACCAAGCAAGACAGAAGTTCCATTATCCTGGTGAGTTCTTTAAAGGTGTTTTCCCATCGGGGAAAGTTATTCACACCATAGGAGATAACTTGGAGATCAGTGGAGGTGCAACCGCTAATACCCAACTGATCACGAGATTGGACGATGGAGCAGTGGTTGGCCAGGGCGGCCACTGCTCCATTCATTTCACCGAGAGCACTGGTGATAGCAAAAGTATAGCGCTTGGCTGTCTCCTGCACTCCCATTGAAATGGTTGGAGCAGTGTGTGAACACTGCATTACAACCGATCCATTCAGAATGGGGGGAAAAAAATCCCCCATTCTCTTAAGCGGTGGGGGACTGAGCGGTCAGACCCCCACTGACCTGTAAGTTGTCCCCAATCCTGTAGATAGGGCTCGGCTTGCCCAGAAAGGAAAAACTCTTTAACAGAAGGGTTAAACGTGGGTAAATGAATTTTCAATAAACAGCCTGTAGTGACATCATTGGAAATAAGCAGCCTGCAGTGACATCATCGGACTACACCACTTGCAACAGTGACCAAAATCTGTTCAGCATGTGGATAATAGACGAGAAGCCAAAACCCTGGACCATGCAAAGGGAGGTTGATGTGGTTGTTCTATTAACACGTTGCTGTCATCTCGTGTTTTTTTTACCACAATGTCTGTAAAATCTCAGCAAAAAACATGAAATAACCACAATGTGTGAGTAAACTGTAGTTTTCGTTACCCATCCCAGTATTTATGTGCTCAATAACAGAAAGTGTCCTATACTAACGCCAACCTGGAAAGTCTAATCTTCCTGTAGACAGTGATTGTTGAAGAGTACATGGCAAGATTTGTATCAGAGAGTCAAATGAACATAATTCTGCATAGCACAAGACCGCGGCGGCTTTTACAAGTAAAATAAATTGTCAGATATTTTCAGGAGATTTATAGAACAGATGGTGACCAGAGAGGCAAATGACTTCACAGGATATATTATGGGCATTTCAACTCATGCAAGACAAAAGCGTCTCGAAGATTCCTTCTTCCTCTATCGCAGGCAGTGAATTTGCATTTTCAGATAAGCAAAGACAGTAGGATGGAAAGGTGTGGGATCAAAAGCAACGAGACAACACACGGATATACATTTATAAGAGCTATTTGAGAACAAAACGAATGCGGAGTAATGAGACAGGGAAGGAAGTAGGCAGAGGAGAAAATACTTCAAGATCACAGATTTTCAGTAGGTTTATAGTGGTAAATTAAATTCTGTTTTCACGGAGAACTCTACATAAGGTGCGGGATGTGTCATTAGTTTGCCGGCTTTGAGTTAAGTTGCACAGTTTGTCTGGTGTCAGCGCTGATGAGCAGATTGCTCCTTCTGTGTTTGTCCCGGAGCATTCTTTGAGAGTAGATTGTGACAAGGAGGGGGCTTCAAAAAAAAAGACGGAATTAGGAAAAACATGTTTATAAAGCTGTTTTTTGTTTTTGAGCAGCAAATAAGCAAGAGCGGATATCACCACAAATGGATGGAAATGAGGTTTATTTATAGTCAGGGGCTCCAGTATTTTTGGCAATGGTTAAATTGCCAACACACAGTAGTTGCTATAACTCTAATGATGGCAGCAAGGTTGACTTTATGAGATGGTCAAGGCTGGAATTTCCTCCAATCCAATAGTGGGTGTTAGTGGGAACAGTGATGGCATAAAAATGGATTTCTTTCAACAGTCTTTTAGGTTTTTTTTTACTTTTTGCTTTTTTTTTAGCTAATGCTTTACTTTTTAGTGACTTTTGTTTTCAATCACTTTCTTTGTCTTAGGTAGGATTTATGTCTACTGGACCAATTTTGCCAATGTGGTCAAGGGGAACAAGGGAGTCCAAATTCCTATTTAAGGCTAAGGCCCCACGTTGCGGAAATGCAGCTTTTTTTTTTGCAGATTTTGCTGTGTTTTTTTGAGCCAAATCCAGGAGTGGATTAAGCAGAAGGGAGAAGAACTCCCTATATATTTCTCATTCCTTTTGTAGCCATTCTTGGCTTTGATGCAGATTTTGTTGCAGTTTTTTGAGCCAAAGCCAGAAGTGGACTGAACAAGAGGGAGAAGTATAAGAATTTCCTATATATTTCACATTCCTTTTGAATTAATTTTTGGCTTTGGTTTAAAAAAAAACGCAACAAAATCTGCAACAAAAAAAGCTGCATTTCCACAATGTGGGGGTTAGCCTTAGGCTGGAAAGTTGGAAAAACGTCTGTTGTCTCTCTCCATAGAAATGAATTGGAGAGTCTGAAAGAGCCCAAGTCTTCATTTAACTCTTTCCCGACTGTCTCATTCATAGGGCCCTCGTTCTTGGCGACAGCTTAGGGTCTGACTTCTGGAACCCATACTTACTTTTTTATCATAAAATTGAGTTACTGTTGGATAAACCTGTTTAAAGACAATCTAAGAGGCACCAGTCCATTTATGACTTTAGAGGGAACCTGTCAGGTCGATTTGGGATACTAAACCACCCACAGGTCCTTATAGACCGGGGGTTTAGTGTCCGAAATTGTCCTGTTTTAAATCCGTCCATGCACACATTAAAAAAAAAAAAAAAACCTTTATACTTACCTAAATATGAGTCCATTGAGTCTCATGGGACTCATTTAGGGTGTTTCGTTTTTCAATGAAGCCATGGACATACACTCCAGCGGAGGTGCGGCACATGCGCACTGAAACTGCTATATAGTCCTCTGTCTTCAGTGAAGAACTGCGCTGGCGCGAGGTGTACAGTGGCTGGATGAGTATAAAGCTTTTTTATTTTTTATTGCAGGTGCTGACATTCTAACAAGGCGATTTGGAACACTAAAACCCCCATCAAAATTGCCCTGACAGATACCTTTTAAGTTTTCCTTTCTCCATTCTTTTTGCTAATCTGCAGAAATGAACAAGCATATCAAAGAAATCAATACACAACTACAGGAGCAGACTACGCAGAGTTTGTTTGTAGTCTGTAACCATGGAGACGCACAGATCTGCATAAGAGCTGTGTACATGACGATAGAATAGTTTTTATGAAAAATATCTGGATGGTTAGCAAAGTCTAAATACCTTTTGAAACCTTCTTTAAGTTCTGCTAAACTCAAGGACTATGGCTGGGGGGATTGTTAATGTATTTTTCCCATTTTTGTTTTGTTTATTTACATGCAAACCAATAACAGCTTAGACTTAAATCCCCAATAATACCGGTGATACAACATTTCTTTTCTTGACTACCAACAGACATTTGTAATCAGTTTATTACACTTCTGCTTTTCCAATTCTGGAGTCCTTAGGTGCTTTCAAGCAGGCGCCTGCTATGCCTGGAGACACAACTTATCTTTATATACCAGAGCAAGCCACGGAACGCGTCGTGCTTCCATAAACTCTGCTGACTTATATATATTTTCCTCTCTGCTCCTCAGACTTTACAATTAGCCTTACAGGCAAGCGCAGAATCAATCATTTGACTAATCCAGGTAATTAAAAAATATGTAAATTGTAACGTACCTGAGACTGACACCGAGTCATTACAGAACAATTCTTTGCTTCAATGAACTATGTAGAATTCCATTGTCCCTATATTGTCTGTAGTTGATAGGAGGCTTTCATTCATTTTAATATGCTTAAGAGAAAATTAGGACTCAGTTTTTGTTAAATTTAAGGGAATCTGTCAGGTTTGATCAACATAGGCAGCAATTTTGTTCTGGGGAGGGGGGTGGAATCAAAAGTTATGAAAAAGTACAAGGCCATACAAAGAAATTATAATTGTACCCTGCTGAGAGCTCAAGTATACAGCACTGTGCAAAAGTTTTAGGTGGAAAAGGCTGCAAAGAAAGAACGCTTTCAGAAATAGGTTATTTTTGTCAAATAACAAAATGAAGTGAATGAAGAAAAGAGAAATCGTTGATTGTAATGTCAATCTGTCTTCCCTTAGTCCAGACAGCAGCACAATATGGGGTATCTCTGCCCCTATGTGTTGTTTAGGACAGGTGGAACCTTTAATTAGCACCAAAAAGGTGCCTCCTACTAGCCCTATAAGAGGGCACAAGAGACCTCCCTCCACTGTGTAAATTATAAAGTAGCAGGAAACAAGCTTCTAGGGAGGGAAGCCTTGTGCTGCTGTCTGGACTAAGGGAATACAGATTGACATTACAATCAACGATTCCCCTTACGTCCGACAGCAGCACAATATGGGGAGATAGCAAGTAATTCCCCTAGGGAGGGTTTCCTCGCCTTACAACATCAAGGACTGACTGACCAAAGGCAGTTGTCTGGAAACTGCGAATGTCCAATGATAATGTTTAACAAAAGGTCAACTGAGATGACTATGATGCAGCCGCACAAATCTGGTCCAATGGTAAGGACCGATACTCAGCCAAAGAAGTCGACAACCCAGGTCGAGTGGCCGTAGAAAGACTGGAGGGAATAACTCCTGAATAAGAAAGGAAGACTTAATTGTCTCCTTGATCCATGTGGATAGAGTAGGCTTGGAAGCCTTGAGGCCTCTGTTTTTACCCTGCATATCAATTAGTAGGCTTTCGGCCTTCTTAAGCGGTTGAGTGTGGAATAGGTAAATCCACAGACACCTTACCACATCTAAGGTGTTGAGCTTTTCTTCCTCCTCAGAGGTTGGAGAGGGGAAAAACACAGGTAACGAAATTAGCTGATTGCTATTATAGTATGAGGGGACCTTAGGGATAAACCCAGGCAAACCTAAGGTGCACCCTATCTGCAAAAACAAAATGTACGGTTCTCTAGAAGAGAGGGCCTGGAGTACCCCTACTCTTTGGCAGATATAATAGCCAACAAAAAAGTGGTTTGTAGGCTAAATATTTTATCCCCGTAGTCTCCAAGGGTCCAAATGGAGGACCGCACAGGCCTGTAATGACTACCGCAAGGTCCCACTGGGGATGATACTGAGGGCTTTAGCCTCATTGCCCCTTTAAGGAACCTTGCAACCAGAGGATCCTGAGACAGACGTCTGTTCAAATGAGCGGAGAGGGCCGCAATCTGCACTTTCAAAGTGGCAGGGGCAAGGCCCTTATCCAAACCGTCCTGAAGAAAATATCAGCCGTTGAAGGTTCTAGATTATTAATACCCTTCTTGGAGCACCACTCCATGAAAATCTTGGCTGTCCTCTGGTAGTTCTTATTGGTAGATTCTGCTCTTGCAGAATAAAGGGTCTTCAGGACGGCCTCTGACAGTCCTCTATCCTGCTGTAGGGACTGCTCAACCTCCAGGCTGTCAGGTTGAATCTCCAGAGATCCTGGCACTTCAGAGATCCTTGGGAAACCAGGTTCTGGATGGGGGGGAAGCCTCCAATATATCCCTCGACTCATCTCCATGAGTTGGGAAAAACCAAGCTCTTTTTGGCCAGAATGGAATGATGGCTATCACAGAGACTTGGTCCTGTCTGATTTTCATTAATACCTTTGGTATTATTGGAATTGGAGGGAAGATGTATGCCAGCCTGGACCTCCAAGGGATGGACAGGGCATCCACTGCCAAGGGATTGTCCTCCTGGTAAAGGGAACAGAACTTCTCCACCTTGGCGTTGAGTCGGGTTGCCATGAGGTCTATTTCTGGAAGACCCCTGTTCAGGGTAATCTGATGAAAGACTTCTGGATTGAGTGACCATTCTCCTGATACGGCATAACCCCGACTCAACCGATCCGCTACTATGTTCAGGGAGCCCTTGATGTGAACTGCGGATAAATGGGTTAGATTTTTCTCTGCCCATGTAAATATCAGATCTTCCTCCCTAAGGAGGGTTGGTGATCTGGTGCCTCCCTGTCTGTTCACGTACAGCACTGTGGTCATGTTGTCTGACCGGATTTTGACTGCTCTTCCCTGGGAAGAGGCAAGCAATAGAGTAAGGCACGATATACGGCTCTGAGCTCCTTCCAGTTGGACGAGGTCCTTTTTTCAGGAGCGCTCCAGACTCCCTTTATGGAGTTTTCGTCCAATGGGCTCCCCATCCCGAGAGGGATGCATCTGTAGTCAACAGGGTCCAAGAAGGTTGGACAGTGGACCTTCCGTCTTTCAGGTGCAACCACCACTTGAGGGAAAAAGACGGGTCCTGGGGGAGAGTCGAATCTTCTTGCTGAATGTAAGAAGGGAGCGATCCCAAGCCTCTAGTAACTCCTTCTGGAGGGGACGTAAGTGCCACAAGGCCCATGGGACTGCCTCCACTGAGGAAGACATCAAGCCCAGGATCTTCATCAATGTTCTGATGGAGGCTATCGGCTTTTTGAAGAGGTGCCGGACTGCCGCAACCAGCTTCTCCTTCCTTGTCTGGTGTCAAGGAGATTTGCAGGCGGACTCAATCTAGGAAGTAGTTTTCTCAGAGGAACTTCCTTCGAGTTGAAGGGATCGTTTTTGACTTCTCCCAATTTATAAGCCATCACAGACTCTGACGGCTGTCTGTAGGTACTGGAGCAGAACAGACTCTGACTGGGCCTTTATCAACCAGTCGTCTAGATAAGGCACCAAGAATATCCCCTGAAGCCTGAGGGCGGCCGTTATGGGGGCCACTACCTTTGTAAAGGTGTGGGAAGCAGAGGAGATCCCGAAGGGTAGTGCTGTGAATTGAAAGTGCTTCCTGTGGCCGGAAACTACTACGGCAATCCTTAGAAAAAAACCTTCTGTGTGGAGGTAAATAGAAATATGCAAATAGGCATCTTTTATATCCAAAGTCACAAAAAACATCGCCTTAGAGGAGAAAGGTGGTGACAGACTTTATGGTTTTCCTATGGAAGCGCTTCTTTTTGATGAAGCGGTTGAGGTACCTTAAGTCTATGATCATTCTCCACTTGTCTGCCGGTTTTGGCATCAGGAAGACGGGAGAATAGACACTGGATCCTTCTTCTAGAGAAGGGACTTCCACCAGGGCTCCCTTGTGAATGTACTCTCGGATGAAGCATTCCAGGGAGGCTGCGAGTTAACACAAACCGATCCTGAGGAGGACGGAGGAACTTCATTGCATAACCTCTTTGGATTACCTACCGGACCCATGGGTCTCGAATTTTTTCCTGCCAGCAGTTGAGAAAGTGGGAGACACGACCTCCGACAGGAATCTCGGCCACAGGAAAACTGCTTCTGATGTCAAAAGCTAGGCTTGACTTTTTTATCATCAGACTTCGGAATCTCCGGCCGGCGCCTCTAGAGGAATAACTAGAGCCTCTCTGGACTGCCTTCCACGACGAGGCGGATAGCCTCTACCACGGCCAGAGCCAGACCTACCTCTGAAGGCCTGGGGTAAAGGTTTACCCTTCTTGTCGGCCAAGCCCTCTAGGATCTCGTCTAGGGCACAGCCAAAGACTCTACCCGGCTCAAAGGGTAATGCGCACAAATTATACTTTGAGGGGAACACAGCTCTCCAAGGTTTTAACCATAGAGGTCTTCCTGCTGCAGTGTTCTTGGTAAGTGCCAGGGATTTGGCCGCCAGCCTTAATTGATGGTGGGAGGCTTCCGTTAAATATTCAGCTGCTAGGGAAACTGAGCCTAGAAACCCTAGCAGCTCGTCTCTGGAGACTCCAGAGTCGGTCACTTGAGGTGGACCAGGTCAGTACATAATTTGGCTGACACTTCACAGGACGCAACCGCACAGCGGTCTTGGACGAGGCAGCTGAATAAGCCTTCTTGGAGGTATTGTTGAAGCGCCTGCCATGGCGTCGTGCAGATTTGCTCCATCATCTGATGGTACCTTAGTGCGGCAGGACAGTTTAGCCACCGCCATATCCACCTTGGGAGGAGGACTCCATTGATCCCATTGAGCAACTGGGAATAAAGCGCTGAACCTCCTAGGAACCACAAGAGGTTTTTCAGGACTTCTCCACTCTGAGGACATTAATTTTTGTAATGTCTGGTCCACTTGGAAGACCCTAGGCCCTCTATAGGTGGACGCGGAGGCTTCCCCGTCAACATCACGATCCTTAGACCGGATGGACTTCAGCAGCCGGCTTAATTTTTCGAGTGGAAGCACGGCCTGCTGGGATCTTCAGTGGAATTGTCCGATGAGAGTGTCTCGTCCACTATCTGATAATCTTCCTCAGAGATCCGTAAGGAAGATTGTGTCTCAATCTGCGGTCTCTTGGCAATCTGGGCGATGGAAGAACGAATCTCCTTTAAGAGACTCCTCATAAAGTCCTTTACCCAAGTAACAACCTCTTATAGAAGGTACTTCCGGCAGGGTCCATGACACTGGTGACAGCGGGTAAAATCATAGCCGTCAGGTAAAGGGGTATTGCAATCCAAACACATTAGGTGTTTCAAGTTTAGAGGAATTTTTCCTCCTAAGCGCATCGCCATTACGTGCTGCAGAAGATGACATCTGAAACATCAAACAGCCACGTGACACTGAAACAGGGAAGATCGCCAAGCATCGCATAAAAACCCAAGGGGTACCTCTTTTTTTTTTTTTTTTGAATCGGTCACTTGGAGAGAAAAAAAACCGTCAGAAAAAAACCAGCCACCGCAACCCGCAGCAGAGGAGCTAGAAACCACTCACTCAACAAATAAAGGACTGCATTCAGACCTTTTAAATGTAATCCAGCAGGGAGGGGAGGAAGCCAACAAAGAAACATTTATACAGCACCAAAACAAGTCAAACGCCATACTGGAACATAGAGGAGCATAAGCCTAAGCCAGAGGCTCAAAATACAAGCAGCAAAAATCAATTCTATATTTTGCCTTTAAATTTTAAATTTCCAAACTTACCGCACTTTTTCCGAGAAAACCGGAAGTAGGGGCGCGGTGGTGCGCAAAGGCTTCCTTCCCCTGGGAACACGGAACCGGAGAAAAGTTCCGGCCGAGGAGGTTCCCCGCTTACTTCCGGGATCGCGCTGCCTGCAGATGGATGCCGGATAACGCTGCGCTGCGGTGCGAAGGCCCGAAGGACCGGAGGTTTTTTCTTTGGGACCGAGGTACCCCAAGAAGGTAAGCCAGGAGTAACTAAAACCCCTAGTAACGGGAGGTCACAAGAGACCTCCGTCCACCTGTTCCACACAGGACAGAAAAAAACACAGTGGAGGGAGGTCTCTTGTGCCCTCTTATAGGGCTAGTAGGAGGCACCTTTTTGGTGCTAATTAAAGGTTCCACCTGTCCTAAACAACACACAGGGGCAGAGATATCCCCATATTGTGCTGCTGTCGGACGTAAGGGGAATGTAAATTCCATCAATATTTGGTGTGACCTTTGCCCTTTGGAGGAGGAGTCCTGGAAGTGATGATACGGCCCCCACAGATACAGCCCTGATCTCATCATCATCCAGTCTGTCTGGGATGACATGAAGAGACAGAAGGATTAGAGCAAGCCTACATCCACAGAAGATCTGTGCTTAGTTCTCCAAGATGGCCGGAACAACCTCCCTGCCGAGTTCTGCCAAAAACTGCAAGTACCGAGAAGAACTGATGGAAGGCAAAAGGCAAAGGTCACACCAAATATTGATGGGTTTTACATTTCTCTTTTCTTCATTCACTCACTTTTGTTAATTTACAAAATGAAACTATTAACTATAGATGGGCGAACCTTCCAAGATTTGTTTAGTTTCGAGTTGTGGTGACTCCTGTTCCTGATTCATTTTGGGTTGAACAAGTTTGGATAGAACCAGAAGTGAAATAATTATACTTGGAGATCTCTTCAGACCCTATAACATAATAGGTGGAGGCCCACATTCATACTCACTTTCCCTCACCTCTTTTGGGCCTCCTTGTGGTTTCAGGCACTCTCTCTCGGTCTTCTCGGTGATGTCATGCTCCTTGGGTCACCTCTGGGGTCCATGATTGAGCTTCAGCAGTAACGGGGGCGTGGTGAGCATCATGTGACCGCTGTTGCTCAATCATAGACCTCAGTGGTGACCTCGGGTGCATGATGTCACCAGGAGAGCATCTGGACGCCTCAAGGGAGAGAGGGAAGGCGAGTAATGTTTTTTGGTTTTTTTTCAGCCCCTCCCCCTTCCCCCAGGCCTCCACCTATTATACTGTGGGGTCTGAAGACCTGCACAGTTAGTTTAGGCAATTGTCACTATATATTGTTCAACAAATCCACAGTCTATTGCCGATTATCCCAGAAAATGATTGTGTAAAATCAAAGCCCTCTTTCAGATAGACACAGCTGCGAGACGGAAAACAAGAAAGAGAATTGAATAGAAAAGATATTTGTGTTTTATACTGTATATAAAAATATATCTGCACTTCACATTCTTCAGAGACAATATTGTTTTATTTTCTACACAAATTCTAGCAGTCTAGGCTAGAAGTGCTCACCTATAACAGGCTACTTTTTATTTCCGGAAAAAAAAACAACTTAAAGGAATTGTCCACTTTTGTATAAACCACTTCCTATTACATGGACCCTCCACATTTCCCCTACTAAGGCTCATTCCCTCAGAATATGTACATCAGTTTCCTAATATTCTTCTTTTTCTCACTGGTTATTTAGTGATCTGTACTTTATAATCATTTTGCTCTTGCTGTAATGTAAATCAGGTGCCCGATCACTGACTTCCTGGTGATCATGTGACTAAGAGAAGCCAATCAGAAGAGGCAGAGCTTCAGTGGGAGGATAGAACACAGCCAGAGCCAATGATGAGACAGGAGGCGTGCTTCAGACTCCCTGTAGACATTGTAGCTAAGCTGTAGTCACAGACATTGGTACTAAAATAAAAAAAAAAGTAGGCAAGTAACTAAATAAGAAAAAAATTATGCCTATTCTAAAGGGGTGGATCAGTATTAGGAAAACATGGATGCACTTTTCTGGAAACAGCACCACACCTGTCATAGACATGTCAGATTCATGCTTTTCATGGACAGCACCCCACCCTGCTCATGCTGTTTATGGAAGAAAGCAGCCATGTTTCAAAGAGGACTCCTTTAAGGAGGACCTTTCATCACCTCCACAACTCTTTGCATCCTTCAGTAGGCGCTGCTCCACTGATTCTGACACAGTTAGAATTTTTTTCTCTAGCCCCCACCATTCCTGAGTAATTGGGGGCTATTAATTTCATCACCCAATATTCTAATTGATCTCTACTGTCAGATAGGCAGTCCTGGGTTGGAATCTGAGGCCACCTACCTGACAGTAGGGAGCCTAATTAGCATATTGGCTGCTAAAACTAACAGCACCGATTGCTCAGGAATGGTGGGGGCTAGAGAAAAAATTCCAACTGTGCTGGAACCAGTGGAGCGGTGACTATCCAAGGATGCAAAGAGTTGGCGTTGGTGACGGTGGTGAAAAGTCCTCTTTAAAAAAGATCCAAAGGTGGCAAAAATATAGTATTACAAATAAATATACTGTAGAAAGATGAACAGATCTCCTTTTACTTCTCAAGACGCAAGGCAGAATCTTCACTGATTAAATGACATTTTCAATGCAACCCCTGAAATCTGAAGGAGTAAAACACCAGTATTTATGAGATAGTGTCAAAATTTCACTTCCCGTAAGAAAGATCTGTCAAAACGCTTTCTAAATGAGTCAATGCTATTGAAAGAGTGAGAAGTTGTAAGGTTGGGTATTGATCCGTGCTAAAGGTGATAGACAGCCACAACTGCATGATCAATACCAGAGGCTCTGCAGCCCTCGCATTACACTGTTATGGCAATTTACAGAAATAAGGAAGCTGACATGATACCATAAATTCAATTGTACGGAGGGTAAGGAGTCGGGTCCGCCTGCTCTGGTCTTGTTAGGAACTGACTAATGAAATTACAGTAGTGTTACCTCCAGGTCCCTGCTATGTACCCTACGTATAAGGCATTTGGTATGTCTACTGGGGGACTGTTCAAGGCTGAGGACCCATGGCGTGCGTTTTTTCATCGAGTGACTTTTTTATTCGATAGGAATATACTTAATGCTCAGTGTCGTAATAGACGGGCTGTAAGTGGGGGCCAGGAACTGTGCCCGCAGCATTACTTGTGGGTCTCGGCTTTATTACATCGCTGAGACCTGGGACTAGCCATCAGAGTTGTAAAATATTCCGACTCCGGTGACTTTACTTCTCAAATCAATCAATAGCGATCACGGCATCCAGGTTGTTCAGGGGCAAGAATGATCCCCGCATGCCCACCCTCAGATAACCCGCAATGAGATGGGGTCCGAGGGGTTGGCAGGAGGCCTTTCGCTATTGCATAGAGAACCTATGTGTGGTGTACTGCATTATAATGTATTGCAGTACATTGCATTGTGGAACAGAAGATCCCAAGTTCAAGTCCCCCTGTGGGACGGGAAAAAAGTAACAAAAAACGTTGAAAAAGTAAAAAATAAAATATAAAAAGTTAAAAACCCACCTTTCAATTTATAAACCAAGTAAATCAAACATGTTAGGTATCTCAATGTGCCCTATCCAAAAATAGCGTTAGTTATCCCATATGGTGAACGCTGTAAAAAAAAAAAAAATATATATATATATATATACCGCAATGCGCAAATTAATGTCCCAAGGAAAGTCGCTCATTTTCAAAAAGTGACATTTTATTAGTAAATGCAGAAAAACATAATAAAAAAACATAATAAAAATGGTATTGCCATAACCGGACAAAGCTGCCATGTCATTTTTAACGCAGAATGAACATGATAGGAACAAAATGCAAAATATAATGATAAAATTGTTTTTTTTTTCACATGGACCCCCCCCAAAGACATTAATAAAAGCTAATCAAAACATTATATGTACCCCAAAATGGTGCCAAATAAAAGTGCAACTTGTCACGCAAAGAATAAGCCATTATATAGCTATGTGGACAGAAAACTAAAAAAGTTATTCATTTTGGAAAGCGGAGGGAAAATATGAAAAAAGTCACTGAGCATTGATAATGAGAGTTGTAGTCCAGCCGCAGGTTGGAGACCGCTGCCCCCCACCAATACTTTTCTATATTATTTTCTTTGTGTCCTTTTCTTCTTCTCTCTTCTCAATCACTAAGTTGAAGAATGGGATATATATATATATATATTTTATGATTCAGTTCATGGGCCGAGTCTCCTGGGACCAGCCCTATGTAAGGAAACTGCAGTCCTTTTAGTCTCTGTGTAATTACCCTACCTCCGGATCAATGTGTAAGCCACAACGTGGCGGTTTGTTAAATCATTTTCGGATAATATCTCCAAGGACAAAGTATTCTTTCACCCTTTTGTAAATACGCAGGGTTTGGAAGGGCAGAGATTCATCATCAATTGGCCGGAGTGTAAGCCACGCCATCCAGAAATGATGAACACAACAGCTTTCAGAATCCATCAAATTAATTCTGCTCAGATCTTTCATTACATGCTCATAAATTAATCATAGTATTTATGTGTCAGCCTGATATAGCCAATTGGCTCGCTCTTGCACCCGCTTGCCCTTTGCACCGCTGAACAGTTACATCACCCAAAAGAAGAGACTCTATCTGCAGGAGGAATTGACTATTCCGTCATGCTTCACGCACAGGAGGAGCTGTGAAATGCATTCATATATATCAATTAATCTGTCCGTTCATTCATGGCTTTGTATGGTGATTTATGCCGCGTGGTATAGAAACTGTGTATGTGCGGGGTCCGGTTTAAATAGATCATTATAATGAGATTGAAAAGTGATGTATGTAATGTGTATTTCCAAAATACATTGAGATGTATGCAATATAGGATTCTAATTATTTTTTTTTATAATAAATTGGCCACTAGGGGGCAACCTTACATTGTTGCATTTAAATTACAGGGGTTGTCCAGTCCTATATAAGTGAAGTTGAAGCTTTGAAGAGTCACTGTTGTTTTCAAATACTTTGTTTTGGTGGGAGCGCAGCTACTAAGACCCCCATCATTGCTATTTCAGTGCTCCTTTGGCTCTGGTTTGGGTGTTGTGCTCAGGGCTGTGGAGTTGGTGTCGTAGTCAGGGTCAGTTTTGGTTGAAGTGAGAGTCGGAAAAAAGTTATCGATGCTGATTAGAGCTTCAAAATACAATGATTAATCATTTTTAATTGTATCATATAATTATTAACATTGTATCATTAATTCGATGTATAGTTTGTTACATTCAATAGCAATCGATCACCGGCTTATATGGAATTAGAGGAGCGTTACTGTCTGATCAGGGCTGTCAGCCATTTGTGAAAGATTTGGAGCAGGGGTTGGTGTCGGAGTCGTCTTCCATTGGCTACTGACTCCACAGCCCTGGGTGTACATGCTAGTAAAAAGTTATTAACCTGTTAATGGTAAGTCTTGGAGATATAAAATGCTGCTCGAATCGAAGGAAGCACAACCTGAACTGAACGTTTCTGCCCCTTCGTTCTTACACATAGTGGAGGACTCAGGACCCAAACAAAACTTCTCACATGTCAAAAGTTTTAGGAAATGATACAAGGTTTTCATTGGTAAAATTCTGGGTATTTATGTCCTACCCTGGGATTGCCCACTTTGGATGGGTTTGCACAAACTCTACCCCTATCGGGCCAGAACATACCCAATATACTGGGATTCTTACTAACAATTTGAGATAGTTTTGCCAAACACAGGACTGTTGTAGGCTGGATTCCAGATGATAAATCTTACCTGCACTAATACATTGTAACACATGCTCAACTATTTAACTTTATCCACTGCAGAACAGTATTCCATGATAAATCTGATAACAAATCCATTTTACTGAACCATGTAGAGAAGAAACTTTGGAACCATTATGATATGAGTTGGGCTTCAACATGGCGACAGACCTACATGGTTTGCAGCTGTCAAATATATAATTCATAATCTGGAGTCATTCATCTATGGGAGGTGTGCCATAGCACTCACATGGGCACCCCATATTCTGCACAAATGCACAAACTGGCGTAAGATACATGATCCATTATACTCAGAGTGGAACCAAGATCAGTGCCTGTCAAAAAATGCCAAGCAGCTGTGGTCTGCAGACCCAACATCACTGACATTGATGCCATATACTATCAGGATGCAGAAAATCCAATATCTAAGAGAAAAAGAGTCCAATTTTACCATCTCCAAATGATTTTTGAGAATTTTTTTTACATAAATCCATAGTTTGTGTTGACAAATGAAACTATACAATATATTATTAGAGAAAATTATTCTATTCCTCCCTTTCCAGAAGCTTTTAGTCTCACTTTCCCTGCTTGCAGAATCATTATATATGTTCAGGAATCTTCTCAGTCACCAAAAATCCACCTAGTGTAAAACATTAAATAGAATCAAAGAGGGAGGGAGGGAGGGGATGCAGCTGCAGCAGTATATCAGTGAAACAAAACAAGGGGCAACCAGAGAGGTAAGAACAGCAGGAATTACAGCTACATTCTGGCTGCGCAACACTTTATACACATCTACACCTACCTAAGAAGTTATTGTAATTTTTTCCTGCATTCATAGGTACTCTTTAAAAGACTTGCGTTGTTTCGACAACCTCTGTTCTTATTAGGATATATAGATATGATACCCTGCCGGTAGAACCATTATAAGTCAGAGGGGTGAGCCATTATAATGAGCGCCTCTGCCTCTTGAAGACGTGGTTTATCTATGCATTATGTGGGAAGTTCATTGACGGCGTTAGAAATTGGGGAATGCTTTAGGATTTAGCAGGATTTAGGTCCCCAAAATCACCACCAGCCCATTCTCCAGGACGGTGGAAGGTTCTCAATGAAGTTGTTCTATCTTCTAGAAGATTTGTCAAAATTAAAATCACTGGGGTGGAGGGCACTATTAAGTCTGGAGTTTCCTACACCAGTCTTAATTTATGCCCCCACAGGTAGTAGAAGTGCCAAAATGACTAAAAGTCTTTATAATTATTTTTTTCCATGTCGGAAGGTCAACTCAAATCTACATCAGCCATGGGCTTTTGTAGACTTCTGATAAATCTCAGTTTTTGGTATGAGTTATAGTCAACCTGATGGAGCAGGGTGTCCCACCCCTGCTTCGTCCATTATCTTAAAAAGTGGTGTGCATAGCACAGGATCTGAAATTCACCAAAAATGTGCCAAGTTGTGGAGCGTTTTTGACCACTTTTTTGGAACAGCCAGTCATGTGATGCTTGAGGTGGCTTATGCTGATGTTCCTGACCTCTGGGATGTCTATCTAGCCAGGTGGAAGACTGGTCATCTTCACTGTCTTCAGGAGAGCAACTCCAACCCGCGACTCCTTTTTGACATTGGAATGTAGACTGAATACATCATTCACAGCAATTTTTCTGATAGAAGAACATCGTGGTGAACCTGTCACTTTCCTGGATAACTGGTGACGGGTGGTTTGGAGACCCGAATCCTGCTGACAGGTTCCTTTAATTTCTGCAGGGAAAATGAAGACTCAGTTGCAGCATTCATCGACAATGACAGCCGATCATGGTGGGTCCCAAAAGCCTGAGATCTGTATGATCCTAAGGGGCTGTTCAAACCTGACAACCCCTTTAAGATACAAAGCAGCAAAGTAAGAAAAAAACACAAATCTCATTAAACCTTAATATTTGCACATAATAAAAAAAAAATCCCCGGAATACAAATGAAAACATAACATATCCCTAAAACCCAACTCAACTTCCATTAACGTGAAATTTATTTCTCTCAAGATCCGTTAAATTTATATGTCCAATTTTATTTATCATTTTCCAAAAAATAATATTTCTCCCCTGCCACTAAATTAAAGCGAGGCGCAGGATGTAAATATAGTGTACATGCCTCCAGAGCATGCCACATTATTAACCTATTTCTTTCATCTTCATTCTTCTAAATCAGCGGCTGGTGCTGATACCGTAATATTAATTCATAATCTGGACTCATTCATATATTTCCTAATTTCGTTCTTGGCACAATGTGACAGCGCTGAAAGCCATAACCATCATATAAGGTGTGTTAGTTTTAGCAATCCTTCACCAGAAATTATTATGGATTTGTCAGAGGCCCCGTTAATCACAATTCCTGGGGAAAAATATTGCCGAATCGTAGGCCCCTTTCTCCATTATAAATAGAGTAACAGAGCCCTATAAAGCATATCTGACAGCTATATGCTGTGTTATTGGCCATCAGTAAACTTTGTTTTATTCGCACAAAAACTGCAAATTCACTACTTTTTCCAAGTCGGCTTTTCAAGTCAAGAAAGTTTTCTTAAAGGGGTTTGTGCCTTGAATACAATTGCAATTGAAGCTGGACCAGTGATCAGCTGATCTCCAATGGGCTAGGTTCTTTTGACCTCTGTGATCGATTGATCGATGTGAGGAACTGTGTATTTTCCCCAACAGCGGCCACTACAGGGGAAATCTAGTATTACATAGCAAGTATTCAATTGAATTGCAAATGAATTGTGTGTTCAACCGGACAGGGGTCAAAGTTGGACTGGCTCACCAGAGTACCAGAGGATCCCCTAGTGGTCCAGGCTCTAACACAGTAATGGACCTCACAGGTACAACAGAATGCAACCCAATTTGAAGGCAGTTAGGACCTATTTCCAAGGGTTTCATGGAGGTAGACTCCAGGAATGATTTTATCTGGTGGGCTAAAGTAACCCCAGTCCAAAACCTACAAGGGACACTTATTTTTTGGTTGCATTTTCATATATACATTGGGTGGAATTTATTAAGACTGGTTTTTGTTACGCTTTTCTTAATTCATTCTCCGACAGAATTACTAAGAGCTTTTGGCCTCTCAATAATTCTTGTGCATGTAGGTGCGCCAGAACTCAAATCTACAAGGAGTGACATAGATTCAAGCCAGTTTTCTGGTGTGAGCTATAGTAGATTCCCACCCCACTCTGCTCACTGTCTGAAAGAGTAGTGAGTGGGGCTAGAAGCTGAGATGCAAAAAATGCACCACACAAGCACCAAGCGGAGGTACATTTTTGTCCACTTTGTTGGCACAATCCGGTTAGAGAATCTAGGCCATTGTCTGTTGTGATTTCCCTTTGGTGGTGCACAAAATCTGGAAGGAAACCAAAGTCAGAATGGATTCCATAGTTGTTACAATCAACAGCGACAGACCTGGCCAGGACAAAAACTTTACCTGCAGTGTCTAAGTAGATGGTGGCAGGTAGACATACAGATGTAACCACTAAAAAGTCCAAAGACCTGTCCAATAAAGATGAGGCTTGACCTTCAACATTATGTGGCCATTGGCCACCACAGGCGGGAAGAACTTTTGGGCAAGCAGTGTTTGTGGCCATAATCGTAAGATTATTTTTAGGGTATGTTCACATTCTGCCATAAATTCTGTTGCATAAGTGTCCGACTTGATTCAGCCCCAGAACCCAAGACATGAGACACTTCAGTGAAGCGGAAGTCCCCTCCAAATTCCTCTTCTATTTTCACAGTGTGAACAGTCTCTAATGGTGGACGTTTCCTTTAAAAATTGCCTTGTCGAAGCCTATTATTGGTGTACCGTATAATTACTATATACACTGCGCTAGCCTCATATCAGTACACTGTAAAATTCATTTTGGCTTGTTGACAAGTTTACTCACAGTGCGGCTTTCCTTGACTATCGAGTCATTCTGGCTCAATATTGTTATAATAATCGTAATTGAATTTCCTCTACAGTTATGTAAATTCTAATTGAAATTGACCCATACAAGTCTAATTTCCCCCAAACTCTTAGCATTTTATTTTCTCCTAAAATCCTATATGATCTTAACCCAGGTCGATAGTAATCAGTTGATGTCAGCTTGTGTAAGCCTCATTTACCTTCCATGAAGGGCTTTCATATTATAAATTACATTACGCTATTGATGGAAAATTTTATATTCCCATCTTTTAACTATGGAGAATCGTGATACACTAGAAGGAAGGTAAAGTGAGTAAGCCGCAAGCCGCCATCTATACACTGGTATAACAATGCAAGCTGCAATAGTTTGATTATTGTATTTTTTCTACTTATGAACCCCCAATTTGAAGGGGCTCACATTAACAGCCTATCCTTAGATAGGTCATCACTACCAGATCATTGGGGGGTCTAACACCCAGAACCCCCATTGATAAATGTAGCATCACATGGTTGTGAATAGCTGACCGTGAGGGTGCAGGGTGTCGACCCCTGCCTATCTAATATTGATGATCTATTCTAAGGATCGGTCATTAATATTTTAGTCCAGGAAAACTCCTTTAAGTATTAGATTAAGGCTTCCCTTATTAACAAAATTTTGGAAATCCTTTCCTTTACTTTTGTGAGTTTTGAGTAGGGCTCTGGTGCATCACATAAGGTCAAGCATTTCTTCTTGTACGCCATTGCACTGGTATACATGGGTTAGCCTCATGGAAGCTTTTGAGTTACGTATGCCATCATATTCCTATATGGTGGCGTAGGTCAGGGTGATGGCTGTAGAATTACCCAGTGCATATTTCTGTGATGTGAACTGAGCCTTACATTGGGTCTTATTGATCTATACCTGCTGCATCAACCACAAGGTAGCTTTCACTTTTCCAGCTAAACCATTTGAAGAGGAAGGTCCTTTTTTGGTGTGTTATGGTGGGACTGGGGAAACAGTGAAAGAGAACCACCTGGACCTTTAACCTAAGCACAAATCTATATTGACTGAGATACCTAAGGAGTGAAAAGGGCGATCCAAAAGTTGTCACCAATCCTGGTCAATCACATCCGCTCTCTCATAAGTGATGGTGCGGGTACAAATGTTATACCTTGCATGATCCCCATGTCGTACTTGTATGTTGGTTGCCTTAGGATTGCGATGGATATGTTATTCTTTATTTAGGGGCTAGGCTGGGTTGTCTATGACTAAAAGTGGTCATACCCCTTAGCTGTCAGCCGAGGGTGGAAGATGGAAGAAGGAAATAAGCCACAGCTGACTTCTTTGATGTTGGCAGATCTCCCATGAGAACATAGAATCGGGTAGATGCTTCTCTACTCCCATCTATCATCAGGGATCATCGGGCCACCCCTCAGTTTTGGTTGGTCCTGCCAAAATTGGCAGATTTGGTTGACATTTGTCTATTGTATATGGCCACCTTAAGAACTCAGACAGAAAGTAAATGAATTATTGTCCATCAGAAACCTATCATGCTAAACTTGAAGAGCAACGAGTGTAGAGTTACCTCCTGAAACTCCTGCCGTGAGTCCCTGTTTGAGGACGTTTGCAATGAATTTTATTGAAATGCAACTACCAAAAAAATCAAATAACCCAAATCCCATGAAAAGCACATATCTGGAGACTAGCAACATTCTGGATCCTTCTCCTATAAGATGGCGGTATACGATATTGCACACTGAATGTTACATTTAATACTATTTATGTTCCTCTTCTTCACCCCCATCTGCTCATAATTCTGGTGTAATCCAGTTTGACTATTTCCCAGTAAGGAATCCAATTGCCGGAAATGTAATATCCTAGCAGCAGAGAACTTGTTTTCTCCCCAGATGGCATCAAATGCTACTTTCTCCCCGTGCGCTTTCTTGAGAACACATCTATCACCGTTATACAGTTACTAAAGCCGTTCTGACCGGAGCTGCTCGTATCTTTCCTGCCTTCCTGCCCACATATGACTGGTATTTATTTATGGCGCACAGTCGAGTGTTTCTCAGTAAAACATTGGTCATTATCTTGGTTGATGCATTGGACCCCATTCCGGTCGGATCTCACACCCGTCTCAGCTGTTAACTAATTATGTTTCGGATGCACTTACCATAGATCTGGAGAGCCATGCTATATTTCCTGGCCATTCCTTCCGCACCACTGGCCGATATTTCATTCTGATTTTTTCTGCTGTTGTACAATCTGACTATCACTGTGCAGTTTCATGGTATTTATATATCACATGCTGCTTGCTAATGCCCATACCCCCTGGATTTATGTTTCTTCTTAATCTGCCATTTTGAGGAAGCGTAACTTACCGATCAGTGAAATCTGTTTTTTACCAGTGTTCCAAAGGAAACAGATATTGGAAAGAGCTTTGTAGACAAAGTTTCCCTCTAAGATCCAAAGACCTTGAGGCCTGGATAAATGGCAAGCAGAGACAACCACAGCAGATTTTCACATCCTCCTTTTCAGTGCCATAGCGCCCCCTAGCAGTGACTGTTGTGCTACCACATGTTATATATTGATGGCAGATTTTGGTCCCTTATAACAGACTGTAAAAAAATAGATCATGTCCTATTTCTGGACATTCTATGGAACCCTCAATAGACTCAAATCTATGAGGGATCTATGAAAAAATATCCCAGTTCACGACAGATTTGTCGATTGCTTGTGTAATTGTCGCTCTAGGGGTGTAGTTAGGAGGAGTTGACCAGGGTATTAGCGCTAAAGTTTTGCTATGGGTGAATGAAAGTCTTGCCACAGCTCTGCCTTTCTTCTCCTATTTTTTCCAAAGGTCCGGCCAATTTACTATCTGTTGGGCAAGCCAGTGCCGACACACAGACTATGATACTCTGGTGGCTGCCTCGGCTGGACTAGGGTCAATTTGGGTCATTGATGCCCAATATTGCTTCTCTTTGCAGTGGATATATGGCTTAAAAGTTGTAAAAATTTCTAGAATGACCAGACAGAGCTCACTTAACCGCTTTGTGCACCTTTTTCTCCAAATTGTCAGAAATGCATTCTAGTCAGGTGAGCACGTCTCCGGTTCTAACAGTACAGTATCTGCTCCGTAACACATGGATTGTTTCAGTGTCTTTAAGACATTTACTGACCTTGATGTCCTCTTCGTCAACAGACAGATGAGCTGAAGCCTGCACTAAACCTACAGTGCATGTAAATCACAGTAAGTGGTAAAAAGGTTTCTTCTCGGTTTGACAGGGGGTATTAAGCACTGCGTCTTTCTCCCGAGCCATATGCCATTGAGTAAGTGAATTGGCTAACTACGCACACTGTGAAATCCATCTTATCACGCTGCTGAAACGCCAAAAGATTGTATTGGATATAGGAATGAGAAGTCCATTCGACAAAGTACCTGCTGCTGAAATGCTAAAATGTCTTCTAATAGCCTAAGAGCCATTGTTAATACGCAAGACATGAGCTCCACTGTCTTCATGGCCTTCAAATGCTTCCGACTTACACAACCTGGTACAACAAATATCTGGGATCTCCCACTAAAATTAGCATTTATAGGTTGTGCTGGGATCCCTAACACTTAGCTGAAATTTGTTTAAGAGTCTAGCAGCAATTCCCTGCTGCACACCCGCAGGGGACATTAGGTACTACACAGACCCCACTAAAGTCAATGCGCTGTCTGCATAATGCCTGGATAATCTGGGTCCTCCAGAGCAATAGATATACTTTGTAGCTACTTAGGCTACATTCACAGCAAGGTCAAAAACAGCCATATGATGAGCATTTTAGTAACAACTGTCACACAGTCACTTATATGAAACATAACATTTTTGATGATTTTATTTTACATTTTTTGTGTCACTATCTATATTTTTAAAAATCTGGCTATATCCTGCAGTTTACACTGTGGCCACTAACCCCGATCATAGACTGGCACATGCCAATTCTGTAAGGGTTTTCTCTGCAGCAGTCATCTGATTTACATCACAGACATGATTACAATAGAAGATAACACCTCTATAGCTCACACCACTGACCCATCACTACACCCACTACTGACAATAGATGATGTCACAGCTTATCTCCTCCCCCTCCCTGCACAGAGCATGCCTAGAAAACTCTCCCATAGACCTCAGTGAGTCGGCTCCAGTCTATTGCTTCCTATGGCCAGGAGACTGCTGTAAAGCAGATTATTAAATGCTGTTAACAGTGCAGAGGAGAAGCTTAGGAAAGATGGCCGCCCCATAATCATGTGCAGAAAGTGCAATAAATGATCAGAAAATAAAAACAGATTAGAAAAAAGTGATAGATTTTATTATTTGATTTTAATAAATAAAAAAATAACAATACATTCCTTAGATCTATATGAGGAATTCCTGAAAACAGGTTCGAGGTGGATGCAAAACAGCTGCAAAAAACAAACCATTTTGTCCATTTTCACGGCTGTTGCTCTCCACATTTGTGTGACTATCGCCTTAGAGACACATGCCACACTTGTCCATGGTTTGTCTCTGGTATGGCACCTTAGCCCCCTGAAGTGACTGGTGCTGACTGAGCTGTAATACCACACACAACCTGTGTACTGGTGTGGTGCTATTTTCTAAAGAAAGCAGCCTTGTTGTTCTAACTCTGTACAGCCCCTTTAAGACTATGCCTCGTTGGTCTCGATTATACATCACGTCATCTGCAGCAACACCACCTTCTGCGTCGCTCCTCAGCTTTGGCATCAGTACCCAGCATGTGGGAGAGGCCACACTACAGGTGTTCTTTCACACCCCAGTGGAACACTAAATGCCTTTTAGATGACCTTCCTCCAAAGACGTCTCCCTAAAGCTGTAATGATTGAAAATGAAGACCGTACAATATAATCATGAAATTGTCCCCTTTGAACCAAGGCAGACTGCGATTGCATAATAAAGGCATCCTACTCAGAACATGAACGCAACGATGTATCCGGAACACCAACTGCTACAATGTAACATAACAAGCTGTGACAGCTCCGTAATTACCTGATACTTAGATTCTCTTTAATATTCAAGTAATTTCCATCACCACCAATAAGTCAAAAGATATCTTTAATTTGATGTTTTATTACTGTCTGTATAATAATTAAAAGAAATGTCAAGTACCCGCTGATATTAAGAGTGCGGCTGGATGCCAAGCTCCGAATTACAAGGATATTAATTAGAAATATTAGTTGCTAATCATCATCATTTGCCATTACAAAAGTTTTCTATTGCCTTACTTGACATTCACAACTAATGTAGGTGGAATTATTGAATTGTGCTCCGGCCCCGGAATATGTTTCGGTTAGAGGTGTCTATAGAGAGTCTTAAAGAGTCTTCTATGTAAGTTACTGGAGAAGGAGAAGTGTCAGGGGGCCTATACACATTCAGTAGATGTTGACTAGTGTTGGGCGAACCTTAGGCGTTGCACATTTCAGACCAAACTTGTTTGGTCGGAAAAGGAGCTGCAATTATTATACTCTGGGGTCTCTATGGACATCATGGCCCACGCTGATGTCATGATGATGCTTACATGCAAGCATCATGATGTCACATGCCTATGCATTACCCCCGGGCTTCTGACATAATTCAGGAGGCCAGAAGAGGACCAAAGAAGATGGGGAACCATACTGGATGCCGTGATGGAGCCCTGGAAGAGTGGATATGATTGTAAGCCCCTGGGCTTCTGCTCTTTGGGGTTTGGGCGAAGACAAAATCTTTGGAAAACTCGTAACAAACCGGTTCTCTCATCCCTAATGTTGACTGAAGGCTGGTTTGGCCCACAGCTATTCCTCCCTACCTTCACATAAACATGCACACCTGGTTCGACTTAATGTACATGTACTTATGTCCTTCTAGTATAGGACTATGAAGGAAAGCCATGTGGCTATTGTTGGACCCTGCAGAACATTTAACGGGAATGTGACCTATATAAAAAAGTTTTTATGTTAAACAAATTTGAATAATTTTTGTTGATTTTGTTTTTAATATGTTTCATGTCGTTATCCATATTTTAAAAAAGTCCTGAAATTGTGAAGTTTTCACTTTGACCGCTTAGTTTTATAATAGACTTACACTTCCTGGTCTGTAGAGATCATTTCTCTGCATTCTTCTCATTATCATCGTAGACAGGATTACAATGACAGGTAACGCATATATATATATATATATATATATATATATATATATATATATATAGATATATATAGATAACACAGGATATACTCTTCACAATAGGTGATAGTCACAGCTCTGTTCCTCTCCCTCCCTCTGTACAGGTCACAGAGCATGCCCACAACATTCTCCCATAGAAGTCAATAAGCATGTTGACTTAGTAACAAATCTATAGGTGATATCAAGTTCCTTTCTTCTAGCAGATAGAGAAGAAACCCCCTCAATCAAATTAACCACTGCAAAAAAATCTACCCTAAAGCCCCCACAATGCATTAATATACTTTTCCCAAATTAAGATGTTCCTCTTGTAGGGGGGACACAACACTACCTATTGGGTATGTCGGCTAAAAATGTTCTGCTGAACTACCACATCAGCAATGCATGTCTACTGTGTGCTCAGTTGCTTCGAAACCCTTGAGAGAGATCAGAGCCTCCCACCCCGGAGATAATATATCACTAGTGATAACACCCCGATCTCATCTCTCTGCATATAGAAATTAGGTTGGAGATGGTCTTTTAATAACATGAAAGTGATAAAAAAGGCTGAAACTTGGATGCAAATGATCACACAATTTGCATGAAGGTTTTAATCATTGTGTCATATGGAAGCGTAGAATTTACCCTCTAAGAAACTCAAGCTCCATCAAGGTGAAAGGGACTCTCTGAGTGTTGGGAATAAGAAGCTAATAAGATGGTAGATATCCTTCATTGGGATGGGAGTCCTTTATTAAAGAGAAAAAAATTGACTTTCCTGTTATTTGTAGCCATGATGGTGTACTGATATAGCAGATCTGACTGTGTCATGTGGCACAACACAATAACATTGGTTTGTTATATGGGACAGCAGATAAAACTAACCCATTACCTTACTAGTTCTCCACTACTAGAGTATAACATTGTAGATGTTGTGTATCTAATCTAATGTTTTTTTGTTTGTTTTTTTATTTTACTATATGTGGGGTTCTCAGTTTTCTCCATTGCATTTCTGTTAGAAGGATTTGCAGATTACAGGGTGTCCTGATACTGGTAATGCTCAGCTACAATTTGTGGGAGAACCAAGCCATAGGTGTTTAATTTCCCTACAGCACTCCCACAGGGGAAATTAGACATTACACAACTTTAATGTGCCAGATTTTGTATATTTTTGCTGTTGCAGGAATCTAGTGACATATTCCATTCTCTCTGGAAAATCCATCAATGCGCCCTATTACGACATATAGACTTCATTAAGGGATCTACTATCCATGAGCCACAGAAGAAAGTTATTGTAAAGAAAAGGATTCTGGAGGACTGTTACATTGGATTCAGTGGGAGCCATCTAATACTGCTGTATGATTCCACTGCAGCTTACCAGTGATCAACTATAGTCAACCCATTAATCTGTATATGTGTCCTTTGCCTTCCATCAGTTCTTCTTGGTATTTGCAGACAGGTTTTGGCAGAACTGGGCAGGGAGGTTGTTCCCACCGCCATCTTGGAGAACTAAGCACAGATCTTCTGTGGATGTAGGCTTGCTCCAATCCTTCTGTCTCTTCATGTCATCCCAGACAGACTGGATGATGATGAGATCAGGGCTATATCTGTGGGGGCCGGATCATCACTTCCAGGACTCCTCCTTCAAAGGGTAAAGGTCACACAAAATATTGATGGGATTTACATTTCTCTTTTCTTCAGTCACTTCATTTTTTTTTAATTGACAAAAATAAACTATTAACCCTTCTATTTCTGAAAGCATTCTTACTGTGCAGTATTTTTTCCACGCCTGCCTAAAACTTTTGCACAGTACTGTACTTAATCCTGTGTATGGTCAACACAATGGAAACCTGCTGACCTATGGAAAACCAGCGTTAAGATGTTCCATACTACAAACTGAGCTCTGCTACATTTGTATCACTTTATCCAGTTGTAGAACCATGTGTCAATCCTTACCAAATTCTAATCTAATTATGTTGTTCTTGCCATGTAGGAAGTGATACAATAGTTCTGTGATATTACCTTTTCTCCTATAACTCATTTTGACAGTTCATTGACAGACACATGGCTGCCTGTGAATATAAAACACAACTGGATATGAACATTTCCTCGTACGAGCCGCACTCCTGTCATTTAAAGCATATCTAACTTTTCAACAGACTTTGCATAAATCAATACTAGAGTGGTTGTGCATGAGTAACAACACTATATATACCATTATATATCTTGTATCCTGCCTTTTCAGCAGTTTTCCAATTTGCAGGCTGTATCTGTAATTCCCGGTTGTCTCAGAACGTCTATGATGTCTGCCATAGACAAGATATAGGAAGTAGAGGAGAATCTGTTACATACAGTAGCTCTGTTTTACTGTCACTCTGAAGCATCAGCAGGATCATACAGGACATTATAGAGAAGTAGTGATGTGATAAAGCACTTGGTGTCACATAGAACCTTCCTGTTAAACTCCAACAGCCTCAGCCTGTGCCTGTGTCTCATCTCTGTCACTCAGCTCCTGCTCTCTTCTCCCTCTTCCCCTTTCCTTTGTCATCTGATACATCTGTGAGTTCAGTCCGTCTTGCTCTAGCAAGACAAACTAAGCAGAGTGATTATCATAAGTGTAGGATGGGGGAGGAATAAAAGAGGGAAATAAATGGAGAAAGAAGCATGTTTCTCTGATAAGATCTATTTCCTAATTTTTCTGTTTGTAACCATCATGCCAGTTGCCTCTTTGTAGCGCTGTGTTCAAGTTCATCTGCCATGTTTGCTTGTGCCATCCTCAAGTGGGGCCCCAGATCTACCACTCATAGGGGTAAAGATACCTGTAAGATCTGATACTATTACATGATTACAAAGGCTTAAATCCCAAATCATGGACCATTCTATGCCCTGCCCCTTTCTTTATGCACCGAAGTACCCAGATATACCCCTTTTCTGGTTGGTGATCCATCCCATGGACAACTGGCACCTATGCATGCTCCATCACATGCAAAATTTCTAGAGTCACCTCATGGAGGCGCTATGCAGCTGTACTCTGATTCATAGGTACTCTGCTTACCGCAAAACATACTGCATGGACCTTAAAGGTAAGTTCACATGATAAGCCGAGGCAGTCCCTTTTTTCTGTGACATAGATTTAAGACACAGAATTAGCACCAAAATGAGTGCAAAATTAGTGCAAAGATACTCCAAGCATATATTTAGAAGGGTCTATATACAGAAGATGTAGCAGTGTTAACCCGACTTTCTGCATCATGTTAAAAATGTCACATCATGATATCACAGTAGATAACAAAAGTCAATGAAAAGTCATTGTATAACTTTTTTCAGTATCTTTCTATTGGCTTTTGTTTGCTGCAGCAAAGTTATCCCACTGCAGACAGTTGGGTTACCTTGCTACATCTCCATACTTTATGTTCAGTATGTTTCCATAGGCTTCACCTTTATCTCATAACAATATATTTTGCCAATTGAAAAGTATCCAATAAAAAAATTATAAAAGATAACCCCGCTTCTACTTCGGCCATGAGCTGGTTCCAGTTTCCTGCTGCAACAAAATTAAAAAAGAAAACAGCTTTTTTATTAATTTCTATAACTTGCTACCCCCATGTCAGGGTCTTTCTAGGTTTCTATTAGATCCTATTATGCTTTGTAGTGCTGAGAAGTCTATTTGTCCTGTAGTTTATAATGTGTTGTTATGACTTGATGGAACCCATTCATAGATTAAATTACATAGTACAGATTTTTCTGTGCCTGAAAGGCATTCTCAAATACACGGAGAGAACCTTGAGGTTCACAAGCTTTGTACACTGTAATTTACCAACGCGCTTCACTTAGAGATCTATTGTTGGTCAATAAAATGTCATATCCGACAATGAGAAAGCTGTCTGTCAGAGCAGAAGTGCCGAAAGATGGGGTCATTTATGTATTATAGCGGCTCTGCAATGCCTTAAAGGTGCAGTAATCCTAAAATATTGTTATCCTATTATTGTTATAGTACTATCTGTAGCTGTCCTTCATTTACAGGGAAGGAGAGGGAGACAGTACTATCTGTACCTACAGTAGATCATTTACAAGGCAAGACAGCAAGGCAGTACTATCTGTACCTACAGTAGATAATTTACAGGGAAAGGAAGGAAGGCAGTACTATCTGTACCTATGGTAGATGATATACAGAGAAGGGCAAGGAGGCAGTACTATCTGTACCAACAGTAGATCATTCACAGGGAAAGAGGGAAGGAGTAATATCTGTACCTACAGTAGATCATTTACAGGGGAGGACAGGGAGACAGTACTATCTGTGCCTACAGTAGATCATTTACAGGGAAGGACAGGGAGATGGTACTATATGTGCCTACAGTAGATCATTTACAAGGCAAGACAAGGAAGCAGTACTATCTGTACCCACAGTAGATAATTTACAAGGAAAGGCAGGGAGGCAGTACTAACTGTTCCAACATCTGTTGTTGACAAAAGAATGAACTGCTGGTCCTAGCAAGACAATCAGCACATTCCGCTAAGGGCGGAGATCATAGTTACTTTGCAGTCACATGGGGCCCTTAAAGCAACATTCATGAATCTAATAGCTAGTCACATGAATAGGGGAAATAATAATTCTTTGCTTGTTTCGGACAAGCACTGCTCAGCTCCACGGGGACTGCAACCCACAATTAATATTGTTTCTACCCTCAATTCTGTTTATGATCTTACATGACAGACACCAAAAGATCACAGCCCTGAATTTATCTCCAAATCCTTTAAACTTTCCCCTAGGAGAGAACTGGCAGCCGGAGTGCTCACTTAATGCAGATATACTTTCCTATCATGCAGAATAAAATGTCATCATCTCTCAGGGAGATATTGCAGGCCTACATCTGTAATAAAGCATCCTGCTAGAGCACTTTAAATAGTTTATTCATTTGTTGGATTCTCATAACTATCTGTTTATGTGTCCCTTCTCCTGATTTACATCACAAATAGTTCTGCAGACTTCGAGTAATATTCCAGAAAGACATGCATATTGTATAGGCCTGCTGGTAGTTTCCCAGACATATGTGCGGCACTGCAAAATTGTATTTATCTGGTTATACTTATAAAATGGATTTGGGTGCAAGAGAGATTTAAAGGAAAAACATAGTATCCTGAATTAACCCCGTGTTGTTGTGATCTGTAATACAGCAGCCACAGAATTCTATACTGTACCTCATTTTACCTCCAATTTTGCACGCCATGTGCATGTCCACAACTTCATAAGGAGTTTGTAATGAGGGTACATGTACATGATGACCATGGGTCGTGTGTTTGGTCTGTGAACATCCATGTACAGTTTGTGCTTTGCACAGACACATGTTCTTGAATGAATGAGCATTGACCACAAAATGGACAGAAATAGAACCTGAGTTTTTCGGCCAAAGTTTCCAGCCCCTACAGTGACCCATGAAAAACACAGTCGTGAATGGGGACATAGAAGTAAATGGGTCCATGTACTAGCTGTTAAAAAAATGAATAGCACATGGACCAAAAATACAGTCATGTGCATGGAGCCAGGGCCGGTTTTAGACAAAGTGGGGTCCTGGGCAAAATTAAAAGCGGGGCCCCAAATGCTGATATGCAAACAACACCATCATCTTCCAGTGGCAACCCCTATAATAACGCCTCCTTTCTGACATAGCACGCAGGGCTGCCAGCAGGAATTTTGAGCCCCCCCCCCCACAGTATAATGCTCCACATGATATATAGTTCTCCACAGTATACAATGCTCCCCTGAGCCTTCCACAGTTTCCCCACATGGTATATAATGCTCCACAGTGGCCCCACACAGTATAAAATGCTCCCCTGAGCCCCCCATAGTGGCCCCACATGGTATATAAGGCTCCACACAGTATAATACTCCACAGTGGCCCACACAGTATACTACCCCTTAGTGGCCCCAGATAGTGCAATATGCTCCCCAGCACCCCCACACAATATAATATGCTCCATACAGTATAATATGCACCCCACAGTGCCCCCCAGTATAATGCTCCACAGTGGCCTAACACAGTATAACATGCTCCACAATGGCCTTCATACAGTATAATATACTACCCAGAGGGGTTCCCCCAGTATAATGTTCCACATTGGTCCCCCACAATATAATATGCTGCCCACAGTCCCCTCCAGTATAATGATCTACAATGGCCCCACAGAGTATAACATGCTCCCGAAAAGCCCCACACAATATAATACACTCCACAGTGGCCCCACACAGTATAACAGGCTCCCCACACTGCCCCTTCCCCCAGTATAAAGCTCCACAGTGGCCCATAGTATAATATGCTCTCCAGAGGGCCCCCGCTAGTATAATGCTCCACAGTGCCCCCCCAGTATTTTGCTCCACAGTGGCCCCACACAATATATTATGCTCCCCAGAGCGTCCCCCCAGCATAATGTTCCACAGTAGGCCACACACAGTTTAATATGCTCTCCAGATGGCCCCCTAATATAATGCTCTTTAGTTCCCCACCAAAAAAATGCCCCACAGTGGCACCATACAGTATAATATGCTCTGCTGATGGCCCCCCAGAATAATGCTCCACAGTTACCTCACATAATATAGCATGCTCCAGAATGGCCTCCACATAGTATAATATACTGCCCAGAGAGGTTACCCGAGTATAATGCTCCACAGTGGCCCAAAACAGTATAGTATGCTCTCCAGAGGCCCCCCCAGTATAATGCTCCACAGTGGCCCAAAACAGTATAATGTGCTTTCCAGGCCTGAGATTGGGCCTCAGCGATTACGTGAGGCACGCTGTCAGCACGCCCCACGTGACTGCTGTGGCCAGGCCTCAGCGGTGATGTCCGGAACGCCAGAAGATGACGTCGGACGCCAAGGACAGGTGAGTAAAAATGTTTGTTACTATTTTTATTCATTTCGGAAAGGGGCCCTGCGGCACATGACGCTGGGTCCCTTTCTGTTATTGATATGGCCGGGCCTGACGCCTGGGCAGCTGCCCAGTTTGCCCCCCCCCTAACGCCAGCCCTGCATGGAGCCTTACGGTTGGTTAACGCTAGCGTTCAGGGACTCCGTCCCTAATTCCACTTAAAATAGACAGAAACTGGACGGACCCCATTATAGTCTACGGGCTCCGCGGGTAACCTTTTAAGCTGATAGGATTTCCATTTTTCGGGTAGCCAAGCAGACCTGAAGAACGGAAAGCCAAATACTAGTGTGAACCTAGTGTTAGCTGCATGGGGACTTGGTATTTTTATGGAGGACAGGATGAATACCCAAGGGGCAAGTGATTGGATCCAGCATTGGCTCAGAATGGGATGGTCTTCTCCTGGACCTTTGGGGCTACTTATTGTGTTAGAACCTGGGCCCACCAGAGGATCTCCTGGTATTCCAGACCATTTTTGTACTTCTAAACAGGCAACATAATAGTCCCTTGGTATGTTTGCCAAATCAGACCATTAGAACAAGGTGAATGCACAGATCAGGCCTATTGGGGGAATTTATCATTCCCTATGCTAGAAAACTGGCACAGAGGGATGATATTGAAGAGCATATTTGGCGCAAGGCCCTTTCGTGCACCTCAAGCCCTGATCTGTGTCTCCTACCTGACGTAGATTTCCATTCTGCTGCTGGCGCTCTTCATAAAACTCAAGGTTCCTACGCCAGTCTGATTATTGAACTGATTATTAAGACTGGCATACGATACGCCAGTCTTAATAAATTTGCCTCATTGTATGGGTCAAAACCGCAAACCGTGGCAGAAACTTATGGCCCAGGGATCTAAAAAGACACGTCCCTGTGTCATGCTGCCTCCACTTTGGCTATAGGTAAAATATAAAACAGTGGATTAGTTTTCCTTTAACCTAACTGTTAATAGGTGTTTAGTTGAGGAGAGGATGAAGGATCCCAATGAGCACTAAAATAAGAACCCCCTGTCTCTGTTCCTCTTCATTGCACCCTGTCTGTTGCACTTTGCAGTGGTCCATTCAAAGCCTATAGGACTTATGAGTATAGTCAAGTGCCGTGTTTAGCTATTTTCAGTCGCTCCATAGACTTCAAGTAGAAGCTCGACCACGGCTTCATCCAAACCACTTCACTGGTGGGACTCGCAGAGATCAAAAATTTATGATCACTCCTATGGATAGATGAAAAATGTGCCAACCCCTTTAAATATAAGGAAAAATCAAAATGTACATCTCACAACTCCCCCAATGCAACATTTTTAGCTTTTCCAATCCTCCCAATAAAAGCAATTTCCAGAAGTTTTGTCTTCCTAGCGTTTTATTATATTTATGCCTGGCCTCAGCCCTGACAGCCATATTAATCCTGTCTCTCACTCTCCCACTGTTCATATTATGTTTCCATATTAAACTTTTATTTAGCTTCCTAATGCTCAGATCCTTCTCCCCCCGATTATTCCTTCCCCCAGTCTCAGCTGTCGCCATATCTGTACAATGTTTGCTATCTAGTTGCTATAGGAACTTTGTTTTTTTTAGATGTTTTTGGAAATAATGTTAGTAAAGGAAGCAGGAGGACAGAGTTGAATGCCTGGATTATTTAAGGACAAGGTGCTTCTCCATCGACAAGGCCTCTAGGACTTTGGATCAGTCAATGCGGCTTGAAAATAAATTGCAAAAACACTACAAACCGAGCAAAACTGACAAAAATGTGAAAAAATGCTGCAAAGTGCTATTTATGAAACCAGCCTAAGGCAGTGTTGGACTGTGGGATACGGAGTAAGTAAAATATTGAGTTACAAGGACTACTGTAGAGTTGAAGTAGGGTTTATCAGTATGACGGTAATATTTTGGAAAATGTAGTATTTTTTGTGACCTGTATGGCGGTATTATGTGGGTTCTTTAAGGGTATATTATTTGGATACTGCACATTACTTGGGCACTTTGCGGCAGTTGTATGTAGACTGTATACGGCACTGATCTTATCTGAGCACTATATAGCGGTATTATGTTTACTAAACTATGAGAACAGTTGCCAAAAAGTGGCAAGGGGGAGCTCTGCTTTGCTTCTCACCCAGGCCCCATTTACTCTAAAATTAGCCCTTCTCCTACTTTGAGTAGCTGTCTGTCAGCAACCATTGGCAGCCGTATTACCTCTCATGGTGCTACCATCAACTATAGCATTTTTCTACCCCAATCTCTCAGTTCTTCCTGGCAGTCGATCACACTGTGTGAATCCCATACTCCAAAACATCTCCTGAGGCTCCTTCAAAAAGGGGTTTCCTCCCTACGTCCCAGAAGAGAGGATGAATCTCAGCTCCCATTCATAATATACAGACGTGGACAAAATTGTTGGTACCCCTTGTTTAATGAAAGAAAAACCCACAATGGTCACAGAAATAACTTGAATCTGACAGACTGGAATTTGCTAAACTACATGTTGACAAGCCACAAAGCTTCTGGGAGAATGTCCTATGGACAGATGAGACAAAAATCGAAATTTTTGGCAAGGCACATCAGCTCTATGTTCACAGATGGAAAAATGAAGCATATCTTGAAAAGAACACTGTCCGTACTGTGAAACATGGAGGAGGCTCTGTTATGTTCTGGGGCTGCTTTGCTGCATCTGGCACAGGGTGTCTTAAATCTATGCAGGGTACAATGAAATCTCAAGACTATCAAGGGATTCTAGAGAGAAATGTGCTGCACAGTGTCAGAAAGCTTGGTCTCAGTCGCAGGTCATGGGTCTTGCAACAAGATAATGACCCAAAACACACAGCTAAAAACACCCAAGAATGGCTAAGAGGAAAACATTGGACTATTCTGAAGTGGCCTTCTATGAGCCCTGACCTATTGAGCATCTTTGGAAGGAGCTGAAACATGCCGTCTGGAAAAGGCACCCTTCAAACCCGAGACAACTGGAGCAGTTTGCTCATGAGGAGTGGCCAAAATACCTGCTGAGAGGTGCAGAAGTCTCATTGACAGTTACAGGAATCGTTTGATTGCAGGGATTGCCTCAAAAGGTTGTGCAACAAAATATTACGTTAAGGGAACCATCATTTCTATCCAGGCCTGTTTCATGAGTTTTCTTTTTTTTAAATTCTGTTGAAGCCTGGTTGGAAAGCAATGTCTGACTTTCATTTGTTCATTTTCATAGAATTCTTATATATTATTACTTTTGTCAGATTCAAGTTATTTCTGTGACCATTGTGGGTTTTTCTTTCATTAAATGAGGGTACAATTTTGTCCACGTGTGTAGGTGATATGGGCACTTTATGTGCTGGTCACATCACAAAAAGTGGCCTGCCATGCCTCAAAAATAGGGGCAAGGCCATGCAAAAATTTTTGCAACACATTCCACATGCCAATATAAGCTGACAAGTAAGGTGAACCCTAAACTTCTTAAGACTCATATACATGTTATAGGAAAGTCATCTGAACCTGCTAATATCAGCAAGACTTCCAAGTTCACCCTGACAGATGATGTTTGGGAAAGAAGGATGGAGCATGTTGAATATCAACACCAGCTCTTTGGTTTCTCAGGGGAGATAAGCTGCCGCCAGAGGTGCTTCACAGTGGCCTACTCCCCTCTCCCATTTACAACATACACATACCTCCCAAACTTCAGCGGGACAGTCCCGGATTCCAGGTTCTGTCCCGCTGTCCCTGTCAGCTGGATTTATGTCCTGGCTTCAACTCATCTGCGCCCTCTGGAGGGGGATATTATGCTGTAAAGACAACTGGAGGGATCATACCGTGTTAGGGTGACTTGGGAGGTAAATATTTATATACTCAGTTGAACCCTTGTGATATAACATTATCATACTTGCCAACTCTCCTGAATTATCCGATAGGCTCCCAAAATAAGCGTTGACCTCCCAGATTTCTGGAAGAGTTGGTCAATCTCCCAGGCCCAGTGGATTTCTCCCATCTGCCGGGCTCTCTGTTATTTTCTATGTGTGCTGGTCACATTACAAAAATGGGGGGGGGGAGTGGATGGCACATTTTTGTGCATGGGCATGACACACTCCTAAAAGAGACATAGACTCCCCAAAAGGGGTTATTCAAGCACTGCTTTCCCTGAAATCCCCGCTCCAATGTTGGGAACGACATGTATTATACATTGTGAAAAGGAGGATGCCTGGAAAAGTGGGAAATCTTGCAGGACGGACCTGAAATGACATGGTTGCTTCTAGATAAATCTTCTTTTCTTTACGCCTTTTTTTCAGTTTAGTAGTCCTTTAAAAGTCACAAAGTAAAGCTGCCAATCTCCAGGAGAAGCCAAGACAAACACATTTCAGATATGGTCAAGGACACATAATAATGTTGTCTCAAAGCAATTTAAGAGATAAGAGTGTTTGCAAGGGTGCGGGAGCGAGCGGGCTGTTTGCTGGTGATGCAGCTCCAGATATTTGATGTTCAGGTCCCTAATGAGTAGAAAATGCGGTATCAGGATCTCGGTCAGAACACGCTATCTGCGCCATGTCATTGTTTTATTGTCTGTGGAGCCGTTTTCCTTCAGTAAATATTTCATCACTTAATTCATAAACCCAACTAGGATTTATTCACTACCAGCCTCTCATCCGCTGCTTACAGCAAGAAAGTTTTCACCTAGGAATCAGTTTACGGAAATGGGGTGATTTTAATACATGGATATAGCAGAGTTGGATTTTTCAGATGTAGCTGGCCTGAGTTTGTGATGTAACACTCATGAGGAGTGTTCAATATTTTTTGAAAAATACTATATCCTGCAATTTTGACTCTGATCCCTAAGCCTAATAATAGCCTGATACTTGCCAATTCTGTGGATGTTTTCTTTGCAGCTGTCATCTCATTTACATCACTGATAGGATTACAGCTCTATAGATAACAGCACTGGCCCATCGTTACATCCACTACTGACAATAGATGATGCAGCCTGTTAATTTTACCTATGAAAACTAATTTAAAAAAAATTATTAAAACCAGACAGTAAGATTTTGATATCTATTATTTTTTTAATCTGTTTTTATTTTCTGATTGTAGATTTTTTTTTTTAAATTGGATGCATTCCCTTTAAGAACCTATACACATTAGACACACGTTGACTGAACCTACTGGTTTCGGCAGGCCTGGCCATCTATCTGATATGTATGGGATATCCTGACTATATGTGATTCTAATGTTCTCGGGGTACTAAGCTGCGTGCAGAGGTGTCTGGTAGTGGCTTATTCACCTTTTCTCATTCAGAACACATGCATACTCAGCCAGTCTCAGCGTGCATGTGTATGGGGGGGAATACCTTTTGGCTAAAAAAAACAAAACAATGAATGTAGCTAGTTACACGTCACACAACATGTCCTATTTTTGTCCATTTTCACGGATCAGTGAATGACTCAAGTCTATGAGGGATCAGTGAGATCGGGTCCCAGATGGATGCGAACCGGGCATGAAAAAACGCACTGTTATGTCCATTTTTCACAGTCGTGTGAATATAGCCTTATTATGTAACATAGCAGAGTTAAAATTGTCTTTTAACTTTTTGTGGCAAGAACATTGGTACATCAGTAGGACACTCTGTAGTCGGTGAATGAATTTGTTTTACCTGCAGTCCTATGTAAAGCCTCTGATAAAACTCAAAAGAGTGTGACAAATGACAGAATCAGTTCTTATAATTTGGACAAACTCCACTCTGTGACATCCGCGCACCCCGTAATAGCTGGTTATAGTATTATTGCAATATTGTGTGTTTTACCTATAAGTACCCTATAGTGATGTAGCAGAGCTGAACATGTGGAATTGTTTGCATAGCCAGCTATACACACCAGATCATGTCAAATAAAGCCAACTCTAACTGTATATTTTTTAGGCCATACAGCTGTGTGAAGCAAAGGCCTTGAACACCCTTTATGTAGTCCATGGGGTAGTTCTCACGGTCCAGTGATCTGGTTCTTTACTAGCGCCCTGTGTTTGTCTGACCTTGTGTACCGCGTGTCTGATTAATTATGTGTGTCATTGACGTTGTGAACCGTAGTGACTGGTATGGCGCAGTACTGCATGTGCTCCGCTTCTCCATCTGAACAGAACATAAAGTTTTATATTATCGTCTACCGGGCAGCACGTGCTCTAAATACATCGCTGGAAATCCTTAGTATGGAGCTGAGAAATGGCTTTTTGCTTTCCAGTTACTAAGGGATAGAGATGAAGCTGTCGATGTCATTACGGAAGCGATTTACTATAGGCCTGCCATCGTATAGATAGACCTGACTTGTCACTGCAGAGCAAACCGATGTCCGATAGTTACCCCCAATATTTTATGGGGTTCATTAGGGGATTTGTCATATTGGGAGGGTAAATCTGATCGCCTCTATGGGAATAGGATGATATCGGATGTGTACTATGACGGATTTATCAAAATGAGTGAAATCAAAAGCTCAAGTAGTTGCCACGGCAACCGATCAGGTCATTGCTTATAGGAAAATGAAAGCTATAATCTGATTGGCTGCTGTGGGCAAATCCCTTGCGTTCAATTGCGCTGGTTTTGAGTAATCTCCCCAAATATGTTTCAGCTAAACATCCATCATCATATGTAGATTATACTCGTTCCCAAACTGTCTGTGAGGCTCCGGCAAAAAGGGGTGACCTCCAAGCAACTCGGCAAAGGAGGCGAATCTGCTGTCTGCACTGGGCTCATCTTATACGTGACATGGGTGCTTCATGTGCTGGTCATGTCACAAAAAAAGGACGTGGCCAGTATAGATTTATATAAAAGGGGGTGTGGTCATAGAAAAATTTACGCAACACGCTCTGCAAAAGTTGGCAAGTAAGATGTAGATCCAAGTTTCTGTGCCGATGAAATTTGCCCCCTGTACGTGAAGCGATAAGATACATTCATGAATCACGACTGACAATAGCCAAATACAGAGCTCCATCAGTTACATAGAAGTGAATGGAGAAGTGGTCATACATTCACACTATTGACCTATGCATACAGTGGACTTGGGGACCCCCCCTTACCCCTTTCGTAATACTTGCCAATTCTCCCAAAAAGTCCAGGAATCTGCCTGTTGAGCCAAGGCCGACCACCTGAGAAGTGTTGTCACTACTGGTGATAAATGTGAAATATCTACATAGTTATTGTCCATTTCTAAAAAAGAATGAGATCAATTTCTGGTATTTATTCAACAAAATCAGATGATATGAAGTATTATTATGGTCAGTTTATAATGTTCCGCTATGTATTTGTTCACTATTTGTGAGCAGGATTACTGTATACTACAAGTGCTGAATTTCTAATCTGCTGTTATTTTATTTTTAGGATTTTCTTCAGGCCACTTTCCAAACTACAGAAAACTGGGAGAAATAGGTAAGTGATGATGATCTCCTATCATGTATAAACTGACGTATACCAGATATTTCGATCATGTCCATCTTCAGAGTTGTAGCTTTTTATCATCTTGGGAAAATGTTCTGCTTGCAAACTGGTCCTATATCTAAATACCCTGGCAAAGGGAAAGTGTCTTGTTACCTGCTTTTCCCAGAACCATGCACCATTGCACATACCCTGGTAGCCTTCATAGACCCCATTGTTGAAAGGGGTGAATTCTCTACATACAGTAACACTGGCCACTGACTGCTGACTGTAAAGAGGCACATCCTATTGATAAGGTGAATGGTAACACCCAATAGTCCCCATGGTGGGTGACACATCTGTTGAAGGCATGCTTGCCAACAATTCACCCTTTCGGTCATGGCTCCTTTTGGGCACATAAAATGTTGGCCATTTCCCTTATCCGGATGTTACCATCACATAAAGTGCCCGAGTCCCATATAAAGTGACTGCTACCCTGGAGATTTGTCTGCTCTTCTAGATTGCCCCTTTTTTTGAGAACCTCTCGCAGCTTCCAGGAGCGTTGGCAAGTATGGTTAAAAGGGGTTATCCCGGATTAGAAAACATGGCTGCTTTTTTTCACAAAGAGCTCCACTTCCTCTTCTCAGGAAGTGACATCACACTCATTGGCCACATGGCCATCCTGCAGCTCGGTCCCTTTCATTTGAGCTGTGGCATTGCCATGTGACCAGCTGACATGATGTCACTTTCTGAGAAAAGGACGTGGAGCTCTTTCCGGAAAAAAGGAAGTCATGTTTTCTAATCCTAGATGAACCCTTTAAGGATAAGCCCTTTCCTTGAAGTCTATAGATCTTTAGCCTTTTTTGCTTTGAACCACTTTTAGGAGCACGCATTGCACCATAGAGTTTTCGTTCTCTTTGTTCCCTTACAGTTATACTTTTCTAAGCCTATGTAATAGACTATTTGGCAAACCAACATCTACAAGGTCCCATAAATACTAGATTAAAGGACTTTTACTTTTTTGTCCCTGATGAAAGAAAGAATACCGTCCTGGCACAAAAGTTGTCCTCTTGCTCTGAATCTTCGCCAACCGTATCCCATAGCGCGTAGATATTCCTCCATTCCCCTCACACCACAAGGAGGCCTCACGTTCTTCACACTTTGTCTGACTGATAGTATTAGACATATTAATTAAAGAAAACTTCAACCTGCTTACGGCTCCCGCCTTCTGCTGCTATATTTACTTGAAATTAATGCAACAGACTGACAAGTGCACCAGTCACGTCTTCTGGCAGAGGAACGATCCTTTTATCAGTCTTTGTTGTCATCTTCTTCAGTTTTTTTACACAGTTCTATTAGTCTTTCATTCTTTATTTTTTTCCCTTCAGGATAAAAAGTAACACAAAAATGCATAAATTAATTAGAACCTCATTTATCAAAACTGAAAAATCTGGCCTTGTTGCCTGTAGCAACCAATCAGAGGGCAGCTACTAATATTGCAGCGCGGTATAAGAAATTAAAGTTGCGGCTGGAGCTCGGGGAAGTAAATAACAGCAGCTGATAGGAGAAAACCCTTTACCACCAGGGATCACCACTACATTATCCCTGCACTGCCCTAGACCACTAGGGATGTAAAGCTAGTCCTTTACTTGCCCTAGACCACAAGGTATAATTACATTTTTCCCCTCCTTACTCTAGACCACCAGGGATTCTGACATGAATTCCTTACTACTAGAAATGAGCAACCTGGTTTGTACCAAACCAGATTCATTACAAAAATTTAGGAATCGACCCAACCATAAAGTTTTTGGGATTCACCACCCACAATTTACTGTTATACCCCAAGGTCTTTTTAAACCCTAGAGTATAATAATCAGAAACCCAGGGCAGGTAAGTAAACATAAAAAATACTGACACTCACCTTTCCATACCACTCCCAGGTTTCCTCATGGTCCTCCTTGGTCAACTTCTGGCGTCTTGTGTTAAAGCATTATGACATTGATATGCCCCACTTGAGCGTTGAGACCCAATCACTGACCTAAGTGGTCACCCAGGGCCCATGATGCCACCTAGGAGGCTGGAAGATGACAGAAGATCCTGAGGGAGCTCTATACACCTCCAGCAAGCCCAGGAGAGGTGAGGGAAGATGAGTATAAGTGTTTATTATGTTCCAACTCCGCCCTTGAGCATCTTTTTCTTATTCTCTGGGGTCTGAATAATAGCATTTCCTGCTTTTAGTCTGAAATAAAACAGGCAGATGAACCGTGCGAATATTCGCGAAACAAATTTTGCAAGGTTTGCCTATTTCTATTTACTACCAAAGACCACCAAGGATGCTGACATTACCACTTCACTTCTGTAGACCACCAAGGATGCTGACATTACCACGTCACTTCTCTAGACCACCAAGGATGCTGACATTACCACGTCACTTCTCTAGACCACCAAGGATGCTGACATTACCACTTCACTTCTGTAGACCACCAAGGATGCTGACATTACCACCTCACTTCTCTAGACCACCAAGGATGCTGACATTACCACGTCACTTCTCTAGACCACCAAGGATGCTGACATTACCACTTCACTTCTGTAGACCACCAAGGATGCTGACATTACCACTTCACTTCTGTAGACCACCAAGGATGCTGACATTACCACTTCACTTATGTAGACCACCAAGGATGCTGACATTACCACCTCACTTCTCTAGACCACCAAGGATGCTGACATTACCACCTCACTTTTGTAGGCCACTATGGATGCTAACATTAAACCCTTATTGTCCTGAACCACCAGGGATCCCAATATTAACCCTTCTTATCCAAGTGATGCTGACATTAAACCCCTCATCACACTAAGCCACTAAGGATGCTTACTTCGACCCCTTTCTGCCATACACAAAAGCGATGGTAACATAAACCTAATCCCTGCCTTAGATCACCATAAATGTTGTCATTGACTGCTACAATACATCAGGCCACCATTGATGGTTGCCTTGACAGTGATGGTTGCTCAACCACCAGAAATTCTTTAATTAATCCCTTCACTGCCCTAGATCAATATGGATTTTGGAATTGAATTCTTTAAATACTAGACCAGCAAGGATGTTGGCGTTGATGTTTTCCAGTATCTAGAACACCGGGGATGCTTTCATTTATGCCGTTCCCTGCCCTAGAGTATTAGAAATGTTAAATTAACCCTTTCACTACCCTAGACCCCAAAGGATCTACAATATTAAAAGTTCTGTGAACATGAATCCACGCTCTCAGAATGACATCCCCCATCTTAGTCACATAATATGTTTGGCAGGCGAACTTTAAAATCTCAGCTAGATCCTGACAAATATGCAAATGATGTTTACAACACACAAAAATAATATTTCCATGAAGGTGTTTCATATTATTTTCTAAAGTGTTTCGAAACAGAATTTTTTGGCCAACGCGTGCTGGCAGATGTCATCCACGTGACTACTTCAACGTCTCTATAAGGGAAAATGTTAAACATATGCAGGGATGTGGGGCTCATGCATTGATAATCCGCTTGACAAATGAGTCTAATAGTATCCAGTGTTTTCTAGGCTGTGGGCAGGAATCCATTGAGGTCTAAGTAAGAAGGAAGGTCACCAGAATTTGAATGAAGGATGAATACCGCGTCTACTCTAGAGAATGCTCCGTACAATAAAAGTATGACAGAGGATGATTAATTATATTTCAGACTAAGATAATTCCCAGAGTATACGAATGTGTTATAAAAAAAAAAAAAAAAAAAGTTTCTAACCTTTTCTAGATGTAATTAAATGAGCGGTGTTAAAGTCGGGGTTAAGGCCTTGTCGGAAACCAAATTCTAAGGCTCACAATAAATAAAAGAATCTCATTTGCATTGGGCTCTGTTTGAGTCGCGCTATGTCTCTCAAAGTGCAGGAATTAACTACAGGAGAGAGTATTAAAATCCATCCCTGAATGGCGTTTTCCACAGTCGGGCTTATCTGAAGCGAGGAGGTAGACATGAGCCGCCGCTAATAATGGCTTATCAAAGAAAATTCTTAGCAATTAGTATGTAAAGATGGTAAAATCGCCGCAACGACTTCCTGGAGCAATTATTAGATTGAAACATTTATGGTTTTTTTTTTTTTAATAAAATAAATTTAGGAAAGTGGAAAGAAAAGCTGGTTGGCTACAAGAATACAGAGGAAATTCTTTAATCTGGTGTTTGATAATGTAGACATTGCGATAATCTGACACTATGTTCCAGCCAGGCACTAAGGGCTCTACAGGCACTGAGCTTGGACCACCCTTCAGCCATACGCTTTAGCAGCATTTACATTCCCCTTTCCTTCTCTGTCTGGGCCCAGATCTTCTTCGCAACATATCTGTACAAACAAGCTTCCCATCATTCCCATCCCCTGTTGGTGCCCCCCACACAATAACCATGCCCCCTTATGTCCCCCTTTGATTATATTCTGCTGACCAACTGCTACTTTTGGTACTAAAAGGATAGTCTTCTCCTTTCTGGTAGTGGAAGACTGCGTATCATAAATCTTCTCACTCCAGTGCACCAGAGGGCAGGGGCAATACATTTACAATACACAGACCACCAGCCATCAAAGGAAATCAGAAAGGAGATCAAAGAATTTTATTTGGCCTTAGGGTGGTGAGGGTGTCCTGCCAGTACCTCTGGTTTATGGGTCTGGTTTAAGCTGTGACCAATGCAACCTCTATAGTGGTGCCAGTGTGTAGTTAAGAGCTGGAATATGACATAAGCAAGTAACAATGAATTCAGAGATCCTTTCCAAATAAAGGTGACCACAATTTTTTTGGAATCTGTGTCAGTATTTGCCACTATAAGGCTACTGTAAACCTTAGAAATTTGACATGCTGCTCAGGGGTGGGACAACTGAGCTCCGCTTTAGGTTGTCCCACCCATAAGGATGTGTAGTAAATTGATGAGTGTATAAAAAAGCAATTCCTATAGACTTAAGATGACCACTTACCATTAATAGCTGTATTTAGATGCCAGCTTGACCTCAATGGATGGTGGAGTAAGTCGCTGCCAGACATATGTGGTGGCTGCTTATATCTGGGGACAACAAAAGGGTTGAGTGTTGAATTCAACATCCCTAATCTGTTTTTCTCCCGCCACCATCTTTTTCCTTATATAGATTACTCAGCTGATTTTTCTGTAGGGCAGGTTCAACGGTGAAATTTTTGCAGTGGAATTCACAGCAAAAAAAAATTCAGCCTGCCATATATTTCAATGGGAAGCAGACGTGTCCTGATCTTCGGGCTGAACCTTCCATTGAAGTGAATAGAAGTGGGAAATCTCTCTGCCGATGCCAGGGTCCTGCTAAAAAATCTACCATGTGAACTCACCCTAATGTGTATGGGGGCCTTCATATTTGACTTCATAATGACCACCTAATATTCCATCTATACACAAAATATTAAAGTCATATTCATCTACTAACCTGAATATCCTAAGGTCGATTTCGAGGCCCACAAGTTCAGTGGCCATATTATGCTCTGTGTGTAGTCACTGAGAAATTTCTGATACAATTGTTTCCGATTAAACATGCGGCTAATTAAAATCACTAAAAGGAAGTTTTTAGCCCCTCTACATCATCCATATGTCCTTATATTTCCTTTCCTTCCTACTTATTATGCTAGAAAATGTTCCATTACCTTCCTTCACACAGTGTTAACATGTCCATTAATCCATATAATTTAGTACGTAGCTTAATTAAATATACACCAACTAGTGTATAGTAGACCTCACGACCATGAGGATGTCGAGCAAGAAATTACTAGCTCAGGAGTACAAGGAATATGTCCGGACACTATAATGAGGCAAGGGGGAGCGTCATTGGGATAATGTCAGGATCTGAAGCCAGGGCGTACGCAATAGTTGACATGAAAGCATCTCCTGATACCACTGCGTCTACCACTTGGGTCATCGAATGTCCAAAGCTAAAAAAAGCAGCAGTTGATAAAACCACTTGACTGGTAGATTTATTAAAGGGGCCTTCTGAGCTTACAAAAAGTGTCTGCTGCTTTTCTAAAAACATTGGCATGGTAATGCATGGGCTGTGTCCAGGACTGCAGCTCCGATTCATTCACCTAAGAAGCCAACCTGATGAAACTTGTTTTTGAAATGGGATGGGGTAACAAGGCCCCCACTTACAATGTGCCTTATAATACTGGTGTCTTCTTTTTTGGCAAAGGGACATTTGAGCCTTCTTAAGTTCAACTCTTCATATTGCACCTTCTTTAAGTGAGCACATATGTATTCTGAATGGGGAAAGAAAGTTAAAAGCAGCCATGTTTTTTTTTTATTTAAAGGTTGTAGTCCAGGCTAAATCATCTAACAACTGTCCTCGGTTCTGGTGGTGCATCCCCTATTCCATGGACTGCAGGGGCTGGAAGTGCAGACAGTAAAGTGGTCACTGTGGTCATACAGTGGACTCAGCAGTCACATGTTGGGTACTAATGGAGTCACTGCTATAGCATCACCAGCACCTAGCATGTGATCTATTATACCCTGGGGTCTAAAGAGATCCCGGACTATAATTATGTCACTTTCACATTGACATTACTTTGGCTGTGTTTGCCTTAGAGAGCTAGAAATTAGTTAGGTTTCTAGCAGCCCTGACAGTGTTCTACAATATGTTTTATAGATAGGTTCCTAGGAGTCCTAAGCATGTTCTACACTATGTTTTCTAGATAGGTTCCTAGGAGCCCTGACAGTGTTATACACTATGTTTTATAGATAGGTTCCTAGGAGCCCTGACAGTGTTCTACACCATGTTTTATAGATAGGTTCCTAGGAGCCCTGGCAGTGTTATACACTATGTTTTATAGATAGGTTCCTAGGAGCCCTGACAGTGTTATACACTATGCTTTATAGATAGGTTCATAGGAGCCCTGACAGTGTCATACACTGTTTTATAGATAGGTTCCTAGGAGCCCTGACAGTGTTCTACACTATGTTTTATAGATAGGTTCCTCAGAGCCCTGACAGTGTTATACACTATGTTTTATAGATAGGTTCCTAGGAGCCCTGACAGTGTTCTACACGATGTTTTATAGATAGATTCCTAAGAGCCCTGACAGTGTTATACACTATGTTTTATAGATAGCTTCCTAGGAGCCCTGACAGTGTTATACACTATGTTTTATAGATAGGTTCCTAGGAGCCCTGGCAGTGTTATACACTATGTTTTATAGATAGATTCCTAGGAGACCTGACAGTGTTATACACTATGCTTTATAGATAGGTTCCTAGGAGCCCTGACAGTGTTATACACCATGTTTTATAGATAGGTTCCTAGGAGCCCTGACAGTGTTCTACACTATGTTTTTTAGATAGGTTCCTCAGAGCCCTGACAGTCTTCTACACTATGTGTTATAGATAGGTTCCTAGGAGCCCTGACAGTGTTATACACTATGTTTTATAGATAGGTTCCTAGGAGCCCTGACAGTGTTATACACTATGTTTTATAGATAGGTTCCTAGGAGCCCTGACAGTGTTATACACTATGCTTTATAGATAGTGTATAACACTGTCAGGGCTCCTAGAACCTATGTTTTATAGATAGGTTCCTCAGAGCCCTGACAGTGTTCTACACTATGTTTTATAGATAGGTTCCTAGGAGCCCTGACAGTGTTATACACTATGTTTTATAGATAGGTTCCTAGGAGCCCTGGCAGTGTTATACACTATGTTTTATAGATAGGTTCCTAGGAGCACTGACAGTGTTATACACTATGTTTTATAGATAGGTTCCTAGGAGCACTGACAGTGTTATACACTATGCTTTATAGATAGTGTATAACACTGTCAGGGCTCCTAGAACCTATGTTTTATAGATAGGTTCCTCAGAGCCCTGACAGTGTTATACACTATGTTTTATAGATAGGTTCCTAGGAGCCCTGGCAGTGTTATACACTATGTTTTATAGATAGGTTCCTAGGAGCACTGACAGTGTTATACACTATGTTTTATAGATAGGTTCCTAGGAGCACTGACAGTGTTATACACTCTTCTTTATAGATAGTGTATAACACTGTCAGGGCTCCTAGAACCTATGTTTTATAGATAGGTTCCTCAGAGCCCTGACAGTGTTTTACACGATGTTTTATAGATAGATTCCTAAGAGCCCTGACAGTGTTATACACTATGTTTTATAGATAGCTTCCTAGGAGCCCTGACAGTGTTATACACTATGTTTTATAGATAGGTTCCTAGGAGCCCTGGCAGTGTTATACACTATGTTTTATAGATAGATTCCTAGGAGACCTGACAGTGTTATACACTATGCTTTATAGATAGGTTCCTAGGAGCCCTGACAGTGTTATACACCATGTTTTATAGATAGGTTCCTAGGGCCCTGACAGTGTTCTACACTATGTTTTTTAGATAGGTTCCTCAGAGCCCTGACAGTCTTCTACACTATGTGTTATAGATAGGTTCCTAGGAGCCCTGACAGTGTTATACACTATGTTTTATAGATAGGTTCCTAGGAGCCCTGACAGTGTTATACACTATGTTTTATAGATAGGTTCCTAGGAGCCCTGACAGTGTTATACACTATGCTTTATAGATAGTGTATAACACTGTCAGGGCTCCTAGAACCTATGTTTTATAGATAGGTTCCTCAGAGCCCTGACAGTGTTCTACACTATGTTTTATAGATAGGTTCCTAGGAGCCCTGACAGTGTTATACACTATGTTTTATAGATAGGTTCCTAGGAGCCCTGGCAGTGTTATACACTATGTTTTATAGATAGGTTCCTAGGAGCACTGACAGTGTTATACACTATGTTTTATAGATAGGTTCCTAGGAGCACTGACAGTGTTATACACTATGCTTTATAGATAGTGTATAACACTGTCAGGGCTCCTAGAACCTATGTTTTATAGATAGGTTCCTCAGAGCCCTGACAGTGTTATACACTATGTTTTATAGATAGGTTCCTAGGAGCCCTGGCAGTGTTATACACTATGTTTTATAGATAGGTTCCTAGGAGCACTGACAGTGTTATACACTATGTTTTATAGATAGGTTCCTAGGAGCACTGACAGTGTTATACACTCTTCTTTATAGATAGTGTATAACACTGTCAGGGCTCCTAGAACCTATGTTTTATAGATAGGTTCCTCAGAGCCCTGACAGTGTTTTACACTATGTTTTATAGATAGGTTCCTAGGAGCCCTGACAGTGTTATACACTATGTTTTATAGATAGGTTCCTAGGAGCCCTGACAGTGTTATACACTATGTTTTATAGATAGATTCCTAGGAGCCCTGACAGTGTTATACACTATGCTTTATAGATAGGTTCCTAGGAGCCCTGACAGTGTCATACACTGTTTTATAGATAGGTTCCTCAGAGCCCTGACAGTGTTCTACACTATTTTTATAGATAGGTTCCTAGGAGCCCTGACAGTGTTATACACTATGTTTTATAGATAGGTTCCTAGGAGCCCTGACAGTGTTATACACTATGTTTTATAGATACATTCCTAGGAGCCCTGACAGTGTTATACACTATGCTTTATAGATAGGTTCCTAGGAGCCCTGACAGTGTCATACACTGTTTTATAGATAGGTTCCTCAGAGCCCTGACAGTGTTCTACACTATGTTTTATAGATAGGTTCCTAGGAGCCCTGACAGTGTTCTACACTATGTTTTATAGATAGGTTCCTAGGAGCCCTGGCAGTGTTATACACTATGTTTTATAGATAGGTTCCTAGGAGCACTGACAGTGTTATACACTATGCTTTATAGATAGTGTATAACACTGTCAGGGCTCCTAGAACCTATGTTTTATAGATAGGTTCCTAGTAGCCCTGACAGTGTTCTACACTATGTTTTATAGAAAGGTTCCCCCAGCTACCCAAACCCAAAATGAATCCTGAGAGGTTCGTCCATCTCTAGCAAGACTCAATATAGCCGCACCTATTGTGGGATGCAAAGAGTTGGAGATGGTGGAGGTGGTGAAAGGTTCTCTGACTCCTCTTTAACTGGACAACCTTTCTCTTCTACAAGAGATGGCAGATATGGAGCTCAGGAAATGAATAAAACTGACCTCCTAGTTCTAGGACAGGGCATGAGATAACTGAGGACCCATTTTTTGAGCCTCTGAATTAATATTCTACCTATAAATACTTCTGGATACATTTCCAAGGTAATAAAGTTAGCAGTTGTCTAACTTTGCCCGGAAGAAATACATCTTGCTTTGAGACTTATAAAGTACTAGCCATAACTTGCTCATAAATTGCTTTTTACTGCGATAGCGTGCGGAATAAAGGAGGGATATTAGTAAGGAAATCTTCCGCTGACCCCGCCATGCCATATTATGCTGCTACATTCAGGCGCTTGCAGTAAAAACGCCAACGTTCATGTTTTCATTTTCAGGCTGAATCCATCCCTTACTGCCATTATGCTCCAGATAGCAAGTTAATTTCCGAATAGATTATGATTGTCGGCGAGTTTCATGACTCAAATGCTTAATTTGAAGGTAAAATTCCCTCCGTATTTCTCTCATCACTGCTCAGTACTGTAGAGAATAAAAGATTCACATTTATATGATCTGATATTAATTCCATTATTGGTATTATGATGGAGGCAAATAACTATCAAGCAGAATCCACTTCTCTTTGTCCTCGGGAGATTTAGCATCACAGAGCCCGTCTGCCTTCCACAATACGAGCTAATGATACCTTGTAATAATTAGAGAATTTAGTAAGAATAATCTCGCGCCTTCCTCTATAGGCTCTTTAAGATTTAATATCAGAATTGTCTGTGCTTGAATAGGCACTTTACAGACTATTGTCTGCAAACTCAGCCCGCTACTTCAAACAGACAGAGAAATTATTGGAATCTTCTGTATCAAGAACTACAATTATAGCACAGCGGGGATGCTTGAAACTTAGTCTGGGTACGTGTGGAGGGCAGGGTGATGGGCATTTCATCAGAAATTATTTCTACTATTATAAATTTTTGTATTTTTGGCCAATTTTGTGTTCCATTGTTTGCAATGTGCAATATATACAGTATGTATAAGCCAGTGTGAGCCAGTATTCAATTTACTAAAGTACCCTAGTATCCCTTGCAATGGTAGGGGTATCAGACAAGTGCTGCAAAGGTTGTCACTTTTACAATAGGAATGGCTAGGTTACTTGTAGAGGTGAGTAGACTGGTTTGGAGCGAATCGGAATCGAACCCGAATTTTCCAAAAGCTAAAGGTTCAGCCTCAGCCCGAAACTTTTGTGGTTCACCACTTATAAATCACTACTATACTATGGAGTCTCTTCAGATCCCAGAGTATAATAAGTGGAGGCCCAGGGGAGGTGCAGAAACATAATAAACACTTGAGCTCCCTTGCTACATCCGATGCCTCCTTAGGGAACTCCTGGGTCGTCATCTGGACTCTCCCAACCTCCTGAATGACATCACATGCACCACAAGCTGCTAAAACCTGTGATTCAGTTTCAGAAATCACATGAGGTGTGCCGACACCATGATGCTTGCGTTACAGTGCCATAATGGCAGCATAACAGGCTTCAGTGGTCCACTAGGGCATGTGACGTCACCCAGGTGGCTGGAAGAGTCCATAAGATGACCAAAGAGGAGCTCAAGGGGGCAGCGGATGGAAGGAACCTGAAATGTCGGTGCAGTTTTATGTCGATCCAGCCATCCACACTAATCTCCCACTCCATGTGTCTTTCGAATGCACCAGACAGGCAGGTGTGGAAAAAATGCTGCAAAATCAGAATGCTTTCAAAAATAGAAGGGTTAATAGTTTATTTTTGTCCTTTAACAAAATGTAGTGAATGAAGAAAAAAATGTAAATCCCATCAATATTTGGTGTGACCTTTGCCCTTTGGAGGAGGAGTCTTGGAAGTGATGACATGGACTCACATATATAGCCCTGACCTCAACATTATCCAGCCCGTCTTTGATGACGTGAAGAGACAGAAGGATTGGAGCAGAATACATCCACAGAAGATCTGTGCTTAGTGCTCCAAGATGGCGGCGGAACAACCTCCCTGCCGAGTTCTGCCAAAAACTGTCTGCAAGTACCGAGAAGAACTGATGGAAGGCAAAGGGCAAACGTCACACCGAATATTGATGGGATTTACATTTCTCTTTTCTCCATTCACTTCATTATGTTAATTGACAATAATAAACTATTAACCCTATTGCAGAATTTTCATTGACTTGGAAAGGGTTTGATGTTTTATGAGAGTTGGGTGATGAAGGATAAGACTCATGATGCCTGTTCCTCTGTTCTCCCAAAAGATAACCCACCACAATAAGTGTTTGTCAACAGCTTACCCACCTCTTTCCATTGAAAGCACATGCACGCTCAGTGAACCAAGCATCCATGTGTTTATGTGGTTGGGAGGAAAAGCCGTTAGCCGAATGACAGCCATTGTATCTGTATAAGGTGTATGAGAACTTTTAGGATACATTTTTGAGTGTAGGATATGAGCGCTAAGGTGGAAGACAGAAGAAAGTTGTCTTTAATAAGTTCTATAGCAATCTATAGATATTTATATAGGTTTTCTTTGACGTGATGTTCAGGCCTCCAGCTACATAACTTCCTCATCTGTAGTCTTTTTTGGATTATTTAGCATGAAAATGGTGGAATTTACTCTATTTTCCATTTCACCTATCAATATGTGGCCAACAAAGAGTCACTCAACATGAGTGTTGTGCATAGTAACATGGCTAAGAAGCCCACTACAAAACCTAGATTATTTTTGGAAAATATAATGGCCCTTTAATTGGTTTCTAGGATGGTGTTTGTTCTGTGCGAGAGATGTGTCCTTCTCATATTGGTAGATCTTGGCTCTCAGCTCAATGACTCTTTGTCAATCATAGACAATATTCTGCCACAATCTAGTGCCGCCATTGTCTCTCCGAGCAGACTCTTCATTCATTACCAGAGCGTTTTGTTGAAGACCTTGAATGGTTTATTTGCTGCATTTTGTGAAAGTAAATCACAGTCTTGGCACCGATCCACGTCGCCTTTTATGATAAATTAAGATTACAAATTGGAAAATCTGAAATGCTTTTACGGCTAAGTATATGTTCTTAATGCGGCATAAGAAGGCAGAGTAAGGGACCCCGGCGCTATAAACAGCCTGAATATGGTATCATTTGCAAACTAGTATTAGCTAGATAACACATAAAGTGGCTGCATAAGTATCCGAGATTGTGCTTGTAAAAGCAAGAAATACATCAACGCAGGAAGTATATTATGCATGGAATATATACATTCTCCCTGGTCACAAAGTGCTGTCTTAAAGGGGAAGTCCAGTCAAGACCATCTTCTGATACAATAGGGGGAATTTATTAAAGGGTTTATGCTATGAATAGTATTTATCCTCTATCCTATGGATAGAGGATAAATACCTGATCGGTAGGGGTCTGACCACTGAGACCCCCACCAATCCCGAGAACAGGGTATATTTTCCCCATCCAGTACATTCACATTGACCACAGCGGATGGCGCTCCTATCACTTCAATGGGTGAGCGAGAGATAGCCAAGCAAAGCACCCACGGGAGCGTGGGTTCGTCCATCCACCAACCAATCCCCATCACTTTTTCTATTCAGGATACAACAACATCTGATATACTCTAGGAAAATAAATGTCTATTTTTGTTGCCTATACATTGAGAAAACAATTTTGTATAGACTTCAGCCATTGTTAAATGATTTTTCCGGGGACTTTATTAAGGACCTATTCCTGGGTAGATCATCAACATGGGATCGGTGAGGGTTCAACACCCAGGACCCCTGCTGAGTAGCAGGTTGAAGAGGCTGCAGTGAGTATTACAGCTTCTTTACTGAATACCAAGTGCTGTACATTGTATAGTGGCTGTGCTTGGTATTGCAGATCAACCCCATTCATTTGAATGTAATTGAGCTGCTGCAGTACCATGTGACCAGTGAACATGACGTCATCGGCACAGGGAAGAGGCTGTAATGCTCATCAATGCTACGGTCTCTTCAAACATGGCTGTGAGACCCCCACCAATCACATACTGATGCTCTATTCTAAGGATTGGTCATCAATTGTCAAGTCCCAGAAAACCCCTTTAACCCTTTCCCCGCCACCCACTTATTTATACGTCCGGCCAGGGTGGAATTTCAGTGGCAGAGGACATATGTAGTCATTACCCATTTGATAACCCATTGAGACACATGTAATCTTCAGGTTGTCTACTTTCAAGAAATATATAGGGTTTAGGGGTTCACTTGCTTTTCACGGTGTGTAATCCCTACATTTTAGAGGATGATACTTTTTAACATTCCCAGCTTCAAAGCAGATTTTTGTTCCTTCCAGTTCTGGTGATTTTATGAAGCTATGCGCATGTAGGCGTAGGCCTTAGTGATATGAATGAACTCTGCACATGTTGAACCCTTATTTTTAGGAGGTTTGGTGCATATAACTTTTTGTTTGGTTTCCACTTTTAGCAAATAATATAAATTTATTTGCATTTTTTTTTTTTATAAAACATACATTTAAGTCAAAATTGCATGAAGGCGCTTGTTTGTCTACAGTACCAAGTGGCATTTTGACAATGCTGCAGGTGTCTACTTACAGAAAATATATAGGTATGAGGGGTTATTATAATTTTTTAACATTGCAATTTAGGTTTTATTTGTCCAGCTCAAAACGGTGAAAATTGCCTTGGCAGCCAGAGGTGCAAAATACCCGAAAATCCCTGGCAGAGAAAGGGTTAAGATGTTCTTGCTGGTAATGACCCAGTGGAAAACAAAACAGCTGAGAATCCCTATTGTGCAAAAAAAAATGATCTGTCCTGTAAGTGCAGCACAAAAACTAAAAAGTTGCTAGAAAAACATTCTGAGTTTTGGTCCCAAATTGTTTAATCTCCTTTTTGCCTGTTATTTATTTCTCATTGTTTCCTGATCCAGCATAATAGTTTCTACTTTTCACAATGATAAGATTGCAGGCATTTACTCTTTTCTGGATATGATGAACCCTGTTGGAATACGAGAGGAGAATTGTAATTTTTCTTGTATTGGGAATTGCACGCACACGACTTTTTGCAGTAATAGCATTTCTCTTATTACGTCTCACATCATAGAGCAGGCTGAACCTGTACAACATCTGCACAGATCATTACATGATCCAAGGAGCCTGATCTGCACTTCCTCGCGTAGGAATTGCATATTGCATTCCTATTTTAATGGTTTGTTCTAAAGCACGTGCAGCTCGACTAACTTAGAAATACACAACTCAGCTGAAAACTTCCAAGGTCCATAGGTCTAATAATCTGAGAAACCAAAGATATGCTCCAACACTAGTGGATGAGACTTATTGTCTCCCCCATCTATGGTCAGGTCATATTCTGGGGACATTCATTATCTTTTTTGGAAGAAATGGACAGTAGTGTTAGTGATGCCCGTAGAGTCCAAATAATACCGTAATAATAGGAGTATCCAGCACCCAAAACATGACAATATAGAAAGAATAAAAAGCAAAAATATTTAGTCCAAAATTCATAAACATGGCCACATCCACAGAAATAGGATATGCTTATGCATTTTGACCCATCCTTAGGTCTTAAAGGGGTTATGTGGAGAGGAAGAACTAGCAGTGTACATACTGCACCAGAAGGCTCAACTTACTGATATAGATTTTTGTCCCACATCACGCCAATTCTGAAATTTTCATAGCATTACCAAGGGACAGAAAGTCTTCTATCTCAGCCTGCTCTCCTGATGCGACTCTTCGTCACATGACCAACCATGCTCTACTCCTACTGCTTGCATTTGGAGTAGAGCAGAGTTGATCAAGAGTTAAAGCATCAGGAGAGTAGGCTGAAATAGCCTGAGTAGGCTGGTCCCCCAGGGGCGCTATGAAAAGCTCAAAAACTACAGCATCTACAGTATGCTAGTTATTGGACCCTTTTGGTGCAGTATGTACACTGTATAACCTCCCCATATAACCTCTTTAATCATATTATACTACCAGGTTCCCGTGTCCTCGTGTATAAATTGTGGCTTGTTGGCACCCCTAGGCACCTAGCACATGGGGCACGTTCCTCATTAGCCCTGTTCCCCAGCTTTGCCAATGTAAATACATCATGTCTTCTGATTCAGTCCATATCAAGGATAAAAAAAACCCTTCCCTATTGAGTAGCATATTATATCAGTCGCCACCCCGTACAGGTTTATTAACCATTCCATGTCTATTATTCCTGTTACTTAGTAGAGGAGGTTGAAAAATCTAATTCAACCAATATTTCTATCATGTTCATCCGGGGGAGACTAAACCTCCAGTGGGGCAGATCAACCATGTTAGGGAGAAAATTCCTTGTCAACTTCACAAATATCACTCCCAATAAATTCCTGGATGAACAACACCCCCTCCCAAAAAGAACTCATGACCATAATTTGCAGTAGAATTTTTTTTAAGATCATAAACTCCAATGAATCAACCACCATAGCACTATGTGGCAGAAGCTTCCATCATCTCACGCCCTGTCTTTGGAGGCACTGGATAGATTCTTACGATCTGGCTTTCCAATATCAGATAAATATCCAGATTTTTTGTTTTCTTGTGGTGCATTTTATATATTGTAGCTTGATCAATGAAACCATATTTGCATTTTGTGTTACTTTTTAAGGGATTTAGAATGTTGGTCCAGTTTGATATATAAGATTTTCATTTCACAATGTTTTACATATATTACATCTTCATATATCACACTCCTATGAACCCATTTATTTTAACCGTGTAGTGACAGGTTTCTTATTGGTATACATAGTGGGATCTTTTTGCTAGTGTATATTCCTTTTATAGGACTGGCAAATATATCATTGTACCTTGTAGCAAAAATCAGTGAATTTGAGGATCAGGAACTTGACATTATTAGGGCATAAAGATATTCTTGTCTAGTCTTGGAGTTCTCGGAGTAACCACATGATCTCATCCTCTCATCCATGTGTTGACAATCAATCATAATCACTCTGAGATCTACAACACCATCTCACTCTAATGTATTCGCCTACAGGTAAGTTTATTATTGCATGGGTAGGATGGCAGCTGGAGGCATGTCACATTACCCTACCACGTTTCTTGTCTCCCCATGGATTTCTCACTCATTTCGAAGGTAAAACTTAAATTGTTTCTGTTACTAAGCTGACATGGCTGCAACCAGATCCCCAGATCCGATGCATGTTGTCTATGTAGCGTCCACAACTGCTTATTTTCTTTATGAAGGGGTAGTTGATGTTACTTGTGTAATACAAGTTGGAGAGAGAAGACGCCATAGGACCCCATATTTGGAGACAAACTGACGTTGAACAAAGGTATCAAGTATCAGTAACATATGTGATGTCACAATACAGGGATAATATACACAGTGATGTCACATTACAGGAATTATACACACAGTGACATCACAGTACAGGGATAATACACACAGTGATGTCACAGTACAGGAATAATACACACAGCGATGTCACAGTACAAAGATAATACACATGGTGATGTCACAGTACAGGATAATACACACAGTGATGTCACAGTACAGGGAAAATACACACAGTGATGTCACAGTACAGGAATAATACACACAGTGATGTCACAGTACAGGACCATAATACACACAGTGATGTCACAGTACAGGGATAATGCATACAGTGATGTCACAGTACAGAGATAATACACACAGTGATGTCACAGTACAGGAATAATACAGTGATGTCACAGTACAGGGATAATGCATACAGTGATGTCACAGTACAGGGATAATGCATACAGTGATCTCATAGTACAGTGATAATGCACACAATATCACAGAATAGAGATACTTTAGACACTGATGTTACAGTACAAGGAGGATCTACTTGACATGCAACACTTGTATTATGCACACAGTGATGTCACAGTATTGAGATAATGCACACCATAATATCACACTAAGCAGGCAGTGACAAAAAAGCTCAGAAATAAATCATACAAATATATCACCATGTACACCATGTAGGCAGTGACATCACAGGACTGGAAGAAAGTCCATAATGATGTCACTTACATGACATATAGCGATTTTATAATAGAGAGGTCCACACATTGACCTCCTTTCTACCAGTGTATAATATTCTGTAAAAGCTCCTGGGTCCTAAGGCAATATCTGAACCAGGGCCCCCACCTGCCATGCGCCATTTATAATACTGTTGTCACCTGTACACCCCCTCGAGCTATGTCTTGGCTCTGGACACATCTGATCTTCAGTCTCATGTCATTTCATCTTTTCACCATCTTTTATCCCAGCCCTGCCAGGGAAATATAACTGCGGAATAAAGTTTCAATAAAAATCACAGGGACGGAATGGAATGACACCGTCTGTGGTTTTTAAGTACATCTTTGGATATTCAGTGGTTTTTGTTATCATCTATGAGTCATACGTTTTTTTCTCCCCAAGGGTCTTTTTGCTGTTTTTGGTCTAATGGAGGGGGCTAATCGCTATCGAGGTTCCAAGTTGCGCCGTCATTGAACACATACCGGTGTTGGAGAATAAAAGCCCAAAGACGTAGTAGAAAGGGCAGCGCTCACCTCATTAGGAACCCAGCGGGGGTGTCATTTAATCCCATTTTTATCTCAACAACGCACTCAGCATGGGAGATTCTGTCATATTACTATAATATTGCCAACAGTTTTGCACTTATGCATTTGCAAAGGAGGACTCCGCAAACAAAAGTGACATACATGGTTATTCAGATTGATCAGCATGGATTCCTACAAGAGTGTGGCCGTCCTAAGTAACTGATGTATTGTGCGTGGAAAATCTGCTTTTTGCTGCTTACCAAGGCGCAACGTGAAGTCTAAATACCAACATAGAAATTGTTCTGCTGCGTTCCTAGAATAGACATGATCATTTAATGCTTTCCGCTGCTTCATCTATGGCTTTCATGTTAATTATTGAATAGGAGATATCTATTATTGAAAAGGGTTCACTTACTTTTACACTATAAGAATCTTGTGAGATTTGCTTCACCGATATTTGCAAGGTTGGTTGGGACAATTCGTTTCGAATTGGTATTGCAACCCCTCCTTATTTACTTGATAACAGAATACCAGACACCCTCCGTAGACAAGGGTGGCGTAGTTTCTGGAAGGCAGCAGCCATGTTTTCTATCCTTGTAAACTCCTTTAAGGGAAATGCTTTGAAGAATAAGCCTCGGCTTGTAAGAATTTACATTCAGTTCCAACAATCTATCATTGGGATAGAGGCTAGGACTGAAAAGTAAATTTCACTTACCTGTCTCTCAGATATATTTCTTAATCAAATATACCCACTGAGATTCACGACATGAAAAGAGTATTTTTGGTGCCAGCAGCACGAGGATCTCGCCATCTTCTTCTCTACTTTTTGCTGATTCAGCTGTAAGACTAGTTGTCATCCATTCACAATACTAATATAGCTCTGGGATTATCTCTCTACATAATTCACTACCTCTGAGCAAGTTCTGATCAAGCTTCTGTCATGATTTATAGTCTTAAGATAAAATGCTAAATGTGCAAGACTAAGAGCTGCAGATACAGTTCTGCTTCTATCAGTGCCTTCTATCTTCTATGCAAAGTTTATTGCATTGGGCTTCGGGGTCAGACTAGGGTTCCTTGGGTCCACCAACAAACACTCATATAGAGCATGTTCAGGTCCAAGAAATAGACCATAGTGACAGGAGATTGGCTCTAAGGTCTTCTCCAAATGGGGTTGAATTCTCGTGGACCTTTGGAGCCCATTATTGCATCAAAGCCTTGGTCAACTGGAAGAGTCTCTAGTGCTCTGAAAGACCTGCCCAACCCCGGTGAGCTTCACAGTAAATATCAAAATGGATCTCCTTCCAGTGCTGGTAAACACAACCACCAATACCATTCTAGGAGTGACAGGAGATTGGCTCTAAGGTCTGCTCCAAATGGGGTTGACTTCTCCTGGACCTTTGGAGCCATTATTGCATCCGAGCCTGGGTCAACTGGAAGAGTCTCTAGTGCTCTGAAAGACCAGACCAACCCTGGTGGTCTTCCTAGTAAGTATCAAAATGGATCTCCTTCCAGTGCTGGTAAACAAAACCACCAATACCATTCTAAGACTGAAATTACTGTTCTTTTTTAGCTCCCATACACCCTAGATGTACATTGGCCAAATATGCCAATTAGAGAGCAATCATCTCATGTGTATGGGAGTGTCTCAACTCACGCTTGATTGCCGATGTCAGAGGAAGGACATGGCATGTTGGATTACTGAAATTAATATCCAGTGGTTTTGCTTCAAGTGACCACCGGAGGTATTTCCGGCATTGACTTTCTCTCTTCCTATTAAGAACATATGCACACTTTGCAAAACCAAGGGATGGTTAAGAGGAATAGCTGTCAACCAAACAAGCATTCTGCTGAGTGCTTACTAAAGGAATAAGGCCACCTTTAGTGAACGAAGATGGTAATGAGACGTTTGGGACTGTTTCACACCTCCCTTCTTAGCTAGTGTTGTGGTTCCAAAAATGAAGGGGTTCCACTATTTTAGATTGAGAATGTTAAGGGATTGTCTCATGACTACAGCCCCCAGATGGGAGTCCTTGGCTAATAAAAGACAGACTCAATCCAGCTATGTGTTGCATGGTTGGCCGATTATTCACATAGGCAGCATATAATGAAATATTTCCATGTATGATCTGCCAAAATCTCCCTGCTATATGAGCAGTTTACCATATGCTTTCTAAATAGGGTGGTCTTGAGGAAATTTAGCAAGAATTGTTAATGTAGCCAGAATGGTTAATGGTTGAAAGACAGGAAAGAAAGCTAAGACCTCTGGGTGCTTGTATGTGGATTGACAAACTAACCATAACAAGCATTGGTCCATGATATAGGAAGTCGATCACTCAGGGCTGTGGAGTCAGAGTATTGAAGTTGGCATTGGGGCCAGTTTTAGGTTGAAACTTTATGGTAACTGGATTTCAACTTATGGGAGCAGTCTTTATATCCTATGCACCAGTGGAAGGTGAGCCTCAAAAATAGTCAGGTGCACCCTCCACCGGGCCATGCTTTTGCACAGAAATTTCAGGGATCATTTGAAAGTGGCGAGGGTGTTGCAAAAGGGCAAAAGTCACAAATTTTTGCACAAAAGCCTTATTTGCACAAACATGTGCAACCTTTTCATATCTTGTACACGGCATAATAAATCTTCCTATGGAGTCCAGCAGTACAAGTGAGTGGGGATGGGGGTAGAACCTGAGAGACCAAAACCTCTGACTCCCTGACAGCAGTCCTCACCAAGGACATTGCCCCATTTTAATCATGAAGAAGAGGTTGATGATAGCCCGTATTAATTAGTCCGCCCCTTCTATCATTACCCTGACTCCTTCTGAGCTGCTATCTCACTAGCTTGCCATTTGCACATTTCTGTCAGAGAAACCTTTTCATCTCTATAATGCATGAACGCCTTTTAATAGAGATTTTAACTCCACAGTTTTACATAAATTGCAAAACTGCTGGAATCATATTTATTTTAGGAGATGACTAGTTTATAATTTATAAATACTCCATGTTGTGCGGAACCGTTGAATCAATGATTGATAGCCGCGCACAATTCCCGGCTCTATTATAGATTTCAAGGTACACATTGTGACACTGTGACAATCATTGTGGAATACCTATCATTGTGTAAGATGGGAATTAAAGACATGGAAATAAGATGGTTTACTTAAAGCAAAACAGTTCTTAAAGAAGAAACTTTAGACTTACAGGTCTCTCAGAAACTTGTACCTAAGAGATAAGCGTAGGAAATTTACCCAATAAAAGTATCCCTGATTTTCTCGATTTATTAGAGGGCTTGAAGAGTATGAGGAACACAACACAACCACTGGGTGGCCCCACACATAGAATAGATGGCACATCACTTTGTGGTAGCATATCACTTTGTGATAACTTATCTCAATGACACACAAATCTGTACATGCGCATCCGAAAGACGAAAGGTAAGGAAGGACACATATTATATGTATTATATATATAAGTATACTATAATTTCTAACATGGAGACATGGAGATTTGGGATATGTGGAAGCTTTACAACAGCTAAAGAGCCACAGTAACACACTTTAAATTAATTGCTGAAAGGAGCGAGGGAAGGGAGCTGACAGCTGCTCTGAATATTTCGTAGGCCTCATGCATACAACTGAGAGTTCAGTCTGTGGAGAGGTCCAGTATTCTAATCTGTGGATTCTGGTGCATGTTCTATCCAGATCCTTAAAAACAACTCCGAACGGAACAGAACCCCCATAGAAGTCAATGTAACACAGTAGACACGGTTGACATCTGAGTGCCCTTCGATAAAATTTGAACCACCTTGGCCTGGACACTCGGATGTGTGTATGTGACCTAACTCTTGCTTCCATGTGTCTCCCTTTATGCTGCTTGTGTGTCTCCATGTGTCTCCTTCCCCCTCTGGCAGCTGACAGTGTAATCGCTTCTTACTTTCCAAAACAGCTTCTTAATTCTAACAAGCTGAGAAGAAAAATTCTTCTCAGCTATTCTGCCCCTTTCAGCACAGTCTCTGCTTCTTCTGAGGCCTGGTTCACATCTGCGTTCGGGTTTCCATTCGGGGAGTCTGTTTGTGAACCCCCCGAACGGAAACCTATACGCATAAAACAGTGGTTTACCTGGGAAACCCATGGACCCCATAGACTATAATGGGGTCCGCTCGGTTTCCGCACGAAACAAACAGAGAGAAAAGTCCTGCAAGCAGCACTTTTCTCTGTGCATGTTTTGTGCGGAAACCACATGGACCCCATTATAGTCTATTGGGTCCATGGGTTTCCCAGGTAAACCGCTTTTTTATGTGTATAGGTTTCCGTTCGGGGACACAAACCCGAATGCAGATGTGAATCGGGCCTTAGACAAGAAGGGCAGAAAGACATTTCTATTGGCTGCCCTGCTATGATCACAGGATCACCAGTTGTGGAGAGAATGACTGAGCATGTGTGTCCACCAGCACTCAGCTCATGAGGTGGACATGCGCATTGCATACATTTTGAACACCAGGTGGCACCATACTATGTAAATAAATTTCATATCGCTTTCCTGGATCAATTTTCAATGAATTTTTTTTTTGTTTTTTTTTAATTCAGTGCTATTTTTTTTGTTAATTTTTTTTTTAATAAGTATAATATTCTTTGTGAGCCAGCCCCTTAATGGTGGTAGAAGAAATAATAGCAATAATTATAATTATTATTATTTTTGTAAACTAGTCATAAGGTAAACAGAGTTGGTTGGAAAGAACTTTTTTGAGAACTTTATTACATCTCAGGTCAATTGAACAGTTTGCAAAAATTGATAAAATTGACGTTGTATATTTTTCAACCAGCAGGACACATCTCCGTAGCCTTCAGTGAAGTCCTGTTCCTTGAAGTCTTTATGTTTTCCTGCATATTATTTTTTGTAATTTTTGTACACAATGCTACGCTCCTACAGTAATCAATGTCACAGCGAGAGGGAGATGAAGGCTGGAGATAAAAGCTCGAGTGAACATGAGGGACCTCTGGTCTTATGGCGATGACACCTTGATGATATCCTTCCTTAATTCTCTGCCATCTCCGGTGATGCCTCTATGAATTAGTATATTTTCTGGGCGCCACAAGCCTGTTTCTCTCCTCTAGATATCATTTTTCTTTGATTTATCTTTGATATGTTTTATATTCATATGAATGAGGCTCTGTACAAATTTCTCTTGAGATCAATTTGCAAGCCTTTTTATGGTAAAAAGACCAGTTCCCTAGTGTGCCTGCTTATTTGATATGGAAATTCATATGCTTGCCCTATATCCAACCACATCCTACTCGATGATATTTTTTTGTAGATTTTTACAATAAGTAGACATGTCCTCAAAGTGATATTAAGGTATTATTGGCGTGTATGACATCTGTATGTATGATCTACTCTTGGTTCATTCCACATATACCATGTGGAATTGGATGCTGTAGTGTTAATAGTCATCCTACGCATACATTTGCATTCATTTACTTGGCAGATGGCCCTTCCTACCAGCCAGCCTACTAATGGACGCCAGAAATGATGCACACTCTATATTTACATATACACATTGTTCAGAATATCATTTTGGAATATTTTAGACCCTGCCCAGGAATGACCACAAATTGCCCACTTTGAGATTTACTTTAACCCAAATCCCAACCCTTTTGTGGTTGCCCTCGCTCCTTCCTGCCCATTTCCCAGGAGTATTGGCAACTATGCATGTACAGTATGGTGTCTTTACTATATTTTCCACCGTACCCAAAATGTCATCATAAAACAACCACGTTCTGAATCTAAAAACAATGCCTAAAAAATCTACAACTTATCCTGCAAAAAACAAGGTCTTAAATAAACTTGAAGACATAAAAAAGTTATGATTGACAGAATGTGGGGAGACAGAGACAAGAAAATTCAATGACCTGGGAGATTTTCCAGCAGTTATATATTGATGACCTCTCCTTAGGATCATTAATAAGGTTATTAATATGTGATTGGTGGCGGTCCGATAACCAGGACCCCCACAGAGCAGCTTCTTTGCAGGTCACGACATCAGGTTCATTGGTCACATGGTCTGTTTGCAGCTCAGTTCCGTTCAAGTGCACAGGGCTGGGCTGCAATACCAAGCATAGCCACTATACAATACACGGCGCTGCGCTTGGTAAGCAGAGAAAAGACCACAGCACTTATCCAAACCTGTAGCCCCTTTGATCAGTTGATTGGAGGGGATTCCTGGTGTTGGAACCCACCAATCTAATATTTATGACCTATCCTAAGGACTGGAGATCATTATCATAGTCCCAGAAAACCCCTTTAGGATAAGGCCCCACATAGCAGACCGCAGCAAAAAAGCGGTGCGAGAAAAACTGAGCAGTGCTTTTCTCAGAAAGTCCATAGAGTTTTCCTCTGTGGACTTTCTGCTTCAATTATACATATGTATGGGGAAACCGCTGGCATTTCCATAGGTATAATTGACAGGCTGCGATTTCCAAGAACGTAACAGTTTTGGAAAACGCAGCATTTCCACTGCGCGTATTTTTCTGCAATGTGTGGATAGGAGTCAATAGAATCCCATCCAGCTTGCAGGGATGGTAAAACGCCACGGTTTACGCCACGTGGGGCCCCCGGCCTCAAGGTATACCTCAATACAACTGGATGTGGCAGATATTCTTGGTATTCAAAGACGAGGCCATAGCACTTACCCAAATGCTGCAGTGGAACAGCTGGTTGGTGGGGGTCTCAAGTATCGGACCCCCACTCATCTGATCTGTCATCAATAACATACAATCCCCTAAAAGGCCAAAATTGACCGTCCTTCTGGTTCTCTCCACGTCATAAGTCATAAATTTATGTGTATTGTGCAAAAAATGCTCCATTAATTTTCCAAAATGTGAATTTGTTTCTCTGCTTATCTCGGACCCGGCGAGTAAAATCCAACATGTCTGGAGAGGAGGAAATTCTTAAATAGTTCTATACTCCTTAAAATCTCCAAAATTACTAATTTGGGTAAAACTGAAAAAAAAAAACCATAATATTCCAGTGGTAAGGCAAGTAAATTTGGATTTTCATTGCGTATTCAACCCGAACTGAACTAATCAGAAGAATATGAAATCATCCTTCAGAGGTAATTGCAGTGTCTTGTAGCAAAATGAATAAAGAGCCGGGGGGATTACTGTTTCTAATTAAACTCCCTAAATTGAAAGATTGTGGCCTACAAAATCTGGAATGTTGTTTTGTTAATTAACGTAAAAAATAGACACAAGTTTCAACAAAATTCAGGTAACATTAGCGAAAAGTGAAATAAAAATCACCAAACAAAAGTTCTGTCGGAGTAAAGGAATTGTACAAGGTAGAAATTCTTAAAAATCCAAGCTTTCGTTTTAGGGAGAAATTCTAAAAATGGATCATTTTAGGGGAAAAAAATATAATGTGGGAGATTTATCAAACATGATGAACTTAAAAATTAGCTTTGTTGCCCATAGCAACCAATTATAGTACACTGTAACTTTCCAAATAGTTTATGAATTTAAAGTTGAGTTCTGGAGGCCATTATTGATAAATGACACCTATATTTGCATTTAAAGGGGCTTTAAAGGGGGTATTCGGTTTGTAGGATTGATGGGCTATCCTTAAGACACCCAGGACCGTGAAAGATCAGCTGTTCCAGGGCTCCCAGTAAGGTTTACAAGCCAGGAGCCGCACTGTTCACTCATTGTACAAAGTGTAGCGGTGGGTTTAGGTAGTGCAGTGCTCTGCCATTGAAGTCTAGGGGACACTACTGGTTGCTGCACTGCCCTGGTACAGCTGATCTGTGGGGTCCTGGGTGTTGGGCCTCTGCAGATCTAATATTGATGGCCTATCCTAAGAATAGGACATCAGTATTTAAAACTGGACATCCCCTTTAACATTGATGACCTATCAGGTTAAATTATAGATATTAGATCATTGGGGGTCCGACCCCACCAACCCCAGCTGATTAAAGGGGCCATGGTGGTTCATAACAGGCACAGCTACTTACATATACTTGGCAACATTTGCTGGCAGTTTTCGGGAGGTACAGCACATCGGGGAGGCTACATTCCATCTCAGCAAGACCACAACTATTTTGGGGATGAGCCATGCCCCCTTTTTGTGATGGCACCATAAAAATGTGCCAGCCACATACCTAATTGTAATGTAACCAGAACATACCATGCTATGTCACACAGAGAATGACAAAAAGCTTACCAGGTCTGGGAGATTTGCCAGTTTTTCCGGGAGGTCAGGAGGTTTCCACCTATTTTGGTAGCCTCCTGGACATTCCGGAAGATTTGGTAAGTATGTACTTACATTGTGTAGCATCGGTTAATAGTACTGCAGGTCTCACCCATTTACTTTAGTGGGAGAGTGCAGAAGTACCATTCACAGGCACTACACAATGTGCTGGTGCTTGACCCTGCCCACTTCAATCAGCTGGAGATCTAACAGCTGGGACCTCCACAGACCTCAAGAGCGAAGAGGTCCCTATACTAAAGAGTCGACTATTAAGTTGTTAGATTCCCATAATTTCCACTGATTTCAGTAAAGACCTGACTACATATGGGTTCTAGCCTCTGGGCACATTTGTCTAGGTCTCTTCACAGATTATTGTTCCTGTCAAACTGATGGACACCACAAAGAAATTTCCTCCATTGTGCATTAATGGAGAGAAGCCTATCACGTGTCATGGGACTCTGAGCAAACAGAGCGTAAGAATCAGCCCTAAAAAAGTTATTGCCTCCAGCTTAGCTGCAGATATGGCCTACTTCACCTTCGGGGCCCATCAATGTCATAAGAATTACCAACCTAAGATCCCACTGGAACTCTTGTGTGCCAATATGACCCTCCATACTTCTGAATATTAGTCACCATTTTAGATGGACGAACCTCTCAAGATTCATGTAGCTTTGGGTTGGGGTGGTTCGGGATCAAAATTCCTTTTTGGTCAAACATGTTCGGTACAGCCACACCTTAAATTGGCTTAAAACATAGTGTAGAACACTCTTAGGGCTCCTTATGTGTAGGCCCAGGGGAGGTGTAAAAAATAAACAAAATTTATACTCATCTTCCACTACCTCTTTTGGGCCTCCTCGCGGTGTCCGGCACTCCCTCCCACTTTCCTGTGACATCATGTGCCTGTGGTCACCACTAAGGCCTGTGATTGGGCCTCAGTGGTGACATGGCCACGCCGAGTATCATGACGTCATGATGCTCGGCGTGACCACGTGATCAATGGTGGCCCAGTTACAGACTTTTGCAGTGATCCTGGTCACATGACATCCTAGGAGAGTGCCAGATGCTGGAGGATGCAGAGAGGGACCGCCGAGCACCACAAAAAGGCCCAAAAGAAGTAACAGAAGATGAGTATAATTTTTTTTTTTTTTTTTACACCTCCCCTGGGCCTCCACCTATTATACTCTAGGATCTGAGGAGACCCCAAAGTATAATGTGACGGCCATTTTTATTTGTCCAAAACGAATCGCCATCTGTTCGGTTTCATTAAAAACTGAACAATTTGGAATATTTGGGTAGAATCCTGTTCGTGGCAAAGTGGTTTGCCCATCTCTAGTCACCGTAAGTTTTGAGCTAATAATACAACATCCATCGGTCCTACAATTGCTGTTGAAACAAAAAGATTTTTGTCGTATATACTAAAATAGAAATTAAAGGGACTTCACCTCTTGTACGTTTACTGGAACATAAAATCTTTTAAAATATAATTGGTATTTTTCTTCATGTGATTTTTCTCTGTTTTTGTTCTTATATGAGAATTTGAGTAAATACCAGATGTTCTCAATAACTAAAGAACGTTGACATCATTATTAGATTGTTTTCAGGCCCTCATTTTTCACTGTGCGTTCATGTCACATTTTTCCCAGGAATGATGGGTTAGAATATAGATTGAACTTATACATTAAATGGCAGAGTCATTAGCGCCGGGTAAAATCAAATGAGATTCCTGCTCAACCAAAACTATTCAATGCTTCAATTATTCCATTGTGTTTCTTTGATCTTTTTTACAATTCTACAATTCTTTGTAGAGTGAAATTTACATAATACTGTAATAAACTAGACAGATGAAGTATGTGGAGATAACAGGGGAAATATTAATAAAAGCACATGTTCAACATCATAAAAAACAAAATGTCGTATCATTTGCCTCGTGTACGGTACTCGCAAGGGCGAGGCGGAACCAACCGAAGAGGAAGAATTTGTTCACATTAAGTCTGGTGGGGGGGTTGGCAAGGCATGGGCTCCAGATGCTGGGCATCATAGTGGGTGAGGGTGCCAACAAACCAATTTGCTCTAGTCAGCGCAGGGGTGTTACTAAAGGCTCACGGGCTTTGTTGCAAAAGTTCAGCTTGGGCCCCCCCATGCAACGTCTCACGACCATCAGTTGTGGCCCATCCGTACATTTTAGCAGCATTTACATTTCCCTTCCTCCGTCTGGGCTCAGACTGACATGAAGACTTGTTGTTGTGTGTGCACAGAGGCGTAATTTGAAGCTTCTGGGTCCTAATACACAATCTGTAATGGGGCTCCTACCTTGTGTCATTTAGAATATCTCTTGTGGCAGAGGAACCTTTGGGGCCCCCTCAGGGTCCAGGGCCAAGTAGCGACTGCTACCACTGCACACCCTTGTCTGTGCATACATCACCATCCCCTGTCGGTGCCCCCACCTAATAACTGTGCCCCCTTTTGTGTGTATCATAAATCTTCTTCCCCTGTCTCACTCCAGTGCACCAGAGGGCAGGGGGAATGTATTTACGATGCACAGAAATCAGAAAGGAGATCAAAGAAGCCTAACCAGCTTAAGTGTATGCTCGGTGACCTGTGCGCCCCCCTGGCTTCTGAGCCCCATCACAACTGAGATCCCCATAGTTACACCAGTGAGCCAGGATATTTAGACAGTGCACAATTGTCTCCAAGTCCATGTCCTCCGCAGGAAATACTGCATGCTCTGATTTTTTTCTACATGAACCATATAACTGTGTGAACTGCAGCCTGCACTATTTTGGGTCTGTGCTCTGTTCACGTGCAGACCATTGTGTGCATAAGGCCTTAAAGGTGAAAAATGCCAGTGACTGTTTGCAGATGCGTCCACAGTTAACAAATATCCAATTTAGGTTTTCCAAATTGTTGACGTATCTGTAGGATTAGTTGAAGATCCATAGGGGTGTGACACCCAGGACCCCATGGATCAGCCATTTGAAGCTGTTTGAAGAGCTCTGCAACCTCTTCATTATTTACCAAGCACAGCGCCGCACATTGTATAGTGGCTGTGCTGGGTATTGCAGCTCAGTCTCATTCATTTAAATAGAAAGGGGCTGCAAACAGGCCACATGACTGATGAACATGACATCACATGACCTGTGAAGTGGAAGCGGCACTCACCAAAGTGTCGGTGGCTCTTCAATCAGTCGATCTGTGAAGGTTCTTAGTGTTTGACCCTCACTGATCTAATATTGATGACCAATCCTAAGGAGAGGTCATCCATATTTAGTCTTGGAAAGCTCCTTTAAGTCCCTCCGTGGATTCCATAAATACTAATACTGCACAGCGAATTTACATCCTTCTTAAGAACTCGACAGCGCTTGTAGTACATACGTGTTTATCAAGCTGACAAGCAGCCCTGCCACAAAGTTTAGAGTCAAAATCTATTAAAAGTCATAAGTGTCACCAGAAAATGAAACGTTTTTGGTTTTTTTCTGCCGTATTGGCTTTAATGCTAATCCTAACTCTTCTATAAACTTGCGACATTTTGGAAGTGGAGAATAAACATTCTTTATTACGTCTCAGTCAGACGTCAAACAGCAGAAAGGGCGATATAGAAAAAACAAAATTGCGATTTTTGTATTCTTAACATGGATTGCATAGGGAGCTGCAGTACGCCATTATAAATGTCATTGCGGGGGCACAATTCAAGTACAACCTAGCACACGACATGATGCGGCGTACATAGCGGTATTAATAAACACTTCTAATTGAACCATTTTTCAAGGCTACAATATTGTTCAATTAAATTAAACAATTCTCTGCGTTGCGTTTCTCCCTTACTGTTAGAATTATGTGCGTTGCCTATCTGTGTTAAGTTTTATGCAATTATATTATATTACCCCATGATCACGGCAATAATGCATTCATTCCACAGGAAAAATACACAATGTCACCACTTTCATGACCAGTCTGTTAACCACAGTCGTTCGCGGCTTGAAAAGTATCTCATTTCTAAGCCGAGCGCCTGAAATTTTCACCGTGTTTGAGGAGTAAACGACTTTTATATGTCATCATTTGTCACATGGTTTATGATGTTTGGAAGTGTCATTTGGAACATTTCAGGAATTTTATGCTCTGATGTAATGAGAAGAAAAATTACTTATTTTCAAAAATAAATCGAGTCGTTTTGCATAGAGCAGAATGGAAAAGCTGATATTTTTATATTAATGATGTCAGGCACAGTTTTCTGTGATGAATGGTTTCTGTATGACGGTGCCCAGGGTAAGAGGACCTTGGATAGAGAGGGTTGTGGAGCCCCCTACTGATCGGATTTAGAGGATTGTTATAAAATGTTGATACGGGGTGTTAACCATAGAGGGTGCAGTCACATTCAGGCCCTTTTTGACATAACCTCTATGATGCCGAAAATATTGCATTAGGGCTTTTGCATCAGTAATTTTAAGTTACAGGGTGAATCGTTCCAATTTCAAGCATAAATAAAGTTTTATTTTTTTATAAATCTTTACTGCAGGTGAAAATAACAAACTTTGTAATATACATTCTTCAATAAAAGGGGCAATTTCTTCACTTATTTGCCTCCTTTTATCACTAATCAAATCAATACAATAGAAGTCTATGGAGAGGGGAGGGTGGAGCTTCTGAAAGGAAGGACATCTGCACTATAGAGAGACAGTTTCCTTTCACAACACAGATGGCTTATCAGGAATTACAGCCTTCTCCTGACAGAAAGGACTCATTTAACCCCTTTTCACCAGAGGCATTTTTCGATTTTCGTTTTTGATTCCCCGCCTTCCAAGCCACAGAACTTAAGCCACATGAGGGCTTAATGCTTGCGGGAAAAATTGTACTTCATAATGGTACCATTAAATACTCTGCATGACATACTGGGAAGCTGGAAAATAATTCAGAATGGGGTTGAATTGGAGAAAAACTGCATTTGTGCGACTTTCTTAGGGGCTTTGTTTTTACAGCGCTCACTGTGCAGGCAAAATGACATGTCACCTGTATTCTATGGGTTGGTATGATTCTGGGGATACCAAATTTATATAGTTTTATTTTTTAATTTAACCCCATAAAAAAAAAATCAAAACTTTGCAAAAAAAAATAAAAATTTCTTGAAGTCACCATATTCTGACACCCATAACTTTTTTATATTTCTGTGTACGGTGATGCCTAAGGCCTCTTTTTTTGCGGGGCCAAATGTACTTTTTAATTATACCATTTTGGGGAATGTCTGTTTTGATCGCTTTTTATAAAAAATTTTATGGTAGGGGACATGGTGGTAATATGGCGGTTTGACTCTTTTGTTTTTCTTTCCCGCTACAGCGTTCACGGTATGGGAAAATATTTTTATATGTTTGTAGACCGGGCGTTTTCGGTTGTGGGGATGTATAGTTTATGTTTATTTATCTTTCTTTTTAATGTAGGGAAAAGAAGGTGCTTTGAACTTTTAGGTTTTTATTGTTTTTTTAAATATTTTTTAAAACTTTTTTTTATTTATGGCCATGCAGTGTCAGGGCCAAAGGCAGCAATAGTCCAGAGCTGACTCATTGAGGTCTATGGGATAGTACAGGGAGGGGGAGGAGATAAGCTGTGACATCACCTATTGTGAGTAGTGGATGTAATGATGGGTCATCGGTGTTATCAATACAGGTGTTATCTTCTATTATCTGTGATGTAAATGAAGTGACTGCTGCAAAGCAAATATTTACAGAATTGGTAAGTGTCAGTCTATTATTAGGCTCAGTGCCCAGAGTGAAAATTTCATATGCCAGTTTTAATAAGAGCCCCAACAGGTGTAGAGCACGGCGGATTTATGAAGAGGCTCTGCACCAGAATGGAGACCTACGCCATTTAGGATTTCCATTATAACTCGAGCCAGAAAACTGAAGTGAATTATAATAAATCTGTCAGGACAAGGCATGCTTGCCATGCTCCGACCAGCTTCACACAATGTGGCAAGCAAGGCGCAAATCTGGTGCAAATCTGGCACAAGAAAGGACCTTGGAGCAAATGTGCAACACCATACCATCTACCCCAGAAAAAAAGATATAGAGGGATTGATAAATTCCCCTCATTCTCTATAAGCACAGACTAATTGTAGACTTCACTTGAATCTAATGGGCGGTCCTAATCAGTGATTGACAGCCACGAGTGACTCCACCCACTGCATCGAGCAGTAATTTAATTGAAGAAATTACAAGCTGTATGGAAACTTTTCCCATAAACCTATATATCAATCTGCTCTGCTCCTCCAGCCCTATAACATGCTGCCTGCAGACAAGACTTCACGCTCAGCCTGACATATTCTATCTAATAAAATAAATATGCAGAGAAATTTCACTTAAATAAGTAGAAGCCTGTGAAATACAAAGTGATGTATTCCCTCTCAGTCATCCATTATTCTGGTTCCTATATAATTACCATAAATTGGATTGGGGATGTAGCAGTATTCTGTATATTTCATATTAATACTGCGCTACCTCCGGAGGTGACTATTCAGCACAGATTACATTAGTGTCGCCAGAAGTCATTATTAAACTAGAAATTCCATTCACATGCGGATTCCATTTCAGTAAAAAGACAAGTTATCCATTGGTTCTCACGCAGGTAAATTAAGTAATATAAGCAATGTATTAAACATGCCGCCATACATTTTCATTATTTTGTAGCTTGGAAAAATAATATAGTAATTTTTATTACTGATATAAATATCCGAGCAGCTAATGCATCTCCATGACGCGCCTGGCGCTCAGCTGCCGACACACATCATATATAAGGTTGCAGAAATTTCTGTTGTAACAGAGGTAAATTAATACAAGAAATATTAGAGGCTGGGGATGTCGATCTCCGGAGTCCTGAAAACAGAATCATCTGTTTCCTAGAAGGGAATAAAACCAGCTAAAACGTGCAGAAGATTCATAGTTATTGTGTTACATCAGTGAGTGTTATGTGAAATAAGCGAGACAGTCACTCATAAAGCCAGCTGTTCTGTAGATTTAGTGTTTAAAGGGGGATTCTACATTCATCAGCAAGGTTTAGTTAAAGTGAATGTGGAACATGGAGGTATCTATCTATCTATCTATTCTATCTATCTATCTATCTATCTATCTATCTATCTATCTGGTCTCTGCTAATCTATCTATCACTATCTATCTGTTTGTCTGTATGTCTGTCTATCTATCTATCTTCTATCTATCTATCTATCTGTTTGTCTTTATATCTGTCTAATCTATCTATCTATCTACCTTATCTATCTATCTATCTATCTATCTATCTACCTGTTTGTCTTTATATCTGTCTAATCTATCTATCTATCTATCTATCTATCTACTTGTCTATCGATCTATCTATCTATCTTTGTATCTGTCTACAGCTAGGTTCACACCTGCACCTGATCTCCGCTTGGGGATTGCATTCCCCATTCCGCTGTAAAAATGCGGAAAGAAAAGTCCTGTAAGCACCGCTTTTCTCTCCACATTTTTCTCCATTTTTGGGCGGAAACAGAGGGGGGGGAACCTAGCGGACCCCATTATAGTCTATGGGGTGCACAGGTTTCCCATGGGTAACCGCTTTTCTAAGCGAATTAGGACCTCCAAAACGGAAACCTGAATGCAGGTGTGAACCTAGTGTAATCTATCTATCTATTCCATATCTATCTATCTATTCCATATTTATCTATCTGCTCTTGGCTACCAGTTATGATCTTCACAGTTCAGGCCTGTAGTGATGGTGCCTTTTTCCCATGGGCCTTGGACTTTGGTCTAAGAAGTGACTTTGTAGCTCTAGTCCCCGGGGACTCCTATACAGGCATGTTATGTCAGAGAATGAAAAGCTTACAATTACTTTGGTCTCCTTCCCTCCATCTTCTAGTGACCTTCCTTCAGTTTTTGCAGTGTCGGTTACCCTTGTAGTTCCATCCATTACATAGAATTTTTTACTTCGGTGCCCCATTCTGTAACTCTCATAAGAAAACATTGGCACAAACCTCGATACTGTCCCTGCATTGTAGATAGAAGTCTTGTGCCGGCTCATATTGCCCACGTCAAAAATGAATGAGTTGAGCCCTCCTTCTTTTAGATCCATGTATCTCTATGGTATTCTGTACTTCTTGGTGCCTGCATATCTCTATCTATCTATCTATCTATCTATCTATCTATCTATCTATCTAACTACATATTGTATTGATCGTTGGACTTCAGTCCAGCAAATATCCAAAGACATTAAGTAATTTCCATACTTTTTGGCACAGTTTACGACTCATTCCACAAATTCCCAGGTTATTTGACTCTACTGTATCTATGATAGGAAAATTAGACTGCGAGCCTCACAGGGAACAGCGACTGATGCAAGTGACTATATTCTCTTTATAGAGCTGTGAAATATGCCAGAGATATATAAATATTGGATAAATGTGTCTCATTCCTATCTGCCTCCTAGTTGCCGGCGTCTATCTGACAGGTCATGTTGTTGAAAATGTTCTCTTCTGCTCTTATAACTACGGCTACAGCCAGGAAATAATTACATCTCCCTCTATGGTACAATATGCCTCGTGAAGGCAGCCGGCATGATCACATCATCCACAGGATCTCCTCTTAGAGGTTATGTTTCATTTATCATGATTATTGTACTGAGATTTTGGTAAATCTCCTTCTTTCCCTGACATTATTTGACTTTCATGTGATAGGGCTGTAAAATTAGGACATTAAAGGAGTTTTTAAGCTTGTAAATATTGAGGACCTATAATCGGGATAGGTCCTTAATATCCTACCTGATATCAGCAGCTGGCACTGTTGGAAGAACACCATGTACGGAGCTGTAAGCAGATGGCTCTGTACACTGTGTGCTGAACTACAATAACCCGGCACGCCGCTACACCGTGTGCAAACCATAAGTGTCCATTGTTCCTCTTCCTCTTATGTGGCCTTCCTTATTCTCAGCCCTTGAGTTGTCCTCATCGTTAAAGTTGTTAAAAATTCTTCCTAGCAATTTTCTTGGAACACATTGTAACAACCAAAATGGGTTACAACCATCGTCTTAGAGCCATAAACTTCAAATCTGACTCTTCCTACCATGATACATTACATCCTTTTCTCTAAAATGGCTGCGCAACGTGGTAGATTCTCCATTCTGCACTTTAGAAGTAGGCAGGCAAGCATAGTTGGGAAATAGGCAGGTAGGCATAGTTGAGAAGATCCCACACTTACTGGGCTTGGAGGGCTCATGAAGATTTGGGTTAACACACACTGCTTGTCAAGAGAACGCTGTGGTAGACGTTGTTACCAAAGGGTCAACATATAGTACATGTGGCGTTAGTAATGGCCCCATTGGTGGTGCTCTATAAACACACATGCTTCACTAGAGATATGATAAGACTGTTTGCCATATGGTCCTGAAAAGCTTCTGGCATGGGCATCAAATGTATCTATAGACCTCTATTCACCTGATAGAGGCCAAAACAGCGTCCTTTGACCTCAGTTGGGCTTGTTGGAAGGCCCAATGTGAGCAGTTCCTGAGCATTTAATGAGGAGAGGCATGGGTGTAACTTGAGAGGGTCCTAAGGGTGCAGTTGAACCGGTGCCCAGGAACTTTAAGGGACTCGTAAGGTGTCTCTTCTCATTACACGAAAATCTGTACTAGAAATGATACATTATAGTTTGGGGTCCTGTTATAGATTTTAAATTGGGGCCAAGGAGCTTCATGTTACTTCTCTGAGGAGAGGGGGTAAGCCACTGACGGACCCATGAGAACAAAGGATCTGGCATTAAAATCCACCAGTTCTTATCCTTTCCCTTACGTTTGTCTTCAGTGAAGAGTCGGGGTTGGTGAAAGAGGACAGCTTAATACTTGATGGTAATTTTTTGTAAATTAGGAAGCAATACTCCTTAATATCTATCGTCACTTCTCTTCCATGCTTCATTTTAGCTGTGAGAATATTCAGTATGTCAATGAACAATTATACTTTGTGCTAGACATTTTCGTCCTCTATATTCACTGTTAAAAACATTGAGATGTTTCGTCTTATTCCCAAGCCACAAGTTCTTTATCCGACAATGACCTCGTATGTTCTTGAAGTAGAACTTTAAACATCTCCACACAGTCGTCAAATGCTTGAGGAGATATATATCTGGATGTACTATGTTCTGGTAATTGATAAAACCTTCTACCGGAACGCAAAGCCCCAGGTACATTGTTCTTTTTTGTTCTTTTTTTACTCCTGACACAATAATTATGATACCATCATTATTCAAACACATCTAAGACGCTTCCATGTCTTTGTTCAAGGAGTAAAGTTTTGTAAAGTGTGAATTACGACTTCACTCTCCAAAAATTGAGCAGGTGAAGCTCTATATATATATAATAAATGTATGGTGAGCTAGGCCAAGATGACCCTTCGTGGCATATTCCGACTTTTGTTATCTCTTGATGTGTTCTTGAATATTTCCATCAAGAATGAAGACTGGCCATACACATTGGCTAAATTTCGTCAGAACCCACTGATATTGGGGGTACCTGCCGAACATCTAATGTGTATGGGGGACTTTTAACTCAACGGCAGCAGATATTGGACAAGAAAAGCTTCAAGCAGTTGGATTTCAACATCCCAATCCTCATGTTCCCTCTTCTCCCTACTATGAATACATTCACACTTGCTTGGGTTGGACTGGTAAAGACTATCTCTTGGTTGAACGAGTGTTCGGCCAACAGTTATCTAATGTGTATGGTTAGCCTTACTACTGGTAATGTACAAACCACTTTGGCACAAGCCAGATTTTTGTAGACCTTGATACCAGATTTAGGGCATCTTTGGAAGCATCACTAAAAATGACACTTCACCACACATAATTGTCCCCAAAATATTAGAGTTAGAGGCTCCCAGGTGACTGCATCTCCAACCACACATGCCCAAAGTACTGTATTGTCATTGAATTCATTGCTTAAAGGGAACTTGCCACATTGAAAATACAGTCCTATCTACAGGAGGTATGTTATAGAGCAGGAGGCGCTGAGCAGATTGATATATAGGTTTGTGGGAAGAGATTCAATATAACTTGTGTTTTTTTTTTTTTTTTAATCCACTGCTCATTCTGGGCCTAGGAGTCCAGTGGGCGGTCCTAGTTGGAAATTGACTGCTGTCTCTGTAGGGCCACCCACTGGACTCCTAAACTCAGAATGAACAGAAGTTTAAAGACAAGTTCTACTGAATCTTTTCTGACAAACCTATATATCGATCTGCTCAGTTCCTGCTCTATGCTGGTTTTGGACTACATTTTCAGTGTGATGGGGTCTCTTTGGAAAAACATTGAACAGGGACACCTTGGCTCCTACATTTTGCCAACCTCTTGGATATCAATGTGAAGCAGTGAAAATCCCTTTAATCTTTTACTCTCTTAAAGGGAGTGTCAACAGAACCCAGCAGCAGCTGAATCAAACAGTACATTCCCCTTGTGAATCACTACCTCCTCTGCCAAGATATCACCATTTTTGTCAATATTCAAATTAGCTTTTTGGAGGAACGTGATATTGCCATTGCTCCAAAGAGGTAAGTGGCAACACCCTTGTTGCTCCAAAGAGCTCATTTGCAAACTGACAAACACTGGGGGAAACACCATTTTATTCAGGAGATCCTAACCTATCTATCTGCGGGCTGGGTTGATATACTGGGTTTTGGTGACACTTCCTTTAAGAATAATTGCACTACATCTTTATTTTCATTCTGCAAATAGTGCACTGAATGATTGTGAAACAGCGGCGTCAGTGAAACCCTAGAGCTCCAGACACGGCTTAGTGCCTGTTCAGAAAAGCTTCTCTCACGTCTGTCATATTTTGCACTGGTTTTACGAGCGATATAATATCCATTGCTTCCATAGTATGTTCAGTTTTATTGGTAATTGCATGACTCACAACAGCCCCTTGTCTCAGGACTCTTGTTATTACGGTGCACAAGACGTAACACATATTGCGTCTTTTTCTTCTTGTATCTGAATCTTATAGTATTCCCATATCGGCTATGCCACTCATATATAACCGTACACTTATGCTTTGTGTCTTTGCAGAAGGTGGAACCTGCGAAGTTATAGCGGCGCACAGATGCTGCAATAAGAACCGTATCGAGGAGAGATCACAAACAGTGAAATGTTCTTGTTTGCCTGGAAAAGTGGCCGGAACAACCAGAAACAGACCCTCTTGTGTTGATGGCAAGTACCCCAATTCATGTATTCATTGTAGCACCTATAAATGTCAGGGTATTGGAGAATTCACCCTGGACTGTCAGATTTAAAGGGATAGTCCCTATAGGCACCTTATAAGGCAAATATTAGGCATCCCATAATGCCAATTTATGCTCATAGTTCCATAGTTAAAGGGGTTGTCTAGGATTTTTCTATTTATGTTCTATCCTTCAGATAGGCCATACATGCCTGAGTGGTGGGGGCGTCAGCTGACCCCTGCGTGGATCAGCTGTTCAGGGTTTACTTCCTGTACGATACAGTGCCCAGAGCTGGATGTAGATAGCTCTGTGCACTGTATAGTGGCTGGGTGCCCTCACTGCAGCTCAGCTCCCATTGAAGTTAGCTGGTGCGGAAATGCAGAGATACAGGACATGGAATTACCTTCTTCCTGCTCCCCCCACTGTGTAGTACACTCATGCACCTCAAAATGGCTGATCCATGCGGAGGCCGACTTTCGGCCCCCACTATCAGATAAGGTTAGGCCATAAATAAGAGAAATCCTGGACAACACCTTTAAAGGATAGGTGATAAGTATCTAAGTGTTGGGGGTCTGACTGCTGGGATTTCCATCAGTTACAAGAACGGAGCTCTCAGTGCCTCCAACTGAATGGGGCAGCAGTCTTTTTTTCTCTCCATTTATCTCAATGGGACGGCCAGAGAACCCGAGTATGGTTAGTGCTCAGCTGTCTCCATCATTCCCATAGATGTGCTGCGCATTCAGACAAGGGTACAAGTGCGCCCTGTTCTCATGATTCGCAGCGGTCTCAGTGGTCGGACGCCTACGATTAGACACTTATCACCTATCCTGTGTCCTCCTGGCACATCTCTAAACCTCTCAACATCCACTGTGTGTAACCTGCTCAGAAGACATTGGTGTTCTATAAGAACAGAGAGCTCTCTGTATTATCAGTAAGGGCAGAACAGGAAGTCTGTGAAGGGCAACTTCAGCCAATATCTGCATCGCAGGAAGTGATGTAAAAAAATTGGGCAGAGTTATGGCAACTTTGGTACAGCCCACTAACAGGCTTACACTTCTTTTGTGTGTGGAGCTATGACCTGGTACCTACGTACATTAATCATGAATATTTTGTGCAATTTCACTTAAAGGGGACTTTTCACCACCTCTACCAACTCCAGCTCTTTGCACCCTTCAATAGGGGCTGCTTCACTGATTCCAGAACAGTTGTAATTTTTTCCTTAATCCCCACCATTCCAGAGTAATCAGTTCAGTTAGTTAGGCTCTGTACTGTCAGGGGGCGGGCCTTGATTGGAGTAAAGAGACAGGGACCACCCACCTGATAGCAAAGAGCATAACTGTGCTGAAAATGGCAAAAATTATTGCTCTGGAATGGTGGGGGCTAGAGAAAAAATTCCAACTGCGTCAAAATCAGTGGAGCGCCATCTATTGAAGGATGCAAAGAGTTGGAATTGGTGAAGGTGGTGAAAGGTCCTCTTTAAGGAAGAGATAACCCCTATCCATGTTGAATCTATGGGAATATGGAAACAGTAATAGCTTATACCAAGGAATACTAGAAATGTTTTATGTAATATGTAGCTCAATGGCCCTTTAAAAGTCTTCAGAGCCCTTTTAATTCTATACATTGACCTTGTCATCACTGGCCTATCATGTCATATTACTGTATATACCATTGTGAACAGCTGCTGGAAAAATATGCTGCATCTCCCGTGAAACGTCAGAAACCTTTGACTGTTCGTCGGCTTTATTTCATTAGTCGTTCGCATTAAAACAATGAAATCAATCGGAGAACTGGATGACAGCATCACAAGCAGCCGAGTCAGCCGCTATAGGCAGAATAAATATATTTCCTATGGTATGGGCTGTATATACTGTATGTGACTTGCACTGTCTTGACACATACTGTATATCGGCTGAACATTGCCTACAAGATTCACAGAGGTACAATAAATTGTCTATAATGAGATGGTAAAAATAACTTCAGCTCATGTTACGGGTTATGGGAGATTGTCAGGAGCAAGGAAAAAAAGGTTAAAATAAGGAATAATTCGCGATTTTGAAAGTGCCGCTGGTTAATTTTCACATAAAGAGCTTAATGTAAATGAGGGGGGGCACCTGAAGTGCTAGCCTGTGGCATATGCCCGCAGGGCATGCTATATCTCTGCACATGGATTGCGCAGGAACTATATTAAGACGATCACGTAATAGCCAATGAATATGTGTGGGATGAACAGACTTTGGTGCCATTAAGCTATTGAGGTCAGTTGTCGCGCTTCATTTATAATCTGTATTACTAGGGATAATTTTCGGAGTTTTTTCTGCATATCTACATAAAATTAATAAAAAATCCTCACTACATATTTTCGAGGTTCTTATTCCTTAGAGCCAGACCTTGTTAAGGTGTAAATGTAAGCTCCTTGGCGCTAATGCAAAACATGGGTCTACCACCTACTATTTATAATGCTGGTGCCCTTGTAGCCATACATGCCAACAGTTCAACAGCCAAAATCGGGAGATATCAGCCCCATCCCAGGAATGCCACAGACTGGCCCACCAACTTTTTGCAGAGGTTCGAATAAACATCTTCTATTTTGTGGCCCTACTCACGGGATTATTCCAAGTATGTTTCACTACTGATACCAGCACAGCCCATGCTACCTTGTTGGGTGGTCATAACTCGAGGTTGAAATCCAGGAAACTTCCCAAAAAATGGGGCAACCTTCCTTCCAGGTTCGACAGAATGCTCCCGTATTGGCTGAGCTCTTCATTATATTATATGTGGCGGGGACTTTTGTGTCCCTTTTTTGTGATATGACTGGCACATTTAGTGTCTTCACCATGGGGTGTGAGTGATACAAAAACTGGATTGAGATTTACAGGAAGAGGGCATGGTCATGCACAAAATTTGGCACCAGGTCTCCCTAAAAACCACATCTAAATGTTGGCAAGTACTGCAGCAGCCTGTTGATAGGAAAGCCGAACGGTGGAGAGTAGTAGTTGCTGAGGTCATGGTGACAAGGATCTCTACCAGATTCTCCAATGTCGTGCTGAAGGGACCTGCAGAATGTCTGATGGTGGTAACAGTGTTTCCTGGGGCATGTCTGTATGGTAGTAAGCCTGCCTGAGCCTGATGGTGGTTGGAGTGCCCATGATGGTAAATGAAGGAATACAACTCAGGAGAAAGGGTTTGCAGCACAAGGTAACTCACGATGTTTACTGAGGTTGAAAAGTGTAAAATTGCAATAGGGCTCTTGTGTACCATGTGCTATATAGAATAGCAGTATATTTTATGCGGTAGAGGGACTTTTGGGGCCCCCTCAAGGTTCAGGACACGGAAACGACTGCTACCACTATACCCCCAATAGCTATGCCCTTGGGTAAGTTGGATCATTAGATCCATGGTAGGGCCATGATGTGATGATTGATGACCTATATGACCTATATGTAACTCCAGAAAACCCCTTTAGTCTAAGGCCCCACATTGCGGAAACGCAGCGTTTTTTGTCGTAGATCTTGCTGCGTTTTTTGAGCCAAAGTCAGGAACGGATTTAACAGAAGGGAAACATCTAAGAACTTCCTTTATATTTTCCATTTCTTTTCAATCCACTCCTAACTTTGGCTCAAAAATACCAAAGCAAAATCTGTAACAAAAAACGTGAAATTTCCGCAACGTGGAGGATAGAAAACAATGGCCCTTTCTGCGGCCCTTCAGACAACAGACTTGCATTAACCCTTCAGCACCCCCTTTAGCCAGCAGTACATTTCCTGCGTTACAGTGAATGAACCTTCCATCTATTACGTTCCAGCCCAGAGAGACCTATGTGAATGTCCTGCTCGGTTTGCAGCGTCATTACAAGAGGACATGGCCATAGATTTTGCAGGCAGTGTGAAATGATGCACATTGTTCATAGAGACAGCACATTAATAACTGCAGAATCTGAGATCTCTTTTTATCTGAGCTTAGGAACTGCTGGAGGGATAAGAACCTGACTCCTTGGGTTTAATATAACATTTTTTTTTTCCGAGCTAAGAAATGAAAATTGATTGTATTTCCTTCCTTCTGAGGTTTTTTGTATTATACCTGAGATCACTTTAAAAGATATTGGCTTTGGAGTGACAAACTGTTGAGCTGGATGTATCCAGAGCATAGCACTGATGACCGGAAGAGCAGATAGATTGATGGATATGGCAATACTCTATGTATTAAATACACCAAAAGCTCCAAAAGTCTGTGCCAATGAATTCCTTAATATATCTGCATAGCCGCTAGTGCTCTATTTTCCTGATACAGAGCGCCAAATCCCCTGCATAACCGAGTAAAAGTGTCACTTCAGGAAAATTTTATTTTCTGCCTATAATGCCGTCTCACTGATATATATTACAAGTTGTATCATCCCAGCAGTATTGCATCCATACATTTGAAGCCTGTCATTTTTGAGAGCTGGGTCATGTGATGATCACCGGTGTGACCGCCAGTCAATAGCTTGCTCTACTGTGTCAAACTGGATGTCAGTCTCTCCTGGGTGGCTGACTTTCTGTAGACTGCAGGATTAGCTGCAGTTATAAAATTCCCCTAAATAATATTAGCTGTGTGTGCTGTGTGCAGAACCTCCAGTGTATTTCTGTGCTGCAACTTCACACTTTCATTATGGGCGGATACATCAAGTGATCACCAGAGTGACCACCAGGCCAGAGCTTGCTCTCCTGTCTAGATAGGATGTCAGTCACTCCTGTGTGGATGACTTCCTGTGACGTACAGGATGACATCATCACCTCATCAAATTCTTTCTGACAGCTCTTAGGCACCTCCCTTTCTCAGGAAACACCATCCTCCTTGCTAAGTGAATTAGTGTACAATTACAGTATATAGAGTCCTATGCTGATTAGCTATAAAACCCTCCTGACTCACTCTGCTTGCTACGCTATCTGTGTGTTCTGTGTGCAGAACCTCCAGTGTATTCCTATGTGATGTAGCTTCACACTGCTGTCACCTGTCTCCTGCTTGTAAGAGCTGACAGGGAGAACCTTATTACAAGCTGAAGGTAGTACCAACAAGCTAAATCACATCAAATAGGAATATACTTAGGCTCTGTGTGAGTTAGGGGACAGGTGTTATACTATATGTTTTTTATCTATCATTTGCTGCCCTTAGATATGACTCAGTACAGTGTGAGAAGACCCCTCCATCTGGGTCTCAGGAAAGCCAAAGTCATAATGGGAAACATAATCTGCATTAGAGGTCCAGATAACCTTGGATCCTTCTTCCCCATATCAGAGGAGTGAAGGAGCCAAGATGGCAGGCAACCCTTAAATAGAACATCAGCTAAAACATCCCTTGCATCTGCAATTGACTGAAGGGCTGCGTGCCTACTCTGCTTGTCACCCCACATGTCTTACTTGTGTGAAACAATATTGATAGACATATAGACATTCTCCTCTTGTTATTGTTGTTCTTGATGGGAGCTTTTCCAGTGAGGTGATATTTACTAGCTCCTGACATCTTTCTGCAGGACGTTATTGTGTCTGCTCGACCTCTCACCTCAATTACTTCTACAGACTGTGACAATAGGAAATGTATGTTACGTTATTGATGGCCCTGGCTGCAAATTACATTGCAAGCATTAAGTATATACAAAACACCCATGAACACTATAGACCAAGTATATATTACATGTTTACAGGGATAAATCCTCTAAAGGATGCCGAAGACATAGCATAGATTCAATCAACGTGATCTTATAGTAAAGGTATAGATAGATAGATATGAGATAGATAGATAGATAGATAGATAGATAGATAGATAGATAGATAGATATGAGATAGATAGATAGATAGATAGATAGATAGATAGATAGATAAATAGATAGAAGGTATAATGAGAATGGAGTGAAGAGTAAGCGTGCCAGGATAGGAGCCGCCACTTCATAATTGATGTTCTATGGTAGATCGCTAATATCCTTTCTAATAAGAATAATCACCAGTGTAAATCCTCCGAGTGCCGACTACCTTTTATACATAATTATTCTGACCTGGTGATAGTCAGACTTTCTCTGTGAAATTCTTTTGCAGAAAGCTCCAGCTCGGAGGTTATATTATTGCCACCCATTGTTTTGCAATAAAATGAATAATGGGCAAAATCCAATTATCCTGAAAAAATGTGAATATCATAAAAGGAAAAAACTGCTGCTAATTGGTTATAGTTTTATGCAGATTAAAGGACAATGTGGGAGGGGGACTCTCACTTTTGGTAGTAATTTAGTATATTTTAGACTGCTGCTACCTAAATCACTCTGTAAATTGGAATTTAAAGGAACACTGGCTCACCAACCTCATGGGATTACTAATGGTAACCCTACTGGTTGTCACCAAAAGAAAGAATAGGACCTTAAAGGGAATGTCTGCCACAAAGCTTAAAATCCCCTACTGACTTTCTAAGACACTATTAAACATGCGGACACAAGCCTATGCTTCTTGCTTCCTATTTGGTCCATTTGCCAGTATGTAAATTATCTAACAAGTGCCATAGGTACCCGGCAAGTGCTCTGAGTTTCACCTTCTAAGCCTTCCCCAACACCTCCCACTTACAATACCACTTAAAATGTCAGTGCTATTAGCATTCAAGTAACTTCGATCTTCAGCAAAATCATGCGCATTAACTGTTTGTTCCAGCGCATGCACTATACCCTCTGATCTATGGATTGTATGACTGTGAGGCCAATGCCCACAGCTGTAAGTATACTGTGCCTGGACCAGGCTGGAAACAACATGAGCTGTCAATCATATAAAGTGGGAGGTGCTGGAAAGGCAAACAAAGACAAGATGTTAAAGCAAGGGTGTTAAAGGTATGTGCACACATGTTTAGGAAGTACCTCACCAAATCCTGGCAAAATCTTTTTGATAGACTCTTCTAACCCTATCGCCATGTGAAAGAAAGCAGAGTCTTGAGGTCCATTCCCCTCTAAGCATAACCTGAAAACTCCCTTTAAAGAGGACCTTTTACCACCTCCATCATTCTCATTTCTTTACATTTTTCAATAGGTGTCGCTCCACTGATTCTGGCACAGTTGGAATTTTTTCTCTAGCCCCAGCCATTCTTGAGCAACTGGCACTGTTATTTTCAGTACAGTGAGGCTATCTATTATCAGGGGGCGGTCCTGACCTGTAGGAGATAGTCTGAGACCGCCCACCTAACAGTAGGGAGCCTAATTGTACTGAAAATAACAGCACTGATTTTTCAGGAATGGTGAGGGCTAGAGAAAAAATTCCAACTGCGCTGGAATCAGTGGAGCGTTGACTATTGAATGATAAAAAGAGTTGGAGTTGGTGGAGGTAGTGAAAGTTCCACTTTAAATTATAAAATTCTAGATACCTACAGTTGTCAGTAGGAGGAAGGTATGAACTCAGTACATACAGCTTCAAATATTTAGTAATATTTATAGCTCCCTCTAGTGGTGGCTTAGTATATATATATATATATATATATATATATATATATATACAGTATATATGAATCACAAGATATTATGGTTAGTTTTTGCTGTAGGTGATTTCTATAGTTAAAGTTGATATTTTACAGCTTTTGACCTCAAATTCCACGGTTTCCGCATCGAAACATGCCATGAGATATGAACTTTAGCAAGTAGTGGGATAGCGCACAGAGATGTATGTCATAATTAGCCTTTTGCTCCTGACTCGTCTTGCCATGAAGCTGTTTGTATGATTTATGTGCATAATATCGGCAAAGTGCGGTGGACTCGCAATTTTACTTTTATTCCGTTCGCTCTCTTCCATTTGCAAATGGCGTTTTGTCCTGTTTCGAGGGTCATTAAGCCATCAGAGTATTTGACATTTAATTGCCAGCTTCTGTCCTCTCCCATAGACGTGCCGTTGATCAACGAGGAGAGGTTTTGTTGGCTTCTTTGTGTCACAGTGTAATGACTGTTGGGAAGGGAATTATACATCATAATATAATAATATGTGCGAGTCGTACTCTGTATTATATGCATAGAAATGAGGTAAAATACGGGAAAGCGGTGAAGTGATAGTGTTGTACATGGGAGTAAGCGGCAAGTAGAGCTCCCTGGAAAGAGGCCTTTATGAGCTACTCAAAAGCCGCTCCGTCACACAGTTTTCATACAATAAAACATTCTATTGAAATCTTCTAGAAAATTCTGAACTCAGATTTCAATTGAAAGTTCATGTTTTCCTAATTGTTGATAATGGGGTTTGTGAAAGTTTTTTATTTCATTGTCTGTAAAAGTTTTTGCTCTTGCTGTCATACTGTGTGTAGGTTCCTGTAACCTACAATGACCTCAGTGGAGATATTTTTGTAAATGTGGGGTCAACTCTTCCTTATAATCAACTCAGAGACTCTTAAAAGGGAATTTGTCACCGGATCACAACATATTAACCCAGCCCTGCAGATAGATAGGTTAGTGTCACCAGACCCAGCATATCATCCCAGTCCTGCAGATAGGTAGGTTAGTGTCACCAGACCCAGCATATCACCCCAGTCCTGCAGATAGGTAGGTAGTGTCACCAGACCCAGCATATCACCCCAGCCCTGCAGATAGATAGGTTAGTGTCACCAGACCCAGCATATCACCCCAGCCCCGCAGATAGATAGGTTAGTGTCACCAGACCCAGCATATCATCCCAGTCCTGCAGATAGATAGGTTAGTGTCACCAGACCCAGCATATCACCCCAGTCCTGCAGATAGATAGGTTAGTGTCACCAGACCCCAGCATATCACCCCAGCCCTGCAGATAGATAGGTTAGTGTCACCAGACCCAGCATATCACCCCAGCCCTGCAGATAGATAGGTTAGTGTCACCAGACCCAGCATATCACCCCAGCCCTGCAGATAGATAGGTTAGTGTCACCAGACCCAGCATATCACCCCAGCCTGCAGATAGGTAGGTAGTGTCACCAGACCCAGCAACACCCCCCGCACCCAGGGTAGGTCACAGACCCGCAACACCCCAGCCCCGCAGATAGATAGGTTAGGCACCAGACCCAGCATATCACCCCAGCCCTGCAGATAGATAGGTTAGTGTCACCAGACCCAGCATATCACCCCAGTCCTGCAGATAGATAGGTTAGTGTCACCAGAACCAGCATATCACCCCAGTCCTGCAGATAGATAGGTTAGTGTCACCAGACCCAGCATATCACCCCAGCCCTGCAGATAGATAGGTTAGTGTCACCAGATCCAGCATATCACCCCAGTCCTGCAGATAGATAGGTTAGTGTCACCAGACCCAGCATATCACCCCAGTCCTGCAGATAGATAGGGAGCTTAGGTAAAAAAACAAAAACAACAACGCCGAGCGGCACATAGGGTAATATTGTTTTTACAAAAAGTTGAATGACACAATGTAAATTGTGTTCAGAAAATGTCGGAAGAATAAAGTGACTAGGACGTGTCCACTAATAAAGGTTGAGAGGAGGTGGATAAAGTGGTAGAGTGGGTCCACAATGCATGGGCATACACCTGAATGGGTATGGTGTATATCAATACCCCCTCAGCTGATTAGCCCACTAGTAGTGGATTGGCCACAGTGTAGATAAGCTCTCACCTTGAATGGTTAGGTATGGTATAATGTCGTATATTTTAGTGGAATGGTCCAAACTATGTCACAGGATGAGGGAGCAGCGGGACCTCTAGGCGTCAGAATCTCCTGGATCCAAACGGTATTCCAAATGTAGAAATGGTAGGAGTGACTCCAAAAAAAGAGAGGTAGGGGACCGCGCTTCACCAAGGTTGCTTTAATAAACTCTAAAACACAACGCGTTTCGAGGATCAATGGTCCTCTTTATCAAGTGTACAAGAGACTGGTTAAAAAAGGAAATAAACATGAACAAATAAGAATAGAAAAACAGATAATGTTAATCAAATAATCAATGTGAAATAAAATAATAATAATAATAATAATAATAATAATACACATATACAGTACTTATAAATTGATTAAAACTGAGAAAAGTGGCTATGAATGTGTATCAACCACAATATGAATTATTTAAAGGCTATGTGTAATAAATAAGGCGGACAATAAATTAACAATTAAAATCGTATAAAAAGTGGCTATGAATGTGTATCAACCACAATATAAATTATTTAAAGGCTATGTGTAATAAATAAGGCGGACAATAAATTAACAATTAAAATCGTATAAACAATGAAAACAATTAAGATAAATATTTATAAATGTGGGTAACATGAACAAAATTGAGTATAAAGGAATGTTAATAAGTAACAAAGATATGAATAAATATCGAAAGAGATACATACATAGTAACAGAGATATGGAAAATAAATAAATCATGAATTGCCAATGGTAATAGAATCTGGTACTTGAAGATTATTAAAACATGGGTAAAATTGTGTGTGAGGAGTTGTGGAGGTTGGTACAAAAAGAAAAAAAAAAAAATATATATAAAATAAAGACTGGGAAAGTAGTGTTTGGAACTTACCAGCCTGGAGGGGTTAGCTGTAAAAAGCAGAAGTGTGTGGTAGGACCATTTACTTGGGGGTTTATATAGGTATACCTGGCTAGGACTGCCCATATTAGGGGAGGAGTTCTGATCAGAGAAAAAAAAAAAAATTAATAATTGAATATGAGAAAATGGTAATAGGTGTCAAAGGTGTAAATAAATATCAACTGAGATACAACATGAGTTGTTGATTTGGCACTCGGTTACGCTAGGTTGGCAAGTTTCCAGATGAACACAATATTGAGTATGAAGGAATGTTAATAAGTAACAAAGATATGAAAAAAAAAAAAAAAAGGAAGAGGGAAAAAAGGGGAAAAAAAAAAAAAAAGGAAACTATATAAAATTATTGTATATATTACCAGTGCCTCCATAATACCTCAGGACTGTTTTAGTCGTATACAGATTCAAGTGCTTCATTGAGACCAGCTGGTGTCAGTGAATTAAATTTGAATATCCAGTACATTTCTTTTCTTTTTAGTTTATCAAACCTATTATTGATATGTGTAGGAATATGGTCTAATGGTGTGATTTTAAACCCAATAAAGCTGGAATTGTGTACCAATAAAGCATGTTTCGAAACACTATGCTTGAGGTAACCATTCTGTACATTAGACCTATGTTTATTTAGTCTTTCTCTTAGTGGTCTAATGGTTCGGCCTATATACTGAAGTCCACAAGGGCATTCAAGGACATAAATAACGTAGGAAGAGGAACAATCTAAAGAATGCTTGATCTGAAAAGTTTCGCCCGTGACAACGCTAGTGATGTCTTTTGCTAAATGATTGATGGTATTACAGCATTTACATTTCTTATGTTTACATTTAAATACGCCATTTGTTTGTAAGTGCATGGAGCTCGGATCCTTGGGCTTGGTAAGAGATCTAAGTTTACTTGGGGCCAAGAGATTTTTTAAAGTCTTGGCTCTTCTGAAGGTGATGGATGGTTTGGAGGGGATATTGGGTTTGAGTAGTGGATCATTGAGGAGTATTGGCCAGTGTTTATCAAGAATTATTCTGATCCTATTATGTGCATTATTATAGGTAGTGATAAAATTATGTCCGAACCCTCTAACATTATTGTTCTCAGAGGGAATCAGACAATCGGACTGGGTCAAGGACTGTGCTTTTGATTCTGCTGCTTGGATAATCCTTTTCGGATAATATTTCTCTTGAAATCGTTGGGTTAGGATTTTACTCTGTATTTTGAAATCTGCATCACTAGTACAATTGCGTCTGATCCGTTTGAATTGGCCGAAAGGTACATTGTCCCTCCATTTCCTAAAATGGGAACTCCGATAATCTAGTAGGCTGTTGCAGTCCACTTTCTTAAAAAAAGTTTTAGTGTTAATACCATTAGGGCCACCAGTTAGTTCCAAATCTAGGAACTCGATCATGTTTATTTGGGGTTGGCCACTTAGGGTGATTCCCCAATCGTTATTGTTGAGGTATTTGGTGAACTCTTGAAAGGATTGTTCAGTGCCTTCCCATATAAATAAGAGGTCATCAATATATCTTCTATAAAAAACTATGTTATGTGACCAGAAGTGTTTGTTTTGGATGAAGGATTCCTCATAGCGTCCCATAAAGATATTGGCATAACTGGGTGCGAAACGGGTACCCATGGCTGTACCACGTTTCTGTAGGTATAGTTTAGATTCAAAAGTGAATACATTGTGCTCCAAAATGAATTGGATGCTATTTGTGATAAAGGTTTTCTGTTCAATAGGCATCGTCTTATCCATGTGTAATGTTTTGGTTATCATTTCCAGGCCTTTGGAGTGGGGTATATTACTGTATAGGGCCGAAACATCAAAGGTTGCCCAAATATAATTGGGCTTCCATTGAATAGTTAGCAGTTCAGTAATTAGATGAGTTGAATCTTTCAAATAGGATGGGAATTTGGTTACATACTTTTGTAACTGCAAATCTATATAATGCGAAAGATTTCTTGTTAATGCATTGACTCCAGAGATGATGGGTCTTCCTGGCAGATTTTGTAGATTTTTATGAACTTTAGGTAAGTGATAAAATTGTGAAATCTAAAAGTCATTGACTAGTAGAAAGCCCTTTTCCTTATCTGTTAGGATGCCTTTGGTAAAGGCATTAGTAATCAATTCACGATATTTGATGTAGTGTAAGTCAGAAGGGTCTTTATGTAAAATCTGATAGTAATTGGAATCAGATAATATTCGAACGGCCTCTGAGATATAATCAGCTCTGTCTTGTATAACCACACCCCCACCCTTGTCAGCATTTCTGATTACAATAGATTTATTATTAATAAGGGATTTAATGGCTAGTTTTTCAGATGGACGGAGGTTGGATTTTGCCTTAGGATCATTCGATTTATTCAGATCTCGAAAATCGTTGGCCACTAGGGAATAAAAAGTTTCAATATGGTGTCCTTTGTGTTGGAGAGGATAAAAGTTAGATTTCGGCTTTAATGTGGTTGTATGGGGAATGGGTTTGATTACAGGAGTTGTACTGGATATGGAAGGGTTTTGTGAATGGTTAATAATTGATGGATTATTTGCAGTTAGAGCGAAATGATGAGTGAGTGTCAATTTCCGTATATATGTATGGAGATCAATGAATAGATCAAGATCATCCGGTTTTTGTTCTGGGCAAAATGAAAGGCCTTTAGATAATAAATTGGTTTCTTGTATTGTTAGAGAGTAGCTGGAGAGGTTGAAAATGTTATTATTGAATTTTTGTTTCTCTTGGCATCCGGACTTGGATTTTTTGGTTCTATGTTTGTGGCCCCCTCTACAGCCTCTTTGTCTTTTTGTGCGTTTTCTTGAATGGGAGAATGTTCCAATTTCCTTTTGAGACTTACTGGGCTGTAATAATCGGATATTTTCGTATATATCGGATTCTCTTTCGTATGAAACGAATGCAGGGGTGTAAGTTTTGGAGGAAGACCTAAAAAAGACTCTGATGTATTTAATGGGGGAGGTCTGCTTGTGTTAAGAATATCAGTATTATCGGGTATTGATAAAACTTTCTGTATCTGTGAGGCAGATAGGGGGGTATTATAGATAGTAGTCAAAGAGTCATCTAAGACCTCTTCGATGGATGAATTACTGTGAAGTTGGAGGTCAGGATAAACAGTATTGTTGGATACAATGGGGATTGTTACCTGGGGAATTGATACTGTGTCTTGAGGTTGGGTTACTTCCGTTCATGGGTAATTTGGAGTTCGCTGTTTGAGAAGTTGAGTATGTGTATTTAGGTTTGACAGATGTGAATTGGGTGGGGGGAGGGATAGGGAGGTTGGTGCATGTGTATTGGTACAGGTATTGTTAGAATTAGATTCACAAGGGGGTTTACCAGTTGGGTTGGATGTAGATAGTAAATTGATATTACCAGTATTGGGGGTAACCATACTGGTAGCCCGAACTGGTAGATTGTGGGTTTTATTGGTTGGATTACTCTTATTGTGAAAACGAGGTTTGTGTGGGAGATCTCTAGTGTTCGGGGGGTTCTAAAATTAATGGTGGTTCTGGGGTTCTTGGGCTTAATATTGAGTAATGATGGGATGGGGGTTTTGGGGGTTAAGTTATTATTGTTAGATTTCCCTTTTGTTTTGGAATTCTTTAACCAAAATTTAATGTTACCTCTAGAATAGTCAGTACGGTCTCTTTTTAATTTATCACTTTTGTGTTCTAGTAGCTCTCGGTCTAGATTAAGGGTTCTAGTACATAAGACTCTGTTCATACGAATAAAATCAGGGTGTTGTTTATATTGTTCTATTTCATGGGTAAGTGAATTGATCTGGGAATTAAGTTCATGGGCTAGTGCTTGGCGCTTGTGGGAGATTCTTTCTATTAATCCCCTACTGCATTGGTCTAAATAATTGTCCCACTCAATGGTGAAAAGGGGGTCATTATCAAAAGTGGATCGGAATTTGAACCTGAGACCTCTTGGAACAATATTTTCATCAAGATAAATACAAAGGAATTTATGGTAAAGAAAATGTCTAGTTTCGTCGAAGACCAATTTTTCGAGGCGCCAGAAGAGTTTACTGAGGTCTTCTCTGGAGTTATGGGGTAACTCACAGTCTGTAGATCTTATGTTGTGTTCAGTGATTGGAGGTGGATCATTGATGTCTAATTTTCTGGTGTAATACTCCACAAGATTTTCACGTTTGTCGTCACGATGTAGTAAGAAGTCCATAGTATTTATATGCTAATCATAAATCGTTTCTTGTAGAATAATGAGATGCAGCTTCCAGGCGATGGAACCTTTTGCACTTGGATGAATCTGCCGATGGGTTCTTAGTGACACACAAGCCAAGATGGGCTTGATGTGGATAATGAGCTTAGGTAAAAAAACAAAAACAACAACGCCGAGCGGCACATAGGGTAATATTGTTTTTACAAAAAGTTGAATGACACATTGTAAATTGTGTTCAGAAAATGTGGGAAGAATAAAGTGACTAGGACGTGTCCACTAATAAAGGTTGAGAGGAGGTGGATAAAGTGGTAGAGTGGGTCCACAATGCATGGGAATACACCTGAATGGGTATGGTGTATATCAATACCCCCTCAGCTGATTAGCCCACTAGTAGTGGATTGGCCACAGTGTAGATAAGCTCTCAACTTGAATGGTTAGGTATGGTATAATGTCGTATATTTTAGTGGAATGGTCCAAACTATGTCACAGGATGAGGGAGCAGCGGGACCTCTAGGCGTCAGGATCTCCTGGATCCAAATGGTATTCCAAATGTAGAAATGGTAGGAGTGACTCCAAAAAAAGAGAGGTAGGGGACCGCGCTTCACCAAGGTTGCTTTAATAAACTCTAAAACACAACGCGTTTCGAGGATCAATGGTCCTCTTTATCAAGTGTACAAGAGACTGGTTAAAAAAGGAAATAAACATGAACAAATAAGAATAGAAAAACAGATAATGTTCATCAAATAATCAATGTGAAATAAAATAATAATAATAATAATACACATATACAGTACTTATAAATTGATTAAAACTGAGAAAAGTGGCTATGAATGTGTATCAACCACAATATGAATTATTTAAAGGCTATGTGTAATAAATAAGGCGGACAATAAATTAACAATTAAAATTGTATAAAAAATGAAAACAATTAAGAGTTGTTTTAGAGTTTATTAAAGCAATCTTGGTGAAGCGCGGTCCCCTACCTCTCTTTTTTTGGAGTCACTCCTACCATTTCTACATCTGCAGATAGATAGGTTAGTGTCACCAGGATTAGCATATCACCCCAGCCCTGCAGATAGATAGGTTAGTGTCACCAGACCCAGCATATCACCCCATCCCCGCAGATAGATAGGTTAGTGTCACCAGACTCAGCATATCACCCCAGCCCTGCAGATAGGTTAGTGTCACCAGACCAAGCATATCACCCCAGCCCTGCAGATAGATAGGTTAGTGTCACCAGACCCAGCATATCACCCCAGTCCTGCAGATAGATAGGTTAGTGTCACCAGGACTAGCATATCACCCCAGCCCTGCACATAGATAGGTTAGTGTCACCAGACCCAGCATATCACCCCATCCCCCCAGATAGATAGGTTAGTGTCACCAGACCCATCATATCACCCCAGCCCTGCAGATAGATAGGTTAGGATCACCAGACCCTAGCATATCACCCCAGTCCTGCAGATAGATAGGTTAGTGTCACCAGGACTAGCATATCACCCCAGCCCTGCAGATAGATAGGTTAGTGTCACCAGACCCAGCATATCACCCCAGTCCTGCAGATAGATAGGTTAGTCTCACCAGGACTAGCATATCACACCAGCCTTGCAGATAGATAGGTTAGTGTCACCAGGACTAGCATATCACCCCAGCCCTGCACATAGATAGGTTAGTGTCACCAGACCCAGCATATCACCCCATCCCCCCAGATAGATAGGTTAGTGTCACCAGACCCATCATATCACCCCAGCCCTGCAGATAGATAGGTTAGGATCACCAGACCCTAGCATATCACCCCAGTCCTGCAGATAGATAGGTTAGTGTCACCAGGACTAGCATATCACCCCAGCCCTGCAGATAGATAGGTTAGTGTCACCAGACCCAGCATATCACCCCAGTCCTGCAGATAGATAGGTTAGTGTCACCAGGACTAGCATATCACCCCAGCCTTGCAGATAGATAGGTTAGTGTCACCAGACCCAGCATATCACCCCAGTCCTGCAGATAGATAGGTTAGTGTCACCAGGACTAGCATATCACCCCAGCCCTGCACATAGAAAGGTTAGTGTCACCAGACCCAGCATATCACCCCAGCCCCGCAGATAGATAGGTTAGTGTGACCAGACCCAGCATATCACCCCAGCCCTGCAGATAGATAGGTTAGTGTCACCAGACCCAGCATATCACCCCAGCCCTGCAGATAGATAGGTTAGTGTCACCAGACCCAGCATATCACCCCAGCCCCGCAGATAGATAGGTTAGTGTCACCAGACCCAGCATATCACCCCAGCCCTGCAGATAGATAGGTTAGTGTCACCAGACCCAGCATATCACCCCAGCCCCGCAGATAGGTTAGTGTCACCAGACCCAGCATATCACCCCAGCCCCGCAGATAGATAGGTTAGTGTCACCAGACCCAGCATATCACCCCAGTCCTGCAGATAGATAGGTTAGTGTCACCAGACCCAGCATATCACCCCAGCCCTGCAGATAGATAGGTTAGAGGTGCTTCCTTGTGTTTTATTGAAGTCACTACCACAGCATGTCCATACAAGGGCAGCTGTGCCCCGGACTGCACGGCAAAGCTCATGTACAGGACTGTTCACTACAGTGATGGAGCACCGCAGAACCATTCTGATAGTGGCGGTCTTAGTGATGGGACCTCCACAGTCTTACATTGAAGGTCTATCCTGTTCCCAATGCATTATAGGAGCTCAGCTAAGCTTTTGGGGGCATGTCTAACAACAAAATTGATTGTTTCCAATGACGAACAGCAGAATAGTGAGTGCAGCTCTGGAGTATAATACAGGATGTAACTCAGGATCAGTACAGGATACGTAATGTAATGTATGTACACAGTGACTGTACCAGCAGAATAGTGAGTGCAGCTCTGGAGTATAATACAGGATGTAACTCAGGATCAGTACAGGATAAGTAATGTAATGTATGTACACAGTGACTGCACCAGCAGAATAGTGAGTGCAGCTCTGGAGTATAATACAGGATGTAACTCAGGATCAGTACAGGATAAGTAATGTAATGTATGTACACAGTGACTGCACCAGAATAGTGAGTGCAGCTCTGGAGTATAATACAGGATGTAACTCAGGATCAGTACAGGATAAGTAATATAATGTATGTACACAGTGACTGTACCAGAATAGTGAGCGCAGCTCTGGAGTATAATACAGGATGTAACTCAGGATCAGTACAGGATAAGTAATGTAACATATATACAAAATAACTCAATTTTTTATGTAAAATGGTTTCAAAGGTGGACATTCCAGTTACATTTTTTTCCATCCAAAATATGGCTGTCTCCTGTGTGTAAACAACAGCTGCTTGTTAAGAGATTGCGTCTCCTCTAAATGATTTCTTCCAGGAAATAAATAGCCGCATGCTCCTCATTACTTGCATCACTAATTATATAACACATATCCAAAGTGCCGTACTCCGGCATCAGCCTCAACCGGAGCGTCGGCGTCTTCTCGAAGCCCCTTAGATATTTAACTTTGTCCTAATTTGAAAAAACCCAAGATATATACCTTTCTTCATCGATCTCAAGGCCTGCTCATTCTTCGCCTGTCTTTGATTATCAGTCTTTTCGAGACAGAGACACTGCAGAGTACAAAGTGTGGTAATAGATTGTTATCCAGCGAGCCATATTGATCAGGTCAGGTAGTAAATTAACAGCAGTGGAATGCCATTAAATTTTAGACTTAATTGCCTTCTTCTCCTAATTTCTATTGAATACAATCAATAGGTGTCACAGGAAAGTTAAAGAAGTTATCTCGCTATCTATTTTCTCACCGTGAAATGGAAAATACTCCTTTGTCTCCTGGAGATTCAATCACAGTATACAGGCCGGCTCTTCAAACAGGTGGGGAAAAAACCCTCCGTGACGCCAAGACGCAGAGTACTGCAAGCAAGACATGGACGTCCGCGGAAAAGCAATGAAACACGTAAACATTTTAGATAGATGGCAGGAATTGCTAGTTAAGGTGTTCCCTTATAAGTTATGGAATTGCAATGTAGGCCATATGCAGCCAATAAGTGATAAGACCAAAAGACTGCAAACAAAATAGGCTAACCATAATCCAACACTGCTCCATTTAGTCTAAGGCTACCTAAGGTTCTCACCAGAACTTCTTCAAGGTGCGATGGACTTGGCTGCTCAGGACCCAGGTTGCATCTACAGAACAATATAGAAAACCCATGGCAAACAAAGAGAGTAATACCATAGCCAGGGTCAAAAACTAGAAGAGTATGGAAATAGTCAAAACAAAAGAAAAGGAACATGAGAAGTGAAGGGTATGGTTTAGTCCAGGAGGAGTCAGATAAGGCAAAATCAGCAGGAACAAAGTAGAGATAAACCAGGAAAACAAGCCAAAATCAGTAAACCAAGAGATCAGCAGGGAGACGGGATGAGATACTAGGATTGAGTTTAGAGAACACAGAGAGCCTAGATATGAGGCAACAAACAGTGTCAGTGTCTGGTTAAATTACCCCGCCTCAGCCCAAGATTGAAGGCAGAGCTAGAGGCCTTATTGGCTGTGTGTCCCAAGTCTCTCACTGACTGACCAGTCTCAGCCAGAGTTTGTCTGGTAGGCATAACAGCCTATAACAACCTATAAAGTGATAGCCATGTGGTAAATGCACATGATTCTCCCCCAGCAGCACTACACGGAAGAGAATGGCAACTGCTGGGGAAAAAATGATTTTGCTATACTCTGTCAGGAGATGTTTATTATATATGTTGGTATATGTGGCCACCCAGAGGTAGTGATGTGAATTACATCCGCTCAAGAGTTTTGCCACTATGTTTCTATAATGTATTGAATTTGAAGGACACATCTGTATATATAGAAATAAAAGTGCGGGAGGGAATGATCATTATGACAGGAGTGCTCGGAATAATCCCAGTGCATGCGGCAGACTGGAATCACAGGCTTAATTTTTGCACATTAATTAGAATATATTGTAGAATCACCTAATCTTATGCAGATTGCTGGCTAGAAGACGAGGACATTAAGGAAAGGTGCTAAAGAATTTTCTAAGGTGATAATGAATGTCCACATGGTAAGTAATGGGACAGAAAGTTGGAATTAGAGATGTAATTTATTAATTATTCTGTATATGAAGATAATTATTTACATATAGCGGGGACATTTCTGTCATATTTAAAGGTACAGTGCATGTAGAAAAAAAAATCCCAGCAGTTCCCCCTTAAAGTCAATTAATATTTGATCATTGGGTTCCATCTCTTGAAAGGGGCAGGGTCCTCATCTATTGATCACAGTTCCTCCATAGTCAGCGGATTGTGGAGTTGGCAGGAAATGAATAGCCACACCCAGTTGCCATTCTATAAGCTGAGGTTTAGAGAATTGGACTTGTAAAGAAGATAGGCTGAACTTGAAGAGACCTCAAGTTGGAACAACTCCTGCAAGATGCATGGATATAAATTCTGGGCTTGTCAAAAACCTTGCTATTGACCATATGTATAGAGAAAGGGCGACACATACGTCAGGTGGTAGAACACATTTGAGGTTATTCACCAAGATAAATAGTTGGTTACTTCTGAGCTGAACTCGGCACAAATCAGACCTTGCTAGAAATTGAGACTTTTCAGTGATGGAAGACAAGGACTCCAAGGAATTATCAAGATCAGGACCTTGACAGAAAGCCTAATATCATAGTCCTGGTAGGGCTTTGATGGGAATAGAAAGATGCATTGGGTAACTCAAGGACGATACAATCAGTATGGTTACTGCACGACATTGTGATTTATTGTGATGGATGTAGTTTTTTCTTGTGTTAATGTAATTGTAAGTACAGTGCTAAGATCCAGCGAGCGGTGTGTCCTTCCACATTTAGTTGTCCTAGCTCGGGCTACCAGCTATCCATCACTGTCCTCGCTTCTTACTGCACTTTGTACTTCTGTGTGGTTTACTTACTTGTGAACAATCTCATGTACTGTATATGGCTTATCTCCAGTATATGTAGGTGGCATATCTCCAGTATATGGCTGATAGATGGTAGTCCTACCACTTTTTAAATGGTGGTCCTCTAAGCACCAATCTGCCAGTAACCGCCATATCTAGGTTCTTTCATTCTCCACTTGGATGCATGTGACATGTGCTTGCGTGTTTTCTCGTATTGGGCAGAACTGGGGTCCAAAGACGTCTGCTTTCTTGATAGGTGGAGGTCCCAGAATTGGACACACCATAGTCATCTATAGGGGAATCCTCTATAAAGTGTCATTTGTTTCTAGTCATGTCTTTGAGCACAATACTTTGATGCTTGTAGTATATCAGACCTTCATCTGCAATTTTCCTGTTGGGTTTTCTATACCATACCTTGGACATAGCAATGGAAACTAGAAGAAAAACATAATTTGAGAACATGAAAATGTTATGTAAGGTCCAGGGCATGTGCATGTCCAGAGGAGGGGAAGCCACTGCCAGACATATCAGGCATGTTAAAATCCAAGAGCTCGACCCTTCCTTCCCCTGACATCTGCTAATGGAGGAAAGTCAGGACAAACTCTCTGTTCACATGACCAAGCTGAGACTATGCCAAGACGAGATCCATGTGTGATCCATTGTTTTTCACAGACCTATTCAATCCCCTCCATGGGTTCCATGAAAATGGAGCCGTGAGGCTCATCTGTGCCCTATTTTTTTATGTTTTATGGACAGCACACGGCACACATTGGTAGGTCAGAATTTATGGGTTTGGCTGACATTAAATGGGTGATCCCCTTTCTACCATCAGTTGTAGAAAATGTACAACCCCTTTAATGTGTGTGGCCACCTTTACTGTTAAATAATAATGTACTGGCTGCCTGCTGTCTCAACTGGGTGGCACTAGGGGCTTCCTGAAGGTCCTCTACACATCCTCTATCTACAGGATAGGGAATGTCTGATCATTGGGGGTCCAACTGCTAGTGGTCCGCCCACTGGAAACTCAACCACTGGGGCACCTGCTCTATTCACTCCTATGGAACTGACATAGATCATCCAGCACAGCGCTCCATCAGTCCCATAGAAGTGAATAGAATGGTGCACAACATTGCTCCATTTATGTGGATTGGACTCCTTACTCATGCCAACTGTTGAAACCCAAGTGATCGGACACTTATACCCTATTCACAGGAGATATTAGTGGGGAAAATACATTTAAGATCAATGGGAGTTGTACAAATCTGACCTCGGTAGACTTCTCCTTGGCTGCAGGTAGCATAAATTTGATCTAAAAAACGTTACTTGGTTTTGAGTTCTTCTGCATTTGCCTCCATTTAGATACATAATAAATTAATTTTCTATATAATTTTAGATTGTTCTACTACAGCTCTTGGATGTGACTGCTGCCCCCTATAGCTTTGCCCATCTGAGTACATACTCCACTTTCATTCAACCCTAGCATAGTTAAATCATCGACAGCCCTTCATAACCTTGGCTATTTTCCACTTGCTCAGGCACGGCTCTTGAAGTGTCTACCAACTTCTCCCTGGTCTGAGAATAAATGAGTTGGCTTTGTCTGGAAGGCTTTGAGCTAAGGCTTTTGGAGACAGTTATGCCGCATGACAGAGAGTAATGAAAGGAATTGGATCCAATTAGGGACCTTGAAAGCCACGGGCTGACTTGTTTGGACCTCCAGCTATAGTAACCTCATCATTTGTGTACCGGTGATCTCTCCGCAATTGCATAATCTACACAGACAACTATATTACTCACGATCTTGAAGAATGTGCAACCTTCAATGCTTAAGCATGAATATGGATTTCATTTCTAGGTTCTCCATGCATTGTATACAGCTCTTAGGACTAATAACCTGTCGATACTGTCTTCATTGACGCCCATGTCCACCATATTGTTCCAATGCATTTCAAATAAAAAAAAAAAAGTCACTGCCTTTGTTCCAAAATTTCTGAACACCACAAGGATACCCAGGAGATGTGAGGCAAGGAGAGCATAACTGTTTCTTATGTTGCCGCACCTCCACCTTCATACTCTGTGGTGTGAAGAGGGTGACCAACCCCAAAAGTTTTCAGGTCCAGCCCAGAACATTTGGAAAATTCACGTCAAATCTTCTTCGATCATCTCAACTGGAGGCCTAGTTTATGATTTTGGCATGGAGTGTCGCTTGTGGCTATAGGAGTGATGCTTGTCGAATTGGCCGAAGTTACGGGTTGACGTGTTCCTGTGTGTATTCATTACTTGTCTTGTTATGGTTAGATGCAACATTACATCTCCATGATAACAGACTACAAACAAACTCTGTGTTGTCCCACAGTCATACACCTTTCCATCTGTCTTCAAGCCAACTGAATGTATATTGGCATAAGGTAGAAAATAGATGCACAGAATCAGACTACACTGGGTTTGTTTGTAGTCTGTAACCATAGAGACGTATAGGTCTGCATAGGAGCAGTGAAAACTATATTTTTTTTTTTTTTTTTTTTGAAAACTATTTGCCTATTTTTTTAGTGCAACCATACAGTAGGTCTTCATTGGAAGTATTTTTTAAAGGAGTATACCAACATTAAAGGGGATGTCTGATTTGTAAGACTCATAATGCCTCATAGCAGATGTAGATTTTCATTTCTAGCACGGTTGCTCAAAACTTATTAAGAGGGTGCCTCTTGAATAAATTTGCATATTATACTCCAAGGCACATCCATATGAAATGCAAGAGTTAGTTTTTTTCTTTTTTACTTTTTTCTGTTAATATTTTTCTAATTTATGGTGTTTTATGTTATACTAGTACAGAGTTTCTTCTTGACTTACATCTAGGTGACATGTGGCCTTGGTAAGGTGTTTTATTTTTTACACAGTCCTGCTAGTATCTGTCTATCTATATCTAATTTGTTGCCCATTCACTGGAACATTATCATTCCAGGTAGCTGTGTGTTCTATAAAAGAAGTCTTTACCATTTAATATGGGCCATGGAAGCAATCTGCTATGTGTAACACAATACAATATTCATTTTGCTCAGTAGCTCCGGCTTCAGATGCACTTCACGTGATACATCCTGATACCATCCAGTAACAGTAATAATCTTACAAGAGTACCACCTGCTCCCAGGATGAGTTTGTCTGCGGTGCGACCTTCTTGTTCTGAAATTATCTGCTCATCGCAATGAATTCTTTCCAGTGGGTTATGTGATTTTAAGTAATAAATACCGCCAGCTGCCTGTTATCGGAAAACAACCTGCATTGTCTTTAAAGCGATAATACCGTCTTACCTAGAACTATGCAACCTTTGCTGAAAATCTATTCAGAATAGCCATGATAGCACTTGTTGTCTGGTGGGGGAGAAACTTTTTTATTGGAAAAGAGGAAGAATATGTCAATTAATAAAATAAAGCATCATTTACTGGAACTCCCCCTTCCCATAATGGTTGTCCCAAGGCTAAATGGTAGGGACGTAACTTAAAGTTCACCAGCCCTGGTGCAAGAGCTCACCTTGGGACCCCCCTGTGCACACTCTTCACACAACCGTCAACCATGTCCCATCCATACACTGTAGCAGCATTTACATTCCCTTTTCCTTTTGTATCTGGACCCAGACCACATGAAGACTTCTCCACAACATATCTGTGCACACAAGTTTCTGATCATTCCCATCCCCTGTCGTTGCCACCCATATAGTCATCATGCCCCCCATGCCACATTCTCCCCATAGAATCCATCCTTCACTATATGCTCCTGACTGACTGTTATTCTATGCCATTAAAAGCTTAATCTTCTCCTTTCTGACAGTGGAAGGTTGAGTATCATAAGTCTTCTCGCCCCAGCTCACCAGAGGGCAGGGGGAATAAATTTATGACGTACAGAGTGCTGGCCATCAAAGGAAATCAGGACGGAGATTAAAAAATTTGAGAGTGACCCTTGACTTCTGGGTTTTGTTGCAACTGCGACCACTGCAACCCCTATAGTTATGCAGTGCTAAATGGGTTCCCCACTACTCTCTAGTGTTTGTTCCCTCTCAAAATGAATTCTTAGCCAATTCCTGGCTGCAATGGTGACAACCTCTGGTACCGAGTGGGGTTTCCTGCCCATTGAGAGGGACCAGGAAGTAGAGAGCAGCGGGAACCCATTCAGTGCCGGAGATTGGCGTGTAATGCTTCTTGTTTTTTTGAATCCATTATTCCTCCATTGTAAAAAATGTTACCCCTCCAAATGATGCCTTTAAAAAGATTGTCTCTTCAGAGACAACCCCATTCATACGGCGCCCTCCATGGTGAGCAGCTGATCGACGCAGATCTAGCTCCCAGCTGTTTGCCAGGGAAATCTTCTCTAGCCAGATATATCTCCCTGCTAAACCCCTAAAAGGGGAAATGCAGTGTTACATGGTAGTCAGTGCTGAATGACCATCTATGTAAAACATGGATGAAATGGGTTGTCACTGGAACAGGAGACGTTCTTCTTGTCCAGCTCTCCATTCTTGCTGATAGCGTGGGGTCTCAAGTGGGACATATTTCTACATGATGTCCATAAGTCCAATAGTGCAAATGGACAGGTTTAGTCTATACTTGCCATGTCTGGGAGGCTCCTGAAAAAAGTGGTGACCTCCAAGACCCCCAGAAGGGCAGGCAAATCTCCCAGGTTGCCGCTTTATATGTGACTTGGGCACTTTATGTGCTGGTTAAGGGGATGTGGCTCGCAAATTTAGTGTAGAGAAATGTGTCGACAGATAAAATCATGAGAGTGGCGCTGTCCCAGAGGTGCATGGTCATGCCCAAAGGGGGCGTTGCTTTGTCCAAAAATTTTCATTGGCATCCTCCGGTAACTGGACAAGTACGGTTTTGTCTTCATGATTTAACCTTTTAATCACAAGATGATTTAACTCAAATTAGTATATGTAGTTTCTTAAAGGGTAACTCAAAATGTAACATGTGAATGACCCCCATATTCATGCGGGCTGGCAGCACTGCTGTATTTTACAGTAATGTCAGGTTGGGTTGTTACAATGCAAGAATCCAGTAATGTACTGAGTGACAACTGGAATTCTCTTTAGCTCTGTAGCTAGCTGTTATCACTCAACCTCCTTGTTGTGGTTCTTATTTCCTAAACTTGATGGAATGCTATGGTCAAGAATTCTTGTTTCCCTTTCTGTCAATGGGCTGAAGTTTTCCCACTGCCTGTAAGATGAATGCTGCTGCATAGCGCGCCGCCCCTCCTGGGCCTTGGATCGGAACGTCTAGTGCTCCAACATTACTACTTGGAGCACTACAGTTAGATACCCCAGATTTATCACAGTGACTGATGCTGGATGATAAATCTGGCATATCTTTATACCCCCTAATCTAAGCTTATAAATTCTTTTAGTTACTATTTTTTGGCACACCATGGGGCACGTAAGCCAAACCCCCTTTTTCTAAGAATGCTTATCCACATGTCTAGAGAGTCAAACATTTTTAGACAAAACTAGATCTGCAGCATTGATTACTGCAAAAAGAATGAGCACCCCCTAGTGGTGGCAGCAGGTAGCCTGCATTTTATCATTTATCTCTATGGCTATGCAAGGGATTTGGAGCTCTGATTACTAAAAAATAAAATTAAGGGTCCATGTACATGCGCGTGTGCTAGTTCAGTTTATCTGGGTTTTTCCAGGATAGCACACTGACCCATTCATTTCTATAAGCCCACGCACACGACCGTGATTTCCACGGATCCGTGTGCCAGCTGACAGTCCGTGTCGCAAAACTCAGGACAGGTCCTATTCCTGTCCAGTTTTGCAGCCGTGCTCACTGTCCCCAATGAATGGGGCCATGGAAGCACAGCTCGTGCACGGGCGGTATGCAGATGGCAGATGAAACCCGTGTGCCATCCATTCGTGTCTAGCGACTCGCACACGGTCATGTGCATGAGCCCTACGATGAATAAAAAAATGAATCCTAATAGAGTTTTGTATCTAGAAGGATAAGATATTAGAAGTTGTCCATTTACTTGAAGTATTCCTGACTACAGTATATACAGTAGGGTAAGCCTGTTAGGTGTACATTCCAGCACAGTCTCCCAGTAAGGTCATTTATCTCAGTCATTGCTTTTACACACAGCCACTCCTCCCCATAACAGTAGCGGACTCTCTACAAGCCACTGTAAACTTTATTACTTGTGATATAAACTCAGCCATATTAATGAAGTCTCAACCTAAAAGTAAGAATGATGAGTCTTTATAAGTTGTCTTCAAGTACATCGTAATAAACGAGTAACTTACCTAAACATCTATATGTCTTTTTCACTCTGTTACTGTTGAAGAAGAGCAAATGCATACTTTTATCTCCTGAACCTTGAAAACCTTGAAATTCCAAAGCACAAGAGAAATAAATATATATATATACACACATGGACACAATTGTTGGTACCCCTCATTTAATGAAAGAAAAACCCACAATGGTCACAGAAATAACTTGAATTTGACAAAAGTAATAATATATGAACAAATGAAAGTCAGACTTTGCTTTTCAACCAGGCTTCAACAGAATTTTTAAAAAAAGAAAAATCATGAAACAGGCCTGGACAGAAATGATGGTTCCCTTAACTTAATATTTTGTTGCACAACCTTTTGAGGCAATCCCTGCAATCAGACGATTCCTGTAACTGTCAATGAGACTTCTGCACCTCTCAGCAGGTATTTTGGCCACTCCTTATGAGCAAACTGCTCCAGTTGTCTCGGGTTTGAAGGGTGCCTTTTCCAGACGGCATGTTTCAGCTCCTTCCAAAGATGCTCAATAGGATTTAGGTCAGGGCTCATAGAAGAACACTTCAGAATAGTCCAATGTTTTCCTCTTAGCCATTCTTGGGTGTTTTTAGCTGTGTGTTTTGGGTCATTATCCTGTTTCAAGACCCATGACCTGCGACTGAGACCAAGCTTTCTGACACTGGGCAACACATTTCTCTCTAGAATCCCTTGATAGTCTTGAGATTTCATTGTACCCTGCACAGATTCAAGACACCCTGTGCCAGATGCAGCAAAGCAGCCCCAGAACATAACAGAGCCTCCTCCATGTTTCACAGTAGGGACAGTGTTCTTTTCAAGATATGTTTAATTTTTCCATCTGTGAACATAGAGCTGATGTGCCTTGCCAAAAATTTCGATTTTTGTCTCATCTGTCCATAGGACATTCTCCCAGAAGCTTTGTGGCTTGTCAACATGTAGTTTGGCAAATTCCTTTTGTTAGATTCAAGTTATTTCTGTCACCATTGTGGGTTTTTCTTTCATTAAACAAGGGGTACCAACAATTTTGTCCACGTGTGTGTATATATATATATATATATGTATATATATGTACTGAATAAATATAGATAGAGAGATGTATCTATATATTCATTTGTAGTATGGGTGTATATCATATATGCTCTTGTGGACAAGAGGCATATGAACTTTGTGTGCCTTTATCCTCAACAGTAGACCCCACATAATAAAATGTCCATACTTAAAGGGGGCCTTCCACTACCTCCATCAACTCCAACTCTTTGCTTTCTTCAGTTGGTGCCACTCCACTGATTCCAATGCAGTTGGAATTTTTTCTCTAGCTTTCACCATTCCCGAGTAATCCCATCTGTTACCTTTGGCACATTCATACTCTCTTCAGTCCTGTGGGCGGTCTTTGGCTGCAGCAGACAAACAGGAACAACCCACCTAACAGCAAAGAGCATAATTGTGCTGAAACTAACAGAAATGATTGCTCGGGAATGGTGAGGGCTAGAGAAACAAATCCAATTGCGTCAGAATCAGTGGAGCGTTATCTATTGAAGAATGCAAAGAGTTGGAGTTGGTGGAGGTGGTGAAAGGTCTTCTTTAAGTTCAGTAATAACTACATCAAGACCTATCTCATCCCAAAATTGGTTATTTCCATAAAAAAGTTATTCCCATTTCTATAAAAACTAATCTCTTTAGTTTTATAAGACTGGAACTTCTAGCATGATTCTTCTGATATACAGAACCTTTCATCATCTCGGAGTACATATAAGGAAACTTCCTTATGTAAGTTCAGAGATGATGAAAGGTTCTGTATATCAGAGAAGAAACCAAAAATGTACTTCATGTCTATGTTCATTAAGATCAAGAGTGCTTGGGTATAGCAGCAATGTCTCCTTGCCCTTGTAGTAATGACTTTAGAGGTGGCCATGAACTGGTGAAACAAGTCTATTCACTATAGCTAGTTCTAGTAGCCATGTCTCCTCAATACATATCCAAGCTTGGCCCTAAAATTTAGGTGTACTTAATCAAAAGAGGGGAGTAAGTCATTGCCAGTCACTTCTGACGTCAGGTTATCTCCCTTGACAACAAAAGAATCAGGCTCGCCAAAATTTTGTCTTGTCTTTCAAGAATGGATTTCTGGTCCGGTTGAAAATGGTTTGGCCGCCTTTCATCCAATATGTCTGGCCACCGTAAAAAGAAGACACGGCTGTTGTTGAGTGCCATGTCTGTCTTCTTAATACTACCATTTGCTTGGGGTATTATCCCCTTCATGAGCACCACTGACTTCTCTTCCCAAGTGTTTACTTTCTGTTCATAATGACCACCGTAAGAAACAGGGTTGAACATGCCTACTGGGGGAACCTTCAGACATGATGGCATCCAAATGCAGCGAAGACCTGGAGGTGCAACATAGACATCTCCAAAAGCAATTCCTGATGGGGGTCTATATTTTTTGGGAGAATTTTACTTAAGTCTTTAGAATATGACGAGTGCAACATAAATGATAAAATTTGCAATGTAATAAAAGGGACCAATAAACTTCTAAGCAATTGATGGATGGGACGTCCGTATACTGAAGTCTGATGTCGCAATGTATCTGGTCTAAGACAACTTGGAGGACACAAGCTCATGACTTTTTACTCGCTCCTCTGGTTGACATATTGGAAGCCCGTACTTTTTTGGGATTTTTCTCAAAATGTAATGACATGGAAGTTTTGGAAGAGTTTGTAGAAAAAGTCCAGTTAGGCTAGATTCTCATTTGCACCTTTCTCTCCGGAGAGTGGAGATGGAGAGCAAAAAAAAATAAAAAATTTGGAGATGGAGAGCCCACACGTTAAAACAGCGTTTAACCACAGACACCTGTGGCCCCCATAGACTATAATGGGGTCAGCCAGGTTGTCCATCAGGTTTCCAATGTTTTTAGTCCTTGTAGAACTTTTCTCTCCGATGATTTTCAGTGGAATCTGTGATGGAATCTCCTATGGAGACTCCAACGCAGATGCGAACAAAGCCTAAACTCATCTCCCTAGCCTGGTTTGATGTACATAGCCTTGCTCGGGAGACATACGAACTTGACGAACTTGACCATGGTGGCAATTCTGATTTCTTGCTAAAATAGTCCATAAGCCAATATGGCTGGAGGTCTACAGTATATCTCCAAGTGAAGTGACAGCTTAACTGATAACTCTTGTTTTGTAGAGATATACAGTATATACACCTGTATTCAAGGTAATGGAGTCAAAGCAGGATGTGTGATTTTCTGCTGCCGCCCTATATCAATGCAGGGTGTGGATACGGTTCTAATCAATCACACATCTAATACCGCTCCCTATCGGGAGGGAGCAAATTTGCATTTCCCAAAAAATGTCCTGCCTCTCCTCGGCCGGATCCTGTGTTCCAGCAGTGTAATTCTGCAGACACTACATAAAATATTTTTACGCCATTTCTGCAGTACATTGCTTTATTGGATTTTGCTTCAGCAGCTTTCCACGAGTTGATTACTCCAGCCACATCTCCTGCACAGTTTGCCTTAAGCAGAGCGTGATTTAGGGCATGCTGTCTGCCACATCTGCCACAATACTTCTGACAAAAGTTTTTGTTTTTTTTTTTATCCACCCCCGTCTACATTAGCTTACCTTCAATCCCATGAGGCATATCAGATTGGGATTGAAAAACAGGTCAGGTCGTTACCCTTGAAACAACAGGTACATGGGAATTAGCGAGCGCCTACTCATTAACATCGCTCTGTAATGAAGCTCGGCTCGTCTGCTGCTTGTCACCAGGCTGCATGCTGCTTCGCTTCCTCAGTCCATAAAGTCTAATTCTTCTAAGAAAGTGCTTATTATTTTTTTTTTACATTTCCTAGCATTGTACAACGCTTTTTTCTGGTGTTCTAAACTCTTTTTGTAATAACCCATTAAGGGGACCCTCATTTAGGACCCTCATCTATCAGCTACCAATAGCATTTATTCCTCTAGATGATCCTATAACTCATTGCATTACACAGTCTGCTCATTGATTTTTATCAGGATTGTAATACCGCATTTTCCCTGTAGGAGTGCTGCAGGGAAATTGAACAGTGGCTTTCAGGCTTCACTGATCATTGCAGATGATTGATGAAGGTGCCAGTAACAAGAGACCCAGAAGTGCTATTATTATACTGGGGGTTCAGACCCTAAATTATTATCATAAGAGGCCCGGGGGGAGGTGCAGAGACATAATTAACAGTCAAACTCACTTGTCCTCACCTCTCCTGGGCTCCTTAGTGGCATCTAGTGTCCTGAGTGCTGTCAGTAGTCTTGGGGGACCACTGAGTCCCAATGTCAAGCAGTTCCTCAGTGGCCCATTTGCTCAGCGGTCACACATGGTCGCATCTACATTTGGAAATTTTAGATTTTTTGCAAAATTTTGGAGTTGTTGAGAACCCTAAAAATCTCAGGTTAGGCCAAACCAAAGACTTTTGGAAAATTGCTTCCAGCTGCATATGCTGTGCATCTGATCGGTGTGGATGCCGGGTGTCAGACCTCACCAATCTGATATTGATCACTTTCTCTAATCAATATCTGATACCTATTAATATTTGATTTTTGACAACCCCTTTAAATGTTTGCTAGGTTCTGTTTACATTTCATCATAGCAACGATATGTTGAGATATACCACCCCGACCAGGGGCGTAGGTATAGGGGGTGCACTGTTCTAAATGGCACATGGTATTTAGGGGCCCCATTACAGATTTTGCATTGGGACCCAGAAGCTTCGAGTTATGCTTTTGACGCCGATGGGGTCTAATGATACTTTCGGCGTATGCATCGGGAGCTGTTTCATCACATATAACATGATGTAGAGGGAGCGAATGCTTCCCTATGGTCTCTTTATTAGAAGCAACATCTACTTCATTCTCCCCTTTTAAGATATTCAATTCACTGACGTGATCAATGATGTGCGGCCACTAGGGGCGCCATTCCACTTAAAAATCTTGTTACTTTACCTCTCTGTTTTCACTTGAGCGCATAATATTTTAGGGAACATTGCTTTTCGAGTGCATTTGTCCTTATAGAGGAGCTGAATAGAATTTGTTGCCTGCACACTAAACAGATGATATCCGAGCAGACAACATAAAACTAAACATATGTTACATTTCCTAAGGCTTACTTACTAACTGCGGAATATGTGGATACACAATGAAAGTTATGTTACTTTCTACAGTCTATGCCTTTTTGTCAATTGCGTGCTTATATAATTTACTGTATGATCTTTCCAGAGGCGGAGTGGCCTTAAAGGGACGATGTCGTGTTGAAAAGGCAGTCCTATCTGCGGGCGGCATGTTATAGAGCAGGAGGAGCGGAGCAGATTGATATATTGGTTTGTGGGGAAATATTCAATGTAACTTATAATGTATTGATCTAAACGGCTGCTCATTCTGGGTTTAGGAGTCCTGTGGGCGGTCTTTCCCAATGTAGGACCACCCACTGGACTCGTAAGTCTAGAACTAGCAGAGATTTAGATCAATAAATCACAAGTTCTACTAAATCTTTTCCTCCTATTATATATTAACTATATATATATCTCTCTCTGATCTACAACCTGCTGCTTGCAGAATGGACTCCATCTTTATCATGGCGTGTCCCCTTTAAGGAGCAATTTCTTATTACAATTAAGTAATAATCATCCACCAACACCCAAATATATTTCATTTTATTCAGAAGCCGTATTACTGGAGGAAAGTGGGATTTCTATATGGCAAGGCGAATGGTGGGGCAGGTGCTCCAGTTGTTGGGTGTCAGCAGGGGCACCACAAAGCCCATGTGCCTTGGCAACATTTAGGGCTAAAGTAGCAAATTAAATATTTACCCTCAGTGAAGGTAAGCCTACACTACCCTACAATTGGGACTTTTATATGAGGCACACAAATCCCTTGGATTCTGGTGGAGTTTACCTTACATAGGGCTGACTTAAAGGGAATATTTATTATATCCTGAAATTTTTACTCAGACCACTAAGCCTAATAATAGACTGATACTTGCCAACTCTTTAGGGGTTTTCTTTGCAACAGTCACCGACAATTGAAGACAACACCTCTATAGATAACACCACATGACACCCATCATTACATCCACGACTGACAATAGATGATGTCACAGCTTATCTCCTCCCCCTCCCTGCACTGAGCATGTCTAGAAAACTATCCCATAGAGTCGGGCACAGTCTATTACTTGACTGTGTTGTAAAGCATGTCCCTAACTGCTGTTAACAGATCAAAGGAGAAGCTCAGGGAAGATGGCCGCCACCATAATCATGTACAGTAAATAGAATTTAAAAAAATAAATAAATAAAAAAATTGGTGAATAATTTGTTTAAAAAATACTTAATAATATTGTTGATTTAGTTTTAGTTTTTCAGTAGCAGATCATATAAAGAGTAGGGGGGTAGATAACAGTACGGGGTGGGCGGACATAGTTCGGTTATCTTCTAGGTTCCTAAATAGAACATATTATTGCCCCATTGTCTCCCTAAGTTTCTAGTCCTCCATCCTAAATTGATTGGATGTTCCTCAGACACCATTACAAAGAGCAGAACAATATGGCCCCTTTCGATCTGACCCGCTTTGTTCCCACAGCCACAGGTGATCTTGGTTTTACAGACACTCCTATAGTATTTTGTATCAGATTTATAGATCTGAAACAGCTTAAAAGGTTTCTGGTCTCCCATGTGCCGCAGAACTTTCTATCCCCGCGATGGTTCCTCTCCGGGAGTCTGTGTTTCCTTTTTAATGTAATCCATTTACAAAATGTCTCACGATTTATTGAATAAAGTGGAGAGAATTGATATCTTTTCATTAGGCTGACAACATATTTTTCACCGACGGCGTCTCAAATGTGTTCTCCATCTAAATGTTATTTCTATCAATCTCTACGGCGGGACAGGATTTTAGATGGAAAGATCTGCACATTACAAAGACGGGCAGGATCCTTAATCCTGACACCAAAATATCTCAAATGTCTATGGCAAAGACGAGCAGACCTTCAGATATCTGTATGCTGTAAATTTCGAATAAAGACATCCAAGAAAATACACTATTGAGTGACCTCCTTAAAGGGAATGTCCATTTTCTTAACACTCTGTTGTTTTTAGGTCCAACATTTACTGCTGATAATTTCTTAATATATCTTTATAGTGGTCAATGCTCCCCTGACCCAAATCTTCTGCATAAACATAGATGTCAAGAAATAATATGCTTTATACCTGCATCGGCCACTAGAGGGAGCATAGGAGATTACCGCATACAGCACTGCTTTTGAGTTTAATGTATAAACAGTATGTCATAAGCTCCCTCTAGTGGTGGTTACCATAGCTTTGCATGTTTTCTTGTTAATAGGGAAGCTCTAATAGGGAATATTTTACACACAGTTTTCCCTATTTGCTCATTGCAAATGGAACAGGTACAGGCACACATGTGTGGCCACCACTCTATGTACTTCTATGGAGATCACTCTTCTTGAGTCAATGGAGCAGTGGGTTAGGCATGCGCTCCTTTTGCACCATTAAAACACGATCAAGCACTATATGGCTGCATTAATATACGTGGGGCCTCTGCAGATCAGCTGTTTGAAGCGGCAGCACAGGACATGTGACTTCACATTCATCGGTTACATGACCGGACAGTAACTTAGTCTCATTCAAGTGAATAGTCTGCGATACCAAGCACAACCACTTTATAATGGCACTGTGCTCATCAGAATGCTCATCAGAATGCTCCGGTCTCCTCAAACAGCTGATCGGCGGCGGTCCCAGGTGTCAATCTTCAATTGATCCATCAATTAATAAGCTTGGAAAACCTCTGTAATTACATAATCATATGGTGGGTTTCACGGTCTGTAATAACATCAGACTATTAGTACTAAAACATGGCGGTCTATAAATTAGATAGAATAGACAGACAGTAGATAGATAGATAGATAGATAGATACTGTAGATAGATAGATAGATAGATAGATAAAGTGATAGATAGATAGATAGATAGATAGATAGATAGATAGATACAAGATAGATAGATAGGAGATAGATAGATAGATAGATAGATAGATAGATAGATAGATAGATAGATAGATAGATAGATAGATACTGTAGATAGATGTTAGGTTTCCAGTTTATGTCTGGGCCGGTGGGGTTTGGTCCTATATAGTGTTACTGCATGTGATACATTTAATGTGAATCCGAACACAATCTCACAAGTGAGTTAAAAATTTCTCAAGGAAAAAAACAGACAAAAACAAATCAGCTTTGTTGGATTTTTATTCCAGCCACACGATGACTGCAGATAGCCGGCCTGTCCCCTGTGTGACACTGATACAGGAATCAAAACCACAGGAACATCTAGATTTCGCTCCACAGAAGCTTTGTGGACATTTTGTTTTAATAAATGATGACGCTCTCAGCGGAACACTTTCATGGCATTTTATCCAGATATAGACGCTGAAAACAACTTCATCTTACCCATCAAATATGCATGTCTCGATTCCAATCATATTTTGAGGTTTTCCTTCCAAAAAATAAAATCCCTAGTAAATATAAGTCCTTGAGTCGTCCTCTCCTGTCAGAATATTAGAAACATCTGTTCAGGCGTTTCTGAGTTTATGGATTTGCTGAGTGACAACCATAATGGCTACCGTCAGGGCTCGAGTCGGGTGACATCCAGCTTTTACAGTAGAAATATGCTGGTATACTGCAAAAATAGGATGAAAGAAGGAAGTAAAGTAATAAAAATGTCATTAAATGATCTGTATATAAAACACATAGAATAATATTTCCCTCTCCATTTTGGTTTTCCCATAACCATCATAAGCTATAAATATATATACTTATTGTAGGTCAGTGGTAACCTTATAAAAACATTGTATGTTTTGCTTGTGTCCTCAAAATTAAACTCATTGAAATATACTCGTATATACAAAAAAGGTACATGTAGAAACTATGTGTCCTGCAAAAAAACAAGTAGAAACTACAACCTGTCCTGCAAAAAACAAGTAGAAACTACATCCTATTTTCCAAAAAAACAAATAGAAACTACAACCTGTCCTGCAAAAGCAAGTAGAAACTACAACCTGTCCCGCAAAAAACAAGTAGAAACTACAACTTGTCTTCCAAAAAAACAAGTAGAAACTACAACCTGTCCTGCAAAAAGCAAGTAGAAAATACAACTTGTCCTGCAAAAAACAAGTAGAAACTACAACCTGTTTTCCAAAAAAAAAGTAGAAACTACAACCTGTCCCGTGAAAAACAAATAGAAAGTAGAAAATATCCAAAAAAAAAGGAAACTGCACCTGTCCTGCAAAAAACAAGTAGAAATTACAACCTGTCTTGCAAAAAGCAAGTATAAACTACAACCTGTCCCGTGAAAAACAAGTAGAAACTACAACCTATTTTCCAAAAAAAAGTAGAAACTGCAACCTGTCCTGCAAAAAGCATGTATAAACTACAACCTGTCCTGCAAAAAGCAAGTATAAACTACAACCTGTCCTGCAAAAAACAAGTATAAACTACAAGCTGTCCTGCAAAAAAAACAAGTAAAAACTACAACCTATCCTGCAAAAAACAAGACCCCATATTGCTACGTGCATATAAAAACAAAGACGCTATTAGTTCCAGAATGGAAAAATTAAAAATCTAAAAATTCTGTGTAGTCCTGAAGTCCACAAATTGTCATCAGTGGAAGTCTATCAATCCAAAATACCTCCCAAACCAATAATAGGGGCCTTTCATTGGTGCTGAAAGATATTTTTATGGCCACAAAACAATGAAGGAATTCATAGATAATCATCTTTTATGGATATGCAAATCAGCCTGCAAGTGCACCAGGGGCGGGGTCTCCTTTGCCAGCTTTGCCTACAGACAGCCTCAAGTGCTCCAGCAGTCCTCTGCAATCACCGACCAATGGTGCCCCTTTAGCCGTGGCTGACTTTTTCATCCTCTGCCTGCCTGTCTGTATACAACTCTGTCCCGCCCCCGATGCACTTGCAGGTTGCTTTGCATATCCATTTGTGCATTGGCAGGCGGCTGAGCCTGATTTGTCAGATTTGCTTGCAGACAGTCTCTCGCACTGTGGCTGCAGCCTGTTGTCTTACAGCTGGACACAAGACACGAGGAGGTCATGACCGTTCTCCTGGACACGCAGAGAAGAATTTTTATTATATATTTCTGGTTTTTTTTCTAATATAAGGCAAAATGGCATCAGTTGACTAAGGAAAGCGAGACATGATCTACTGTGTATGTATATTCCACACCAGGGCGAATGCTGCGGTGACAGAATGATTCATCCTCATCATTAGACTCGTTACAAATTATGTGCATATTAATTGTCACACAATTTACCACTGTTTACCCCCAGCTCCATATTATTGTCTGACAGATGTTAAATAATAGAGTCTGTGTCACTATGGGAAACACAATTGTCAGTCTGGCAATTGACATCCTTCCCTCTATGGAAGCCAGATCTTTTTGATGCATCAGTTGTTGACAAGTGGAAATTTCATCACAACAGATTTGCTATTCCCTACTTTTCCTGTGTGAGAACGTTCCTGATAGCAGAGCCTTGTGTTACACAAGTGAAGGAGCTCAGACTTGTGGCGGGATTCTCATATTTTTTTCAATTGCTATTTTACAGCATAAAGTTATGTAAATATGATCAAATATATGGCCAGCAGGATGTAAGGTTATTAAAGGGGACTTTTCACCACCTCCATCAACTCTGCATCATTTAATAGGCGCCGCTCTACTGATTCTGGTGCCGTTGGAATTTTTTCTCTAGCCCCTACCATTCCCAAGCAATCATTGCTTTTCATTTCTGCACAGTTATGCTTTCTACTGTCAGGTGGGTGGTCCCTTTCTTTCTACTCCAGCCCAGTACCGCCCACCTGACAGTAAAGAGCATAATTGTGCTGAATAAAAAGCAATGATTTCTTGGGAATGGTAGGGGCTAGAGAAAAAGTTCCAACTGTGCCAGAATCAGTGGAGCGGCGCCTATTGAAGGATGCAAAGAGGTGGAGGTGGTGAGAGGTCCTATTTAAAATGCTGGACCATAGGGACTTGTCTGGATGGACTTGCAGAAGTGGAGAGAGTTGATAATTGAAGATAGAACATGAGACAGAATAAAACTGAGTATTCAGATGAGACAAATCTTCACCCAGGCTGTTTCTGCTTGGTCTTTGGACCCTCTATTACTCTGGTACTCCATACAACTGATACCCAACTTCTAATACATGGAGGTATAAGCATAAGACTAGAAACAATGGGGACTACCGAGGTATCCCGTCAGGGGCATAACTAAAGGCTCACAGGCTGCGATGCAAAAGCTACTTACACCCATCAGCCGTGTCCCCTCTGTACATTTCAGCAACATTACCTTTTCTTTCTCTATCTGGGCCCAGACGACCATAGACTTATTTACAACACGTCTGTGTATACAAGCTTCCCATCTATCTGTGCTCCTTCTTGTGCCACAGCCTTCCCCACAGAATCCCCCTTTGACCTTATGCTGCTGGTCATCTGCTACGTTTTAGCATTAAAGGAGTAATTTTGCCTTTTCTGACAGTGAAAGGCTGTGTATCCTAAATTTTCTTCCTCTGTCTCGCTCCAGTGCACCAGAGGGCAGGGGTAATACATTTACTATGCAGAGACTGCCAGCCATCAAAGGAAATCAAAAATTTTTAGTGTGGTGAGGGTGACGTGTGGGCCCTCCTGGCCCAGTCGCAGCTACCCCTATTGTTACACCAATGTGTCCTGTCTTGTATCTGTCCCTCCATTCACTTCTGGGGTAGTTCTGAGAATAGCCAAGCCTATAGCGGGCTCTACATCTATCAGACATATATGGCATATCCAATGGATATTAAAGATGTCCACACCCTTTAAGATGCCCGTCAATAGCTGTCCTATAGGTCTCCTATACATATATACACTCAGCTCTCCATGGGGAGAGGGGAATACATTGCTTCTAGACAGCAATCTCCCCTAAGAACAAACAATCTCCTTCTTTCCTTCCTTCTTTCTATCTATCATCTGTTAAGGTAGATCTGGCACATCCCCATATACATTAGATACATAGATAATCCTGCGGAATTGTTGGGTTTGGCTTACGTTACTCCTATAGGTCAGACCATCTTTATGGTCCTTTGTTTCTAGATGACTTTTTCCATCTGTGACTTTTTCTGGATCAACACATCTGAAAATGCTTTATTTCTGCCATTTTCCTACCATATCATTTATGTTTTCCTGCATGTTAAAGAATTTTTCAATATGCCCCTCTTTGATACCTTCCAACGTAATGAGTGCTCAGAACTTAATCTACAAAGTCATCGAGTAATTTCTAATTGCCCCTGAGCTTGATGACTCCCTCCCGATGTGATACAAGCTCCTTCTATTATATAGAATTCGTTCATAGGTGACATCTTAAAAGCTTGACAAAACTCAGGGTCATATCCAAAGATTCATGTGCAAATCGTGCCTGGGTAGTGTCATGGGTGAAGGAGTTAATTAGAGAAAGACTGGAAAAAGCTTCAGACTTCCTCATGCAAAGCTCCAACTAAATGAGACATGATGCCTGCAGATATCTAAACTATTGCAAATTAGCCAGCGCCAAAGTTGCTTATTAATAAAAATCAAATGAAGTTGTGCATTATCCTTCAAGCGAGCCTCGCTAATATCTTGAAGGAATTAAGAACTTCTGTAGTCAAGTTTCCATGTGATAACCTAAGCTGAAAATGAGTTAATTAGCAGCTGAATGTGAGAAAGTTCAAAGGATGTTATATATGTGCGCGGTGCAGTATATAGCGCTAAAACGGCTCAGAACCCAGGGAAAATAACATCATGTATATAGTCTGATCGCTCCGTGTGCAGTCAGCTACGTGTCAGAACCACACCCACATCCTTGCATGTAGTCTAGGGCCACACGGCGACTTTGGCCGCGACTCCCGTCACGTGCCGTATCACCTTTCATTCATGTTAGTGAATGGAGTCACATTTCGAACCGAGGGTGCAAAAAAGTCAAACAGTGTGTGAGTGAAGGAGTCGCACGCGACACGGTGTGACAGAAGTTAAAGCCTTATTGTTACATGCAGAATTTGGCTAAGACTAAGGCCCCACGTAGCGTCCCGCAGCAAAAAAAAGCGCTGCGGGATAAACCACAGCAGCAACACGTCGCAGTTTTTCCTGCAGCACTTTCCACAGAAAATTAGCAGAGGTTTCCTGTGCGGACCGCCCGTGTTTCTGTAGGTATAATTGACATGCTGTGATTTCCAAAACCGCAACGGTTTTGGAAATTGCAACGTGTTCGAAGCGCGCATTTTCCTGCACTGTGGAGATGGGATTCGCTAGAATACCATCCACTAAGCAGTGACTGTAAAATGCCGTGTTTCTTTCTACGGCATTTCCGCCGTGGACAAACAGCGGCGTTTACATAAGCCATTTTCATATACCCTGTTAGAGTATTCTGAGTTGGAGAGGTCTTCCAAGACTAAAATACTGATGATCTTTCATAAATATCAGATGGGTGAAGGTCCAACCTCCAAACCAGGACCACACAATCAGCTGCTCAGATGAACGCTGCAGCTGCGACACCCAGGACCCCATGGATCAGCCATTTGAAGCTACTTGAAGAGCTTTGTTCAGAGCTCCCGGCCTCTTCACTATTTACCAAGCACAGCGCCACACATTGTTTAGTGGCTGTGCGAGGTACTGCAGCTCAGATCCATTTATTTGAATGGGACTGTGCTGCAAACAGGCCATGTGAACAATAAATATGTTGTCACTTGGCATGTGCACTGCTGCAGACTTGAGGGTCCCAGGTGTCAAATTCCCAATGATGACCTATCCTAAGTATAAGTTATCGGTATTTTAGTCCCCTTTAAAAGAGGGAGTAAGCACCCTGAACAGGTCTTGGGTTGTAGCTACAGTATAAGGGGTGTTGTGGTGTCAACCTTACCATGTCGTGGACCCTGAAGAAGTCCAAAGACCTCCTTGCCTCTTAAAAAGACACCACTGTTATAAATAACATATGGCAGTTAGGGGCCCTATTAAAGGTTTTTGCTTTGGGGCCCTGAAACTTCTCATGACGTCAGAATTTCTTCTCTAGATCTGTCCATATCAAAACCAGTAACTGTGTCTCAAACCTGATCGTTCATGGATCTGCAGACTGGAATTCAGGTCACGATTCAAGTTGTAAGTGTTATATTATATACATATATATAAATTATATATGTTCCATGTACTCTCCCCCTGTCATTCCCCCTATGTCCATCCCATTGTCACACCCCTTCTGCTTCCTATTGGGTACAGTGAGACATGTACATAGATATACAAAGCTCAGGCCCTTCACAAAGAAGTACTATGAAGCTGCAGTTCTGTGGTGATGCTGATGAGGTGGAAGGTCCTGGCAGGGCACTAGATATATATATCATAGGCAATAAATGATGCAACTGATATTATACATGACTCACTTTATAAATCTAACAAATAAATGTAACAGATTGTATTGAGATGACAATGGTCATAGATAGATATCTCGGACGAGTGGTGTGAGTTGCATTTCCTCTGGTTCCAGGTATTTCTTCCCCTCTTGATGTTTTTCAGTTTACACCATAAAACAGTTATTTTCAGAATTTCCTTTGAGTCGAGCCGCTCTTCTTTTTTGTAGGTGCTTGTTAGTCTGCGAGTAGAATAGCCTTTTACCTCTTGCTTCTGAAACTTTCATCTGGCAGAGACGCTTGAGTTCCAGATTCTCATTAGGCCTGACATCCTATATCATTGCTAACAGGATTCTGCATACAAAACCCGATATATAACTTAATGAGACAATGTTAGAATTCATTTTATGGAAAGCTGGATGGACGGAGAGCAGAGATTATCCACTGAACTCTTACTTTTACTTTTCTAGTGTCTCTCCTGCTCCTGAATTGCCCCTCATTATCCCTCATACAGTAATGGCGGGACTGTACAGCCAGGTCATGGGGGTCATCACTGATCCCCTCATTTTGCATTCCCTTAACCTAATTGTCTGTAATTTTACAGAAATCAATCTGCGGATCGGCAGCTCCCGGCAAAACTTCTGGTATCAGACAGAATCAAATTAATACTGAATGCTAGAATAGGAATCGCCTAACAATGACTCAAACCTTAAAGCCTCGAATGTCAGCCATATATATAACACGCTGTTTATAATGGGTTCTGTGCTCCACCATAGACTAGAAGTAGCGATCAATGTATGTATGTGAAAGAGAGGAAAGACCGAATGTAATAAGCTATGACATAGCGCCCCACAATGGAAGAAGAAGAGAAAAACACAAGAAATTGTCTTAGGCTAAGGCCCCACATAGCGTCCCGCAGCCGTTTCTGTAGGTATAATTGATGTATTGCAATTTCCAAAGCCGGGGCGGCTTTGGAAATCGCAGCATGTCCGCTGCGCCTATTTTACCGTCACTATGCAGTGACTGTAAGACGCCGCATTTTTTTTCCGCGGTGTTTTCACTGCGGGCAAACTGCGGCATTTACGCCAGATGGGGCCCCGACCTTAGGCTAGGTTCACATTCTGTCCCCGAATCCGCTTGGAAAGTTCGTAGAGAAAAGCAAACAGGACTTTTCACTCCACATTTTTCAGGCGGAAACTGGGTCTGTGGGTAACCACTTTTTAAGTGGATTGGGTTTCTGTTTTTCGGGTCTCCAATAGGACCCAAAGAACAGAGACCAAACGCAGGTGTGAACCTAACATTAGGCCTCAAAGCCTGTATGGGAGTACACAGAGTGTCCTGTAATACAGGGTCATAAGTATGGTTTATGTCATCTTTTTGTACCTCCGTATAGCACCATATTGTGGCCCACAGAGGTGCATGTTCATGTAACTAGAGACGTAACTGTAAGTGTAAATCTGTAAGAGGGCCCTCACTTACAATGTGCTCTGCATAATACTGGTGTCTTATTATGCTGTAATGAGGCCTTTAGGCCCCCTCAGCCACCAGTGTCCGCTAGCGGCTGCTACCTCTGCACCCCCTATAGCTATCCCCAGCACAGATGTTTCTGTCCACCTTCCAGTAGTGGTTACAATGGACCCAATAGCTAAATGAAATGCTTAGGGTCATTTAGGGGCACTTAACAAGGACAAGGTTCCTACGTGGAGTCATCTTGGATATGGTAATTGCTCCACCTTTAACATGACTGACCGGATCGAAATGTTACAGTACTGTGCAAAAGGTTTAGGCAGGGGTGGAAAAAAATGCTGCAAAGTAAGAATGTTTTCAGAAATAGAAGGGTTAATAGTTCATTAACAAAATGAAGTGAATGAAGAAAAGATAGTGATGGGATTTACATTTCTCTTTTCTTCATTCACCTCATTTTGTTCATTGACAAAAATAAACTATTAACACTTCTATTTCTGGAAATGTTCTTACTTTGCAGCTGTTTTTCCCCCCACACCTGCCTAACACTTTTGCACAGTACTGTATGGCATCAGGTAACATCACTGGCAGTAAAGTTTCTACAGTTCCTAAGGGCTTCTTCTCACCTATATATTCCATCTGTCAACAGGCGCTTGTCTGTTATTATTGATGCTGCTCGGATCTGTCATCTGTACCCTATGATATAACCTACCCTGGCGCTGGTTTTGGCACCTCTATTTGCACCCATTTTCAACTCTACATCTTGTGTGTGACCTTAATTTTTGCTCTGGCTTTTAACAGCTAATATGGCACGCCAAGCTGGAAGCCAAGGACGCCATGTTGCCTTTGCAGGTCCTTGTATACTTGTCCTTAGATTTGGTGACGCTTTTCCGTGTAATACAGGTGTTTTGTGTGTAAAAATCCCAGTACAGAGATTCTGAGAAGTCTTCAAGGTTATTGTCTAAACTGATGTGCAAATATTTAGTAACAAAGTATCAACCATTACACGGCTTCAAATCAGTTTTCTTTAGTCCTATAGTTAAGGTACAAACCCAAAAGTCAATAAAGTAGATGTAAGAATTTCTATATTAAAGGGGTTTCCTACAACGCACCACTGTGAACACCAAAAATTAGTGGAATAGGGGTCCGGAGCTGTAGTTCTACAGTCAGGAGATGGGAGAAATCCCTGCTCAATGGGAAGATATCGTGTGCAAGAGAAGGGACTGTGAGAGTAACATTGTATTATCCTCATAGTTATGACCCTATATGTTAGCCTCAGGTCAAGCAGGGAACCCTATTTAGATATGTATCCCATAGCCAGAGTATTACAGACGCCTTTGGGGATTTAGATTGAAAGAACACTGTTTAAAATGAAGACGACCCCAGCAAGGGAAACCAAGACACAGAGAAGTTCCTAAGAACTGTACTTCAAGCATCTGGAAGAAAAAGTATCTGTTAAGTTTCCTCTGCTGAGTCTCATTCTCGCACTTACCAACAAGGGCACTCCAACCACCATCAGTCTCAGGCTGGCCTATCACTAGGAGATGCACCAGGGGAACAATACTACAACCATCATACACCCTGCAGATTCCTTCTGCACTGCACGGAACTTTATGGGTCTGGTAGAGACCTTGGGAAGGTGACCACAGCTACTACTACTCCTAACCTCCTGGCCTGTTTTGCAACGGGCTACTGCTATAGTGAGAATGGGTCCTTTACTGAACTTATTCTACCACTAGGGGCAGCATTTTTACAGCTTTCATTGAATGAAATACTTTCTGTATGGATCCATATTCAGCTATCGTAGCTCCCACTAGTGGTGGCTCTGTGCATCTAAAATTATATCAATTTTGTGAGTCAGACCCACAGATTACATATACGGATATCTAAAATTCACCACTATGCATGATGAAAAATGGAAAAGTGGATATTGCAGAGGCTGTCTCCTCTTGACAATTCTTGAAGTGAAGATGACCTGGTTATAAGCTGATCGTTGCGGCTGTACCCTGCCATACGTTTCCTCTGCAGTGACCTCTTTAAGAGAAATGTAGAATAAGGTGCTGGCAGTATATAGCATAGGGAATAGAGAACCGCTGGTTGACTGATGTGTTTCAGACCATGAAATGGTCTTTACTCATAGCCTAGATCTGAAACGCATCAGTAAGTCAACATTTCTCTCTTCCATATGCTATATACCATGTGATGCTCCTTTCTGCTGCTTACTGACAGGTCCATGGACCCCCAATCTGTTATTGTTGCCACAAGTCAACTGGTGCCTAATCATATAAGCCCAAAAGAGGTCACCAAGAAAATACATATACCCTTCACCCTTTAAGGACTGTCATGAAAGAAATTCAATACAATACTGTAGCATACTAGCCAAACCCTTGACAGGCTGCAGTTCACATGATAACCACTGGGCGGCCACATAGAGACCCATATTGGATGACAAACTATCTCATGACAAAGTATCACAAAATTATGATTTTTTTTTAAAGCCGGTTATCTCACCCCACATAGGTGGAAATATGTTGATATAAGAGAAAAGGTAAGGTAGGATACATCTGTAAATACAATAGACATTAGAAAGAGATCCTTTTGTGTTTTTGCTGAGGACATTGAACATAATGATGGTCTATTAATTCTCCCAGCGATGGCTTCCTGTGACTGTAAGACGTGCGGAAAGGTCACACTCTAAAAAATACAATAGATTTAGGAATTTGGCAGTGAAAGTAATGAAGACAGGAACTCCCTATTTCGGATAAGTTAATTCTGCATTGACATCTTTCCATGTATATTTGCATATGCAAAGTACGCAGCCTAGCTCCGTAGTATGGTAATTAAAATGACAGAAAAGCCTTGTTAGAAAAAAATTAGATGTCCTAAGCGCCCAAAACTTCCACTTAATGGCGCAATGTGATGAAGCTGATGTGATTGTTAGTGTCTCATTGTATATTTTCAGCTCCACTTCTGGCATTCTTATGCTGCTCATATGCCGCATTCAATGAAAAATAGCCCCTAGTAAGAGCAGCAAAATCCTCAGATCTGCTTTTAATTCAAAGAAGCATGGTGTCCAGATCATTTAAGATGTTATGTGCAACCTCTAAGGATTTTCATTGTGAAGAAATTTGTATCGCTGCCAAGTGGGTTAGACGCTCTTGTTTTTATTTGCCTAAAATTAAATCTGCAGAAGCTTCGCTGCGGAATAGAAATGTGGAGTTTGGGCTATGGCCGGAGCTATGATTATCATAATGTAGGTAATATATTAGCCCCGACACAGCTAATATTGCATTGTATTGTTTATTAGGTACACTTTACATGACCCCAATTGTCAGTGTAATGGCGGAGTTATCATTGTGTCCAAGGGCATAGCGGCAGACCATGAGGTCACTACCGGGCTCTTGGAGATAGGGGGCGCTGTCTTGGTTGATCACATCTACTTTGTTACTGGGTGGCCAGAAACGACAGAGGGCTCCCTTCTCTAGAGGAACTGCATTGTAAGGGGTAGACAATTGGTCCAGCAGTCATAAAAAGGGCATGAACAGGGGCACAACGATCAAGCCTCCCTTTTTTTGGGTGACGAAACCAAGTACCAAGTCCATTTTAATTATTGTAAGATGTCCCCTTCTAATCTGTGTAGTCTATCACAATGTCTACTCTGAACTTTCCTCCTAAGGGTGTGTTCACATGGAGGAATTTGCTGAGGATTTGGGGACAGAATCCACCCCCAATTCCGGAGCAGATTCCTCCCGAATCCGACAATGGGAGGCAGAGATCGCAGCAGGATGCGGAAAAAAGAAGCGTCCTGCTCCATCTTGCTGTGGATTCCACCCGCGGTGTCCATGGCTCGAGACTCCCTCCTGATTAGGCCCAGATGCCGCAACGGAATGCTGATGCACTGCATCGGCATCCTGTCGCGGCTAGACCGTGGCGAAAAATGAATTCATTTTCCGCTGTGTGAACACAGCCTAATAGTATTGACATTGCTTGATCTATTTGCAGCTCTTCCATGCTGCTGGTTCCTCATGGGCGGGTCTTAAAACAAGTCTAAGCATCAAAATAACAATCATAAGCAGACAGAACTTCCTGTGTCGATGTAGCGACTTATACTAAGATGATAGTTACCCAGGAAGACAAGATAGACAAACTGATACGCTACAGTATACAATATGGACACTATATACGTAGAAAAGAGGACATGGCTAAATAGAGAGATGTGTCAAATTATTTAATAGCATACAAGTGCAGTACTGGTGCAAAGAATTATTGGCCGAGTAAGAGGTGACGTAGGTAAGAGAAAAACATGTTCATCAGGATTCACCAAATCTATCACCCAAGGTGCACCACTGTGATAAACTCGGCGTCTCTTCATCCTGTCTGCTCACCCATTTAGACACCACTAAGACATCTAGATTTATTGTATTGAAGTGAAGATGAATTCTTAGGTTCTCGGCACACATAATGGCCACCGTGCAGCAGCTAGACATGGCGGTGGCGCATACATCATCACAGTGCTGTTACCCATTCAGTATCACGAGTCCCAGGGCACTATGGTCACCCATACAAGTGATTATTGTATGGAGCAGGGGCTGACGGCCGCACATAACACCCCCACATGTCTTATACTGTATAGTGGCCATCGCTATTCTAAACACCTGCCTACATTATTCCATTTTTTGCGAGGCACGGCAGAGCGGTGCAGCTGCAGGCGCTCTGAGCTGTGACGGTGGTTGCTCGTGTTTGACACCTGGTTGATATGCCGTTGGCAATTTTCTTCTCTTTGTGCCTTCGCCACCAAATTTAGACTGGAGGTCTCGGAGCAGCGATTCATTGTGTTCCGCCGCCCTGCATATTGCACTGGGTAGTAACATACCTTGTACATTAACTGTATCACTTACATACTGTACTAGCTATACAGAACCAGTAGTTATATATATTAGTATGCCGTATGGAATTTCTGGAACGTTCCATGTTGACCATAATACAGGCTGGTACATTTGGTTTTGCTTCTGGTTTGGGTTTGGGCTCAGTCCGTCCTGGGTTTATAGTGTCATAGACATCTAGATATATAGTAATCTTTATATAGTGCACTTCAACAGTTTTACAGTCCAAGTTTCAGCATCGCTTTTGTCGTCCTCTGTGATAAGACATCACGCTGTGACAATATCTTCCCGCTGCAGAAATTTGGATTAATTCTGCTACATCTGTAATTTTAGGCCATTTTTCAGGCTACCTTGACAAGGTGGTGTGTCCTAGTAAATGGGGCGTGGCTTGAAATGCCCCATTTTGTACCAAAATTTGTCACTTACTAGGCCACTAACTAAATTCACAAATTTTCCAACAAAAGTTCCCTAAATCAATAGTACAAGTGAATCTAATCAGAGAAAAATGCTTCTTTCTCCACTTCCCAGGCTCTTTCACATTCTCTCCTCCTCCTAGATATTCACTCTGAAGTCTCTGCTGAATCCCTCTTGGTCTCCCAGGACAGACTGTCAGCTCACTGAAGTATCAGATTACATGTGGCCATAGAAGTCTATGGAGAAGGGAGGAGAGAGTAGGGAGAAGAAGCCAAGTGAGAGACACAGACACAAACATGGTGCTGCAGGGAATAAGTTTTCTATCTCACCCCAAGTGCTTTATAATATTCACATGAGCACTTCTGTATAATGTCATACATGTTACCATAAGAGAGAGAGTTAGTGAGCAGAATCTCCTGGGTTTTTATGCGCTGTCTGTGGAGCTATCTCAGCAGCTCATCTCCACCCACCAGCTGAGGGAGAACTGAGAATTAGAGTCTTCAGAGGGAAAAACTGTTAAAAAATACAGAAAACACACCTTATAATGGCCAGATATAGTGATATTCCCCACATACACATGGCAGCTTATCCTGAAATGATGTCTGAAAGGTTAGGTCCATTCTCTCAGTTGAAGTTTCAGCGCACTCATGCCGCACATTCTGTACTGTCTTTGTTTGATTTTATAATAGGAAAAATCCCTCAAGACGATTATATTAATCTTGAATTTTCAATGAAAATGAGGAAAGACTGATAAACACAACTTTTCTGCTGTCTAAATAGCAATAGCAATAGTGAAATTATTTTTGGCCTGTGCGAGCCAAGCAGGCGGTGAGGCGGTGAATTCTATTACCCATAAACCTGCAGTGTTGTTGATGTCGGAATATGTTCTGTGCAGGGGTAGATCATCTGCGACATAATCTATTGTCAGTAGTGGATATAATGATGGTTTGTCATGTGGTCTTATCTATAAAGGTGTTATCTTCTATTGTCTGTGTTGCCAACTAGGTGACTGCTGCAAAGAAAACCCCTATAGAATTGGCAACTATCAGTCTATTTTTAGGCTTAGTGGCCAGTGTGAAAATTTCTGGATTATGCATTCCATTTAAGTCAGCCCTATTTAAGGTAACGTCCATCAGAATCCATGGCATTTTGAGTGCCTCATGTAAAACTCCCAGTTGTAGGGTATTGTAAGCAAATATTAATTTGCTACTCCAGTCGTAAATGATGGCTCAGGGGTGTTATCTATAGAGGTGTTTTTCTATTGTAATCCAGTCTGCTGTAAATGAAGTGACTGCTGCAAAAGGATCCCCTAGAGAATCAGAAAGTGTTAGGCTATTATTAGGCTTAGTGGCCAAAGTGAAAATTGCGGGACATAGTAATTTTTTTAAAATATAGATAGTTATATGGAAAATGAAAAATAAAATAATAAAAAAAATTCTTAAAAAATACGTATAACATGAAAACTTGGTTCTTTTTGATTCCCTTTAAATTTACCGTGGACATTTTTTGTTATATTTTTGCAGCTTCAATAGTTATCGGGAAGTGGTGGTGTGAGATGGAGCCATGCTTAGAGGGAGAAGAATGTAAGACTCTGCCAGACAACTCAGGATGGATGTGCGCAACTGGCAATAAGATAAAGACCACTAGAGTAAGTATCGGCCAGTTCTTGGCAAACCTTACACTATACCTGATGGTGCATCGTTACAGTAATGGAACTCATATTAGAACCTCATTGATGTTTGTGCATATGGTAAAATTACTCCAAATTTTTCCCGTACCTGACCTGATCCTTCTATGGCTATAGTATTACCTACCGGGCACTTAGATCCCTTTAAGGACAACATCTGTATGGCGTTGGTATAGTCTTGCTAGTTCGACTTTGTGACCTGACAGTTTCAGTTTTAAATAATGGACTCCCAAAAAATCCTATTATAGTTAAAGGGGTCCATCGGACTCCATATTTTACCGCTGTTGTACTGATCCACCTATCCATTGTTCTGGTCCTCCGACAGACCAGAACAACGCAAAGGCTGACGCTTGTGTGCAAGGAAATATTTCCCAGGAAATAACTATTGTGCATCTTTTCTTAGAACTTTGCATTGTGCTATCCCTCTGTTATTCCTCATGGAAATGAATCAATCAATTATCAATGGGGGTGAATATCCCTCTTGTCACACAATCTGATACTGTCCAATCAGTCCTGTCTAGACACACCCTATTAATAATATAAATAACAAAGCTCATACATTTCCAGGAGTAATAACAGAGGAACAACACAGTTCAGAGTTCTAGAAAAAAAATTCTCTAGAATTGTTATTTCATGGGGAACACCAGTGTTTACTAAAACAGATCAATCCCCTGTCAGAAGTCATATTTGACAGGAAAAATAGCCTGCTGTAATATTCTTCCAGTCGAAGTGACGGATACCAGGACGAAAACCCGACAGAGCCATTATAAGTCAATGAGGTCCAGCAGACAGCGCTGCTGTTTGTCATATGAAGGATCATTCCGTCTCTAATGGAACAGAGAAAAAAAAAATGGAAATGTGAACAGCGTCAAAGTAACAAATCATGGCGAATCATTGAGGTTGTACAATAAAGTTGTCGATTTTCTCATTGTTGCATCACAATAATAGAAATAATTGAAATTAATTTTTTATGCAATTTTTTAAATCATGAAGCCCAAATATTAAGTTCTCCATTAACACATCTGTTAGGTATGAAGATGCGACATGTCTATTTCTGCTGGAAGAGGGTTCACTTTTTTTTTGTTTTGTTTTTAAGTTTCAGGGTCACACATGACCACCTTCATGCAAGGCAAGATGGCATCTGAGGCCCTGAAACCTAGTAGGTATAGTCATTGTTGTCACTCTGAAAACAAGCCTGACCATTGCCAGTTATTGTTGTCATTTTCATTTCTGTTGGAATAATTCCCATATTTCTCAGCTTTCATGTAATAATGGACAATCTAGACACTGTCACCAGCTACAGACACATAGTTTTTCATTTTCAGGTGGCTTTAGCAAAAATGTTGTTAAAAGGGGCGGTCCAGACTACGCAGCTACACTTCAGACTACACAGATAAAGGCATAGCTTCCGACTCCCCAAGCCAAAGTCTGTAACAAAGCAGTCACCTACCTTGTGCCATTTATAATAGTAGACTTCTTAGGATGCTGAGGAGCTCCTGCAGCACCAGGGCCCAGGTTTGACGGCTACCTCGGCACCCTCTAAAGACAGTTCTTATAGGGAGTGATCCATATAATACAGAAAAAAATGTTATTATAAGGGGCGGTCCAGACTACAAAACTAAACTTAACTTCAAACTCATAGGCCCCAAACTAAAGTCTGTCACTTACCTTGTGCCATTTACAATAGTGAGGAACCTCCGCAGCACAAGGGCCCGGCTATAACTGCACCCTCCATAGACTGCTTTTATAGGGAGTGAACCACACTTCGCAGAAAAAAAAAGTTGTCATAAGAGGCGGTCCAGACTACGACATAACCAGACTACAAAGCTAGACAGCGTTTTATAGGGTGACATGCAGACGACACATACAGACTGTTGTTATAGGGGACACTCTACATTACATAGGGAGATTGCAGTTATAGAGGGTGCTCCAGACTACACAGCCAGACTGCGTTATAGGGTCACTCTGCATTACAGAGGCCAATTGCTATTATAGGGGGAGCATCAGACTACACATCCAGACTTCAGTTTTATAAGGAGAGACTCCGCTTATTACTATTTCAGGGATTATATGAGGCTTCTTCAGTAAGACTATTACTACTACACAACAGTAAAAGTCACTTGATACTACCACGCCAGTGACTACAGACTACAAGTAGTGTGTGACTCAGTTGCGAGGCTTCAGATGGATAATAACCGTCCCTATACATAATTAATACTGTTTGCTGTGTACATAACTTGGATCTACTCTAAGGGAAAAAAAAAAACAGCTACAAGGTAAACAGAGTCTGGAGCGCAGTGTGACAGAACCCGCCATGTTTGTTAGCCTTTGTTAGTGGGATCTGAACACAGAGCCCTGGAGCAATGACATTAATTGACTGCACTCCGACAATCATCCTATATACCGCAAGCTGGTGCCCAGCCAGAAATACAGATAAAAGATCCATGCTGTAATTGCATTGCTTTGTATCGCAACATGGTACAGGAAATATGAAGAGAGATAGATAGATGAGTAGATAGATAGATAGATAGATAGATAGATAGATAGATATGAGATAGATAGATAGATAGATAGATAGATAGATAGATAGATAGATAGATAGATAGATATGAGATAGATAGAGATGAGATGAGATAGATAGATAGATAGATAGATAGATAGATAGATAGATAGATAGATAGATAGATATGAGATAGATAGATAGATATGAGATAGAGAGAGATAGATAGATAGATAGATATGATATGAGATAGATAGATAGATAGATAGATAGAGATAGATACATAGATAGATAGATAGAGATAGATAGATAGAGATAGATAGATAGATAGATAGATAGATAGATAGATAGATAGATATAGCTAGGAGATCAATAGATTGATTTGATATATATATAAAATAGATATAATATGATATAGATAGATATTGATGGATAGACATGACAATATATATAATAGATTAGATACTGGACAGATAGATATCAAACAGATTTTAGATAGATAGATATGAGATAGATAGATAGATAGATAGATAGATAACTTGATAGATATTAAATAGATCAATAGATAGATAGAAAGATATGAGATAGATAGATAGATATTAGATAGATAGGAGATAGATAGATAGATAGATAGATAGAACAGATAGATAGATAGATATTGGATAGATAGATAGATAGATAGATAGATAGATAGATAGATAGATATTAGATAGATTTCATGCAGAATTGTTATCATGCTAGGTGAAGCTCTTTTACTTTAAAAAGTAAAAAATAATAGATTAATGAAATTTTTGACAACTTGCCAGAAAAGGGTAACTTTCGAGATTATAGCCCGTACTACATTGTAAGTCATCACTCAGTGCCTCTCCATTACTTTTCTGTTTCTAATGACTTCTCTTTTTTTCCAGATTCATCCCAGATCCTAAGATTTCTTTTTCCGGCCATCATCACATCCACCTGCTGATGAATGAGGACGCCATACACAAACTTTAATCTCCTTGAGAAAAACAAAAATACCCTAAGGATTTACAAGCCAAATGGATATTTTACTTGCACTTTGACTTTTTGCTGAACAACTCTCAGTGGTTTCACTATGTGAAATAAAGTTATCCATGGGGAGCAACACATTTGCAAAAAATTGACTTTGGCCAAGAACGGGACAGGAAATACAGGAATATTTTGTGGGATGTGGAATTCTGGATTTGTATCCTCCGAGAATCATGTATATATTGATGAAGGACCCACCAGTAAGGCGTTTAGGACCCCTTCCTCTACTAGGACTACGACCCTGTTTATATCAATAGGTTAAAACTGGATAGACAAGGGTCAAACTTCTCGTCCTTGAGGATCTTCAACATCTACACGGAATCAAGATCTTCCTTCAATTCCGGATGAACATGTTGATGATGAAATATGTTATTTTTTTCTATTGTGTTCCGGAAGCTTTTTACCCATGTGTGATTATAGCATGCCAGCTTTGATTATGTCAACATTTCTATTCAATACGGTCGCTCCCGCCATCTTCCAACAAAGTATTTTTTTATAGGAAGTTCAACGGAGGAGGAAACAGCGTCAAAGCAGGATACACCCACCGCGGAGAGCGGCCATGAGTCTATGGCTATCGGGATCTTTGTATTATCACTGGTGTAAATAGGATGTCGGCAGGATTTGTATAACCGGTGCTGTCTGCAGTAAACCCCACTGTTTTGCACTTGCTTATTCCTTTAAGAGTAAAAGTCTTAATAAACATTATTTTGTTCGATTTTTCTTTTTTTATATGGTAAATCACGTTTTGGTTCTGAAGTTAAAGCATTAAAATACAGGTATAAACTAATTTAAAGGGATTTTACATTATCGACCTATCTACCTGCACAAGGAGGCAGCACCACAGTGACACCCAGAAGCATGTGGCTGAGTCTGGTACTGCTTATCAGCCCTGTTCAATTGGATGGGCTCAATTGCAGTACCAGGTGCTGCCACTTGGATTTGGATGTCACTGTGTCAGGTACTGTAGTATACGGTACCCCTTTGTCCTGCGGATCATGGGGTGTCTGTTCAGAAATCTGGGGCTCCGACCAATCCCATATTCAGGGTCTATCCTGGGAAATACATTCTGTATGGTGGTATTATTATGATTATCTAGACAGTTTGGTGGTATTATTCCTGCACAGTATGTTGGTGTTATTTAGTCATGATACATGTATGGTGGTATTATCCAGTTATGGTATAGCATCATGAGGTTACAGTATGGTGGTGTCATCCAATCATGTTATCCAGTTACAATATGGTGGTAATAGACATGTCATGGTGGTATTATCTAGTCATGTATGGTGGTATTATCTAGTCATGTATGGTGGTATTATTCAGTTATGGCATTGCAGTGTTACATAGTTATGATGTGGTATTATTCAGTTATGGTAGTATTATCTAGTCATGATATGGTGGTATTATAGTTACAATATGGTGGTATTATTTAATCACGCTATGGTGGTATTATCAAGTCCATTATGATGGTATTAGCTACTTACTTGGTAATGTGCATGCACAACATGGTAGTATTATCCAGTTACCAGAGTGGTGGTATTATCTAGTTATGATATGGTGGTATTATTCAGTTGTGTATGGTATTATTAACCAGTCATGATATGGTGGTGTTATCTAGTTACAATATGGTGGTATTATTCAGTTATGGTTAGGTGATATGGTGGTATTATCTAGTTACAATACGCTGTTAATAATCAGTCATGTTATAGTGGTATTATCTACCTACAGTATAGTGATGTTATTCAGTTATAGTATGGTGGTATTATCTAGTCATGATATGGTCATATTATTTGGTTATAGTATGGTGGTATTATCTAGTCATGATATGGTCTTATTATTTGGTTGTAATATAGTGGTATTATCCATGTAGAATTTTTGAGTTATGGTGGTTTTACTCACTGTAGATACTATTATTTGGGGGTAGGGCTATTCTATGTGTATGGTTGCCATATAAGTGGCGGTATAGCGCTGCGACCCCTCCATTTCCCAGTAGACCACAGGACTGGATAATAATAATAATCCGCGTGATATGGAATGTGTTTCCCATTAACTTCTAATATACTAAAACTTTAATGTAATTTCTATTTGATAGAACATATCACTAAAATCGTAGCAGATATCCCATATACCGTAAGTGGTCACATGACATAGCTGAGGACCTAAACACAGCAGCCGCTGATGAGAAGATCACCGTCACTATAGTGCTCAGACCTCCAAAATCGCTTCCTCGGTGCAGAAATGTAAAAATTATGATCCCAGTTTTCTAGACTTTGCCTTGTTGCCAATATTTGAATGCAATTTCCAGAGACCTGCCACTTCCTGGCAGGCAACGCTATGGACACGCTGCACCTTCCAATACAGCATTACCTTCAAATATGATCCCATTACGGTTTCCATGTATTTTCGATAGAACGGCTAATAAAACATTTCGCATAAAAGGGAAGAGAGACTTAGAATTGCATCCAACAATACACATGACGCTCCATGGCAGGGAGGCCTGGAACGAGACCGCCTGGCATTGTCAAATCTGCCTTTGGTCACGTTTGTCTGGTCTCATTTCATCTCAAATGTCCTCTCTTAATAATGCAGGAATAGCAGAGCTGAGTTTGGAAATTTTGCAGTCATTTGATACAGTTTATTGTCATGTCAAATATTGGTTTTCCATAAAGGTGTAGAAAACTAAGCGTAGCTAAATCTGGACAAATCTACATGTTTTAGAGGTTTTAAGGGGTCACCTCACCCTTTATACAGCTACGATCGGGCCCACCAGAGGGAGAGTTCTCCATCTGGTTCATAGAGTGGTGTCCAGGGCAGAAGACCTTCCTCCAAGATGTCTATATACCATCTATATACCACCACTATGTATATTAAAGGTCATCATTGTGATGCAAATCCTTTAAGACACTCGCAGTGTATGCCTAGTTGTATACACATATCTCCTTCCATTGTCCTCAAGTCATGAAACCGGCCCAGGGTCCTGCAATGATGTCTTATCCGTGAGAATTCAGGTCACTGCTGTTCACAAGGTCAACACAATCTACTCCTGCTGCTGTAAATACCCCCACGATCTGATTGGTTACAGGGTGTTCTGTCCCCACCCACTTTAGCTCTAGATGAAGAGGAGACTGACAATGGATACAGAAAGTTACTTATACTAAGATTGGTCTGGGCCTCAGGCTTCAATGACCATACAACAATGACTGTAATATACCAGAACCAAGTTAATATAACAGCTTGGGAAACGAATATGCAAATAAGTTCTCCATGATGGAAAACTCGCTGTAGCGTCACCTATAGACATTTTCTTCCTGTAATGGAAGAGAGACCCATCTGTGGACAGCTGTTTTGGGGTTATTGTCCCTCATCAGTGCAAAGCGAGACAAGCCATGGATGTGGGTCAGAAGGGATACTAAGCATCTTTAGGGAGATGTTGCCTTTATCAGGCCACCTTGCAATGTGTACAGTAGACAAACAGTAATACCCCTTCTGGCCCACACCCAGGGCCCATGGCCAAGCCAGTGCCCTACTTCACACTGATGATGGACAATAACCCCGAAACAGTTGACTGCAGATGGATCTCTCTTCCTTTTGGTTTCTTTAGAAAACCAGGCATTGATCTATAGGGGACTACCTTCCAAAAGGTGGAGCTAGAGTGAATTTTCCTTTTTCCATCAACCTATTTGCAGAATTCCTAGCAGAGCATGAATGGTCTTTAAGACTGCACACTGCAAAGTGGCCTCATAAAGGCAACATCTCCCTACACATAGACATAGTACCCCTTCTTATCGATGATGCTTTTGACACGTGGGCTATGGGTATTCCAGTAGTTTCCAATCTCTCACTCTCCAGTTGCTTCTTAACTACAACTCCCAGCAGGCATACAGATATTAGGGCATGCTGGAAGTTGTAGTTTTGACCTGGAGATCCAAGGGTTGGAGAAGACGTTCTTTTTGTTATTCTGTGATGCCCAATGTTGCACGCCTTGTCATATGTCTCCCTAGCTGTCAGCAGGAGAATGTACGCAGCTCCTATTACACACCCGGGTAGTTTTGACATCAGATATATTGATTGATGTTTACTAAATGAAAACACACATCTTACACTTTATCGCTCGCTGTTCACATAATTACTCAATGATTAAGTCGGGTTTATGACAAATAAAATTTGATGTTTTAATCCCTGGGATAGAAAACAGATTTTGTTTTGAGCAGAATTATTCTGGTAATTGACATTAATTTGAGTAGAAGTCACTCCATGTCTACTGAATTATTTATAAAACATTGACTATACAGATGCGGGCCCCATGTACACAACTCCTTGTGTGCGGGTCCGATGGAAAAGAATTGGACGACACATGGATAACATGCGCGTGCAGTTCGTGTTTTCCACGGACCCTATCAATAGAATTGATGTGACCAAGCTGCAAAAACGGACATTCTATTTTGTGGCTCAATTCTACAGCCCACACACATTGAGCTTGGAAAAATATGACTGTGTCATGAGTCTGTATATTATCCATAGACCAAAAATATTCTGTGTGCATGGGGCCTAAGGTCTTGTGCACACAGCAGCGCTGTGTACCTGAAATGTGGTAGCCATCATCTCGATGGTTCCTTAGGCCATATGGTGCCTCCAGGTACTATTATATTCTCTTCTTCTCCGGTAGAATACTTCCAATGCATGGCATGTGATGGATCAGGTTTCCATTTCCCTCTATATAAAATAAAAGGCATATCGGTCCATAGAAGTCTATGGATACTACACAATATGGTTCTGTACAACCCTAATCTGTAATACGGCCATATGTATACATCTTACTGTATGTGCACATAGGAAAAGTCAGTGTAAATGATATCAGAGATTAAAGGCATATTCACACACCCTTGTTAATAGTGGTTGGAGAAAGAATCTATTTCACCCCCTGATCTTCCCATATGTTACCCATTTTGGGCCTTCTAATCAATTCTTTATAGAGAATACAATTTCTACTACAGTAGGGCATTGGTTACCAACATGTGGCTCTCCAACTGTGCAGCTCTTTTATTCCAAAAATGGTGCCACATTCTTCCCCAGGTTGTATGCGGTATTGCACTTGAGCCCATTCAGTTGAGCTCTAAATGGATACAAAGTTGTTACTTGTCTTTAAACTCTTTATATGATATAGTCAGACTTTTTGAACAGTGTGGGGTTGGGTGCTGAGATTCCCATTGATCTCAGAAATAAAGGGGAAGAACCACTGTGCCCCTTCCACTGTGAACGTCTCCTCAGTTTCTGTCGATAAGGTAGGGTTAGCTGAAGACTGACTCTTACACTTCTATGACTCATACACCACTTGTACATCTACCAAATGGCAGCCCAGTAGAGCCAAACACACCATGAGGGGCACAGTCTTCTGCCACTTTGTTTCAGTGGCCAATGGGGGTCATAGCACCTGGACCCTCAACAATCAAAACTTCTAAAGTGTCCATGTTAAAATATGGAATATACAGTGGGTAGAGTACTTCTGAAAAGTATCCGTACATATTAGATTAATGTCAGGAAAATGTGTATCGGGGTGTCCTGACTTTCCTCCGATGGCAGATGTTGGTGGAAAATAGAAACTTCCCCATGCTTGGTCATTTTGTCTTCAAGAGAGATAAGCCACCACCAAGGGGTTTGGCAGTGGATTACTCCCCTTTCCCGATTGAGGACCCATGTACACTTAGCCCATCGGAGTGTTCCTATGTGTGGGGGGGGTCCGTTAGAATAGCAGTTGGTTTGGCCAAAAGGTGTAGAGTTCATAACCAGCTTGAGTATGTTCTTCTCTCATGGACAACTTTCTGGAGACAAACGACTTTGGGGAATCTTTTGTGTTGACCTACTCTTAACACAAGAGTTATAAAAAGAGTTTAATGAGTGTCTGAGAGTCTTCACTAAGTGGAACATCTTATGGAAGCGGTGCACATCTCAGACATTTTATTTCCCAGAAGTCTTTGTTAAATTGACACCACAGTCACTTAGAGGTCACACCTAGGAAAGCTCTCAGAAGAAATTACGTATCTAGAGGAACATGGGAACACTTTGTTCCAGGTCCACTTTTTGGTAAATAACATCCCATAATTGGAACATTTTGAGTAGAATTTGATTACTTAATTTCGCCGGCCCTCATTCATTTCTCTCCACTTAATTAGATGAAAGCTGCAAACGGCTTTTAGGTAGCAATCCTGTGATTTATGGCCTCCAGGTAATAAAATAAGAAATGAATAAATCTCTGCGTGGTCTAATAAAGGAACATTAACAGCGTTGAAGATAAATCACTCACACTATCCTCATTATTACTCTAATACCTGACACTTAAAGTATATTTCAAGATGACATATATGATGTATTGAAAGCAGCCTTCAACTTTTTGCTCAGCTCTTTCATATGGGTGGTAGGTTTATGTAGTATAACAGACATATAGGAAAATTGATTAGCATCAAGCCATGATCTTGGGCTACCAAAATTTCTGGGAGAAGGGTCAACTATTGTCTACTTTCATCCCAAGTAGGAAGACACATCCGTGCTGGAATTTCTAGGTCAAGGTCAAAAATAAGGGAAACCATAAAAATTAGCAATTTTGAAGATGTAAGCCGAGCAGAAAGTAAGGAACGTTGGTCATGATGAAGTCAACATTGCTTGCGAAATACGGGCCAGTTGGCATGCAGGGACTTCTCACACAGGGGTACGATATTGTTGCTTAACACAGTCTGAATAGTCATGGTTGACAGGTGACAGTGATGGATCTACTTGGGTTGCTTTCTCTATCTTTTTCCCTGATCTGGAGAGCACACCCTTAGGAATATTTTTGGCCTCACTATGGTACTCACTATGTACACTACACTGTCTGTAGCGACACCACTTCTGAAGACTTTTCAAAGAAACGTCACACATTTGCAGCCATACTGTACACTCCACTCCCGTTGTCAAGAAGTGTAAATTCTTTTATCATCCCATATATCTGCCTACATGAGGAATGCCTGTGAGTTCCTGCTAGGTCTGGTTACCTGAGTCTTTCCCAACCACGCATGACGCCCAAGGCCACAAACCATAATAGTCATGATCACGCCTAGAGAGAGTAATTCCACCAACTTACAGCAAGAGAAAACACTAGCAACATCAATAATTGGTGGTGTAGGAACAGCATCAATTTAAGAACATTTGGGGGGATTTATTAAGACTGGTGTTTAATAGATCAGTCTTAGGCCACTTTCACACGGTAAGTATTTCGTCAGTATTTTCCATCAGTACTTGTAAGACAAAATTAAGTGTGGGTCCAAAACACTACAGTGGCCCAAATCTTTCTATTAAGACTTTTTCTTTGTATAGGTTGCACTTCTGGTTTTGGCTCGCAAATACTGATGCAAAATACTGATCAAATACTGACCATGTGAAAGTGGCTTAGATAAGGGTGTGTTCACAGCTGCATCATTCTGGAAGGAAGGGTTAAACAGTAAAGATGGTCCATCTAATGACAGGGAACAATGGATCCCGAGGGTTGACTATTGACTATAATGGGGTCCTTCCTTCAGGTATCCACTGTTTTCTCTTCGGAATTGTTGCGTGAAACAGTTCGGCATGACATTGCTGGACAAAACGTCCTGCTACACAATTTCAGACAGACTCTTCTCTGGACAGACACTGGCAGAAATGTGAACATAGCCTAACAGGAGCATTGGAGTGAGAAGCACCAAATTTATCAAAAGGCATTTACTGTACATCTGACAGCAGTCCATGAGCAAGTACAGATTGTCGTGTGCCAAAATTTGCAACTTTTTATGCCAACTTCTGGTGTTAAAGGAATCATAAATTTCTTTTTATCAGCCACAATGAGATTTTTGGGTTGGGGGATCACAATGCCCCTTCAAAGACCACATCATCTCGACGTCCTGAGGTCTTCCTGAAAGCTTCCAGTCCTAATACGTCCATCCATTAAGCTCCCATTTATTAGTGACAGCCATTTCTCTGGCTGTCGCAGTCTGTTTAGCAGAATTTTTCTTCCTTTTTTTTTAACACTCGCTTCAAAAATATTATTTTCCTTGTCTTATTGTGCAATAATAATAAATGGAACTATATTTTCATTCGGCTGTTTTATCCCGAAGCAACAGAGCATTACATTAATTGACTTGTCTTATTAATTCAATAAGCTGCTTCTAAGATGAAATGCTGGGCTATGCTCGCCTGTTTTAGCACTTTTTGGCTGTTAGAAGAAAGGCTTTAAGGCTCAAACTGTTCAGATGTTTTGCACACTTCACTGAATAATTTAATGCTCTGCTGAATGTGGAATTACTACAAACTGCGACTTTTTCAAGGAGTTATCATTTAATTTTTCATTGCATGCTACGACAAGAAAACACTTAACACTTTCTACATAAAACACATGTACCGCGAGACGTGAACTGAATACACCGCACGTCTAATAGATTAGGAAACTTCAGCCGGGCAATGAGGTGAGTTACAAACTATGACTGCTATGGGGCAAGGTAGCAAGGAGAGCATGAGATCCAGAAGGAAATATTTGCTTCCAGAACTGCCGCCGAGTCTCGGTTTACTGAGCCGGAAATGAGTTACAAAGGGTGAAACAAGTGTTTATAGAGCTTATGTGCTCTAGCTGAATGTAATAGACGGGCAGGTGCAGCAGAGCTGAGCTTGTTGACTGCAACTGGCACAACTCAGAGTGATATGACATTTAAATGCCTGATAAGTCATTTAGGCACTGCTAACATTGGCTTCCATTATTAAAGAGGACCTTTCACCACCTCCAACAAATCCAGCGCTTTACATCACTTAATAGGTGCTGCTCCACTGAATCGGGCACAGTTGGAATTGTTTCTCTAGCCCCCACCATTCCTGAGCAATCAGTGCTGTTAGTTTTGGTGCCTGATGTGCTATTTAGGCTCTGCACTGTCAGGAGGGCGGGGTCAGACAGGAGCAGACAAGGGGTGTGATTCTGAGCTCTGACACTTGCTGCCTCTGATTGGAACTCTGAATCACGCCCCCTGCCTGACACCGCCCTTCTGACATTACAGAGCTTAAATAGCGCATCAGGCACCAAAACTAACTGCACTTGCAGCTCAGGAATGGTGACGGCTAGAGAGAAAATTCCAACTGTGGAGCAGCAGCTATTAGATGGTAAGAACTAGAATTGGTGGAGGTCATGAAAGGTCCTCTTTAATGGGAGTCTGTCACCATATCAACCCAGCTACGCAGATAGATAGGTTAGGGTCACCTGAACCAGTGTTTACCCCTTGTGAATCGGTGCCTCTATTGATCAGATATTGCTGTTTTTGGCAATGAGCTCTTTGGAGTAATGAGGGCGTTGCCGCTTATATCTTTGGAGTACTGGCAATGGCCTTGTCGCTCCAAAGAGCTTGTTTGCATATTGACAAAAACAGCAATATCTCAGAAACAAAGGCACCAATTTACAAGGAGAAAATATTGTTCGATTCAGGTGACTATTTATCTAGCTGGTTTGATATGTTGGATTCTGGTGAGACACTCCCTTTAAAGGGAACCTGTGAACCAAATCATCCACAGATCCCTATGGACTGGTGGTATAGTGTCCCAAATCGCCCTATCCTAACACTGTCTATGGCTAGACATTAAAAAAAATTCTATATATTCTATATACTTACCTGACTCCTTCTACTCCCAGCACTTGCACCGTTCTTTACTGAAGCCGGAGTATTACTCCTCACCTTCTCTTCTCTCCAAGGTCTGGCGCATGCGCAGTGAACTTGACGCATATTTCCCTGGCTTCAATGCACAGGCGACAGGAACGCCATAGATGAGTCCAAAGAGAAGTATAAAGGTTTTTTGTTTCAATTGCGCCATGGACAGTGTTAGAAAAGGGTTATTTGGGACACCAAGCCATTGGTTATAAGGACCTGTGGGAGGTTTGGTCTAGAAAAGTATGTGACAAGTTCCCTTTAAAGGAGCTATGATGGCTCAATTTAATCGAGAACCGGAACCCTCTCCTACTCTATGGAATGTAAGGCCAGCAGTGGACTTCTGCTGCACCAAGGATCTCACATTAGATGACATCACAACACCAGGCACAGTGATGTCACCAGCTATAACACAAGGGTCACAGCTTTTTCAGTCTGTCACCTCTAATGACCTCACTATAGTGACCCCTCCCTACACTAATGTGAAGTCATATGTAATATTTTGGTTTTGTTTGTCTTTTTTACAGTCCTGTAGCTTTTTCTGCTTTATTTCCCGAATTTTCTAACACCAATTAATCTGGCATAACATAAATGCAGAGCGATTTTTAGATTAGCAATGAAGTCAGACTTCTTTCTCGCAGTTATGCTAATGCAACCACAAAGTCTTAATAGGAGCGCACACAGAGACCTAACAATGATAAACAGTTGTTATGTAGGAGAGATACACCAGACATAGATGGCGTCTGCAAGCATCACTTATCTTCCCTCCATGTGAACAGGGCTGCCCAATTCCATCAGCAATTAGATTCCCGCGGGTCAATTACTGATACATGCCAGCTGCAGAAGCCGTCTTGCCAAATTAGGAGGATTCTGTTTCTTCATTTATTGAAGGTATTCCTTTTGTTTCCTCCTTAGACTTTTACTCTGCAGAGCCTTCGTCTTGTATTGCTCCCTATATCTTAATCTCAGAATTCAGGTGTTTCATTTGGTCTCATTGCCCCCAGTTTATAAACTCCAGCCCCTAGCCATGCAGTCGCGGTGACAAATATTGGTGACATAATGGCCGATTCTCTGGAGTTCAATGAATCCCAGCCTGGTCCCGTAATAAGAGCCGCTGTTGTGACGTTTCTTCCCCCTAGATATTCCACCATGAATTGTGAGTGGTATTATTGAGAAGTGGAAGGCAGGGGTATAGTTGGGGGGTAACTGGGGCATGTGCCCAGGATACTGGTTGTTGCAGGGGGTGCTAACAAGACATTTTCATATATTTAGATACAGAGTAAGTCTCCTTGCACTTGACAATGTGCAGGCCGCCGGCTGTGATTGAGCAGCACGGGCGCTGGACGGGCGGCACACGGTAGTCGTCCGTATGCCACCCGTGCACCAGCCATGCTTCCATGGCCCCATTCATTCAATGGGGGCCACGAAGCACAGCCACAAAACTGGACCGGAATAGGAAAAACCTGGATAGCGCACTGACCTAGCACACGGGTGCAAGGGTCCTAAGAGCAGAGAACGGAACATCTGCCCCAGGTAAAGGAAGGCTCTGGTGGAAGGAACCGCAGCAGCTCAATCACAAAATGCAGGTGGACCTTATAAAGTTACAGAGCGAGGGGTGCTGAGGGCTTAGGTGCATAGTACATAAAAGCCGCCAATACTCTGCTGACTCCATAACTGCCTCTTCTGGCTTTCACATCAGTCGGGAGTTTTATGGCATGGGTTTCCATGGCCGAGCAGCTACACGGCACGCAAGTCTTACATCAACAAGCACAATGCCAAGCGTCGGATGGAGTGGTGTAAAGCACAATGTCTCCACGGGATCTGGAGCAGAGGAAACAATGGTTGATGAATTTGGTCCTTTAAAGGAAATCATGGAGAGATCATAGAATTCAGTACTAAATACGAGGAAGTATTCACCAGCATCAGAGGCTTCGACATAATAAAGAACCCAAAAGTTCCAGCAGAAGACAACCCCATTTGGTGGAGACTTGGTGCCGATCCTCTTAGTACTAGGGTCTCCACCTAATGGGGTTGTCTTCTGCTGTAACTTTTTGATGATTCACAGATAACCTATAAGATGTTGTTGATGATACGTCCTCTGTGTACAATGTTCTCTTGCGGACCCAAGGCACTGCCGTCCGACGCTCAGCCCAAGCACACTTTTTTGCGTGGTCACGATCGGCCTCGCCTAACCATCATGTAGAAATCTGGTTAAATTAGAAACAAAAATCTGTGGTCTGCGTTTTACTGGGCTCTCCGAACTAAAAATGCAAGCTTGTTCCCTGTGCGATATGCCTTTTGGCACTTTCCACAGTAAGCTATATTTATAGGCTCACCTGTGCCAGAGTAATTAAAACATTGCAAATTAAAAGAGAGACAAACGTCGCTTATTCACATTGCTGGAGACCTAACAAAGGCTCAAATGATATTCTAAGAGACAAAAAAACGCTCTTGTATAGGGAGGACATATCCCAGTCTTTTAATAAAATTTAATACAGCCTTTAAGAGCATGTGTTTTTTTTTAACCATTTGATCTATGTGTCTCCATGGTAACAGACTACAAACTAACCTTGTGTAGTCTGATCATGAAGTCATGTGTTAATTCAATCTTCTTGCTAAGGGACAAGCTGTAGAAGAATGGGAGGTGGAAGGAAGTAACATGTAAGAAAAAGAACAGGATCAAACTACACATAGACATAAAGCCATAGAGACACGTAGGTCTGTATAGGAGCTGGATACAGAAAACGGTGGGGTAGTTTTTAGTGAACATACTAGATTTCAGTCAGTTGACAACTTTATTCTCTATATTAATACTGACAATGAGTAGTTCAAAAAATATTTAAGTGTAAGGACTGTGCCCCATCCGAGTACATTTATATACTTTCCGAATACATCAGTTCCTCATCTCCAAATTCCTGTCTGTAGGGGGCAGACCCTCTTTCCAAGCGCCTCAGAGCATCCGTATGTGCTGCTTCCATAGTATGTTTGTAAGCTTTGTGTATTAAGCTTTTTATTGTAGTCCTTCTATATTGTTGTGCATTGAATTTCTTTCCATTCACTGCTTTGTGCACCTGCATACCCACAATGGGCCCCAAGCACAGAGATCACCCCTAACGTTAGATTTTGTTACATGAGACTCACTAGTTCAATACAAAGCATTATGTTTACCCGAAGGCTTTGTCTCCACTGCCAAATGCATACCAGCTAGGCAGAACTTGCGAAAAGCATTTGCTCAGCTGCCGGCCCATGGGGCTCGACAACAATCAGATGATTTCTTGCCCACATGCAATATTAACACTTTCCTGCAAATGGACGGTACAGTACATAGTATTAGAAGGCAATGACATTAGAGCAGATGTAGAGACGTGCATGAAAATACAACACTGTGCAAATGTTTTAGGCAAGTGTGGGAAAAATACTGCAAAGTAAGAACGCTTTCAGAAATAGAAGGGTTAATAGATTGTTTTTGTGAATTAGCAAAATGAAGTGAATGAGGAAAAGAGAAATGTAAATTCCATCAATATTTGGGGTGACCTTTGCCCTTTGGAGGAGGAGTCCTGGAAGTGATGATCCGGCCCCCACAGATATAGCCCTGATCTCATCATCATCCAGTCTGTCTGGGATGACATGAAGAGACAGAAGGATTGGAGCAAGCCTACATCCACAGAAGATCTGTGCTTAGTCCTCCAAGATGGCGGGAACAACCTCCCTGCAGAGTTCTGCCAAAAACTGTCTGCAAGTACCGAGAAGAACTGATAGAAGGCAAAGGGCAAAGGTCACACCAAATATTGATGGGATTTACATTTCTCTTTTCTTCATTCCCTTCATTTTGTTAATGGACACAAATAAACTATCAAATAGGTATATTACGGTCTTTTGCCACCATAGATCACAGGGATATCACCATCTTTCACTACTATAAATTACAGGGATGTTGCTATTTTTCACTACCCTAGATCATCAGGGATATTACTATATTTACTATATCACCAATACCAACTATCATCTATCTATGCACACACCATATTACCCATATCACCATATTACTATCTATATCTATCTATCTATCTTGCACACACCATTACCCTATATCACCATATTACTATCTATATCTATCTATCTATCTATCTATCTATGCACACACCATATTACCCTATATCACCAGGAATATCAACATTTTTCCCAACCCTAGGTTACCAGAGATAATCCTATCTTTCACTATCTATGATCACCAGAACTATTACCAGTGACCTCTTCATTATCCTAGATCATCATTGATTTACCATTTTTCACTACTCTAGATCACAAGAGCTACTGTCAGTGACTTATTCACTGGCCTATAATATTGCCTAGAATAAAATACATCATGAAAATTTGGTGCTTTCCATTGCAGATCTTCCATGGGTTATTATCAAGATTCTTGCCTGGGTTTGGTTAGTGTTATTTCATTGCTTGACTAGGCAGATTTTCATTTCCAGGGGGCCCAGGCAAGCTTTATGGAAACCCCAATAGCAGCGGTAATGGTGGCCATATTGGTCACTATTATAAAACTGAAGAGAATTTGTAAAAACTGGACAGAAAAGCTCAAGGCTATATTTTTTTTCTTAGGAGGGATTGCTCGTTTTACCAAAAGTTTAAGGACATTTGCCAACCTTACCCTTTTCTTTGTCCTCAAATGACCCTTTTTCGTCCAAAGTTTGCAAAAATGTCATCTCTTTTCTGGTCCACTGCCCTAGAATAACAGGTCCGTAGGTAGGTATTCACACCTAACCAACGTTTCTGCACTTCACTACGCGGAAGTCGCCTACCTCTATAGTACAGGGGATAAAGGAAGTTGCTGAAATGTTATACATATATTGGTGTACTGCCTCCTGCTGGAGAAAAGATGTTATGCGACTGGCGTGCGACTAATTTGGAACATTCTGTAAAGCCATCCTGTAGCTTTCATTTTACAGAAACAGAAGGAACGTTCCAGATGATGCGAATAATCTGTCCTCATTTCATGCAACAGATGAAAATACGATGACAGGAAGTTGAGCGTGTGCGTGCGGATAATGTATTGGAGTTCTGCATTTGTCTTTGTGGATTTAATTCTCTCATTTGTCTTCTTCTCCCTCAAACATCTGTAAATGCCATATTTCGGAGTGTAAGCAAAGCAAAGACGCGTGCTAAAGTGACAGAGCGCCGCAGACGTCCACGGCGGCGTGCAGCTCCCACTACCATGCTGTAGTCTCCGAGTGTGCGCCTTTGTCAGAAACAATCATACACTCGCATGTGTACAGTAAAAGCTTTGCACCCTCAGGAGCCGCCATGACCTCTTTAAATACGGAATTCCTGCTATTTTTTTTCTTCTATGGAAATGACATTCGTGTTGTAATAAGATGAGCTTATCAAAGGAATGTTGTATAGATGTAGCAGTCCTGACTGTGTCATTGTTTGATGCAATGTCATTCTATACAAATATGGAAATTTCATACAAATGATTATGTAAAAATATGGAAAAATAATTGTAGCATGCTCCAATGGAGTCCATATGGCGGTATTCTTCCCTAGAGGCAAATCTCCATACATACAGCACTCTATGGAGCCTATACAGCAGCAGATAGGGACCTGTACAGGCTTTGTGCATATAACCCTGCTGGTACTACATATGCCACAGTATGATGTTTCACTGCATGCCATACATGGGGGATATACTCCCCATAAGGCATGTATATACATTCAGAGTCTGATGGAGCATGCTACAATTTTTTTATTTTTTTCTTTACAAAATCCTCTGTATATCTTTGTATAAAATTGGAGTAATTTCTTATGCACCTCTAGGTGGGCCCCATCACCGCTGTATACATAAGGCTTTACATAATAGTAGTTGCCCCTGCTATTACAGCTCTGTCCTAGTCACTTGAAGCAGTGAGCTGCAATACCAGACATGACCACTATAAAATGTCTGGAGCTGTGCCTAGAAAACAAGGATGCCTTCAATCAGCTGATCAATGGGAGTCCAGTGAGTCTGACCCCTTCCTCTGATTTAAAGGGAATGTGTCCCAAGAAAATAAACTTTTTTTTTTTTTTTTTAAACAAAGTTTTTAATTGAAACATATTTTTGAGGATTTTTTTTTATTTTTTTCTTATTTGCCATGTCATGATCTATAATTGTATTTCAGTACCGGGCCAATTTCTGGTTCAGGACCAAATACATTTTTGGGTTTTTTGTATGTGTGGTTTTGAGGGCTATAACATTTTTATCATTTGCGTTACTCAATTAATTTCTGCGTCTTTTTTCGGGGACACCTAGGGCTTTATTTTTATGTTGTTTTTATTTTTGTATGTTTTTCTAATATCCAGGAAAATATAAACAAAAGAGGAGGGAAAAGATGTCTGGTTTTCACTTCTCATTTTTTTAAATTTAAAATCACAAAGAGGTACTAAAAAACGTTATAAAATAGTTTTTCCTCTCTGTTACGGTAAGTTTTATTTTGTATTGTGCCAAAACCTGTGATGAGGGCGTGTTATTGGCGTATTTTATTTATTCTTTTCATTATTTTACTTTAATTTTTATTTTTTACTTTTCTACTTCTTCCTTTCTTTACTTTCTTACATTGTGTCCCCATAAGGTCATTATAGACCTTTTTTTTTTTTTTTGGTAGGGGGGTGGCTAATTTCCCCTGTAACTGGAGCTGATACATTTAGCCCCAGTTGCAGGAGGAATACAGCCTCCTGTCCATAACTACAGAGCTGATCTGGATCCTATAGGATCCAAATCAGCTCTAACAGACTCTGATCCTGGCGGATCATGTGATCGCTGGGTCAGAAGGGAAGCCACATCGGTGACTCCCATAGCTGTGCTCACTGAGTGATCGGGAAGGCAGGGACGGTAATAAACCATCCCTGCCTTCTCTAGGGGAGCTCCGGCTGTACTTAAAGCCAGCTCCCCAGTTCTGCAGCTGCACAATTTTGTGCAGCTCCTTAAAACTGCAAGGACATACCGATACGTCCTTGCAGAACAAGAGAGCCACTCTCTGGATGTAAAGACTCTATGGGCGGTCCGGAAGTGGTTAAAGTACTAAGTCCTGTAAGATTACTTTGGCTTCTAATCCTAATAATAGACTGATACTTGCCAATTGTGTAGAGGTTTTCTTTGCAGCAGTCACCTCATTTACATAATTAAAATATTAAAATATTAAAATACAGGATAACAACTCTATAGATAACATCACTAGCCCATCATGACATCACCACTGACAACAGATGATGTCACAGCTTATCTCCTCCCCCTACCTGCACAGAGCATGACTAGAAAACTCTCCCATAGACCTCAGTGAGTCGGCTCTTGACTATTACGGCCTATGGCCATGACTATGCTGTAAAGTAAACTAAATGCTGTTAATAGAAGACCCTCAGACAAGATGGCCGCCTAGAGGCGTAGCTAGGGGTTCAGCACAGGGGTGGGGGGGGGGGCGAACATGTCCAAGTGGGCCCCCAACTTGGACATGTTCATATACTGACACTATGAGTATACAGTGACCATATAGTGGTATATAGCGGCTCTACACAGGGCTTTAGGTGAATACAGGGCAGTAGCATTTAGTGACTTACCGGTGACGTCTCTGACTAATCCTTCACATTCCCCTTCTCTTTCATCCGGACGGCCATGACCACTTCTTCCAGTCCTGTAAAGTTTGCAACACAGACATCTTTGGCTCCTCACTTTTCCAGGCACCTGACCCACATTATCCTCACCTACACAAAGCCCCCACCCTGCTGCTACCCCAATTATAAAATATATAATATACCCCCTCATAATGAATAATACCCCCAAGTGCATCTTTAAATTAATAACTTCCCTGTGCACCCCTTTAAATAGTTCCCCTTATTAATAATGCCCCAGGTGTTTCCTAATTAAAAAGAAAAAAAAAAAAAAAGGGAAAAAAAAAATTATTGTGGGGATTCATCCGGGATCTCGAGGATCAGCTGTTTGAATGAACCGTGGTACCTGTGTAAGCGCCGTGACCCCTTCTCTGTTTACATAGTGTTATTCTTTTCATAGCGGCCATGTAATATAACTACAGCCTCGTCCTATACACGTCTGTGTGACAAGGCTGGAATGACATCACACGGTCACTATAAACAGACAGCGTGTGATATAAACAGGCGCCATAGCCCCTTCATACAGCTGATCAGTGGGGAATCACTTATCTCTTATTGATGATTTATTCTGAGGATAGACCATCAATAAAAATGAGCTGGAAAACGTCTTAAGGCTAAGGCCCCATGTGGCATCCCGCAGCAAAACACAGCTTTGGGAAAAACCGCGGCAGCGACGCATCGCGGTTCTTCCTGTAGCACTTTACACAGAATGTTTGCAGAGGTTTCCTCTGTGGACTTTCTGCTTCAATTATATCTATAGGGAAACCGCTGGTATTTCCATAGGTATAATTGACATACTGCGATTTCCAAAACTGCGACTGTTTTGGAAATCGCAGCTTATCTGCTGCACATATTTTACTGCAAAGTGGGGATGAGATGGGACCCCATGTGGCGAAAACCCACAGAAAAAAACTGCGGCATTCTAGAAAATCCCATCCACACACTGCAGAAAAATACGTGCAGCAGACACACTGCGATTTCCAAAACCGTTGCGGTTTTGGAAATTGCAGCATGTCAGTTATACCTATGGAAACGCCGGCAGTTTCCATATAGGTGTATTGAAAACAGAAAGTCCACAGGGGCAACCTCTGCGGACCTTCTGTGAAAAGCGCTGCGGGAAAAATCACAATGTTACCGCCAAGGCTACGTGGGGCGTTAGTCTTAATAAAGCCCAAGTGCCACTTTCATTAAATTAATTGCTCCCTCATATTATGCCCCTGATTCCCGCTGACATAAATAATGCACCCCTAATGACCCCTTATATCAATGACCACCCCCTTATGTTCATAATGCCTCCTAATATAAATGATGCCCCCTAATGGCCTCTTATATAAATAACCTCCCCCCCTTTTATTCATAATACCCCGTAATAACGCTTATATAAATGACCCCCCATCGTCATAATGCCCCCTAATGAATCCTCCCTTATAGTTATATCCCCCTCCTAACCACCCCTTATACTATTAATATAATCACCAGCTAAAAAACATTAAAAAAAAAGTCATACTCACCTGCGATGATGATGAATGGCGCCGCCGGCGCTTCCTACCTGTCCACGCACAGGTCACAGGACCTTTGGAGGACCAAAAGGTCCTAAAGTCATAGCAAGAGAAAGACTGCAGACATTGGAGAAGAGAATACCTGAGGAAGGTAAAAAGTGTGAAGAGAAGTGTGTGAGAGACTCTGCACAGTACCACTACCCTGTATAGACACTGCACAGTACCACTACCCTGTATAGACACTGCACAGTACCACTACCCTGTATAGACACTGCACAGTACCACTACCCTGTATAGACACTGCACAGTACCACTACCCTGTATAGACACTGCACAGTACCACTACCCTGTATAGACACTGCACAGTACCACTACCCTGTATAGACACTGCACAGTACCACTACCCTGTATAGACACTGCACAGACCACTACCACTACCGTATAGACACTGCACAGTACCACTACCCTGTATAGACACTGCACGTACCACTACCCTGTATAGACACTGCACAGTACCACGTACCACTACCCTGTATAGACACTGCACAGTACCACTACCACTACCCTGTATAGACACTGCACAGTACCACTACCACTACCCTGTATATACACTGCACAGTACCACTACCCTGTATAGACACTGCACAGTACCACTACCACTACCCTGTATAGACACTGCACAGTACCACTACCCTGTATAGACACTGCACAGTACCACTACCCTGTATAGACACTGCACAGTACCACTACCCTGTATAGACACTGCACAGTACCACTACCCGTATAGACACTGCACAGTACCACTACCCTGTATAGACACTGCACAGTACCACTACCCTGTATAGACTACTGCACAGTACCACTACCCTGTATAGACACTGCACAGTACCACTACCCTGAAGACACTGCACAGTACCCACCCATAGACACTGCCCAGTACCACACCCCGTATAGACACTGCACAGTACCACTACCACTACCCTGTATAGACACTGCACAGTACCACTACCCTGTATAGACACTGCACAGTACCACTACCCTGTATAGACACTGCCCAGTACCACTACCCTGTATAGACACTGCACAGTACCAACCAAACAAACCACTACCACTATCCTGTATAGACACTGCACAGTACCACTACCACTATCCTGTATAGACACTGCACAGTACCACTACCCTGTATAGACTGCACAGTACCACTACCCTGTATATACACTGCACAGTACCACTACCCTGTATAGACACTGCACAGTACCACTACCACTACCCTGTATATACACTGCACAGTACCACTACCCTGTATAGACACTGCACAGTACACACTACCCTGTATAGACACTGCACAGTACCACTACCCTGTATAGACACTGCACAGTACCACTACCCTGTATAGACACTGCACAGTACCACTACCCTGTATAGACACTGCACAGTACCACTACCCTGTATAGACACTGCACAGTACCACTACCCTGTATAGACACTGCACAGTACCACTACCCTGTATAGACACTGCACAGTACCACTACCCTGAATAGACACTGCACAGTACCAACTACCCTGTATAGACACTGCACAGTACCACTACCCTGTATAGACACTGCACAGTACCACTACCCTGTATAGACACTGCACAGTACCACTACCCTGTATAGACACTGCACAGTACCACTACCCTGTGTAGACTGCACAGTACCACTACCCTGTATAGACACTGCACAGTACCACTACCCTGTATAGACACTGCACAGTACCACTACCCTGTATAGACACTGCCCAGTACCACTACCCTGTATAGACACTGCACAGTACCACTACCACTATCCTGTATAGACACTGCACAGTACCACTACCCTGTATAGACTGCACAGTACCACTACCCTGTATAGACACTGCACAGTACCATTACCCTGTATAGACACTGCACAGTACCACTACCCTGTGTAGACTGCACAGTACCACTACCCTGTATAGACACTGCACAGTACCACTACCCTGTATAGACACTGCCCAGTACCACTACCCCTGTATAGACACTGCACAGTACCACTACCACTATCCTGTATAGACACTGCACAGTACCACTACCCTGTATAGACTGCACAGTACCACTACCCTGTATAGACTGCACAGTACCACTACCCTGTATAGACACTGCACAGTACCACTACCCTGTATAGACACTGCACAGTACCACTACCCTGTATAGACACTGCCCAGTACCACTGCCCTGTATAGACACTGCACAGTACCACTACCACTATCCTGTATAGACACTGCACAGTACCACTACCCTGTATAGACTGCACAGTACCACTACCCTGTATAGACACTGCACAGTACCTCTACCCTGTATAGACACTGCACAGTACCACTACCACTACCCTGTATATACACTGCACAGTACCGCTACCCTGTATAGACTGCACAGTACCACTACCCTGTATATACACTGCACAGTACCACTACCCTGTATAGACACTGCACAGTACCACTACCACTACCCTGTATATACACTGCACAGTACCACTACCCTGTATAGACACTGCACAGTACCACTACCCTGTATAGACACTGCACAGTACCACTACCCTGTATAGACTGCACAGTACCACTACCCTGTATAGACACTGCACAGTACCACTACCCTGTATAGACACTGCACAGTACCACTACCCTGTATAGACACTGCCCAGTACCACTACCCTGTATAGACACTGCACAGTACCACTACCACTATCCTGTATAGACACTGCACAGTACCACTACCCTGTATAGACACTGCACAGTACCACTACCACTACCCTGTATATACACTGCACAGTACCACTACCCTGTATAGACACTGCACAGTACCACTACCCTGTATAGACACTGCACAGTACCACTACCCTGTATAGACACTGTACAGTACCACTACCACTACCCTGTATAGACACTGCACAGTACCGCTACCCTGTATAGACACTGCACAGTACCACTACCACAACCCTGTATATACACTGCACAGTACCACTACCCTGTATAGACTGCACAGTACCACTACCCGGTATAGACACTGCACAGTACCACTACCCTGTATAGACACTGCACAGTACCACTATCCTGTATAGACACTGCCCAGTACCACTACCCTGTATAGACACTGCACAGTACCACTACCCTGTATAGACACTGCACAGTACCACTACCCTGTATAGACACTGCACAGTACCACTACCCTGTATAGACACTGCACAGTACCACTACCCTGTATAGACACTGCACAGTACCACTACCCTGTATAGACACTGCACAGTACCACTACCCTGTATAGACTGCACAGTACCACTACCCTGTATAGACACTGCCCAGTACCACTACCCTGTATAGACACTGCACAGTACCACTACCACTATCCTGTATAGACACTGCACAGTACCACTACCCTGTATACAGTCATGGCCAAAAGTTTTGAGAAAGATACAAATATTAATTTTTACAAAGTCTACTGCTTCAGTTTTTCTAATGGCAATTTGCATATACTCCAGAATGTTATAAAGAGTGATCAGCTTAACAGCAATTACTTGCAAAGTCAATATTTGCCTAGAAAATGAACTTTATCCCCAAAAACACATTTCAACATCATTGCAGCCCTGCCTTAAAAGGACCACCTAACATCGTTTCAGTGATTGCTCCATTAACACAGGTGTGGGTGTTGATGAGGACAGGGCTGGAGATCAATCTGTCATGATTAAGTAAGAATGACACCACTGGACACTTTAAAAGGAGGCTGGTGCTTGCCATCATTGTTTCTCTTCTGTTAACCATGGTTATCTCTAAAGAAACACGTGCAGTCATCATTGCACTGCACAAAAATGGCCTAACTGGGAAGAGTATTGCAGCTAGAAAGATTGCACCTCAGTCAACAATCTATCGCATCATCAAGAACTTCAAGCAGAGAGGTTCCATTGGTGCCAAAAAGGCTCCAGGGTGCCCAAGAAAGACCAGCAAGCGGCAGGACCGTCTCTTAAAAGTGTTTCAGCTGCGGGATCGGGCTACCAGCAGTGCAGAGCTTGCTGAGGAATGGCAGCAGGCAGGTGTGAGTGCATCTGCACGCACTGTGAGGCGGAGACTCTTGGAGCAAGGCCTGGGCTCAAGGAGGGCAGCAAAGAAGCCACTTCTTTCCAGAAAAAACATCAGGGACAGACTGATATTCTGCAAAAGGTACAGGGAGTGGACTGCTGAGGACTGGGGGAAAGTCATTTTCTCTGATGAATCCCCTTTTCGATTGTTTGGAACATCTGGAAAACAGCTTATTCGGAGAAGAAGAGGTGAGCGCTACCACCAGTCTTGTCTCATGCCAACTGTAAAGCATCCTGAAAACATTCATGTGTGGGGTTGCTTCTCAGCCAAGGGAATCGGCTCTCTCACAGTCTTGCCTAAAAACACAGCCATGAATAAAGAATGGTACCAGAATGTCCTCCAAGAGCAACTTCTCCCAACCGTCCAAGAGCAGTTTGGCGCTCAACAATGCCTTTTCCAGCATGATGGAGCACCTTGCCATAAAGCAAAGGTGATAACTAAATGGCTCAGGGAACAAAACATAGAGATTTTGGGTCCATGGCCTGGAAACTCCCCAGATCTTAATCCCATTGAGAACTTGTGGTCAATCATCAAGAGACGGGTGGACAAACAAAAACCAACAAATTCAGACAAAATTAAAGCATTGATTCTGCAAGAATGGACTGCTATCAGTCAGGATTTGGTCCAGAAGTTGATTGAGAGCATGCCAGGGAGAATTGCAGAGGTCCTGAAGAAGAAGGGTCAACACTGCAAATATTGACTTGCTGCATTAACTCATTCTAGCTGTCAATATAAGCTTCTGTTACTCATAATATGAATGCAATTCTATTTCTGTATGTGATAAAAACATCTGACAAACACACATAAAAACCAGAGGGCAGCAGATCATGTGAAAATAGAATATTTGTGTCATTCTCAAAACTTTTGGCCATGACTGTAGACTGCACAGTACCACTACCCTGTATAGACTGCACAGTACCACTACCCTGTATAGACACTGCACAGTACCACTACCCTGTATAGACACTGCACAGTACCACTACCCTGTATAGACACTGCCCAGTACCACTACCCTGTATAGACACTGCACAGTACCACTACCACTATCCTGTATAGACACTGCACAGTACCACTACCACTATCCTGTATAGACACTGCACAGTACCACTACCCTGTATAGACTGCACAGTACCACTACCCTGTATATACACTGCACAGTACCACTACCCTGTATAGACACTGCACAGTACCACTACCACTACCCTGTATATACACTGCACAGTACCACTACCCTGTATAGACTGCACAGTACCACTACCCTGTATTTACACTGCACAGTACCACTACCCTGTATAGACACTGCACAGTACCACTACCACTACCCTGTATATACACTGCACAGTACCGCTACCCTGTATAGACTGCACAGTACCACTACCCTGTATATACACTGCACAGTACCACTACCCTGTATAGACACTGCACAGTACCACTACCACTACCCTGTATATACACTGCACAGTACCACTACCCTGTATAGACACTGCACAGTACCACTACCCTGTATAGACACTGCACAGTACCACTACCCTGTATAGACACTGCACAGTACCACTACCCTGTATAGACACTGCACAGTACCACTACCCTGTATAGACACTGCACAGTACCACTACCCTGTATAGACACTGCACAGTACCACTACCCTGTATAGACACTGCACAGTACCACTACCCTGTATAGACACTGCACAGTACCACTACCCTGTATAGACACTGCACAGTACCACTACCCTGTATAGACACTGCACAGTACCACTACCCTGTATAGACACTGCACAGTACCACTACCCTGTATAGACACTGCACAGTACCACTACCCTGTGTAGACTGCACAGTACCACTACCCTGTATAGACACTGCACAGTACCACTACCCTGTATAGACACTGCACAGTACCACTACCCTGTATAGACACTGCCCAGTACCACTACCCTGTATAGACACTGCACAGTACCACTACCACTATCCTGTATAGACACTGCACAGTACCACTACCCTGTATAGACTGCACAGTACCACTACCCTGTATAGACACTGCACAGTACCATTACCCTGTATAGACACTGCACAGTACCACTACCCTGTGTAGACTGCACAGTACCACTACCCTGTATAGACACTGCACAGTACCACTACCCTGTATAGACACTGCCCAGTACCACTACCCTGTATAGACACTGCACAGTACCACTACCACTATCCTGTATAGACACTGCACAGTACCACTACCCTGTATAGACTGCACAGAACCACTACTCTGTATAGACTGCACAGTACCACTACCCTGTATAGACACTGCACAGTACCACTACCCTGTATAGACACTGCACAGTACCACTACCCTGTATAGACACTGCCCAGTACCACTGCCCTGTATAGACACTGCACAGTACCACTACCACTATCCTGTATAGACACTGCACAGTACCACTACCCTGTATAGACTGCACAGTACCACTACCCTGTATAGACACTGCACAGTACCTCTACCCTGCATAGACACTGCACAGTACCACTACCACTACCCTGTATATACACTGCACAGTACCGCTACCCTGTATAGACTGCACAGTACCACTACCCTGTATATACACTGCACAGTACCACTACCCTGTATAGACACTGCACAGTACCACTACCACTACCCTGTATATACACTGCACAGTACCACTACCCTGTATAGACACTGCCCAGTACCACTACCCTGTATAGACACTGCACAGTACCACTACCACTATCCTGTATAGACACTGCACAGTACCACTACCCTGTATAGACACTGCACAGTACCACTACCACTACCCTGTATATACACTGCACAGTACCACTACCCTGTATAGACACTGCACAGTACCACTACCCTGTATAGACACTGCACAGTACCACTACCCTGTATAGACACTGTACAGTACCACTACCACTACCCTGTATAGACACTGCACAGTACCGCTACCCTGTATAGACACTGCACAGTACCACTACCACTACCCTGTATATACACTGCACAGTACCACTACCCTGTATAGACTGCACAGTACCACTACCCTGTATAGACACTGCACAGTACCACTACCTTGTATAGACACTGCACAGTACCACTACCCTGTATAGACACTGCACAGTACCACTATCCTGTATAGACACTGCCCAGTACCACTACCCTGTATAGACACTGCACAGTACCACTACCCTGTATAGACACTGCACAGTACCACTACCACTATCCTGTATAGACACTGCACAGTACCACTACCCTGTATAGACTGCACAGTACCACTACCCTGTAAATACACTGCACAGTACCACTACCCTGTATAGACTGCACAGTACCACTACCCTGTATAGACACTGCACAGTACCACTACCCTGTATAGACTGCACTGTACCACTACCCTGTATAGACACTGCACAGTACCACTACCCTGTATAGACACTGCACAGTACCACTATCCTGTATAGACACTGCCCACTACCACTACCCTGTATAGACACTGCTCAGTACCACTACCCTGTATAGACACTGCACAGTACCACTACCACTATCCTGTATAGACACTGCACAGTACCACTACCCTGTATAGACTGCACAGTACCACTACCCTGTATATACACTGCACAGTACCACTACCCTGTATATACACTGCACAGTACCGCTACCCTGTATAGACTGCACAGTACCACTACCCTGTATATACACTGCACAGTACTACTACCCTGTATAGACACTGCACAGTACCACTACCACTACCCTGTATATACACTGCACAGTACCACTACCTTGTATAGACACTGCACAGTACCACTACCCTGTATAGACACTGCACAGTACCACTACCCTGTATAGACACTGTACAGTACCACTACCACTACCCTGTATAGAAAGTGCACACTACCACTACCCTGTATAGACACTGCACAGTAACACTACCACTACCCTGTATAGACACTGCACAGTACCACTACCACTACCCTGTATAGACACTGCATAGTACCACTACCACTACCCTGTATAGACACCGCACAGTTCCACTACCCTGTATAGACACTGCACAGTACCACTACCACTACCCTGTATAGACACTGCACAGTACCACTACCACTACCCTGTATATACACTGCACAGTACCACTACCCTGTATAGACACTACCACTACCACTACCCTGTATAGACACTGCACACTACCACTACCACTACCCTGTATAGACACTGCCCAGTACCACTACCCTGTATAGACACTGCACAGTACCACTACCCTGTATAGACACTGCACAATACCACTACCACTAACCCGTATATACACTGCACAGTACGACTACCCCTGTATAGACACTACCACTACCACTACCCTGTATAGACACTGCACAGTACCACTACCACTACCCTGTATATACACTGCACAGTACCAATACCCTGTATAGACACTGCACAGTACCACTACCACTACCCTGTATAGACACTGCACAGTACTACTACCCTGTATAGACACTGCACAGTACCACTACCCTGTATAGACACTGCACAGTACCACTACCTCTACCCTGTATATACACTGCACAGTACCACTACCCTGTATAGACACTGCACAGTACTACTACCCTGTATAGACATTGCACAGTACCACTACCCTGTATAGACACTGCACAGTACCACTACCCTGTATAGACACTGCACAGTACCACTACCCTGTATAGACACTGCACAGTACCACTACCACTACCCTGTATATACACTGCACAGTACCACTACCCTGTATAGACACTGCACAGTACCACTACCACTACCCTGTATAGACACCGCACAGTACCACTACCCTGTATAGACACTGCACAGTACCACTACCCTGTATAGACACTGCACAGTATTACTACCCTGTATAGACACTGCACAGTACCACTACCACTACCCTGTATATACACTTCACAGTACCACTACCCTGTATAGACTCTGCACAGTACCACTACCACTACCCTGTATAGACTGCACAGTACCACTACCCTGTGTATACACTGCACAGTACCACTACCCTGTATAGACACTATACAGTACCACTACCACTACCCTGTATAGACACTGCACAGTAACACTACCACTACCCTGTATAGACACTGCACAGTACCACTACCACTACCCTGTATAGACACTGCACAGTACCACTACCACTACCCTGTATAGACACTGCACAGTACCACTACCACTACCTTGTATAGACACCGCACAGTACCACTACCCTGTATAGACACTGCACAGTACCACTACCCTGTATAGACACTGCACAGTATCACTACCCTGTATAGACACTGCACAGTACCACTACCACTACCCTGTATAGACACTTCCCAGTACCACTACCACTATCCTGTATAGACACTGCACAGTACCACTACCACTATCCTGTATAGACACTGCATAGTACCACTACCCTGTATAGACACTGCACAGTACCATTACCCTGTATAGACACTGCACAGTACCACTACCACTACACTGTATAGACACTGCACAGTACCACTACCACTACCCTGTATAGACACTGCTCAGTACCACGACCCTGTATAGACACTGCACAGTACCACTACCCTGTATAGACACTGCACAGTACCACTACCTCTACCCTGTATATACACTGCACAGTACCATTACCCTGTATAGACACTGCACAGTACCACTACCCTGTATAGACACTGCACAGTACTACTACCCTGTATAGACACTGCACAGTACCACTACCCTGTATAGACACTGCACAGTACCACTACCCTGTATAGACACTGCACAGTACTACTACCCTGTATAGACACTGCACAGTACCACTACCCTGTATAGACACTGCACAGTACCACTACCACTACCCTGTATAGACACTGCACAGTACCACTACCTTGTATAGACACTGCACATTACCATTACCCTGTATAGACACTGCACAGTACCACTACCACTACCCTGTATATACACTGCACAGTACCGCTACCCTGTATAGACTGCACAGTACCACTACCCTGTATATACACTGCACAGTACCACTACCCTGTATAGACACTGCACAGTACCACTACCCTGTATAGACACTGCCCAGTACCACTACCCTGTATAGACACTGCACAGTACCACTACCACTATCCTGTATAGACAATGCACAGTACCACTACCCTGTATAGACTGCACAGTACCACTACCCTGTATAGACACTGCACAGTACCACTACCCTGTATAGACACTGCACAGTACCACTACCCTGTATAGACACTGCACAGTACCACTACCACTATCCTGTATAGACACTGCACAGTACCACTACCACTATCCTGTATAGACACTGCACAGTACCACTACCCTTTATAGACTGCACAGTACCACTACCCTGTATATACACTGCACAGTACCACTACCCTGTATAGACACTGCACAGTACCACTACCACTACCCTGTATATACACTGCACAGTACCGCTACCCTGTATAGACTGCACAGTACCACTACCCTGTATATACACTGCACTGTACCACTACCCTGTATAGACACTGCACAGTACCACTACCACTACCCTGTATATACACTGCACAGTACCACTACCCTGTATAGACACTGCACAGTACCACTACCTTGTATAGACACTGCACAGTACCACTACCCTGTATAGACTGCACAGTACCACTACCCTGTATAGACACTGCACAGTACCACTACCCTGTATAGACACTGCACAGTACCACTACCCTGTATAGACACTGCCCAGTACCACTACCCTCTACAGACACTGCACAGTACCACTACCACTATCCTGTATAGACACTGCACAGTACCACTACCCTGTATAGACTGCACAGTACCACTACCCTGTATAGACTGCACAGTACCACTACCCTGTATAGACACTGCACAGTACCACTACCCTGTATAGACACTGCACAGTACCACTACCCTGTATAGACACTGCACAGTACCACTACCCTGTATAGACACTGCACAGTACTACTACCCAGGTATAGACTGCACAGTACCACTACCCTGTATATACACTGCACAGTACCACTACCCTGTATAGACACTGCACAGTACCACTACCCTGTATAGACACTGCACAGTACCACTACCCTGTATAGACACTGCACAGTACCACTACCCTGTGTAGACTGCACAGTACCACTACCCTGTATAGACACTGTACAGTACCACTACCCTGTATAGACACTGCACAGTACCACTACCCTGTATAGACACTGCCCAGTACCACTACCCTGTATAGACACTGCACAGTACCACTACCACTATCCTGTATAGACACTGCACAGTACCACTACCCTGTATAGACTGCACAGTACCACTACCCTGTATAGACTGCACAGTACCCCTACCCTGTATAGACACTGCACAGTACCACTACCCTGTATAGACACTGCACAGTACCACTACCCTGTATATACACTGCACAGTACCACTACCCTGTATAGACACTGCACAGTACCACTACCACTACCCTGTATATACACTGCACAGTACCACTAACCTGTATAGACTGCACAGTACCACTACCCTGTATATACACTGAACAGTACCACTACCCTGTATAGACACTGCACAGTACCACTACCCTGTATAGACACTGCACAGTACCACTACCCTGTATAGACACTGCACAGTACCACTACCACTACCCTGTATAGACACTGCACAGTACCGCTACCCTGTATAGACACTGCACAGTACCACTACCACTACCCTGTATAGACACTGCACAGTACCACTACCCTGTATATACACTGCACAGTACCACTACCCTGTATAGACTGCACAGTACCACTACCCTGTATAGACACTGCACAGTACCACTACCCTGTATAGACACTGCACAGTACCACTACCCTGTATAGACACTGCACAGTACCACTATCCTGTATAGACACTGCCCAGTACCACTACCCTGTATAGACACTGCACAGTACCACTACCCTGTATAGACACTGCACAGTACCACTACCACTATCCTGTATAGACACTGCACAGTACCACTACCCTGTATAGACTGCACAGTACCACTACCCTGTATAGACTGCACAGTACCACTACCCTGTATAGACACTGCACAGTACCACTAACCTGTATAGACACTGCACAGTACCACTACCCTGTATATACACTGCACAGTACCACTACCCTGTATAGACACTGCACAGTACCACTACCACTACCCTGTATATACACTGCACAGTACCACTACCCTGTATAGACTGCACAGTACCACTACCCTGTATATACACTGAACAGTACCACTACCCTGTATAGACACTGCACAGTACCACTACCACTACCCTGTATATACACTGCCCAGTACCACTACCCTGTATAGACACTGCACAGTACCACTACCCTGTATAGACACTGCACAGTACCACTACCCTGTATAGACACTGCACAGTACCACTACCCTGTATATACACTGCACAGTACCACTACCCTGTATAGACACTGCACAGTACCACTACCCTGTATAGACACTGCACAGTACCACTACCCTGTATAGACACTGTACAGTACCACTACCACTACCCTGTATAGACACTGCACAGTACCGCTACCCTGTATAGACACTGCACAGTACCACTACCACTACCCTGTATAGACACTGCACAGTACCACTACCCTGTATATACACTGCACAGTACCACTACCCTGTATAGACTGCACAGTACCACTACCCTGTATAGACACTGCACAGTACCACTACCCTGTATAGACACTGCACAGTACCACTACCCTGTATAGACACTGCACAGTACCACTATCCTGTATAGACACTGCCCAGTACCACTACCCTGTATAGACACTGCACAGTACCACTACCCTGTATAGACACTGCACAGTACCACTACCACTATCCTGTATAGACACTGCACAGTACCACTACACTGTATAGACTGCACAGTACCACTACCCTGTATATACACTGCACAGTACCACTACCCTGTATAGACTGCACAGTACCACTACCCTGTATAGACACTGCACAGTACCACTAACCTGTATAGACTGCACAGTACCACTACCCTGTATAGACACTGCACAGTACCACTACCCTGTATAGACACTGCACAGTACCACTATCCTGTATAGACACTGCCCAGTACCACTAACCTGTATAGACACTGCACAGTACCACTACGCAGTATAGACACTGCACAGTACCACTACCACTATCCTGTATAGACACTGCACAGTACCACTACCCTGTATAGACTGCACAGTACCACTACCCTGTATATACACTGCACAGTACCACTACCCTGTATATACACTGCACAGTACCGCTACCCTGTATAGACTGCACAGTACCACTACCCTGTATATACACTGCACAGTACTACTACCCTGTATAGACACTGCACAGTACCACTACCACTACCCTGTATATACACTGCACAGTACCACTACCCTGTATAGACACTGCACAGTACCACTACCCTGTATAGACTCTGCACAGTACCACTACCCTGTATAGACTGAACAGTACCACTACCCTGTATAGACACTGCACAGTACCACTACCCTGTATAGACACTGCACAGTACCACTACCCTGTATAGACACTGCACAGTACCACTACCCTGTATAGACACTGCACAGTACCACTACCACTATCCTGTATAGACACTGCACAGTACCACTACCCTGTATAGACTGCACAGTACCACTACCCTGTATATACACTGCACAGTACCATTACCCTGTATAGACACTGCACAGTACCACTACCCTGTATAGACACTGTACAGTACCACTACCACTACCCTGTATAGACACTGCACAGTACCGCTACCCTGTATAGACACTGCACAGTACCACTACCACTACCCTGTATATACACTGCACAGTACCACTACCCTGTATAGACACTGCACAGTACCACTACCCTGTATAGACACTGCACAGTACCGCTAACCTGTATAGACACTGCACAATACCGCTACCCTGTATAGACACTGCACAGTACCACTACCCTGTATAGACACTGCACAGTACCGCTACCCTGTATAGACACTGCACAGTACCGCTACCCTGTATAGACACTGCACAGTACCGCTACCCTGTATATACACTGCACAGTACCACTACCCTGTATAGACACTACCACTACCACTACCCTGTATAGACACTGCACATTACCACTACCACTACCCTGTATATACACTGCACAGTACCACTACCCTGTATAGACACTGCACAGTACTACTACCACTACACTGTATAGACACTGCACAGTACCACTACCACTACCCTGTATAGACACTGCAAATTACCACTACCCTGTATAGACACTGCACAGTACCACTACCCTGTATAGACACTGCACAGTACCACTACCTCTACCCTGTATACACACTGCACAGTACCACTACCCTGTATAGACACTGCACAGTACTACTACCCTGTATAGACATTGCACAGTACCACTACCCTGTATAGACACTGCACAGTACCACTACCCTGTATAGACACTGCACAGTACCACTACCCTGTATAGACACTGCACAGTACCACTACCACTACCCTGTATATACACTGCACAGTACCACTACCCTGTATAGACACTGCACAGTACCACTACCACTACCCTGTATATACACTGCACAGTACCACTACCCTGTATAGACTCTGCACAGTACCACTACCACTACCCTGTATAGACTGCACAGTACCACTACCCTGTATATACACTGCACAGTACCACTACCCTGTATAGACACTGTACAGTACCACTACCACTACCCTGTATAGACACTGCACAGTAACACTACCACTACCCTGTATAGACACTGCACAGTACCACTACCACTACCCTGTATAGACACTGCACAGTACCACTACCACTACCCTGTATATACACTGCACAGTACCACTACCCTGTATAGACACTGTACAGTACCACTACCACTACCCTGTATATACACTGCACAGTACCACTACCCTGTATAGACACTGCACAGTACCACTACCACTACCCTGTATAGACACCGCACAGTACCACTACCCTGTATAGACACTGCACAGTACCACTACCCTGTATAGACACTGCACAGTACTACTACCCTGTATAGACACTGCACAGTACCACTACCACTACCCTGTATATACACTGCACAGTACCACTACCCTGTATAGACTCTGCACAGTACCACTACCACTACCCTGTATAGACTGCACAGTACCACTACCCTGTATATACACTGCACAGTACCACTACCCTATATAGACACTGTACAGTACCACTACCACTACCCTGTATAGACACTGCACAGTAACACTACCACTACCCTGTATAGACACTGCACAATACCACTACCATTACCCTGTATAGACACTGCACAGTACCACTACCACTACCCTGTATAGACACTGCACAGTACCACTACCACTACCCTGTATAGACACCGCACAGTACCACTACCCTGTATAGACACTGCACAGTACCACTACCCTGTATAGACACTGCACAGTATCACTACCCTGTATAGACACTGCACAGTACCACTACCCTGTATAGACACTGCACAGTACCACTACCCTGTATAGACACTGCACAGTACCACTACCACTACACTGTATAGACACTGCACAGTACCACTACCACTACCCTGTATAGACACTGCTCAGTACCACGACCCTGTATAGACACTGCACAGTACCACTACCCTGTATAGACACTGCACAGTACCACTACCTCTACCCTGTATATACACTGCACAGTACCATTACCCTGTATAGACACTGCACAGTACCACTACCCTGTATAGACACTGCACAGTACTACTACCCTGTATAGACACTGCACAGTACCACTACCCTGTATAGACACTGCACAGTACCACTACCCTGTATAGACACTGCACAGTACCACTACCCTGTATAGACACTGCCCAGTACCACTACCCTGTATAGACACTGCACAGTACCACTACCACTATCCTGTATAGACACTGCACAGTACCACTACGCTGTATAGACTGCACAGTACCACTACCCTGTATAGACACTGCACAGTACCATTACCCTGTATAGACACTGCACAGTACCACTACCCTGTGTAGACTGCACAGTACCACTACCCTGTATAGACACTGCACAGTACCACTACCCTGTATAGACACTGCCCAGTACCACTACCCTGTATAGACACTGCACAGTACCACTACCACTATCCTGTATAGACACTGCACAGTACCACTACCCTGTATAGACTGCACAGTACCACTACCCTGTATAGACTGCACAGTACCACTACCCTGTATAGACACTGCACAGTACCACTACCCTGTATAGACACTGCACAGTACCACTACCCTGTATAGACACTGCCCAGTACCACTGCCCTGTATAGACACTGCACAGTACCACTACCACTATCCTGTATAGACACTGCACAGTACCACTACCCTGTATAGACTGCACAGTACCACTACCCTGTATAGACACTGCACAGTACCTCTACCCTGTATAGACACTGCACAGTACCACTACCACTACCCTGTATATACACTGCACAGTACCGCTACCCCCCTGTATAGACTGCACAGTACCACTACCCTGTATATACACTGCACAGTACCACTACCCTGTATAGACACTGCACAGTACCACTACCACTACCCTGTATATACACTGCACAGTACCACTACCCTGTATAGACACTGCACAGTACCACTACCCTGTATAGACACTGCACAGTACCACTACCCTGTATAGACTGCACAGTACCACTACCCTGTATAGACACTGCACAGTACCACTACCCTGTATAGACACTGCACAGTACCACTACCCTGTATAGACACTGCCCAGTACCACTACCCTGTATAGACACTGCACAGTACCACTACCACTATCCTGTATAGACACTGCACAGTACCACTACCCTGTATAGACACTGCACAGTACCACTACCACTACCCTGTATATACACTGCACAGTACCACTACCCTGTATAGACACTGCACAGTACCACTACCCTGTATAGACACTGCACAGTACCACCCTGTATAGACTGCACAGTACCACTACCCTGTATAGACACTGCACAGTACCACTACCCTGTATAGACACTGCACAGTACCACTACCCTGTATAGACACTGCCCAGTACCACTACCCTGTATAGACACTGCACAGTACCACTACCCTGTATAGACACTGCACAGTACCACTACCACTATCCTGTATAGACACTGCACAGTACCACTACCCAAACACAGTACCACTACCCTGTATATACACTGCACAGTACCACTACCCTGTATATACACTGCACAGTACCGCTACCCTGTATAGACTGCACAGTACCACTACCCTGTATATACACTGCACAGTACTACTACCCTGTATAGACACTGCACAGTACCACTACCACTACCCTGTATATACACTGCACAGTACCACTACCCTGTATAGACACTGCACAGTACCACTACCCTGTATAGACTCTGCACAGTACCACTACCCTGTATAGACTGCACAGTACCACTACCCTGTATATACACTGCACAGTACCATTACCCTGTATAGACACTGCACAGTACCACTACCACTACCCTGTATATACACTGCACAGTACCGCTACCCTGTATAGACTGCACAGTACCACTACCCTGTATATACACTGCACAGTACCACTACCCTGTATATACACTGCACAGTACCACTACCACTACCCTGTATATACACTGCACAGTACCACTACCCTGTATAGACACTGCACAGTACCACTACCACTACCCTGTATATACACTGCACAGTACCACTACCCTGTATAGACACTGCACAGTACCACTACCCTGTAGAGACACTGCACAGTACCACTTCCCTGTATAGACACTGCACAGTACCACTACCACTACCCTGTATATACACTGCACAGTACCACTACCCTGTATAGACACTGCACAGTACCACTACCCTGTATAGACACTGCACAGTACCACTACCCTGTATAGACACTGCACAGTACCACTACCACTACCCTGTATAGACACTGCACAGTACCACTACCCTGTATAGACACTGCACAGTACCACTACCACTACCCTGTATATACACTGCACAGTACCACTACCCTGTATAGACACTGCACAGTACCACTACCCTGTATAGACACTGCACATTACCGCTAACCTGTATAGACACTGCACAGTACCGCTACCCTGTATAGACACTGCACAGTACCACTACCCTATATAGACACTGCACAGTACCGCTACCCTGTATAGACACTGCACAGACCGACCCTGTATAGACACTGCACAGTACCGCTACCCTGTATAGACACTGCACAGTACCGCTACCCTGTATAGACACTGCACAGTACCGCTACCCTGTATATACACTGCACAGTACCACTACCCTGTATAGACACTGTACAGTACCACTACCACTACCCTGTATAGAAAGTGCACACTACCACTAGCCTGTATAGACACTGCACAGTACCACTACCACTACCCTGTATAGACACTGCACAGTACCACTACCACCCCATACCACTACCCTGTATAGACACTGCACAGTACCACTACCCTGTATAGACACTGCACAGTACCACTACCCTGTATAGACACTGCACAGTACCACTACCACTACCCTGTATAGACACTGCACAGTACCACTACCACTACCCTGTATATACACTGCACAGTACCACTACCCGTATAGACACTACCACTACCACTACCCTGTATAGACACTGCACACACCACTACCACTACCCTGTATAGACACTGCCCAGTACCACTACCCTGTATAGACACTGCACAGTACCACTACCCTGTATAGACACTGCACAATACCACTACCACTAACCCGTATATACACTGCACGACAGACACTACCACTACCACTACCCTGTATAGACACTGCACAGTACCACTACCACTACCCTGTATATACACTGCACAGTACCACTACCCTGTATAGACACTGCACAGTACCACTACCACTACACTGTATAGACACTGCACAGTACCACTACCACTACCCTGTATAGACACTGCAAATTACCCCTACCCTGTATAGACACTGCACAGTACCACTACCCTGTATAGACACTGCACAGTACCACTACCTCTACCCTGTATATACACTGCACAGTACCACTACCCTGTATTGACACTGCACAGTACTACTACCCTGTATAGACATTGCACAGTACCACTACCCTGTATAGACACTGCACAGTACCACTACCCTGTATAGACACTGCACAGTACCACTACCCTGTATAGACACTGCACAGTACCACTACCACTACCCTGTATATACACTGCACAGTACCACTACCCTGTATAGACACTGCACAGTACCACTACCACTACCCTGTATAGACATCGCACAGTACCACTACCCTGTATAGACACTGCACAGTACCACTACCCTGTATAGACACTGCACAGTACTACTACCCTGTATAGACACTGCACAGTACCACTACCACTACCCTGTATATACACTGCTCAGTACCACTACCCTGTATAGACTCTGCACAGTACCACTACCACTACCCTGTATAGACTGCACAGTACCACTACCCTGTATATACACTGCACAGTACCACTACCCTGTATAGACACTGTACAGTACCACTACCACTACCCTGTATAGACACTGCACAGTAACACTACCACTACCCTGTATAGACACTGCACAGTACCACTACCACTACCCTGTATAGACACTGCACAGTACCACTACCACTACCCTGTATAGACACCGCACAGTACCACTACCCTGTATAGACACTGCACAGTACCACTACCCTGTATAGACACTGCACAGTATCACTACCCTGTATAGACACTGCACAGTACCACTACCACTACCCTGTATAGACACTTCCCAGTACCACTACCTCTATCCTGTATAGACACTGCACAGTACCACTACCACTATCCTGTATAGACACTGCACAGTACCACTACCCTGTATAGACACTGCACAGTACCACTACCCTGTATAGACACTGCACAGTACCACTACCACTACACTGTATAGACACTGCACAGTACCACTACCACTACCCTGTATAGACACTGCTCAGTACCACGACCCTGTATAGACACTGCACAGTACCACTACCCTGTATAGACACTGCACAGTACCACTACCTCTACCCTGTATATACACTGCACAGTACCATTTCCCTGTATAGACACTGCACAGTACCACTACCCTGTATAGACACTGCACAGTACTACTACCCTGTATAGACACTGCACAGTACCACTACCCTGTATAGACACTGCACAGTACCACTACCCTGTATAGACACTGCACAGTACTACTACCCTGTATAGACACTGCACAGTACCACTACCCTGTATAGACACTGCACAGACCACTACCACTACCCTGTATAGACACTGCACAGTACCACTACCCTGTATAGACACTGCAGAGTACCACTACCCTGTATAGACTGCACAGTACCACTACCCTGTATAGACACTGCACAGTACCACCTCCACAGGTGAGACTGGTCTGGAGATATACATGTATACATAGAACTGCCTCTAGGTTATTCCCTCTCTGTGACTAGTGATATACTGGACTCATTAGGTTAATTACAGATTGCGGAGCAATAATTAAGGTGATTTATCATCAGCAGTGTTATATATCACACTCTGTGTATATATTTTGCATATCCCTCCTGTATACCCTTCCATGCCCTTGTTACTTTCTGTCCATCCTTTACATGGAGTTTTCTTTTTACCATTATGTACCAAGGAAATTACAATCACTTATATATGGCAGCTTCATATACAACCGCTATAACCTACAAAACACGATACAAGAGTTACCAATGTAAAAAGATCATCTTTATTATTACAATTACATAGATCTGAGTCCTACAGCTCAAGAGGACGACATCGGGGTCAGCACAATACAGGAAATCACAGACATGGATAGTGATGGTCACTCAGATCCAATCTCCTTCATCTTCTCCTCTACATCATCTTTCAGATTGTCATTTGGCATCTTCTTCAGCATGTAAGGAGAGATTTCTCTGAGGTCCCAGTTTTAATCTGAAAAGATGTGATGATGGATTAGAAAAGTGATGTAGGAAACCTCTCCAGTGAGAGCGATGGGGATGGACACAATGGGGATTGTACGTTGCCTCCTCTTTGGTCCTTCTTCTTCTCCTCCTGTTCTCCTCTCATCTTCTCTGTCTCTAGCCGGTGGTTTATCAGAACCTGCAAATACAATCCACATAAGAACAAAGTCCTGAGGACAAGAGAAATGGAGAGAAAGCAGAACTACAATCTCACCTTTTATCTTTTAGCTTCTTCCACCATTTTCTTCAATGTTCTCTTCACATTCTGCAGATCCCTGTGACCTGCGGAAGAAATAGAGATCATGTCTAAGAAATATCAATGAGAATAGATGGAGAGTATTCATGTATCTGGTGGAGAAGAATGTAAAAATGTATGGTGGCAGCAAGATCTAGTGTGAATTGTAACACATGCATTCTTTCAACTGACCGCTATTACTTTTGACTTCCCTATACACGTGCATTCTCGGTTGGCAGAGAGTTCAAGCATTTTCAATGGAGAGGGTGGAATAAGCCATGACCAGACCCAATGCTAACAACTTTTCTCCTGCCAGAAAAAAAAATTACTTCTTTATTCTGTATGGTAACAGCCCGTATACCCCTGATAACCCCCGTATACCCCCACATCTGCTCTTAATACCTGCTGCATGTTTCCTCCATTGAGCTTAGAAGCGGTTCTTCTCTTGGTGATGGAGGAGATTTTCAGACTTAGTGGCTTTGACTTGACTTTTCTCTCTTCCTCTATTGCAGCTGGTAAACAGGCCTGTGATTCAGTGATCAGAAAGTGGAAGAAGACAGGGTTAATTGTGAAGGTTTAATGCACACAAGCCTGACAAACTGTATAAGGTAAGGATGTGATATACACAAGAGGCAGCGTATGTCATGTAGGGGCCTGGTAGTCATACACCCCTTTAAGTGCACAGCTACACGTGTTAACGTGACATGAGACATCTTCCCTTATATATATATATATATATATATATATATATATATACACATATACACACACACACACAAGTGTATGAGGCCTCCAGTGCTCTTCTTCTCTGTAAGATTCCATACAAATCCTTAAAGGGAACCTATCACTGGGAAACCCTATTTTCACTAACAGCACGTCAGAATAGCCTTTAGAAAGACTATTCTTCTCCTACCTTTATTTTTATGCTCCACGCCACGCTGTTTTGTAGAATTTTCTTCTTTCTTCTTTATGCAAATTAGTCTTCAGAAAGCACAGCGAGCATTTCCCCTAACAGCCCCTTACTGCTGTAAAAGTGGAATTCTTACATCCAACAATAATCTAGACTCCATAACTTTAGTATACTTTGACCATATAACTTCCTCTTGTTTGCCACCGGACCCCTCACCCATTACACCCACAACATGAACCACACATAAAGGACCTTTTGCATGGGCCGATGGGCCGGTGAACGCTCATTCCTGACTTGTGACCCATGTAAACAGGGCCCCAATCAGTCGACAAAGGAGAAAACACTTGCTTGCTCAAAATATACAAAGGGTCTTCTTGGACCTTATTTTCAGATCGTTGGTGGTCCAGCACCTGACACCCTCACAGATCAGCTGTTCAGGCCATGTGAGGTCATGTTCTTCAATCACAAGGCTTGGTTACAGCTAATACTGATGAGCTAAGGCTGGGCTGGCTCTAGGTTTTGGGCCCTTGGGTGACAGAGCCTCAGTGTGCCCCTTTGCGGCTGCTGTGTGTTCCTATAAAAGACACCACTGCAAATATAAACACCTTAAATTGGATGGTTTTACTGTGGCAACCTCTGCTGGAGCTCCTGCGGGTCTTCTGTAGTTTTCAATCTTTACATTGCAAAGATTGCCCTAGAATATTATGGTGGTTCATGGGTGGTGAACCCCAAAAAAGTTGTGTTTGGCCGAACCCAAAATTTTTGGAAAATCTGTAACAAACCTGGCTTTTTGCAAACTGGTTTGCTCATTCCTAAAGACAAAAATAAGCCAGACACTAGAGTACACCATTCCTCGCTAAATAAGTCATAAAATATCTGTATTTGCTCTTGGGCTTCACGAAAGCACGCGGACACCAGAACTATGAAAAACCACCAGCGCAGACTTTTAATAGCAAATGATGTGCGAACACTCCTGACTATACTCATCACCAGAGAAGTAGGATATGAGGATAAGTTTTGACAATCAGATGTCTTATGTTGACCTTTGGGAAGGTTCCAGCAGGATCGCTGCTTGTTAATGCGTTCACAATTCTACAATATGCACTTCAAGTCCCCAGCGGAAAGTGAAAATGAAAAAGTGATCAGAATTTAAGCATTGCAGACATGAAGAGAGAGGGTCGGCCTGGCGGAGCCCCGGATTTAACCTTCTATACCTCACTAGTAATCAACATTTTGCCCAGGGAAATCAAACACTAATGTGGAGATAGATGTGTAAGGTTGGCGTCTTGGAGAAGGTTCGACGGGAAGACCAATTCTACTTATTTCAAAGGTAAATAAAGCAATGAGATGTCTACTGAATGTGAATGTTAAGCAATGGAGGTGGAATGTACTACTTGGCGGTTTTATAAGGAAAAGTACAACTGGGGTCTTATAAAATGTATTTTGAGAAAATCGACTAGTTAGGGTTATGGACAGTGTGTTGTGGGGTCTAGAAGACGCCACTATGGATACTGGTGATAAAAAGTCATTATTAGACTTATTACGACAATTAGGGTCTCCATCTTTCGGGTCCGCATGGGCACCAAACGATGGAGACCCTATCTGCTTAAAAAGCGGTGACCCGCAGAAACTTGCGGACCCCATAGACTGTAATGGGGTCCGCTGGGTTTCCGCCCTGCAAGGAAGACTTTTCTCGTCGCCGATTTTTAGACTCCAATGCAGATGTGAATCCAGCCTTAGGAGATCACCTAGGCCACAGTAGACAATCCTGGGCCTCACTGCGATGCAAAGTCTCTGAGCACAGAGAATAAAAACTTGTTATCATGAGCTCATCTAGAGCTCATTGGGCGCTGGGGTGCAAAGTCTAAGAAATCTCTCCTAATAACATGGTGCTAGCTAGGGATGAGCAAATGGGTTTGTTGCAAGTGTTTCCAAAAATTTCAGGTTTGCCACCCACTAATCATTTTTATACTCTGGGTTCTCATCACACGTCAAAGTATAATAATAAAAGGATAAGGGAAGGTGTTAAAAAATAAAAAACAGCTCATACTCAATCTTCCTCCCCGGGGCTCTGACATGGTATCCTCATTCAAGGTCATTGCTGAGGCCTGTGAAGCAGAAAGGAAGCTTCACCCCTAGGGAAGAGTTGGGGATGAAATCTGGAGCAAGTCAAGAGAGCAGCACCAGAGGTACCAGGTGTAGTATCCAACGGACAAGGCTGGATTATAGGCAGGCAGCAGCCGGCATCAGGACCAATAGAAATACTATGGGTACTAGGTGTACTATCCAAAACTGAAGGCAAGAGTAGTCAGGAATAGACAGAAGTCAGGACTAGAAGTAGTAATAAAGGTATCAGAAAGGCAGGAGTATAGTTAGGTATAGCTGAGTATCAGGACCAGTGGGAAGAAGCTTCAGGTATCAGGTGTATTATCCGGAACTCAAGACAGGAATAGTCAGGAATAGAAGGAAGTCAGGACCAGATGTTGTACTACAGGTACCAGGAATAGTACCCCGAAGACAGGAATGTAATCAGGTATAGCCAGACACCAGGACCAGTGGGTAGCAGGCATCATGTATCAGGTGTAGTATATGGAACTCAAGACAAGAGTAGTCAGGAACAGACAACAGTCAAGACCAGATGTTGTACTACCAGGCATAGTATCCACAACATAAGACAGAAATGTACTCAGAAATAGCCAGGAGTCAGGGCCAGGAGTAGTACTATAAGTACCAGGTGTGGTTGTTGTCAAAGAAGACAGTAGCATAGTCAGGAAACAAGACTAAGTTCAGGAATGGGAGTAAAAGAAACTAGGAACAAGGCGTCTGAAAGGAAGACCCATAACCACCAGGCAATGTGTGCCAGCTGGATGCTACTTTAAGTAGGCTGCCAGGCCTGACATCATCTTCACCTGGTGCTGGTTACGACACTGCTATGTTCTAGTAGCAGTAAAACCGTGGTCCAAATCAGTAGGACTATGACAGAATTTAGGCACTGGAGGAGAAGAAGTATCATTTGTCTAGTAAATAAACGCAGCCATCAGGGGGAGCCACTGGAGCTGGGCAAGGCAAGTAGCACTTGTGAAGTTTTGTTTTAGGCGGTGAAGGAGGGACATCAGACCAGAACATCAGGACTATGATATTGATTGCTGTGGTCTCTTCACTTCCTACCCAGCACAGCGCCATACATTGTATAGTGGCAGTGCTTGGTATTACAACTCATTTAAATGGGACTGAGCTGCTGCAGGACGATGAATGTGATGTGACTGGCCTGAGAAGAGGAAGTGGAGCCCAATATCATAGTCCCTGACAACACCTTTAAATTTATGACTCCTTTAGAGAAATTACTCCATGGATTATATAGAAACTACAATGGTCTTCAAAGCCATTAAGAAATGAGACCTGTTCACATTGGGGAATTTATAGCATTTGCCAGTAATAATTTAGATTTATTGGACCCCCCCCGGTGATTCTTCAGCTTGAGAAACGAGTCCGAGCGATCCGAGTAAATAAATATATAACGGTAATGCAAAGGACGTGTTTTACTTGACTGTAAATAATATATTTCTTCTACATGATAGATTATCTGCAGCGACACATAAGTGATGAGACGTGGAGCGGATTCGGGTTTTTTTTTTTTTCTTTGCTGCCATTGTCTTTAAGTGCTCTTAAGTGCTTTTACGTTAAAAAAAAAAAAAAAAAAATACAAAAATTCCGGCAGCTTCTAAGTGATTTACGGATATATATTAAACATTCAGTTATTGGCCATTGTTTAATGCAAATGATTTTTACCAAAGCGCCGTTAACGCGGCGAATGAACGATCCCTCGATACATAACATCAGACAAGGCCGGATACATCTGACCATTTATTTCGCTCGGCGCGGAGACTTTTCACTTTTTTACATTTTCATTATCTGGAGTGCCCAGAAGCGGCCGCGATCTATCCTCTTTCTGCTGACAAGAAGAACACAGAACAGGACAATTACTCAAAAATTTCCCAATTAGAGAAAAATTTTCAGCCGGCCCCTTTTTTTTTTTATTAAGCGCTTTAATGGCGTCCTAAATAAACGCTTTACGGAGATGGCAGATTATCCCGAGAAGGAGAATTTAATTTTGTGATCTATTTGACTGCATTTATTGTATTGTAATAAATGGATAGGCGACGGTGTCCTTGGCGAAAGAATCTGCAAACAATAGACTTTCCCATTGTGCGGGGAACATAGTTATTTAATGAATACTAAAATTCCTCCTATTTGGCGATGTGTGTGCGTGGAACGTAAATGAAGCGGCCCGAATCCTTTTAATAGGGATAATTAATTCCTGTGGGAGCGGATATTTCTGTTTACACAGGTGTATGTGCACATTGCTGCGAGGATCATTGCTTTAACTCATTCCTTTATACGCCAGGATCGGACGTGGAAGAAATGAATGATGGGGGTCATCGAGTACCTCGGGAGGATTCACTGTCTAATCCCATTGACGCGCACCTCTCAGCTCTCCTCACATGTCTGTTTTAGCATTTCCCAAAAAATAACAACACTTAGAACTTTCTATTGTGCTGTCCCTCTGTTATTCCTCCTGGACTGTACCATTCTTCTTGTCAGTGGGGCGTGTCTCTCCATACTCTACTCTATATCTGCTATCTATCTATCTATCTATCTATCTATCTATCTATCTATCTATCTATCTTCTCTCAGTATCTCTTTATCTGTTTGTGTAAGGTAACAGAATTATCTATTATTATTATTATTATTATTATTCTAATATATTATTATTATTAATATAATAATTCTGATACAGTCACCCTGACCAGTTACTATGATGCTGTATATTTTAGGATGGACACCTATGTCCACTTGGTGTCTCCCCCCCCCCCCTATACGGGTTACATTATAGCACAATATTTGGGTTCCTCTTGCTAGTGTCACCATGTAAAGCTTGTGATGATCAGAAGATATTAACCCTCTCCTGTCTGCAGCTCTGTTAACCAGACTCCTGACATGTTAGAGCGATGACCAGGACTCTATGCGGGGAGCTGAAGCCATTATCCCACAGCTCATCTCCTGCTGTTGTGTCTGCACTTTACCGCAGCGTCTTTATTTTTAGCATACACTTTCACTACTAATTACATATAAGGAGGAAACCTAATTATACATGGAAAAAATAATGACGTGTTACAAGGGATAAATACAAGGGGAAGGCAATGGAAAAACTCACAGACACTAAACTGATTTAGAGTAGGACTCCTGAATTTATTCCACGTGGTCTATATTACAAGGGTTATCCAAGGTTAGAAAAAAAAAGAGTCTGCTTTTGACAAAAACAGCGCCACCCCTGCCCATAGGTTGTCTTTGGTATTGCAGCTTACTTGAATGTGACATATTTCCCATGTACCCTGATGCGTCTTTGGAGCTGAAACCCAAATACAGAGGTTTTAGAGCACTATAGAGGGTCTGCAGTTGGTGATGTAGACCCCATAACAGGGGCTACATAGGTAATGAAGAGAATTCTGAACATATGTCTTGTTTATTATAGGCTATGAGTCGAATAGTTCAGCATATCTGATAGTCCAGCACTCCGGTGATCTTAAATTTACAGAATTATCAGAAACAGCTATTATATTAGATGGTAAAATGAGATTGGAAAAAAGGGCCGGTGTTTTTCTAAAAACAGCGCCACTCTTCTATATGGGTTTCATCCGGTATTGCAGTTTTTACACCACTTAGGACCTGCCTCTCTGAACCAGAAAGGAGAGCAGTTCTAAGCACCGTGTATTACATTCATTGGAATGGCCACCATGTAATACTACATTTCCCCTGCAGTGGGCGCTGACCACAAATTCCCTCAGCAGAATCAGTGGTTGGCCATAGTTAATCAGCTGATCGACTTGGTGGATTTTTTTTTTAAGGGGGTTGTTGCTGATAAAACAGCCCCCTTAACTGTGACCATGTTCTCAAACAACATATTGCAGTGTATATAGATGCAGCAGAGCTGATTTTGTCATTAGGCATGCTTCACCTTGATATTGCAGTGTATTATAAGTGGATTTCCAAGGATAATACGGTATAGCGCAAGTTTTTTTCCATCTGTTCATTAACCAGCAGATCTCCTGGATTCCCTTGTGATGTTTGGCGCTCCCTCAGGTCCTCTTTGGTCATTTTCTGGCCTCATGGGTGACGTCATAGACCCCAGAGGACTGCAGAGGACTGTGATTGGGTCTCAGTGGTCATATGTGTCCTGATGATGGTGCACCCCTCGTGACCACTGAGGCCCAATCACAGCCCTCACTGGGGCCAGTCGTATAACCAAGGAGGCTAAAAGAAGCCAAAAGGTGCAGGAAGGGGACCACAAGGAATCCCGGGAAGGCGAAGGAAGGTGAGTATCAGAGTTTATTATGTCTCCACACCTCCCCTGGGACCTCCGCTTATTATATTGTGGTCTAAAAAGTCCCCAGAGTACAATAATGATTCATGGGTGACGAACCCCAAAAGTTTCGGGTTCGACAAAAAATTTGCATTGAATCCAGTTTGTTCCAAACCAGTTTGCTCATCTCTAGTCAGCACTCAATATCTACCTATAAAGAAAATGCATAAAAGTATAAAATATAAAAAAAAAAAATCCTTACTTCTTATATATGCAGGCTTATCTTTGCAGCCAAGATGTCACTGCCAAAACCCTATCGCCAACCCCAGCTTCAAGAAATAAAATATTCCACATTACTGATTTTCCATCAGCACGCACAGGCATAAAACATATCCAAAATTCTACAAAATATGAAAATGATGTGAATATTTCTATTTATTTTTGAACCCCCTCCCTCCTTGTCAACAGAACTATATACAAATATTATTGTCAGCCCTTGGTAACCGCTGCTACCGTAACATCTGCAACACGAGTGTCAGGAGGCCCTGGGCTCATATTCTCAAACTTTTCTTGCTGTCAAGTAGTAAAAGTTGTACTGTTCCATAATAAATCAGCGGCCCATCTATTCCTAAGGCTCTACAATTTTCGTGGGCTTGCAGAAAAGTGCAGAAATAGCCATTATGTAGCATAATTTAGGAAGATAAAAAAAATGCCGCTGCTAGTGACAGAATAGAAAGTCTCCTTTATTGGCAATTTTAGAACTTTTGGAATATGATTTATACCTAATACCAGTCTAATTACCAGAGGTGGCGAATTGTGATGTCAGAGGCCCGGGCGCCACGATGGGGAGATTTTATCAGGCTGCGACTATCCTTAAGCTACCAATAAATATCTGGAGAATTACATATACGGCAAAAATACATTCTCTTTCTACTACAATATTTTTGATTTTTATAGCATTTTATATTGGGCCACCAACCCATGATGATCAGCCATATATCACTGTGTATCACTGGCGCGTTTAGAGACAACAAAAAAAGGTAATTTACTCATAAAATTCAATGGACCGAAGTCCTGCAGGATTAATATTATCCAAAATTTACGATAAGTTTAGGTTTAGTATTTTATTCTGCTTTTTTTATTTAGTTTTTTTTCTTTTTGCTTATTTTTGCGTTTGATATGCTATTTTATTTTGCTTTTTATTTTGTTCTTTTCTTTTTGCTTATTTTTGTTCTTGATGTACTATTTTAATTTGCTTTTTATTTAGTTTTTTTCTTTTTGCTTATTTTGTTTTTGATATACTATTTTATTTTCCTTTTTTTAATTTAGTTTTATTATTTTTGTATTCTTATACTATTTTTTTTATTTTTATTTAGTTTTTATTTTTGTTTTTTACATACTATTTTATTTTGCTTTTTTTGTAGTTTTTTATTATTTTTGTTTTTGATATACTATTTTATTTTGCTTTTTTTCTTTTTGTTAATTTCCGTTTTTGAGAACACTTTTATATTGCAACAAAAAAAATGAAGGTTTCCTTTAACTCAGAGAACATTTTTACCTGTGGGACCACAATACTAAATCCAAGAAAAAATTGAAGATTTCTGCTTTCCTTTACATGTGTGTTGGGGGAATGGAGCTGATATCACATTGTAAGTGGCCCAAAAATTGCCTTATTTTTTTGACTGTAATTACATCAGTCACTGAAGCCCCTAAAATGGATTGATTTGCTGGTAAAAACTTTATAATAAAGGGTAAAAATGGCTTTAAAAAAAACATAAAAAGAAATAAAAGTTCTGCTTAAAGGGGTTGTCCAGGATAACCGTTTTTTTGATATGAGGCCGGGTAAGGTGAAAAAAAAAACCAAAAAAACTATACTCACCTGTCCCCTGTGCTCCGGAGTTTCCCACCGCGGTCCGATTTCTGCTGCTCTGGTGTCTTGTTTTGACGGAAGTCCCCACCTCACGTGAGCACTGAGTGAGTAAAGGAACCAAGACGTCCTGCGCCCTTTCCTTAAGCCACTGAGGCCACTGATTGGCCTCAGTGGTCACGTGCGGCAGGGACTTCTGCCAAAACAAGACACCAGAGCAGCAGGACCGGACCGCAGTGAGAGACACCGGAGCACAGGGGACAGGTGAGTGTTTTTTTTCACCTTCCCTGGCCTCATATAAAAAAAGAAAAACGGTTGTCCTGGAAAACCCTATAAGGACCCTTCACTGCTTCTGTTACAAAGATTTTAGTGTCGTACGCCGATCACTGACACAGGAAATATGATCGCTCTGCCAATCAGTGGCCACATCGGTAACCTGACTCAATCAGGGATTGGTCACGTTTCAATGTTGGGAGGGACCAGGAATTACCAGGAATCAGAGATGGGCAGGAAGTCTGGGAAGCGGCACAGCTAGGGCAGCAGGGAGTTGGGGAGGGGTGAATGCTGACTTTTATTATGGCTATTATGACCTTTATTTTTTATTGAAAACTCCTTTGCAGGGGTTGTATTGTGATGATAACCCATTTCCATATGCCGTGCTCTGGACCCTCCTATATGAACCAAGCAGTGGTCTCACTCTGGTGGATCCAACCCTTTCATCATTACACAATTGGTCATTTATCTAAATCACAGGCATGTAACACATACAAGCCCTTTAAAGTGTTTCAAAAGTAGCCCCAAAAGGTATTACTTATTATTCACGTCATTCAATCCAAATTTAACACTGTCTCTCTGGACAAATTCTCTAAATGACACCAACCCAGAAAAAAAAAATTGTAAGATACAGTAGTCTGCAAAACTTTTTGCCAGTTGTGGAAAAAAATACTGCAGGTTCACACTAGCGTTCGGGTTTCCGTTCTTCGGGGCTGCTTGGGGACCTGAAAAACAGAAACCCTATCCACTTAAAAAGTATTTACCTGTGGAAACCCGCCGACCCCATAGACTATAATAGAGTCCACCTGGATTCCGCCCAAAGTCCTGCATGCATCCCCGAATGCTAGTGTGAACCTAGCGTAAGAACGCTTTCAGAAATAGAAGGGTTAATAGTTTTTTTTTATCAATGAACAAAATTAAGTGAACGAAGAAAAGAGAAATGTAAATCCCATCAATATTTGGTATGACCTTTTTCCTTTGAAGGACGAGTCCTGGAAGTGATGATCCGGCCCCCACAGATATAGCCCTGATCTCATCATCATCCAGTCTGTCTGGGATGACATGAAGAGACAGAAGGATTGGAGCAAGCCTACATCCACAGAAGATCTGTGCTTAGTTCTCCAAGATGGCGGGAACAACCTCCCTGCCGAGTTCTGCCAAAAACTGTCTGCAAGTACCGAGAAGAAGTGATGGAAGGCAAAGGGCAAAGGTCACACCGAATATTGATGGGATTTACATTTCTCTTTTCTTCTTTTCCTTCATAATAAATAATAACTTTATTTCTATAGCGCCAGCATATTCCGCAGCACTTCCACATCAGAGGACACATGAACAGACAATATGAGACATTACAATGTGACAAAGAAATAAACATATCAAACAATAGGAGTGAGGACCCTGCTCACAAGAGCTTACAATCTATGAGGAGTTAGGGGGACACAAGAGGTCAGAGGGCTTGTTTGCTACCACGGTCCAGCCATCTTTTAATAGAAAAGGTTGTGTAACAGAAGCTGTATGAGCCGTCACCAGCCAGTATCTGTGAATATACATATACTAAGTACAAGGAGCACAGTGTAACTTCTAGATGGAGAGGACAGGATCTGAGGAACAGAGGAGGAAGGATAATAGGTGTAATTGTTCTCCACCTCCGCACACTACACTGTGATCAGGTCACGTGATAAGCCTGACCATACAGATGTGATTTTAGGGCAGTTTTGTTCATTGACAAAAATAAAATATTAACCCTTCTATTTCTGAAAGTATTCTTACTGCGCAGCATTGTTTCCACGACTGCCTAAAACATTTGCCATTTACCATTAAAATTCTGTTCAACTCTCATGCCAATGGGTTTGCGAATAGTAACATATACCGTACATAATTTCTCATGGTCACCTCATCCAGTCACTGTGCCTAAACCATGCTTTAGTGGTAAAAATATCAGATTTTATTTACAGGTTTGTGCTTTTTGTGTCTGAATTTGTCTGAATTTCAGAAACCCCATTTAATCATCTGTATAGAGGAGCAAGGAAAAATGAGGGAGGCAGAAAAATCCTAGATATGATGCCATTTTTTTCTCTGTTAGCTACTCATAAGATAGCGGTCCTTACACTGATCTCTGCCTAAATAGTTCTGTCCTCAGAATACTGTCCTAATTTCCACTCCCTCCTCTATCCTGCATCTCTGATAGGCTGATCATAAGATCTCCTATGTCTGTGAATCCCAGCGAGTTCACTTTCCCTACAGCACCACCGCAGGTTAAATAAAGTATTGCACAATTCGTAATAAACTTAAATAGACGCAGACAGATGTGACTGGTCCTCCTGAGCAAAAGACTCTCCTCGCTCCCTAAGAATTCCCTTTATAGGATGTTCATTAATGGATTCTCTACACCAGACAAACCCTTGAAGGACCGCTGCTCTGCTATAATATATGCAGAGATATTTTATTATATTATAACCTAGTAAAAAATCAATGTAAACCAGCTCTCAGACAAGAAAGCCGAGTTTACATCTGCATAAGTATTAGAAGGGAGGATTTTCCTTGGGAATTGATGTGTCTTGCTGAGAAGTAAATCTATTCTATTGATGATTGGAGCTGTCAATCATTTAGCGCCGTGGGGTTGAGCGTCTTATTGCACCATATACTCTATAGCCAGCAGGTATTACAGCAGTGTAAATCTTTACACCGCCCCCCCCATTCCTATTAAGGAGCACATCAGAATTCCAAGACTGTATTCAGGATTCCTTCACATGTAACTAATGCGGATCGGCTCCTTCCAGTACGAGGGCGCGTTTCTTCTACGTCTCCCGGATATTGCTCTTAATTATCTCTATTTGCATATGGCAAGAATAAAAGTTCGGAAGTGTGAAGACGGCGAGTGCTTATCCATCCTGGCAGTAAGGCCCGGCAAATGGTGACAGTTGTCTTGGCTATAAAAGCGTGCACTGGAAATGTGAAAGGATATGTTAAACACCATTAAACAGCAGCGTTCCTTAGAAGAAATATCTCTTGGGTAGTGATATCTCCTATTTAAGAGCCACGTTATGACAAGCATGACAGATTTGATAGTGATCTGTTCCGACTCATGACATTGCTGAAATTAAGTCGGATAGGATCAGTAAAGCCTATGAAAGTCTCCTCGATGTCTACAAATTATTATTACGGCAAAGATAATGAATGACCACGATGATTGTTAAACATGTTACTTCAAGGAGAGCTTGTCATTGACATTGCCCGCTGGTAGACGGGACTTTAGGTGGATTTTCTAAATTTTACAAGCTTTGCTGCAGGCTGAGAGACTTGCGAGATTTAGTGACGCCATGAATGGAAGAATCGGTCTTCACATTTAGGAACAAAATTGGATCCCACAGCCTAGGCGACTGTCCAATGAAACAATGGTTGGCTCCAGGTCCACATTTCTGACCACCACTACAGTCAAACTGGGGTGCAAAACACCTTGTGATTGGTAGGGGAGCAGCAGCTGGACCCCCACGATCAGCAAATTACCCCCTGTCCTGTGGACTGAAATACCCCTTTAAGTTTTCACAGGTATGCATACAGTATGTGTTAGTACTTACTTCGTATGCACAAATAGCTGGTGAGTAAATAATAGCATCATATAGTGTAACTATATTGTGCTGCCATAATGTACTCTAATGGCACCAAACATTACATATAACCAATGCCGCTATAATGACAGCCAGGTTACTGTGAAGCTATATAAATAGATTTGTCTAGTGCCCCAAAGGTTGTTTAAAGGCATTGTGCCACCATAGACCTATCCTATCTGAAGTGTCAAATCATTGGGATCCGACCACTGACACCCTGAATGATCAGGAGAATGGGGGACTGAAATTTCCCGTGTATGCTCCATGCTTGAATGACCAGTTCTTCATCTACTGCTAAAGAGCTGCTGAGATGGTGTGCATCAGGCACCCCTGTTCATAATCCTATTAAAGGGGTTTCCTGGATTTAGGTTTAAGTCAATGGGAGCTGAGCTGCAGTATTGGGGTTTGGCCACTATATAGGGCATGGAGCTAAATGCTTCTGTCCCTGTATTGTGTATAGTAGAGGTGTCAAAAGCGGTCTTGTACAGCTGATCAATGAGGGGGCCACCTTTTGATCCCCCACCCAACTAAAAACCTAAATCCTGGACAACTCTTTTAAGAAATAGAAGGGGGGTCATCTGTTCAGGATCCTCATCTTTTGGACAGATTGTATTGTGGGTACAAAGATCATCTGTCTCTCTCTGGAGGACCTGTCCTATCCTGCATTATGCAATCAACCCACTGATTTGAATGGACACTGTGTAATGCCTAGTTTGGCCTGCGGTGGCACTGTAGGAAAACTAAGCACTTACTGCCAAGTTCCCCACAGATTGTAACTGATTGCTAGGGTATCAGCAGGGGACACTGTGTGATCTGCCTTTTTGTCCAGGCACCATTCTCTGTCCAAACTTAAGAACACTGTTTCCTTAAGACCCAATGCACAGCCGAGGGCACTGAGGGGGGCGATTTGCAGGGAAGCACCCGGAGACCCGGAGGACACCAAAGCAGTCCAGATGCACTTACCTCTGTGGGGGCTCTAATCCATTCTAATGTCCAGAGCAGAGTAGGACCGCCATATCAACAGAACGGAGCTGGGCGCCCCCGGATGGCACACCTGGACATGTGCATAGGCCTTAGACTAATAGATAAAGTAATATAATTCCTCCGTGCCTTCCAGATTGACCACACCAAATCCCCGCTCCCTACATTCAGTAGAGTTCTGGATGGCTCTGAGGTGTTCCGTTGCCCACACAGCTCTGCTGTTCCAGGGGTACCTAGAAGAGAATCCCACTGACTGCACAAGAATCTGTAATCAACACTTGAGTGAGGATCAGATCCCACCTGTTACCCCAGTGGTAGGTCGGCAGCTGACAAGACTTACAGTAAGCCTGGAACACTGGCGGAAAGAGTTAAGTTTAGCGGAGCTGTTAATATTTAAGAGCTGCATGGGAGAAGCCATGGGATATTTTATTACCATTTACAGTTAATTAGGAGGAAACAGATTTTCTTTAATTAGATTAAATATGTTGTTGGGGCTCCTAATAACATTTACCATAGTCTGACACAGTGTGAGGCGCAGGAAGCAGCAGTCACCCCGCACAGCGCCAGAAGATTCTCTCATTCACCTCTATAAAAGTCCTTGTCTGTGTGTTCAGGGCTTTACCAGGAGACATCAGTATCTAAAGAATCAGAGGTATCCAGGGAAAAGAGGGGGCACCATAGCCCCAAAAATAGGTCCCCCGATATGTGCAGGGTTTTACCTCCAGAAGGACCTGATGTCTGTTTTCTTATCCAAAACTTGGATCAATTTCCCACCATCTATTTGTTTATCTTTCCTTCTTTCTTCTTTTTCCTTTCATCCTCCTTTTCTTTTCTTTCTGTTATAGTTGAGATGCAAGGGCAGATTACAACAAAAGCAGAAGCTGGCTGATAACAGCAAGCAGAACAACAAGCTATTTAAAACCAGCACAGCACTGAGATAGAGACAGACCCCCAAAAACCTTCACCAGCGCCAGCTGCAAGGCCAGATGGGCTTTTGCTGAATCTGGGCGTCCGAATTATCACCACCCGGACCTGTACAGGAAATAAACGCTCCACTAGCTGAAACCAAACCACTTACAGGGCAGATCAGAAATAGGAGAATAATCTTCCAGGCCTAGGGTCAAAACAAGGAGAAGTCATCAGAGGCAGAATCAGGAGACAATACCAATATCCAATAGAAAGCAAAGGGTCAAATCTGAACGGGTATGTCAATGGCAGAATCAGCAGGCAAACGAATAACCATAAAACAAGCAGAGGGTCAGAAAAGCTATCCAATACACACCATCAGATTCAGAGCCAAACTAGAGAACTAAATTAGCAGGAACCTGGGTCAGGAGGGAGGAGTCTTATATAGGCCTCCTCAGCTGATAATTGGACAAGCCCACAGAACTTCTCACACTGCACAAGATTTCCAGGTTGACATGGCTGCTGAATTGATATAGCTGGTTGATATAGCTGCTGAATTGAGAAACCTGACACTTTCCTTCTTTCCTTTCTTTTTTCACTATTTCCTTTCTTCCACTTCCTTTTTCTTTCCTTCCCTTACTCTCTTTCTTTTCTTCCTCTTCTTCTTTCTTCCCTTTTTTATTCTCTTTCCCTTTTTCCTCCTCTTCTTTCTTCACTTTTTATTCTCTTTCCCTTTTTCCTCCTCTTCTTTCTTCACTTTTTTATTCTCTTTCCTTTCTTCCTCCTCTTCTTTCTTCCCTTTTTTATTCTTTCCTTTCTTCCTCCTCTTCTTTCTTCCCTTTTTTATTCTCTTTCCTTTCTTCCTCCTCTTCTTCCCTTTCTTCCTCCTCTTCTTTCCTTTCTTCCTCCTCTTTATTCCCTTTTTTACTCTTTCCTTTCTTCCTCCTCTACTTTCTTCCCTTTTATTATTCTCTTTCCCTTCTTCCTCCTCTTCTTTCTTCCCTTTTTTTGCTCTCTTTCCTTTCTTCCTCCTCTTCTTTATTCCCTTTTTTACTCTTTCCCTTCTTCCTCCTCTTCTTTCTTCCCTTTTTTATTCTCTTTCCCTTCTTCCTCTTCTTTCTTCCCTTTTTTACTCTTTCCTTTCTTCCTCCTCTTCTTTCTTCCCTTTTTTTATTCTCTTTCCCTTCTTCCTTCTCTTCTTTCTTTCCTTTTTTCTTCCTCTTCTTTCTTTCCTTTCCTTACTCTCTTTCCTTTGTTTATCCTCTTCTTTCCTTTCTTTTTTCACTCTTTACTTTCGTTCTTCTCTTCTTTCTTTCCATCAACCTATCTTCCCTTCCTTCTGCTGAAGTACCATTGCCCTGTTTAGGAGCCCCATCTATCAGCAGACTCTCTTACTCTGGAGGACTCACAATGTCCATATATCACATAGACAAGAACTATGCGATACTTATTTCCTCTGTGAGTCCTCGCTGCCGGGTTCCTCTACAGATTATAGATGATTTCTGATGGTTCAAGCAGATGAACATCCTGTGATCATTCTAATAGCAAGGAATAGTGCCGGGCAGATGCTTGTACAAGGTACACATACACTGTTACAGGTAAGGACTACATACAAGATCACTACTAGTAATGTAGACTGTGATAATCTCCATTATATCTTCATGAAAACTAGTGGTTCACATTGTAGTCTTGCAGTGCTGGAGTCCTAGGTGTGAATCCAGCCAAGGACAACATCTGTAAGGAGTTTGTATGTTCTCCACGTGTTTGTGTGGGTTTCCTCCGGGTACTCTGGGTTCCTCCTACACTACAAAGACATAATGATAGGGAATGTGAGCCCTATATGGGACAGTGACTGACAATGTCTGTAAAGCACTGTGGAATACGATGGCGCTAGCAGAGCTCTGACACTTCTAGGACTCCTGTGATACTTGGACAGAATTGTTATAAAACGACATTTCTTCTGATGATATATCCGCTATTTAACCAAACATCTTCCTATAAATGCTCGGCAGATAATGTATTGTGAAGTGCATTATTGAGATAGTATATAGCGGGCTGGTAATCACTTTGTGTGCTGCCAATCTAAAAGCAATTTTACCGGTACTGAGCAAAGAAGAGACATTTCCAAGGATGCTTCTAGTAAATGACTCAGATATAAAACTTGGAAGTTTCTAATATGGTCCTATGGACAATGCGGCGAGTCGGTGTCATTATCCTGATTCCCTGTGTTATTGGCTCGTGATTGCAATCAATGCGGCGGCATTATTTCATGATCTGCAATTTATCCCAAATCACCCAAATTAAATCCAGAGTGGCAAAGAACATCTCCGAAAGTCCTCAGTGTCTGTAAAGTTCCATCAATCTGCAGTGCTGTTAGAAGTTCTGGAGATCCCATGGATTATAGACATAGACACTAGTGTCAAGTTTTGTTTCGGGTTCGGCCAGTTCAGTCCCAAAATTGATTTCGGATGCAATAGTTTTTCAAATCTACAGTATAGCAGCCCTAATGAACGTTCATACAGGTGGCAGAGGCAGCGCTCCCCCATCCACCTAATACATCATATAATGCCCCCCACTGCCCCACCATTTATTAGGACCACTATGCTGTATATCGCTATTGTATAGCAGTCCTAATGACCATTGTTAGGGCTGCTATACAGATATGGTACGTTCCTGAGGGTGGCCATTCTGGACGCCCTAAGGAACAATTGTTATGGATTCAGGGAGGAGTAGGAGACCTCAAGCTGCTTTAAAGATTGGTTTGCCCAAAACCAATCTTTAAAAGTTTTGGTTTAGTTAGAAATACATATTTTTAAGAAATTCAAGTTGAAGCCAGTTAATGAAGAACAAGTTCGCCCATCTCCAATAGACACACTGGGGCAGATCTATTAAGATTGGCGTTTTGTGCGCCAGTCTCAATAAAGGCCCCGATTGCCACTAAATTATCGAGGCTTTGGCCTCTTAGTAAACCAGACGACTGCTGATGCAGCAGAATGGATGTCTACATACAGCCGTCTGGAACTGGTGTAGAGTTCCCCCAGGTGGACTGGGTTTGCCCAGTTCGCAAAACCCATTTTCATAAACATTACGTAATAGGAAATTCTGAGTTAATAGAGGGGGGTCCCCAATTTTGAATACTCACTTCTTGGCCAGAGTTGGAGAGGAGCTACAAAGATCATGTCTGTCTGGAGAACCTGTCTTACCCTGCACTAGACAGTCACCTATTAATTTGAATGGACACTGTGTCATGCTTAATTTATCCAGTGGTGGCGCTGCAGGGAAAATGAACACCTACTGCCCGGTTTACCAAAAAAATAAGAAATGATGGCTGGAGGTCCTGGCAGGGAGACGCTGTGCGATCATCAAGTAGGGCTTGCCGAGAGCAGAAAACTCCTTTAATCACTATTATTTTTATTGCTGTTTTTATTATTATGATTCATATAGTGCAGAATATTCCACAGCGATGCGTAAAGCTCAGTGCGTGATTTTATGAATAAGCAAAATAAGATATTTTTTGATAACATGAGATTTGATGCTTCACATTTTGTGCTCTGTTTACTAAGCCTTATTATCAAGCACAAATACAGAGTTTATGAGATTTCCAAATCCCGGGATATCCCAATACATTGCTAATCCTTTGTTTCCACTTTTTATTTATTTCTTTGCTTATTCTCCCGGAATTTAGGTAGAAACTGAAGAAAATTCATCTTTATTTTTTTTTTTACCTTGTTTAACATTGAAAATATAGTCAAAAGTGAATTGAAGGCGTCGAAAATTATTAGCAAGTGTGATTCAGTTATTTGCAAGGAAAATGAAGCTTAATGGAAAAAAACAAAAAACTCACTCCCCAAGGCTGCCAGCATATTTCTCCTCTTGCTCTCTGCTCTGCACCGAATGGCCCATAGGGTGGATATGGATATGTGTCCCTGTCCAATTTCCTATGGCCCCTGTTTATAAGAGGGATAGGTTCTAGTTGTCTAGTTTCATTTGCTGACCTGAGCTCTGACTTTGTGTCTGTTCTGTACTCTACCTGATGCCCGTGCCTGACCTGAGCTCTGACTTTGTGTCTGTTCTGTACTCTACCTGATGCCCATGCCTGACCTCAGCTCTGACCTTGGCACCTGTGCCACCTGCCCTGACCATCTGCTTGTTTTTGACCCCAACTTTTGGCCTCTACTAAGATTACTTTCCTGGCTCACCCCTGGTGCTTCGCACTGGTATCTCTTGGTCTGTTTAGCCATTCAATACCAACACCAGAACCACTCCAAGATGTAGCAACCTGGTGGTCTCCCTGTGACGCAGTCTAGATCCATAAAGGGTGAATATCAGGGAGGCCACTTAGACAAACGGCCTTTGGAGTGACCCAAACTTGAACCAGCTTGGTAACATGGCTGGTCTACATTTACTTGTAGTTGCACCAGGATATGTCATTACCAGGCCAGTTCTGATCATGGCTTGTGGAGTTAGAGCCCATTTTGAGTGTAGTCGAAATCCAAAAAGTTTGAAAAAAGATGTTGTCTACAACCTGATAGTAAAATGATTTATCAGGTAATTAACATACAACTTGTGCTACTTTGTATATTTAATATAAATTTATTCTGCAAGGGACAGTTTATATCGGGACAGCGTTACAAATCCATTACCCCATGGATTACAAGCCCGAAATGTGGTTGCAGGCAGGTTCCCTTTAAATGATAAAATTCTGTCTCTCCACAGTCACCTCTAGGGGGAACTTAGGAGCTTTATTGTTGAATTCAATGGTAGCTGTATAAATTTGACCTCACTAGGCTCTCCGTACTGGTCAGCGGAGGAAGTCAGAATTTTATTACCATAACCATAGGTGGTTCGGTCTAATTTCTAAGGATCCATATTAGAATATGCTGGGAATCTCAAAAATGGCAACAGCGCCATTATACTTGCAGCAGAAGCGCCCCCTTAAAAGACCTCTTAAAGGCATACACCATCTATAAGTTTGGCAGTATAGAGCGGGCTCTTGTCGTGTTAATTAAAAACTTTTTTTTTGTTCCGCAGACTCCAGCACATTTTCTCCCCGCAGGGAATTGGTGGTTAAAGTCTAACACCACAATTGATACTTTCTGCGTTCATTTCAATGTACGATAATCTAATTCTCTGTACGAGAGGAACGTATGCATGTTGCTTTTAATATAATATAAGATGCAGGCAAATTCCAAGATGCAATTTTCCTGCGGCGTATTTTATTTGTGCGAAACCAAACAACTTGCCGATCCCTTGGAGACCCAGCTGTAATTATATTGTCTTGCTATGAACAGCATTTTGGAAAACATCTCAATTGCAAGTTCTCTTTTTAAAATGCGATCACATGGAAAAACGATCTATATGAATTATCCACGGCACAGTAGATGGCAACGCTCCGATATGGTAAATTAAATCAAAATTATTCAACTCAGAGGAGGCTTAATGTTGACAAAAGTTGCGTTTTACACAGATGGTTGGAGGAACTGCAAATTATTTTTGCCATATATCATATGCTCTTTTTAGTGGCCAATATTGTCTCCAGTGACATTCCCAAGTGTCCCATATATTTCCCTGTTAACGTGCGTACAGTCATATTTTTACAACCTATTATAATATTGTCAACCAGCACGCAGGATTATTTGCATTGCAAAATTGGAAAAGTGACTTTTCTAAGTTTCATACATCCCGGGAAAAGCTTGATGACAATTACAGAGGGGCGAACCTTGAGATTCAGAATATTTGTTCGGATCACCTGCAAGGTTTGTTACAAATGTTTCAAAAATTTCAGGTTCGGCCGTATCTGAGATTTTTTTGTTCGTCACCCATGAATCGTTACTATACTTTGGGGTCTCTTCAGACCCCAGAGTATAATAATGGGAAGCCCAGGGGAGGTGTGGAAAAAAAAAAAAAACACAATCTTAAGCTGAGGCTCCACGTTGTGGAAATGCAGCTTTTTTTGTTGCAGATTTGCTGCTTTTTTTTTTTGAGCCAAAGCCAGAAGTGGATTTAGCAGAAGTGAGAAGTATTAGAGCTTACTATATATTTTCCATTCCTTTTATAGCCATTCTTGTCTTTGGCTCAAGAAACCACAGCAAAATCTGCAACAAAAAAAGCTGCTTTTCCACAACGTGGGGCCTCAGCCTAACTCATCTTTCCTCACCGCCCAGAGCTCTACCGCAGTTTCCATTTTTTATTCCTGGTGTTTTCATTGTCTTCTGGCTGGGTCACCACTTTGGCTAATGTATCTTAACATCAACAACCCTCATCTGACCATTGGGGCCCAATCATAGACCTCAGTGGTGACCTGAGGGCGTTGACATCACGAGGAGGTCAGAAGACCAGGCATTATGGCAGAGCCCGGAACGTGAGGAAAGGGTCTCTCCTCGAATTTTCTGCATCTCCAAATTATTATACACAGGAGTTTCAGGAGACCCCAGAATATAATAACAATTCATGAGTGTCGAGCTGCAAAAATCTCACTTTAGGCCAATTAAAAAAAAAAATTTGCAACAAACCTGGTTTATGAACCAGTTATATATGTACTTATAGTGCTGTTACCTTCCAATAGGTGGCGCTAGTAGACCTCCTGACCTAATGTAAGTGATCATTTTTTTTTGCAAATATATTTAACCCAAACCAAGTGTATCCTGGCTATAGAGTTCAGTAGTATCAGGAGCTCCGATCACTTTTAATCTCCCCTACCGCCGATTCTGGTCCTTGTATAAACCTATTAGTTGCCGCCTCCGCTCATTTCCTTGCTGGTGTTAAATAAAACAGTACAGTGCAAAGATGCTTAGGGAGGAATGGAAAAAATGCTGCACAGTAAGAATGCTTTCAGAAATAGAAGGGTTAATGGTTTATTTTTATCAATTACCAAAATGAAGTGAATGAAGAAAAGAAAAATGTAAATCCCATCAATATTTGGTGTGAACTTTGCCCTTTGGAGGAGGAGTCCTGGAAGTGATGATCCGGCCCCCACAGATATAGCCCTGATCTCATCATCATCCAGTCTGTCTGGGATGACATGAAGAGACAGAAGGATTGGGGCAAGCCTACATCCACAGAAGATCTGTGCTTAGTTCTCCAAGATGGCGGGAACAACCTCCCTGCCCAGTTCTACCAAAAACTGTCTGCAAGTACAGAGAAGAAGTGATGGAAGGCAAAGGGCAAAGGTCACACCAAATATTGATGGGATTTATATTTCTCTTTTCTTTATTCACTTCATTTTGTTCAATGACAAACTATTAGCCCTTCTATTTCTGAAATCATTCAGGCTTTGCGGCATTTTCCCCGCACCTGCCTAAAACTTCTGCACATTATTGTAGAGAAAAAAAGCTAAAACTTTGAATGTGAATGAACCTGAACTGGCCGCTTAATCTGTTCCTGTTAGTCTTCACAGCACTGTCCTGTTACAGGAGGAGATGAGGATGTTAGCTCTCTATAAAAATGAATTATGTCTTGTGCAATGAGCCGGGGAGAAAACTCGCTCTACGTTTTTTTTCTTCTTTTGCCTATGACTTTATGCTGTTTGTAAATCAAGATTAATGCAGAAAACTACACTTAGCAGGGCCGGATAATAAATCTGCTTCTTGGGCCGAGCGTCTCCATATGTGTGTAGCTTGTGGAGCGTCTAACGTATCTATTGATAGCTATGGAGGTTCTATGTGTACCAGGTATTGGATCCATATGTCTTGTTCTTGCTGTTATTGCTATTGGGGGTCAGTGGAAGAAGATCATGTGACCGCACCGCACTGTTCTCCTCGCTATCACAATTCCCATTGGGGCCGCTGTTGGTCGCTGAATGCTTGTTATCTTTCACTGAACACTTTCCAATTATTGGCCTGAAAAGACATTGTAATTCCTCAAAGGCATCGACGTCTTTTTTATTACGTGTATTTTTCTTGTACAAGTAGAGTGACAGAAACAGACAACAAGGAAACAAAAAAGAAATATGGGTTTCCCACTTGCAAAGATCGGTGATAAATGTGAGACTGAAGAGGGTCAGAGAGCTGAGACCCACAGCGATCACCAGAACATGGCTCCCATGCACTTGACTGTTCTGGGGTGTAGCTATAGGGGGTGCAGAGGTAGAAGTCGCTAATGTGGCATCCCAGAGCTGGCTATGGCTGGGCTGAGGGTGATCTCTGTGCATTGTATTATTTCCTGTTGCTTCATAGCCTGTGTGACATAGCAGGGGGTCCTGAGTCTCACACAACACAGCGCCACCTAGTGAGCCTCACACATGCATTACACCTCCCATAGGATTGAATAGTAACCAAATGTCCAATGGGAGGACATCGCCTGGGAAAAGGGGAGGAGTCAGCTGATCACTGGGTCCCCATGGTAACACCCCTGCAGGAAGGTCCTGCGTGTGAGGAGTTAGAAGTGTGGAGTGTTAGGAGGAGGAGGTGAGGAGATAAGTGTGATGTCCTGTGAAGAAAGCAGTGAGTTTAGTGCAGGAATCTCAAGTCCTAGACAGGCCCAGGAAGGTTGGAGAACTGACATACTCCAGCTATTCAGAAGATCCTGTCCCCTGTCTGCCTAGCCATCGCCCTGAAGGAAGTCAAGCATCATTATCTTGTCAGCCTGAGACTGTGGAGAGAACATTCTGGAACACGTGCTCCATAGCAAGTATCACAGGATCCAGGGGCCAAGGCCAGACCTGTGGAATATCCTGCCACCCTGACTATTGCACCCCGAAACTCTGAGCTATCAGGACCACATAACGTGAGTGGGGAATATTATGTGCTAGTATCATGGTGGGCATCCTCCTATGAGCCAAATAGGAGCCCAGACGCACCTCAGGGCTGTAACACTGAAGTATAAGGGGCTAGGAACACCTTTCATCAAGTCTACCCTGCACCCCAGGACTTTGCTGTGTCACCAGGCGTACCCCGTTGTTTTGTATTGAAGAAACTGTTTAAGCATTTGTGCCTCCACACCCATGGAAGTAAAAGTTCAACTTTACAACCGTTTCTGTGTCTGACTCTGCACCGACAACATCAGGGCGCCCCAAACACCACCAGTCGGCACAGTATAGGGGGAAGCGCCCCGGGGGAACAATCACCACCAACATTTGTGCAGCCCCCTCATCACCGGTACCAGTGGTGGTAACGTGGGACAGCACCAGCGCTGCGCCCTCGTGCCCAGAGACCGTGACAAGTCTGCGCTGTTTGCACCCCGCAATCCCAACTGCAGCGTTGCCTTCCATCTGGTCACCGCAAGAAAAACTGGCGTCACGAACAGGATACGGGTGTGTGCCATTTTGAGAAAGTCGCCACGAAAAGTGCGCCAAATTGTCTCCAGAGCATCGGTCTTTATTGTGGACTTTGCTAAGATCAAGTTTATTCCCTGAGAGTGCTTGCCACAAAGAGGGGGGAGCCCTATACCCCTGAAGTAAGCCCTAAAGACTGTCCTCTCAGTGTGTTACAGCCCTGGAAGAGTTAAAACGCCCAGGACTTGTTTGCTGCGCCACATCGCTGTGTAAGAACGCCCACAAAGGGTTAACTGTACCTTGCAAAAGTGCGGGAGATTTTTAGCACTGCCCATGAGGCCAGGAGACCCATCTGCCGCCATCTTGGGAGAGCCCAGAATGCTGAGCGCAATGCTCCAGCGCACCCATACAAGAAAGTGAAAGGCGAACGTGCCAGCGCCATTTCTGACTCTCCGGTGCCGCATCACCGTCCCTGCTGTGCACCGCTGATCTCTGGTCCACGCTGCAGTTGCTGTCAGTGAGTACTGTGCCTCCCTGTCCTTGTCTTCAGTCCTCCCACGGCCCCAGCGAGTGTTTTCCGTGTACAGTGTCCGTGGGGAGTGCCACCATTAAAGAGGGGGAGCACACCGTCTGCCTGCATCACAGTGACTCTGTTAATAGCTACAGCATTCTTAAAGGGACAGCATTTCAAGTTGTAGTCTCCATTCCCTGCCAGCAAGCAGTTGAGTTTCTTAAAGAGACGGCGACCTAATTCCAGTCATACCTGCAAACAACATGACTGAGCAAAGTGACATTGTGCCATCTGTTTCTAGTGATCCAGCAGTGCCCATGGCGAGCAGCCTACCATTCTCCATGCCATTTTACCCTGGCGCACCATGGCTGCCGCGCTACAAAGGGGAGGCGCATACCCTCAGGGACTTTCGTGAGAAGATGCTGTCTCTCTTCCAGTTCTATCCTCTGAATACAGAACAGCAGATACAGATCCTGCTGGGCCAGCTTGAGGGTGCTGCAGCTAGGGAGGTCAAATCCTGGCCTGCCTCTGACAAAAGAACCCCTGGGCAAATTCTGGACAAACTCCATGTGAACTTTGACGTGCGATCTGTCTCCGAGTTAAAGATGCGCTTCTTTTCCAGACGACAACTACCTGGTGAGACCCTGCGGGACTATGCTTTATCCCTCCAAGAGGCGTTCAGAGCTGTGGTGCAAGTGGATCCACGTGAAAATGTGGACTCTGATAAAATCTTGCTTGACCGCTTCATAGAAGGGGCGGGTACCACATTGCTCCAGAGTCAGTTGCGAATGCTTGCTGCACAACATCCCAGCATCACGTTTGCTGACTTCAAGGCCCTTGCCATCCAGGTCTTGGGACAGGAGCAGCCCCAGCCGAGCCCAGTCATCTGTGCTCCCTCACCTGGACCCTCAACAAGCATTGCTCCAGTTGTCCTGCCACTACCTCTGGGTACCTCACCTGCTGCCCAAACTGCGCAGACTACACCAGCAGACTCCAGAGATGACCTTCTGGCCCGAGTGGATCATCTGACCCGTGCCATGGAACAGATCACCATCCGTCTAGATCGTCTGACCCAGCCGTCTTCATCGTCCAGTGATCCTTTGCGAAGTCTCAACATCTCACCTGAGTCGCCACCCAGACGTCCGTCTTCAGTGAAACCTCCGCAGAGTGAGAGGCCATACTGTACCTATTGCCATAGATATGGACACACCAGGCCTCAGTGTTTTCAGTTAAAAGGGCCACCCCCGAGGCAGCGGGCCGCCCCTCGGGAGGAAAGAAGAAGGGCCCAGGTGAATCTTCAGTGCCATTGTCACGCTTCGTCTCAGCCTGCCCACACATCACAATCCGGGTGAACGGCGTCCCTCTGACAGCGTTGGTGGACACTGGATCTCAGGTAACAACCCTGCGCAAGCAGGTGTTCCTTGAACATTGGGACTTAGGTGTGTTGAATAGAACACCTGACACATGGATAAATCTGTGTGCCAGCAATGGACAGCCCATACCACAGCAGGGTTATTGGGAACCCACTATCCAGATTGGGGACTTGAAACTGCCTAGACAGGGTGTAATTGTCACTGATGTAGAGGATGATAGGTTTGCAGTTGTAATATTAGGCATGAATGTTTTACGCCATTGCTTTGCAGAAGTGTTGGATGCCTTGCATGCCTCTCTCCTTACAGCTTCTCCCAGTGACCAGCAGACCATTCAGCGGGCCATTCGTGTACTCAATGCCCAGCACAAGTTCGCCAACAAACAAGGTGAAATTGGTCGAGTCCGGATCCAAGATACCCGTCCAGTAACCCTACAGCCTGGAACAGAAACTATGGTGTGGTGCCGTGCCCGTCCGGGCATAGAAAATCAGGACTACGAGGCCTTGCTACAACCCATACAGGTAGCTGGCCAACCACTTGTCATGGCTGCCCGCAGCCTTGTCACAGTTTCCAATGGACGTGTTCCTGTCCGCTTAGCCAACTTGGGCGATGCTCCCGTGAACCTCCACAAGTTCCACTCTGTGGCCCTGCTACACCGGTTAGCACCAGAAGACATTCTCTCTGGTGATTCTACCGCCACACAGCATTCCACCCAAGCTGCTGAGAACATTCAGAATGGAGCCACGAAGTCCTGGTGGGATGAATTGAACGTGGGAGACGCCAATACCCCTATAGAGCACATCAATGGGGTTCGCAATGTGGCCAAGCGTTACCAACAGGCATTCAGCAAACACCCATTGGACTTTGGTAAGACCACGACCATACAACATCGCATTCTGACTGGCGACCACCATCCAATCAAGGAGCGTCACCGTCCAATACCACCAGCGATGTACCAACCGGTGAAAAAGTTGATCCAAGAGATGCGAGATGCTGATGTCATCCGGGAGAGTAACAGCCCCTGGGCAGCCCCGCTAGTCCTTGTCAAGAAGAAAGACGGAACCCTACGATTTTGTGTGGACTATCGTAAACTCAACAACGTCACGCACAAAGACGCATACCCATTGCCGCGAATTGAGGAATCTCTAACGGCTTTGGGATCAGCTACCTGTTTCTCGACCCTGGACTTAACCAGTGGTTACTGGCAAGTCCCTATGGCGCCTGAAGATCGTGAAAAGACTGCGTTTACGACCCCAATGGGACTCTTTGAATTCAATAGTATGCCATTTGGGCTATGTAATGCCCCAGCCACATTCCAACGGCTTATGGAGAGGTGCCTCGGCCATGAGAATTTCCAGAGTGTGCTACTGTACCTGGACGATGTTATTGTATTCTCCCGGACATACCAAGAACACCTTCGTCACCTGTCCGAGGTATTCAAGGTACTTATACAGCACGGCCTAAAGTTGAAGCCCTCCAAGTGCTACCTGTTGAAACCCCAAGTTCACTACCTTGGGCATGTCGTGAGCGCACAAGGCGTCCAACCTGATCCTGAAAAGATCACTGCAGTCCAGAACTGGCGAAGACCAACTACCGTCAAAGAAGTCCGAAGCTTCCTTGGATTCGCAGGTTACTACCGGCATTTCATACCACACTTCGCCCAAGTAGCCGAGCCTCTGAACGAGTTGTTGTGCGGTTGTCCCAGAGAAAACTACACCCGAAAGCTTCCGGTAGACTGGACAGCGCGTCAAGAGGAAGCCTTTCAAGCGCTTAAAGCACTTCTGACGCAACCACCAATTCTAGCCTATCCCGACTACAGTCAGCCATTCCGCTTGTACACAGATGCAAGTCACCAAGGTTTGGGTGCAGTGTTGTCCCAGGTTCAGGACAAGAAAGAGCGAGTCATCGCCTACGCCAGCAGGAGTCTGAGAGGCGCGGAGAAGAACGACCAGAACTATAGTTCTTTCAAACTCGAACTTCTGGCGCTTGTCTGGGCCGTGACAGAGAAGTTTAAAGACTACCTGGCTGCCACACCCTTTACCGTGTACACAGATAACAATCCGTTGGCGCATCTGGACACTGCTCGACTGGGAGCCCTTGAACAACGGTGGGCCTCAAGACTCGCGAATTACAAGTTCTCTGTCAAGTATCGCAGTGGCAAGTCCAACGCTAACGCTGATGCACTCTCAAGGTTGCCTGTGGGAGAAGAACCACCCCGAGAAGACATCTGGGAAGAGGTGGAGATGCCACCATTCTACAACAAGTTTGCCCATCAGGTTGCTATTGGTGTCCCTGTAGAAGGAGAATCTCTGGCGAAAACAGCTGCCGAATCCCTCCAGGAGCCATCTCTGTGGAAAACGTTCCAAGAAGAGAGCAGAGTTTTAGGAGAATTGTCAGATTTCCTGCTTACAGGAAGAATACCAACCCGTGTAAAGAGAGGTCTTCATGACGTGGAATTAAAACGCCTTTGGCGACAGAGGAAGCGCCTGTTTGTCCAACGAGGCCTTCTACATAGAAACACTCTTGATCCTGTCACAGGTGAAAGGCTTCATCAGATCCTCGTACCAAGAAGAGACGCACAGATGATACTTGAGGCGTATCATGACAGATCCGGTCACTTCGGGGTACAAAAGACCGAAGCTACCATCCGTCGTCGCTTCTATTGGGTTGGGATGAGGAGTGACATTGAGAGTTGGTGCCGAGAGTGTCCCGCCTGTAGTATCACCAAGGAAGGTCGAAGAGATCAGAAGGCCACTCTACATCCAATTAAGACTCAAAAGCCGTGTGAAATTGTTGCTCTGGACCATGTGAAGTTGGGTCCCACATGTTCCGGCTACAGCTACGCTCTGACAATGGTGGATCATTACTCCAAGTTCCTTGTCATCGTGCCTGTCAGAGATCTTACAGCAAGAACTACGGCTGAGACCTTCTACGCAGAGTTTGTCCGCCATTACGGTTGTCCTGAGCATATCCTTACCGACCGTGGATCGGCG